>OY540822.1:15537721-16836216 GCA_961205875.1 Sialis fuliginosa
TTTTTCCTGCTAAATGAAGATGATATTAATTTTTACCCACCACTATACGATTTTCTATAAAACCAATACACACACATGAATATCAATCAAACTAAATATTGAATAAGTATGTGGTATACATATAGTCTTTCCTCCCGAGAATTCCCGGGATATTTGGAGTTTTTTTTCCAATTCCCGATGAATGAATTTTGAAACACTACATACGTACATATATAGAAACATGTATATTATCTCGTACGTATAATACATTGTCGCGTGTTTCAAACAGTACGAGACAAATTGAATTGTTATGTAATGTAAATTGTATTAAAATGTGAAATTAATTTAAATGTGTCATTCTTGTAAATAAAGTCCAGTTAATTATAAATATATTTTAAGAACATCACTTAATTCTAAAAATAAACTTGGGAGTAAAACTTTTTTAGACATTTCACTCTTAGAAGACTTTTTGTAACTTTGTAACTTACTAAAATTGTCGAAATAATATAACACAAAGCTCGTTTTTGTTATTAAGATGTTGCATTCCTTTTAAATATTCATTTACTATTGTACGTAGGTACAGTCTGACTTAAAAATAATTACTGATATACATACAGTTCATTTCAAAACTTTACTACCATTTCTGAAATTCGGCATTTTAAATGTAAAATGTAAATATTTTTTACTGCCATTTTTAACAGACTCATTTCAATCAATATATATATTCGGGCATAACTCCAACAAATACGCACCGATTTGCACGTTTTTTTTTTTTGTTTGATAGAATATACTCCCTAGGTAATCCCAAATAAATTTGATCAGAATCTGACCATGGACTTATTAGATACGTCACTCGAAAGTGAAACAAAAGATCGATTTTATTTTTATTTGAAATATTTAATCCATATATAGTTATTGAGAAATATTGAAGTGGTATGTTTTTAAATGAACACACGCTATGTATTTGAGTATATTTATCAACCAAGAAAACAAATGAGGTACTTGGATTCGACTATAAATAAAATATATGTATATACTAAGATATAGAAAATGAGTTTACCTTTCATGAAAAATAAATAATTGGATTTAAAAAAGCAATTAGTATCGTATTAATAATTAATTTTTCTTCAAGCATTTGTGTATTTTTATTATTTGTTGTATGTTTATAAAGTTCTTCCAATGCAAGTAAGATTTTCTAAACGGTTAATTTCAAAGAATAAATATTGAAACAGATTTAATGTATACATAAATAACATTGTACTTATTTAATTTTCAATTCCGTTTTTCTCCATTAATATCTTTTAAAAAATAACTTAATCGGAAAATAAATATTACAGTATAACATTTTCAGAATTCAAATTAACTTAATTTCTATTAATTAACATTTAAAATTTAATATTCTCGTGTTATTTATTTAAAAAATGAAATAAACAACGTTTTAATATCCTTATATTTAATTGACTGTAACCTTATCCCTTATTAAGAATCTGGAACAATAATATTTATTTGAAGTCGATTCAAACTAGTAAGATTACGAAATGAAAAGTAAAGTAAGGTTGGCTTGATTTATATAATCGAATAGTGCCCACCCCTGTTAGGTGCAGAACACCTGTGCAATGGTTTAATTATTTCTGGAGAGTTCCCGTAGCACGTAGAACATTAACATCTCGTGGCCAAAGATAGGCGCGGGTTTGATCCGGCCATGTTATTAACAAGTTGGTAGATTCTACATGCAAATGGTGTCGCATCATAGGCCTCCAAGGCCTCGTGCAATATTCGCCATCGCGTCGTTCGATCATACACAATTTTTATTTACACGCAGTCTATGAATTAATATACTAGGATTTTAGTTTTACAATTGGTCGTGTTATCGGTCAACGTTTTGTCACACATTGCAGTGGACGCGGCTTACACCCAGAAGAGTTAATATATTAAAAAACATCTTTCCTCGTGCTAAATTCACTAAAACCGATAGTGTTCAGATAAATTACCTGGCATTGGTTAACCATTTAATTTTTATACAAATTTTACTAAAAAATCTTAGTTATAAATTTTTCTTAAAACGCACCTGAAATATTTTTAATTTTGTGACAATTTCAATCTAAATCTAAATTTATGCAAATGTCAAAATGACATTTAATATATCCAATCAAATATCAATTTAGAAAAACAAAACACGAATTTTTAAAATAAATTGAAATAAATCTTTGTAAGGGAATATTTTACAACAAACATAGTAGACCCATATTATAGGAAATTTAATGCTCTACAAAAAGTATTCTATAAAATTTTCTCGTAACATGTCGTTCTTGAGATATCTTGAAAAAATAAATATTTTGGGGTGTCACCCCTCTCCCTTACACACCGTCTTCAAACCAAACCCAACCATCCGACCAAGTTTCAATAATATTGTTTCAGTGGTTCATGAGTTATGCGTGTGACAAGGATTCAGGGGACAGACGGACGGACACACGGACAGACACGGAACGAAAAGTGTTTGTCTTGACGTGAAACGGATAAATCAATTTAAAATTTTGAAATCGGAGAACATTTTGTCTCAATCTGAAACGATCACATAGCTTCTCGTATCTTCGATATTGCGAGGAAGCAATAGTTATTCTCGTCACAAAAATCAATTATGCTATGTATTTGAAAATGAAACGTTGAATTAGAATTAAATGGTTTATCCCACGAAGTAACGTATATATGTATATAATAAAACATCGAGTATGTTAAATAGCATAAAATGATTAAACATCTACAATATATAATACAAACAAGCAAAGGTATTGTTTAACAACAATGGTTAGAAATAACAAAAACGTAACCTTTGCGCCAGATACGACTATAAAATGTCGAACAACAATTTGTACAGCGTTTATATTTGCCATAATTACATCAACGGCATGTAATTCAATAAAGTTGGTACGCTATAAAGCCCTACAATACGAAACCACAAACATAGCTGCATTATCTCCAGCTATTTCTCTCCTCAAACCATATTTCGTTGTCTTGTCCAAGCTCCATCGACTCCATATCCGTACGTCTCCACTATTGTCTATACCTATTCGATTAATTACCTGACATAATTCACTATTTGCGGTTAAAATCATGGTGAACAGTAAGGTACTGGCATCAGTATTGGATCATACCCCAGTATTGGATACTTGTTTAATTAAATCTACTAAATTAGATATATTTATTGATATTTGATTACATACACTTAACTCTAAAACAGCTTAATTTGATGTCATTGGAAAATTAGTATTTTGGTATTTTTTGATAACTTAATCGGTGAAAATAATTATATATTTTATTATTGAGAACAACATTTCTAATTTACAGGATGTTTACGTTTTGAATAAATACACTGTTATTGAAACAATTTTCTATCATAAACTAGGAATATATATGATAATAAATACAGACAGAATAAATTATCACCGAGCGTGCAGATTCATATTTTCCTTCTATTATTTCAATCTCTTTTATTAATATTCACATACACATTTTAATGATTTTCCTATTCATAGCGAAGCGTAATTTTTTACAATAATTTTACAATTAGAGTGATATTACTTTTTTTATTTTTTTCCCTGGATTTACATCAGTGATTCTTAACTGGTGTTGTAAAAATTCAAATTAATCTAACACAATTTTTTTAAATCATTGAAGGTTAAAAGAAACATATTTTTTAATTCATATAAATTTTTGAATTTTTTTTTGAAATGGTGTGAATAATAAGAAAGTCCGGTGGTACTTTTTGACTGTACCATAATAATATTCGAGTTGGCTTATTGCTACTATATAGACAGTTTACTATTTGGTCGTACTGTACATATATATTAGTGAAGTATACTGTATATGGGGGCATTGTAGTTGGCAACATTGCTAATACCTAGTGTGCTTTGGTATTTACATTAGTGTGAAAGTTTCTGAGCCCCCATTACCGAGTCAGGTCTTCGGTCAAATCCTTTTCAATGTTAAAACCGTATTGATGTTGTTACAAACTGAATTTAAGGGATTCAGTAAAAATACATTACTTATTATGTAAAAAATTATGCAGGTGTTGTTATCAGATAAGAATATTGAAACAATATCTTGACGAGCACCAGTTGATGGCTTACTATTACGCACATGTTTACTCTGCAATGAGGTATGGTATCCTTCTGTGGGGAAGTACTTCAGAGGCTGGAAGAGTGTTTGTTATACAGAAAAAAATTTTAAGACTAATTTTTAATTATGATCAAAAAAAATCGCTTAGAGGTATTTTTAAAACTAACAATTTATTAACTATTTATGGTATATATGCAACAGAATTATTAAAAAATATCAAAAGCAAAAAAGAAGAAAGGAAAATTGCAAATTATGACTTTAGAGGTAGAATTCAAGAGATATACCATAAAACTACCTTTTATGAAAGATCTCCAGATTATATGTATAACAAACTTATAAACACTCTTCCTGGCATATTAAAAACCTCAAAAACATACAAAATACATTTAAAGCAGTACTTCATAATGAAGGAACCATACAGCATTGCTGAGTGCTATTAGCTTAATTATTTTATATTGCAGTAAAAAAAAATAAAAAAGAAGTTATATATTATGTATATATTTTTATTTATTTATGTATATTGTATACCACATATTGACGTTTTGTATACCTAACCAATGGTCGAACATAACAAATAAAATTTATTATTATTATTATTATTATTATTATTATTATTATTATTAACAAATATCACAACATTTTTGGTGTTTCATAAATTTTATATTATTATTATTTTTTTCAAAATTACGAATTACGATTCGTTGGCGTGTGTAATTTAACAAAAAAATAAAAAATATATGACGGTGATTTGATCTGGTATTTTCTGGAAACCAAGAGAAAAACAATTAAAATGATAAAAGTTTGGTTAGTCTAGAAACGGATTTGAAGAAGCATTGATTTAATTCCAATATCCTTTATTTAAAGTTTATCCTTTGATTTGAGAAAATCGTGGGAACCGAGTTAAAACAAAAAATCGTTCGAATGGCAATATTAGCGGCGAACTGAGAAACGAATAAGTAAATTCATTAAGAGCAACTTTCTTTTTAAACACTATTAAAAGTGTCGAAGAACCAACTGGTGGGGATCTAATAAAAGCCTCTTTGCAGTCGACAAACAAAACGCATTTTTCCTAAAGATATCTAATAATTACCAATTCTCCCGCTTACGATTTTATCATCAAACATTTCTACTTTTAACACCAAAACCGCATTACTTGTTTGAAATTCTACTAACTTTTACCGGTTCGTTTTTTTCCCTTTTTCTATTTCACTGCACACCTCCTTTATTTTTCAATGCCTTCATCCACCCACCACTCAGATATGAGCAAAGAAAATAAAGGTTAATATTGAATTACATCATATTATTATATTATCTTTCGTGGAATCACCCACTTATTTTGCTATATATGATTGAATTTTAAAACCACCTAATAAATAAATTCAAATTAAAATTATTAATTTCGTAAAATTAGTTACTGAGTTATATTAGCTATGTTTTCACACTGTCAAAAATAATTTAACTGTTTCAAATTGGTTATTAACTTTGCTAAAATTCGTAATGATCATTACAAATGCAATTCTAAAATATAAAATAACGGAATAGAGTTTAACGTACGGGGCATTAGAGCGCTCGTACTTTTTTGAAAAACAAAAATGTCCTGTAAATGTTTGAAAAGCGTCTGTATTGACAATATATGTATAATAGTTTCATTTACGTTCAAATGTATTCATTTATTTACATTTGAACACATTGTTTAGAACTGATACCCCAAACGCCAGGAGCGTGTTTGTTAAAATAAAAACTACAACCTAAAGTAAAATTTCAACTTGTATGTAATTGTATTTTCCACTTTTTATTGTGAATTTTAGATTGGCTGCATTAACTTTGTATGTTTATAATAGTTTATAAAATTCTGTTTACATTAATCAATACAAATGATGATTTAAATTTAAATTTATACCTACCAATTGTATTGATACCCGATATATATTTCACCGTGGATTATTATAATTGAAATACTGTTTAGATAATATTCTATTTATTTTTGAAACATATAATTTACTTGTGTCAACATTATCTCATCAAAATACATACCTATGACAAACATGGCTAGTAATAATTTAATATTAACTGTACATAGGCATCACTGCATTTTCCTATCACATATTTACATCTTTACAAGTACGAAAACGACGTCTTTCGAGTTAGGTAACATTCCGACATCCATCCGAAAAATAATAAATATTTTTAGTTGAACTTGATTTTTATAATATTTTGTATTGTATATTCTTATCGTACAATATTCAAATTTTGATTAGAATGTTTATTTTGGAGCATACAGTGTTAAATTATTTTTTATCTTTAAACATAACTGAAAATGAGTTTTACCAGGAGTTAACAATAACATGTTCTCATAGAATATAAGGAAATAAGCAGTACATAATAATCTTCATTTCTTTTTCAAATAATGTCGCGAAACGTTCAAGTCACAAAGATAAAACAGTGTCGGGAAGAAGTTAATAACAAATTCGTATTTGAAATTTTACTCTTTGTGTTAGTTCTTGCACAATAAGGCGCGCTAAACTTTGGTTAAGGGTAAGAGGTAACAATAGCGTATTTTGAAAGAGGGGGTGTGAGGTCGAATTATGAATTCTTATCCAATGCATATGTTTTATAATCTTAGCAGTTGTTTGTAATGACAAAACTGTTTCAGTTAAATTTATTTGTTTTATTTAAAAATATGTTATTTTATATTTTTTAAACAAGTAAAGTCAAGACCTTTCGAATGATACTAAACATAATCTAGGAAATATAGCTGTCACAAAATTTTCCTGATTCGCTTAAATATATAGATATACTTACATATAATACAATTTATATGAATGAATTGTACATGTATATTATATACATATATGTGATATTTTTAATCCCATATTATGTTATTAACTCCTAATTGTATTTAAATCTATGATTTACATGTATTGCTAATAAATAATAATTAATTGTAATACCGCTTTATTTTCTTTAGACCACATCAATAGTGGTTGATCTCAATTCTCGGAAAAGCTTGAATTCGCGCAAATGCGTACAGGTTCAGGGGAATTCCACCAGTGGTAGCTTCTTTTACTTTTTATTGAGAAATCGACATTTAATATTATATTACCCCTGGCCATTTACAAATTAAATAAATGTAATATCCATATATAAAAAGAAGATATACTTTCTAATCTCGAAAACTACTAGACCGATTTTGATGAAATTTACACCAGTAGTTTTGTAGAATTTAATTAGTTCTGCAAGTTTATATCGTTAATGTTTTTCGTGTTTTAGAGGCATTTATTTTTCAATTTTATTTTCAAACACGAAGCCGATATTTTTAAGGTACCGATGGCACCTTTAATTAACCAAAACATCAAATATCGTGTCTTTCCCCCTGAAACAGAACGCCTATGACTCATGAATGGAATGGGACAATTCTGTATTATAATTCTATACATGTGGAGTTGTAAATGTAAAATATTGTTCAACTCAGGTACCTCGGAATGGATCGATTGTCAACATTAGATGGACAAACTGAACTCGCAATAACTAGCTGCCTTCTCACTCTTCCTTACTTCCTGACTCCCCATCCCTCCCACTCCCACACCCGCTTTACGCGGCACACACGCTATAAATCCCCTACTAAATTACTCACATATAATATAATATATGTGTTATATATTATTATATTATATTTCGTTATATGAAACTTCGTTGGTTGAATCAGAAATAGGTACTTACTGCGTCTTTTTAAATGAAAGGGATTTTACTTTTATGCTATCACGAATATTTAATTGTTTAAGTTTATTTATTAATATCTCAATTAATTTACATCACTTGACCCTAAATAAAAACTTGAAGAAAAACCTTTACTACCCTTTTTATTATTATTACATTGTTTTTAAATTTAGCTCATGTACTACAGTAAAATGATTATTATTCTAAAGTGTATATCGTCAATAATGACTGCTATAATAAAATAACTATAAAAAGAGCTGTAAAATTGATCAAAAACCTCACACCGTAAAAGCAGCACATATATTTTATAAATATTACATACATAATGCATTATGATGCTTTTCTAATTTTTGCACAATCCCTATTTCGGTACATACTCGTATATGAGAAACTTTCAGGGAATATATGATTGTAAACAATATACTAGAATTTAGTACCCTTGACTTGTCAAGATAAACGAAAGGTCAACATTGTATTATTAAATGTTCTGATAAAACACGTTCTTTATTTTATCTTAAGCAAAATGTATACTTATGTTGAATTGAGATGGAGAAATGCATACTTAATAATAAACAAATGCTTTATAATTCCTTGTTAACCTTGATGGGTAAAGGGTAAAAAATATTTAAAGTTTCATGTGCCTATCTGAAATTGTTCAGTAAAAAAACTATTAATTCGAATTTGAATTAGTGTAATGAAGTACTTGTTATAATTTTTGTTATGTTGGTCGTTTTGTGTTCTGAACCAGTGATATGTGGATTGTTAAATGGTAAATAGTATGCCGAAAAGTAAATATTAGTTTAGATTGTGATGTTTTGTTGGAAATCTGAAAACAAAACGTTTGTTTTTTTATAGAACTTGTTTAATTTTGAGTTGTTCCAATTCAGTCATTCTAAATGGCTGTTAGTCCAGTACAGTGTTTTTGCAAATGTGTGCTTTAATAATTATATAAAATTATTCAATTCTGCTTTAACTTGGTCCTTCGTGTAAGTTGTCCCTAATTTTAATCTAAATGTACAAACGTGGGCTTAAATGTTTTATTATATAGACAAAAACATGTTGTAAAACATTTTAATTAATATAACAATTTTTAATAAACTTTCTTTACGATTCAAAAACCATATCAACTAAAAATAAAATACGTAACATAATATTGAAATTAACAATCTTAATTCTTCGTATTAGATATCTGCATGCATAAGCGTTTTTTTATCAAGTATTTCTCATATTACAAATAAGTACATTACTTAATTGTTTTAAAACATATATTGCCCCTTGACATATTCCACATTGGTTTTGAATTATTAAATGTGCTTTTCCAAGTACCACGAAGTGATATTTAAACATATACCTTTATATATGAGACTCCATTTCTTATAAAAATATTTAGAATGTTGAAAACGGTATGAATTTTTAAACAATACAGCACGTCATAAAGGAAATGTATATTTAATTTTTAATATCTGTATATTGCTTTCTTTGAAATTAACTTACGTCGTTTTGGAATTTAGAACAGTTCGAAGTAACTACTTGCAAGCTTGCAAATTTCACTAATTTCTTTACAATACACATTTACCAATATCTTTATCGGCACCAGTCTTGGCCTCTTTAAAAGAAAGGTTTAAGTACCTCTTTATAAAAATTTTATATATATTTTTTTAATTATAGACTTTTATTTTGTTTATGTTTGTTTTTCTCTAGTAAGTAAAATAAGTAATGGGCACTCAGTAATGTACTACGACACAAAAATTATAAAATAAATTTTGAAACAATGTGTTGCAGATGCTATGATAATATAATAATTAATAAATAGATTACATTAATAATTAGTTTAAATGTTGACCATTTTGACACCCACAGTTAAATGTCTATAGATTATGATTCAGTAATGGCAGTATGTAATCAAATATCAACAAATATTTGTAATTTAGTACATTAAATTAACCAAGTATCCAATAGTGGGGTATTTTCCAAGATTGGTGCTAGTAAATATTAGATAAATATTTAAATACGTACGTTGAACATTAGGTTTAGGTCAAACGAACAACAATACTATCTGTGTTTGAGCCTCAATGAGGCCATATAAACGTATAAAACACATTATTACCTAGCTTTTATGTTTTTCCAAAGTACGTAGAATATTGTAAAATGTAAATTGCGGGAAACAGTGAGGAAGGATGTTGCGATAACGCAAAATCGATGTCGCACTGTATATAATTGCATTAAATTTACCGTTGGAGCTTGATATTGGATTCATTGATCTACGATGGAAAAATCAAGTAACACCGTCTATTTAATGTATATTTACCTTATAGAAACAATTACCCCCATTCAAGGGTAGTTTGGACTCCTTCCAATCACCCTGCGCCTTGTTTCACCACCACCTTTACATTGTTTACATTGTTTTGTCTAATGTAATATTGCATACGGAGAAATATTTAGAGTAGGTATAGTTTAATTACATTTTACCCAACCTTTCTATATTTTGGTTGTATATTCTGTATTATACTCTATGTATATCTATAATGTATGTCACAGTCTTCTAACTGCCCAAAAACTGAGATTTAGCATAATTATAATAAATGGTGGAATAATCCTAAAATTTTATGTTGTTGGTGCTTTTGAATTTTTTTTATTCAATCCCGTTGAGTGGGGTATCAAATGAAAGTAAATTAAATATGTTATTATTAAAATAAATCGTTTCTTAACATTGCTAAAAGAGTAAACTATACGGTACGGGACACTAGTGCACGAGGCTCGTCTCGCACTTTTTATATAACTAGAAACGTTGACAGTTCCAGTTAAAGTACATAAATTGTGTTGAATCGAACATCGAGGAGGGTTGCAGATAAATAATCTGCATATTTTAATATCTAATTTGTCAGTGTTTTGTCAGTTCTTTTTCCCCGTTTATTCGAATTGCGCAGCTATAAAACAGTGTACCCAATACTCTTCAATGGGAATGAACGTTAGCTTCACAATATGCACATTTTTACCGGTTGGCCGTTACATTTAATCCCTATAGATTAATTATTTATAAATAAAACCTAATCAATCAAGCACTTTGAAAACGCTACCGGTAGCCAGGGTTAGCTCACTGTATCATAATGACCATAATTGTTGATATATCACTGTAATGAGGTACGTGTACAAAGTATTGACAAAATATATCATGCCATATTACATCGCAACTCCCGACTCCCAATTCTATTGTATTATTCATCTTTTATTATTATACACTCACGAAACTATTGTCAAACTAATTATTAATATTAATTAACATGCATATATGCCAATTACTAACTATATGTAGTTTTTGCTATTGTTGAAAATATCATGTTTTACTATTTTACAATATTGTAAACATATCGGACGGTTAAAATAAACGTTTCATTAGATTAAGACTGGTCAATCTGCCGCCTGCGGCCACATTTCAACAAATTATATTTAATCCTAGTTAGATAACATGGTTATCTTTAATGTACCATAAAATATGGTTATCTATCTAGGATTAATAACGTTTTTAATAAGAAATATTGAATTTTACTTTTTACGCCGTTTATTAATTAGAAGGGAGGATTTCGCCGTGCGGTTTTTAGCCGCCGTTCATGCATATTTATTTGTAGTAGTAGATTATATAACAAACATTATAATACTATATAGTTACTAAGTACTATGTCGCAAAACATAATTTAAATAAAATAGTTTTTTATTTATCTCTTGATTAAGATTTTGTTTGTTTGTTTGTTTTATAATTTGCATCAAAGTATAATATTTTCTATGTAGTAAGTATTATAAACATTTCCATGACACGATTTCTACCGACAAACTAAGATTAATATCTAATATTATCTGTCTATGTATATAAAGCTTTATAGAAATATGTATATGCAAAATATACATTTTTATATCAGTATTCGTTATATAAAGCATCTTTTCATTATAATGTTGTTCACCTTTTAAACTATCTTTCATAGAAAATATATACAAAAACATCTCTTTCAAGTTTTTTCTAAGAATAAAGTATCTTACTTATAAGTATTTCTCGAGAACACTTTCATGATTTTTCTTCATATTTCAATGCAAAAACACAATCTCTTTATTAAGGAGGTATTTTATTTATTTCATTTGAGTAGGTACCTATAACAAGATATTCATTATTCATACCTAGATACATAATTCTATCTTTGATCTATTAATGGATATTAAATAGAGCAAAAGTTCATTGATTTTTATATTATAAATAACTTATAAAATATAATAATTCTAGAAAATAAAACAGAATTATTGCTTTATAGTCGATAAAATAAAACTAAAGCGAATCATTTGCATTGAGTAAAAATCGTAAAAAAAACAACAATATATAGTATTGTGTAGTAAATTAGATACTATTGCATATTTAAACTTTACTTTATTACCCTTAAAACGATTTTACACCATATTTAAATCTATCTAAAGAAGGGCTGTACAGTCTACAAATAATTGTTTTAAGATTTATACATATAATATTAGCTGTTAGGATTTTTGAAAAATATAGTTTATTTTACACAAATCTTTACTACATTATATTGTTCAATATTTAACGGTTACACAGCGTAAACTTTTTTCCGACTTGATTGACCATTACCGTCACTGCTTAGTCTTTATATTACCTAACGTAACAAAATATATACTAAAATCTATGAATTAAAAAAAACACGAGTGATATGCGTACTAACGGACAGACAGACAGAGAGACGTTATGTTTTATAATATATATATGTACCATGGCATCGGTATAAACAACACGATTATATATATTTTATAAGATGGTGCTCTACCGGTCATAAGTGAGTAACATTGATTTCTAGGATATTATAACCTAACCATCTCTTTTCCATGTTGATTTGCTGCATGAAACTCTCAGATAAATAGCTTTTATTCGCTCACTGAGAACTAAATTACATGGAAAATGATCAGATAAGTAGAGAGCACACAAGTGAAACAGAGAGAGCACGATTCACAGGTTTATTGTCATAATTAACTAACAGATAGTAGGACTATATGTCCTCTGAATGCAATGTCTTTCGTTTATATAGCACATTTATTATACATTGAAGATACAGTGTAGCTTACAATAAATTACAAAATAACACACCCAAATGATTGCATTTTTTTACACTTCATTTGTGCTGAAAATTGCCTATTTCAATAGAAAATTTGATTTTTCTAACTTTTGTCATTTCACTAAACGAATCTTACTTTTATAAAAACTTAAAGAGTACCAATTAAAAACACGATAATGTAATCTTGGAACCCAAGTAACCGTGTTAAACGAGACATACCTGTAGTGAATTACTGCCGGGACAGTAAGTAATAAGTTAAGACTATAAAGGCCAGGGTAATGTAACGGACTGTAAACTTTTGCTGGTTTATTGTCATAATTAACTATCAGTTAGTTGGACCGCTTGCGTTCGGGCATTTCTTGCTCTGTACAACCCAATACCCACTGACATTAATTATTCATAGATCTAGCACTCCCTCAGTGAGTTATAGAATACGCCAGACCAATATGCGTTTTATGGAGTAGACGTAGTGTCACATGCAAGTATACGACCTAAAATGTAATCAATTGTATTGCCGGGTATTACGTACCCAACATTAATACAATCTCTAAATAGTGAATGTTGAAACAAACTAAATATTATGGTATTCATTTGATACCGATTCAATATTTGATTGTTATGTAATTAAAAAATGTCAAATACATACGACAAAAAGTACTTAAGTACCCAAAACATGGTAGAAATGATATAAATAATAACTGAAAACTTCTTTTCAACAAGATCATGATGAAGTAATATTTTTTGCTAACTTTATATTTTGTTAAGTTTGTTTTAAGTTTATTGTTTTATTTCCAGGTTTTTTTCTTTTTAGTTTCTTTGGTAATTATTTTATTTATGTTGTTTTTATTTCCTCTTTGTGACATTTATAAGAAATAGATTCAAATTATTTATTAACTTTTTCTTCTTTTCAAGCTAGACAAAATTGTAAGTCTTCCGCGGTATTGTAAATCAAGTTTATTTTTATAATACAATTGTACATTAATTTAAAAATATATAATCGAGCAAATATTTTTAACTTTAAAATGTAATTTTGCTTCCATACATGTTTTTTTTAATGTAAACTATAGTGAACCCTTGGCCAATATAGTTTTTAGCAAAGTTTTTTTCTCCGTGGCATGGCAGGTTGAAATAAAAGTGATAAGAAAGACTTTTCCCCCTTTAAGAATTTCCCAGACGAATATCTGCTCTATGGATCTTTGCACATAGACTATTATCGTCCCTCACAAGTAATGATCAGGAACAGCTGTTATTTTGACAGATTGATCATTTGTTATTTGGTTAGTTCACACGTGGTTTGAGAAATGTTCTTTCTTCTCGTTCTAACACTTGTGCCTTATCATGATTCTCTATTAATATCGAATCATTCTTTATCCTTTTCAGAAACCAAAGCGACCAATTCAACAATAAATTATAAAAATACGTTTCAAATGTTAATTTTCTTTTCTAGAATATACTTTTTTGTTTTAACCCTTTGGACGCGAAAATTAACAAAAGTCGGTTGTATTTTTTCCTTTCCGCGCGAAAAACACCGGAGTAATTAAAATAATATTAGAAATTTTACTATGCTACATTGTAAAAATTATACTTAACTATATTTTCATATAAAAGATCTACCCTTCAATTACTAAACTAATGTAGTACTTTTTATTATACAACTGTACTTTATTTTACAATATTTATAGAAAATTATTTTTTTAAATCAATAAGAAATGATGCAAAAACAAAAAAACCTGTCTATACGTAAATATTTATATAATATATAAGATGAGTATACTTTTTTTAAAGGCTGAAAATACATACATGTTTTTCAGTGACCAAGTAAAGTCTGGCTGATATATTGTCTGAAATGCAATATAAAAAGAAGGAACGTTTATTGTAGAAATTTATTTTTAAAGGAATAGTACTCTGGAGGAAGATATTTGTGGAAAACATTTTGTCTACTTTCTTAAATGGTAGAGCAATATTCCAGTTCACTGGAGCACCATAGACTAAAAACTAGTGCCGCATTTATCTTTCCAAAACTAAAAATGACCAACGCAACACTGTAAGCATTTTTTCGCATTCATTTATCGTTAAAAATTAAATATTTCTTATAACACGATTTTCTTAAATAAATAAAGTATTTTTTGTTTAGGTATATAGAAAAAATCCACACATACGATGTTTTCTTGTTATAATCCGTAAGGCATTTTGGGTGGTGGGTTGGGTACTGTTTATATTTGAACACAATCCCTAGTGAGAACATTACACTGTATTGGATTCTGAAAATAAGATGCTTAACTATAGTATTTCTGCTCTTTTGACTTTGATATACCCACTGTCTGTTTTTCTTGTTAATTCGTTCTTATCGATAATCTGTTTGTTATTATTCTCGTTTTCTATAATTAGAAGAGCTAAACTAATAACTAGTCCTTTATCAATTTATGCGTCACTTTTATTTTATAATAATTGTGAATTATAGAAATTAAATAAATAGTTTATACGCGAGACGTGACTATAACTTGATATTAAATATAATAATATTTTTGTTTTAGTTACTTTTGTTTAATCATAATTCGATAATGCAAATGGCCTTCGCAGGCTTACGTGTTTATTATTTTTTAGTTTGTGATTCTGAGAACAGTGGTAGCACACAGTAGACCAGGAGATTCGATTATATGGTCAAAATTTCAAACAAAAATGTAAATGTAAATTTAATTAAAATTTTGTTAAATCGAAAAATGAAATAAAATAAAATAGAGAAACTATTTAGTTAAAGCAAACACATTTGTGTTACGTCTATTCTAAATATAAACATGAAAGTTTATTTTTGTTGAATCAACAAACATACAAATGTAATCGTTCTTTGTACACTGTATTTTTGATAAAATTTATCTAGAAACTGTCATCCGCTGCTCTAAACGAAATAACAATAACTCTGTTTGCTTAAATTAACTCAGCATTTGTGACTAAATGTCGTCGTCTTCTTCTTTTCCACTACTTGAATCTAGATTATCCCATACTCGATTTATTTTTAAAACATTTCACAAAGAGACTAACCACTTTTCCATTTAAATTCATACGTATAAATAAAAATATCGATTTACATTAGTTCTGGACTGTCCATTTAGTGTTGTCGACCCATTGCTGACACAACAGGATACTTGAAATTGAGATAATTCCTTCATATCATCGTTTTTGATACGTGCATATATGTATGTATAGATAGGAACAAATAGATAACACTATGCAAAAAATAAACTGTTTTTATTACAATTTGTTACATTTTCCTTTATAATATCATATTTATTTTAATTTTACTGTCTAACTTAATTATTTAGTATAAATGTACAGTCGCCTGCAGAACTCGTCTGGCACCCTAAAGGCTAGAATCGCTTACAACAGATTCCAAATTTAAAGACAAACATCATCGGTTATCTTTTTCTATCAAGTTTAATATATATATTTAAATACTAAAATTCGGAATATCAAATATTTATTGCCAGAAAATTTACGTATACAATTTTCAATAGATTACATAATAATTTAATTGCACAAATATATATAAGTACTATAAACGAAGAGTAGTTCTTTATCTAGCAAATGAATTTCAAAATATCTTTCTTTGTTTGATACATAGAGAAATGATTTAAATATTATAATAATCAATTGGGAGGAGCCTACTAAGTTTGTGATAAACGAAAATGAATACAAACTGCAAGACCATTAATGCAGGTGACTGTACATACGTATTTCTCAGATAAAATGTTTTAGAATCACAGTTCTAAAGTCTTGAACTGATTTAAAAGTGAGTGAGTATGGTCTTTATTATAAATAACAAATAATATATGTTGCATAATTTTGGTTAAGCCATTGAAAAAAATACAAAAATATCCATTTTTAATATTATATATTTTTTATTTTATGATTAAAATTTTGATCACGTATTCTTTAAAAAAACGTTATCATGATCCTTAGCGTTTACTGCATTTTTTGTTTTTCATTTCTTGGATGTTTTTCTTCAACGGTTTCTTTCTTGAGGGTATTCGGCCAGTTTTTATCATCTAACATAAAATTAAAATTTATAACATGCTGAAGATATTCGTCTTATTATATAAATGTTCCCAAAAGATTTTACAAGTGTTTCTTTTTCTTGATGTACGATTTTGTTGGGAAATTTTCGCATGTTCTATCTTATTTGCAGAATTACATTGTAACTCGAAAATACTCCCTTAACATTTCACATTCTTTTAACTTACATACAATCAAGTTTCAGGATTATTGAAAAATGTATTCTTTCTTTTATTTTGTTGGCGTTCTTTTCTTATGTTAGTAATACAGCCAAGTAAATGTATTAATAACTAAACTTGATTTAGCACAGTCTTACTATACTATTAATTAAAATTATAAACACATATTTACCCTTGTTTTCTATGAGTACTTATAAAACTAGGCTTTTGTAGAAAAGAGACAGAATATTAACGTATCCTATGCATGTGTCCTTGTTGATCGTATTTAGTTTTTTTAATAGCCACACTATTTGATTTCCTCTTCACGCATATTGTACCTTCATTGTTAAAAAAATATGCTAAGCAGCCGATTTAATGGCATATTGTCTACATAATGAATAAAAAATATATTTACCATACATACCAACCGCATAGAAATATTTTTCATTCATAGATTCATATCTATTTTCAGTATTTTTTTTTTAAATAACTTCCAAATTATTGATATTTTTTTTACGTATAAACCTAACTAAAACAAATCTAATATTATAAATGCAAAAGTAACTCTATCTTTTTACGGCTAAACTGATCTTGATGAAGAATGTATCTCGAAAAAATTAATTAGATAAAAAATACAAATTCCACGCGAACAAATTCCCGGCAACAGTTAGTATAATACTCGTATAATAGGTAAGCTATTTACAATAAAAGCGTCGGTAAATACGTTTATCTGCACTATGCAATTGTTGTTTTCTTTTTTCACCGCGATTCAATGACAAATAAACAAATGATAGCTGTGAAAGTGTTGATATTATAAAACGATATGAATTCTTCATCGATGAGCTCCTTTACTTTGTATTATGGAATGAGGTATTGAGGTAGTGAATAAAGGAAAAGACGGATCATATTTCTGTTTGAATCGATATGTCTGGAATGTTCCGTGGACGTGGAAGAGCTTTCAGTGAATTTTTCATCTCGTACGATAGATGACTCTCTTGCGGGTTTAAATCTGTTTTTTAAAAAGAAATTAAAAAACGAATAAAATATATCTTAAGGTAAAAATATATCTACCTATGTATGTGTGTGTGTGTCAGAAGAAAGAAAGAAAAAACAAGTGAATTAAATACTTCACCGATTTTTTATCGCTACGTTTTTCACATTGCTTCTACATTTATTACACTTTTTGAATATTTATACATACATTCTTATATTTATCATTAATGTTTTACTAACAATTCATAAATCTCACCAAATTTTTTCATGAAAAGGAAATTAATATTTTTTGAATGGTTAATCCAGTGTAGATCGCATCTTTGTATAATTGTCGAAAATTTGAAATGTTACATATTTGATGCACAAATATAATATGTATAATAATTTTGAACTACTTTAACACTATTGCTATAATTAACATAAAATATGAATGAGAAGTAATTATTATACAAATGTATAGGACCACCGGTTAAATTTATTAAACGTAGTAATTGTTTTGACCTAACATATATAAATATTTATACAATTTTATCATTCACAAAATTTTATGTGTGTCGAAATTATCATATATCATGTTTTGAATTGATAATAGCATAATATTTTATATAACCTTACTTTTACTCATATAGGATAACACAATTGTTTTCACATATACAAATATACCATAATTAATAATTTACTGACGGGTAAACCCGTCAAAAACGACCAAATAATTACAATAATTAGTTAGTAAATCGTATACGTTTTATTTTTGATTATTTTCGCTTTTTCAACCAAAATTCCACAAAAGCAGATTCATTATTTTGGGAAATGCATAAACAAAATTATTTTCTGGATCTTGACTTCTGGGTGTAAGCCGCGTCGGTTTGGTCGTGTTATCGGCCAACGTTTCGTCACACTGAGAGAAGAGCCCTGAAGATGTCCACTGCAATGTGTGACGAAACGTTGGCCGATAACACGACCAAACCGACGCGGCTTACACCCAGAAGCCAAGATCCATATCAAGATCACCGCGGAAGCCTCAAGACTTGTTTAAAATTATTTTCTATTTATGCATTTCGAAATGATTCGATTTAACGTAGTTTTACTGTGTATAAATCAAGTTAAAGAAATCCTATTACATGTCGTATTGGTACCTATACTCACAATCAGAATTTCTTTTGATCTGTAGACTTGTTATTTCTTATTGCCTGCTTATTCTACTAGAAATCAAATACGTTTCCAATACATCATGCTTAAATTTGTAAGATTAAAAAAAAGTATCTTGTTTTATATATGTATAATAAAGATATTATTGATCAAGTATTTAGAATTTAGTTACATTTATTTTGTTGATATTAAATACCCTACAATGTTTATATGTATTCATTAAAACAGGATTTAACTTTTAAATAAACTCATCATTAAAATTCTATATACATATATTGATAAAAGTATTTATTTTCTTACGTGTGCTTACATACAGTTTCTTTTATAATGAGTTTTTTAACATTGGTGCAGTTAGTGAGTCTCATTTATTTAATATGACAGAACATAGAGTCTGAAAACGTCTGAATTAAAAGCTGTCAAATTTATGATGTTTTTTATTACATATACATACTTTGAAATTCTTATACATGTTGGTGTGTGTGTGTGTATGGGGGTGGATGTGTGTGATGTATGTATGAAACACACCTATACACTTGTAATACGGAGCGAAGTCATAGCATTTCATTATAAATATTTGAGCATTTGAGAAATACATTTGCGGTTGAAGCAACTGATACTGAACACGAATATAAATGGAAAAAAAGAACATGGGTTGATACAACCTACCCATCTTTCTCTTCTACTTGTACTTACATGTTCTCTAACAAGCGAACAGATCAAAAACAAAATTATCGAGGCGTTAACCGTGGTTATCTCAAGACAACTTCAATTGGATATTATATATATATACTTTTAAATAATTATTAATAAATTAATCATCGTGTTGGAAACTTCAAAAACTCAACCCTTCATTTGTAAATATGAAAATAAAACTGTTTTTTTAAGCTTGTCAATAAAAATATCGATTTCAATTGTATTTGGAAATGATAAATAATCATTTTGGTTTACTTTTTGATTTATGTATGTACCATTCTTTTTTGTTTTAAATTATGCCTCTTGATTTCTGGTTACAAATAAAAATAATACAACAAAACTATGTATCATATATTATATTTAACCGACTTCAAAATCAATGTATGTATTCATTTTTTATTTGTTCGAAAGAGTATACTTTCGAAATAGTCCCATATAAATTTTATCAGAAAGGGGAAAAATAAAAAAAACCGACCTCAAAAACGATTAAATTAAATTATTATATACTTTTCATTTCCAGTGTTTTTTATTTTTTTCTTAAAAAGTTTTTTATATAAAATATATTGATAGATTTATTTATTGTCACAAGATACGCCCCTGCCTATAAATATAATTCTATCTCTGTCTTTTTATTGGCAATGTAATATAACACAAACAAACCAATTATGAGTTTTATTTGAGCCACGTAAATTTCGTTCATTGGTTTTTTGTACCTGAACAAGTAGATACCTATATCTATTCGAGTTCTTTATTGGAGGTATTGTAGGAAGTGTAAAATACTGATGGGAAAGTATTGTAGTAATGAAAAAGATTGGTAGAAGGATTTTAATAGAAATACATGCCTTGAATTTCAAATTAGTTTGTATCTCATTTCCTTTCGGATATATCTTTGTGTCTAAAATATATTCCCCGACTTGAAAACGTTAATTGGGATGGATATCTGTCGGTTTCATTTTATTTTTTAAATCTAAATCAATTTAAAATATATTAATCTTGAAAATCCGAATGTCCTTCATATGGACCACAAGAAACAGACAAATTAAATATTTATTATATAAATTAGATTAGGTTAATTTCTACAAGGCAAATTGCTTTATAAGAGTTGACAAATAGCCTTAATATTATTTCTCTTACTATGGGGCAAAGGAAATTGCAAAAAAAGTTGATCTTTCCACTCAAAAGTTTATTAAATATAATGAACTATATTTCTTACTGGGTTTCTATCCCAACTGAATTGAAGTTTTCTTTATAAAAAAGTTAGTTGTTCTTTTTTATCAGCTTCCTGGAAACAAAATAAATTTCTTTAAAATTTCAAATTTGAATTATCCTAATGGAAAGAATTTTTTTACAATTTTTAGTGCTCAATTGAATCAAAACTATGGCACATATCAAATTATATTACTGTAACACTTTCCAAGTATTCTAGGAATACAATATACGTAATTGTCATGACAAAGACATTGTCATATCTAACTTTGAACTTTTTCAGAAAAAAATAGCATTCAATCTGTTTCTTCTTATATTATTAAATAATATAATAATATAATCATAGCTTTTTATTTTTGTATGTTTTTTCTCCAATAATGGATAAAATAAAACCAGTAATGGGCACTCAGTGATGGACACTTATATTATTAATGACTAAAAATTGAAAGTAATTAAAACACAAAAGTTATAAAATAAAAAATCGTAAAATTCGTTTAAATGTCCATCATTTTGACACCCATTGGCCGACTGTCATCAAATTAAGCTACACTTATAGATTATGATTCAGTAATGGCAGTAAAAAAGAGTCCAACACTGGGATATGATCCAAAACTGGTGCCAGTACCTTACATACATAAATTAAAAAAAGTAAAAATAATTTGTCATCGTTAGACCTATTTAATTTCTAATGAAAATCACTGACAAAAAACTGAAAAATAAAATGTGTTATATGAGATTGTTATAAATACATAGGAAGTAAAGTTTAAAGGTTTTTACATACGCCCCTGGAGTATATAAAAGCCACGTGGCTGTAAGAGATAAGATAAAATAATTTGAGAAGATGAATCCACGAATGATGGATGCAACAAATCAACCAGTGTCTATAATTCGGCTGTATCAGTTGAACATGCCACATTGTAACTAATTTGTCAGTATGCCTGAATAAACCTAATCCCTCTGGTTCACCAAAATGTCGATTATCCTTCCCATTCGATGGGAGGTTATCCGTTTGCAATCGGTCTCCAAAAACACTACCTACCAAAAAGACTTATTCTTTTTTTATACGACAGTCCATACAAATTTTTCTTTCTTTTTATAACGTTTGATCTGTTCGTCTTGCTTTATCTATGTTACAATTATGAAAAAAATAAACTTTGGTAATTCGAAATTCAAGGGGGGGGAGGCACCAATGATTTTTATTAATTTATTTAATTAGTTATTATTGTATAATCGAACTATGATCACAGAATTTTTTTTTGAAAACTATTAACAAATTACCGAGTTATAAAATACAATTCATTATTTCCATTCAAAGGACTTTAAAAAATAGTAAAGCCACTTCGATTACGAAATATATCTATTTTTAATATTTTAATTTGAATTTTTTTGGGGATATTTTTGAATGCATACACTTCAAGAAAATTTTTTTTTAAATCGATTTTTTATTCCCTCTTAAATTATCAACACTGTATTTTCCATCGACAAAATTTTAATTTTAACACTTATTTAATCAAATTGACAAAATTTTTACTTAAAAATAAATATATCATTGTTATTTGTTACTTTAAAAAATACAGAAAATGTTCTGTAATATTGAAATTTCAAAAATAATTATTATAATTTTCGAATTAGTTAGATTTATAGTTTAATTTTGTTTATAATGTTTCGTTGTTCCTTCTTAATAATAAATCACATTTTCGTATGCAGAGCCGTATCTACATTTTTTCAAATTTTATTTTATGTTTTAAGAAAAAATGATTTTCGATTTAAATTATTTTAAATACCATTAATGTATAGGCTTACTGCAGAATTAAATCAATGAACTCAAATATATAAAGTTTAAGTATGTTCTAAAGGTAATGAAAGAATAGTGATTAAAGTGGTTTGAAAATTTTAGATAATGAAAATACGATTCACATTCTGTTAGGGTCAAAGCAGACTTTTTCTATCAAAAACGCGCGATTCAGTGATTGTATTGGTACTGTATCGCGAATTGATTAAATTTAACTGCTCTTTGGCGTTGATGTAGATATTCTATAGTAGTTTCACGTGGTCTAACAATCAGAGAATTTGTTTATCAACACGTGCATTCGACATATTATGTTATACTTATGTACTAAAAATATTTTTAAATTGTCAGTCAGTACAAGTTTATAATATAATATACATTTTTCTGGGATAATTTTAATTCTACTTCCTGTTTTTAGATTTTGTTAAAAGTACGATGATAATAAATAATGATATTTGCTGGTAACTTTTTTCTGAATTTTCGTCGAACCCCTACTTAAAACAGTGCTGCCAACGCAACGCACCAAGTGTGGTGAAAATTCCCCCACTCTGTCTGCAGTACATCTATAGTTGGTATGCAAAGTTGTCAATGTCGCTTTGTCATTTTCGAAAACCTGTATTAGCTAGGCATCAAAATCCAACAACGTACACTGTATTACAAGTTCCCCCCGCCAACGCACTGCACACTGCACCCCCTCCCCCTTCCACCGTTTTCCAAGTATTTTTGCATACCTCACTTTTATCATTCCTTAACTTATGGTTTACAGGTTACAGTTTTCGCTGTTGATATAAATGCACCGATCCATCTTTAACATTATACAATATATTGCCTGTTGACAATATTAATACTCCGCGAAGAACAAAAATTGTACTGTTCAATTTTACAAATGGACAAATTATTCAAATATATGTACAGTATGTTTTTGATATAGTCTTCTCTACGTATAGACGATATTATTAATATTTTCTTTATACCTGTTTTCTCAAATCGTTTGCCGTTTCCTTTCAGTAGGGTTGGGTAAATGTACAATGTACAGTAAGCCTTCGTTACTCACATCTTAGGATTGATTAATCCTCGACATACGATACGCGGTTGCGGTACTTCAACTTACGACTAGAGACGTTATTTACTCTATATAAGCATTATGCACCACTTTGAATATAATATACAATATCATTCCTCGTAAGCTGATGAGGCAGCTAATAATCTCTGACAATGAGAATATTCTACATATATAATAATATGGATGAGTTATAATTCTAACATAACGAAGAATACATATCTATACAATCTTGGGTATGTATAGTATTGTAAAGTTAGAATGCATATGTGCATATGATGTAACTACAAGTGCATTGTGAAATAAAAAGTCTCATTTTAAAAAGTCTCTGTATCTTTTATACACTTTGAAAGGTGGAGGAATAAAACACATTATATTGTCTTTGTCTTATGTGCATAGGGGAAGCTATTAGGGATGTCAAATAGCACCCATACCCAAGTGAGGGATGAATTTTTAATAATATTATTCCTCATGTAAAGTCTTCTCTAGAATACGAATGGAATGTTGTATAAAAGTCCATTTACACGGTCAGATTTCACGGGATGTATTAACTTTATACTTATTTATGAATGTCAGATAAATTTACTTTTCTTCAGTTGATTTTGTTTATTTTTACCATGATGTATGTGTGTCTGTAAAAGCTGTCAGTAAATTTAAAAATGAGTTGGGTGAAATTTTTTATATTTATAAAATAACGTTCTATTCTGAAATAAATGTTTCCTAAAAAACATTATTTTCTATAATTTATATGATATCATTCATTTTTCTATCTTTTAGAAAATGATTAAAATTTAGTTAGTTACTTTGATATGTGAAAGGTTAGAGCCTTCAACTAAAAAATAAAATCGAAAACGAAAACTATATTTGACGAAAAGAAAGAAAAGAACTAAGTTGAAATAAATATTTTGGTTTGGTTTATGTCACCCCTTGAAGCGAATTTTGTCGGGGTGTTCTCAACTGGCAGCCAGGGTTGAATTGTGTTAGAGTGGGTGAGGGAGAGTGAAAGACCCGCCCTTGCACAGATACACCGGTGCTTTAGGGTTGCCGGAAAACTTAAGGGGCGCAATACCGGGGTTTATTTATAAATGTATAGGCCATTTTTCTCTCCTTCTTTTTACGAAAACTACAATATCTACAAGGAAAACTTTCAGTTGCGGACCTGATTAGATTTTTGATTAGAATATATTCAAGGATCCAGTTACCGATCAGATAGCTCCGCAGTATTATCACCGTTTATAAAATATATCTCGGGTCTAACTGAATTTTTATCTTCTCGATTAAATTTATACAGTAGACCTCGTTTATTGCGATTTTTAAATTGAACTTTGATTCTATTAAACTCTGATTTTCTTTTATCAACTTCACAGGAATAATCCAATAATAAAACTGAACGTACAAAGTATCAAATGCTTTATTATCTATCCAATTATAAAGAAAAGAAAATTACTCTTATAACTAATAAGTAATAAATTACCATACTTTAATTACTTAGATACCTATATTAAATTGCTACTTTAATTATTATATTACTAATTACGATAATATAATTAGCAATTAAGGACAATATATTTGTCCCAAATTTGAACCAGAATGAACGATGCGTTATTTAACAACCTTTAGCCCTAGTGTTTTTTTTGTTTTCCTAATACTATCTATAAACATATTTTTCAAAAATCTAATTTCGTAGTCCACGCGAGCGAAGCCGCGGGTACAGCTATAGTATATACAAAAAAATAAAATGAACTTTACTCCTTTTAGTGTACATAATCTTACAATTTCAATGAATAGTTCTTAAGATAACCTTGTCGTAATTGAAAATTATATTACAGCAATATGTCTGTACAAAAATGATCGCTGTTTTCAGTAATTATCTGAGCGTATTTCCAAGGCGACCCTTTTTGAGGTAGGCAAGGGATACTTCAAGTTAAAGGGGTGGCGGCTTTTTAATTCAATGTCCAAGTGTACGACTGTACAGAAACGATTTCTGCAGAAGATTAACTTTATTTAATTTCTGTCTAGAGAAGTCTGGACTTTATTTATTTATTTTACAGGAAATTATGTTTTTGAAATCGTGTCGAGGATAATTTTATAACGTTTATTTTATTTACTACCACTTTATGTTTATTATATTTAAGACCGTAGAAGCCTTTAACATTGTAAACATTCATAACAACAATTAATAAATATTTCAGCTGCTTTTTATAACGCTCTTCCTCTAGAAACAAGCCAATCCCCATTTTTATTATGAATGTCTTCCTGAACATACACTTCGTCAAAACTGCGTGACCGAAGAAAACAAAACAAAAATTAAACAAAAATAAAAGAGCACAATAAAGCAAATGATTTAGAGGACAATTACAACTTTACCACATCATTTTATATAAACTGAATTTTATTTTATTCCTCAGTAGCGGCGATATTACATTTTTAAAATATATTATACTTTTTAATATTGTTTTTTGAAAACGAAAATCAATAAGATACACCAATCATACTGTTTTTGAAATTGGTGGGCTTATTTTTTGTAATTCTCATGAACTCATGTTATTAATAAAACAAGTACCTCTTTATTAAATCAATTTAATTGCCAGAATCAATAAATAAAGTTAATTTTTATTTTGTTTATTGTCATCAAATTAATCAGTAGACACACGTACACTGAGCTACGTATAAGAAAGTCCTATTTCATCGCGTACCAAAATGTTTTTCGTAAAAAAGTAAATGTGATTAGATGATTAGTGACATATATATAACATATTTATAAACCAGATAATTGAATATACAGAGGTGATTGTATAACAAATAAGAATACATCACTGTCAAAAGTTACATAAAAATAACAACACCCCTCAAACAAAAAACACAACATATCTATCTATATATATATATACTGAATTTTACCCCACCCACTTAATAAAAACCGAACTTGGAAGTTTTAATAACGGCAGATTTGACAGCCCTAATTCAAATATATAGATGTACTGGGACATTAGTTTGGTGAGTAGACCCTTCTCTCATGGGATTTATCCTGCAGTTACCAGATGGGGCATTTTTTCACAATACCAATGTCTTTACTGTATACAGTGTAGTACTGGTACCTACTTATTTATTATGCAGTACCGTATTTAATATAAATCAGTTTAACACATACACATACACATAAATATGTCATGTGATTGTTAGTTATGCAGTGGCGAAGCGTCCATTTCTTTATGGGTAAATTAATACAAATATGTGTTTTCAGTTAATAAATAATTTTAAAATATTATTAGAATATTCATCTTTCTGCGCAACCCAAACATTTTAATAAAAATAGCATTTAATATTACCTCTACGTCGATATTTCTATGACGAGTTGAAGTTCACTGCAGGAAATTTCACTAAAAAATTTCGAATTTTTGATTTCGTTAAAAGTATGTTTATTGTATAGAAAATGACGTGAAAATTTGTTTGGTTCAAACCGCAGGTCTGTATCTCAAACCGTTCTCGAGATATAGCCTCTCAAAGTTTTAGTTTTTTCAAATTTTTGGAGAAAAAAGGCCATAACTTTTGAACGTGTGGTCAAAATTGATTTTAGTTGGCGGATTTGGAATCAGCGTGTCAAAATCTATATAGTGACATGTATAATTCCTTAAAATTCGAAAAAAAAAATTTCGCGAAAAATCGAAAAAATTCAAAGGGGTATACCTTAAAAAAATGTCGATTTTTGACCAAATTTTTTTTGTTGGGTATTAAAGTATTATACATGTCATTATATAGATTTTGACACGCTGATTCCAAATCCGTCAACTAAAATCAATTCCGACTACACGTTCAAAAGTTATGGCCTTTTTTCTCCAAAAATTTGAAAAAACTAAAACTTTGAAAGGCTATATCTCGAGAACGATTTGAGATACAGACCTGCGGTTTGAACCAAACAACTTTTCACGTCATTTTCTATACAATAAACATACTTTTAACGAAATCAAAAATTCGAAATTTTTTAGTGAAATTTCCTGCAGTGAATCGACTAAAATACAAGAAAATAAGACGTAGAATCATTTAGTTACTGTATAAACATATAAGAATTTATTTAAAAAAGTAAAAGCTTGCACTAAAGCTGTTTCATAACTAATTTTTTTTGTTAATGGGATGGGGAGGATTGACAAAATATGCTTCCCTTTTAAAAATGTCATGCCTCGCCACTGTAGTTATGTATGTAACATATGTGTTCGAATTCGCGTTAACTCTACCAGTGTCTTTGCTAACTACTATACCGGGTGGATAAAAAAAAACAACAAAAATTTACAAAAACATTGAACTCACAAAATTATAGCTGTAAAATTAAAATAGTTATGATACCTATAATCAAATATAAAAAATATATATAAAGTTTTTTTCATCTATACTGTAAGTTATAAATTTCACAAGATAATTGAGAATCGTAATTTATTATATATATTATTATATACATTTACAAATTCCTGAATAAATATTGTTTAAATGAACTATAATTTTACATAAATATACACTTCATTAAAATAGAAAATAACAAGAGTATTTAAGTTTTATGAAGTTTATTTGCAATTTTAATTCAAAAACGTAAAGTTTCTTAACAATTTATTTCCAAGTTACCATTTTATACATTTTGTTTGAAACATTTTATCAGAACATTGATGTAATTCAGTAAACATGTACCTTCGGGACCCACAATATTAGGTCCTTATTTTTAGTTCAGATTTTACAAATTATTATTATTTTATTTTTCATGAAAATCCAATTGTTTTCTGCTTAGTTATAAATTAAAGTGTTAATATATATATACATCTATATATTCAACGTTCTTTTCATATACATTTATATTAATTGAAATTTAATTTAATTGTGAACTTAGGAATGTAATTATATTTCAAGAGCAAAAAAAAACGTAAACGAACAGCGCAAAAATAAAATAAATAATAAAGTAGAGATAAAAAAACTCAATCTTGTCGTAAATTGATGTTTTTTTAATCTTTCTAAATGTAATAGTTTATTAAATACTTTTTTTATTTGTAGATGTAGCCTACGTTCTGATTGCCAAGACGCAGCAAAGGATCCTCTTTATTGGATTAGCTATAAAAGTGGCCGCTGCACTACGATTACAACAGTGACCCCAAACCAGTTACAACGGACAACAGCCAGAACGGTAAATATTTTTTGTCTATTGTATCGAATTATTTATAAAATGTTTTTTTCAATTTTAATCAAGCAGGCAATTTTAAAAAAAAGTTTTCGTTCACAGTACTAAATAGTAATATCGTTCCACTTTAAAATGAATTTTTACTTTTTTTTCATTGAAATACACTTGTTTAAAGATTTTGTTATATTTGTACCTTAACTGTGTAAAAATATTAATTGCCTACTTAGTAATAGATTCAAAATTGTCATTTTTGGCACATTTAGGTTGGGATATTTTTGTTATAAATGTATCTGCATTTGAAAATTTTGTTGGATAATAAAAAATGTCAATATATTAGCGAGAAAAATTGAACCCCTTAACATTTATTAATTTTTTTGTAAAATATTTTATCTATTTTCCTAGATAAAAGTTATATAAAGAATCTATCACAGAAAAAAGTGCGTATTGATAAAAAATATACCACCATAAAGGAAATATATGTTGGAGAGAATTTATGAAAGGAAATACCTATATTTTCATTTTGTTCATTTTATAACATAACTTTGAAAATTAGTTTCCATGTTGAAATTCTCTTTGCAATTTTTTATATCAATGTTTTTCATAAAACATTTTAATAATGTTATATTTACATTTTACAAGTTTGGTGTTAAATTAATGTAGTAATATGTATTATATGAGCGTTCTTTTACTTTAGAAACTTTCATTACCTTATTTATATGTAATATTAGTCACATTTACTTTATATACAGGTGATTAAAAACATAATATACCACTTTCAAAATGATCGCTTTTTAAATAAAAAAAGCAAAATAGTCGATTAAAAAAAAACTGTTATGAAGCGAACTATTTATATGTATGTATTGTAAACCATTTCTATACAGAATTATCATATTGTACTTGAATTCATAAAACGGATTGTGTATTGGAAATAGCATTTGCTTGATTATTAATCTACATGTGATCAAAAGTAATTGCAGTAATGCAGTCTGTGGTTCGACATTTAAATATTAAATTACATTGTTCACATTTACTTCTAGTTTCCAATAAATGGAGTCAATTAAAACCACTATTTTGTCATTGTCATACATATTAATAATGAATTTGATTTTCGATATTTGTTACTAATTAAAAAGTCTTCATTATTCGTATTAATCAAATAAAAAGCATATCGATGGATTAATTCTAATATATCGTAACGCTCAAATTAAAACATTTAAAAATATTTTTAACTCAATTTGATTTTTAACTAATTTTCATAGTAGAATGAGATTTTGAAAATTACGCTAGTTAATTGAATTGAATCCTATCAGCAAGATTAGATTAATTATCCATGCTAATTTAGAATATATGCATTAATATTATTGGTTCCTATCTATACTGATTGATTCTGCAATAATAATTAAATTAGTAAGATAAAAACAATGTTTGTATTTTGTATTCAACCAATAAATAATAAATGCATTATTTCAGTTGGAATTGGTGATTGAAAATCTTCCAACATTATCCGGCCAATTTCTATGTGCTTTTACCGCTCTGGACAAAACACTGATTACGAACGCTACGCGGAAGCCCTATGGAGTCAATTGTACCACGCCAAGAACAGATGCTTTGCCTTCAATACCTCCCGGACAGCGTAAGTACTGTACATAGTTAGTTTTCAGTTTTAACCTACCCAAAATTATTTATTTAACTAAAAAAACACGAAATTTATTCAACAAACATAAACATCGGTATGGAGAACCATACATGACTTCCATGTTCTTTCTATCTTTTTAAATAATTTTTAAATATGAATTTTTTGAAAAAATATTTTATTTATATAACCTACTACTATGAATATAAATTTCGTAATACATAAAAAACATATATACTTACGACGGTTACAGCTGTTATTGCCATTTTTATATAAATATAATCTAATTTTCTAATGTTCAAAACATAATACACATTCGTAGAACAACTAATTTGACAATCTGAATTTAGTTGCATTTGTTTCCAAGGCAACATGAATTAATGACGTATTAATTAGTATTTAAAATTCAAATTTTAAGTGTGTTTTTCACCCCTTTAATGGCTGTTTAGGCACGTACAAATAATAAATGTCCCTTAGATTCAATTGAACTGCAAATGTACCAAGTCTTATCAAAATTAGTGAGATAATACTCGCATTAAATTAACTTTTCTTTACGTTTTGAAGTTAGTACAATCAGAATTTGTCATTTTCTCGGACACGATTTTTCGATGGTATTACAATACTTCCATTTCTTTCAGAACATGGAAGTAAAAATCAAAACAATCGATTTCTGGCTCCATTATTATTAAACAAGTATTGATTTTTTATTATGAATATGTCAATATTTCCTTAATGTCTTAAAGTAGTCACATTTTTGATGTCTCATGTTGTCAATATAAAATATAACATATGATGATTTTCTTTATATCAAACCACACCTATTAACTGAACGAAGTAATTTTTTATTTTGACATGAAATAATTTTTAACGACAAGGCGTCGTAAAGCATAAAGGAAACATGTTTGTTATATATATACAACTTTAGGAAAGAGGTGCATGTTTTTTTTGATAATTATGTTTTACAAAGAAAAATTATACTGTGTATTTGTACAGTTCTATTATTTTTATTATGCTTAATATTTTCTTGTTTGAATTATATTAAGTTATTTAGGTATTGATTATTTAAAAAAAAACTTGTTTTAATAATATTTTACATGGTTAATCAAAAAAAATAATTCAATATTAAATTTTTAACCCCCTTTTACAAAAAAATGGATTTAAATTTTATTTTTACTATATATGTGTGTATTAAATTTTAAACTATCTAAAAGCAGTGGTGATTGGTATACAAATTAATAACGATTTAACACAGACGTGGTCGAAGAATTATCCCGAATACGGGCCTGTACGTGTGTTATTAAGTTTGCGTGTAAAATATCCTTTGTAATTAAAAATAACGATTGCGAACGTTTAAAATATTTTGTGTTTAATATACTAATTGTAGATTTTTTTTTGTGCCACGGCTGAAGTAGGAAGTATGACAACATTAGTCCAGACAGTGGGAGATAGGAATTACTTCAACTGTGTAATGTTTCTAATAAATGACAATTGTAGTTGTATCAGTGTGTGGGCCGAAATTCTTTCGGGTGGGACTCACTTCATTCTGTTTAAGTCAATTTTATTATTTATTGCTTCACTGGAGTTTACTGAATCAAAACAATATTTTTAAATGGTTGAAATGTTGTTAGACTAACCCAAGGACCGGTGTTTATTTTATTTACTTATTATTTTTCTTAATGATACCATTTAGAAAAAAAATTCATGATGTCATAATTAAGTAATTTTGTTTTTCTGAAAACTTGAATTTAAAATATCATGAACCCTTAATTTAATGATTGCTTTAAGAATTTTTTAATTGGTATATTTTTGTTTAATTGCGATCCTTTTGAAAAAAAAAATATAAAGAAAAAAAACTGTTATTTTTGACTTTATCATTATACAATTATATTCTAAACGAGTCATATAATTTTTTTAAATTGAGTTTGTTGTAATTTTATTACTCATATGCACCAGTACTTATCATTTTTAAACGATGAGTCATTATTTTCTCTCTAATTTTAACTGCATCTTATCAAACTTTTATAACAATGAACTTGTTTCAACTTTAGTTTATTTTTTTATGTTAACATAAGATAATGTATTGTTAATGTTAGATAAAAATTCTACACTAGATATTTATTAATGAGGGTTGTTATTGAAAGATTAATTATGTCCCTCGTGAATTATCTTCCTATTTCAGCAGTCCTCAATCGGTTATATTACACAATAGAAAATCGATATTCTAATTTTATTCTTGATATAGATCTTGGCTTCTGGGTATAAACTAAGACTTGTTATAATAAAATATTGTATATTTTTTACAGATCATTTCACCGCAAAACTGTCGGTCCGAATGACTTCCGGTCCGGACTTTGTAGCTACAAATTTCACGTTTTTCGACTGCAACACTTACAGCTCTTGCACCAGGTGCGTGTCTTCTTCTTTTCCTTGCGATTGGTGCGTTGACGGACATAGATGTACCCACGACACCGCAGAGAACTGTCGTAACGACATTCTGGTAACCGGAGTCAGTCGGATAGGCCCGAGTTATAGATCAGGGCCGGCTTTCTGCCCGACTATCAATGCTACTGTCGGAAGGTCCCCTGAAATCCTGGTTCCATCCGGGATCAAGAAATCTATACGGGTCAAAGTGCATATCATTGGTCAGTTTATAGTCCAGACTAGGTTTGTCTGCCAGTTTAACATCGAGGGAAGGGTGACGAGTGTCAATGCGGCCCTCATTGGGGACACGATATACTGCGATCTCATGGAGTTCTCTTATACATCTAGGGCCCCTAATATCACGGCTACTTTTGCGGTTATTTGGGGCGGTTCGAAACCACTGGACAACCCAAGTAACGTACATGGTGAGTATTTATTTTATAATTAAATATAACTGGGAGTTGACAACTTTTGCATTATTTTTCAGTTGTTATCTACAGATGCCGAGATATGGCCAATGATTGCGGTATGTGTCTGGCTCTTGCTGAGAAATACGGTTGTGGTTGGTGTCAAAGTTCCGACAGATGTGAAGTTAAAGATCAGTGTGATAGAGGATCTGCAGTTTGGCTGAACAGAAATGAAACATGTCCGAATCCAGCAATATTATCATTCAGCCCTCAACTTGGTCCGTGGGAGGGAGGGACAAACATTACAATTCAGGGAATAAATCTGGGAAAGAACTTTGAAGATATTTATAACGGTGTTATAATAGCAGGTATCAACTGTCAGCCGTATAGAGAACTTTACGTTAAAACAAAAGAGATTGTTTGTAAAGTTGACGGTCCTGGATTAAATGAATACCGAAGTGGTCCAGTTGTAGTCAGAGTTGAAGATTACAGAGGTGAATCTAAACAGCATTTCCACTTTGTTGATCCCGTTATTGAAGGTATCAGTCCGAAAAATGGACCAAAATCAGGGGGTACAATGCTGAGGATTACTGGAAAGTTCATGAACGCTGGTAGTAATATTCAAGCATTTATTGATGACCTACCGTGTAAAATTGTATCGTAAGTATTGAATTTTTCTGTTTCATATCCGAATTAGAAAAATAAAATATAATAATTTTATTTTCAGAACTGATAAACACGAGGCTTTATGTAAAACAAGTGCATCTGCTTCGCATCGTTCTGGAAAACTGAAGATGACATTCGATAAAGGAGACAGATTTTATGAAAAAGAACTTTTTGAATATGTAGAAGATCCCACAATTGAATCTGCTGAGTCTGGCGTAGCCGGACAAATCAAAATACCTAAAGGAATTGTTGCTGGAGGTATAAAAATATCAGTAACCGGAAAAAATCTAGCTTACATCCAAAATCCACAGATGTATGTTTATTACGAACAGAAAATGTTTGTTAGTGTAAGTATATTTGTTTGTTTTATTATTTATTAATTTAATAATTAACTTTTGATTGTATATTTACAGCAATGCTCGATATTGAGTAACACAAATATGGCTTGTGATTCACCTGCAATTGAAGCAGATGATTCTAAATTAGACCCGGAAAAACCTCTGGAATTGGAATATGGATTCAGAATGGATAACGTTTTAGGTGTTCAGAATTTATCAGTACGTGCAGGTTATAATTCATTTTTGCTTTACCCGAATCCGATGTACGACAAGTTTGAAGAAGATGTCAAATATTACAAATCGGATTATTTGACAATAAACGTAAGTATTTAAAATAAACAATATGTAAAATATATAACTGATTCTTATTATTCTTTCAGGGACAACATTTAGACCGGGCTTGCCAAGAATCTGACGTGGTTGTGCAAATTGGTAACAGCTATTGCAATGTAACATCTTTATCAAGGCAGCAACTGACTTGTCGGCCGCCGGAAACGCAACCATTAGCGATAGATGAAAACGGGGAACCTACTGATCAAGAACTGCCTGAAGTTGTGGTGACCGTCGGGGGGACGCTTAAGTTTAAAATAGGGAAACTATCTTATGCCTCTCCGACGGGACAAGATGGGCCTCTTTCTAATCCTGCGATGTTCGGTGTCATAGCTGGTATTTCAATTCTCGTTATAATTATTGTGGCATTCTTAGTGGCATATCAGAGGAAATCCACGGAGAGTAACAGAGTGCTGAAGAATATGCAGGAACAAATGGATATATTGGAGTTGAGAGTCGCGGCAGAATGCAAAGAAGGTAAATATATTATATGATATTCTCTAAGAGAAAGAGTTTGTTTGTATATTATGCAAACCTAAGGTTATTTAAATCATATTTCAAAATGTAATTCTAAACCATAGGAAAAAATAGAAATTTGAACATATGTAATATTACATAACCTAATTGTTATTTAATATATTTTTTATTATGTTCACAGCTTTTGCAGAGTTACAAACTGAAATGACAGATCTTACCGGAGACTTGACTTCTGGAGGTATTCCGTTCCTTGACTACAGGACTTATGCAATGAAAATCTTGTTTCCAAACATAGATGATCATGTTGTGCTCCAATGGGAACGGCCAGAGCTTTTACGAAAAGAAAAAGGATTAAGATTGTTTGGGCAACTGATTATGAATAAAACATTTTTATTACTTTTTATTAGGACTTTGGAAAGTAATAGATATTTTTCAATGCGTGATAGGTAAGTAATTGTGTTTTATGTAAATGTAAGATTATAGTGAGTATCGTTTTATTTATTGTTTGTAGAGTAAATGTAGCTTCGCTTATAATGGTAACGCTTCAAAGCAAGATGGAATATTGCACGGATATTTTGAAAACCTTACTGGCAGAACTGATTGAGAAGTGTATGGAAGGTAAGAGCCATCCAAAGTTGTTACTGAGGAGGACTGAAAGTGTGGCAGAGAAAATGCTAAGTGCGTGGTTCACATTTTTACTATACAAGTTTTTGCGTGAATGTGCTGGCGAACCCCTGTATATGTTATTCCGAGCAATGAAGCAGCAAGTTGATAAAGGTCCCGTAGATTCTATTACTTCTGAGGCCAGGTATTCTCTGAGTGAAGAAAAGCTAATACGACAATCAATTGATTTTAAGGCAATAGTAAGTTTCAACATAAACTGTAATCAATTTAAATAACTTAGGTAACATATAAAATTTGTTTTTCAGACGGTTTATGTGTCTATCTCGCAACAGACGGTATCTGTCAGTGGTATCGATACTGAAAACGTTCCTGTTAAAGTGTTAGACTGTGATACGGTAACGCAAGTCAAGGAGAAAGCACTGGATCAAATATACCGTGCTACTCCTTACTCGCAACGGCCACGTAAGGACGATTTAGATTTAGGTAAGTGATACTTGATGTTACTGATATAGATCTGACAATCTTAACTGTAATGTTTATTTCACAGAATGGAGAACAGGTACATCAGGCCGTCTTATTCTTTACGATGAAGATAGTACAACGAAAACCGAAAGTGAATGGAAGAAACGCAACACGCTTAATCATTATCGCGTCCCGGATGGAGCCTGTCTAAATCTTGTCTCCAAGCAGAGCTCCATCTATAATCTCAGTATTCTGTCCGAAAAGAATGATAAATCACACAAGTATGTTTACAATTATTTTTTAGAAACATTCAATGGCTACTAATAAATAATTTAGAGTGTCCACTTTTTGGAAATTCAGGAAAACCTGAAGTGCTCAGGGAAAGTCAAATCTCTGGATTAGAAAGAATAATACAAAAACATTACTAAAAAAATAATAATATAAATATTTAAAGTTGAGTAATTTGAAAAATCCTGATAATTATTGTTTCAGATACGAGACATTAAATTTGAGTAAGTTCAGTTCTGCAAGTCCTCCACTATCCCGTGCCACTAGTCCACTGAATCATGATCAGGAGCAAGGAATCAAAGTGTGGCATTTAGTAAAACATCACGACAATGACGCTCAGAAAGAAGGTGAAAGAGGCAACAAAATGGTATCAGAGATCTACCTGACACGTCTGCTGGCGACTAAGGGCACATTGCAGAAGTTTGTTGATGACTTGTTCGAGACAATCTTCAGTACGGCTCACAGAGGTTCAGCGTTACCACTTGCTATCAAATACATGTTTGACTTCCTTGATGATCAAGCTCTGCAACACGGCATCACAGACCCGGAGGTGGTGCATACGTGGAAGAGTAACTCGCTACCTCTGCGCTTCTGGGTCAATCTGATCAAGAATCCAAACTTTGTGTTTGACATTCACAAGTCTAACATTGTTGACTCTTGTCTGTCAGTTGTCGCCCAAACATTCATGGATTCGTGTTCGACGTCAGATCACAGGCTTGGTATGTGTATCCCAACAAAAGTTATTAAATTTAGTTCAGATATAATTCAAAAATAATTTGAATATATATGTATTTAAAGTAATAGAAATAATCAGAAAAACAAAGTAGAAAACTTTTTATTAACATAATACAGTACAGTATTATACATTTAGAAATTATTGAGTGAGTAAATATAGAAACATTAACATTACTTAAATTGTTTATTTTTGTATCAATTGTTTTATTAAAAAATAAGAGTGAGTGAAGTGATGATGTGTGTTTTTGATTTGCAGGCAAAGATTCACCAAGCTCCAAGTTGCTGTACGCCAAAGACATCCCATGCTACAAGGAGTGGGTGGAACGCTACTATTCAGATATAAAGATGATGCCAGCCATCTCAGACCAGGACATGAACGCGATGCTCGCAGAGGAGTCTAGGGTAAGAGTGCGTGCACGTAGACCAGTATGTGCGACGTTCTTTACTTATATTATCGGTTTATATTTCAGCTTCATACGACCGAGTTCAACACAAACTGTGCACTGCACGAACTGTACACGTACGCGATGAAGTACAACGAACAGCTGACGGTGACGTTGGAGGAAGACGAGTTCTCGCAAAAACAACGACTTGCCTATAAGCTGGAGCAGGTGCATAACATCATGGCGGCAGAGTGCAACCCGTGATGTCACGAAGTCGCCTGCTAGATTGTGCACGTGTGTGTTTGCGCGATCATAAGTGTCGGGACGTAAATACACCTAATATACCTAATGGTACTAAATGTTCTAATCCTAAATGAATTTGCTCATGATGTGTGCATTCGATGTCAAATAACATAAAACACTGATAATGTTCGATGTAACTTTGTTTTTATTAAGTGGACGGGTCGTGGATATAATATTAGCTGTCGATGTACTATATGTGATGTTCGGTGTTGGGGCCGCCGCACGAGACAACCGCTGCTTTGTTGTGCTGTACTCACGTCGTTTTATATTTTCCTGCGTTTCGTATCCGACATCCGATCGATACGCCTACACGCCGGACGTCGACGGATGCCGGCGCCGATCTCGGACGTATCGTACATGTGTGTGGATAATTGTTTATACTTTACATGTAAATGTCAGTTTCGTTGGCGCGGCCGGGAGGGGACAGGTCTCGAGGCCTGTCTTCACCCGACCCTCCTGCCGCAGACGTCGCTCGCGTTACCGTTTGGTTTTGTCACCGGTATCTCTGGTGTTCTTTTACAGATCGAATACTTTGCAAGTTGATATTATGTACCTATGTAATGATTTTTCAAACAGTAATAATAAAATTGTCTTTCGATCTGAAAAATAAAAACAAATGATCAAAAGAGGTAATGCTTATTTATTCACTCTGTAATCCATATCCACCGTATTCTGTGTGCGATAGACGGATCGCTATCATATTGTATTTAAGCATATGATTTAATAATGTTGTGATTTACTGTGAAAATACATATTCGTACAAATACAAATTAAGGAAACTTTTTATATTTGTTTGTTTGTATACTACATACTTCTTCCATCTACATGTCATTGTGTAGACTACATACACATAAGTGTGTGTGCGTGTACATTATACATGCATGCACGCACACGTATATGTACTCTTTTATATTCGTGTTAGAAGATTCTCTACTCTACTCATTTCACTTACTCATCACCATTCTCTTCTCTATAATAATATGGTTTATATTTGTTTGGCAGAATGCAGAGCTGTTGCCATAGTTACAGTTACTGCCACTGCCACTTCAACTTGGATAATAATTGATCAAACATTGTGTTTCTTTTCTTGTAACATTACATTCCATTCCATTCCATTCTGTCTGTTCTGTTCTGTATCTTACATTTCTGATACTGTCAATGTTTATCACAGTCATTTTTAGTATAATATAATATATTATATATACATATTAGTATTAATTTATAAATATGTAACATTTTATCTTTTCCAATATCAGTATTTTTATCTTGTAAAATAAACTTCAATATAAACTACAATTTTGTTCAGTATCAACTAGACAATCTATATTCTAATAGGATGTAATGGGGGATTCAGGTAAGTAATAATTCACTAAATTAAGTATTCAATAATAAAATGATGTATGTATATAATCTATTCAGACAGTGAAGATAGTGATGAAGAAGGTGGTTTAGGAAATGTAAATAGGGTTTTAATTAGACCTCCAGGTCATAGCGGCAAAGCTAAGAAAGGCCATCTGTGTTTCGATGCTTCCTTTGAAACTGGTAACTTAGGACGAGTAGATTTAATATCAGAGTTTGAATATGATTTATTTATAAGACCAGATACTTGTAGTCCCAAGTTTAGATTATGGTTTAATTTTACTGTTGACAATTTCAAACATGATCAGGTAATATATATTATAAATACACATGTAGTAATAATTTTGTAAAATACATTACTTTTTAGCGTGTTATTTTCAATATAATAAACATAAGTAAAACAAAGAATTTATTCCGTGACTGTATGACTCCACTGGTTAAATCTACTAGCAGACCAAAATGGTAATATGTGTTTTATTATCAGTATTGTACGATTCTAATATTGAGTTATTTTATTAAGGCAAAGAATCCCATCACAGAATGTTTGGTATCACCGATCAGGAGTTCATCAATCTCATCATATTTTAAGTTTTGCATTTGCATTTGATCATGAAGAAGAAGTCTTCCAATTCGCGATGGCAGCGCCTTACAGCTATTCGCGTTTACAAGCGTATTTATCTGCCTTAGACCATCGTGCTAGTCCTATGCTACAATCTCAGTTAGAAATTAAACAAATAGCTTCAAGTGTTGTACGTTATGTGAATACAGTATATATCTAGATATTAATTTATAGAATGTATTTGTATTTTAGCAAGAACGAAAAATAGAATTAATTACTATAGGAAAGTTCCCTGATTATTCAATGACAAAAGATAAAAAACGTGTTATTGTTATTTTGGCTAGAATTCATCCGGGGGAGCCTCCGTCTTCTTTTATTTGTCAAGGTATAACCATAGTTTGAAACATATGCAATGGAGCACTGAACATATGTTGTTTCAGGTCTTTTAGATTTGATGACAAGTTCACATCAAATTGCTGAGACTTTAAGGGAACATGTTTTATTTAAAGTGATTCCGATGCTCAATCCAGATGGAGTATTTTTAGGAAATTATCGTAGTACATTGATGGGTTTTGATTTAAACCGTTCTTGGCATATAGCTTCTCCTTGGGCTCATCCGAGCTTATGGGCTGTCTTACAAATGTTAAAAGGAATAGAAAATAATGAGGTATTATTTAACATAGAAATCATTTTATCAATTGGCAGTAAAAAAACAACATCTTTCAGTTTTTTCAATTAGATTTCATCGTAGACTTACATGCACAACCTAATGTTACCGGTGCCTTCATTTACGGCAATTCATATGAAGATATTTATAGGTAAATAGATTAAGATAAATATATTGTAGAAACCTGTAAGTTATTTAAATTCTTCAGGTATGAAAGACATATTGTATTCCCTAAATTACTTGCTACAAATGCAGATGATTATACTCCACTGCATACAATGTATAACGCCGATACTGCAAAAGTAGGTACCGCAAGAAGACATCTTTGTACAATTCTAAACGATCGTGTTAATTGCTATACATTACAAGTATCTCTGTACGGACATCAAACATCACCTTCTGAACCTATTATTCCTTACACAGAAGAATCTTGTATCCTTGGCAATATATGTATTAATATAGTAACAATAACTTGTTTTCATTATATTATTTCTTACATAAGCTTATAGATATGTGCCTTGGTCGTAATTTGACAAGAACATTTTTAGATTATTATAGATTGATGGGAGTGATTCCTGTAGCAATACCGCGTGAAAATATTCTGACTAGACGGAGACCACATACACACAGAACAAAATCTAGATCTCCGGCAAGTGCAAGAACAAAACCTCGACCCAAAACGACACAACGTTGCCACGCTAATATAAGCTATATGGATATAATCACTCAAGATTTGGATGATTTAGAATATGAATATCAAAGTTATCCAAATAGCTTGTATACAAAACGGTCAAGACATAAGTTTGATGTGGAATTAAGTTCGAATATGAGTCGTAGGGGGACAAAATCTGCGTTGACCGATGATCTTAAAAGTTCTGTTTCTACGAAACCAGTAGGTGGAGGTGGATTTTCTAGGAAACCGATGTGGCACACTTCGCCATCGTCTCAAGCTTTCATTTTATCTTTACCGCCAAGTTTAACTATAATCGATTTTAATCAGTTAACAAGAGGTGGACTGGATCAAGCTGTAGGCAAATTGAAGAAGAAAAAGAAAATTGAAAAAAGCAATTGATAATACTAGTCTTAAGCTTGTATCATATTATTAAAAGATTTTGAAATTTTATCGATGATTCTTATTTGAAATTTTATAAATTTAATACAATATTTTGAATATTAAAATTTTAAATAAAGTTTACTCATATGCATTCTGATATATTATTTTATTAATAAATCCTTTTATTATTAAAAACATAACATTGGTGAGAATGCTGCTTAATATTTTGGTATGCATATGACCTTGGTTGGTATGTACGTATTTATTCATTCGGTTCAATTCATATCTATAAGTTATGAATGAAAGATAACAGAAACAATAGTTTTATCACTACAGTTTACCCCGTCATCCTGTTTGAACGATATCTGCGCATGCGTCGGTCAACCTATTATCTAGTACAGCGTTTCTCAACCTGTAAATTACAATCAGTTTAAAAATCTTATATTTGTTTCAAGAAGGTCGTAAAATCATCAAACTTTGTGTATTTGATGCATTACAAGTTAAAAAAAAAACTTATTCAGATGGTAACGAATATTATTATTAAGTAAAAAGTTGTAAAAAAGTCTAGTAATCTAAAAGTTGAGAATCACTGACTACTTCAACAGCTCCATGAGCTCCATCTTGTTGGCTCTGCTGTTATGTTTGCCCTGTCTGTTGCTCGCGATTGAGTTAATATAATATTGTGTGCTTTATAATATTTTTTTACAATGTCTAACGAAGGTGAACCGCGGAAATTAACAGATTTGCGTGTGGTTGATTTACGAGCAGAATTAGAAAAGCGTGGCTTAGACAAAACCGGAGTTAAAGTACAGCTGATAAAAAAATTACAAGAGGTAGGTATTTATTTTAAATGGCGTATGGAATTTTGTATGGATAAAATTTATTTATATTATAAAATTTATATTTATGCACTATTTGATAAATTATGTACATGTAGAAATTAATAGCTGTAAAATGATTAAATATATGACGTATACGTCCTTCCAAAATATTAATTTGTAATTATGTATGGACATATTTTATAATTGCTATAGAACTAATTTAAAAATGTGTTGCCATGTTTCCAATACAAGTGCAAAGATTAAAGATTTATTTATACTGTTATAAATATTATCTTATTCAGTAAACCTTTTTAGGCTTTAAAAGAAGAAGGCAAAGATCCAGATACATATGAGTTCAATGAAAGGCCGAAACGTTTATCTTCAAATACCAGTTAGTAAATAATTTACCTACATATTACATGTAGAGACAAATTGTAAACTTCAATATAAATTTTTTAGATGTTGACAATGAATCTGATATTTCCGAAGAAACAGTGGATAAACAAGGAACTATCACTGATAAAGAAGAAGAAATTGAAGTGGTAAATAATTTTTGTTGCGGTTGTAATTTAGATGATGTTTTAATAACAAATTATTTTACAGAAAGATAAAGTTTTGACTGATGCAGAGGATTCTATAAACCTGACATTAGAAGAAGATGAAGACCAATTAATAGACGAGGTAATATTTATTTTGCAGTAACATAAGTAAATGTAATTAATTATATTTTTTAATTACAGGCTGAATCAAATCTAACAGAGGTTCCTAAAGAAGGTATTTTGTTAGCTTTATTAATTTTTAAATATTATTTAGTTAGTAAGCATCATTAATTTTTAAATGCCTATTGTTAGATAATTTTCCCTTATAGTATAATTATCTAAAGAAATAAAGTTCCAAGTGCTATTTATTAAAACTATATTAAAGTAAATGTTAGTATTTTGTCATTTGAAAAATTAGAGACATATGAAAAAGTTTTCTGTGGTTTTTCTCGAAATTATTAAATTTGGAATGGATATTTATCACTTTAGAAGATTTTTGAGACTGAATTTTGATATTGGAGATGAAATGATATGATATTTATGGAATTGTAATTATCCTGAAATATTGCAAATGTAAATGGCTTCAATCGGAAATGAATTACAATCATTTTCATACCGCTGTGGAGAAATAAATTTAACATACCAGAGTTGCAGTTGGATAGATTATATATTATGTTAAAATTGAAGAAGCAACGTGGAATTAAGTATATACCTTGTTTATGAAACATCGTTTATGGTCTTTAAGAAGTTACATCAGATTTGTAAACGAAGTAGTATTGTCAAGAAATTTTAAATAAGAAATCAATCTTTATTCAATCTATTTTATATTGAATGAAAGTATCAGATTTGAGTGCAATTTATTAGCATAACATACTGTCCATAAATATGCAGTTTATACATATTTATGTGAATTATTGAAAGATTTGTTACCAGTATGTTGTTGTATGTATTCCTGAAGAATTCTGACTATGTATTTTTATACATAAGCTCAATGAAATATTTAAAACTGAATTTCATCTAATATGATATGTATGAAGAAATCGTTTGGAATATTGAATTTGTTAAATGTGATATGCTGAAATTGAAAAAGTACTTCATCTTTGTTGACAAAAATAACATCCATGGTAAAAGAAATTGCGGTTTGCAGTTGAAACAATCAATTAGAATGGAAAGTGCCTATCCACGTCTCAAAAACAAAAGTAAATTATTGAAAAAAACCACAGTTAAACTTCGGTTCAGTCTTCGTTCAGAGGTGATATATTTGTGAGCGTTATATCTATGTCTCTAATAATTAGTCGTATCTGTTATTAGATAGTAACTCTCTGATGTCGAGTGAATCATCTATCGGTCTGTCGTGCATTTTATAAACATGTTGTGTAAACTCTATTGGTATAGATGTAAGCGACAGGATCTCGTCATCGGAGAAGCCCGTCGAAGAAACGGAACCGGACGGAGAAAAGCTGGATGAAGAACCAGCGGTAGAAGAGAATCATTCGGAACGTGTTGATGAAACAGAGCATGCAGACCAAGAGAGTGAACCAGCCATAGCAGAAGAACCAGCGAAAGAGAAGGTCAATGATGAAGGAGAAGCAGAAGAAGACAAAACTGTCGCCAACTCTGAGAAACATGCTGAAAAGAGTGAAGAGAAATCTGTGGACGAATCTACAGAAGATAGCGGCCGGGATAAAACGGCCGGATGTGCAGAAACAGCTTCCGCTCCATCATCTGCAGCTTCGGATTCTGGCATCGCAGCCGACGGGAAGAAGATGAACGAGTCTGATAGGTTGGTTTACTTCCAATATATGTGTACGCCAGTGACCGTTGCTGTGGTGCTCCGATCAAGATTTACATGTGATGTCATCTATTGAAATTGTTTATTGTTATATTCGTCTCAATTTTTTTTTTTTTTTTAATGCAGTTGACTATATATTTTTTCAAATTTTCCGGTTTGTAAGTATGTATGAATATGTTGGATAACTGTTCAAATTTTATGTTATACCCTTTCAGCCTTTTCTTTATAAGAAAATTAATATTTCATATTCATGTTGCACTGTTAACAATAATTCTCCTTTAGATAAATCAAAATTCAAATTTTATTTATGGTTGAAAGGATTCAATTCAAAATTATTAATCAAGAAATGAATTAAACTTTTAAGAAATTGGAATATTTTTTTCAGGAAATTGAAAATGTGTTGTGGAATGATTATTTTTTTCTGTTTTATAATTAATATTACATTTGACTATACTTCAGTATTTTTATTATTTATTCATGAATATTTGTTTTATACAATAATGCAAGTATGTATAAAAAATATATTTTGTATTTATGTTCTTAATTTTTGAAATGAATTTTAAGCAGATACATCTTCAGAAACAATACAACAGTTAATAATAATTACATAAAATTCATTTCATTAATTCTGAAAACAAATAAATACATCACAATCAGTTTACTAATTTAAATGTATTTTATTTTATAGCACTGTTAATGAAAATGCTACTAAACAGGATAAGGAAGGTAAGTCTCCCCCCTCCCTCTCCTTTTTTACATGTTAAAAACTATATGTATTGTAATTATAGATAATACTAGTTCAACAGCTGGTCGTAGTTTATGGTTGTCAGGGTTAGCGACACGAACTAGAGCAACAGATTTGAAGCAACTGTTGAGCAAATATGGAAAAGTGGTCGGTGCTAAAGTTGTTACAAATGCCCGAAGTCCTTCAGCAAGATGTTACGGATATGTTGTCATGGCTACTATTACAGATGCTGATAATTGTATTAAGCACTGCCATCGAACAGAACTCCATGGACGGTTTATCTCAGTTGATAAAGTAAGAATTTAATATCATAATGCATAAATTATTTTACAATAACTTTATTTTTTCTATAGGCACGTTCTGAAAAACATGACGTTATAAACTCTAAACAAGCTCCAAAAGATAGAGATATTAAAAGAATTAATGAGAAAGATAAGGAAAAAGACAACGATGATAAGAAATCAAAATCTGATACAGAGAAGTCAAAAGATGATGATTCTCCAAGACAGAGAGCCAAAACTGATAGTGATAATAAATCAGATAAGTCTAAGAATGATGATAAAATAAAGAAAGATGATCCAAAAGATGCTGCAAAGAAAAGAGAACGTAGAAAGACACCAGAAAAAGATGTCCCTAAAAAAGTATGGGTTAATTTTTTATCTGTTTGTATTACATCATTAATTATATTGAAATTTTCAGAGAGCTTCTAGAGAACGGTCACCACACAGAAGTGAAGGTAGCACCAAAACTAGCAGAGATCGTAGTAAGGGAACTGATCGTGATAGAAGCCGTGAAAAACCAAGAAACAGACTTTCAAACGAGAGAGACAAGGATCGTAAAAATGACGTTCTTTCCTTTAGACATATTCGAGTAAGTTTGTAACTGATCAATTTTTGAGTGTTGATTTAATACGATTGAATCTAAAAAATAGGATGAACGGGACAGACAGAGGGAACGCGAACGAGAACGGGCAATGCGGGAAGCTGAACAACGTCGCAGACGTGAGGAACAGGCCCGTCAACGCGAAATAGAACGTAAACATCGTGAAGAAGCAGCACGTCTGGATAAAGAACGGGAACAGTTGAGAATTGAGCGTGAAAGACTACAGCGTGAAAAGGCTGAGCTGCTTCGCCTTGAAAGAAAACGTATAGAACAGGAGAAACTGGAACTGCAGAGGCAACAGCGTAAATTAGAAGAGAGTCGTCGTGCACCAAAACGGCCATCTGAGGATGTGAGGGATCCATATCCTGATAATAGAAAACGTCCTCCACCTTTAGTACAGTCTGCTGGCAGATATGACACTTCTATGCTTTCTTCAACGGTTATGTATGAGGTTTCTTCACGGTAGGTTAAAATTTTTATTTTTATTTATTTGAAATAAAATGTGTTTATTTGTTATTTGTTCTTATCCATTTAGAACTAGTGGACCACCTGAATCTCTGTCTAAAAAACATGATCCTTACAAGAGGGATGAATACAAAGATTTCAAATCCCGCGAGCTAGAAACACGCGATAGAAATGATGTTCGTCGTGATACGTACAAACCTCGTGAAGATTACAGTAAACTGCGTGATGAGTACAACAAACCCAGAGAAGACGTTCGTAAAAACCGTGAGGAGGTCCGTTCTCGCGAAACCTACTCGAAACACGACAGATCTGACTTTGCTCCACCCCCACCACAAATATCAGGGACGGGCATTACCGTAAAGTACTCTGCAACGGAGCCCGCATTCTCTGGATTGACCAGGAATGTCCATGAAGTCATGAGACGTGGGGAACCATTGCCAGCAGTAACACTGACTGTACGAGGGTATCCAGAGCGAGGTTCTGGCCCTACTGATCACAGGGGGTCTCCACCAAATAGCTCGTATAGATCTTCTAGAGATGAGAGAGACTCTAGACGTCCTGATCCTGAACACAGAAGCGGTAAAGATATGGTTTCATCACGAGATCATAGATATGTTGAAATGTCATCGTTGAAAGGTTAGTTTTATTATTACATTTCCTGTTTTCTGCAAGATTTACCATTAATAGTAATGTAACAACATACATTGATTTGTTATAAATATAACTAGAGTGGTAACTCAAATGTTAGAATAATGCACAGAAATCTCTTTATCTAGCGAGCTCTGATTGGCTGACGGGGTTGATAACTCTTTTGGTTGAGACAATCTGCGGTGAAACTAGGTGTTAATGTAGTTTAAAACAGGTATTTAGACATTGCAGTTATCACTCGAGTTGTATTATATCTATGGTTTGTTAAATAATTTTGGTTTGTGGACAACTGATTTGAATAGTGTATTTTTAATACAGAACGAGAGAATGGTTGGCATCAGAGCTCGTTGAAGACATTTGGTTCAATATCTGGAGCAAACAACAGTGGTGTTGCAATTCGTGATCCTTGGTTGAAAAACGAAGGGCCTATTAGTAACAACAGCAATGCATGGGTTCCAAGTGGGAGAAGCATGGACACTTCTGGAAGCAGGTATGATCGTTGTAGGATGGAACGTCGTTAAGTATAGTTTCTGTGTATTATTCAGAAACGTTTTATTTTTTTAGGTAACGGTTAGTATGGTATATAGATTTCAAATGTAAAATGAAATCTGTACGTTATACTAAATGCTGCCATTTTTTAAATTTCTTTCTACTTGTATTATACATTTAATGATATTACAGTGAAATCTTTTAATTAATTGGTATTTAAAATTGTAATTATAATAATAAGAAAATCTTATTAATTCTTTTTGTAAATTGTTATTTACATAAATACCAAATAAAGTGAATATTTGACTGTGATTGTTATTAAATATAAAGAATTTAAATCCAATATGGAATAATACGTTTTCCGTGATTATTTACAATTATATTATAAATATTTATCATCACATGTTTAATGTTTGATGTAATTTTATAATCATATTTAAAGATTTTATAGTTGTGATGATTAATTAGTTTACATCCATGTCTTAAAAGGACTCGTGTACCCATAAAGTCTTTATTTTATTTTTGTGGTTTAATATTTCTGTACGATATCTAAATGAACTAATATTAATTAGTCGTTACAAACTTATTTGGGGTATTTTTTAAAAATAAAATGGGTTTATTTTTGCATAAAGAAGTTATGTAGAGTGTAGAGTTTGTATTGGTAAATATTAAAGTATCTTCTATGATAAAATATTGAAATAAATATAAGATAGTTTTATTTACTCTGCATTATGTAATCAAGCTTTATTGTACTTTTCATTCTGTTTTTGCACTGTTTAGTATTATTATTTTGATAATTGTAATAAATATATCAGAAAAGAATTACATAAATCGTGTATTTAGTTTTTCTATTAGTTTTAGTTTTTAGAATGTATTCTAGAGTCCAATGTTTATTTTTTGGTGAAATATAAAAGTATATAAAATAATAAAAACCAATGTGGTAGTAACTAAAATCCAGTATACGCCAGAATATAGCTTTTACTTTATTGTTTACGAAATAAAAGCACAAAGTATTTTTATTATTTTGCTGACACAGCATTTTGATTACTACTGTCGTTTTAACGTTTCTTAAATTGATTTTTAACAAGATCACCAAAGAAATCATTGACTTTAGCAATTTTACACGTGACTAAGTTCCTTTAATCTTAACTTTTTTACATTTAAGAAACGTTATTCCGAAACAATCGTGAACATAAATAGATAGTTTTATTCCAGCAATTCTTAACCGATATTTAAACCTAAATAATTTGCCTTAAAAAGGTTACTTTTGTTATAGTTTGAAGCAACAAAAAGACTCTTAAAGGTTAAGAAATGCTGTTTTTGTTGAATGTACGTCAACTACTTGTACGATTTAAATGTATGCATTGTATTTTTTTTGAAACCTAAATATACAAAATATATACATTGAAAAGTGTTTTTATTTATACTATTTTCCCCGTGCAGGTGGCTAGGCAGTCCTACTCCAAGGATGATGTCTGGCATTTCAAATCCGTCAGGAAACAGCGGGAATGGAGGTCTTGTACCTCCGGGCGTCTCTTCTAGTTCATATTTATCTGAGCAACGCTATTCGTATAAACTTTTAAACAATAGCAGGAAATATTAAGATCAAGTACCAAAACAAAAAGGTAATTACTTCAATTCCTTTTAACTTGTTAACATGATCTGAATGTATATTTTTATTTTAATGCGTAACTAGGGTTCCTTCTTTTTAAAGTACGTTTGTTTTACTGTTTTTTTCACCAACCCTTAGCTCTATTTTTGTGATTCGTAATGAAGAAACAGACAACCAGATAATCTGCTTTAGTATTTAAGTTTACTTTAAATGTTTTGTAACATTTTCCATGAAATGGATAATATCTGAAAACATTAAAGAAGCAGGAAAACATACTTAGTCTGCTGTCTAATTAGATCTAAAATAATACATGTGTAAGAGTGGATAGTTCTAATTTCACTACCATTTGTATCGATGCAGACAATTGGAAACCTCAAACCAAATAGTAACAAAATTCAATGCTCTCTATTTATGGTGAAAATTTACTTTTCAATGCATGTCATAAATTGAATTTTATAATGGGATTATAAAGCAAGCAAGAAAGTTAAAATTTGGTTTTAGTTTTCCACTATCGGTATGAAATATTGTTAAGCGTTATTTTTGTGATGTGTTTGAAATTGTATTATTTTTTTTCCAGTATTACATTGGTATGTTGTTTCTTTTGAATATGTGTTCTATCAGGTAGATACGATAAATATAATTATTTAATATATAAGCTATAAATTAATTATTTCTGATGATATTAATAAAGTTGCGCTGATCAGAAATACATGACTAATATATATATATAACTAGATTTTTATATTTGTGACTACATTATCTTGATATATTATATTTTAAAACTTGGTTAATTAAGTGGTTTTTAAAAGATATTATTTTTATGAATCTATGTTGTTGTTTTTTTTAATTATTATTGTTATAAATATTGCTGATATACTTTTATAAATATTATTGGAGTAAGTGTGTAGAATATTACTTTATGATTCTCATTATAAACTTATAAGTTATGAATAATTCCAAATATAAAATGTATTAAATACATGCTGTTTTTTTTTTTTTTTATAATATATTAAACATATAATTCTTATCAAGGCTCAAAATTGAAAAAAAAAGTTTATTATAATTTGGTTTATTTTTTAAAATATATGTGATTGTTGATAATTTCTTTGTAATCTTGGCATCATTTTACATTACATATACCCAATTCTTTTCAGATTTTTTATATTCAGTAATATTCAAAATCTCAAACTATTTAATCTTGTAAAATTATAATATATTATTATTATATATTAATATATGCTTATTTGCATATTTGGGTTAGAAGAGGTAAGTAAAAAATGAAGCATCAATTCAAATTAGTGCCATTATGAATCTCTTCTTCATCCATTGCATCCATTGACTTTGTCGAATACAAGCTCTTTTAAATCTATGGTATAAAATTACGTCTATGGAATCTGTCGTGTGATTCTTCGACAAAGTTTATAAATCTTTTAAAATAATTTATCAATTGATTAAACATAATTATTAATATGGATAATATAATAGTAACATTTATATTTTTTTAAGATTACATTATGATAGCTGAAAGAGTTTATAAATTTCGTTAATCGTCAAAACATTTTGAGGTTAATTATTATTCAGTGCAAAAACTTATCATAACGTGTAAATAATTTTTAATTGACAATGATTATAAAAGTGTGTGGTATAATTTTAATGTTTGATTTTATTCATTATAAATTTATTTATAATAAACTATATTTTAACAATAAATTTTTAAATAACAGTACGCTGTTATAGTGTCATTTGCTTGTAACATTTGCAAGTTTTTATATAAAAGTACGTATAGCTAAATAAGTAGTGTTTTATATATAATGAGAAACATATTTTTCATTTATAAATAATGGATGTAAATTTTTTATAAAATATATACCTATGTCTTTGTACAATAATAATACCTACACATATATTCATGTATTGTAATAAGTTAAGTGACACCTATAATATTTATGAAACTATATTCATATAAATAAATATTAATGTAAATATTTATCATAAGTAAGGATCATTCAAATGTTGTAATATATTTTTATTAAATTATAATATTAAATGTTTGTATATATCGTAATGGAAGTCTAATATATAAGTAATCATAATATATAAATAAAAAAAGTGAGATATAAAATTTCATGATGAATATATCTAAAACAACTTCATTTTATTGGAACAACTAAAGAAAAATACATAATGTAATTTAATTTATATAATGTGTATAAAATATTGTGCAATATTATTGTGATATCTTTTTACTTTCTGTAAAATATAATGTCTCAAGATAGTGAGCATAATTTTACTCCTCAGGAGTTACAAGTACTTTCTGAATTAGATAGGTACCTACATTTATAAATAACAATAGAAAAAATCAAAGTGGTATATTAATTTACTTTTTATTTCAGCCGACAGTTTGGCTTCCTGAAGCTACATCGGCCTGAAAATGCAAAGAAAAAGGCATTAGTCTTAAAGGTACATTATATCTAGTTAAATATTTTTTAAGAGTATTTACACATACATTGATTTTAGGCAGTGAAAATGATCGAACAGATGATAATGGAGTCTCAAAAAGAAGATGACATTGTTGACACTCCACCTCCTGATTCTAGCCACGATGATTCTATGGACACTTCAGAAAACAAAGAAGAAAATCCTGTTTATAGTAAATATTCAAAAAAACAGTTTGATATTGATCCAAAAACGCTATGTAAATTAGGCCATTTTCATATCTTGCTTGAAGATTACCGAAAAGGTAATAATTTTTACTTATGTTCATTATTACGTTAATACATTGTGTTTATTATTTACAGCACTATCGGTTTATCAAAAATATTATAAATTGAAAGATGACTATTGGACTGACGCAGCATTTTTATATGGACAAGGATTAGTGTATTTTCATTTTAATGCTTTCCAATGGTGAGTTTGCATAACTACCTTATTTGCATGTTTTTACATAAAAAAATAAATATATCAGTGTATTTTATTTTAGTTTTAATTATTGTAATTTTATCTTGCCTGTGAAAATAATAAAAACGTGTAATATTTATAAAATAAGGACATAACTTCTTGGTTTGTGTTGATAAAATGCAAATTTTACATTGTTATTTATTTATATTTTTATATAATATTAAGTGCAATTATTGCTGTGTAACAGGCACAAAATATAAAATAAATTATTCACTTCTAGAAAAAATGCAACCCTTAGCAGCAAAAATGTTTAAATTATATATTTAATCTATCATAACAAAATCGATTTTATAAATTTTATTTAGCAGACAACCAACTTACTTACCAATTCAATATGTATTGAATATATCCGAAATAGCGAAGCTTTACTATATTTTGTACTTCGTATTAGTTCGCCTATAGACCAACGTATGGCAGCACTTACATTCTATTTGAAATTTTATCTACATACTGCAGGTTGTCGTGTACTGATGTACTAACATAACATGTAAAATTGATTCAGAAAAGTGAGAGAGATAGAATATTTATATCGTATTACACTCATGTTTACATAAAAACAAGCACATACCCTTTTTACACTCTATCTCTTTCTTTAATTGTATATATGCACACGTAAATTTAATAAAGTAGTACATTAATTGTTTAAAAGCAGTTTTAAATAATTTTAATTAAAATAAAATTACGAAATCATTTTCAATTTTTGTGGATATTGTAAATTCGTAAATCTTGTTAAGTGTGGTCAAGAACCAGCCCTTATTATAAAACCCTGTATAACAGGTACTTGTGATTTCTATAAAAAGACATTAGCGTCATTTTAATACAGGTCCGTAATATATACATTTTTTCTTTAGTATACAATTTTTTCAAATTCAAAATTTTAATGGTAATATCCATTTTGACTATTTTCGCATTAACTCTATTTTTCAATCTTTTATTAGTTAGCCAGAAATATTCGTTTAATTTTTTTTTAGTTATACAGGTACGGGTACCTATTATATTACTCCATCGATGTATAAAATACCTAAGAATAATTCCGTGTTTCTTTTACATCTGCGTTTTGTGATGTTGCTTATAGACAACCATCTGTCCCTTTACGAAAGTTGTCGACCTAAATCTATTAGTCTTTGTCGTCTACCCCCTTACCTTCCAACCCCTCAGTGTAAAATGCATAGACATCATGAAAACTACCCTTACTATTCTACCCCAAGGTCTACTAGTTACCCTCTAACGGTGGTGCATCATAACAATTTTCTATCTGTTTCTATTTTCTCAAATATTTTCATCACATTGCAATTCGTTTAAAATAAACCTATATTCGATAAAGAGAATTCGGAATATCTATCTTGGAATATATTTTTAAAATAATATATTTATTTTTCATAAAAGTTTTAGATTCACTGCTTTGTTGGCCTACGTGCAAACCTACTATATTATTAGGGATGCTGTAATTTTCTATGTATCCATCTTTTCGAAATTATTTTCCTTTTTTTATTGTTCAAGAAATTTGTTGTATTATCTTTTATTCATAAAAAAAAAATTAAGGAACATAATTTGAAAAAGTTTTGAGATATTTATAATATATATAATCTAGAATATATTCCGAAATTAAAAAATCGATAAATCGAGACAACTTTAACTTAATACTATAACCTTTTTTATAAATAATAGTAATTAAAACGATTACAAAAAAATGTAAATACTTAATAAAAAAATAAACAAGTTTTTTATGAAGGCAATTATTCACGAAATATGCACATATACATATGTATAAGGAAATTAATTGTACTTGTATTGGGTCTTGCGAATATATACGTATACAATAATGATTCACTAGAAACAAGTTTCATACAGAATAACTGAGCCTTTCGGGGTATTTGCCCTAACTCGAGATTGTCCTAGCTAGGGCTGTCAAAAGTTATTTATTATTTTCCTATTAAATACACCATTTTTTTAAAAACAATTTTCGATTTATTATTATAAATATATTTTGTAAACAACTTTTAAAAAGAATATTAACCATTTGATATAAATCTTTAAATCAATATTTCAAAATTTTCATTTTATAGAAAAATTCAAATGAGACCAAAAGTTTTTTCGAGTTTTTCTCGGTTAAATTTTGTAATGATACGTGACGATTTATAGGTACCTGTTTCGTGTACACTGTACAGCCCTAATTACATGAGATTAAATTTGATATTTTCTTATACATTACCTGGATGGTAAAGGTATAAATTGTACAATGTACACCCCTTATTCCTAGTGTCTCAAGCAGGTATATGGTAGAGCGACTTGGCTAGTGAAATAGCAAACTATATACCTCCTGTATTGTAAATAGAAGTTTTTCTATATTGTATACAAATTTCAATATGTTCCAAAATTTAATTGAAATGTACTCATAAATATAACGAAATTAAAAAAAAAAACATGTCAATACACATGAAAATAAAATTGACATGTTTAATAAACAAATTAATTTATTTGTCGCATTGCTACTGAAAGTAATACATTATAAATTGTCTCTTAAATAAATACACATGCATTTTTATATCGTGACCTACCTCAACGTCATATTTTATTTTAAAATTTTATACATACATAATTATATTGTTTCTATTGTAAACATTCGTTTATTTGTAATGACATTACAGAGCTGGCTTAAAGAATACATTTAGGGCATTTTTGTATAAAAAATAAGTATATTAATAATTTTTTTTTAAATTGTTTATAATAAATAAATTTCAATATTTGTTTTTTGGTCGATTTAATCTGTCAAATATAAATAAATTATTGTTATGAACTTATAAGTAATATGTATATTAAAATATGAATGAAATACATTTATAAATTAATAAAAACTTGTTGAAATACCATAAAAGGACAGTATGTGTAAATTCTGTTTTATATGAATAAAATAGGCATTGAAAGGGTAAAATGATGATCCTATCATTAAAATAGTAAATAAACGTAAAAAGAAATGATTTTTGTAACATATATGCATTTAGGGTTCAGTGACTCCCAACTATAAGCGCTTTGTTTAGTTGACTTGTTCGTTCAACGTTTTTCGGCTATCTCCGTTTATTTTCGTACGGCTACGTGACTAAAAGACAAATCGTAATGGTGGGGTTTACGGCGCACAGAAATATTAAATCTGTTCTAGAATGCTTCAAGGTATAAAAAGATTTTTTTTTCTTCATATTATTTGTAATTGAAATATCTAAATCTTAATTTTTAATATAAGTTTCAAAGAGAATTTCATGAATAATTTATTAAAACTTTCTTTAGAATCTAAGAAAAAGTATGATGGTAATAAATAAATATATTTTTTTTACTACTGTAAATTATAAACACTTTCTAGCTGCGTCGCGACTAAACGTTGATCGATAAAACTTAAACTCAGAAGCTAAGAATACATATCAAAATCCATATTTGCTAATATTTTATTTTAAGATCAGAAAAATTGTATTACTTGTTTGCTCTTTAAAAATATTTGAAAGATAGAATTGCTAGTTTGTATGTAATAATATAATATTTTGGTTTTGATAGTTTTGTGGTGCATGATCTAGAAAGTAGATAAGTCTGTGGCGATGAGACCGGAAACCAGGTGCGGGGTAGGGCTTTAGTGCAAGTGCAGTGTTGTTAGTGTGCACCAGTACCGTAGCCCGAGTGGCCAGAACAACAGTGAACATGCGCAATAGGGACTAGCAGACACAGCCTTAACTATAGCTTTGGTTGCATTGTAAATCTATATATACATGTTTACATTATTATTTATTTTCTTTTTTTAAACAATAGTGAAATCAGTTATTCGTTTAATATAAGTTTTACCAACTTTGTGTTCATTTATGTTCTACGCACGAATAGTCATTTTTTGTTTTTGTGAAAATATAATAAGGGTGGTGGTGGTGAAATTGAAGTCGAAGCAAGCATAGTGTTTGTTTGTATTAGATAATTATTTGTGTTCATCTGAAATTGTGTTCTAAGTGATTGTTTTATTAGTATATTTGGATGTTAAAGGTAATTTTAAGTGTATTATTTTTCATTGTTTATGTCAGTCTCTTATCATATGTCATTTTTTTCAACAATTATATTTATAACTAAATGTCAAAAGTATTATCTTTGTTCATTAAAATAATCAGAAAAACAAGCAAAACAATCTGACGTTTTGTTCATACATACAAAACAATATATTCCATTCATTATTTATTTATTATAATTTATTAATGAATATATTTATATTGCGAATTTTGACCACCTGTTTAGACACAGGTAATGAAAATAAATGTAATCTATAATATTCATACATAATGTGTAACGTTATTTATTTTTAAATTTTATTGTGGGTAGTCGATTTGTTACATATTAAAATCGATAATATATATATTTCTATTTTTAGATGTGATTGAAATAATTACACATATTTTTACTACTAAATTTTTACATATTTGTATGTTATTTTTTAAATGAAAATGTCATTTTTCAACGTGGCAAATGTTATTATTGTTTGATTTTATTTTGACAATGCTGTGTATCGTATATCCTAAATATAGGTATTTATTTTTATGTATATAGTATATATATATATAATAAGTATATGTATATATAATTTGGTAGTTGTCTCGCCGGTTCAAAGCATAGACTGTAATTCTTAGTTCATTCAACTTGTCGCGTGTAAAATATTTGTTTTGAAGCTTCAATTATATATATATATTGCTTTATTTGCAATATCTATACATCTTCTAATAGTTCCACAGAAAATTCTTCACAATTTAACGCTAACAATTGTTCAGTTTACGTAACAACATACCTAAGAATCTTATTTATATTAAAAATATGTTATTATTTTATATAATAAAATTTTAACCTTGCTAGAATATCGTTTCAAGGCCAAATTATTCTGTAGAAAAAAAGATAAAATTACAAAAATCAGTATCAACGAATGATATCTATGTTATACAAAACAAAAGTCATATCGAATTATTTTGACACAAGTTTATGTTATCATTATAATTATTTATTACAACTGCGATTTTGAATTATTTTTCAATACAGATATAAAATAAAGACAACAAAAATTGATACATATCGAAAAATAATATATCTTTATTAAGTATATACTTAAAAAGAACATACATGTGTATGGGCAGGTGCAAATAAAAAAAATATTAAAGGTGTTTCTTAAAACAAATTTCACTAAATGTTGAAAATACAATGTCTTTCACTTATGTAACAATATTATACAAATCTAAAGCGGTTCCTAAAAGTTTTCAATGTAGTATAGGTCAGTAACGATATATATAGTATAAGTAAGTAATGTTAAACTGTTTTTTTTTTATTCGATATTTTACAAATCTTAAAATTTTATATTTAAGACTAATTTTACAATTTGAATTATTTCTTAGAAAAATATTAGTAATTTTCATATAGTTTATAACAGTAAAAAGAACAAATGGTACAGAATAAAATGAAATAAATTTATTGTAAATACATTACTTAAGTCAACCTCATTCTATGTATTTTTGTAGAAGTATTTTTATCAGAAATTGATATATAAATACGCTGATATTGTAAACTTCTTTGACCTAATTCCCCATTCTACTTAACTATTATTGCGTATATTCATATTCAGTAGCGTATTAAATATATTTTGTAGCCTATTTTCTAAGGGGGGGGGGGGGGGGGGGGGTGTTATCACTTATGTTAAAACAAGTGTTAATTTGAACCATTTATTTACGGTTATGATTTCGATTTTTATCTTTTTCCTGTTTACATTAATCAGCACCTATAGTGAATATTACACCTCTGTTAATCTTTGCTATGTGATGTCAAATTTATTATACACGTACATTTATTTCATTTGCATTTGAAGTTATTCTTGATTAATTAAATTAATTGCTATGGGGAATTTTCGAAACCGACTAAAAAACATGGGTTTTTTATTTCGATAGTAATTTATGATTTTCCTCCTTATTTTCTTATCTAATAAGTTAATATTTAAATGAAAAATTTTGAGAATAAAAATTATGATAATTCTCTTCAGTCCTCTGACAAAGTAGTTTTTCGAAAAATAAACTAAAAAAACTTCAGATCGATTTTCTTTATTTCTGAACAACCTATACAGAATTAAAATAAATTTAAATGCACATATCAATTGTATTGAAATCGTATAAATACATTGAATAAATCTTCGTATAAGTTATATTTTGATTAAAAATAAATACAGATGAGTACGAAATAGAAAGGTTTCTTTTATCGAAACGAAGGTAAATGCATTTGTCTAACCTTAGGAAATAGTAGAAATGTGCATTCAGAATTGCATTGCCTACCTATATATTTTGTTGCCAAGGTTCTTCACGCACACAAACACACACATATATCAACTCACAAGCTGTCATAAAAAAGTGCATATAATACTTAAACGTTACGTCATGACCTGGTTTATTTGTGACGTCATTATCGAGTGAATCGTTTTTGTAAATATTAACTGTAGAAGTATTTAATCGAAATATGAGTTGTATTCCCGGTAAAATGATTTTAGTTTCCAAGAATATGATGAATGTATCTTTTCATCTATTATGCAGATATGAGTTTAATGTTTTAATCAAACTTGAGTTGTCTGAAACCGAGCTGTGTTTTTATCAGAAAATCGTATTTTCTCATAAATTTATTTATATTAAGGATCACATATTTTCCTTATCGTTAACAGGAAAAATAAGAAAATTAATTAGATATTGTATAGGTAAACATAATTTTATTCAAATATCTAATATTTTTAAAATTAACTCACCAAAATTTGTTTATTTTATTAGTTACAATTGTATTTTTACGTTGAGTTGCATAAATTCGACATTTAGAAGTTTTACTATATTTATTTCAAGTTATGTTAACAAAAATATTATTTATAACGGAATTTTATTTTTTTTCGTTATGTATAACGTTTATATTGACAACAAGCAATAAAGTAAATAGTGTGTTGTAAAACTGCAATAGAAATAAATTTTGAAAGTCAAATAGTGCTATAAAAACATAAAATTTAATATCTTTATTACATTTTGACAGATACCAAGTCAAACAAAGTAATTATAGAATGGAAGAAAATGGTTTTACTAAAATGTTATTTATTTATTACAGGGCGATTCGATCGTTTCAAGAATTGCTTTATGTACACCCGAATTTTAACCGTGCCAATGAAGTACACTTGCGTTTGGGGCTTATGAAAAAGGCCCAATGTGATTATGATACAGCGTTGAAACATTTACAATTGGCTCAGGTTGTGTCTGCTAAATGTTCTATCCCAAAATCCCAAAGTAAGTATCTCAAAAAGTTCGACTTAATTCATAAAAAATATTTAAATATATCTGATTAAAATCAACCTCTCTAAAAGTATATTTTACCTCTATCCCTTTAACTATTAATATAATTTATAAGTGTAATAATTTTATTTTAAAAGTTATGTGACAGTTATAAACACAATTCAAAATTAAACTGGTAGGGAAAAAGATATACTTTTAGAGAGGTTTTACTGTAACACAGTTTAACTTAATTTTAAAGGAAATAAAATGTACTTAAGTCTTATTTTTTATTTTCAGTTGCCTTTTATATAGCTCATTTAGATGAAGTAGCCGGAAAAACTAAATCGGCCAAAGAGAAATATGAAACTTTGATAAGAAATCGTGAATTGACTGATGAGTTAAGATCAATTGTATACAGACGTCTTGGTAAGTTGATTTATAATATTTAAATACGTTCCTGAATGACTTTATGTATTTTTTGTTAGGATGGATGTACCATACGATTGACTCTCTAGGGGAAAGACATCAAAGAATAGCAACTGCAATAAACTACCTCCAACGTTCAGTTGAACTTGATAGTTTTTCAGGCCAGTCGTTGTATCTTCTTGGGCGAATTTTTGCAAGTATTGGTAAAGTACACGATGCTTTTATAGCGTACAGAAACTCTGTTGAGAAATCAGAAAGCAATGCAGATACTTGGTGCTCTATAGGGTACGTTGTTTAAATGAATTAATAAGAGTTAATTGTATTTAATTTTGATTATTTTGAATTTCAGAGTACTTTACCAGCAACAGAATCAGCCTATGGACGCATTGCAAGCGTACATCTGTGCAGTACAGTTAGATAAAACGCACGTAGCAGCCTGGTCTAATTTAGGTGTGTTGTACGAGAGTTGCTGTCAAATCAGAGATGCGTTTGCATGTTATATGAATGCAAACAACTGTCCCGGGAATCCGTCGTTAGTGTCGAACCCGACATTTATGCAACGTATAAAATTCTTGAAAACAAACTTGGCAAACGCTCCAATGCCTAGTATCACGAGTAAACGTAGGCAATTGTTGTCAATAGAAGAGGCGTGGAATCTTCCTATTTCGGCAGAAATGTCGTCTCGTCAGCAGCAGCAACCGCAGTCAGCTAGCGGACGCCTTCAGCAATGCAAGGTAAGCAGATTGTTGACTCTAGAAGATAGTTATACAGAAAAATATAATTGTTATTTATTTATTCAGCCGCAGGGTCCACCACCCCCTTATCCAAAACGTTTCAAGCCAGATACGACGGTTTCTGGAACATCAGTACCAGCTACTACAGGACAGTCCTTACCGGCATACTATTTGGGAATACAACAGATACAAACATTGCAATTTCTCCAACAGAATGCAGCCAATCTGACACCGCAACAACAAGCGTATATGCAACAGTTACAGCACCAATACAGACTGATGCAGCAACACCAGGTTAGTATACGATAGTTTGAAATATATCACCTTGCAAGAATTTTGTATTTAAAATTAATTAACAGCTGCAACTTCGAAACGCACAAATAAGGGGGTCTACACCTTCTGGAACACACCAGACTCCGGTTACGAGTAATTTTACACCTACCGTTTCTGTTCAGTCAAGTTATCGATCGTCTCAAACTCCTACAAGTCAGTTTTCACAATTTTCTAACACGACAAGTACTGGTTCGGCGACTCCTGGAAACCAAAACCAATCTACGCAAGAGTTGGGTGTTACAGATCAAGAACTGCAGGATATTCTGTCTCATAAAGATTTAGCAACAAGTTTGGCTGAAGATTTACTGAAACACTTTGAATCTGGAGATTTAGATAATAAAGAATCAACAAATAACGGTACGTAAACATTTTATATTTATTTGGATAATTTCAAAATCAATATGTGTGTCTTAAATATTTCAGAAGAATCTGCCTTAAGTTCTGGTCCATTCTCACCTACAAAACTAGAGAAGAAAACTGAATTGCGGTCTCCCAAACGTGAAATACCGTCACCCAATGCGGCAGCACCAAACGGAAATGGTGTATTGGCTTTTATCAAAGAAGAAGTCGGCATTAAAACAGAATCTGGGGAACCTCTAGAAGATATTATCTGTAATGAAACTACAGTGAAGCATATTAATGAACTTACAATTGACATGGATGCTAAGACTATTGTAGAAGCTTGTAAAGGATTAGGAGCGAGTAACTTAATCAGTAATTCTTTATTAAATGACAGAACCCCACCTCCAGCTCCTCCTGATCCACCAATGCAGAGATTAACCAAAGAACAACTGCAACCACCAGCACCCTCCGTGTATCTAGATAATAAAAAGCAAGCATTCAGTCCTCAGCTACAAGAGTTCTGCTTGAAGCATCCGATTGCAGTAATACGAGGCTTAGCTGCAGCACTTAAACTAGGTAAGCTTATCAATGATTATTATTATTATTATCAATTTAACTTCATTTATCTTTTGTGTTTAGATTTAGGATTGTTCTCGACAAAGACTTTGGTTGAAGCTAATCCTGATCACAGCGTAGAAGTAAGAACACAAATGCAACAACCATCAAACGAAAATTGGGATCAGCAGTTGGGAAAGAAAGTCTGGGCTTGTATTTCACACAGATCTCACACGACGATAGCCAAATATGCTCAGTATCAAGCTTCTAGTTTTCAAGATAGCATAAGGGTATGTTTAATTATATTGTATAGAAACTAGAGTACAATAATTATTAACGTTATTTCAGGAGGAACGTGATAAAGCCTGCGGAATACATGTAACCAATCTTTCTGATTCTGATTCTAAAGATTCTACTAACAATACAGTTAGAAGAAAGACCAAGAATGGAACTTCTGGATGTATTCTAACCAGCGGTAATCATGCCAAAAATCCAAATGCTCCAAAAACATTGAAGTAAGTAAATCACATTAAATATTTTAAAAGCTGAAACCACAAATAATGATTTATTATTCTCTCAGGTTCGGGACAAATGTTGATTTATCAGATGAACGTAAATGGCGACCGCAACTACAGGAACTGATGAAGCTTCCTGCATTTGCCCGCGTAGTTTCCGCTGGCAACATGCTGTCACACGTAGGTCATGTAATTCTCGGTATGAACACAGTACAGTTGTACATGAAGGTGCCTGGAAGTCGAACACCCGGCCATCAAGAGAACAACAACTTCTGTTCTATCAATATCAACATAGGTCCCGGCGATTGCGAATGGTTTGCAGTCCCTGACGCTTACTGGGGTGTGATATGCAATCTCTGCGAACAGAATCAGATAAACTATCTACACGGTTCTTGGTGGCCCCTCTTAGAGGATCTGTACGAGGCTAATATACCAGTTTATCGTTTCATGCAGCGGCCGGGTGATTTGGTCTGGGTTAATGCAGGATGTGTTCATTGGGTTCAAGCTAATGGCTGGTGCAATAACATAGCTTGGAATGTGGGACCGTTGACAGCACGCCAGTATCATCTAGCAATCGACAGATACGAATGGAATAAACTGCAGAGCTTCAAGTCGATAGTACCTATGTTACATTTATCGTGGAATCTTGCTCGTAATATTAAAGTTTCTGATCCCAAACTGTTTGAACTTGTAAAGTAAGTTAGTTTTTAAGATAATTCAAATCAAGTACGTCACATGGTTTTATTTTTTTTAATAGGAATTGTTTGCTGCGTACGTTACGCCAATGCTCTTTAACTTTGGAGTTTGTTAAACACAAGGGAGTTGAAGTACGTTTCCACGGACGCGGGAAAAACGAAGCATCACATTATTGTGGACAGTGTGAGGTAATAATGCCACATTAAACTAAAAGGAACACGCTGATTGTTATCATGTTGTTTCAGATTGAAGTTTTCAATATATTATTTATTCGTGAACAAGAGAAAAGGCACGTAGTGCATTGTTTGGAGTGTGCCCGCAAACAGGCACCTGATTTAGAAGGTTTCGTTTGCCTGGAGGAATACAGAATGCAGGAGTTGATGGATGTTTTTGATAATTTTACTATACATACAGTGCCCTCATCTAACTTACAATCGAACATTGTGCCGTCCATACACAATCAAACCACATCACCTACACATTAGTTATTTGCTCAAAATTGCTGTTTAATATACTGTGGACTTTTTTTTTTCGGAAGTAAGTATACAAATTATTTATTTATATTTATTTGCATTAGTTATTATAAATCGGAATCAGTTTGTGTGTGAATTGAAGATCTAGTAAAATAATAAGAAAAATATCCAAGATAGAAAAAAAAATTGAGGATTAGTTAATTAATATATTTAATTTAATCTTCCATTATCTTAAATAATCAGCATCGAGAAGAATCTGAAAAGAATAAATTAAGCATGAAAAGTAGAAGGGATATAAACGGCATGAAATGAAACTGAATGTTATTTTTGCAGATTGTCATGAAATGATGAAGACTGTAAATAAAAATGGAATTAGCTGAATTTGGCTCTACCTCCGATATACTTACCGATTGTAATTATTGTAATAAAAGAAAAATTAATGATAATGGTGAATATTTTCGTAAGAACTGATTTTTTTTGTTTGTGTTTTTTTTTTACAATGCAGTATTATAAAACACTGCATAGGGCATTCTGATCTCAAATAGTGATAATATACAATTATTTATTATTTTATCACGTAGATTAGATATATTTCATTATTTATTCTGTAATTTTTTGCTTAGCTTAGTCAAATATTTGTTCATAATCAAAATTTAATTTTATTTATTAAATATTTAATGGAGTAAGTTCTACAGGATGTTCCAAAATTCAAACATATTCTACAGTTGATGTGGAATTTGGGACAACCTGTATATAATATAATATAACATTTTTAATGAATTAAAAATGTAATAAGTAAGTTTACTTTTAACTTTAAATGTAATGGATATTTTAAGAATATTGTGAAAACGTATTTTATTAATAGAATGACATGAAATATAATTTAGATTGTATAAGAATGTGTAAATATTGCGGTGATATCTTTCAACTGATTGGTGCAGTGTTCTATAGCAGAAGTCCTCGAAATGTTGAGGAAATCTGTTGATTCCTTCTATGTAGATCACAGGGTACACGAGCGGGGGTTCTAGAGGAAACTAAAGTTATTTAAATTGATATTTTACTGATAACGACTTTCAATTAAACATGGTACAAATGTATATACAACAAATTGAAATTATTCAGGAATTTTTGATCGAAACAGTTTAAAAAACAAATATTTTTATACAATTTAGGTATAACTGTACATAAAGGAATAGTTTTTATAGTAGAATTTTTATACGGAACCATTTGGTAAAGTATATGTTTTTCCTCTACCCTCAAGTGTTTATTTTTGCCATTTATTGTTTTCAATTTCAAGATGTTTTCATGTGTTCATAGCTCTTAAAAGATGCCATTGAAAATAATTTAATTTATTATTTGGTTGAAAGGACCCGCTAAATACGGTGTTGTAGTAATATAGTAGAATGTTATATTTACCATACATATATGTAGTACGTTTGAAAGATTAACTAACTGTAGTTTTTGCAGTATCGATAATTTAATTTTTATATATCATTTACGACAGTTCAATCAAAAGTTGTAATTATTCTTATAGTAGAATTTTGTGATATAATTTTACATGAAAAATTATGCTTTCTAATTATTTTTTCATCGGATATTCAAAGGGAAATAGTTTTTTTTTTTAAATAGAAAGCATTTTATTCCATGTATTAAAAAAAAAATGTGTTTTTAATAATTTGAATTATATTTTTTTTAATTTTAATAAATTATATATAAAAAGTGTAGGTTACTTACAATGAAGTGAATGTTTAATATTTACATAATTAAATGCAATATTTGTGTAAATATTATATAAAGGGATATTTGTAAACACTGCCATTAGGAAATTAATTTAATTATGGATAATAGAACAATACACTAATACTTCATTAACTCATTATATTCGATCTAATGATTATTTTAGGAAATTGACCTGCTGGTAGGTCAACGTAATGTTTCCTTGATTACACTGCCGTTAGTATTAATGATGTATATGTGTATTTTTCATTACTGCAAAAGAAAGTTAAAAAATAGGTAATTGACAGTTGGCCTTTTGATATTCAATGATTATTGCTGGTACAATTCGATAAGTATTCCAATTATCTTGTATAACACATTCAGTTTACGATTTTTTACACTGCCAATAAAATGTGATAGATGATAGTTTATAAAATCACTGCCCATTATATATGAATTACTTAAAAATAATTTTGTAAATGGTTATTTCAAACCCTGGCTGAAAAGTAACCTAATTAAAAAAACTGCCTTTGCTAGTCTCTGCTTATTCACAAATCGAACGAATACATATCTTTTCTGCTATTACTTATCAGTTAGTCTGATACTGGATTACATATATTGGTGAAGTGAGTGCAATATGTACACTATAATATAATATAAAAAACATAAAACCGTTACTTAGCGATTGATTGTAATCTAGCGTTAGTTGAAATATCCATTTATGATGTCTCGTACAGTCATTTCACGTAATATTACTGCATTATTATACAGTGCCTTTAAATTCGGTTTGATATTTTATTAATGTTATTTAAGGAAAAAAAAACGAATACATGGAATTTTTTTTTAGTTTACTTAACAGACTTGATGTGTTATAAAATCTATTTATAAGGCCCTTTTGTGTGAATATACATTTAAAAAATGAATAGGTACATATATATTGTCATAATATGTAGATAAAATGTTTTTAACTGTAAACGTTTAGTTATAATTTAATTTAGTGGCTGTCACTTATCAGCAATTTAATTGTATCTAAGAAATATTCTAATTCTAGTGCAAAGTTAGACTTCCATTTAAGTAGTAGTTCTGCACAAACAAACAGAATTTGTGTGTAAATATTTTAACTTAAAGATTTATTGTAAAAATGACTGAACTTATAAATAAAAATTAATTAAACATGTTCTTTTTTTAACCCCTGAAAGAAATTCTTATTCAAAAACTAATAGGCCAGGTACCAAATATTATGAAATCCTGAAATTCACCTTCCAACAATGTTTTTTTCAGCTATGTACGGTAAATATGGGTGATATAATTTATAATTTATATAAAAAAGTGTCATATACATATGCTAGTGTTTCTCTTTTTTCGATATTTATATTTAAAAAAATAATTAGTTAAAATTTCCATGCAAAAAATAAAGTCAACAATTAAAAATTTTGAAATGGTTTGTTAAAATTTATATACAGTAGGGTCTAGATTCTTTTTACGCGGTAGATACGTTCCCCAACAAATCGCTTAAAAAAGACATTGCTTACATACTTCCATTTGATATTTTTTTGTTACTTCAAATCTGCGTAAAAAAATCCGAAAACCCTACTGTATATCAAAAAGGGAGGGTCCTATTAAAATTTCTTAATAATTAACCTGTATTTATTATAATGTTTACTTCATGCTGAAATACTTTATTGTAATATAAAGTACTGGCACCAGTCTTGAATCATACCCCAATATTGAACTCTTATTTAATTAAATGTACTAAATTAGAAATATTTGTTAAAGTTTGATTACTGCCATACTGTATCATAATAACTCTAAAACAGCTTAATTTGATGACGATCGGTCAATGGGCGTCAAAATAGTGGACATTTAAACTAATTATTAGTATAATTTATTTAATTATTATATTATCATAGCATCTGCATTAATATTGTTTCTAATTTTACGTTAACTTTCATTTCGTATTACTTATCATTTTGTAATCATTAGCAAGTGTCCATCACTGGTTTTACTTTATCCATTACTCGAGAAAAAATAATATAATTTAAATACAAACCTTATTTGTAGATTTTGGTAATTAAATTGATTTAATAAAGAGGTAGTAACATGAATTCATAAGAATTACAATAATAAACTTATCAATCCCAAAAACAGTATAACTTTTTATTAAATTATTTTAATTATAAGGGATAAATATGTCCTTTGTGCGTAAAAGGGTTAAATACTGATGCCAGTACCTTATAGGGGGATTAAAGGCTATTGTTTACATATGACATTACGTAGATGAAAAGGGGTCCAGAAATCATAACAATGATTTAGTTTATTGTATGTAGTTTATAATTATGATAGTTGTCACATTTTGGTGCAGGAATTTCGCAATTTTTTCCGACTTGGAACCTGGCCTACAAATAAATGTAATAAATATATTTAATTTAGTTTATTGTTTAAAGAAAAATCAATACACAAAATATACATACTTAATATTATTTATAACCCATTCTAATCATTATCAAATAAATACAAAAGTTTATTAAAAAAGAAAAACATAATTCATTTAAAATAAACGATACTTGGAAATGATAATGGAACTATATTCGATGGCACATGAAATCAAAATTCGATTCTATGTTAGTTGATTCATCTTTCAGTCGCCGATCTTTTCAAAGCCCGCGATCTGATATTAAGCATCGTGCGTAGAGTCAGCCAACGCGACAACTTGGGGGAGATCGTTTCTAGACCGTTAATAACACTCACGAGAATCAAATGAGGGTAATACCCGTTCGTGCTCGACTCGACCCCTAACGTATTTAAGGCATGCGCGACATATTTTTTAGGCGTTGGCGCCATCCAAGTCGACGATCTTATTTTAGACATATTTGTTGCTACATATCCCGGCAATAAGCACTGAATTATAATACCCTGTTTGGAATACTCGGTTGAGAGATCGTCAGAAAATTTCTGGACGTAGGCTTTTGTCGCACTGTATACGGTCAAAAGAGGACTCGGAAATTGGGCTGCAGCTGATGATACGTTGATAACAATTCCTCTACCGCGATTTACCATTCCTGGCATGAATAGTTTGCACATCTTTGTTACTGAGAAAACGTTGCAACGTATGAGATTCGTGTTCATCTGGTCGCCATCGGGGAGGCTGAGAAAGTATTCCGGGTACGGGTAACTCATCCCGACGTTGTTGACTAGAACGCCTATTTCTAGATCGGTGCATTGTTTTTCTATATGTTCGTAAATATCATCACCTGCTGTAAAGTCTACCGATATTGTTTTTACTTCTACATCGTATTTCGATTCTGAAAGAAGTAAAGATATATAGTATAATCAATGGCGTATTTACCATGGCCTATAGGGCCAGTGCCGTAGCGAGCATAATTAGCGCCCGGGGCACGATATCTTTTTGGCGCCCCTGAAAAACATAAAGTAATATAATATATAGAATATCGTCGACTTGGGGGCCATTTGGCGCCCCTTTGCGAGTAGCGCCCGAGGCATGATAAACCCCCTTGCCCCCCTCTCGCTTCGCCACTGTCTAGGGCGGTAGGCTGAGAGGGGCGGCAGATTCTTTAGCTTCTTTTAGTTCAATACAGATTATTAAAAAAAAAAATTAGTAATGCGACTAAAAAAAAAAGGTCTTCAAGTTTTAATTTACGTAATACATAATCCATACTTTTTCTTTAATAAAATTTGGAATTTCAATTCACGTGACCAAAAAAAAAGTCCCCAGTTTTTAATTTATATTATATTTTGTTCTACATCGCTTATAAAAACAGTTATCACTTTTCAGTTCATATAGTAATTCTGACTTTTATCAAAAATAAATTATATTTATTTACTTAACGTAAATACGTCACTGAGTATAATGTCCGGTATAATAAAGGACCTAGCAAATTTGCTAGCTAGCAAGCACTTTCAAATGAGATATCAAACTTTATATGGAGTTTATTGAAGACTTTGACTAGTTTCGCGCACGTGTTGTAGGTAAATACCAACGGCATTAAAACAGTGGTGATATTATGAAAATTATTTTGTACGGTGAAAGATGCCAATTGTGTTACAATTAGTTGAAGTGTCACTGCTCTAAATTCCATAACTAATCCATAGATACTAGAACAGAATTAATACCCCATTTGAAAGTAATTGCTAGCTAGTAATACCTTTTTTTTCGTCCTCATGTTGGTTTTTACACTTTATAAAACTTTGGCTTTGACGCCCCCCCAAACTTTAAAAAAATACATTTGGGAAATTAATTTAAAAATTTGAGTTTCTAATTATTTTATTAATTAAAATAATATATACTTACTAATTTCTGCAGCTACTGTTTGTAGTTTTTTTAATGTTCTACTTATTAATATTATATTTAAACCACGTTCTGCTAAGGTTTCCGCATATGCTTTTCCAATTCCATCAGTAGCTCCCGTTATCACTAAAAATAAAAAAATATATTTTGTTAATTGAAAAGTTATAACTATATATATATCGTATTTAAATTTATTCTGATAAGATATTTTATAATCAAAAACATTTTTATTATTATTTTAAATTCGATACATTTTAATTTATCTTAAATTTTAATGTATTCACTTTCATTCAATTTTATATTTCTGTATTATTAATTAAATCAAATAGATAGGTATTTTTCCGAGTACAAAAAGTTGTATTGTAGAATAACAAAAAATAATATTACTAAAAACATGTATTTATTATGCGAATCTGGTCAGAAATATTAATATACAAAATGTTAATGCTCCATTGACTGCTATTTTTTTTATTACGTGCGTCATAGTTTACCGGCTGTTCAAAATAACACGTACCCATTTTTATTTCGAAAGGAAAAAAATGTTAATAGAAAAATAATTCAGACAAAAGTTACTTAATTTGGAGATATCAATATCATTTTTTATTTGAATGATATTGATTTTATTTAAGACTTATCCTTACATATTATAAAACGCAACGTCTTTTTGTCTGTTTGTCTGTCTGTCTGTCTGTACGTTAGTGCGCTTATCCTTATCAATCGAGAAGTTGCTCTTTTGAAATATTTCTATGATTACTTTCATTAGAATTAATTCATCGATATGTTTATACATACAAATATTATATTACTTCCTTAATATATATATAATAATGCATAATTGAACAGAATATTATTATAGTATTAATTAATAGTACTTTTTTATTTGCAGTTCCTACGTCGAAATGAGTCGATTTCGCCAACAGCCTGTTTTTCAAATGTTCCGTGTAAGTTATGTAAGTATTTAAATTATATATTTACGTAGATATATACAAACATACATTTACATTTAATAAATCAAATATCAACTATAGACAAAAACTATAAATACGTAAATCGATTATCGACAGAAAAATATAAACTGTGTTTTTTTATCACGGAATTTATTAAGTCGGTATTTTGTCGATAATTCTGTCATATGAAAATAAAACTATTTAAAAAATATTACCTATTTGAACTAGTTATTCTCTTCTTCTGTATTTGAATGTAATTATATAATTAAGGTTATTATAATAATTAAGTGTAGTGCATGCAAAAATAGTGAAAATTATTGTTTATATAGTATGTTATGATTGTACTTCTTATTTTTTGTGTTTGAGTTAATATTTTTATGGCAAATCGGATATCGCTGCATGAATCAGTGGCGTAGATAGGGGAGGGGGATCAAGGGGGTCAATACGTCTTATTTTCTTGTATTTTAGTCGATATTTGTATGACGAGTTGAAGTTCACTGCACGAAATTTCACTAAAAAATTTAGAATTTTTGATAACGTTAAAAGTATGTTTATTGTATAGAAAATGACGTGAAAAGTTGTTTGTTTCAAACCGCAGATCTGTATCTCAAACCGTTCTCGAGATATAGCCTCTCAAAGTTTTAGTTTTTTCAAATTTTTGGAGAAAAATGGCCATAACTTTTGAACGTGTGGTCGGAATTGATTTTAGTTGACGGATTTGAAATCAGCGTGTCAAAATCTATATAATGACATGTATAATACCTTAAAACTCGAAAAAAAAAAAATTCGCGAAAAATCGAAAAAATTCAAAGGGGTATACCTTAAAAAAATGTCGATTTTTGACGAAAATTTTTTTGTCGGATTTTAAAGTATTATACATGTCATTATATAGATTTTGACACGCTGATTTCAAATCCGCCAACTAAAATCAATTCCGACCACACGTTCAAAAGTTATGGCCTTTTTTCTCCAAAAATTTAAAAAAACTAAAACTTTGAGAGGCTATATCTCGAGAACGGTTTGAGATACAGACCTGCGGTTTGAAACAAACAACTTTTCACGTCATTTTCTATACAATAAACATACTTTTAACGAAATAAAAAATTCAAAATTTTTTAGTGATATTTCCTGCAGTGAACTTCAACTCGTCATACAAATATCGACTAAAATACAAGAAAATAAGACGTAGAATCATTTAGTTACTATATAAACATTTATATAAAAATTTAAAAAAGTAAAAGCTTGAATTTAAGGTGTTTCATAACTAGTTTTTTTTGTTATAGGATGGGGAAAACTGACAAAATATGCTTCCCTTATTAATAATTTCACGCCTCGCCACTGTTCTATATAAACTTATTAAATAGAACGAAATCTATTAAATTTTATAAATATTAGTTATAATATATACGTGATGTGTTTCAGTGATAATTTACAGCAAATAATATATTTCTAATGACCATTACTAACTTGACATAAAAACGAAATTAAAAATGGTTATTTGTTGGTAAAGATTCAGGACAGAACAAGGAGGTATATTTACAAATTATATATTACTATTTTGAATTTTTTATTTTGCATATGTACTATATAACTAAAAACTCAGACATTTTTTTAACTCAGAGACATTTTTTTAACCTCTTCTAGTATGAACAAAATCAACTTTTTTTAAAATGCAATAGCTAGTACGGAAAGAGTCTAATAGAATTTTATTTTCAGTCATATCCCCCCCCATCGCAAAAAAGCTATCTACGCCACTGGCATGAATTATGACCCAAAATATATCATAAAAAAATATTAATTTAAAATAAGATCTTTTTCAGCTCCGGGTAACAACCTTTACAGGTTCAAATATTCGAAAACCTTGTAACAGAGTATTATCAATAACAGATTGTTTAATATTTAAGTTATTTTGCATATTTAATTTACAATACATCAAGGTCCTTATAAATGTATTCCTTGTGTAACAAAAACGACTATTTCTTGATTCTTGATTAGTCATTTTACATATAAAATTAGCATTGATTTTAACCACAAACCTACAGTTATTAAATTATTCATAATATTTAATACGTTCTTAAACTTCACCTAAAAACCTTCAATCAAACCTGAAGTGCTCGTATACGTCTCGATTCTAGACGAAATATTGAAACCCGTTTTTTGTTATCAAAATGAAATTAGATACAATTAATATGGACATCACTTTTTAACTGCCTACCTAAAGAAACGAGAATTAATTTGTTTTCGTTGTCCTAAACTTTTGTTACATTGACAGGGTTATAGCCCTGAGAGGCCCTTTCTTAGCAGGAGGGGCCCCGACTTGGTGCAATACATCAAACGTACTTATTTTTTATTTTAATTAAATTATAATATAAATATAATCAGTGGCGTAGTAAGAAAAAATTTCAGGGGGGGATAAATACATATGAGTTAAATTTTTTGAAGGTAATTTGAACTGATGTTTTCTCAAAACATACGTTTTTTAAGAACATTGAATATTTCGGGGGGGGGTTTCGACCCCAAAACCCCCCCGTTCCTATGCCACTGAATATAATACATATATATAAATAAACAAAATCACGTATATAAAACGTAAACAAGTTCTATTTGAAACTAACTGGTTTCATAGACAACCCACCTTTTAATAATAGATAATAAATAAAAATTCATCTATAGAGGAAAATTGTTAAAAAATAATACACGTTTTTTTTGTTTACATCATGTATTGTATATATCTAATTATAAAATATCGTTCGGGACTTTCTTATACGTATTACATAGATCGAACAGAATGCCAAAAGGTAACAATCGGAAGTAAACGATCGGAAATACGGTAATTGTTACAATTTAGAATCAGTGTCATTACCTTTACTAAAAATAACTGTTATATGTGTTGTGACATTTTACTCTAAACCGGTTTCATTACACTCGTGTATATATGTAGTATATTTATTTAAGTATACGTATTGTCAATCAGCTGATTCATGGTTTCGACCGTGACTTCCAATCTGCCCTACTCTTATCCGCGAATATGCCGCCAAATTAATGTGTGACGAAACGTTGGCGATAAAAATAACATGTTTCTATTTTTGCGATATAGTACTTTAAAACTATAAGTCTCTTTTTATGCGGTGCGATATTTTATCCAAATTAAAAAATTATCAACATTTCAAAAGACTTTTAGTTTTCAAAAATAAAAAAAATAATTATCTTTTTCTGCGGTTTTCCTAATTTTAATTTTACAATGTTTTTTATAGACTACTATATTGTAAATCATAAAGAAGAATACAATTATTAAAATACGCACGGGTAAAATTTTACAATTATAATTTTTAATCCACAAAAATTTTATTTAAATACACGAACAATAGGTTAATTATTATTCTGTCCGGAATCATAAAGGAGCTAGCAAAATTTGCTAGCTAGCAAGCACTCTCAAATGGGGTATTAAACTTATACGACTGTTTTTTTGTAGTTTTTGACAGATAGCATAGGAAGTAAAAACAAAGGTATGTAAAGTACATATATTTAGTAATCTTGAGTAATGCAAATATCTGTTAAACATTCAAAGAGAACTGTCATATACATAAGTTTGATACCTCATTTTAGAGTGCTTGCTAGCTAGCAAATTTATTTATTATTTTAGTATTTATGGTTAACAATAAATTATTTTGTATTATATCTAAATCTAAAATAAATACATCGAAACTCCTTTCCGAATTTGGCAAATACTACTTTCATGTCTGTATTCAACTTAGATTTTGGATTCGTGAAAGTATGTTTAAAGATTAAAGATACATTGCGAGTAAAGATTATACATAAGTTTTACAAAAGTGATAATATGTATTGAGTTACAAATGCATGAAAATAACATATGTGGAATGCTAACATGGCAGTTCCCAGCGGTTGATTCTGGATGCACGTGTATATAACTTTCATACATTATTTAATATAACATAATGTTTATAATAAACATCCTGTATATTTCACTACTCTTTTTGTTCTGAAAAAGTTACTACGTTTGTAACAAAAAATGTAATATAAAACATCTTACAAATATTTAATAAAATATACATTTATACATAGTTATACGAGTAGAAAAAACATTGACTTTTATAGAGCTTTAGGATTGAATTTTCTATTCACAAAGCGCTTTTCACACCTCGCAATCTAACAGATATTCTCGTATAAAAGTTTGGCTTCATAAAAAGTATAGGTAAATTATATAATCTTTTAATGCATTTATAACCATATAAGATTTCAATTATTTATTATAGTAGTGAATTTAATAAACAAAATACATTTTAATTAAATAATTCATATAAATTTGTAAGTACAATAATTACTTAAACATAATTCTTTATTCTTTTATATTTAAACAGTGGAACGAATTATCAAGACCATCGTCTAAAAATATCATAATCAATCGTAATATTTTAATAATTATCTTTATTTTAAACTAATTTCATTGTGTTATTCGAAACGTTTTCTAAATTGAATTATGTACCTACTAGTAAAAAATGTAAGTAATTTATATGTATATAAATTTAAATGTCATTTTTTTATATCATATGTTTTTGTTTTTACGTTTAATATTTTTTTATCTCGGATTTTACAATTAGTGTTTTTTCCATTTTTTTATTTCATTAATTTTTGTGGATAATTGTAAGAAAAAAATCATTAGATGATTTATTATTATTAAGATTTGTTACATCGATTTATCATTTTGACATGCTTTTTATGATTTGATTGATTATTTAGAGGAATTTGGTCATCTTTTCTTAAAAAAATAATAAATGCTTAAAATATATGTATTTAGTTAATATTTTGAAAAATACATTTGGGTATTTATCAAACAAAAAACTGGAATTAATATAGTTTTCGTAAAAGGCCAGGTAAAAATATCTGCAAAACTTGATTGTATTAATTATAATATTTTTGCTTGATTAAGCAATCATTATTTCTTTAACAATATATTTTAGAAATTCACGAATTTTTAACTTTCTATATGTTAAGGTACTTGAATTATTTTTTTTGGATGAATCTGACAATTTAACTTTTCACTTGATTTCTTTTACAAAATAAAAAAAATGTAAATTATTACTATGAGTTAGCAGAATTCATTGTGCCATTAAAATATTAATAATGTATTGATTATGGACTATTGTTTTATTTTTCTGTATTGTATGTTAATATTATTATTTATTAAAAATTCTTATCATGCTTAAATACATAAATACATGTTATCAAATATTACCACATTATTTTTGCATATGCATGCATTTTCATATAGGAAAATTCCAAAACTATATATATTCAGAAGTAAAGATAATTATTGTACTTACATGCCCATTTTCCGAATTCTGGAATTCTGCTAGCGTTAATTTTTCCTATTTGTGGCGCAACAAATGCACTATATATAAATTTAAAAAACACTCTTACTAATTGAAATCCAACTATAGATATACATAATAGTCCAATTTTTTCTAAAGTAGTAAACATTGTTTAGTACTATTTTTTAAAACGATAATTTGATACACACTATTATTAAACTAACAACTAATGAATTAGATTGAATGAATATATGTGTCGATGCCAACGTAACTATATAAAATAAAAATTGCTGATAAGCATTTGAGTGTTTATGCAGTATCGTGATAAAAATTGTCGCTGTATTAGGGTGGGGGACATTCGGTTAATTTCGGTCACAAACGACGGAGATAGGGTCATATCATGACTAATGACCTAGAAAGGGATATTGTATGGTAAAGATTTATTTTAGTCTCCCCTTTAACGCATGCGCGTACTATGATATTCACAAAAAGAAGTATTTCTTGTGGAACACTTTCTAAATACTTTTTATTCGGGATGAGAAGAAATGTCTTTGACTTTCATTGGCCTTGATTTTATTCTTGATGGTCAATGCTTCATACAGCATCTTTGATTGAGTTCACTTCTCGCACTTACTCATTGTTTATTTATTCGGAAGCTATGGGTTCACAATGTTTGTATACATACAGTTGCATATATCTGTAAACATGCCATTCACTTTTGGGCACTTGATTACAATCTAGTGTTTTTGAGTATTATTTTAAATGAGGATAATAAAATTATTAAAAAAGTGTATATTTATTTTGAAATATTATTTTAATAAGGGGAGTAACAGGAAATGGAGAAATATTGCCTAAATTTTGTGAGCAAAATTATCGTCTAAATAAAATCAATAAATTTAACATTGCGAGTATACAAGGGTAGAAACGTTTTTAATCTTCTATTTTGATGGGAAATTTAATTTTCTTTAAAAAATTATCCTTGCAAAATTGTCAATTTTTGCTTAGTTTTTGAGTTATACTTAAAACATTGAAAAGTGACTTGTTAACACCCCCTCCTCTCAAAAACGCAAGGGTGAATTTAGTAGCACTTTGTGATTTTTAACCAACTTCAAAAAAGGAGGAGGTTATCAATTCAACGCGTATATTTATATATATGTTCATATTTTAGCCATGTTCACGAATAATTTCGTATTGCGTGGACCGATTTTGATAATTTTTTGTTGGTTTGAAAGAGAATACTCTCCAGGTCGTCCTTTTGTAAATTTTGTGGGTATCTGATGATATAGACGGGAGATATACAACGAAACACCTCAAAAATTCCGCGATTTTACATTTCTAGTTATCTATGGAAAAATAAAAAGCAAAAGCTCTTGCTAATTTTTAGTGATAAACCTTTCTAATGTGGAATTTTTATTACTGATATAACATATATATTTCTTTTCGATCTTAATGAAAATGAGTACTTAACATGTAAGGAATGTAAGGATTTATTTATAAATATTATTTAAAAATTAATTAATAGAAGAATATATAAATTGATCTTATTGTAAATAACTATTTACTTAAAAACTATTGCAGTAGATGATATTAATTTTCTTTAAATATTATTTCATACTTTTTTGTGCTTTATTTTTGAAGTCGGTTCAACTTTTTTTTTTAAAGTTAATTATATATGTATAAATATTAACTCCTTCGGCTATTATTAAGAAATTTAAATTGAAAATTTAACAAATAAGTTGAATAGTTAATATCTCAGCTTGGCGCGATCGAAGAAACTCCAGTTTTTTTTTTAAATATAGCTTACACCATTATCTTTAAGACTATCTAATGCCCGAAGACCTTCGTATGCTCCTTCGGCTATTATTAAGAAATTTAAATTGAAAATTTAACAAAAAAGTTGAATAGTTAATATCTCAGCTTGGCGCGATCGAAGAAACTCCAGTTTTTTTTTAAAATATAGCTTACACCATTATCTTTAAGACTATCTAATGCCTGAAGACCTTCGTATGCTCCTTCGGCTATTATTAAGAAATTTAAATTGAAAATTTAACAAAAAAGTTGAATAGTTAATATCTCAGCTTGGCGCGATCGAAGAAACTCCAGTTTTTTTTTAAAATATAGCTTACACCATTATCTTTAAGACTATCTAATGCCCGAAGACCTTCGTATGCTCCTTCGGCTATTATTAAGAAATTTAAATTGAAAATTTAACAAATAAGTTGAATAGTTAATATCTCAGCTTGGCACGATCGTAGAAACTCCAGTTTTTTTTTAAATATAGCTTACACCATTATCTTTAAGACTATCTAATGCCCGAAGACCTTCGTATGCTCCTTCGGCTATTATTAAGAAATTTAAATTGAAAATTTAACAAAAAAGTTGAATAGTTAATATCTCAGCTTGGCGCGATCGAAGAAACTCCAGTTTTTTTTTAAAATATAGCTTACACCATTATCTTTAAGACTATCTAATGCCTGAAGACCTTCGTATGCTCCTTCGGCTATTATTAAGAAATTTAAATTGAAAATTTAACAAAAAAGTTGAATAGTTAATATCTCAGCTTGGCGCGATCGAAGAAACTCCAGTTTTTTTTTTAAATATAGCTTACACCATTATCTTTAAGACTATCTAATGCCTGAAGACCTTCGTATGCTCCTTCGGCTATTATTAAGAAATTTAAATTGAAAATTTAACAAATAAGTTGAATAGTTAATATCTCAGCTTGGCGCGATCGAAGAAACTCCAGTTTTTTTTTAAAATATAGCTTACACCATTATCTTTAAGACTATCTAATGCCTGAAGACCTTCGTATGCTCCTTCGGCTATTATTAAGAAATTTAAATTGAAAATTTAACAAATAAGTTGAATAGTTAATATCTCAGCTTGGCGCGATCGAAGAAACTCCAGTTTTTTTTTAAAATATAGCTTACACCATTATCTTTAAGACTATCTAATGCCTGAAGACCTTCGTATGCTCCTTCGGCTATTATTAAGAAATTTAAATTGAAAATTTAACAAAAAAGTTGAATAGTTAATATCTCAGCTTGGCGCGATCGAAGAAACTCCAGTTTTTTTTTAAAATATAGCTTACACCATTATCTTTAAGACTATCTAATGCCCGAAGACCTTCGTATGCTCCTTCGGCTATTATTAAGAAATTTAAATTGAAAATTTAACAAAAAAGTTGAATAGTTAATATCTCAGCTTGGCACGATCGAAGAAACTCCAGTTTTTTTTTTAAATATAGCTTACACCATTATCTTTAAGACTATCTAATGCCTGAAGACCTTCGTATGCTCCTTCGGCTATTATTAAGAAATTTAAATTGAAAATTTAACAAAAAAGTTGAATAGTTAATATCTCAGCTTGGCGCGATCGAAGAAACTCCAGTTTTTTTTTAAAATATAGCTTACACCATTATCTTTAAGACTATCTAATGCCCGAAGACCTTCGTATGCTCCTTCGGCTATTATTAAGAAATTTAAATTGAAAATTTAACAAAAAAGTTGAATAGTTAATATCTCAGCTTGGCGCGATCGAAGAAACTCCAGTTTTTTTTTTAATATAGCTTACACCATTATCTTTAAGACTATCTAATGCCCGAAGACCGTCGTGTGCGCCTTCGGCTATTATTAAGAAATTTAAATTGAAAATTTAACAAATAAGTTGAATAGTTAATATGTCAGCTTGGGGCGATCGAGGAGACTCCAGTTTTTTTTTAAATATAGCTTACACCATTATCTTTAAGACTATCTAATGCCCGAAGACCTTCGTATGCTCCTTCGGCTATTATTAAGAAATTTAAATTGAAAATTTAACAAAAAAGTTGAATAGTTAATATCTCAGCTTGGCGCGATCGAAGAAACTCCAGTTTTTTTTTTAATATAGCTTACACCATTATCTTTAAGACTATCTAATGCCCGAAGACCTTCGTGTGCGCCTTCGGCTATTATTAAGAAATTTAAATTGAAAATTTAACAAATAAGTTGAATAGTTAATATGTCAGCTTGGGGCGATCGAGAAGACTCCAGTTTTTATTTAAATATAGCTTACACCATTATCTTTAAGACTATCTAATGCCCGAAGACCTTCGTATGCTCCTTCGGCTATTATTAAGAAATTTAAATTGCAAATTTAACAAATAAGTTGAATAGTTAATATGTCAGCTTGGGGCGATCGAGGAGACTCCAGTTTTTTTTTTAAATATAACTTACACCATTATCTTTAAGACTATCTAATGCCCGAAGACCTTCGTATGCTCCTTCGGCTATTATTAAGAAATTTAATTTGAAAATTTAACAAATATGTTGAATAGTTAATATGTCAGCTTGGCGCAATTGAGGAAACTCCAGTTTTTTTTTTAAATATAGCTTACACCATTATCTTTAAGACTATCTAATGCCCAAAGACCTTCGTAACCTCCTTCGGCTATTATTAAAAATATTATTTTTGTTATATATAAAACCTGTGTAGATATTCCGACTTCGATCCATATATTAGCTTTAAGATGCATTTTAAATTATCGTTCTACCAATAAATTTTAATTAAAAAAATATTATTATGTTATGTATTTATTTTTTGGAACAATGTTCTATCGTTAAATGGGACATATATTTAAAATTTGAGGGGGTAATAATTTTAGCTGAAAAATCAACAAGGAAATTTTTTTCTATACATATGTTCACATTTTAATACATATGTACATAATGACACATATATACTTGTTACATAATTAATTAACATATGTATTTAAAATTCGTGCAGGCTTAAACGTCTTTAAGCGAATCCTGTGTAAAAAAAAGTTGTTTCTAAATGTATATTATTTTTATGGATTTTATAAAAAAATTTGAAGGTGACATGACCGGTTTATATCGTATTTAATATTTAGGTAATTCAGCTTCGATATCTGTTTTAGTTTTTAAATCACGGAGTTGAAAGTTGACTATTTGAAATATTGTTTTTGTTTGAAATAATTAATTCAAGTTTTTTGAATGGTATTATTGGTTACATATAAAAGTAATCTTTTAAAAATTTCAATAATGAAGGACGCGTTATATAATAAGTTGTATTTTTTCGTTTCCTTATTTCGTTTTAAAAGTAGGGAATTGTGCCATTTTTAAATTTAGAATATGTTTTTTATAAACTAATATTTGATTCATTTATTCAGTTTTTACGTGGGTTGAATATTTCGTATTTACTAAATATTTTAAATGTTATTGTAAATATACATATCAGTTTGAAGGCAGCTATAATAATATTATAATTTTATTTGTGTTTTGTTTATTTGAGAACCTATTTTTAAAATAAAATAGTAGTAGGTAAAATTAATTATTTTAGAGAAAAAATGTTGCACAAATAATTTAAAATAACAACTTGATAAATAAATATATGGAAATACTTAAAGCTAGAATAAAAAATAATTTTTCATAAACAACATTTTTATTTACATATAGGATGATTTAAAATTGTCCTTTTTCTTTAAATTTATTTATTTTAAATGACAAAACTATTGATTCCGAATTCGCGTTCGATTAATTTTCAAGCGGCGATTTTCTTTTGAAAATTTTTAAATATTTTTTTGTTATTAATCAAACTAAATTGTTTAAATAAAATAAAGGTAAAATAAATAAAAGATAATGATTTGAAAGGTTTTCAATATATTTTATTTTAAGTTATTTACTTTATATTTGAATTAAATATGAATCTAATATAATAAATATAGTATATTTTTACAATAATGTTTAGAATGAACTATAAATAAAGTCTTTTTAAATATAGATAAAGAGAGAACACAATTTACTTATATACATCTGTATATATCTTACATTGTCCAATTCATTAAAATAAATATAATATACAATTAATAAATTTTATCATAAAAATATCTATATTCAACTATTTTAATAAGTAACTAATAATAATTATTATTTTAACACCTATAATAAAATACCATTTACGAGAATTAATATCATGTTTTTTGTTTTGTTTTTTTTTCTCTAACGAGATTTCGGCAAAATCCGGTTTTAAAAATTATATAAGTAATATGATTTAAATATGTTACTACTGCTTTAATAAACAAGTTGTACGTTTTTCCATTCTGGTATAATTTGATTGGAAGCTATACATATATATTTTACATTAGGTAGGTTTATGAAATTGTTGTAAACAAATTTGTTGTTGTTTAGAAATGTTCTTCCTGAATTCATTACACTACATTTTAATTGGCGATTTCTGGTTCCAATCGAATATAACATATATGTATTTTTATGATCTAATTTAAGTATATATGTATTTAGAGTAAATATAAATATAACCTTACTGGTTTTAAAAGACGTAATAGGTAATAAAAATAATATTTCCTTAATGAATTGAACATTTAACAATTTATCATTATAAAATAAATTAATTATGTCTAATATAATTTTAGATTAAACCAGGGGTAATATGTTATTAACATTTTGGTCTGAAATTCCTCCCCTTTAAAGAGGGAGTTAAAATTTCAAAATGTTTAAGGGCTACCCCTGATTTTAGGTACAGTATAAGAAATATTAAAATATCGTTTAAAATTTTTTATACTGCGGTCGAAGGCTGTTTTTTTTCATATTGAATTTAGAATCGTTTGGAAATATTTAATAATTTTTAAATACGAGGAACATTTTATTTATAATTTTTAAATTAAAATTTAATTATAAATGTTCATAAATGGAAAATTGAAATGGTCTATTTACAAATGTAAAATTAACAAAAAAATACGAAAATATTGTTGAAAATATATTTGTCCATAATTCGGCAACGGAATAGTTAATTTTTATTTCTGCATTTACCGTTTATTCCTTGACATAGAACTACATCTTCCCAGAGGTACTAGGGGGTAACTTTGGGAGCAAGAATGTAACGAAATACGTCACATTTTGAAAACTTATATCTCCTGAACAAAAAAGGCTAATAGATAACTAATATACTTGTAGATAGGCCCATTTATAATAAAACTTTTCATCCCTCAACCCTTAAATACAATAGCATAAGAAAGTTAAGCAAATTTTTCATAAAATTTTGTAAAATTGTAGTTCTAAGTTATTAGTTTCGGTACATTTACTACTGTTCCCTTAGTCTTTTTTTATTGTTAGTATTAAAAATGTGTATAATTTAGATAAGATTATTTCAATTATCAATTTTGAATTAATATTTAAATTTTAGGCCGAATATTATGACACGTTTTTCGTGGAAATAATAAGAAAACTTAAATTCTAATACATACACTGAATTAATATCTACATAAAAAAGTTATTGCTATAGAAAACCAAGACACATTTTTAAAAGTGCGTCATCCATTGTTGAAAAAAAAAGTTGAATACCGCTGTCATAAAATTATTTAAAAAAACGAAGTTGTCAATTCTCATATGAAGTGTAGAATTTAACTAGGTACCTACTGTACATAGGGATTTCAATCTTATCATAGACGTACAACTTTTAACTTTTAATAATTTCAATTGAATAAAAAGTTAAATATATGTATATAATACTATATTTTCTGCAATTCGTTTATAATTAAATTCAAGTTTGTCGAAATATTAACATGTTGAGAACAAATATTTGTATATGTCTGAAATAACATTGAAATCCCTATGTACATGTACCGTAGTTAAATTCTACACCCTTTATGTTTAAAATTTAAACTATAATTTAAATAAAAGTTGAAATTTTAAAGTCCACTGTATAATTGTTTATAACTTTTCAACCCCTGTCTGTGCCTTGTACTAGGTTTTAAATTATAATGTAACTTCGTTTTTTATTTTCGATAGTTAAAATCAATTTATTTTTATTACAAATTTGCATATATATACAATGCATATACCGTATATCATTTCCTAATTGACAAGTCGGAATTTTTAATTTCATTACAGATATTTACGTGTTAGATTTCAACAATGGTTATTTTTTATATATATTTTTATTAATATTAATACACACTGGAAATCATTGGACCCTTAGAAATATTTGGTTATATTTTAAATATATATTTTTTATTATACAGAATGTTTTAATATTAATTAACTATTTTTAAATAAAACAAAAGTATTTTTCAATTAAAATTGTGTGTTACATATCCTGTGGACTTATACATATACATTAGAGCAGTGGTTCTTAAACTTATATGGTATAGGGACCCCCTTTCGAACAATTATTTTTCAGGGAACCCCCTCTCCCGGATAGAAAAGCAAATAAGGTCGTTAGATACTTATAATCAGTGGTAAATAGAAATGTAACAGTACCTACTTTAATTTATGTCAAATATGTTTCACAGACCCTCGGAAAAAATTCAACATACCCTCGTTTAAGAACCACTGCAGTAGAGCGTCAAATAATTTATATATATACTGGAAATTAAATACATAAAAATAATAAATCGTAAAGTACTGGCATCAGTCTTGGAAAATACCCCAGTTTTGGACTCTTTTACTGAATGAGTGTCAAAATGGTGGACATTTAAACTAATTATAATATAATCTGTTTTACATTGCTTCAAATTTTACGATTCTTTATTTTATAACTTTTGTATCGTAGTACTTATCATTTTGTAATCATTAGCAAGTGTCCATCACTGCGTGCTCATTACTGGTTTTGCTTTATCCATTACTGGAGAAGAAAACAAACAAACTTTGGCAATTGAATTTATTTAATAAAAAGGTACTTACTATTTGAAAAACGGAGAAACTGTGGTTTCTGAGTCACTTAAACTAAAAATAAAACAATGTCACTCGACACATGTTTAAAAAGGTACTTGTTTTATTAAACATGAGCGGCCAAGATTGGTTCCAGTACTTTATTTTCATTTATTTAAAGTAAATAGTAAATAAATCGCTCATTCTTGTATACATATTATATTTCATATAACACTATGTGAGAACTATTTTTATTTATAAGATCATTATTAAAATCAGCCAATTTATTTTAATACTAACGAATAAATAATATTATATATAGTTTAAACTAAAATGAGATAACAGGTTTTTTTTCAATATGTTCATATATAACCGTGTCTTTTTTTATCGATTGTTATATATTTACAATGATTAGAATACATATATACAAAATACCTCCATTTTTGATATTTATTGTGTAAATATCAACTATAGATCTTACGAATCTTATGAAAAAAAATGAATTATTGTGCATGAATATGTTTTCAGTTGAAATATTTTATATTGGCCAATCCAAATGAGCAAAATTAATATATTTTATTTTATATAATACATATTCATATACAAGCTAATAAGTAAATTTATTATTAGAAGTTCTCAATTATTTTTAATGTGTAATTTTGTATGGTTTATCAAGCACCAAATATAAACAATTTAAGATGAAATATTGGAGGGGTAGGACCATAGTTAGAGAACCTCTGGACTAGCTAGACTATATTTGTGCGAATTATAGATACACTACTAGAAACACAGTATTGCTAGATAAAAATTTAGAATTATTAATTAGTTTTAAGATATTCTTAACAATAAAATATAATAATTTTTTTTTTTGGTTAAATATATGTTAGGAAAATAACAACACTAAATAATACTTTAGGTATTATATACCAACTTCTTTCTAGGATATGTAAATATTATTTGACTATTTCTAAATATAACATGAATAAAATATTTTGTTCTTATTAATATTAATTTACAATAAAATTTTAATACTGATTATCTTTTTTAATACACTTTTGTCTATCACTTTAGTTCTAGTATTTATTTTCTATAAAAAGTATTCATTTTATATATATTTTTTGACCATTTTAGAGGCCTTAGAAAGGCAGTAATTATTTTTTTAAATACATTTTTTAATTCCAAACATTAAAAAATTAATTTAAAAAATAGTTTTTATTATAGTATTTTATCTTATTTTTTATAGAAAACAAATACAGCTTGTTTTAAAGTCTATATAAATCAGTAAAATTTAAGCATAAATATTTTCTACTCATGCATGCAAGAAGAAACTATCAATATTTAAATATTTCAACAATATGTGGTTGTGAAAAATTATTCTATACTATTATATTCAACACATGCTCAAAAATTACGTATCAATTTTTCAGTGAATATTGAAAAACATAATTTGTTATAATTTTGTAAATGACATTTATTTAAAAGAATTAAATGCCCGGTTGATTTTTTTTTCATAAAATATAGTAGTTATTTTTTACGAATCTACACAGAAAATATTTTTATAATATGTTATATTACAACATTAATTTTGTATAATTTTCAAGATGATTTTTGGCACTTGTATCACTTCTGCCATATTTTTTGACAGTTGCATTTTTGCAATTTTGGTCAAACACTCTATATGTTTTAAACACCTAAAAATCCATTATTTAAAATTAAAATATGAGCCTTTTGTTGACTTCTAAGTGGATTTTTATTTTCAATGTCGACGTTTCGATCAGTTTTGCACAACACAAAACGTTGATTAAAATATACATTTATTCATTTTATTACATATTATATGAACATTGTTTTTTTCGATATTTATTTGATACATTTTTTCGCATTACGTTAATTAATTAATTATATTTTCTGTTCTTTTTAAATAATTCACATTTCGTCATTTATATTAATTTCAAAAATATTTTCTGAAATAATAACGATTGTATTATTTTTTTTTCTAAAATCAATTAAAACTTGAAAAATGTATATTCATATTACGACAAAAATTATTCGTGTATTTTCGATAATGTTACAAGCAATTAAAATTACTTTTTCTCTACTTCTTCTCAAACATTTATTTCTAACTATATTATTATAATAATATACAATTTACATTTTCGAAGATATATATTAATATATAAGGTATAATGATACTATCTTTTCTATATTCAATATTAAATGTTTTACAATAAATATTTTAATACATAATATAATTCGAAGAAATAATCGTTTATATATCAATTATCTATAATACAGATTTTCTACTGATTTAAAATCGGAATTATTTATTATATTTACAACGTGAGTTCAAAAATATACCAACGATGAAAAATATTGAAATTTTACTTTTCTTTTCTATATGTTTATATGTACATTTTATTTAGATGAAACCGCTTATTTTTAATTCATTTTCGTCGAATTAAATTTAAAACTTTTAAACTAGTGTTACCAATATTTATATTTGGAAGGTTGCTTAGTATTGTTTTATAAGCCCCAACAATTAAATATATATGTACACAAATAGACTGATGTTTTACAAATTGTAATTAGGGCTTGATCTATGCCTTTAATCGTATCGTATCGTATCATATATACACACTTAGTTACGGAATACATGCCTACATAATTTAATATAATTAACATATGGCTCATATTTACTCAAATCGGAAAATAAATATAGTTACATTTTATTGATAATACCCCAAAGTTACGTTTTAAGTCGAAATTTATATTTTTTATATTGGAAGCCGATCGAGCAAGCAATACGATTAAACTCGATATGAGCTATATGTTAAACTTACTTACACGATAAAATTGTGAAAATCCTAGTCAAAAAAACATTTCGTATTATATTTTTGTAATCAGGGGTCACTTCAAATTATTAATTACATATTTTTAATTATTGTCAACTTCTTTATTTCATTCAAGTGTCCTCTTTCTTTGTTTTTTGTTGAGCTTTTTTTTTAGTAAAATATGTCAAATCTGATTGCCCTTCCTAGAGAAAATTGGTAACTACTGAATACGGTCCTGAACACCATTTTCTAATTTATTATTTAACCTTCTTCATTTCCCGAGCCTCCATTTCTAAGTCCGGCCTTCACGTCGGGGGGCACTTGTTTTCTAAAACAGTCCTCTAAAAACGCCCCCATACTTGTGTATAGATGTTTTTTCACTCCTGACAGACTATGACTTTCATCTGGATATATCTAAAAAAAACACACATTTTAAACATTCAACTTAATAAAATCAATTGCCGCGTGTTTATATATCACGATCGGTATAGAGACACACTGTATAATATATTCTATAGTTCTTACTTGTTGCCGATAGAGGGTACCACTGGCAGCTAATGCTCGCGCTAGAACCATTGATTGTTGTAAATGTACATTATCATCTGCTGTTCCGTGGACCAAATACAGCATCTTATCTTTAAGATCTACGGCCCGTTTACTAACGTCTGCTTCTTCGTACCCTTTATAGTTGGCAGTTACATTTGGTAAGCCCATATATCTTTCTGCATATGCAGAATCTATAATTTGTTTAATAATATTATAGTATGATCAGGAAGTCCTTACTATACGTTCAAATTTTAGATTTCGTGTAAATGCAAGTATTATTTTTACTAGACCATGATTTTTTTATTATTGACAGGTTAATATAGTTAATATTAATTGTACAAATATTTTAAAAAAAAATTGATAAAGTTGTATTTAACAATGGCCGTATAAATAGAATATTTGATCAGCCTGTATACATACCGTAAAGTTTCCAACTGGTAACAGGCGCTACTGCAATGCCACAATGAAATACATTAGAACTAGCAAGAGCCAGAGTGGCTACAAAACCTCCATAACTCCACCCCCATACAGCAACTCTTCTATTATCGACAAAATGAAGAGAATCTCTTAGATATCTATAAAAAAATGCAACAATTCAATTCTAAAATATACTCAGTTTAAATAATTAAATCTTACTCAGTAACTTCTAATTGATCTGCAACTTCAACAGTACCAAGTCTGTAGTAAACTTCATGAAGAAATTCATACCCTTGCCCACCAGAGCCTCTTCCGTCAATTTGAGCAACTATGCAGTCCCTTTTACTAGACAAGTATGTGTTCCAATCTAATCTCCATCTTTCTGTTACTAATTGACTTCCTGGCCCTCCGTAACTAAAATTAAGTCAAATTAACACACAGCCTTAATTTTAATACATAATTTGGTAGAATTCGATTAGTACATACACTTGAACTATTAAAGGATATCTCGTAATTTCTTCTTCTCTAAGACCTGGTGGAAGGTGAAGTCTAACTTGAGCATTATATCCTCCAGAAATTTGGACAGGAAAAGTTTTTACTTGAGGAAGAGCTATTTTCGACAATCTTTCCTAAAAATTTCCAAAAAAATTAAATAATACAAAATCAGTAGCTTACTATTATATATATTGATAATATTACCTGCAATCTAGTGTTATTTTGCAAGTACATCAATAGTTTTGGTTGAGGTGATGACGTAATATACAATTGACTTGTAGGGATTCCCGGTCCTAGACACTCTAATACATAATACGTTACTTTGATAGGACTAAATATTGCATTGTGATATAAACAAGGTTGTTGAGCATTTTGTGGAGGTCCTAAAATCGAAACCAATTTTAATAAAATTCTTATATGAATCCAAAATTTTTTTTTTTATATTGAGAATCATCCAAGATTAAAGAAAATAAATACAATCTTTTTTACCTTTCTTTTTTCTCTTCTTCACAAGAACAGCTGGCGTAGGTGATACCATGAATTCTTCTGAGCCCCATTCTTCCACCCAATCGGTTCTTCGCCTCCCAAATGATACACTTGCCTCCCCTCTGCCCCCTAAGTCGTAATAGTTTGCAGTCGGAGGTGGTCTCAGCGGAAATGCGCCAGGCTGGTTACCTTTCTCGCATGTTAAACAATGGGGTGGCTTTAATGGGGCTCCAATTCGAGGAGGTATCGATGTTATTCTGTAAAGATGCTGTTGCCCTGGTTTTGATTCTGGTATCCCCAAATAATATCTAAATAGAAAAAATCTATTAAAACCGGCCCTGATAAAAAAAATTAAATAATGTCTTTTTAACTGCCAGGTTTAAAACCTGACGTATACTTAAAATGTTAATCGTTTTTGTTTGTATTTATTATAATTGAATTATTGACCCATAAATAAAAACATTGTTGAAATTAATTTAAACATATCGTGCCACATATTGGTGATTTCTGGTAGAGAACCCTTGAACTTACACGTATTCGTATCGCACAGATTTGATAATTAACATCTTGAGCCTAGATTTAATGACTTTTGGATGTAGCACAAGATTTACTGTATCAAAATGTTATAATGCATGTTTAATATTTCTCACTTGAATAAATATTAACTTCGTGCTGTAATCGTCTTTATGAGATTTGAATTTGCCCGCTGTTATATAACGCAGTTATTAAATTTAATTATTCGTATGTATGTATGATGCCTTTACATGAATATATTTTGTACAAAAAACTCCAAAAAAACTAAAAACAATACAGAATATAACTAATAATTATATTTAACAGTTTTTGAAGTCATGTTTTTTTATTGGCGTGGTTCCTACTTCAAAAACTGTTAAATTTAATTATTAGGCGTCCTGATAAAATTTATTTGGGATCACCTCGGTAGTATATTTTAATATTATTAATTTTAAAAAAAGGTGGAAATGGAAATACTTTAAAAAACTTACATAAGATCGTTTTTCTGATCCCAGGCGAGTATTCTAGCAACTTCAAATCGTCCATGAGTAAGTGGTATTATCCGTCCTTTAGGGATATTGACACTTATGATATGCCTAAATCTTCCAGCTGGTCCATCGCGGACTGGTGCAATACTTACGTAAGTAGAACCGTCATGAGAAAAAAGTGGAGCATCCGATGTGTCCACCCAACCTCTGCCTTCTCCACTTACTTTATGAGTCTAACAAAAAATATATATACATATAAAAATATTGCAATACAAAAAAATATGAGCAAATTCCCAAGCAGGAAATTATCAAAAACCGGATGTCGGAAATACATTGCATCCGTAAGATTTTCTTAACACGTTCAATTGAGTTAAAAAAAATGTATCGGTAATGAAAATGATACAAGATGATATTTTTTATTATTATTTCCTGTTTCGGGAAAAATGATCTTTTTCATCCCCACGATATAAATTTAATCACAAATATAATTCTATTTTTAGTTTACTGATTTCACAGAAATAAGATTTCATATTTATGAAAGCAATGTTGTTTTTTTTTGTATGAAGCATTACAAATGTCGCAACAATAATAATGATTTCCTTATAAGCTATTTTCTGATTTTATCTGTCTCATCTTTTTATTGTTACACGACATAATTAAACTCGATTTTTCTCAGAAAGAAATAAAGAAATAAGCAGTTTATTTTTTTTCACTACAAAAGTATAATACCGGATAAGACAAATATAATGCTATGTAGGCGTTAGTATTTACCTTATAATACAATTTGCTTCATTTTAAATTGGAGTTTATAAACAGATTTACCATAATTATTATTTAACTACGGAAATCAATGTTATTTCAGATATATGCAAATCTTTACTAATTCAAATTAAAATAATTTTAGACCTAACTTTTTTAAGTAAAATCAAAAATAGCGGATTAACTTTACTGACTTTTAATTAAATAGTACTCGTACGTTATTAATTTATATGTTTCACGTTTGATAAAACCTATATAGTAGTAACATTCTGATTCGAATTGTTCTAAGTACAATACAGAAATACGCGTTATGAAAATGAAAATCGTTCACACAAATACTTGCGAACTATATATGTATGTGTTAGTATTGTGAAATGCGATAGCCCATTCCTGCAGCATAACCTGATTAAAATTTAATCTGAACAATTTTCACGATGGCAGAGAGCAAAATGCATTCCGATTAATTAGTAAAATATGTAACATTTATTCATTAAAATTAGAATTGACGAACGTCCGTTTGTTAATTGTCTATCACGGTATAATATAATTGCTATTTATACCTGTTTATTTTATACAAAGATTTTATTATTAGCATAAATTTAATATTTAGTATTCACGATATGGTTTGTACCAAAATATCAGTTTTCAAACAACAAAAAATAAAATCATTTTCTGTGAAATACCCTACATAAGAAATTAAATGGTATGAAAAATGACAAATCAAAAATTATTTATAAAATACATTAGTGAAATTAAAAAAAAAACCTTTGTGTGTGTGTATGAAGAGGCGCCAACTACATGGGGCTTGAAGGGCTCACCCCCCCCCCCCCCCCCAATTAATGTATGCCTTCTGCCTGTGTAGTTGACTATAATAAAAGTATATGAAAAGCATACGGTACCGTCAACTAGAACCTACAATACAGTTAATTCAGTACTGTCGTGCCAAACTTTAACAGTTAATTGAGAAAAATATTTTAAGCAAAAAACTCTATATAGTTAGTTAGGTTAGCCCCCCCTAATATTTTTAACAAGTCGACGCCCCTGTGTATATGTATGTATAAAATAAGAATTTTTTGACTTACCTCTTGGCAAACCCACGCAGGACTTTTACAAATTGTAACCATAGAAATATTTTGGGGTCGATTCATCCAAACTACACTAATTTCTGTTAATGATACCCACGTGACGGCAGTAAAGTACAAATCTCTGAAAAAATAGATGAAAATTCTTCTATAAGGTACTGGCACCAATTTTGGATCAGTGTTAGATTCTTGTTTAAATTAGAAATATTTGTTAGACACTTAACTGTAAAACAGCTTAATTTGATTACAATCGGTCAATGGGTGTCAAAATGGTGGACATTTAAACTAATTATTAGTATAGTCTATTTATTAATTATTATATTAACATAACATCTGCTTTATATTTTTTTTAACTTTGTGTCATAGTACTTATCATTTTATAAAAGAATTTCAAATGATCGATATTTCATAGAAATGAACTGCATATTTCTCCGATAAATATATTTTTCTTCAATGAAATTTATTCCGGAAACGTAAAAGTTTTCAAAGAAGTTGTTGAAAAGTTAAAAGACTCACGAATATATTGTGAATGTGATAATAAGAGCTTTTCGATTAAATAAACAATAATAATTGAACAATATATCCTTTATGTGATTATACAAAAAAAATAATGCATAGTGCCTTTTTAAAATCATTACAAGTACACCGATTTAAAAAAATAGAATGATCATTTTGTTATTTTATAAAAGCAGAATAGTATAGTAGGTATGTACGTGTTTTATATTCACAAAAATTTCGACATTTTAATTATTTTTTAATATTTATATTCAAATTTACAGTATATTCATTTTAGAGACAATATCTTTTTTCAGTATGGCACATAAATTATAAGTAAATCGTTTTATTTTACGATTTTTTTTATCTACATATGTACGTGATTCTATATATGTATAATATTTTTCTTTACAATAAGATAGATACAGTATAACTTCGTTTTATTTTGCTATGCTTAAAAAGGAATTAATTAAAATTGAATGACTTACTCTTTTGGCCCTAAGCCATCTGGAGGTTTAACCTTTTTCGTACCGATGTTATTAGGATCAGCTAAGTCGGCAACTCTTAAAGTTACCCACGGATTTGGTGTCCCTGGTTTTGGGTAACGAAGTGACCTTATATCTGGGTACAATTTACCTTCATCAGGGTTACCATACCAAGGAAATTTCAGTTCTTCTACTAACGTATCGTTAAATGTAGCATATACTAATAAATGGCCATCTTTAGATAACCAATATGCAATATTTGATCCCAAAATTTCTTCTACAAGAAAAATAAAACGCATTAAAAAAAAAACGCCTTTTAATATTAATATTACCTTCATATAACCAATCCGGTACGCCATTGCTTATTACGCCGGGTACGGCGGTGTTCGTTACCCGGAAACCAGTATTTGATCGAGGTTCCTCTCTATAATAAATATCGTAGTCATGGACCATGATGACTCCATGACCCCGCGGTCTAGGTGACCATTCCGCGCTCAAAAGAAATGGATGTCCGTCATCTTCTGGCATTACAGTTAGAGGATGATATTGTCTAACGAATAAATGCATATTATTACCTCCAAAAAATACTGAGAAGAACACATTAAATTATTATTAAAAAATAATAATTTAAATGCGGCGCGACCACTGCAGGGTTAATATTTATAACTGACGCAGTTGTACTGTACAAATATTTTGATTGATTAAAACAATTAAATTTTTACAATAAATTACATTTGTATGAATGTAACCTCTTCAATTCGTTGTTATTTCAATTTACAATAACTCTATAAATAGAGCAATATAAAATACCATTTTGTGTTTGCATTTAATTTTATTTTGTATGCGATTCCATTAACAACTTGTTAGTGAGGTAGAAATTATTGTATGAAAATTTTTAATTTTCAAATATTTATTTATATTGCGTGTTCAAAATATAATGGTTATAGAAAAACTTTTCAGACAAAAGTTACTCTGTTTGGAGTGATTTTTTGTGTGAAATTAAGACAATGTTTACCTTTAAATATATATTTAGTAGATTTACAACTGATAAAGAAATAGAAATATAAATTTAAAAGTTCCGTTATTGCGAAACGCCGTTAAGCTAGTAGTCGTTATTACGAGGTGCTACTGTATAAAATCTTTGTTATAAAGATCTGATTATACGTGAAAAACTTTTGTTTGAAACATTAATCCCAGATGATTCATTTTTTTTTTATTCAAATTAAACTTTACGATTTTTAATTTCGAAAAATAAACTTTTTAGTTTAGAGAGAGCTGATCAGTGGCGTAGGTAGCTTTTGACGATGGGGGGGAGGATATGACTTAGTATTTAATCTCATATTTTTTATTTTAGTCGATATTTGTATGACGAGTTAAAGTTCACTGCAGGAAATTTCACTAAAAAATTTCGAATTTTTGATTACGTTAAAAGTATGTTTATTGTATAGAAAATGACGTGAAAAGTTGTTTGTTTCAAACCGCAGGTCTGTATCTCAAAACGTTTTCGAGATATAGCCTCTCAAAGTTTTAGTTTTTTTTAATTTTTGGAGAAAAAAGGCCATAACTTTTGAACGTGTAGTCGGAATTGATTTTAGTTGACGGATTTGAAATCAGCGTGTCAAAATCTATATAATGACATGTATAATACTTTAAAATCCGACAAAAAAATTTTCGTCAAAAATCGACATTTTTTTAAGGTATACCCCTTTGAATTTTTTCGATTTTTCGCGAAATTTTTTTTTTCGAGTTTTAAGGTATTATACATGTCATTATATAGATTTTGACACGCTGATTCCAAATCCGTCAACTAAAATCAATTCCGATCACGCGTTCAAAAGTTATGGCCTTTTTTCTCCAAAAATTTGAAAAAACTAAAACTTTGAGAGGCTATATCTCGAGAACGGTATGAGATACAGACCTGCGGTTTGAACCAAACAACTTTTCACGCCTTTTTCTATACAATAAACATACTTTTAACGAAATAAAAAATTCGAAATTTTTTAGTGAAATTTCCTGCAGTGAACTTCAACTCGTCATACAAATATCGACTAAAATACAAGAAAATAAGACGTAGATGTATTATAGTTTTATAACCGAGCGTGTAAATTAATATTAAATGCTATTTTTGATTAAAATGTTTGAGTTGCGCATAAAGACGAATATTCTAATAATACTTTTAAATTATTTATTAACTGAAAACACAGATTTTTATTAATTTATCCATAAAGTAAGGGAAGCACTGCTTCCATGGACGCTTCGCCACTGATATAGAAGTATATAACTAGTAATGAATTTATTTGTATGTTAAAAAATTAAAAAAAAAATATTCTGCAACCTAAAAATTACCCCCCCCCCCCCCCCTCGGTCCGAGACTGCCCCGCCGGAGCATTTTAGAAATCTGGCAACTAAATTCGTGTAGTATTAAAATTCTTTTGATCAACTTATAATTTTCGTAGGCTCATGGGGGGGGGGATTGATCCCCTGGATCCCCCCCCTATCTACGCCACTGGAGCAGATAACTTTGATTTTTTTTAAAGATCTGATAATATAAGAAAATAATTATACAGATTTTAACTACGAAACATAAGGAAATCATTGCTATGCAGTTTTCTATAATTTGTTAAAACATGATGATGAATAAATAAAATGATAAATTGAGATCACATGTAGAATGTAGGTATTCACAAATTTACCGTAGGAGAGTATAATAGATATTTGCATATGTCTGAAATAACAATGATTTCCCTATGCATGTATTTGTTGTTTGAATACCTGTTGTGAATGTCGTACACTGTATATTGAGCTAAATATGAATGTCGAAATAATTTCTGTACATTTTGTGCAAGTAAAATGTAATTATGATCCGGAGATAAAAGAAATCGCGAAGGATTTAACGAACGCTAAAAAGAAATAAATATATATTTATAATATCGAATAAATAACTACCAAAAAAAAAATACACTTACAAAAGTTTGGTTGGACATTAATGTTTTTGATGTTAAACTTGTGGCATTAAGCAAACTTATTCCTCCCCATTGGTCTTTATACACCAAACAGTCATCTGAAATAAAAATAACTCTAAAAATAATGATTTTTAAAGATTACGTCATCTAATATTATTTAATAAATATTATTTGAGAACCACTGGTATAGAGTACGTCATTTGCCTCTAATTTATAAAAGGGTTTTTAACGCAAGAAAATAAACATAGTTGCTCTTTTAATCAATTCTCTCAAAGAAATTACCGTTTAGTAAAAAAGGCTGTTAATTATAACAGTCGTTATTGATTAAATACATAATTAAATTTTTTTCAAGTGTTGATTTTTCTTTAAAGTTTTATTTTTGTTTTTTTTTTTCCGGCTGACGTATTTTATTTTAAAATAAAACTGTACAGAAAAAATAGAGGTGTTAGTGAGTACCGATTTTCGATAAGTTCTTTTATCAGATAGAGTATATTATAATTAATTTATTTATTTAATTTTGTATACTTAATATATATTAAACTGATAAATATGAAGTCATTTTGTTAGAAATACTTATGTATTTATAAAAGCTTAATTTGTTTATTTGTAAGAAAAGTATATTTTTTTTCATATGAATGCTTGAAAAGCTCAAACATACAGAATTTTTAATTGAAAGGTGTATTTTTAGATAAAGAAAATAAAAATAAAATTTGAACGTGATATAAAAAGAATATTATACAAATATAAAAAAGTCGTATGGCAAGCTCCTTGTTATACAATATAAAATAAAAATTATATGAATATTACTTTGAAGAGAATAATTCCATAAATTCCTTTATTGACGGATTTGCTTTTTGATTTCATACCATAGAAAGTAAAAGGGAAATACGGTAATAATGCACAACACATGTTCACAGCAAATTCTGCGAAATATTATCGTTTGAACGTATAATGTCAAGGTAAAATTCAAGCTTTCGCATAATGGACAGTGATTCTAACATAACGTAAAGCTTCTACGAGGAAATAGCTGTCAAATCCTACTCAATAGCTTCAGGAGATAATACTAAAGATGCTGTTGATCTTTCAAAGAAAACCGCATTTTAATGATTATATGTTATATTTTCTTTTTCTTTTATAAACTGATAAATATTAAATTAATAATTTGGTATTCATAATATTACTATAGTAATTTTTATAAGATCAATTTAATGTAACATCCAATTGAAAAATGAAAATATAAATTAAGAAGTAAATTGAATAGTTGATATCTCAGCTTGGCGCGATCCTACAGACTCAATTTTTTTTTAAATGTAGCTTACACTATTATCTTTAAGAGGATCACGCACTTAAAGACCCTCGCGACCTCCTTCCCTTTTTAAAAACAAATTAAAACTCATAAAACGCATTTTAATGATTTTATGTTATATTTTCTTTTTCTTTACACTTTTACTGTGTAAAATTCCTTATAAACTGATAATTATTAAATTAATTATTTGGTATTCATAATATTACTATAGTAATTTTTATAAGATCAATTTAATGTAACATCCAATTGAAAAATGAAAATATAAATTAAGAAGTAAATTGAATAGTTAATATCTCAGCTTGGCGCGATCCTACAGACTCAATTTTTTTTTTAAATGTAGCTTACACTATTATCTTTAAGAGGATCACGCACTTAAAAACCCTCGTGACCTCCTTCCCTTTTTAAAAACAAATTAAAACTCATAAAACGCATTTTAATGATTATATGTTATATTTTCTTTTTCTTTACACTTTTACTGTGTAAAATTCCTTATAAACTGATAATTATTAAATTAATTATTTGGTATTCATAATATTACTATAGTAATTTTTATAAGATCAATTTAACATAAAAGAATGTAACATCCAATTGAAAAATGAAAATATAAATTAAGTATTCTTGGAATGACAAGATTGTGAAGATATTCACAGACATATTACGTAAATAATATAGTACCTACATTTGTATTTCTATACTCAGGTTGGTTTCTTCGACTAAAATAAAAAAACCGATAGGAGTTCTATATGGTAAAATAACGTACATATAAATGTATTATATCGTTTATAAAAATAAAATTCAATAAGATATATTTCAAAGAATACATATATATTTTTATTTATAAAAAACATGGGATTTTTATATTAGGTCGAAAATTTTCAGAAAATTGGACTAATTTAATTTGATCAGAAATTTTAAATAATTACATATATATACAGTAGGGTCTTTTTTTACCCGGTAGATACACATTGTTTAAAATAAAAAAAAATCACATGTCACATCTGAAAGAAATTGATGTAAAACTTATGAAAAATCAGAATTATCGTTACTATCAGAAATTCAACTCGGCACTGTTTGTGAAATCTTGTAAAACAAAGATTTTAATAATGACAAAACGTTTACATATTTAAATTGTCAGTTTTCATTAGATACTCCACTCGACGAAACTGGGAATCTGAATTTGCATGAAAATTGCACCGCGAAAATTCAAATCCGCGTAAAAAGAAACCCTACTATGTAAATATATTTCACTCTTTTTTTCTATGCAGAAATGATAAAATAATTTCTCAAGTAATATCAATTATTCTGACTTTTATTCATTCAAATGCAAAACTTTTATTCATCGGCGTGTTAAATCTAACTTTTATTTAAAAAAAAGCTATTCATTAAAATAGAAATAAAAATTGTATTTGCATCGTTAGCAGAAATTCATTATTTTGTCACTGAAACTAAATGTCAATAACATGCACTTTTAATATGGTAAATAATAATTGATTGTCTGTAATTAATCTATTATACAAACAAATATACCAAATAATTCTAGTTTTGTGAAGTTTCATGTTTATTCAAAAATAGTTATCACATTTATAAGTTTTCCTTTCATAATCGACTATTCATTTTTTATTAAAAAAACGTATACAACTATCCCCCGATTTACACGGCACTTGTTTTACACGATTTATAAATTGACAATTTTCAAAAAACTAGTAAAAAAGATTTGATGGCATTTTTGAATTTTTTTCCTTCGGTAACAGGGGATTCCCCGGCTTGTAAAATATACATTTAGGGGAATCCCGGTAATCTTCATCATTGTTCCTAATGTAAAATAAATTAAATATCTACTTATATTACTTTCATATGTTTGTTGTTTTATGAACTAAGAACAATTTTGAGTTTTCCAAGATGTCTGACTTTTGTTTTACTTAAATAAATTACTGAATCATGCACATTTTGTTTTTTTTTTTCGTTTTACACGGTTTTGTGCAGAACGTATCTATCGTGTAAATCGGGGGATATACAACGTATATATTAACAGACGTGTTTATAATTCCCTCTAATTGTTAGTCTTATCATAAGATTTAACCATTAAAGGAAAGAGGGCTTGTGGGTACTTAAAATCAAACATATATGTTCAAAATACATCAAATACTTTGATATGAATTAAATCATTTTCATTTATAAAAGCAATTAAATATAATCCAAAGAAAATAGGATTTTGTATCTTATATATGATTTAATCATTTGTTCACTCGAGTAATTTCGAAACTTATTTCATAATATTAATTTTATATCAATTATCTGTTTGTTTGATCCGACTTGATACGAAAACTACTCAACAGATTTTGATGAAATTCTCAATATAAAGATGGCTCTACGTCACATTAAAGTATCACTGACTAAATAAATATATAAAATGTTGTTTTACTTACGAGATACCCACGTGCCGTTGAATCTGAGAGGATTTAGATCTCGTCCTAGGACGTCGTGTAATTCTAATCGGCGTCCTTTAACTCTAGGACCTTCATCAGGCGGCGTGAGCAGCGCTACCGAGGTGACTATTAACGCCAGCACAGCCGATATCACCAGTAGCGCTATAAGTATACCGCGCCAATTCCGTTGGGGGACACCAACGGCTGCCACCAACTTCTAAAACAGATATCGGTATGTAGCTACTAGCTATATGCTTGAAAGGGCGTCATGAGAAAAAAATATCCTTAGCAAGTCTGACGCCCTGGGCGAGATTTATTTTTCCGCCTTCTCTCCCCCTAAAAAAATCACTGAAAATGTCAATTAAAATTGATAAATAAACAAATAAGTTAAATAGTTAATATTTTCTCTTGGCGCGATCCTACAGACTCAATTTTTATTTTTAAATGTAGCTTACACTATTATCTTTAAGAGGATCACGCACTTAAAGACCCTCGCGACCTCCTTCCCCTTTTAAAAACGAATTAAAACTCATAAACTAACAAAGAAGTAAATTGAATAGTTAATATCTCAGCTAATACCTTATTAAAGGTTTTTTGGGTAGCTGAATAAGTATTTGTTAGTTAGCAGCTATCAAGTAATCGATTTTTATAAATTAACATTGTTTATATTTTGCTATATTTTTTGCTTAATCGGGTTTAACTGATCGACAAAAAATTTAAAGATAAAAAAAAACGAAAAATCGTAAGCTTAACTCACCAATAATTATGGATCATACCCCAGAGTTAATTAAATGTACTAAATTATAAATATTTGTAGATATTTGATTATTGCCATTACTGAATCATAATGTATAGGCAGTTAACTGACAATCGGCCAATGGGTGTCAAAATGGTGGACATTTAAACTAATTATTAGTGTAATATATTTATTAATCATTATTACATTTACGTTCACGACTGACCAAAAATTCGTTGAATTTCATTTTTTTAAGCGTGTAAGGAAGTGAGACAGAAGTAACCATAAAGAGGTAGAAACTAGTGTTCTGACAGAAACACTCAACATTTGGTTAGCCTGGTCTAGTTTCTATTTCTTTCTAGTTACTTTTTTCTCACTTCCTTACACGCTTAAAAAATAACATTCTTTAAATTTCTGGTACAATCCACCAGAAATTCCATGAATCAACCAATCAAAACTCGTTATTCACTGTTTTTGGTCAGTCGTTAACGTGACCATTGTTTCTAATTTTGCGATTATTTATAATAAACAAACATATTGGCAGACTTTAGTAATTAAATTGATTTAATGAAGAGGTACTTGTTTTATTTGTAACATGAATTACAAAAAACAGTATACTTTGTTCGTAAAGCGGCCTTTGATTTTTATCGTAATAATATTTACAATTATTGTACTAGCTTGTATATCAACATTTATATATGTGAGGTTTTTCTGCAATGCAACGTATTAATTAAAGTACTCAAACGGTGACGTCATTATAAATACGCTTCAAAGCATTTTATAGCGTTCTCTAGAGGATGCTTCAAACACTGATTTGATACGTAGGGGAGGATGGGGCAAGACGGGGTACTTAACGTTAAATGACGATGCACGTTGATATTTTAATTGGAAAACAAACAAAAAATTGATTAGTTATTAGACTTCAAGAGTATAAACTATGTACATAAGAAATACGTCACTTTGATAAGTATACCTATATAAAAAAATACTCTCGAGTTTTTTTTATTTATATTAACCATTTTATCGATACATATGCAAAGTATGTCAAATTTATTTACAAAAAAGTATAATATCTTTACTTTCTTATACAGTCATACTGCAACAATATGATTAGTTATATATTATAGAAGTATTTGTAGAAATTAGTTTTAACATTATATAATCATTTTTGTAAATAAACCCCAGGAGAAACGTAACATAAGCAGTTAGTTGTCATTACAGCGTCGAGTGATTAACACAAAATTTTAAAAGTATAAAAAGCAAAGATCTCTACCAGCTTTGAAAATATTGTTGCACTTAACACTGTAATTCACGTTAAGGGATAAAGACACTGTAGTAACGAAAAAGCCATAGGATTTAGGATTTAATTAAGTAAGAAAATTAATAAGTGCAATCGTATAACTGCTTTTTGTTATAGTTTATTATTGTGTAGACTGTGATTTTTGCTATCAATGTAAGTCTAGTTTAAATATAAAATTGTTATTTAGAAATATACTTTTAATACATTTGTTAAAATGTGCGTTTCGGTACCCTTCCTGCAATTAAAGAAAAATTGAACCTATCAATTAGAATAATTAGCAAAAACGTTACAATACATATGGCCGTATTTTGTATATTGTAAATCCGAATTTTTAAAATTCGCATTTGAATAGAAATATCCACTTTTTTCGCCACTGTGGCTGTTGGAATAGAAGGGTGAAATGAAAAGAAAACCTCCTATTTTTGAATTTTCGTTTAATATGCCTTATTACATGAGGTATGTATGTGGTCTTGCAGTTTGTATTCATTTTCGTTTATCACAAACTTAGTAGGCTCCTCCCATTTGATTATTATAATATTTAAATCATTTCTCCATGTATCAAACAAAGAAAGATATTTTGAAATTCATTTGCTAGATAAAGAACTACTCTTCGTTTATAATAGGCACTGCAATTAAATTATTATGTAATCTATTGAAAATTGTATACGTAAATTTTGTGGCAATAAATATTTGATATTACGAATTTTAGTATTTAAATATATTAAACTTGATAGAAAAAGATAACCGATGATGTTTGTCTTTAAATTTGGAATCTGTTGTAAGCGATTCTAGCCTTTAGGGTGCCAGACGAGTTCTGCAGGCGACTGTATCTTATACCTATGTTAAGATAGCATTAGCGATATTTAAAAATAAATTACCCTGTATCCCTATATTGCCCACTCTATCTCTACTGTAAATATGTAGGTATGTATGTATGCACATATACATGTGCTTGAAAAACACCTATATTTCCGCGTTGTCGAAACAGATTTTATGAATAAACTCGTATACCTACTATTTATTATACCAGATATCACAAACGAAGCTTTGTTTGATAATGTTCTCTACTTTTTTCCATAATATGTTCATAAATGAACATGATTTATTAAATTTCTCGTGTAACCCAGTCAAAAGTTTACATTTTCTGAAAGACCACATTATAATTTGTAATCTTCGTATTTTTTATTAGTTTAATATCGATTTATGTTATAAAAATATAAACAAAATTAATTATGTTGAATTTTAATAGTTTAAAATCCAGTGAAACACGCTATAGGTTGCAAAACGTAATAAATCTACAGCAAGCCTTTTGAATTAATTTCATCTATTATTATCAGCAGACCCGGATACGACCGGAGGGCAATCGGGCATATGCCCGATTTCCCTCAAAATATATGTACAGTCACCTGCATTAATGGTCTTGCAGTTTGTATTCATTTTCGTTTATCATAAACTTAGTAGGCTCCTCCCATTTGATTATTATAATATTTAAATCATTTCTCCAAGTATCAAACAAAGAAAGATATTTTGAAATTCATTTGCTAGATAAAGAACTACTCTTCGTTTATAATAGGTACTCATATATATTTGTGCAGTTAAATTATTATGTAATCTATTGAAAATTGTATACGTAAATTTTGTGGCTATAAATATTTGATATTCCGAATTTTAGTATTTAAATATATATATTAAACTTGATAGAAAAAGATAACCGATGATGTTTGTCTTTAAATTTGGAATCTGTTGTAAGCTTTAGGGTGCCAGACGAGTTCTGCAGGCGACTGTACATATACATTTTTGCAAATTATAACCTAACATATATTTTATATATATATAATTTTAGATTTCGTTAAAGGTATACCTTTAACGAAATCTAAAATTAAACATTTTTCGGTAATATTTCATGCATCAAACTTGAATTATCAACTTAAATATAAGAAAATAAATCGATTCTATTCATTTTAAAATTGTAAATTGGTGTACCTATAATATTTTCTATAGTTTATAACAAAGATATACGTATTTTTTGTAATTTACAAATAATGTATTATTTACCTGATTCTAATATTTTTTATGTTATTTATAATTATAACTGTAACTGAAAACATGCGAGACTAATGAGTGTAATTAATTAATTTACAGGTGCAGAAATCCCGAGAATTCTACGTGAATTTTGTTGAAAACTTCAGATGTCGGTATGTAAAACTAACTACATAGATATATGTATATGTATACTCTATTGCAACTTTGTTAGAGTTATATATACATTGGATAGTAATGGATATAATGTTGTACATATATAAATAATGGTCTAATAAGGATAACATTGCTGAAACTTGATATAAACGTTGATCAAGTTAAAGTATAGATCTTGTATTGCGTAATAAAGTATGAGATTAGTATCATACTTTAACACAGAGCCGGATCTAAACATCAAGTACTGGGGCCCTCTAAAAATCTTATTATATTTACAATTACATTTTAATTTTTTTATCTTCTACTTGTGATTGGAACCGAACTCTCGCCGTTAAGTGAATTAAGGCCTTTTTTGTACTTAACGAGAAGCAAAACTATTACGTATAGTAAATGATTTACAACTGAGTTTTAAAAGCGTCGTTATTGCGAAACGCCGTTATAAGCGAATAACCGTTATTGCGAAGTGCTTCTGTACTAAATTAAATTATATAATTCATTATTTCTGCTATATCATATACTTTATTTCGCATATTTATACTATTTTATACTAACTTTCATTGTTTATTGTACCCTAACTCTGTCTGTCAAAAGCCAAGAAAAACATAGATACAATAGTAGCATACAAGTGGTTATGGTTTATCTTATAGGCACAGTTTCAAAAATAATTAGAAAATTCAAAAATTGATAAAAGTAAACGGCCCGTAGCTTCTATGGCAGATATTTTACGTTTCGTTATTCCATTATTATTAGATAACATTTTATTCCTATTATGATTAATTGTATATTGTTATATAATAATATCCGTTGTATTTGATCGATGCCTTGAATTCTACGGACTGTCAAAATTATCTGGGTAACTATGGTAACAAATATTTTGCTTTTAGTATACATCATTATTAATGTAAGTATTTACGAAATCATTTTGTGAGTACATAATATATAATTCAAATCTTTCGTGTGTTTTGCATTCTATTTTAGTATTTTTGAAATGATATAAAACAGGAGTAACTGACAGCTCTATCGCGACTTTATTTTTAATCAGTTACGACGAATTTTCATGAATTCAGAGATCAAGATATTTCTCTGGTAAAAAATTCAATCCACTTTTAGTAGTGCCCTCTTTCCTCTAGAAATAATGGATTATTTCTCATGATTAATTAAACTCTGAATTTATTTTAATATTATGCAAAAAGTCTTGCAATTTCACAAAAAAACACGTAATATCAATATTTAACATTTTTTTGTAATACTATACAAATGCCTTGTGCAGTTTAAAATTTTTGTGTGCGATGTGTAAAAAATATTCTTGCGAATCGTATATGAGCTAAATGAAATATACGAAATATCGAAACAAAAAAAAACAAGTATTTTATGTCAAAAACTTTGATGAAAATTTTTACATACATACAACTTCCAAGATTTCCTTTATTTATTTCTTAGAATTACTACTATGAATAAAATAAAAGTAAAATTTTATCCCATCGGGTAAAATTCGTTATTTATATGTATGTACAGTCGCCTGCAGAACTCGTCTGGCACCCTAAAGGCTAGAATCGCTTACAACATATTCCAAATTTAAAGACAAACATCATAGGTTATCTTTTTCTATCAAGTTTAATATATATATTTAAATACTAAAATTCGGAATATCAAATATTTATTGCCACAAAATTTACTTATACAATTTTCAATAGATAATTTAATCGCACAAATATATATGAGTACTATAGACGAAGAGTAGTTCTTTATCTAGCAAATGAATTTCAATATATCTTTCTTTGTTTGATACATGGAGAAATGATTTAAATATTATAATAATCAAATGGGAGGAGTTTACCAAGTTTGTGATAAACGAAAATGAATACAAACTGCAAGACCATTAATGCAGGTGACTGTACATATCAGGTGAGCAAATAAAAACATAGTACTCTGTAACTATAAGTCACAAAAACGAAAAAAGTTAATTTTACGTATTCCGATTTTAATTCATTTCATTAAATAATTTAATGAAACTTTTTGAAATTTGATTAATAAATCCTGAAGATGTTTTTTTTATTCACCCGGTACATACAGTAAAGAAAAAATGACATAAATAAGATTAAAAGGAAAAATAACTACAAAGCAAATTAATTTTTTCACAAAACTAGAAAAAAATGCATTGTTCATACATACCATTTTAATTACAGATTAGTACATTCTAGTATACATATACCATTAATAATGATCTTATTGCGTGGTTAGACTGTGAAAAATTAATGTCTTTAGTTCGTGCTTACCAATTATTTTACCATTGAAAATTAGACTATATAATTTTCATTTTAATTTTCTTATACGGTACAGCCATATACCGAGTTTTCATTTTCAAACATCAGTTGTTTGATTTTGTAGGGGGAGGAACCAAAACGGCGTTATTAGTTTTTGATTTGGTGAACGTTTTTAAGATATAATTTTTTTTTAACTTATGTGCTATTTATTAAATCTTGCATTCTGTATAAAGCTATAGTAGGAGAATACAATTTTCTTTCAAAGTAAAAAATAAGAAAATACATTTTATAAACAGCGACCTTTTCTTCATATTTTTCCTTTGCGTTACTACTTTATAAAAAATGTTATTTTTTATCTAATATATCATTTTAACTACGGCATTTGTATTTTTGCTTTTTCCTGGTTATAATTTAGTTAATGTTATAATATACATACGTAGGTACTTAATAATATATATTAAATGCTTCTTAACCATAAGTTATGTTCATATGTATATTATACCTATCATACTATAAATTAATATTTCGATTCGACCCAATTTCATCAGGTTTAACCTAAATATTGAAATATGATTTTCATTTTCATTCAGGAAATAACTTGATTATTAGATTTCGCTAGGCATAGGTAATAGGTATCTAATCTGGGAAAAATATAACTAACCCTAATAATTATAATAATTGATCACGATTTTTTTTATAATTTCTTATTATTTTAATTAAGATATTATAATGTTCAGGGCCCCGAGTATTATATTTTTGTAAAACAAAACTAAGAATAAAAAATTACTCAATTTCTGATTAAAAATTTTGAAACAAAATGTGATTTTTTCGCGACTTACAATTTGGGTATGTTTTATAGGTTTTTTTGTTTGCAAATTTTTGTACCGTTTGTTTAAAATGCGAGCAATAAAACGCTATATTGTTTAAATCGAAGCGGTGTTGATTTGTTATTGTACGTATTTCGAATACGAAATCATTTAAATCGATAAATACATTGGACATTTACAAAATTTTTGTTTAATAACTAGATCGTTTAACAAGTTGGTACTTTAAAATAAATGTTTGCTAATCGATTTTCCTAAACTTTTGCGTTTGTATTTTCTAAACTGTTTTAAATATGTATAGATAAGTATATTATATACATATGTATATTTAACTTTTTAGAGTATTTTTAAATTCCAAACAAAATAAGTTTTTAATTTTTATTTCATAGATTTATTCAAATATAAAAATACGAAAATTCTATATTCTAATGTGATATTAAAAACATCAGGACAAAACTCTATAAAACTGTTTTTATCCATTATAAATAACGTAATGTTTATAACATTATTTAAAAATCAAATTATTCAATTTGTGAAATTCAAGGGAGCTTTAATCATTCTGGCGTCCCTAAACATTGATTCACGTAGCTTAAATAATTGAATTATACTGTTAAAGAATAAATTGTACTAGATGATAATCTATTTATTTAATAACTAATTTTAAAGGTTTTTAATTCTGAAAAATTATTTAATCAAGTTGCTTAAAAAAAATTACAAAAAATTGACCCCAAACTAATTTGTTATATTGAACTAATGTGAACACAAATATCATGTGAATAATTTTTCAATTCTGTAGTGTTAATTTTTGATATTTTAATTTCATCATGTTTGTAGTAGCGTTTTAAACTGATGATACAAACGAGCAAAAGCTTTGGCTATTTAATTCGATTTTATGCATCAAAAGAATTGACCTATTAAAAATGTTTTTCAGAATAATTATTGCATTTAAAATATATTGTACATTTTTTTTGATTTTATGTATACCTACATATAGAACATAATTTTAATGATTATTCGATTTCGGTAAATATGAATTTGTCATAGAAATATCAACTAAAAAGGGGCGCCAAACTTTTTATATTATTACTTCAGTAATGAGTTTATAAAAGAATGTTTTCAAGTTAAATCAAAAGCCATACTTCTGCCTTTAAAACCGCATAAAATTCAACCAAATCACAAAATAAATTATGGAATAAAAGTGATGACCAGAATTCTTTGCATACCTATAACTAAAAATATTAAATTCATATGCGTTATGAATTTTTTTTTCACAAATTTCAGAAGATTTTACCACATAGTTTGAAAGTTATTATTTAAAAATATATATATAATAATTTGATTTTGACCTTCATTGCATCTAGATTTACATTATTTTTAACTCAGACTGTACCTGCCTAATAAAAAGTCAAATTGGTTTTATATACTACATAAACTATAAAAATACTTTTGTTTAAAACCTTATTTCCCATTATTGACTATTATTTTAGAATTTTAACCAAAAAATTTATATTTGTGTTGATAATACGAAAAAATTTTATTCTGAATTCATTTGTCAGATATAAAAACAAAAAAAGTATTTGATTGTTATAAATGACGTAAATTAAAACATTTTTAAATAACACTATTTAGAACATACAAATGTAATGAAAATAACAATATTAGTACTTCATATGCTTACATATATGAAAAAATATGTAATAAAAACAAATCATTACATTTCAGTACGTCATTTTTTTATATTTTTCACCAATAATTTTTTTTTCTCACAATTTAGTTCTGTATGTGTATAATTTTTTTATGAAACTTGTTGCAAAAATGTAAGTGACGTGTTGTGAAAATTTCAATTTTTCTCGATGCTTGAACCATGTGTTTTACTGAACTTTAACCGTAAATACACCATTCTGCCATAAGAGCCCATGTTAATTTATAAAAATAATAACTTTGAAACTATGTTGTAAAACCTTTTGGAATTTTGTGTGGGTATTTAACTAACTATTTCTCGTTGAAATTAGATACCTGCCATACATCCTTAAATCATTGTTATCATATACCTTTCGAAAGATAGAAAATTAATTTTTTTCACGAATATAATAACATAGACACAAGTTAGTATTTTCTTTACGGGTGTGTATACGAATGTGTAAGTTTGTGCGAGTGTTTGTGCAAGATATTCTCCGCTCCGGGTGCCGGACAATAGCGTTTGGCTAGATGCTGAGCGAGTATGTATGCGAATGTGTGTGTGTGTGTGTGTGGCACTCTATTGATTTTGTACATGCATTCTAGCGGGCCGCCAGTAGTACCCGAATAAACGCGATGAATATTTCACATTGAGCCGATTCGCCGGCTCCTATGTATATCTGCCACAGGTGCATTGTAGCAACGTTTATTGGCGCGATTTCTGGACGTTAGCGGTCGTCAACATGTCACATACACACACTCGCATAACATGCTAACACGCACACACCCGCCGCAAACCGCACGCCGTCCTTGCATGCACCGTACGGTGAAATTCTATTCATATTACGCGAATACCTCCAGAGACAGAGAAAATGTTCAATGCTATTATATTCCCTATATATTGATCGTATTAATTAATTAAGTGCAGTTTGCCAGCATCGCAACTAATTAGATGTATTTGTTTCTATAGAGATAAGCTTTTAGCCATTACCGGATACGTGAATCTTTGACAACAAATTATAGCGAGATGAATAGTAAATTAATCTTGTTCAACATCCGCCATCTTTAACTGAGTAATACGTTAGTTAATTGGGCAAGTATAAACGAACAGAAAAACGCATATATTAAATTTTAGCATAGATATAGTTAAAAAATCTTGGTCCAAAATGAAATAATTTAAAAAATAGCTTCTATCATACTTATTATTAAATAATTACAAAAAATATCTTTCATATAATAAAATGTTGAGTACCTCTATTTTCCATTGTTCAGCGAGGGTCTAGACAGAAAATAATCTAAGGCCCCAATTATAAATATCGGTATGGAGAACCATACATGACTTCCATGTTCATTTTAGCTTTTTAAATAATTTTTAAATATATATATTTTTTATATTTTAATTATATAACCTACTACTATGAATATAAATTTCGTAATACATAAAAACATATATACTTACGACGGTTACAGTAGTTATTGCCATTTGTACTTATATAAATATAATCTAATGTCCTAATGTCAAAAACATAAAACACATTCGTAGAACAACTAATTTGACAATTTGAGTTTCCAGGACAACATAAATTAATGACATATTAATTAGTATTTAAAATTCAAATTTTGAGGGTGTTTTTCACCCCTTCAATGGCTGTTTAGGCACGTATGAATAATAAATGTACCAAGTCTTATCAAAATAGTGAGATAATACTCGCAACGTTCATTTTTTAGACGAAAAAAGTTACAAAATTTCGAATATTTCTAAAACCTCTAATCCGATTAGCACCAAAATCAATAGGTCTGTAGTACTCACTGTGAGACAAATATTTTCTCTAAAAATAATTAAGATCGGTACATTTTTACAGTAGTTATCGTGAACGTAAGAAAATTCTACATCCAGACACACGCACAGCCGCCATGCGGAAATTAATTTTTCTTTAAGTTTTGAAGTTAGTACAATCAGAATTTATCATTTTCTCGAACACGATTTTTCGATGGTATTACAATACTTCCATTTCTTTCAGAACATGGAAGTAAAAAATATATATTTTAATAATTTGTCTATAATAGCGCTTTTATAATTGCAATTATTAATTAATACGAGTATAAAATATTTTTTTAAGATTTTTTACATCTTCCCCCCCTTCCCATAATGAATTAATTTTATGTTTCAATAATTCCCATACATAAGTTTGTTAACGCTAGAGTGCATATATTTAATTCAATATGATTGAGTATATAGTTTAAATTGAAATTATAAACTATGGTATTCGATTAATTGAACAACAACGTACACATTGTTGAAAGACATATTGCATTTGTGGTAATGGCATGTGTCTATATGATACGTTCATGTATATTGTACATATATGTTATATTTTAATTAACCACATTAGGTACGTGCACTAGTGTTGGACTCTTGATTAATTAAATGTACTTAATTAGATACATGTGTTGATATTTGATTACTGCTATTACTGAATCATAATCTTAACTGTAAAAATGCTTAAATACGACAATGGGTTTCAAAATTATTATATTATCATAACGTTATTTCAAATTTACGATTCTTTATTTTATAAATTTTGTGTCCCTCACTGGGTGCCCAAAAATTGCATGTTATAGTATCATTTAATACTATGTAGTATGACACCAATATTGACGTCAATTCTGAGATACTTTTTCAACAATATTTTCATAAATACTAATATTTAGTAACATATAAACACACCAATATGGTGGCTTCTCCAAAAGTGCTCCCCTTTAAAAAATGCAATTGAAAATCGTTTTACTTACAAATTTATAAAAAATTATATACCTACATATTCATCGCAAAAATATTTTTTTTTTTAAATAAAAAGCTATGGATTCTATTTAAAACAAATTTCAAACATCATGCCATTATTTAAGTTTTGGGGTCATACTCGTAGTTTTAGGTAACAATAGTAATCTATCTTCATCTATCAACTTCTACATCGAATATTGACAAGTAAACTACATATATAAAACAGAAAACTATTTTATACGTAGGTATACGGAATATAGATATTGAAATACAATTTATTTTCAGGTGTTTACTATACATATATCAATAAAAATAAAACGAAAATATTTTTGGTAAAAGTAATATTAATTGTTTTTCATGTTTTATCTATTGAAACGAGAAAATCGTATTATATAAAAATAATATATTTATTTTATTTTTGATACTAGAGTCAAAACAATAGTATTTATATGTCCGTATTCACTTTTACAATGATAAATAAAAACTGGCTATAAATTCGAATAACTGAAAACGGAAGTTGTTTTATATGTCATAATTCGTTATGTTGACATATTTTTTTTACATAATATCTATAGGAAAATGTATAAAATATTTTTACTTTCTTATAATAGGCCAGATTTTGTGTCTGTCTGTCAGTCTGTAAATGCTGTAACTCAATTTAATTTATAATTAATACTATTCATTTTTCCCCAAAAATAAGAGAGAAAAAAGTTGTAGAGAATAAATCATATTTTCTTTGTATTCTTACCTTTTTTTAAAATAAGTGTAGTATGTATTATTTTATTTTATTATTTAGTTATTGTAACAAATATTTAACGTAATATTCTCGCGTATATTATTTTACCTACAATATTTTTTTCCATTTACATAAATGTATTAATATTAATTACCTCTTTTAAATTTTGAGCCAATATATAAACATTTCCAGTATATCTATATATTCAATATAATCGATGAAGTTAAAAATAAAATTTTGCTCGTGTCTTTGCTCTTGGAATATACTTGAGCTGTGATAAAGTACCATAGAAAAATAGTTTAAGATCTCCTATATTGATAGCTAAATACCGCACAGTGGGTAGTTGTCTTTTTTTAATTGCTCTCTTCAGTGTTCGATATCAGTAGTTCTCAATCGGTGGCATCTAGAAAATTTAACGTAATTTTATAGAACAATTGTTTTTGAATTTAAAATAACAAATTTGAGTTCTAAAAGATAGAAAAATATAAACTTTCAAAGTGTGATAAAGTTACCCCCTTATTCCGCCAGAGTAGAGCCACTCATTAAGAGTTGAGACATTATTACAATTTTTTTATACTTGCTAAAAATAATATATTTTTAATAAATCGTGTTTGGCTAAAAATGGCGACGCTGTCGTAACTCTTACTGAAGTGACTCTAGTTTTACGACAAAAATAAAAAGTGGCATGTAAAGTTGGGTTCACATTACTAAAAAAAAATTAACGTCGTGTTGCTTTCGGTGAAAATTTACCTATGTGTGCGCTAAACAAATTTATGTAAATGGCAACGTGTTCGCCACATGTAAATGCACGCGATCTCCTCGTTGTCATTTTATTTTATTTTTTTTTCCTAAGACGTCAAATAGATTTGTGACGCAACATAATTGCAGTGTTTACGTATCTTTGTACGCGCACTGATTTTGACGAATGTTTATTGTTTGTTGGTTGCTGCACTCACTGACGTCTTAAGCGACGGTGCACGACGCCGGGACAGGGGTGGCATAGCTGATTTTTTTAAATTAGAACTTTTTTTTACCTAACGCAGTTTTTCATTTTTCTCATAAAGGAAGTTAAGACGACGTAAAAAATATATATTTTCATCTAAAGCTTAATTACAAAAAATCAAAATTAAGTAATATTAATTTTTTATTATTAATACAAGTGTTAAAATAACTAACTGGTTAAATTTAGCTCAAAGGCATCATTTAACATAAAAAAAAATAATTATAACATAAACAATTTCTTTGATTAGAACTGTCAGTGGGCTGTCATTTATATTTAATACCGGACATAGGAATTATAATTAATTTTACTAAAACGACTGTAACTTCTAAACAATTTGTTCCAAGATTTTTTACATAAAATAGTTAAAAATTACTTTTTATTCTGTCGATAGGTAAGCTAGAACCGCCCCTGTCTGCACTCAGCTTTGACTGATATATTGTTAATGAAAAAGAAATGTACTGCTTATTCGTTATTAGATTAAACTTGTTTATCCAAATAAAAATCAAGATGACTGTGGTAGATTATAGAATACATTGTTATTGAATGAATGTACAGGTATTTTTTTTAAAACTTTTATATATACGCTGAATTTGCAGCGAAAATCGTTATAGTTTAACTTCTCACTATATATTTTTTATTTACATATTTTTGAAAACATATTGAAATAAATAAAGCAAACAAAAGAAATTATTTTTCACTGATGTCGTTTTAATTGTCTTAAAAAAAAATTTATTTTCCTATTTTTAACCACGTTTATACAAAAAAAATGTTACACTTTGAAAGCTTATATCTCCGGAATTATTAATCGTAATTTATAATAAAACCCTCCACCCTTCAACCCTTAAATACAATAGCATAAAAAAGTGAAGCTGTCTTTCATAGGATTTTGTACATATAGACGAACTAATTAATTATTTATATTATGTATTTTATATAACACAAACAAGTGACAAAAAACGCGTAGGTTCCACGTTATTATTTGCGTACATCTGCTCACGTGCCCTTTTGTTTCCTTTATTTAAAAAAAATAATACACAAAAATAAAATAAACGTAAATATTCCTATATTTATTGCTATCAATAATAAGTACACACTTTTTACCTGATTATTGTTAATTAAATACATAACGCCGCCGTACAAAGAAAATATGCATTTTCTCTGTGCTTTGTATACTCGTAATATTATCTTATTAAAGCACACCTTATACTATTAACTCGTTTTGTGTGGAATCATTTCATTCTTCTTTATAGCGTGTCTTTTCTTATTAAAGTATACATTTTCCTATAAAACACTCATCTATTTAACAGTAATAAAATATGTTTTGTATATTCTACGGGGAATAATAACTATAAAAACGTAAATATTATATTTTTATATGCGTACAGGTATAACCTAATTCCCAAAAGCACTTTAAAACATATCTCGAGAATTAGAACTTTAACCGACTATAAAACATTGTTTATTTATGTAAATGTTTCGTAGTATTTTTTTTAAACAAATATGATAACGTATTTTATCAGATAGTCTATAATAATCTATATAAGGTACTGGCACCAATCTTGGACCAATGAGTGTCAAAAAGGTCGAATTTTGAACTAATTATTAACACATTGTTCAAATTTGATGATTCTTTATTTTATAACTTTTTTATAGTAGTACTTTATCAATTACTGGAGAAAATATATAAACAAAATAAAAAGCTATAATGAAAAAAATTATATCAATCCCAAAAACCTTGCTCTTAAAGCGGCCAAGACTGGTTCCAATACCTTATATGTTTCAGAAAGTTTTCTCTTTGTGAAAATCTACTAATATTCAAATAAAGAAATTTAATAAAACATGAAAAAATATTAATTTAATAATAACTGTATAGAATTAAAAATCGTGGACACTTTTTTTCGAAATGAAATTCTAGACGTGATAAATTATTATTTTAATTAAAATTTTGAAATGTCATCTAGAATTAATGATAGCGAGCAAAGACAAAATTATATAAAATGTTTTGAATAAAGAAGAAGAAAAGAAAACTTCGTAGATACATTTTTCTTCCGTCTATTTTCCGATAGCGTTGAAAAAATATTTTCTAAAAGTTTTTCCACGTCATTTATTATTATATATATTTGTTTTATTTTTAAAATACACATAACTTTCCAAAAGAAACACTATTAATCGATTCAAATCAATAAAAGTAATAATTTTATATAAAACATAATATTTGTTTATTTACAATAAAAATATAAAATTTTCTCGGTTTTTCTTGAGAAAATCTCCAATTAAAAAACTGTTGGTATTGTCACTCCTTTACGTCTTTATAAGAAATGTTATTTTTATTTTTATAGAAAACTTACTTGTTTTTGACATCTAGTAATGAAAGATATATATTATATAAATTTATATACAAATATTTGTATTTTATTTAGCATACGTTTCAGAAATACTATTACTTATTTAGTGCAGGTAAAATATAGTTTTTCAAAATAAAATTGGCATATATTTGAATTAAAAATATCAAATAAACATATTAGTTAATAAATGTCATAATAGACTAACAATACTTACGTTAATATTTTTAACATAAAATATACAAATATACTGAAACTAAGAGTGGAATTGATTAACAATTGAATTGTAAAGTCTATTTAATTTAGGTACACCTGTATATAAAAGTGTTTTAATAGTTAAATTATAGTATTATGTTAGATATACCCTCTTGGTATCCTTACATAGAAAATATAAGGTACGGGAATCTATCATTTGCTACTAACACGCCAACAAATGATTATATTAAAACTGTAATCAGAATATATATTAGATTTTCTATATTTATATAAAGTAAATCATATTTTCAACTCTAGAACATTTCATTAAAAGTGATAGTGTACGAGTATATTAAAATAACTTTGTAAATTTAAAACATAATGATTTTCGAATTAACTTAATGAAATGTTATAAGTACTTCAATTTAAAAACGATTTTATATTCATATTATGATTAATTTTATACATATACATAGTATATATAAAACAAAGTACATCTGAACAGATTTTGTTCGTATTTTTGCGTAGATTCTACAATATTAATTTACCAAATTAATATTATTATAAATTTAGGGAGATTAAAAATATATTTATCAAGGGAAAAGTCCCCGGCACTGACTTGATCATGTATGTAGATTATAGATTTTTATAAAACAATGGTACTGAAAGTATTGTCCATTTTTAACAATTCATTTGATTATTGAGTTGATATATTTCTTTATACACAAATGCAAATATCAATTGTTGAACAGAACAAAAAGCGACATTCATTCTTATCAATCAAATGTTGGAAACATTAAATTTCTGTAAGCTTTTTTTTATTTCATATTTGAATATCTGTAATGATGAAATTTGCAACCAATAATTTATTTATTCCCTATTATAGGTTTGTCAAAGAACGTTCAATCAAAGGAATAAACTTTTGTTGGAGATAATAATGAATTTTCTGTGGGCGTATTTTTTGATTGCATAGACAGAGAAGCACTCATTAATTTATGAATTTATCAAATTTAATTTGTTTATAATAAATAGGGGAAAGGGGGTTACGACGGTTATTGGGCACTTGATACTCTTATAGATAATAGTGTAAACTATATTTTAAAAAAAAGTTTGATTGCGCTATGCTGAAATATCAACTATTCAACTAATTTGTTAATTTATCAATTTTAATTTATTTATAATAGGGGGGAGGGTTCGCGGCGGTATTAGGGCACTTAGTACTCGTAAAATAATGGTGTAAGCTATATTTAAAAAACTAGATAAATATGGTATTTAGCTACTTTTTGGTATTCTGGTGAACTATTCTCATATAAATACCTATCTAATGATTTTATCTTGGATAAATTTCTATCATTACATGTATTTACTTTTATTATTTTCCCAGTAAAAATATTTTTCATTCTAGCATCGGTATCTCGCAATCGACGGTAACGAATAAAATAATGCTTGACATTTTTGTAGAGGAATGCGATATATATTTTTATTTTATTAGCGTTTTTATAATTTATTATATACATATACCATAGCGATCAAGATATCGACTTATGAACTGAACAAATATCAAATATCATTTTTTTTCGTGAAATTTAATAGTGCAAAAGCACACGAAAATTAGTCATTTAGAAATATATCGAACAGGGCAATTTATTTTTCAATAAACTTACAAAATAGAAAAAACAAATTAAAGATACAATGTTTTCTTTTCAAAATTCATCTTAAATGTATTTTATATATTGTGAAGATATATTGATCGTCTTTTCTTAAATTCCCCCTTCCCCTCCCCCAATTTCGCGGCCTATTTCTCCCAGGTCTCCCATTTCTCTCTAGCAATTTAATTCATTAAAAGCCTACCCATGCCATCTTGCTCTTTTTAAATGATTTTCTATATATTTTAATTGGATTGTTTTTTTATATACATAATTCTTGTTAGCAAGTTTAGTGTTTACCAAAGTTAGTGTTACCAGGGGGGAGATACATTTTTGGAAAAATACATTACATATTGCAATTTGAAAGCTGTTTTTCATGTAAAAATCGAATACGGATAACGAAATATTAAAAAGAGTTTTAATAATCACATTTCTATATAAAATATTGTTTTCATTTATCGCGCAAAGATATCTCTCTGACGATTGTTTTTTTTCCGACTTGATGAAATTTTCGAAAAATATATAATCATTAATAAAATCCGTTGAGTAGTTACTTAGAAAATCGTGCACAGATAGACGCTGCGAGGGACTTTGTTTTATATTATAATTATGTATAAGATATACGTATTTATTTTGTAAACAAATATAGAAATAATGCGTTATACATTCTTTCAAATATCATAAAATAATTAACAATGCGAAATTTAATTTTAAAATACCTTATTGAAAATTTACAAAATAAATATTTTTGTTTTACATTCCTTAAATATATTGTATTGTCTTTTGTTAAGAATTTCGATAATTAGAATTTCAGTTGAATTTCATTCTTTCTGGAATGTCAGGGAAAAGTCAGGGCATTTTATTTTCAATCTTCCAAAATAGATATATACATAGGTTAATTTTGAAATATTAATATTTGAAAAAATTAAGTGATAGATACATTATTGAAAATTGAAATGTATCCTTTGAAATAAAGTCTGTACCTGTACTCTGTACTTATTTTATTAGAACCAACAATATGTCATTACAATTTCTTACATCTACATATTTGAAGAGACTGTAAAATTGAAAATACTTTATTTTGCAATCAATATTACCGCATAAGCAGATATTTGTGGTACAAAAGTTGTATATTGCATGTTAAAAAGTTTCGTGGGGATGGAAATTACCGCAAAAACCACTGTAACATGCATGTACTAGTGAAAACACCAAATTTATCTTCAAATCAGTGCTTTTCAAACAAAGGTATATATTTTTTTTCTATCGATACAGAGTATATAAAATTGATGAAATTTTCAAAAAATATCTATGCATTTTTATTTAAAATATTTACGTATATACAAGGAAACTTTTATAAAAGAAAACCCCAACGGAAATAGAAAATGTTTTAGTTATAATATAAAAACTTTAATATACCTATAGGTAGAAGTATACGTACATACATAAAATAGTTTTTCAGGATACTTTAATTCACTTCTGGATATGTAAAATTCATATTCTAAAAATCCCCATAATCCAAAGTCCATAATACATCTACAAAATTGACTTGAGCCAAAAAATGTTTTTGGGATTGGTAGGTTTCTTTTTTATAATTATCATGAACTCTTTATTAAATCAATTCAATTTTTTTTTTTAATTATATATTTAACTATACAATTTATTATATTTATTTAAACAAGGATTTCTTTGTCCAAATCAACGTTTCTATCCGTGTATGTTTTTTTATGTAAATTTAAAAAAAATATATTAATTATATATATTTTTATTAGAAATATTACTTAAATTAAAACAAAAAAATGTTTAAATTTACTTGCCCCAAAGTTTAATTAAGAGTATAATGTAATTTAGGGTTTATATAATAACATTTGTAAGTAATTTTATGTTAAGTTGTTTGTTTCGAAGAAATATAACTCGAAATATTTTAATTAAACAATGTCTAAGTACATGAACTTATAACATATTTTTAGTTATTTTGAAGGGCATTACTGCCATTAAATTCTCCGGATTTAGGGTTGGGAAATTTTGTAAACTATGTTAGTTTATAATATATATAAAATAATAATTTAAATATTCTTTATTTCGAAAAGTAATAAATCTCCAGGCGAAAAAAAGGGGGTCAGTATCATAATACTTTTATTTTTTATTGTGTTTGTTTTTTTGATTTTTAAATGAGAACCTATATTTCTGGATCTGATTATACTTGAAAATAAAAATTCGTAATATTGCATTTTTCACCATGTTTGCGATTTAACGTCTTGTTAAAAAACACATTTGTGAAATATTAATTTAAATTTCTACGATACTTTTGAAGAGCCCATCTACCGTACAAATCAAAGGTTAACTAAATATATATAACCAAAGTTTGATTTTTTAATATAAAAGTTCACAAAGTTGGTAGTTATTTTTAGTGTAATATAAATACAAGATTTGCTCTAAATTAGTATTTTTCAATCATGTAATTTCTACTTTAACTACATTGTTTATTTTAGGTTTTATTATTTTTCAGAAGCGACGTGAAAAAGTATAGGTCTATATTAATTCTGTACACCTAATTAATTTTACTCAAAATCAATACAGGTTTTATAAAATAAAACGCTAGTGAGTTTTTTCTCTTGTCCTTTAAAAGAATATACTAAAAAATTGCTTCGAAGTATTATATTCTTCGCAATTAATTATGTTTTTTAATAATCTCATTAAAAAATAATATAAATTTTATAAATTCTTAGAAATTTATTTACGTATTTTTTTTTTAATACTAATCTTTTACTTTTTCGATATTTTGTTATATATTACAATGAAAATTAAACTCTATTTAATGTAAATAATCTGATTTTGATTAAACGCAAAAGAAATTACTCGTAATTTCATTATTTTCCAATTAATTATAAAACTAATTAACCCAGAATTCTATTTAAGCGATCGTTAATATAACCTCCACTATTAAATTTTATGCATGTACATTATTCTATACTTCTGATAGAAATGATTTAAACACTAAATACCTATAGTTTTTTTTTATTATTTATCAAATTTTCATCGATTTAAAAAATTCTAATACATTTAATTTTATAATTATGGAAATAAAATGAATGTTTTCGTATATTATAAATGTAAATTGGGAACGTATATTAAATTACAAGATATATTAATTTCATTGAATGAAAGCAGTTTTTGTTTTCAAAATGAATTCAAAGATATAAAATATAACACGAATAATAAACGTGCTAAATAAATATCTTACATTCATTAATATAAACGATATATTTGTTTTTTAACGCTATCTTATGATTATTTTTGCATATTTACCTAGAATCAGATATTCTGTAAGTTGAGTATAGTAGAATATGTTAGAATAAACGGTAAAGTGTACCACTAAATCATACATTTTACCAAGAAAGCTCATTGCATATTCATTCGAATAATTGTAGTTAGATACTACATATTTATAAATATCGAAGTAACATAACCTCAACCATAAATATAAGTGAAATATACGACTTCATTTACATGCTCTTTGTATTACAATACCGGAAAATCTACCTATATGTTATTTTCAGGAAACGTATAAAAACTGCTCTAATTTATTTGTTTACTATACTTAAATTTCCGTTTTTTTAGAACACACCTTATATTAGTTTACCAGTCAGTTGAGAATATAACTAATAAATAAGGTACTTGCACCAGTTTTGAACAATACCCCAATGTTGAACATTTTTAAATTAAATGCATTACTAGATATAAATATATATACATTTAACTATCTTACAGCGTGATTTGACAACTGATAATTTTATTTAAAAATAGAGGACAAATAAACATCGCGGTTCTGTAGACTGTCAAGAAAAGTGTATTTTCGTATGTAAATGCTTTACATTGTTTTAAATTTTACGACTCTTTATTTTATAACTTTTGTGCCGTAAATCCTACTACCTATCATTTTGTAATCATTAGCAAGTGTTCATGATAATCCCAAAAAATAATGTACTTTGCTCTTAATGCGTTCAAGACTGGTGCCAGTACCTTATTGTAATGTCGATTTTTATTTTTATGTAGAATTAATTTGAAAAAAATGATTTAAAAATATATTTAAATCAAATATCTGTGTGATTGAATTTTTTATACGTAATACAGTTCACTCTCAGTATTACGTATAAGAAAGTCCTGTAGCTTTCATAACAGATATTTTTTTGTCTTTTACATGCTTACTGGTGCGCTACAAATTACTTTTTTTTGATAAAAACAATTGTTGTATTGCATGTTTATAGTGAATAGATTAGAATACAATTATTTATTTATTTAACATGAAACCCTATAGGGAGGGACAAAGACAGCAAACAAAGGTAAAACAAAGACAAAATTAGAAAATAAATATTGGTTTGTATTAAACGGAATCCTTTGGGAATAAAGTGAATTAAATAATTCGGAGTATAAAAAATATTGACTTTGAAAACATTTTACCATGTCGTATTTATCCAAATAAAATATTTTGGTATACATGTATAACATTTCATTCCAAATTAATAAATGTTTTACTCGCTATTTTTCGAACTGTTTTCAAGCATTTAGCGATTTTTTCCTTTCTTATACTATGAAAATAATAAAGTATTGTTATGCGGATTTTTTAAATAATATTATCTACAATTTATGTTTTATTAAATTTTTCATTGTTGAAAACAGAAAAATTAGCAAAAAAATATATATATTTTAAATTTTTTAATAGTTGTAAAGAACGTTATTTTCTACAATAATTTATATTTCTTTCATTTTTTCGTATATTTTATCAATTAAGCAGAAAGATATTACGTATAAGAAAATCTCATGGCACATACGGTTATTCTTTTTCTTCTATTTGGTTTATATATGTATATAATATATTATAATTTTTATAGTTAGAATAAACTAAATAAAAAAATCTAAAATCTTAATTCCACTTTTATAGTCGTTCTATTTGTATTTTTAATTGAAAGAAAGGTGAAATTTTAGTATTATTCTGACAAATGATTTTAATATTAAACAAAGAGTATTCATTGAACAAAAAGGGTTTAATGACATAAAAAGTAGTATATGCGAAAGCGAATGTAGTAAGAAATTAAAGCTATTCTATTGTACCATGAATGCTTTTTTATACAAAGAATAATATTTTCATATTTATATGTACAATGCCATAACATATTTTTCTTAGAAATTCACCGTTAATGTACAAAATATGATATTATAGTCCTTGTTATCTAGGAAAAATTGCTCTATATTTTTTGTTGGGGAAGTGTTCCATATATTATATATTTTTTTTATTCTATTGAATTTTCTCGACCTATATGGTGTATTGTAGTATTAATATTTGCCTTCTATTCTTCAGTTTTATATATTTGATATTTTCATAGAGATTTATTACATTGTAGATATAATACATATATATTTTTTTTAAATTAAGATTTTAGAATTTATTTATTAACATTATACTATTTTTGAAATGGTTAATTGTTAATTTACCTCATCGTCCAAATCTGGGTCCAAAGTTTTTACCATACTTGACTGTAATTCAAATCTTTGCTTCAATTTCCATTCAGTTTTCTTTGTTTTCACATTTTATAAATAATATGTGAAAAAAATTAACGTTCCCAAAAAAAATAATTATTTTTAACTGTAATAAAAAAGGTGTTTGTATATAATAATAAAAAATATATAATGTGTTTTAAAATTAAATATATTTGTAAATCATAATACAATTGTTCTTTTACGTAAATATTTTTACCAGAATTTGATAAAAATATTTAAATAATTCAAACAGGAAAGAAACGAGTATAATAATAAAAATTATTTCCAAAAAATAAAGTTAATTTTATGGTCTATTTATACAAATAACTTTAAATACAGTTCACCTTTTTTATAAATTGTATTATTTTCTCTCATGTATTCTAAAAAAATATATAATAAGTTTGTTATCCAATTAAAAAAAAAAAGTGTGTTTGTGTATGTCACTTAAAATCTTGTACGTGAGTTTTTCATACCACAACAATATTGCACTGTCGGTATATTTGCTAGTTTGCAATGTGTCTGTGTGACGACATTGACTCAAACCTAGCCGAGTTCACACAATCAACTGATTACCGCACTGCTGTCGCGAGCAAGACCCCGCGCGACCGCCCCTTCCCTTCGCCCGCCGCCCCTGGCAGCGGCAGTAGCGCGCACAACCACCGACCCAGCCCGCCCTTTTCAAGTTCGCCGAGTCTTCGCGATTTTATACGAGTGCTTTTTTATATATATAATATATATATATATACATATATATATTATACATACTTTGCACCCACCCTTTTCGAGTTGTGGGAATTAACAGTGACCACATTAACCCTTTGATAGTCGAAGGAAACGTTCATTGTTCACCCCTAGACTCTCGTTGACAATAAACATCATTTGATCAAATTTGTTTCACAGTCAAAAAATATCACGATTCCTAAAATGAACATAGTATTTTAAAAATCTAATTAAAAAAGCGTATGTGAAAAACTCTAGCTAACACTTAATTTGTAAATAAAGTTTGTATTGACGCGACCGAAGCGTGGCAATTTGAAACCAACTAAACGATATTTTGCCCGATATTGAGTTATACATATTACCATATATTAAACATACTAGTATGTTTAATATATGATATTACCTACCATAAAATCAGCATTTAAAACCGCGTCGAAATATACATATATCCAACATAGCTCTATGTCGCTTGAAGTACAGTAAAACCACTTTCATTTTGACTAAATTCAATTACAATAAGCAACATATAACAATGGACATTGTTTCATTCAATAAAGCTCAAATATATCAATTTTGAATAATTCTAATAGATAAAATACAAAAAATAAAAACCTGAAAAAAAATATCGTACTGTAAAATTTGGTTTTAGTTTTCCACCGTCGCATCGACATATGTATGATAGTTTATAGTTTATTTCCACGTGGTGCTTAATTCTTAAAAAAATGTTAATTTATTTTATTTATAAATACTTTAAACCAAATTAACATATTACAGTAGATATAGCAAATAATATAGTATAATTTAATTAAGCATTTAAATAATGTTCATCTTTTCATTTGTGAGAACTATTACATCAAAAAATAAATCCAAATTTATAGATGCTTCAGATTATAAAATAATATTCTTTGGGTAGTATTCTATGAATAAAAAAAGAAATTTTCATCCCTAAAATATACCTTTATTGAACAATAGCTGTTTTATAATTTATTTCTTTAATCAATACTAATGTATTTTGTAGGCTGTCTGCACATTGTAAATATTTTAGTTTTTTGAATGTACGGGGTGTTCAAAATATAACATTACGAACTTTTATTTCGAAAAGTAAGTAAAACTTTTAAGACGAAAGTTGCTCAGGGGGTAATATCATAATGTTTTTTATGGTAATTATTGAAAATACATTAAATTATATACTAGTTCATACTTAAAAACTATTAGGTGTTGAAATTTTAAAATTTTAATGTAAATAGTTAGTTCTTTTAAAAAGGACATACAAAAATAAAAATAAGGGCTCATAAAACAATTACAAGAAATGAATCTGCGAAAACATAATAAAATTAATTTATAAATAATATTCCCAATTAAATATGCTATCGCTGATGGATTAATTTTTATTAATAATAATTAATATCATAATTAATATTAAAAGTATAATTTTTTCCTTATAGGTACATATTATAAAACGTACCATTTTATGTATTAATAAAGGTACAGTGCATGGACAACGATTAGACTATATTGAATATGCCAGTTGCTTAATTCTGTTCAGGTTAAGCAGCATCGGGCTCAGACAATTGTTGGATGGGTGACCGCTTTTATTTATTTAAATAATTAGAAGTTTTGTAGAGTGTAGGTTGCTTCTTTGCTATTCACAGACGCGGTATTTATATAATATAAGTTTGTGATATATACATATATCCGCGAATTAATTCGCGGGGTCGCGTTCGCATATGTAAAAAAAAATATGTTATAATAGCACATATGGAATTTGTCACATATGCATACCGCGAAAATATAACCAACACTTCATATCCAGACATACATATAACGTGTAAGGTAAAAATAATAACATTCGTATGCCGCGAACATATTCCAAGGGCGTCGCGACGTCCAAGACAACATACCAACAACCATTGCATTACAATATGTAAAATTCATAATTGATTCATAATCATAGATGATGATTCCATAAGATAAGTGATAATATGTGTCCGATGCATCGTAAAACATATGCATTTGCTAGGAGTCAAGGAGACCGCCGCGACGCCCGCGCCGCGACGGGGGGAGGAGGACACCTATATAAGGTACTGCTGCCAGTTATGGCCGCTATAAGAGCAGGGTACATTATCATTCCAGTACATATAACATCATAACATACACGTGTAAGATAAAATAACATTCATAACATTCGTATACCGCGAACATATTCCAAGGGCGTCGCGACGTCCAAGACACACTTTGCATTTGAAATATGTAAAATTCATAACATGTAATGTGTCACAGAATCACAAAACATATGCACATGCTATGCCGCGAGTCAATTATTAACCAGGGTTTACTGTTTTTCTGATTGACGGGTTGCTTTTTTGTAATTAATTTGTAATTAATGTTGTAAATTAGTTTTTTTCTCAGCACGCAGTTTCTTTAAAATCGTAATCAGACTGTCTCTCCCCGCTCTAATTTCTAAACTATCGATGCAAAAAATCTGAAAAAATTCTAGAATGTAGCTTTTAATAAGTACTTTCAATGAAAATCATAGCAAATACTCTAGAATTTTTTTGGGCCCTGGTCCCATAGACTCAAAGTGTACTCAAATATTTTTTTTAGCTATCCCATTGAGTGGGGTGTCTTTAGATAGGTCTCCTGATATGCAACAAAAAATCTTTGAGGACATTTTGATTTTAACCCTTCAGTCACGATATATTTGCTTTCAAAGTCGTTATCAGACTCGCTATAATTTCTAAACTGTTGATGAAAAAAATCTGAATTTTTGTTAGAATATAGCTTTTAATTAATACTTTCAATGAAAATTATAACGAACACTTTAGCAAAAATAGTTTATGAAAAATTTAGAAATAACTGTTTTGTTTTCTTTTTTTATAAATCGTTACACGAACATGTATACACTATGTTTTCAATAGTAATTTAATACTTGTTTTAATGAAAATATTCGCAGCTATATAATCCAATTAATAAAACAATGTTATTTTTAATATACCTCTTTTATTTGACATTCAATTGGTTTTTTGACATTACCGTTGATACTTAATCCATTTTAATGATCTAGCTTCAATAATAGTAAGTAAGGAGTAACAGTAATTTACATTCACTATACACATATTATTATATTATTTATATTATTATTTAATTATATTCTTCTTTCCTCTATTTGTACTTCTTTTATAAATTTGGTTTTTTTGTGACACATTTGTAGTACGATACTTTGTGCAATTACTTAAATAAAGAATATTGTTATTATGTACGTATTTAAATTTTACGTGAACTTTTAATTATAGAATAAAAATAAACTTTGTATTTGTGTTTTTTATATTTTTATTTAATTGCGAAGGTGATCATTAAGGCCTCTGAGAACTTATTGGAAAACAATTGTTACTTCTTAAGGTAAGTATTTATAATTTGATAAATTAAATTAAAACTAAACCTGTGTAGATAAACAGGTAACTTTAACTAATAAAGTGTATCTATGTAGATAAATAGATACCATGAATTCATAGTAATGCATATGTATGTATCTGTGTAGATAAACAGATTAAGCTCATCTGTATTTTGCAAGTAGATTAAAAAAAGTAATATGGGTCTCGGCTTCTGGGTGGAAAAAAAAGTGTTTCTGGGTGAAAGAAAAGAAAAAGTCTGGGCTTCTGGGTGAAAGAAATAAAGTCGGCTTCTGGGTGCAAGAAAAAGATTTTTTAAACGGTGTATGTGGCGCCATCTAGCGGAATATTTTGAAACTAAAAATTTAAAAAAATTCCTTAGCAAAGTAACGAGAACATGCTAATGTGATCACTCCTGTTCTCCTGTTATTTTTTTTAACAAAGTAACAGGAGAACATGATAATGTGATCACTCCTGTTTTCCTGTTACTTTGCTAAGAAAAGTAACAGGAGAACATGATAGTGTGGTCACTCCTGTTATCCTGTTACTTTGCTAAGAAAAGTAACAGGAAAACATGATAATGTGGTCACTCCTGTTATCCTGTTACTTTTCTTAGCAAAGTAACAGGAGAACATGATAATGTGGTCACTCCTGTTATCCTGTTACTTTTCTCAGCAAAGTAACAGGAGAACATGATAATGTGGTCACTCCTGTTTTCCTGTTACTTTGCTAAGAAAAGTAACAGGAAAACATGATAATGTGGTCACTCCTGTTATCCTGTTACTTTTCTTAGCAAAGTAACAGGAGAACATGATAATGTGGTCACTCCTGTTTTCCTGTTACTTTGCTAAGAAAAGTAACAGGAGAACATGATAGTGTGGTCACTCCTGTTATCCTGTTACTTTTCTTAGCAAAGTAACAGGAGAACATGATAATGTGGTCACTCCTGTTTTCCTGTTACTTTGCTAAGAAAAGTAACAGGAAAACATGATAATGTGGTCACTCCTGTTATCCTGTTACTTTTCTTAGCAAAGTAACAGGAGAACATGATAATGTGGTCACTCCTGTTTTCCTGTTACTTTGCTAAGAAAAGTAACAGGAGAACATGATAGTGTGGTCACTCCTGTTATCCTGTTACTTTTCTTAGCAAAGTAACAGGAGAACATGATAATGTGGTCACTCCTGTTTTCCTGTTACTTTGCTAAGAAAAGTAACAGGAGAACATGATAGTGTGGTCACTCCTGTTATCCTGTTACTTTTCTTAGCAAAGTAACAGGAGAACATGATAATGTGGTCACTCCTGTTTTCCTGTTACTTTGCTAAGAAAAGTAACAGGAGAACATGATAGTGTGGTCACTCCTGTTATCCTGTTACTTTTCTTAGCAAAGTAACAGGAGAACATGATAGTGTGATCACTCCTGTTCTCCTGTTACTTTGCTAAGAATAGTAACAGGAGAACAGGAGTGACCACACTATCATGTTCTCCTGTTACTTTTCTTAGCAAAGTAACAGGAAAACAGGAGTGACCACACTATCATGTTCTCCTGTTACTTTTCTTAGCAAAGTAACAGGAAAACAGGAGTGACCACACTATCATGTTCTCCTGTTACTTTTCTTAGCAAAGTAACAGGAAAACAGGAGTGACCACACTAAACTGTTCTTATTTTCCTTAACAAAGTAACAGCATAGTGTAGCCACATATCTTGATTTCTATAAGAAAGTATTAGGATAATAGGAAGGCCAAGAGGATGTGTTAATAAAATACAAAATTCAAATTTGTAATTGTCCTTTATTTTATTAGCAAAACTATGTTAAAACAATCGTCGAAATATTATATCTTGATTAGAAAAATCGTATTTCTAATATCACATTGAGAAAAAACACATTTTTTAACAGTCATATATAAGAACTTGTACACAAGAACAGCCATATATCTTTACAGATATAGGCATATGTTATGTACTATATTTTTATACCTAACCTAACAATCCTGGGAAAATATGTACTTTTTCTCATTGAACAAACTTTTACATAGGAATCTTATATATATCTTCATCTAGATATAAAGCACAGATATATATAAGAACCATAGACACAGCATGGACCGCGTATTCTGTATTAACATAATGGTGCAACATTTCAAAACATTGAGATTTGGCGTTCAGAATAAATACATATTTTTTTTTAAGATTGAAAGATATTCGTTTAAATGACAATATCCCATCATTTTCATTCTTTAGACACGGCTGTATTCGAGTCAGCTTGCGCGGTACATGCTATGTCTATGATAATAACAGTCTTTAAATCTTTATCTACAGATATAAAGCATATTTTACTTACAACCAATCTATAAGAATAGCTTTTATATCTTTATCTACAGATATAAAGAACATATTAATACATATATTGTTTGCAGCGTCATCTGAAAAATAATAATTTTCAAAATAATGATTTTTTTTTACTCATTTTACAACACTTGAATATAAGAACAGGCCTGTATATAACGAGGCACATATTAATTACTAAATTTTTGTACTCATCTGAAAAATAATAATTTTGGAGAAAATGTTTTTTTTTTATACTCATTTTACAACACTTGTACATACGAATATACCTGTATATAATGAAAGATTTATTTGTATATTGCAAAATACTTTGGTGCGATTCGTCAGAAAACAAAAAATAATCATACGAAAATTTTTCAAATAACATGTAAGAGAATCCTTTTATGAATACAAACAACTATACGTACAGCACGAGATATAACGACCAAATATATTTACTAGACCTAAAATTGTAAAAACAAGAGAGTTTATTCTACAATAAGCTACCTAGAAATATTATTGTCAAAGTAATTTAAGAATAAGCTAAAAGAATAATTCTTAATTAAATCTTTGAATAGCAATACCTTCTAAATTAGTTATATCTTTTTCATTATAATATTTTATAATAAAATAAAATAGATAACATAAATAAGACTAGATATTTAATACATTTGAATTTTTTTGTATTGCTATCTAAAAAAAATTATTTTTTTGATAAAAATATGTAAGAACAGACCTGTGTATAAGAAAAACCCTGTATATTAGAACTGCCCTGTAATATAAGAGCCCTTTTAATAAGAACAGCCCATGTATATAAGAACAGCCCTGTATATAAAGTGGTACATTATATTAACTATATTTTTAAATAGCACTACAATCAAATAATGTGTTTTTTTTTATTTGACTAAACTTAAAAATATTTTGTAATTTATGCGTATTTAATATATACTGGGATATTAGCTTCCGAGTATTAAAATACGAAAGAATACCAATTTGCTATAAATATATGCAATTTATACATAGTAACAATAAGTACATAATTTCCAGTCCAGAAGAGTCCTGATGTAAGAAAACCCCTTTATAATAGAACTGCCTTGTATATAACCATACAAAAAAAACAGTCTTGTATATAAGAACAGTCCTGTATATAAAGAGGCACATTTTAAGTACTATATTTTTTGTAGTGATGTCTGACAAATATATTTTACTTATTTTACCATTTAGAGAAAAAACGATCTGCAAGGACTACAGATTTAATACATTTGTATTTTTTTGTATTGCTATCTAATAATTTTTTTTTTGAGAAAAATAAGAACAGTCTTGTAAATAAGAAAAACCCCGTATATTAGAACTGCCCTGTAATATAAGAGCCCTTTTAATAAGAACAGCCCATGTATATAAGAACAGCCCTGTATATAAAGTGGTACATTATATTAACTATATTTTTAGATAGCATTACAATCTAATAAATATCAATTTTGGAGAAATTAATGGGTTTTTTTTTAATTTGACTAAACATAAAAATATTTTGTAATTTGTGCGTATTTATTTAATAGATACTGGGATATTGTCTTCTGAGTATTAAAATACGAAAGAATACCAATTTGCTATAAATATATGCAATTTATACATACTAACAATAAGTACATAATTTCCAGTCCAGATGAGTCCTGATGTAAGAAAACCCCTTTATAATAGAACTGCCTTGTATATAACCGTACAAAAAAAACAGTCTTGTATATAAGAACAGTCCTGTATACAAAGAGGCACATGTATATAAGATCATCCTTGGATAAATGAAGAGTCCTGATGTAAGAAAACCCCTTTATAATAGAACTGCCTTGTATAAAACCGTACAAAAAAAAACAGTCTTGTATATAAGAACAGTCCTGTATATAAAAAGGCACATTTTAAGTACTGTATTTTTTGTAGTGATGTCTGACAAATATATTTAACTTATTTTACCATTTAGAGAAAAAACGATCTGCAAGGACTACAGATTTAATACATTTGTATTTTTTTGTATTGCTATCTAATCATTTTTTTTTTGAGAAAAATAAGAACAGTCTTGTAAATAAGAAAAACCCCGTATATTAGAACTGCCCTGTAATATAAGAGCCCTTTTAATAAGAACAGCCCATGTATATAAGAACAGCCCTGTATATAAAGTGGTACATTATAATAACTATATTTTTAGATAGCATTACAATCTAATAAATATCAATTATGAAGAAATTAATGTTTTTGTTTTATTTTAATTTTGGTATCTTTCATATGTAACTTAATTTATTAAAATATTTATCTTAGTAATGAAAAAGATATAACTAATCAACATTGAACATCTCTCTTACTTACTTAACCTGCGTACATTTTATCATATATTAAAGTGTGTTTAATATATAATTTTATCTAGTTTATTTTATTTAAAAATATATGTATATATACGTATTTTAATTTTTCTCTCAAAAACTATTTGCTAATATATACGTTTGTATTTTTTTGTATTGCTATTTAAAAAAATAATTTTTTTTTGAGAAAAATACGTAAAAACAGACCTGTATATAAGAAAAATCCTGTATATTAGAACTGCCCTGTAATATAAGAGCCCTTTTAATAAGAACAGCCCATGTATATAAGAACAGCCCTGTATATAAAGTGGTACATTATATTAACTATATTTTTAGATAGCATTACAATCTAATAAATATCAATTATGAAGAAATTAATGTTTGTTTTTATTTTTTTTATTTTGGTATCTTTCATTTGTAACTTAATTTATTAAAATATTTATCTTAGTAATGAAAAAGATATAACTAATCTACATTGCACATCTCTCTTACTTACTTAACCTGCGTACATTTTATCTAGTTTATTTTATTTAAAAATATATGTATATATACGTATTTTAATTTTTCTCTCAAAAACTATTTGATAATATATACGTTACTATTTTTTTGTATTGCTATTTAAAAAAATAATTTTTTTTTGAGAAAAATACGTAAAAACAGACCTGTATATAAGAAAAACCCTGTATATTAGAACTGCCCTGTAATATAAGAGCCCTTTTAATAAGAACAGCCCATGTATATAAGAACAGCCCTGTATATAAAGTGGTACATTATATTAACTATATTTTTAGATAGCATTACAATCTAATAAATATCAATTTTGAAGAAATAAATGTTTGTTTTTTTTTTGGTATCTTTCATATGTAACTTAATTTATTAAAATATTTATCTTAGTAATGAAAAATATATAACTAATCAACATTGCACATCTCTCTTACTTACTTAACCTGCGTACATTTTATCTAGTTTATTTCATTAAAAAATATATGTATATATACGTATTTTGATTTTTCTCTCAAAAACTATTTGATAATATATACGTTACTATTTTTTTGTATTGCTATTTAAAAAAATAATTTTTTTTTGAGAAAAATACGTAAAAACAGACCTGTATATAAGAAAAACCCTGTATATTAGAACTGCCCTGTAATATAAGAGCCCTTTTAATAAGAACAGCCCATGTATATAAGAACAGCCCTGTATATAAAGTGGTACATTATATTAACTATATTTTTAAATAGCACTACAATCAAATAAATATCTATTTCAGAGAAATTAATGGTTTTTTTTTTTTAATTTGACTAAACTTAAAAATATTTTGTAATTTATACGTATTTATTTAATAGATACTGGGATATTGTCTGCTGAGTATTAAAATACGAAAGAATACCAATTTGCTATAAATACATACATGCAATTTATACACACTAACAATAAGTACTTAATTTCCAGTCCAGAAGAGTCCTGATGTTAGAAAACCCCTTTATAATAGAACTGCCTTGTATATAACCGTACAAAAAAAACAGTCTTGTATATAAGAACAGTCCTGTATACAAAGAGGCACATGTATATAAGATCATCCTTGGATAAATGAAGAGTCCTGATGTAAGAAAACCCCTTTATAATAGAACTGCCTTGTATATAACCATACAAAAAAAAACAGTCTTGTATATAAGAACAGTCCTGTATATAAAGAGGCACATTTTAAGTATTATATTTTTTGTAGTGATGTCTGACAAATATATTTAACTTATTTTACCATTTAGAGAAAAAACGATCTGCAAGGACTACAGATTTAATACATTTGTATTTTATTGTATTGCTATCTAATAATTTTTTCTTTTTGAGAAAAATATGTAAGAACAGTCTTGTAAATAAGAAAAACCCTGTATATTAGAACTGCCCTGTAATATAAGAGCCCTTTTAATAAGAACAGCCCATGTATATAAGAACAGCCCTGTATATAAAGTGGTACATTATATTAACTATATTATTAGATAGCATTACAATCTAATAAATATCAATTATGAAGAAATAAATGTTTTTTTTTAATTTTGGTATCTTTCATATGTGACTTAATTTATTAAAATATTTATCTTAGTAATGAAAAAGATAACTAATCAACATTGCACATCTCTCTTACTTACTTAAACTAGATAAAATGTACGCAGGTTATTTTATTTAAAAATATATGTATATATACGTATTTTGATTTTTCTCTCAAAAACTATTTGCTAATATATACGTTTGTATTTTTTTGTATTGCTATTTAAAAAAATAATTCTTTTTTGAGATAAATACGTAAGAACAGACTTGTATATAAGAAAAACCCTGTATATTAGAACTGCCCTGTAATATAAGAGCCCTTTTAATAAGAACAGCCCATGTATATAAGAACAGCCCTGTATATAAAGTGGTACATTATATTAACTATATTTTTAAATAGCATTACAAGCAAATAAATATCTGTTTTGGAGAAATTAATGTTTTTTTTTAATTTGACTAAACTTAAAAATATTTTGTAATTTGTGCGTATTTATTTAATAGATACTGGCATATTGTCTTCTGAGTATAATATTTGGTCGTTATTTCGGCAAACGTTTCGTAGCAATGCCGCGAAAAAGAATATTTTTGTCTTAATAATAAAAAATACATTTTTATTAAATATTCCCTTGCGCCTCCACATGATTATTTTTATATTATATATTATTTCTGTACAATAGTTTAATAATTCGATGAAAATTAAAAATAATAAACGTCTCTAAACTGACCAGCTAAAAATACTCTCGCTTATGAAAGTAGGAAAATTGTTTTTTGAAATACCAAACAAGAAAAAAAAATTTTTTTTTTGAAAATAATTCGTAGGTATTTAAGTTACTGAACCCAGTCTTGACCGCTTTATTCTCATGAACTCATGTTACTAATAAAACAACTACCTCTTTATTAAATCAATTTAATTACCGAAGTCCACAATTTTTTTTTTTTTTTTAATTAAAGTAATGTACACCCAGTGATGGACAGTTGCTAATAATTACAAAATGATAAGTACTACGACGCAAAAGTTATAAAATAAAGAATCGTAAAATTGTAAACAATGTAACGCAGATGTGTACTATGATATAAAAAAATATGCTGGTGGAGGCGCTGGGTACTATCTAAAACATTTTGCGGTTATACAAAATATTGATTTGGTGCAATCTAAGATTTTCAATGACTCCTCTCCGGCATCAGTTATGACCCTACTTTAACTCCGAAGCCCTGACACGATCACAAAGTAAATGCAATATACATATAACTTCCAAAATACCATCTTAATTTCAATTATGTAAAATATATATATTACAAGCTGGGCAATATCATTTATAATAAATCCACTGTCATGGACATTAATGTACAGGTTGTTCTGTAATTCTGTATCCGTATAAAATTTATTACGTGATTTTTTTCAAAGTACATCATATTAAAAACAAATAGGTCCTGAATTACAGAACACCTGTAGAATTAATTAGATCTTACATAAGTTCATTTTGACATAGAGTACGACTTTATTGGTCAGTGAGGAATGTTTTCATTCACTGCTCAGCCATCAGATGTGATAGCGTGATTAGACATTTTTCACGATTAGAACGGTACCAGTTTGTGCATTGTTAGACAACACGCCCACATATTATTTTTAGTTTTTAATAATGTAAAGTACTCTCTACATACAAATGTAAAGTGCAGCATAATTCTATAAAACCGGCCAAACTATCAAACCGCCACACAGTGTAGCAAAATGGTGTTTATGGAATATACCTTATTAAATACCCAATGTTAATAACAAAAAATTCTGAATTTTTTTTTTAATTAGTTGCATAAAAAATCTAATATCAAAAAATCCCTTAATTTACTTTTTACACTTTTCAATTTGTTTATTTAATTGTAAACAGTGGTAAGCTATGAAGTTTTAAACAAAGAGCATGCTTATAGTTAAATTTTTAATATTAATGTTAATGAAAATAATAAATTACACTCATCCAAACAATTAAAGGAACAAGAAATTAAACTTTTTTTTGGGGTGTTTTTTGAAGTGCTGTATCTTTGTGAAAAATGGACGTATCGAAATTAAAAAAAAAAATCATTTTAAAGCTTCAAGTTTTTAGTTTTGAGATTTTTTAGCATAATTTTTTTTGAAATACGGTTATCGCGCAATCATAAGAAATCCAATTTCCAATTTTAAAAAAAAATTTTATGGGTCCGCGGGCTCGGGAAATTTTTTTTTCAGTTAAACCAATACATTGATCAGTTAACTTGCTTATTCAGCTTTAATTTGTTTTTTTTTTGGTCTCTCAATTTTTTTTGCCGAGATATCTGACAATAAATGAAAAATGATTCTTTTGTCTTCGATCATCAATTTATTAATGATTAAACAGTAAATTTAAAGGCAGTTTTAAAAACTTGAATAAATTTCCTACAAGACCCTTTCATTACTTTATTAGAAAAAAAATGTTTTACCCTCACCATTAGTTTGAAAAAGTTCAAAAAAATTTCCTTTTATGATCTTTTAGTAAATCTATCGCTACTTTACAAATATTGATGGGAAGACTAATGTTGCCAGGTATTTTTACAGCCTAATGTACCCCGAACAATCCTGTAAATTTTGAAATTGATACATCGAACCGTTTTTCCGGACCGAGTGTATTTTATATGTATTATTTGTAAAATAAACTTCATCCAGCTCTGCTAAACTGTGAGGGCGTTAATCATTTCAAAAATAAACAATCAAATTTAAAAGTTTTAAAATATAACAATAAATTGTAAATTAACTAATTTATTATTTATTTTCCAAATGTAAGTCAAACGTGGACAATTGTAAACAATCTCAGTTCAATTATACTTTGTCACTTTGTACCGTTCTAAATGTGAATAGATTAAGGGGTAAAGTCACTGTGACGGAAAAAAAATCTTTTTTTTTTTGCTGCATTTTCTTAAAGTTTACATGTTACCAATAATACCCACAAATGGGATAATTCGCATAAAAGCTGGTGCAGTGATTCCTCAAATACTAATCAACCGATTAAAAACAATTTTTTTTTATTTTCATAAATGCAATTTTTTGACCCATCACATTGACTTCCCTCTAAGTATTTTTTTCATGTCACGTACTGACTAGTATTAAAAAATATATATAACATTAGATACATCATACATTTTTCTCTAATCGTTTTAGCAATTTACTTAAAATTAATATTTAGTTGTTTGAGAATCTAGAAGACATCGTAAAGAACAAGTGCGCTACCTGAGACAACGGCTGGAACAGCTGACCTCTGCTATATGCCTCACCAGTTCAAACGTGACAGAGACGGGTTCCGTGGCCGATTGCTTGCAGGTGAATTTGTCACGGCTGAAATTAAATACAATTGTATTATCTCACAATATTTTACATTAACACAAACTTCATAGTTTAAATAATCTTTAAGTGTTTGTTATAAATTCAATTCAAATCATTCTGATAAATAAGTAAAATACATCAAAAACACAAGTCTATTTATAAATATTATAACAGCTGTCTTTTATTAAAATTTTTTTTTTTAATTATTAAATATATTTACCGTTTGGATTATTATTTCTTGTTTTGTCGGTTTGCTTCAGCGGACAGTCAGTACAAGTACAAAGTTTCTAATAGCTGCCAACATTTCACTGCATCACACACGCCAAAACTCTTTCTTCTAGCCAAATGTTTGCTGAAAAAATTAGAAAAATACTTGATAAAAATTTGAAAAAATAAATAAATGGAACAATGGAGAGGAATTAATTATTTTGATCACATCGAGGTTCATAACTTTGTAAAATGTACCTACCTACTGACTATGAATGTTTGCGATGAGACAAGTTCCGGTGTAGAAATCACATCACTTCGTTTGTACAATGTCCTTGGCATCTTTCGTATATTCAGGCATGTCATCAGCTTTGCCTGCATCTATAAATCAAATAGGTATGTTATTATTATTTAAGTACAATTAATATTTTTATATATTTATATATTACGTCAACTATTCTCAACCTGTGGAGCAAGCCCCCCTAGGGGGGCGTGATAAAACTAAATGAGAGCGCGAGCATATCGAGGAAAAATATTATTAAAAAAAATTTTTAATTTACTGAAAGAAAAGCAATAAACTACATTCTGACATAATAAAAAATAAAATACACATTTACATTTACAGTGATATAATACATTTATAATTAATCAATATTAAATTAAAAACAAGATTAACAATTATTAGTGTCTCCCTTGGGACTGTCTTGCAGAGAAGTTTTTCGAAAGAAGGTTTAATAAAATTATTGTGTGATGAGAATTGTGATTGAAAATTGGGTCGCAAATACTAAAAGGTTGAGAAACGCTGTATTACGTTATATATTACGTGAATGTAATTTTTCAGACACACACACACACAAACTACAAACTAGTGATTACATAAATGTTTACTTATAATTAAACACAAAAATAAAATATTCTAATGACCTTCAAAATAATTATAAAAATGTAACCATTTTATTTTTAAATTATTCTGTAATAAGTTTCTGTATTTTAAATAATAAATACAAGTTCAAAACTATATACTACTCACGTTTATTTATTCCATTAGCTTAATTGTATCCTTGGATCTATTGTATCCCATCATTGCTATGTATATTATAAAGAAATAAATATATCTTGAGTTTTTAACAGAAACATTTTTTTATCAAACGAAACACATAATATAAAGTACCTAAGTACATATAAATTAATTAAGAACGTATTTCACTTAATTAATAAAAATCAACAATTATTACACTTGTACACAACTAATTATAACTTCAATAATAACGTAAATGACTGTCTTGCGTTCGTAAACAGACTAATTAAAAATCAAAAACACACCGTATATTCACGTAACTATTAAATATTACTCAAACAAGTTAAAACTCCCATCTCAAGCCGGTATGCGCTTCCCTGCCCTCTGCTGTCAGTACTTTAAATTAATAACCGATGCCATCGATGCTTCTAACCGATGCAATCGATGGTGCTATTCGATGAAATTAACCGACGCAATCGATGGTGCTAATCGATGAAATTAACCGATGCAATCGCCATAGATTAGCACGATGAAATTTACCAGGAAATTTATCTAACATATCGCACCTCCAATAAAATAGAGTCATAACTTGAAAATTTGCGTTTTTGAGTTAAATAGACACAAATGATTAAAAAAATAATCCCTATTATCTATAAAAACGTTACATCTGTAACTCCACAAATTCGCCACTAAATGGCGATGTGACTGTTTTATACTATAGCTGTTTCGTTTGCACTTATTCGTAAATACTGTTCTAATACGAATTGTGACATTATTTAAAAATGGTAAGTAATATTTTATGTTTCAGATTCAGCTCAATAGAGACTCATTTCGAAATGTGTCTTTTTAGTTGTACATAATTGTGCTAAATCTTGTACTTATTTTCATAAACTGATATAAAATACCGTACTATTTTAAGTTGATACTGTATTTGAGATGCTATATATTAGTTTTGATTATTTTATTAGAAAATTGACTTTTCATCATAGTAATTTAAAATGGCTCATTATAGAGGCTAATATGATGGTTAAAGTTATTGTTTCGTTTTGAAATGTGATTATTTTCTTGCTAACATGAAGAACTTGAAACATTAAGATTTGGATAATATAAACAATAATTTTGATGATTATGTACAAATAACAACGGAGAAGATTATTATAATTTAATTATTATAATATTATTATAATTTTCTAACCACCATACGTACTGAAAGTGCATTTCAAATAATTATAATACTTTATTTTTATAAGTTTTTATAATGCAAGTGTGATTTCGACATGTATCGACTTTGTATTTATTTCATACTTAAATTCGTGTACTATATTTGTTTTCTGATCTCAATTTTATTGTCTGCTAAATGTTAAGTGGATAAAAGTAGGAAAATCTTCTGAAAATAAATTTTGTACTATCTCAACTGTGATATTTTCTTCAGTAAAATACCCAAATCTTAATCATAAACTGTCACAACTCAAAATTTTCAGCATTTTTTCAGGAATATTGCATAAGTAACTATGGCAATCGATAGCTTATTCTATAAGGATTCCGAATATATATAACACATTGGGGTTATTTAAATAAACAATAAAGATAATAATTTAATAAAATTATGATCACACGTTTTTAGCTCTCCTGAACATTTGACTTTTTCAAGTTATGACTCTATTTTATTGGAGGTGCGATATGTACATATATGTAATTTAATTGTTTCTCGTTAACGTATTCCCGCACGAACGCTGATTTATTATAAGCTAACCAGACTACTTAATTAATATATTATACATGTGTAATAATACGCACCCATGGTGCGCATTGAGGTCACAAAATATGTACATAGAACTCCTCCTCTATAAGAAATTTAAAAAACCACGTGAAATACTGTCACATCGCAGACATACGAATATACTCTTGTATAGAGAGTATTTGGTACTTAAGAAGTGGTTATAAGTAGATAACTATGAAAGTACTTTCTAATTTTTGTATATTTGCTCTACATTAAGAAATCATATCTGAAGTGCCAGGTTATCACTGATCTTAACGTGTGGTTAATTATAATTCGAGTACAAAAATGGAAACAAATAAAAATACGGTTTTGATAATTTTCTTTTCTCTCTTAACTTTGAGTCTATGGGACCAGGGCCCAAAAAAATTCTAGGGTATTGTTGCATATCAGGAGACCTATCTAAAGGTATTTCTCATATATATATGAGATAATAGGAGGACTGTATCATACAGACAGACGGACAAACAGATCGAAACCATTAGGGGTGCCTAGTTGGTTACGGATCCCTAATAAAAAAATCGTATGTTTGTAATAATTTATGTATTAAATATGTCACGCAAAATCCTTGTTAATTTTAATTTAAATAACTAATTATCAGTCGCTCTTGTGCTTTATAATATCCTCGATATTTTCAAAACAAACAACGCGTTCATTAACCTGTTTTCTGATATTTATAAACAAGTAAAATTACCTGTAAATGTTTTCGTATCTGACAATATAACCTAACCTAAACTATGCATTAATGTACTTATATTCACAAATTAAAACTAAAAACTTTGACAGTGAAATCTACAGCCAATCAAATGCGAGCGACATTTGCGCCATCGTTGCTGATGTAGCAAAAATGTAAACTAATAATCCACCCACGCTTCGAATTAATCTGCGTTCACACCGGGCAATTAAAATTAAAAATAATTAATTCGAGATCTTGTACATGATTTACTACTTTAAAAAACACTTCCCACCATCGCAAAACATAATATATAATATAATATACATATATAATACATAAATATATCAAATTAAAATGTCATAAATACGAATGTCGTGTGTACGATGCCTAATTACAAAATGTGACAGCTGTACTAAAAACGAAGTATGAAACAATGAATTTGATTTTTAGGATTCCGTAAAAAACTAGAAACCTTGTTATATGTTCTGTGCTACAAACCCTTATAGTTTCGGTCAGTTCGTATATCTATCTGTCTGTCTGTATGTTACAACCCTCCCATTCTCTTATTTATATTAAAATTCTAGTCTATGACATTCGTCATAGAGATAATATAAATTTTCTGTGAGAATATTTGACATTTGCTTATAAGTAGCACGTGTGTAGATAATTCATTTTAAAAACTAACTTAAAATGGTCGTATTTACTTGTAACAACTGCGGTGAAAGTGTACAAAAACCAAAAGTGGATAAACATTACATGATGTGTAGAAAACCTAAGTCTCTAAGTTGTATGGATTGTTTTAAAGACTTTAATGATGATTATTTATCTCATACGAAGTGTATAACTGAAATGGAACGTTATTCTGCTAAAGGATATCAACCAAAACCGAATTCGGTGAAAGGTGAAATTAAACAAGAAAAGTGGCTTGAAACTATAAAATCTTTTTTACATAAGCCGATAAATATACCTCAAGCACAAGTAGCAATAATAGCAACTATAGCTAAACATGATAATGTTCCTCGGAAAAAAAACAAGTTTGTTAATTTTATAAAGAATGTCTGCTACAGAGCTAATCCAAAAGACGTTGATGATATTTACGAAATGCTCGATGCCGAGCACAAAATCAAATCTACAAGTAACGACGATAACAAAAACAACAGTATTGTATCTACAAGTAACTCTAATGGAAACTATAATGGCTTCATCAGTAAAATTCAAAATAATAATGACATACCGAACCAATTTAAATGGAAACCAACTATCCTAAGCATCGTAAAGAAAAGAAGCAAGATCTCACGTAGAAAATTATTTAAAAAAGTGTTAAAGGAATTTGTTAAATTTCAATCTGACTTGGTTGTTCCAAATAATATACTGAACATTTACAATAGCAAATTAAATAAAATAAAACAAATCAAAGAAAATAATGATAAAGTGTTTCTGTTATCATAAATTAATGTTATTTGTATTCTTTAATGTATTTGATACTTGGCTATATAAATAAAACTTAAGAATTACTTTCTAGTTTATTGTTACAATATCAGAAAAAATACATCATATTAAATAGTAGGTTTATAGGTTTATTTCATAAGGGGACAGAAATTTAATAAACAACACTTACAATGTTACGTTTATTAAGGGGTGGCAGTTAATAACTTCAGTATAAGATCTTATACAATAAACAAAAATAGTCACATAAATTATCTAATTGTTTCAAATCATTCCACTATGTTTTACCAGATCTTTATATTTCAACTTGGAATTGTAGCTATAAAAAATATCCAACTGTATAATATACCACCAAATATATTAAATATATTAAGTATGTAATAACCTATTACTCAATACAGCTGATAAAACACTTTAGAATGACACCAACTGCATATATGTATATATAAATATACATATACAATTTACTAAATCTACTATTTTTCCTGAGAACACATGTTCTATTTAAAAAACTTATGTGACATATGATAGGTACATAATAAACGAACAAAATATAGTACATTTGAAGCTTTTACAAATAGATAGCACATTATACTTGGCTTTATCTTTTTATTACAATATCACAACAAAATATGTTTAGAGACAATTTTAAGCCATGTATAATGTTTATTACATATACAATATATAGAACAGGAACATTAACAAAATATAAAATCTGACTAACAACACTTAGTAAAAAATAAAAGTAACAGAAAGACTGACTACTTACACTTAAAAACAGTGTGCCTCAGAAATATTTACTTTCAAGTCTAAAATTCATTACTCGTAAGTTTATAAAATAATCTGTAAAAATACATTTTGTACCATAAAAAACATTAATGCCAATGTCTAAATTATTAACTAAAATATTTCAAATTTAATTCATTTAAATATATATTATACATACTCAATCAAGATTTTTCAATGTTTTCACAATATTTATGTGACTTTAATTTAAAAATGCAACTATATTAAGTATTCAAATAAACTTGAAAATCATGTTTTACAAACAAGCATTTTAGACAGAAGCAATAGCAATAGAAAATAAAGTAAAGTATTTAATTTTATTTTTTAAAAAGATAGAACTAAAATAATTCCTGTAATACATTTTTAAAAACAATTACAATGCATTCCTGTATTTAAAATATCAAATTTTAATTGGAAATATAGTCGCACAACAACTTTGAAATGTAAAATAAAAATCAAATTCAACTAAACATATGAAAAACAATTAAAAATTAAACATTTACCACCCTACAATTAAAGTAACTGACGGCATTCACATTGAAAGGGTTGTACAAATATACGCAGGGGATATTTCTATTTTCATAAAGCACCTCTTACTCATGTTCATTTAAATAACAGAAAAGTGAATTATTTTTAAATGTGCCAATTCTGAATAAATAAATAGTCCAACCCCTGCTTATATCCAAACTATGAATGTAGTCAATATTCAAATAGATCTGGCAGTTATCAGCATTAGCTACAGACAATAATCGATAATTGCAGCCTGTATCACGCGATCCACCTTCAAAATAAAATAAATCAAAACAAGCTAACTGCATCGCCCAAAATTCAACTAAAATTACATTACATTTTAAAGTATTAAATAAAGTGAACACTTATTCATTCATTCCCAATTTAGCTAAAGCTTTCAATCTGTTCAAATGTTCTAAGATTAGACACTAATACTTGGCGCAAGGCCATCCTTCCATATGTACATTTATGTTATCTATCTATAACGACCCTTCGTGTCAAGACAAATAAATACTTAACGTTAAGGCAGTGTTTAACAAAATGTCACCTTTATCAATTTCAAACAATTTACAATTTAAATTAATACATCATATATTTATACTTATTATGCTACTCAAGATCAAAATAATCAAAACAATTTAATTTAATTATATGTATATACTCTACGTTGTACATCCATTTTACGTGCAATATAACCTCAATTAAACCAACAAATAAAAAACTAAAACAAATCGCGCTCCATTGAGGTTAAACATCGCACTTGCGTTGTTTCACGAGCTGTCTGAGAATAACCGTTTGATATGCTGCGTTCCAAGAGACCTTGTTTGAGCAAAACGTTGTTGATATTGTACACAATACATTTATTCAATAGATACAAGTTTAATTGATTTTGGCCACAAATGTCAACGTGTTTTTATAAAAAAATACGTATCTAAATCTGTGAAAAAGGCTAAAAGGGAAAACAAGCATCTATGCGTATGCGTAAACAGGCAAATTCTATTTATTAATGTTGTGTTTGCCTGCTTATCGTAAAATCAGTCTTCTTGGAAACATAACAAGCGTTCAGTTCCAGCCTGCTCTGAAGAAACGGGACACGGGCAAACGTCAGTGTTCCCAAGCATACGAGTCTGGTGCAGGGGGCTGCCATTGTACACCTGGCCAGCGCCAGTCTTTGCCCTTGGGTCTGAATCTGCCAGGGGGAGGTGATGCAGGAATTCTACCATACTGCTGATCTCTGTGGAAGAACTTCTTCTTGAAATGCTGATCCGGACGGCGTTGTTCCCCATCATAGCGACGATACCTCAGAGGTACTTCAGGTTGGCAGTGAGTAGTAGCCGAGGGTGAGGGTGTTCGCGGTGGCCCTGGTTCATCCAGACTTGGAGGTGCATCTGATTCACCTGATGCCTTAGACGGGCTTGGTGACACACTGCTTGCAGGAACTGTCGCTACAGACAATTCTCCACTGTGACCAATGCCAGAATCCGGGGAAGTGTTGCAGCTCTCAGCTCCTTCTGTTGAACGCCTTCGCTTGTCTAGTTCCGTCGACGCAAATGCGACCAGTCTGTCGAACCCCGAACTGATCCGGTCTTGCCATTTGCCTTCTTCTGCTTCCGCTTCTTCTTCTGCTTCGCCATCTGGTGATTTTTCACAATGTAAATAACGTGCAAGAATATGTGCACAAGTACATTTTATTCAAAATTTCATACAGTAAAACTTGCTCAAATTTTATAAATTTCCAAAATGATCATTATGTAATAAATTGATAGCAAAAAATTCAATCTAATCAGTTATTATTTTAAATGAATCTGAATACCATATATATTATTTAAAAAAAGCGGAATCTAATAAAAATACTAAGGTCTCGTTTTACTATACTACATAAGATTTATCTGACTAGAGAGTAATTTTAAAAATCTTAAAAAACGAGACTTTAGTTTAAAATAAGCTCAAAATTAAATAGAAAGCATAAAAAAAATCTACAATGTTCTAAAACAACAAATCTACTGAGAAAGAAATACCAACACCAAAAAAAGTGCAAATATTATAAACGATTTGCAATACCAAATATAAATTCTAAGAAGAAATATTCTTTTGTTAATACACTATTAGCAAAGAAAAGGCCTGATTATACGATAATTAAAACATTATCACTCTTAACTGGAATGTAAAATGTGACTTAATAAATTTTGAATTCATAAAAACATACTTATTTAAATTTTAAATTGATAATTTGTAATATATATAAGCAAATTACTTCAAAATAAAGCAAAAATTGTTATTAATTTTTTTAAATCACTTTCATTCAAATATTATAATAATAAAAAAAGCTGATAATGGGAATTTACTTGACATTACATATTAAATGTTAAAATTAAATTAAATTAGGAAAGAAGTTCTTTATTTATATAAAAAAAAGGTCAATTTGGAATATAGTCGATGAAAATTTTCTCTACTTACCCCTCCCTAAAGCCAATTAGAGGACAGAGTTCAACCAGTACCATATAGATTTCTATTGTTTCGGAGTGAGTAGCAGTGATTTCGATAGAGTACAGCTTAGGCCTATGAGTCAGACAAAGTTGTAAAACAAAGCTAGAAACCAAAATACAGTAAAACCTTCTTAGAATGTTGTATTGCGTTTTAACACATGCCACTGCATCTAAATCTATCATCTCATTCATATATATGATAAACAAAATATATTATTCTACTGTAGTAATCTAAATCAAGTTTTACTGTACTACAAATATACTTGTCCAGTTAACTTGCTCATTGTATAAACAAAAACATTACATCAATTAACATTAGCATGTTAATCGGGACAAGTAATTAGTGATACTTTTAACAAACATTGTACCAATTCATTTTCAAAAGAAAATCATCTATATTTACTTCTATATATCAATTATTTCAGGGACAAATACAAATTAATTAATTAAACTAATCTAAAAAATAAAAATAAAGACACATATTTGACAATTTTTTAAAATTTACTAATCACAAAATTAAAAAAACATTAAAAATAAACATCAAAAAGATCTACGTGTGTTCATTTGAAAACTTACCACCGGAATATTTCTGATTTAAGAAAAAATTTTACTTGTTTTGTTTTGGGGGGAAACAAAATGGAAAAGTACAAAAAAATATTTTATTAATGTCTTGGAAAATCGAAGTTACACAAAAACCTTTTTTAGAAAAAGGGTGTTTTTTTTCAAAAAATACATTTCCATTTGAAAAATAAAGTAAACAAAATCAAAAACTATTCTGTTTCCTCCTTAAAACCAATTGAAACATTTTTTCTTAAAATACTTACATTGAGAAATATTCAGGTGGTAAGTTTTCAAATTAACATATGATATTATTCAAATTTGAGATAGAAGTATTTAGCTCTAGGTACTTGTTTGAAAAAATACCACCCTAAAAACTAATAGCAAATCATTATACATATAGATATAAGAAAAACATAAAAATAAAATTAAAAACAAATACTTATAAAAATAAAATGAAATAATGATAGAAGCAACCTACATTTTGAAAGATTTTTAAAATCATGCCACCATTAAATAACTAAATATATTTTACCTTCATCTGTTCGTTGTGGTCTCAATCTTTCAATACTCGAATCATCCAGACTCGAGCGGGTTTCTGGACTATCGGGACCCATGTTTGACTCAAGATGTTGTTTCTTATGCGGCCGAACAGTATCATGCACCAAAGGAGAGCCTCGTTTCTGTCCCACCGATGGGTACAAACACGAAGTAGGAGAGTTTTCGCAAATTTCTGTTTTCACTACTAGATTTTGGACATCTGGTATTGGTCTGTGAGACATCTGCGTGCAATCACGATGAATCTAACAAATAAAACAAAATACAGTCATACAGAGAAAATGGGTCACATAATAACAAAACGCACCTCATCGATTTCTTCTTTAACAACAGTTTGTTGGGGATTAGCTAAAATTCTGGCGTGCAATGAAGCGGCCAATCCCTCAACGGCTAGAGGTTTAGTGTCAGTAAAATATGATTCGTGGTAAGGTTTAATATCGGCCCTCGGTAGTGGTGTGTAAATCTCTCTGTTCTGGTAACCGTCAGGTCTTGGGGCAGAGGCTGCATACAGTACAGTGGTCGCTCTTGGCGAAGGCAGGTAAGATGGAGGTGCTGCATCTTCAGCAGAACCCGGTCTTGAAATGGGACTGTACAATTGCCGGCCTGAGTCATTCATGTCAGGAGGTCTGACACTAGGCCTCTCAGGTCTAGGAGGAATCTCAGCATTGACAATATTACTCATGTCCACTGCGGCGTTTATGATTGACTGGTTAGAGATTTCCAGAGTTCGTTCGATTTCTCCGCTCACAAGATCTCCTACAAGAATAATTACAATAAATATTACACAAATAACTTTAGATTATTTCAATTTACCTATAGTTCTTGTAGCAACGGTTGGAATTTGAGCTGCCAATTTCTCTTGAGATAAATGTCTACGTAGAGCAAGTTTGGCAGGAGACACAAGTGTGTAATCAGGCTGGGATTGTGAAGGCAAGCGAGCCAAAGCATTAGGAGAGTCCTTCGCACGAGATGTTAAACCTTCGTCGTTCGGCCTGTAAGCGTCCATGCTGGAATGCGTACGTCTGGACTGTCTTTCTGTGGACGGAGACATCTGCATATTGTAACCCATATTCTTACTGCTCCTATTTTGTTGGTCTTCATTTAAAACAGACGTTATTATACTCTTCAAACGATCTTCAAAGTTGGCTACTCTGGGAGGTTCTTGGGGTCTGTTTGTGGGAATATTTATAATCTTATTGGAACTCCTTGAAGCATTCTTGGGCATGGTTGGTGGAGAATTATTAACATTATTTTTCATCCGAGCGTGAGATTTATTTGGATTCTGATTTGGGTATTTGTGATTGTTTGTAGTTAATTTACCCGCTTCGATCTGTCTTCCTGTTTCTAATATTTTCTGAGCGAGTATTTCAGGATTTTGTTCTTCAATTTTACCTATGTCAGGAACATCTGGCCAATCCTGAGAACGAGACCTGTGATCCCTTGATCTTCTGGATTTGATCTGGGTTTGCGGCTTGACAGACTGTATAAGTGACTGTTGCTGAATCACCTGTTTACGCTCTTCTCCGGCTTTCTCCAACGTGTTCAGTTCCGTTTCCAATTTACTCACTTGCGAGTGTAACTTTTTACGATGAGACAAAGTCGCAGAAATCTCTCGCAAGATAAATTCTTGAGCCAACTGCGGAGTTACCTCCATATCATTAGCTCCTGGTTTCAAGTACTTCTCCAATATTTCTTGTTGTCTCATCGCAACTATCCGAGCTTGTTCTTGTTCCATTGAAGAGACTTGTGCTTGCAATTTACTCGCCTTTGCTTGCAGTTCTTTATGTCTGCACACAATCTCTTTTGCCTTTGCCAGAAGATCTCCAGGAGACGTAGCATTAATTCCCAGTTCACTCATACGGGCCTTTAACAACGCGACACTGTCATCAATCAAAACTTTTATTTGTTTCTCCAGCTGTGCAGCTCTGTTCATAAGCTTCTGGTTGCGTTCCTGTAAGAGATTAAAAATACATTTAGCTTTGAATAAGTGATACTATTGTTAAATAAACCTACCTTCTCGGATTCAATTTGGCTTTTGATATTTTCTTTGTACTTGCTAGTTTTCATAGAGTCTATCATTTGCATAAACTGAGTTCGATACATGTCGAGGAGTATCTGCAAGGCGTATGGAGTATCAGCTGGAGCAGCAGGAATATCTAGCTCTGTATGTAACAGCTGATTGGCACTCAGAGACGTTAGTTGCTGATCTACGCAACCAGGGGCTGGTGGAAGCTTCTTGCCAGTTGCTGTAAATAAATAATAATCCAGTGTTAACTCAAACAAGTTAACAGATATATTATGTAATTGCATCTTACCTTGAGGAGATGTACTTAGTAGTGTTTGACTATGAAGCAAATCAAGACCATTGATTTTAATCATTTTCTTCGGTTTGTTCTTCTTCACTCGCCCACGTTGTCGCTTTTGGGGCTCTTTGCAAGCTACCGCAGTGGCAGGCGTATTCTTTGCCATTCGGGTTAGTTTCCTACTGTAATTCATATTAACTCATTTTTTAATTCATTCCGTGATAATTCAAACAGCTGCAAAATTATTTTTCATTTCAATTAAAAATTCTATTCAAATTATTCAAATACCAACAAGTTTCATTATGCAAATACAAATTTAAAATATCCCCTAATATATATCTTTTTTTTCTTCTGGAAAAAATAAAATGCAGAACTTATAAACAAAAAACAGTGGTCTTAGGTCCAAATTGGATTAAACTACGTCGCAAATTTTAAAAAATCACGTGTTGATGTGTTAGAATAGAGTAGATATCTATTATAACATTTAGGAATTGTTATTTGCCAATTGGATTCCCGTTTTTTTTTAATAACTGCATACATTCATTACAGTTATCACGTTATGACCTAAAACCATTGATATTTTTTTTTTTTACATAAAAACGTACCTCCGAAGTTTCTTTGATTGCTGTTTCTTGTTCTTGCCACTTAAGTTATTATTTTCTTCCTCGCTCTGACTTGATTTCCCCTTACTGCTACTGCACCAGTCGGACCAAGCTTTGCGTGTAGTCGGGCCAGTTGATGGTGCTCTCTTTCTGGGTTCAAGTTCACTATCATCACTTTCAGAACCAGAATATATAGAATTTTTATTTTCTATCGTGTTCTTGGTTTTATCACGGCCTGCAGATCTTGTAGCCGGTGTTATATCAAACTCAAGGCCCTAAATCAATAAAATGCGTTAAACACACACTCAACTTCAATAGTTTACAATATTAAAATTTAATTTAGTTTCAGATTAAAAAACCACCATCTTATTTAGAATAAAAAACGTATACAAGCTCTACAATAGAATTTGAAAAAGATACAAACAGGAAGTACAAAAGTGTGTTCTATTAATTCCATAATCAAAAAGAAATTAAAAAGGAAATGGTTTTTTTTTTACCAATTGGTAGGTATTGTACAAAAGTGTACACTTGTGACACTAAAATCGGGAATCGTAGATTTTAAGGAGCATCACATAATTTTAGAAAAATACGATAAATAATCATTAAAAGTTTTAAAGCTTCTACAGTTTAATTAAAATGCAATATCGTACGTATAAAGAAAATTCTGTAGATTAATTAAAAGTCAAATAATTTTAAAAAAGAAACACTCACTCAGAATAAAATAATTTTAAAAAGGACCACTGACAAACAGGTTAATTAAAATGCAATATTAAATAGAAATTAGGGTATATTTTTTAATGAAAATTAACTATAAGTTTAAAAATTAAAAATCACTCACTCAGAATAAAATATAAAAAGTTTTTATTAAACAAATATTGAATCTGACTTATAGGTAATGTCTTTTTGATATGAAAGGAGATGATGATATGGTAGGCACAAGTTGAAAGACGAAAACAGAACTAAAATAGTAACATTGTATTTTGAACGAATATACACTGTGAATTTTATTTTCATTAAAATTTTAATGTCAAACACAAAAAAAAATTACTTATTTTTATTTTAAAGACCTGAAAAAAAAAAAACAAAAAAAGGATGATTATGAAAATTGTGTTAGTTAAAAGCGAAAGAAATGTTTTGAAGTAAAGTGGAGTATATATACAAATAAAAAAAGCATAGTTTAGAAAATTAAAGACGTAGAAGAGTAGAATAAAATATGTCAAGCTGATATCAATCGAAATTTAGTATTATTAAAAGTAGTTTTGAAGTTTTCTACTAGTAAATAATTAACGAGATAAATTTAATGGTTTTATTAATTATATCATTTATTTTGAACCAATTAATCACAATTTAATAATACATAAAAAAAGGTAAATTTGTTGAAAAGAGTAAAAAAAAAATGGCACATTTGTCGAAATCAGTAAATTAATTATTATTAAATATGCCCTAACATTGATAAATAATCATCATGGATGAAATATAATGCTTTTACCCAACATTCTTTCATTACTGGTAATTTTTTTAGTTTAGTACGTCGTGTTTTTTTAATCTGAAATTAATTAAAATTTTTGATAGGAAAAATTAAAAACAGTTTACAAAATACGTAATTTTTAATAAAGAATTTCAAAACTTAATTGATAAAAAATATCAATTTCTTATTTTTAAGTTACAGGATTTTAATTAAAAAAAACAAACGAAACAATGCAATTTAAGTCCAGTCAGTTGCAGCCAGGTAATTGTCAAAAATAGGAGAGGGAGGGGGGCTTAATAAATTAACTTAAAAATAATTGAATGTTAGTTTGATTTCCTAAAAAGTATGCCAAGTTAAGTAAGCAAACTAAATAATGTTTGAAATTAGTTATAAAAGATTACATCTCATAAAAACAGGGTTGCATTAAATTAGAATATTTAGAAAAAAATGAATGAAATTTGAAATTAAATGTAAACTAGTTTTTCATTGTATTTTTTCATAAACCTTTATGCAACCCTAATATTCATATATATGTAGTGTTTGGACTTAACCCTTTAAGTAGTATGTTTTACGTATTTTTTCCTCGGTATGGCTATACTGCTCAAAGGGTTAATATTATGATAAAAGCACAAAAAAAAGCAATGATAAAAAATACAAACCTTGACTTTAGGATTTTTCAGTCGTTGAAAGTATCTTTCTAGTTTGGTCCGATCTATTATATGCAAATAATAAGATACAGGTTTCCCTGTCCACGACACAGACCCTTTCATCGGCGTCATCTCCGAAACATGCATGATTGTGCCGATATCGCTTAGATTTCTATCAGTTATTCGGAAATTTAAGGGACAAAAACTTTTAGACGATACAATCCTAGCACCGTCTTTAAGATCTGCGAATCGTTCTTTTAATTGATGATCTACATGCGGACCAAACGCAAAATTATTAACAAAAACGATCGACGCTTGATTGATCTTTTCGCGATATTCGTCAGTTAAAAAATCACCCTTGATTAATTTGTATTCACCAAACTTCTTCCCGTACCACTGCATCCACGCTCGGAAATTAACATTCATACTCTGAAATTCAAAACAATTATGTAGATAAAGTCACAACACACTTTATCGACATAAAGATTATAGCTAAATAAACATACTTCGGCGTATCTGCTAGGAATTTCTGCCCGTTCTATCCCGAAACAAATCTTGCAAGGTGTAGCTGCTGCCATTTGTAGTACAACCTGACCAACACCTGATCCCAAATCAACAAAAACATCATCTTTAGTGATTTCTATTTGATCTATCATTTGGCAGACTAGTTCGTACGACGTTTCCCCGTATACTTCCGGTGAAAAAGGCTCATATTGATTTAATTTCTCTGGATCTTCGACGGCTTGGTTATAAGTCTGTTGTAGTATATGTCGAAGAAGCCCTCGCGAAGGATATTTATTCAAACGTTGTGCAGGTAAGGAGGTACCCTTCTCGAGCGCTACTACACTATCGATAGCACGATTGAAACGATCACATAGTGATTTCATACTTTCGTAACTTCTCGTATCATAATCGCACAGTATGTTATTTTCCAATGGTAACTTCAATTCTGGAAGGTCTTCACATACCCATCTGTAAAATAAAATTATTTCATTTATAATCATTTTTTATTACAATAATAATATTCAAGTTTTATTAAAATAATTAAAAGTCCACAAATATAGCTTTTTATTAAGTTTATGTTTTTTCTCCAGTAATGGATAAAATAAAACCAGTAATAGGCACTCAAAGATAGACACTTGCTAAAGATTAAAAAATGATAAGTACTACGATACAAGTTATAAAATAAAGAATGATAAAATTTGAAACAATGTAAAGCAGATGCTATGATAATATAATAATAAACAAATAGATTACAATAATTTTGACACCTATTGTTATTAAATTGTCTATAGATTATGATTTAGTAATGGCAGTATGTAATCAAATATTTCTAATTTAGTACATTTAATTAAACAAGAGTTCAACACTGAGGTATGATCCAAGATTGGTGCAACAAATAGTATTTTCGTATTATGTTATTAATTTTTCCTATATTCTTTTGTACTTTATGATTACTGAAATATATTCACTAAATAGGACAAAAATTAATCCAAAAATTTCAACTATCTTAACATTTAACACTAATAATACAAATATTGTCGAATATTCGTTGCAACTCTAATATGTACACAAAATTCTCAAAGTTAAAATAACCCAGAATTAACAAACAAAACATTAGATATTGGACAAATATAAAAACGTTAATTATAATCAACGAACATTGTTTTTTCATACTATTGAAAATGTACTAACAATAAGTAAATACGCCCATTTTTATTCATTCAACTAATACGTATTTCAAATAACATCAATGGTTTTTTTTTATTAATCCTACCGCCCATTTGGTTAATATTATATAAGAACAGAGGGTATGTATTTCGCTATCCACATCACTAGAGGGGTGTTTCAAGGTTATTTATAAAATAAAGTAATCTTGAATTACATAACGTAAAATAAATAATGAATGTGTAATATGATAGGGATAAAAAAAATTCATCAAGTTGCATACACAGTTTTAAAAATTTTAATTTAAAAATAATATGAAAAGTGACTTAATTTAGTCTTATCGAAATATATGAATGTAATCCCACCAAATAAATTCAACCTTTGTTCATATCAACAATTAAAAAAATATTAATAATAAGATAATACGCATTATTTTTATTGTAACTTGAAATACTGTTCTGGAAAATTTAAACAATGTGTTTGGCGACCACTGATCTGTAACAAGACTTAAAAATGACTTTGTTAACGCCCACTAACGATAAATTTTGGTAATTTATATATAATTTAAAAACAAAACAAATTTAAATTAAAAAAAAATGCGTTTGCATTCGAAATATGAACATTCTACAAGGGTTTCAAGCGCCATTGTTTGACGACTGCATATGTGTTTTCACTCACGTCAGCACCCACAACCGGGATGTAGGGTAAGGTGGGGTTAGAGCTTGGTTATTGATTTTCTCAGCTGAGAGCCGACTGCAAAATGTACGCTACCCCAGACATAGTACGGGATTGTAAACAAAATATAAACGTGTGGAGAACATGCCTGTGTATAACGAAAGTATCCTTTACAACGAGTAATTTTTAATATCAAGAGAACTTGCTTATAAAAGGGTTAATTTATTAATTTTTTTAAAAAATATCAAAGAATCGAGAACCCTAATTTATTTCGTATTATGTTAACGAAAAAAATAATCAATTAACCGCGTAAATCGAGGGTTTATTGTACAGTCGCCTGCAGAAATCGTCTAGCACCCTAAAGGCTAGAATAAACGAATATGAATACAAACTACAAGACCATTAATGCAGGTGACTGTACATCTAATTAGTTTAAAAAAATAAGAAACCGTTGAGTTCTAGAAGTAATAAAATGCAGCAGGCAGGTACCCTTATTTTCTAGATTCCTATTTCCTATAAAGTTAATTTTTCGTCCCCAATACTTAAATGGACGTAACATACGTTAGATGTACATAATCCTACAATAACGACTCTGATCATTATTAAGTCGATATTTAAGGCACCTGTAGATACACCAGGTGATGCAACCACCTTTTCATTTCCAGGTGATATTTATCTTATGTACTAACGACAAAGAATACAATTTTACAAATGAAATAAACAAAAACGAAATTTTTTTATGACCTAAATTTTAAATTATTCAAAACAAATGGCGAATTGTTTAACATTCGTGAATTACGTGTTATATATCTTCAATAGTACTTAAATTAAAGGTAATAATATTTTCTGCAACTATATCGTTTCGAAAATATTTCGAAAATATTTCAAAAAATTCAAAAGAACGTTTTAAAAAAAAGTGAAAATGGATTCAGAGAAGGTCAAAGAAGAATTCGGCTTATACAATATTATATGTATTTCGTACATATGACCGTATAAGAAAGTAAAAATATATATGTAGGTATGCAGTAAAAAAATTAATTAAACCCATAAAAAGTTTTCTAGCACATATTACGTAATTCATTATTTTACTACAAAAATGTAATTTATCAATGAGTTTTGAAAAAAAAAACACGTTATTTGTTTTTATTAAAATATCAAATGGAAGAAAAAATTTCGTGAGTTCAAAGAGATATCGTTAGGTGCAAAATACAAATAAATTTAACTAGTATTTTGCTGTTAAACTTTTCAATAATATAGTAAAATACAAAACACATTTATATTACAGTAAAATAAAAACATTATTTTTCATTTGTTTTCTCTAATTTGTTGATAAGAAAAATCAATTAGCAATAACAATTTATAATTGTTTATAAAAAACGAGCGTCATACAAAATTCAATTCGATTATAAAATCGAGAAATAAGAAATATACTACGGTTATGATTGTAAAATTTTACTTTATAAAACTGGTTCGTGTGAAATAGTTTTTTTTTCTTTCAAATCGTCCGTGTTAAATGCCACTAAATGTACATCTGTACAAAATACATTTAAGAAAGTTGATTTATTGATCTACAATTTACTCAAAACCGTAAAAAGTAAAAACATTTCGAAAATTGAAAAGATATACATACATACTGCAGTCATAAAACCAAAATTTTACAATTCCAGAAAAATACATAAATCACCGAATTTGAAATTTTTTGTTGCTGTTGACAATTTTATGGTTTGTTTTCCGAAAAAAGGAACACATTTTTAAATCGTTTTTATTACGAGAACAATCTTAAATCTCGTTATAACTGAAATATCGATATAGTACGATACATGCAGTATTTTATAATAGGTAAATATATAAAGTGTCAATTTTACACTGAGGGGGGGTTCATGGTCGGACAGTCAGCGACCCCATAATACACCAAGGTCTTTAGTTGTCCTACGCCAAATTTCTCAATTTAAATCCACTACTAGTTTATGAAGTCACATTCCGAATGTAAGCACGTGAACTTAGTTTTAAAAAAAACATATATGCTATAATACACAATATTTACATCTATTGTTCATTTATTTTACTATATATCTAGGAACTTTTTTAACCTTTGTAAAATCTGGAATATTTTTTGTCGATTATATATTTATAAAAATAATTACTAGTAGAGGGAAATTAGCATTTTGAAGTGATGGATTTTTTGGATTTTCTCTTAATATGTTCGAAGTTTAGTTGAAAATCAAAAATTTAGAAAAATCAGCCATGTGCACCTCGAGAAAATTGTGCATTTTTGATACATTTCGAGTTTTTGAAATATCTCCAGTTCTATAGTTCGTAAGAAAATAAAAAAAATAAATAAAATACTTAATAGACTATAGAACTGCATAGGTAGCGTTAATTTTCAAACGCACCCTAACCTCAAAAATAAAAAGACTGTCGAAAAACTTTTTTTTTATTATATAAATATGTAATAAAATTATATTGTATTGTATTTGTAACATAATACATACAAATAGAATTATCCAATCGAAAAAATAACAGATAAATAACAAAAATCATCAATATGACGTTTATTTTCGAAAATAAATGTCAAAGGATATGTCCTGTATTAAAAACAAAGAATAGAATATAATTAAACAAACATTCAAAATCATTGATAGTAATAAATATACGAACATAATATATTATTGATTCGTGTATTAAAAAAACTGCTTAAATAAAATTTTAAGAAATGAGTTTATCGACCTTCACAAAATATCTTACAGACTTGAAATCACAGCAAAAAATCATGTGGTAAAAATTAAAAGGATCTCACAATAATCAGTTTAAAATAGTGCAAACATATCATCGCATCTCTGTCTTAAAAATTTGTGAATGGGGTATAGCCAATATGCTAAATAGACAAGCAGTTACCAGCATCTAGAATCTAGACATAAACCGTGAACCAGTGGTAGTCAAATGTTCGCTATTATAAAGGAACTAACAAACACTTTTAATGAGGTATTAATTCTGTGATAATTACCTATAGATTTGCTTTGAAATTTATAACACAGTTTGGATAACTGTTCATGAATCTTCAAGGAAACTATTTTAAAAGTGCTTGTTAGTTTTAGTTTCTCTTCTTTACGCGGTAAATAGAATATTTTTACTTTCTTATACTAAGTATATGTATATGAAATATACATATAGTAGAACAGATCGTTTTAAAATGTAGATGGTTTTCTTCCCAGATGAAAATTAATATGACATTTTAATATTTTTTAACAGGGTGGATATATTGAAAAAATCAATAATGTTATTATTATGGAAAATAAATAAAATATGCGCTTCAGAACTGAAAAATAGTTCAAAATACATGAATTTAAAATTATCTTTTCGTTTATATTATACATATATCTGTCTTTTTTGTATAATGATGCAATATAGAGACAAAAAGTGACAGGTTATAAATATTACGTAACAAACTATTCGAAAAAATTACTTGCAAATTTGATTTTTTAAATAATACAGAATCGATTTAGGTAACTGAAAAATACTTTATATTAAATGTAAACAATACATACCAAATAAATTATAAATGTGTATTTTGTACCCTGGCCAAAATGACACTATCAGGGTACAAAATGTGTATTTTGTACCCTGGCCAAAATTAAATCATCAGGGTACAATACTAAACATATATATGAATATATTTAATGGAAAAACACATTTTTTTAATTTAATATATATAGAACAAATAAACATATAAAATGCAACAAACGAATTTTAAACTATTACATCGGCACCCAAACTAATACTAAACATTTCTGACAACTTTCGAATGTTGGTCGTATTTACCTAATATATTTATGCAATATCATTTGTAAATGTTATTAAAATTAATGACTCTCTGAAAATGTTGAGAAACAATAACAAATATTTAAAAATCAATGTCAAGGATTTTTTTAAATCTCTTTATACCGATTAAATACCACTGTTTTGGAAGCTATTTTTTGTCCATAATGCAAAATATTTAATTGTATGAAAGTCAATGACTTTCTGAGTTCCATTTAAAAGTCACATAAATACAAAAAAAGTATAGTTTTATAAATTAAACATAAATTGTACTTTTTATTTAATAAATATTAAGTTCAATAACCTTTTTAAAAAGAAATTAACACGTTTATTATAAAATTAATTATAATCCTAATTTATTATTGATACTTGCCTGATCGTTTCAACAATTTCCAGAGCTCCATCGTGTTTATCCTGAAACAAAAAAAAATAATTAGTATATTATTTTTTTTAAACAATTGAGGTAAACGCACGGTCTATTATTTTTTAATGTAATCGAAGCAAATTGCGATCTCTTGAAAACTTGAATTTATTATTTAGTAATATACCTACTAACCCAGTGGTTCCCAAACTTATTCGATTCAAAGCTGCAGTACCGAATTTATTTATTATTTAACATTAAATTAATTAGATCTGCGAAGCCCCTGTAAAGACGCCACAACGCACATTTTAGGAACCACTGTACTAACCAGTTCATAATTCAGAAAATTATTATCAAATCTCAGTGAAATAAAAATCTCTTCAATATAATTCATTAGTAAATGATACTGCACTGTTTCAGACAGAAAAAGTCCCACCCATCCATTTTTTTGCTCTTTCACATATTTTCGTAACATAAAAATAATTTGATATTAACAAACATATAGGTTCATATGAGCTATGTTCGACTGTATTTGTGGTATATGCACGAAATAAACAGAAATAGCAACGGAGTGAAAAAAAAGCAAAATATTTTTGAATGATATTTTAAACTGCATAATTTGGTATTTTCTCTTTAAATCGATAGGATCGAAGAAGCTATGTTTGACTGTATACATACACATAATTGCGGTACATGTATGTAAATAAACAGAAATAGCAACAGTGTTTTTAGGTCAAGAACATTATCTATATGATATCTAGCAGTATTCTAATGTTGCACTTCTATAGATGCATATTGCATTACATGTATTATACCAGAGGTATTTGACCTGTAGTCCTTAACATTTTTTCTCAGGAAGTTAATCGATATTTATTTGTTGACAAACAAATGGAATTTTCTTCACAAGAATACACATTTTTCTTATTTTCAAAACAAATTCAATTTTTTATAAGCAATTAGAGCCAAGATTTTTATATTTTAAATACCACTGGATTGAAAATTCTTAAGAAATACTTATGCATATTGTGCAATAATATATACATTTGAAATTGCAAGTATGTACATAGAAATAAATATAAACATGTATTGTACGTGCAATATTCTTTATAAATTCAAGATTTTAAAAAAGCTGATGCAAGCAAAAATAAAACTTTTTTGGTCTATATACATTGTTTTACAGGCAAACTTTTTTTTTGCTTGTCTCAATTTAAATAGACCACCTAGTATAAACAAATAGATAATTTAAGTTTACAACTGGACATCCCTAGTTGTCCTACATTTTACTTCAGAGTAAATTGACGTAACAAAACTAAATGTACATACATCACAGAATTATATACGATTCTCCTACACAAAATAAATTATAAATAAAATTTTATCCGGTCAAGTTGAAATGTACATATTATAGCAGTGATGTGAGTATACGTTTCAACAGAGATATTTTACGTTTGTGTAGAGATAGGTAGACAATACGTACATAATTATATTAACGTGTTTTAAATCTGTATACACATCTTACTTTTACTTGTAATACAGGCTTTAATCTCTCGTAATTAATTAAGGATAAAAATAGAAAAAAAATCATTATTATGAATTTAATTTCTGAACAGAGGTTCCAATATTTAAAATATAAGATAAATTGAATTTTTGATGTATTTACTATCAAAATTTGTCTGATTTTATCTGCTATACATCTTTAAAATGATACATGAGAGATAGTTATATATACAATGAAAGGAAATACATAAACATGATTCTGTAGGTAGTTTGCAAGGTTTAAATAATTTACATAAAAAATGACAATCGAAGTATTTAACATTTTATGTAAAATAAAAATAAATATATGTAAGTTCATGGTTTGTACAATTTTCTTTTTAAATATCAGAATTATTATATTTTTTATTATCTAAGTATCTCAATAACCATTTAAAAGCAATAGTCATAAAAAATAAAAATACATTAAGTACATTAATATGAACGATAATGAACCTTAACAGTTTCTATATATAGCCATATTATAGTTAAACTTGAAATCCGTACCCTTGAACTAGATATAAAATAAAATAAAAATAATATATTATTGAATTCGATCAAAATTCATAGTACATACATAATTATTAAGTAAGGTAAGGTCAGGTAGATTTTTCACACACAATATAGTCCTTCAGACCTATTGAATTCAATTTCAAATCTACGTTGCTATACTATACTGTACATAGAACTAACTATAAATCATTTACTCTAACATAGGGGTTCTAAGGAAGGGTTAAACCCTTTTATGTGTAAATTATAAAACATTAATTAATTTTTATTTTGTCGTAGAGATAACAGAAAACATTTTAGACTTGGGTGTATGTATGTTTAAAGAGGAATTTTATTTGCTATTTTCAAAAGATCGTTTTAACAAATACGTAATATTTTATCTAACAATAACACATACAAAATATCACGTATACACATTCTTTGAAAGTAGAGGTAAGCAATGAAAGTGGCGTAGAAACCAGGTCTACTAAAATTTTTACCAAGAAATAATGAAGCATCTAATTTCACATTTAAATAATTTCATTTCGATAAAATCTAATTATGTATTTCTAGGACGCCCCTGATTGAACGTACACCAGTGCCTCACTTCATGCTGGAATTGATTTTCGTCTAGCGTAGAGTTGAATAGAATGAAAGGGCGAAGCGGGGGAGTGTCTATAGCGTAGAAAGAGAGACATAAACAAAACAAGAGAGACATGTAGAAGAAGAATGAGCGAGCGGCCGTAAAGGGCATGCGAGAAATAAGAGAAGGGAGGGGGTATTTAGGGATCGGCACGCATTTTCTGCCCACATCTCCTCGTCCATTTTAGACGATAATCAATACTGCTGTTTTATATAAGTCTGTAGTATACGTCAATCTACTTTTATACATTTTTTTTTAAATTAGATAAATAATTATACAACAATATATGTTACATGATAATTAACGTTTATTTTTATAAGACAGAGTTGCTTACAAATCTTACTTTTTTATTTCAATAGAATTATTTATAAAATTCCCCAAAACACATCTATACTAAATATTACAGCATAAAAAATAATTTTCACAACTCAAATTTAATTTAACTACGATTAAGTAAGTTAAAATATTTTTCAAACAAAGTATAAAAAAAATAATTTAATGATCGCTAATATAAAAAAAATAATGTGATAAATGAATCCTAAAAATTCTAGAAAGGCCATATAAATAAAAATAAACTGTTTTGAGAAATGAGATTTTTTAAATTTTAATAAATAACAATTTCGGCAAATTTGAATTAGATGCGTCGTGCGAGAATTTTAGCAAATTGTAAAGTAGTATTGAAAAGAAAAGGTGGGGGAAGACAGGTCAATGGCTGTTGTACATAATGCATAGAGGTATTGACCTTAGAATGGGAGGTACACCAATACATAGTACATATAACCACATTATACAGGTATCGATATTTTTTTATTCACGAAATTCTTTTCAAATGTCGTTTGATTTCAGCAAATTATAAAGACCCTCTCACACGGTACACAACTTCACATTATGTAATAAACATTAAGTATAATTTCCGTACGTCGATTATCTTTTCAATGAACTAGAATTGCTTGTATTTCACATACCATTTATACCAAATCATATTTTATAAACTATTACTATAAATATATCGTTTACTATATGGGAGATATGAGTACAGAAAAATAAGATAAATTTAGACATGCATGCATACTTCATTTATTTTATTTATACCTAACATATTTCATTTGTTTTTAAGTTAATTTAAAAAAAAAACTTAGGAAATATGTATTTTATAAATATATTTTAATGATAATATAATAAACATAATAGAAAGTTGTGTTTTTCATCTTTATGAAATACAATTTCTCTCTTGTTCTTTAAGAAAATACGACCAGTTTTTTTCCCGAAGAGTAAATTAATATTTTACTTATTAAAATATATAAAATACCCCCTCCCCTTAATTTCAGGAGCCTATAATTTACTAAAGTGTATACAAATTTATGTTTTATAAATAGTTATAACACACGTGGTCTATAAAAGATAAAATTAGCTTTACTATTTCTATGTATTTTCAGATTCTAGCCAAGAATCAGGAGTTGACAAAAGGCACAATATTTATTAAAATAGGCTTCAATACATCAAACAATATACCTTCGATAATAGATAAAAATAAATTGCATTTTTTTTTTAGTACAACATCGTAGAATTATGATTTAATAGTAATGAATAATTGAAATTGCAATTCTAAATACCTACTTATATTTACATAGAATTCTTGGAAAATGTATTTATAAAAACGATTCCTAGAATTATTCTTACTAATAAGGAAATACAATATACAGTGATAAATATTTAATGCTAATTCTTTAGATTGTTATATCTGGAATTTGTATGCAAAACACATACCTGCAATTCAACAAATTCTAAATTTGGTGTCTAGATTTATATGACTCAACTATTTTATTGATTTGATAAAATAATAGAAAATATAGAATGTTTATTATTTTACGAAAATGCTTATGCATTTATAGATAATACATATTTCGAAATAAATGATAAAACAAATAAATATTTATTTAATCATCCACATATGAGTAATGTAATATGTCAAAATTATTTTAGTTATAATAAATAAAATATAATTTTGACTAGGATTTACCAAATTTGTTAAAAAATAACATTTCTTAAAATAATGACGAACACATTATTAATTTAATAGAATAAAGCAAAAGTTTCTTAGAAATTTTTTTCATGATTTTTTAAAATGAATCATATATGACATAATATAATGTGTGTCACTCATTATCATAGCTACCTTTCTATAAAAATATTTTTAAAATAGAGTAACTAGTATGAATTTATCAATTTAAATTATATGAAGTACCTACTTAATTTAAGTTCAAGGGCACCAGATGTAAATATTTTATACACGTAATTTGTTTTAGTTTTAATGCAACAATTTTTTTGATACGTTACATAACGTCTGTGTTTGGAAATTTTCATGTATTTTATTTTAATATGACGAATTATGGGTACATAAGATTTTATTTTTTATGATAAATAATATATTTCAATAATAAATTCAATCATTTGTGAGATAATACTATGGTTAAAAAAATATGTTAGTTTAGTTGATAGAATATCACGATCAAAGTCTAAAAAAACGTGTGAAAATATAATATAACATTTAACGTTAACATTTCAAGTTAAACAAATAAATACAATGCATATATAATATAATTCGTTAACATTTTGCTAAAACTGCTGGCAATTTTTATTTTCTGTATTAAATTACTTCTTAGGTATCACGAAACCAAAATCAATAAAAAAACTTGACTAGACATTTCTTGTAATTTAAATTGTTTTACTACTATAACATATTATATACGCAAGTTCAAATATTCGGATATTAAATATTATACTGTTAAGTTTCCGCTACAAGATTATTTTTTATCTTAAAATACCGGATATTAGATAAGTATTATAATTTACCTTCCCATTTGAAAAACAATTTAATTTTGAATTATGATATAACTAGATAACTGAAGCTATAGTTTTGCTTTATTAATAAATATGTCTTAAACTGACCCTGAGACAGTTTATTGTAGACATTAGATATCGTTAGAGCTACTATGTGTGAGAAAATACACAATAATTAGCCTTGACAAAAATTAACGTATACTAGGAAATACTGTGAGTTATTTCAAATTATTTTCAGACGTTCTACTTCTAAGGTCATTGACGCATTACAAATACATACACGTGGAATCTGATTCACCACTAAAGTAAAACTATTTAAAAAAAACTATCATGCGTTAGTAGGCAAGGTTATAAAAAAGACAAAGTAAGATAATACAAATATTTAACACAACTGTCAAACGTATGTAAGAATAACTAGCTTAATAAGATACAAAACGTGAAAACAAACACGATAGTGTTTTTTAATCGATTAAATAGTTAAAAACATCGATAATTATATTTGCGATAACCACAAGTCTGTGTAAAATGTAAAAATGATATGCCTTTGGACTATGAATGGGCCTAACAATAAGTCAGTAGACATGTAATATCTACGAATAACACGTGACAGAATGAACTTTCTTTATTACACAAAAAATAAAAACACCTATTGCAAGAACTGTGATAAAAATGCATAATTGTATTCTCTAATGCACGCCTGGTACAGCACAGTATACTTTTAGATAAAATAAGATCAAGAAATAAAAACCCAGACAATATATAACATATAACTGTAGTATAAATATTTTTGATACAGCTACTAGGTATTGTCAAAACATAAAGTTTTGATTTATGAATCAGCATTTTAAAAGCAGATTGGTTTATTTTGAATGTAACTGATTATCAATATGAAAACACGTTTGCTCGATACAAAAATAAATATTTCAATTTCAATAAAACCGTTGTTCAAAATTTAAAACGTCTACCTACCGATCCACGACCTGATGTAAGAGGCCAATGATATACAACTGGCTCTGCCCCTGCCGGGGAATGTAAGCGCAATTCCATTTTGTCAATCCAATTTCATCCACGCACTTTTCACTAAATTCACTATGTCACACCGATATTTAGATGTTAACACACTATCCACTAACATTCTCTGCCTTTTTCCGCCAAAATACCACTACGGAACTGTAGCCCCGATCTCAACATGGCTGACTTACAGCGGCTACCTTCTCTCTGCCGACCTCTTCTATACCAAATTCTGCTTATTCTATCGATCATACAATTATATACTACGTTACTAGACTGTTCATGTGTTTACACAAAAGATAAACAAAAACATTGCTTTTTTAACACGCATTTGTTAAATTCATTATAAATAAGTATCATACATTTTAGAAAAGATAATAAATATTATTGCACAAAAAAATTATTTTAATTGTCACTATACATTTAATTTTTATTATGTATTATATTATTATAAGTCTATAGACAACATCGAAAAAATTATTTATATTAAAAAAAATTACAATAAATAAATAAAGAAATGGTTCTAAATACCAAAAATAGTTTTAAAAATTCAAAATTCATAAAAGCATTATAAGCAATTAATTTTTTTATTATTATTGATTTTAAAATTAAATAAACTATGTTATACTGATATAATTTATTTATATAATTAATTTATTCTGTGATTAATTTATATTATTAACAAATAATAAATTATATTATTATTTTAAAGCAAATTAAATTAAAATGACAATAAGTGAATAAATACTATTTACATTGGCAATCGTGTTTTACTTAAATTTTTAAATAAATTCGGCGCAATTCTAGATCAGTACAATAATGAAATATTAATTTTTAAAATTAATTTAATTAGAGATAATGATATTTTCTGGATAAATAAAAATTCAAGGTACAATTATATTTATTTTTTAGTAATTGTAAAATATTTACAACATAAAAAATTAACATCGTAAAAACAATAAGTTTTATTGAAAAATAATAATAATCATAAAACGAAATAGTAAAATAATTATATGCTAGAAAGAAATAACTTCTCTTAATTAAGGTTTCATTCATATCCACTTTTATTTTACACAATTACTCAAAAAATGAAACATGATTTGATTCAGGGTTAACATTGATTATATATCCATTAATAACACAAAATATAAATACATACAAGTCTATATCAATTCAAAATAAATTATTTATTTCAAAATTAAACCATTTAAGTCTCGCATTGTTAAATTTATATAATAAACAATTTGCATTTATCTATATTATTTTATAAATAAAAAAATAAAAACTATAGTAATCTAAAACAATTTGAGATACCGAAAACCCTGCTTATTCACTTTGCAATTTATTTATGTGATGTTAAAACAAAAATAAACAATTTTAAATACCTTCTTATTGAATAAGAAATAATAAAATTGTCAAATTTAAAAAATAAATGTCATCTGGAAACAAAAATTGCGAAGTGAATATTATAAGTGGAGAGGCTGAAAAGTTCTTGACCTGAGATATTTGTCACCATAACTACCCATGCTATATGTTACTAATTGTGCAAAAATCAGCTCAGTACGTCTCGGATGAATGTTATTACAAAAATGGAGAAAACATTGTTTTTGAAAAGATGTCATTGTAGAATAAGACGGCTTAAACAGTAGACATTTCTTCAAGAACTTCTTTTATTGTTTTCGTTTGGCAATGAGTGATTATGATAAGAATAACACAAGGGCTGAGAACTTTTGGGCCCCACCGTTTGTCTGTGTGTGTGTGTATATATATACAATTAATCTAAATAATATATACAGATAACTCATCATACATTAATAAAATTTTTGTACTGTTTATTTATGACAAAAAATACATTTCTTAATTTTATATTACATTATGCAATTAATCTATCATATATTTAAACTTCAATTATACAATTTAATACTATTTAATAAATAATGCTTTGTGTGAGGTATAAAACATGGTTCAGAGAAAAAAAATTATTAAATAATATACATCAGTATTTGCGAAAAACACTTAATGGAATTATTTTTTTTTTTTTTTATCAACACACCTACAATAAGTTTTATCAGATACACAATCTTTACAACAATACAATAAAATATCGTTTCATTTAAACTTCAACAGTATTCGGTCGCGAAGATAAAATAATACAACTTTGTAACCACTGTCGCTCGCCCCAAATAATAAATAATGCAGAGCTATCTTCAATTGATTAGCTATGATAATTCCATATCTATATCCAGAGATTTGTTTTCTTTCGGTTGTTCTTTATCACACTTCTCCAAATACTTGATTACCTTTTCTGTTGCTTTTATGTGACATATGCTCACCGCTTCACCCTAAAAACGTAACTCTTATGTAACACAAACTAACGATATCAAAAAAAACAAAATTCAACTTTAAATATTTATTAAAATAAAAGAATACCATCTTCTTTCTTGGTTTTATTTTTTCTAGTTTTCGGTTTTGAATCAAATACAAATATGAAAAAATAAAAATAAACATCCCTAGACTAAATAATAAAACACTTACCGATGCTGTAAGATACATAAAATTAAAGAATTTCACCAACATGGTGTGCATGTCTGTGAAGTTATGAGGAGCAATCAGCATGCGCACTTTATTCTCGTATTCTTTGTTATTCATTATCAAGTATCCAAGCAATAATACTATGTAAGAACCAATCATCGTATGTTCCATGTGCGTTCCAGCTTTCTGAATCACTAAAAACATTTTTAAGCACATATTAATAAATGTATAAACGAGCAAATGACGTAACCCTCAAAACAGTATTCTTACACTTATCCATAGTTTCTCCGATGAATTCCTCGTGGGACATATTTTCAGGAGCACTATTCAGTGTGCTGTCACCATCTAATATTGCGTTAGTCCTCTGTTCTGCAACTCTGGCCAACTGCTCTCGGGAATAAAATTGGTCTATCAGAGCTTCAACAGCAGTTTTATTACCTATTGAAAAATAAATAGAACTTATTATATCTCTCTGTTCAATTATTCTAAATCGAGCATTTTAACTAACTTGGAAATATCGAATCTTCACCTTCTGGTTCTTTTGCATCCATTAACAATTTTTTATTATTGTCATCATGCTGGATTAAATTTATGAGCAACATTAAAACCTGAAACAAAAGATGAATGTGTGAATACAAACACTGGGAAAGTTTAGAAAAAATAACTTACAAGTACACTGAGTTCAAATTTCTTCTGTTCAGGTATGTAATTTGGAACCCGAAGCAGCAAATGCAAACTAGCATCAATAATGCCTGGTCGTTCACCAACCAACGCACATCCCGTTGCTAAAATACAAATATTATAAATAAATTATCAAATCATTATATAGAATTGGTTTTAAAGAAAACTTACAACGAGAATTAAAGTGATGTGTAAGATTTATTAGTACTTTTAGTGTAACAAGAACGGCTTCTCTGATCACAACTCCTGTAGACTCTTTGTCTGCTAAATCCGTAACCGGATAACTTGGCATTTCCGAGTCACACAATCTGTACAATTTTACCAATGTATCGACAACAACGCCATTTTTATATTTCAGTATGTACGTTTGATTTTCTTCATTAATATGAGTTACGTTTTCTAATACACGTAAGCAACGCTCAACTTTACGTAACTTATCCAATATCGTATCAGTCCAAACTTTAGAGTTCTCGAATATCTGATTACAGCAGTCGCATATAGTTTTGATTATGTGTTCTAACCCTCCCAATTCACGTAACTCTTCTTTAAACCATTCACCGGCCCTCTTTGACGTGAGACTAAGTAAAGTTTCCATTGCAAGATGTCCGACAGTGATATTATCTAAATCCAGATGCATGGCGTGCCCTTGTCCTTGAATCTCAGCACACAGTTCACGTACCTTTTCCTTGTTTTTACGTAACTGTGCTGAGCTCATTCCACAATCATTTAAAGCGTTTCTGTGGCTGACATCCGATTCCAAAAGATTCAGCATCAGTTCTAAACAGTCCCGATCCAAGTCCATGTTTAATCTGTCTTGGCTTAATACAAACATGACCGTAGCTGTGCAAAGTCCTAAGCTTTGGTCTTTTGTAGCATCATGCAAGGCTTTGAAGAACTTTGCAACAGTTCCATGAGCTCTCAAGTGCATCCTAAATGCGGGGGTCATACATTTAGAAGCGAGGGTTATCGCAGAGAGACAGCGTGTACTGTTGGGGTTGTTGTCTTGGAGAGCATCGAGGATATAGTCTACATCGTCATTAAATTCTTGGAACTCACCGATTTCTTGTATCTGGTGAGCTTTTTTCACATTACGTACTACAGTATAGAACTGTAAAGAAATTTACATTAATATATTGTTGTCAGAACAGAGTAAACTCTAATGCTGAATTGCAATTAACAAATGTACTGATCAAGAGAAAGAGGTATATAACATGAAAAACATATCAAATTTGAAATGACCATTCCTCACCAATTAGTGTTTGTGCATTCCAACATAAATATAATAGCACTCAAGCAGGGTGTCAAACATTACAGAATACTATTAGTTTATATGCCAAAGTAAGCTTAATTTGTTTATATTAAAGTGCTATTATATAATGAGTTTAATATTATTTATATAACTTACTCCTTTTGCTTTCTTAGCGCATTTTATACTAGTTATTATTTCAGGTTCATCAATGAGATCTGCGCTTTCACCAGGCCAATGAGTAACACGTGTTAGCTGTTCACCTTCAAGGTCCATTTCCTCGTAAACAGGGGCATCCCCACTTGAAGGTTTACTATTATCTGGTACATCGGTACCCAATTTCTAAATAATAAGTGTTATATATTTTAAATCATATTAAAAAGTATAATAAATAAATTATCTATATTATAATAGATACAAAAATAATAAATATGTGATAAAAAATTATACCATTTTATATACTAGTCATAATTAAACAATATTGTAGATAAATGTTTATGGTTTGTTATATTTTTAATAAATTAATATGTGCTTACACCTACTGAAAATTTTAAAACAATGGAATTTGAATAAATGCTTTTCTAAAAAACTTATCAAGAATTATGAAATATGTTATGCTTTTAAAGTTTTTGTTTATGCTTAAGCAGGTATATAAATAATGACTGCAAAGTCCATTATAAGTGTAATTAGAATCAAATCATCTGAATAGCACATAAGTTGTTTCTATAAGCAAAATATATAAAGATTATTAATCAATACTGATATTTAACCTTTTTGAACTTATTACTCATTCAACTAATTGTAAATAACAAAACTAGAATTCCAAAGCAACATACTTGAGTGAAATAATAAAATAAATAAAACAAAGAGCATACCTGTGAAGTAGCATCTTTGTCATCGCACCATTTATGTTTATAAAGAGCATGTCTTTTCTTTGAGCCTTCCACTAGTAAAGATCTACTCTTAAATACTCTTCCCTTCTTTTTTGATATAACTAACTTGACCGGAGGAGCTGTATTTTCTTCCGGTTTATCTTCGGTTATTGACTGTGGAGATTTAGGAGCTTGTTCAGGAAGATTTTCGCTTGGAGTGTCACTATCACTGTCCATATTATCCTGCACCTTTTCCTGGCTTTCTGAAGTTGATTCAACTTCAACAGGAGCTTTCTCTACCTGTTCTGGCTCTACAGTCTCTTCACTTCCTTTATCTTCAGTCAATTCATCTATCTGTGGTTCTACATGTGAAGTACTTGCAGAAGTCACTTCTTCTACGCTAAGTTTGTGAACAGTACTGATTGGAGATGAGCCACCGAGCAAATTCTCATAAATTGCTTTGCGTTCCAGTTCGTATTTCTCTGCAGGTATATATTGGAGTTCACCACCTCTTGGAGATGTGAACAACGAAGGAATAAGATCATGGTTAGAGTCAGAATGAGACTCTGCGTCAGCCGAGTTATTACGGCATGAAGAACGTGTCACACGGCCGTGGGAAGGTGATTTAGGTGGCACCGGTACTGGGTCTGGGGCTTCATCAGAGTCACTCAACAGACGTGACTTCCCTTTAGATATCCGAAGCACTATAGGGGGCTTGTCTGTACGTTTTGAGTTAGGACTTAAGATAGATACCCGCACATTACTACTTGATTGGGTGTTTTTGCTGCATAGTACTTTCTTATTAGAATTACGAGTGACGGTTTTGGTTTCAGATTCCTCCTTGTGGTTTAGTTTGGAACGTTTTGCAGCTCCATACGTATAGTCTGTCTTTTTTGTATACAGTGCAGCGTCAGATCTGATTCCAGACACATCTACAGGATCTGGATTACGACTCTTGAAGAACTTCTTCGGTTTAGGTACAGGTATACTGTTGTTTGTCGTACTTTCGAATGCAAACGGGTCACTGGAAGAAACCCTTGTGTTTTGGTCTCCGCTTACGGTTCGGACGCATTTTTGTGGAATTACTTCTTCGCGGTGGATTAAACCAAGCCCTGTATTTAAAATGATACTCATGTTATAATGTTCCTTTAATTTACCAATGTTATTTCTCAAGTATTCAACACAATTCAGATAGCAAATATTATGTTTATAAAATTTATAGAATTTTAGCTATTATTAAACTTCCATAACAATCAATATAATTGATAGAATTCCAGTCTGTGTGATTCATTGACAATGTTTTTATGATAATTGTTTTTTACAATGCTTTAGTTAAAATAAGCATGCATACAAAATGTTGGAATGTTTATATACAAAAGGTATAATGGATGTTGATCATAAGATTACAATAGACACATAAATATTTTCATAAGGAATGTTTATATTCATTGGATACTTGTATACAAGCAGTGATGATTAGTAAACAATTCTGATTATTATAATGAGCATGTTTGTAAAGAATAAGGATGATATTGACAAATCTTACCATTAGCACTTCGAATAGAAGTAAATGAAGTTATGCCCCATTTTCCAACAGTCCCAGCTGAACGAACTGCCGATGGCCTGTTAGTGTTTTCATTAAATAACTTATCAAACTGAATACTGGCATGAACACTGCCTTTTCTACTATTAAAAGCCTTATTATAACCTCGAGACATTTTGACATTCTAAACTACATGAGAAAAAATAATTTCGTACTAAATTTTCTTCACAAACACATCGTAACATAGACTATCCTTATTTTATTTCAACACTAAACATTTGGTAGAGTATTTTGAAACATAATAATTAACTTTATTCAATAGTAAAATATATTTAATAACATCTAAAAAAATATATATGACCGAACGCCATATTAACTAATCAAACACAATATCTTAAATAGCGAACATATTAATAACTTTTAACAAAATACGACAGTATTATTTTATACAATATCACGTTATACTTAAATATGTCATTATTAAAAAAATGAAATTTATATGAGCTACTTGCAAACGTAAATAATGTTCGTCCATATGCTTTTTAGAGTCGTTGGAATAACAACTACAAATGCCGAGTAAACACGAACAATAACCGAATCAAAACAATGTTACCAACGTCATTTGCGTGCAAAATAAGCTTTTTTCTGCAATAATCGCAAACCACCCCCGCGCATATTCATACGTATCGTATGTTATGTATTAAGTACATACACATGATTATATTTTATATTATACTTATTGTTAGTACCTAATACACAACAATTAATAAATAATCGTTACAAATTATTAACCATATAGATCTGAAATAATTATTCATAATTAAAAATAATGATTTTTATTTTCATAATTAAATGAATTGAATATTAATTACTATGTTTTTGTCCCTATTAAAACTGAACTATATGGAATAAATATTTATTATAATATTTAAATTATCGTATCCGTTTATTTTTACTTTCTTATACAGTCATATGTACGAGTAATAAGTATTAGTATAAGTATTGTTAAACCGATTTTCTTCGAATTCGAAATTTTGTGGAAATAGGGTTGCCAGAATATCTCTTTTAAAGAGAACATGTTCTCTTTTTCAGAGGTACAATATTCAAAGATAAAAATCATAAACTCAAAAACTAAAAAGGATCTAACAATTGACATTTAATTGTTATTTTTTTTATTTTCTTTCTGGAGAAAGAGCCCCGATTATCTAATATAAGTATATTCGTTTTCATCATCTTTCATGTATCATAGAATTTAAAAAAATCCAAATATACCTGGGTTAGATTTTAGGGGATATTTTATATGCTACCGATGTTATTCGAATAATTTAGAGCAATTTGAGTTGACCAGGCCTGCTTTAGACACTATAACCAGGGCCGTCTTTAATCTATTGGAGGCCCTGGGCACATTAGGATAATGGGGCCTCTATGACCTTGATAGAGCACTATTTTGTTAGGATAGACAAATAAAAGTAGATAAGCATAAATTAATAGATCAGTGGCGAAGCGTCCATGGAAGCAGGGGAAGAAGTAGCTTCCCTTACTTTATGGGTAAATTAATACAAATATGTGTTTTCAGTTAATAAATAATTTAAAAATATTATTAGAATATTCATCAATATGCGCAACTCAAACATTTTTTAACCAAAAATAGCATTTAATATTAATTTACACGCTCAACTATAAAACTATAATACCTCTACGTCTTATTTTCTTGTATTTTAGTTGATATTTGTATGACGAGTTGAAGTTCACTGCAGGAAATTTCACTAAAAAATTTCGAATTTTTGATTTCGTTAAAAGTATGTTTATTGTATAGAAAATGACGTGAAAAGTTGTTTGGTTCAAACCGCAGGTCTGTATCTTAAACCGTTCTCGAGATATAGCCTCTCAAAGTTTTAGTTTTTTCAAATTTTTGGAGAAAAAAGGCCATAACTTTTGAACGTGTGGTCGGAATTGATTTTAGTTGGCGGATTTGGAATCAGCGTGTCAAAATCTATATAATAACATGTATAATACCTTAAAACTCGGAAAAAAAAATTTCGCGAAAAATCGAAAAAATTCAAAGGGGTATACCTTAAAAAAATGTCGATTTTTGACGAAATTTTTTTTGTCGGATTTTAAAGTATTATACATGTCATTATATAGATTTTGACACGCTGATTTCAAATCCGTCAACTAAAATCAATTCCGACCACGCGTTCAAAAGTTATTCCATTTTTCCTCCAAAAATTTGAAAAATCTAAAACTTTAAGAGGCTATATCTCGAGAACGGTTTGAGATACAGACCTGCGGTTTGAAACAAACAACTTTTTACGTCATTTTCTATACAATAAACATACTTTTAACGAAATCAAAAATAATTTTTTTTAGTGAAATTTCATGCAGTGAACTTCAACTTGTCATACAAATATCGATTTAAATACAAGTAAATAAGACGTAGACTCATTTAATTACTATATAAATATATAAGAATTTATTTAAAAAATTAATTTAATTTCGAAATAAATATGTTTTTCGGTAATAAATATCGGTTATATATTGGTGATATGGGGGCCCCTATCGATCGCGGGGCCCTAGGCACGTGCCCAGAGTGCCCAGTGGGAAAGAGGGGCCTGGCTATAACTCAAAAACAACAATACATAGAAGAGTTTTTTTTTCAAGGAAGAAAACCCCGTTTTTGAAATTAATTTTGTTAAATTTTCAAAGAATAATATTAGCTATAATTTCATCAGTTACTCAGTACTTTGATAACCAAAATTTATTTAAATATTTAATTTCTAAAAATCCCAATCAGCAAAAAGTACATAAAACCGCTTTTCATAAATCTCAATTTTTCGAAATTTTAAAATAAACAAGTGGATATTATTTTAAATTGTTAATTGGTCAATAAAAAATTGAAAACAATTTGGCATATCCACATAACTTATTAGAACAATTTAATTTAAATATCAATCTTAAAAAATATATAAATGAAATCATAATAATCTATCGAATCGAAATAAAAACAAACATATATGAACAAAATGAGCTTAATTAGATATATATTACATTACAATTAAATAAATAGATATAAGCGATCGATAGTGTAACAGAGTTGAGCTGTAACACGACAATATTTGCAACGAATACCCCTGCACCCCAATATCAGGGTGGGGCGAAGATCTTTTACGTAGGGTAGGTTCTCTGTTTTACCCTGAGTGTATATTTACAACAGCATTCAGTACAAAACGAAGTGGTTATGCATACTGTACCATGTGTTTTTAAAGTGACTTAATATCGCCTTTAGGCGATTGTTTTCATATATTTTAATGACAAAATCTTCAGCTAATTACAAGGTACGTAATTTTATAACAAATTTACTCTAGTTTTTACGTATTTTTAATTTATATATTGTGTATATAACATTATAACCTTTACTTTTATGAAGAATACTTGGTGTAAAATGTAAATTCAAATGTAAAGGTTGAAATTGTTATATATTCTTATTATTTATTGTTTTTTTTTTATTACACGTGTTTTTTCAAAATAAAATATAATATTTTTGTAATAATTATTTCTATTTCAACAATAGTTGTACATATACTATAAATGTTTTGTACGGTTTTTGTAGTGATTAAATATTGTAAAATATTAAATATATTTTATATGTTGATGAATAAATGTACTTTACTATATTTTATTTCGATTAATTCAAGAAAAATTCTATAATTTATCTAAATTCGCTTAATTTATGAATTGGAAACATAGTATACCAGGACCGTATTCATATATATGTAAGCTCTTTTGTTTATGTTTTTTTTTTGCATGTGTGTATCAATTTCATTTATCTATATATATTAAATAATATTGTTTCGATTTATTTTACATAGAAAAAAATATTTCGGTTAATTCTAGGCTATGTAAAATTATCTAGTTCGAAAACTAACTTAAAAGTCTTTAAAAAAATAATATATAATAGTTATTATAATCTTTAGATATACACATATATATTTAATTTAAATATAATTTATTATTTGCTTTTATAAATATCAATATATTTTACATTAAAACAGTAAAAACCCGTATAATTTGTTTTTGGAAATTATAGATAATTTAATAAAAATATACAACTAGTTTATTTTAAAAATTGTGAATCAACTATATATAACATTCAAATACTAATAATAGTATATCGATTTTTTCTTTATACAATCCCCATTTTATAAATTCGGCCCTGTATTCTTGACCTGCTCAATAAAGATTATGTTAATGCAATATAGAACGCATGCGCTGTAGATTTATTATGTTTACATGCCATTTAAAAAAGGTCATCGAAATCAAATTATACATTAATTTAATGAACTTATTGTTATTGAAAATCAAAAAATTATCGTTTCATTGGAATTCAAGTAATTGTCAATTAAAACAAAAAATATACATGTATTTTTCATTTTTCTCTTGATAATGCAGATATTGTTTATAATTACGTATATTATATATTTCTTAATACTTAATACCATTATTTATATTTTTTTAAATAATCAAATTAATAAGCAATCAATTAAAATTCGACTTATCAGTAATACGTCTTCTCAAATCTATTTTAAAATAATTATTTTCAACTAATTTGTGTATTATAAGTTTTACGTTAAAAATACAAGATTTTGGAAATATATTTGGAAAATTGATCTGCAGTGAACAAATGCCAGAAAGGACCATTTGTCAGGGAGCGGGGGAGGGGAGTGCACCCCAATGTAGCGGGCACCCTTGTAGCTAAAAACCCTTAATCCTATTTGTTAGGTGGGATTCACAACATACCACTATATGTATAACCGTAAATTCTAATGATTAACTTCTTAAATTATGTATAATACATTTTTGTATTAATTCATGATGAAATTTACTGTTAATATTTTCGAATATTACATTGAAATTTAATCTAAATTCTATTTTAAATTTTAAATACGTAGTCGAAATTTTTACATAAGATTTGTTGTATTTTTGTTCATAATCCGAGCCCATTTTATACCTAGGAGATCCTTTTTCTATGTCCTTGAAAAAATCATTTGCAGCCCAAATATATTTTGAAATGGCTTGAAGAATGTTTCTGCTTCAATAATATTGAACCAGATGTTGAGGTTGAGGCATCATACAAATTTAAATAAACGATATTATAAAGAAACAGAAATATGCTTGTACGAATTTTCATTCTGACCCCGAATTTTATTTAATTATAATTAATACATAAAATATTGTTTAATTTTACTTCATTTTCAAAATAAACAGTTCAATTAAATAATTTTCAAAAAAAAACTTATGACTAATTTCAGAAATTTTCATCACCACTATGTCATCCTGCTTGGGTTCTAAATATGAAATTCTACCCTCTACATCACTTCAAACCCTTCACCATGAAACAACGTCTGATACAGAAACCGTCGACATAATACTCAGTGAATTATTACAACGTACGGGCTCTTTATCGACTTCTCCATCGTCAGATACCCCCGATCAAGAATCATCAACTAATCTACAGCTTACGACACTGAGAAATGCCTGTATCGCTCTGGCGTCCGACGTCCAAGCCGGGCAAAGAGCATGTGCTGCAGCTTTGGCAGTAAGTTACAATTTAAATCAAAAACTGAAATCATTCTCTATGACTATGACATTTTTATTTGTAGGCCGGGGCACGTGCGGCACAAACAGGCGAAGCACAAGCGTCGCGTATTCAACAGGAAATACAAATGGCAGCAAGGAGATGTGTTGAAGCGGTGCAAACTGAACAACGTCAATTGGCGGCGACGGTGCAAAGATTACGCGACGCCCATGCTGCCGCTATGAGAGCACAAGCCGACGGACTTCGAGACGTCTGGACGCAGCTGGAACGTACGGCAGACGCTTTAAGGGCAGCTCTACGGTCCGGGTGTGTCACGGACTTAGTCCAGGTTAAAGAAAGGGCGTCTGTAGAGCTGAGAAAACTCCGGGCAGCTCAAGAAGCTTTGATTCCAAGGGAAGACGATGTACCCGTTTATCCGATACCCGAACCGACTCTTCTACGAGCCGCTGTAGCCGCTTTACAGTTTACCGAAACCGCGGTTCCTTTGGTACAGACACCGACCCCACCGAACCGACGTGTCGTCCAACCTAACAGTTCACAAATATGCACACTGACATTCGGGAGGGAAGGCGAAGACGATGGACAACTTTGTAGACCTTGGGGCATTTGCTGCGATCTTTTAGGTTAGTGATAATCATTTCGATTATTTTATATAACAAATAAATAAATAAGACTGAAGTTAAAGAGCGCCATTGGAAAACCATAATTAAAAAAAATATATTCGAAAAAGTTTAGTAACCACTGTTATATAGGGTACGTGGGGGGGAAATGGATGATATGTTTTTGAAATTTAACTACATTTTTTTTGTACTCCAATTTGTTTTTTAGTTATGATATATTAAATTTTTACTCTTGCATTTGAATTTAAGAAACAAAAAAAAACAGTAACTCAAATTAGGTGTTAAAATTTTTTTTTTTTAAATATTTACACACTATATTTTTGCCATAAAGTTTAAGAACCATTATACTGCAATGATCTGGATATGGTTCTTGGCTTCTGGGTGTTAGCCGCGTCAATTTGGTCGTGTTATCAGCCAAAGTTTCGTCACACATTGCAGTGGATATCTTCAGGGCTCTTTTAAACCAAATTGACGCGGTTTACACCCAGAAGCCAAGAACCAATTGGAAAAAAAAATACATACCACCCATTTCCCCGCACTTAATTAATTTAATTATTATCAATAGGTAATTTAGTGGTGGCTGACCGAAGTAATAATCGTATCCAAGTATTTTCCCCGGACGGAACATTTCTGTACAAATTTGGATCTCACGGAAGGCGTCCTGGACAGTTGGACAGGCCTGCGGGGGTGTGCTGTGATATACGAGGCCGTATTATAGTAGCTGATAAAGACAACCATAGAGTTCAAGTGTTTACATCAGAAGGCGTATTTGTTCTCGCTTTCGGAGGGAAAGGGGGCAAGAATGGCCAGTTCAACTACCCGTGGGATGTTGCTTGCAATAAGCAATGTCAAATTGTTGTTTCCGATACCCGTAATCATAGGGTTCAACTGTTTTCGGCTGAAGGTGTTTTTCTTTTAAAGTATGGATGGGAGTCTACTAATTCTATGTGGAAATATTTCGATTCTCCACGAGGAATTTGTTGGGATCCAGATGGACTGAGAGTGTTTGTTACCGACTTTAATAATCATAGGTAAGTTTTATTTCTTAATATTTAATTTAGAAATATCGTTTAAGCTTATTGTTAATTTAATTAATTCACATGCTTAGTGAAAACATAAGAAGTTTCACTTCATAGGTGAAGCACACACCACTTTTTTTATAATATAATCACGAATAGATAGTTTCTTTTTTGCATTTCGTAAAAGAAAATAAATATAAATTTGTATTTCTGTATATAGATTAGTGGTAATAGAGGAAGGTTTTACGAGTGCCCGTTTTCTTGGAGAAGAAGGAGCAGGAGATCGTCAGTTTGTAAGACCGCAAGGAGTAGCAACAGATGATGACGGTAACATAGTTGTAGCAGATTCTCGTAATAATCGTATACAAGTGATATCAGCAGAAGGTGATTTCTTATATAAATTAGAAGGTGAATTAGATAGACCTAGTGGAGTTTGTATAACTCCGACTGGACGAATAGCAACCATAGATTTTGGTAACCATCGCGTTATTGTTTTTTAAACGTAAGACACTTTTTGACGGTACAATTTTTAAGTTTATTTAATAAAAGAGATAATTGACTTGCTTACTTTTAAGATAAATTTTACATCTGTCTGCCATTTAGTAAAAATACCTTAACCGTGGCCATAATATTTAAATAGATAAATTTATTTGTGTGAGTTAATGTTTAACATTATGTTTTAAACTAGATTAAATGAAATTAAGTTTTTTTTCGTACGTGTATACGTAAAAATATAGTAACTTATGTTCCTATAAAAATAGATAAGTAATTGATAATTTTACATTTCCATTTTTTAAAAAAATGTCCTTGATGTGTTGTGTTTTATACTGATTTTGTGAAATTCATGTAAACTTTTATATAAATTCCCAAATACATATGTAGTTCATATTAACTTTCTGATTATAACTTGGTTAGATATTCTTGATAAAAATACTACTCAATAATCATCACCAATATCTAAAATAATCATACTAATTTATAATCGGAAGTATATTTACATTAATACGATATTTTTTACTATATATCTACAAATAAGACTGATTTAAGACTGAAACAGTAAACACATAAGTCTGATTTTATCTGTTAAAACTTAGAGCACTATATAATAATAGATAGTATAAAATATAGTCCAATCATCTTAGGGAATTATTTAAAAGAAAACCCGCTAGTAAATAGTAAAATACCATTTTAAAACACAAGTACAAAAATAAATGTTACAGTCGTGTGCAATTGTAATACATACATATATACAATCAAATTATTTTTACGATAGTTCCCTAAGATTTATGTTTGAACGCATGAATATTTGTAATTTTTACAGCAACGTTCTTTACAAACTGCAGAAAAAAACATCATGCTGAAAGCTGTATATGATGTACAATTTTGTGCAGATTATTGTATATTATTAAAAACTAATTTGTGATTATTTAAACAAGATAAATTCAACAAATATAAAAACTGTTTGAGTATTATTTTGGTTATTCATTAGATCGGAGATACAGTGATTATATTTGTTGAGTTTTCTTTTAAAATGGTGCTGCCATTGTATTGTAAGCACTCGTGGTGCTATGAAGTGCACATTGTGCTACAACGCATGCGAAATCTGCAATATTATATAACGCAATCAATTTCAAACATCAATTCACAGAACACTTAGTATATGTGAATATTTGATATATCACAAGTATATACACTGTAAAAAGTATCACGTTAACAGAGCCCTAATGTTTAGATGAAGCAATTAAATTATTAATTAAATATTTAGCAATTTTATATGTGCCATATGATGAAAATAAATTTAGAATATAATTTATAGCTTCATCTTTTTCTGTTTATTAGTTTTTACAGTGTATATTTATTTGATTTTAGATTAGGATAAATAAATAAAATAATTGTGGATTAAATTTTTTATAATTGTTATACAAATGATTTTTTTTAGTTCCTTTATGTATATTAGATTGTATTTAATACATAAGTTGCCGTGAAAAATAATTGTCCAAATTAATCCAAATTAAAAATAATCTGGTTTTAAAAATAAACGGCAACTTTTGCGTTAACAATGATAAGATTCAAATTACTTATCAATAAATATGTTATGTACATAATATTTGGTCTAAAAAATAATTTGGGAATTTGAAAACAATTGAACATTTAATATGATGTACATTTTTAATTATATAAATGACAAATGTTCTTTGAAAATTATACCAGTAAAGTATATGAATAAAAATAATATGATTCAAAATGTTTTTTACTGTAAAAAAAATAACAAATTATTATTAAGCATATTTATTTATTTTTTATCAAAAAGTACAAATTTTAAAAATTAAACACACAAAACAAATTAATAATACATCAAATTTTCATTAAACAAATTATTATTAAGCATATTTATTTATTTTTTATCAAAAAGTACAAATATTAAAAATTATTAATTTAAAAATTAAACACACAAAACAAATTAAGAATACATCAAATTTTCATGAAACAAATTATTATTAAGCATATTTATTTATTTTTTATCAAAAAGTAGAAATATTAAAAATTATTAATTTAAAAATTAAACACACACAAAACAAATTAATAATACACCAAATTTTCATAAAACATTTGGATGGTTAAGGATGTTTATTAAAAAAAGATTAACAATTGTTGGATTTAACTTTCGACGTAGTTTTCTTTTTATTAGAAGATGAAGCCTTAGTTTTTTTTACTTTTGAACCTTTCGTAGTTTTGGGTCTAGAAAGAGTTGCACAAGACCCACCATTACATGAACTCATTTTGTAGTTATTGGTAGATGATTTCGTAGCTTTATTTGCCAGCTTTTTAGTTATTTTACTTTTAAGCGCTGCTACTTTTTTAGTTGTTGATTTAGGTTTAGGCCGGCTAATTACCTTTTTAGGAGCTTTAATCTAAAATTGCATAAAAAAAAACAATCAAAATTATTTTTTAACCATCCAATATGATGTATAAAATAATAACATGAAAACAATACAAGAAATTTACAATTAAATCAAATAAAAAAGTTAGGACAGACTTTTTTAACGTGAGTTTACAGTTTGTAAAAATGACCACGAGGTCTCTTGGCAAGAGAGCGGAATTTGAATAGGAAGTCTTTCGGAGGTTCAGAAGGAGGTATAATGAAGCGGTCATTATAAGGACCTACCCCAGCTGGAGAATCAGAGCTATCGGTATCACTGCAAGATGACATGTCATCTGAACTTGATGAACACGTAGAGCAAGTATCAATGCAATTACCGTCACACATAATCTTTCCATTGCAGTCCTAAAAAATTAGATATTTCAATAATAAAAAATAAACAAAGTGCCAATTATTTTAATTTACTTCATCGCTAGATGAATATGATGAAGAATCAGTTTCTGATGAAGTCGAAGTAAAACTGGAACTGCTACTATCAGAATCGTAGAAAGCAGCGCTCGAAGCTCGGTCACTGCATTTACATTTTGAGATATAATTTTTAATAACCGTGACACCACCAGGAAAAGTCTTTGTAGACCCTTTGCGCCCTCTTCCACTCATGGCTTCTTCAATCTTTTTTTGTAAATTTTTACACTTCTTCGGACCCTTCTAAAATTAATATTTTCTATTAATTTTAATTATACGATGAACTTATTTGCCAAAGACATTGTGTTAAAAGTAGATATGTGGTTTTGACAAGTTAAAAATAAATCAAATTCAAATATTAGATAAATTTCTGCAAAATTTACATTTGCAATGTTTAATTTGGTGAAAAATGGTAAAATTTTAATATAATACATACAATTAATACATTAATATTTATTTTAATTAGTACATTAGAAACTACTAAAAACAGAACTGTAGTATAATAGAATTGACGAAATTAATAGAAAAGTACGAAAGAATCAACAAAAATTATTACTGTATACATTTAATCCCTTAGCAAATTAAAATAAATATGCTTTGTCTAGTAATAATAACAACGTTAACTGTTAATGAGAAATAATAATATAAATCAGACATAATCCAATAAATATATTTATTTTTGTTACTTATGAACATTTCGTTGTAAATTTGCAATGTTATAAAATGGCGATAAAACAATCGAACTTCGTTGAATAAAACATATAATATCGAAATAATAATAATAATAATTGTATCAAATAAATATTGTTTTAACTGTAGCAAAAGGCTAAACATAATTCATTTATTTATAATACATACATACTTCTTATATTCGTCATATGCACATTACATGACATGTCACTCGAAATTATTTTATAAGACATGAAATATATATTAAAATATTGATAAATACCTGAATATTTCTATTAAAATGATTGTGTACTTTTAATGATGATTATAAACTTATATATTGCTGAAATTTTTTATTATAATATAGGTATATATTCAACAACTGAAACACTTTCAGATAACTTACATTTACCTTGTCTCGAACATCAATGTGGACAAATTTAAATTCGCTATGATTTGTTCCCTCCATATTTAGATAAACAAGTCCAGATTTTATAATAAAAGCAATTAAATATTCACGTAATATTAATAATTAAATTTGAATGTTACTCCACAGTAAAGCAATAAAATAATTGTTGAAATTTGCAAGTGATTTGAAATGCAGGTTGACCAAGGTCAAAAAAATAAACCGTAAATTATCTAGTTATATTTTTTTAAATAATTTAAAAACTAAATTTCAATTTTAATCGAAAAATATTATTTTCATTGATTTAAATAAATAAAATAAAATAATTTTTAAAACCTGATTAGATTAATAATTAAAAGATAAACATATATTACAGTGATATATTTAAATTATAATCATAATTTAGTGTTACAAATATAAATAAATCATTTCAACGCTAAATTGAGATATAATATACAAACAAATATTTATTTTATTTACAATATAAATAATTTTCACTTTATTATTAAGTATCACCGCTATCAGCTTTTTGTCTAGCTAAGGCTAGAATTGCTTGGAGTTCTGAAGATCTTGCAGTTTTAAACTGAAACAAAAAAAGAATATAATTTATAACTTTACATTAATTTATTTCATTATAAACGTACTCCGGAAACGTTGCGCTGGATGGTTATTTGCGAATACAAACGTTTTCCCTCAGCCTGGCCTAATTTTTCTTCAAAAAGCTGCCTAGTCAGTGAAAACATCTCATTTCCACTTAAACCTTTCAATTTGGCACAAATCGAATCGGAGAAATTTTTAGCTTGTAGCCATTTTTGAACTTCGGATGGAGTCGACGTCTGTCGAATGAAAACTTCCGGAGTTTTCATGATATCCCAGTTAGGTTTACGTTGCCTATACATAGTCAAAACGTTTTTTAGTTCATCATGCATACTATCTGGTGTCTGAGGTTTTACTAAAAAAAAAAATACCCAGTCAGTATTTTTATATTAATTGTTAACGTATTACCTACCTATATCTGATTTGATACTCCGCAATGTTGATGGCTGTTTTACATGATTTTCAAAAGGAGGAGGGGGTGGAGGGGGAGGGGGACCTGCAAAACGTTCAGTAGGTTCACCTAAAATCATTTATAAATATCAATAAACGCACTACCTGGAAAAACATCAAAGTTTTACTGTAATTAAATAAGCTAGAAACCACAAAGACAAACAAATGCATAATTACATAAAAGCAACACGTCTGAAAACAATAAATACAACATACAAAGACCAACATATAAAAAAAAGTATATATTTATTATAAGTATACAATACAGTATTTTTAAATCAATAATAACAGTAAATCAATAATTAAATGGGTATTTTTGTAAATATATTTAAAATAATACTTTTATTATATAAAATAGGGTTTTAAATAATATATTCCTCTGATAACAACATTTAACTTAATTAATCAATATCTTCAATTAGTATCAGACGTTAACACTCATAATAAATTATTTTTTATCTACGTCAAATATGATTTTTAAATTCCTTTTATTTACAAAAAATCATTTTTAGATACATTCAAATCAATTTCAAAATTTGTAATATATAAAAAAAATTATATTGTATTTGTAAAAAAAAATTTAATGCTAACGTCCATTTATTTACGTTATATAAACCTAATAAATATATAAGCTATATATACTATAGATACACGTATATTTCAAATAAATATATATTAAGTACACAGTATTGGGAGTAATTTTTTTTAAATATATACTTATTAAATAGTATTTGTAGACAAAACACAAAAAAATAATTAATGTCTATATCTAAATAGAGAGATTACAAAACTAAAACGATGTCATTTATTCCATTTTGAAAATATAATTAACTACATTTCAGTACATACAAGCGGAGGTTCTGTGTGCGATTCAAAGTACAAGCAAATACGATAACAAGAAGTACCCGAGGTCGAGAACTTTTCAGCCTAAGTAAATTAAAATAGGCAAATATAATTTTTAGTTATATTTGATGTATATTACTGAAATGTTAATTAATTTTTAATGAAAGCAAACACAAAATAGAACATATATTTAAAATGTACATACACAAAAACAACACAAAAATTATAAGTATAAGACAATACAAAAAAAACACAAACAGATACAAGAGAGCTTGTTCTTTAAAAATATCTAAACTCCCCCTTCTTACCAAGATGCTCTTTACGAACTTTATCTGCAGGAGCCGTTGAAACAACGGATGGAGAATGGTCTAAGCTAGAAGCAGCACCAAAATTACTCGGATCCTGAAATTAATTACATTTTAATTACTCTATTTGCCCATCCTTGACATATAGTAGATGATGTAAATACCTGGTTATGCATATTTCTACTAACATTACGTGAATACAATGGATTATTGAATATTTCATTTGATTCACTGTTAGCTGCAGTCAAATGTGATGTCACTATCGTATGAGGTACATGAGCCACTTTTCCATGAATGTTTCTAGCTTTCCACCATTTCCTACTATTATCCATAACCTGAAAGTACCATAAAATGATCAAACATCTTATTAATTAATATAATACAAGTCAACGTACTTCTAAATATTCTCCCCGAACGACTGTCAGTTCTTTTTCATTATTGGCAGTACGAGGATAGGTAACTTGTACAATCTTTGCACCTCTGGTTTGTAGATCCTCGAGCCAAGCATCTTGGGAATAATCAGGAGGTGCCCGTTCATCGCCACCATTGCGTTCTATCGAATCCAGTGATATATCACTGTGTGCGCTCGTATCTTGCAGACTTAAATGTTGCATCTCGTGTTCAGGCTCGTTGTGTTGTCCTTCATACATGTACCGGCCGTGATCTGCCGTCGGCTCGTACGGATAATATTCATTTCCATAATCCCTGTGCGATTCCTGACCTGGCTTTCGACTGTACACAGACTCCTGTTCATCTATTACAGGGTAATCAGGTGACCAGCCATCCATAAACACCGGGTGGTATGAAGGTACAGCCCCTTTCCATTGGTCACGTGGAGTGACCCATGCATTACCTAACGATTGCCACAGTTCGGTTTCTTTACTTGTCACGCAGTGTAAGAGTAAGTTGACAGCTTCCCGTGTTAGCAAGGGGGATACCACTTTAGCTGGTAAGTTAGGATCGTATAACGTATCATGTGAAGCATCGACAATCAAAGCTAGAGGTGTGAATAGGAAATGTACCAGTTCAGGTGCGTTGGGGTCATGAATGTGTGCTCGTAACTTAGCTAGAAGGTTGAATGATAGTTTGAATTTCTGGAAGATATCAATGAAATCTCTTTCAGGAGGTGGTTTCATTCTCATTGCTAATAACCCATCACCTAGATCACGTTTCTTTGATTTGCGACTCCTAAAAAAAATAAAAATCAATATACAATAGAAGAGAAAATAAAATTAAAAACATACTTGCGACGTCTGTCTAATTCTCTTGAAGCAGCAGCCGCATGCTGTAATCTTGCAATGAACTTTTCGATGTCATCAAAACAGTGATTTAAAATTGTAACGTCGTGCTCATATTTTTCACTAGATGTAGAGCTACCATCATCGATTATGTCTGAATCACACTCCCTGTAATTAGCAAAGTTCTCTTCTTGCCTACTGTTTGTAGGATTAGGTGACTGTACAGGCGACGCAGCTAAACTACGTTTGCGATTCCGTGTTATCATTTTACCAGCTTGAAGATCTCGCAAGTCTTCAACTAAATCTTGTGCAGATATGTTTTGACACTGAAATTATAATGAATATTATAACATGTACATTAATACTCATTTAAAAATAATTACAGTATGAATGTACCTATAGATTAGAATGTGATAAGATTTAAGGTAGCTTTATTGCTCATGCGAGAAAAATATTACTTAAATATGTATTATATTGATTATTTCTTAAAATTTAACTGATAAAAAATGGATATACAAACAATAAAATAGTTTTTTCTAGATAAAAAAAATAACAAGATTATAAAATTAAAATTCATCTGTTCCAGTATTATTTATTACATAGAATAAAAAACGTATGTGTATATTTATAAAACACAAATAAAATAGACACTGAGATAATAAAAAATATAAATACTTACAATAGAATATGTAATTAGTTATGTTCAAATTTTGAAACCATTTGTATAAAATTAAGTTGCAGATACATTATTAATTGATATTTTGCAATTAATGTGAAATATGTGATAATTTATTGTTGAAAGATGTATTATAACTATCATATTTATCTTATCTTTATACATATTAAGTATTCTATACCTACATACCAATATATTTATCTACAGATATGGTTTCTGTTTTGATGCATAATCTATAATTACCTAGGTTTAATCATTTTTTTTTTTACTGATAAGTTATTGTAATACCTATATCACAATAAAAGATTTTTTTTATTATTACTCAGACATGGTTTTTAATCCTTAAATAATAAGATTAAAGCAGAAGTACCTAAACAAGTTTGAAACAATCAGTTTACCTGGAATATATGCATTTCTGATCGTGATCCATATCCACTTCCACTGCCTGTACCTCCGACAATGAAAACTAAAATATTGTTATATATTTCCATAGGATCAATACTGGTAAATGCTGTCGGTTCTTTAATCATCGAAGCTGGAAATCGTTCCATTACCGACTGAAGTAAAAAAATACAATTGAATTAGTTTTCTATGACTTGAAACAATAATATAATAATTACCCCAGTTTCGTAATCCATAATGAGAACCCAAGATCTATCGAGGCACAGTTGCATTTTCTGTGACCATATCCCGTTAGATTTCTCGAGTTGCAACAATCGTCTCATGCCATCTGCAGGGTACATGATACCTGTCTCTTTGGTCACGGTGAACGTAGCTAAATGTTCCATTAGGTAAGTGGGCTTGTCACCCTCTTCGGCAGAACCACCCAACATGCTGCTAGCTTGGTCCCCTTCACTTCGATCTGTTCGATCGCTCCTTGAGTACTCACCTCGATATGCCATTTTTGGTTACTGTTACCGCATTTAAAAGTCACTGTAATATTATAAAAAATTTAACTTTTTTAAACGAAAAAATTATTTTAAATTAGTAATTAGTATATAGTTAACATTAGAAATTAAAATTCTAAATATTCCATAATTATGGAAAAAACATGATGGAGGAACAGGTCAAACTAACTTTAAACAATTTACAAAGTTTCAAACTAATCCGTTTTACGTAAATATTACAAAAATGATTCTTCAATAAACCGATTGTTATTCAGAAAAAACATTTAAATAGGTAATAAAGTCACTTTTTACCTGTTTAGTGAAGCCACGAAAGCAGAATTTCGACGATAGTAATGTTAAAATTTGCGTATAATGACGTATATCTTCACTCGAATATGAATACAAAACCGACCATAATGTATTCCATACAATTCGATATTAATGAACCAAATATGTATTTATAAAATTCACAAGATGGAAATTTCATATTATGTTATTATATTCTACACCTCACTTGATTAGTAGCATGCATTTAGTTATTCAGTACAGGTACATAAGTATTGTCAAGTTGGACTGCTATTAAAACAATAGAAGGTACTTAGAGTACGATTTTTTAATTTAATATCAAAAACATTAAATATTTTAAATAATTAAAACGTAACTACATCGAACTATTATTTTTATCAGGAATTTACTTCATTATGCAACACCAACACTACAAGAATATTTTCACAATAATTATTTCATTTGTTTACCCCCACCCACAAATAGAAGCAGGTAGGTATTTAGAATCAGATAGAAGTGGAAATGACCTTCAGTTACATACCTATATTATATATTATCCACACCCAATGTATAGGAATGTACCGAATATAATTAAAGAAAATATTCTTGCATTTGCCTAACAGCATATTCACGAGCAAAAAAATTACTTTATTTACATTGCCCAAACCACGTATTTTTCTTTGAATTTGTCGGGATATACATTTGAAATTTTATAACAAATTTAATATGGTTTAGCAAGCACGCTATGGCTATAATCACCTTGAATTTAAATCTGCAATATTCAATTATTCTGATTTCATACCAAAAAGGCACATAGAATAAAATTATCATTTATAAGTAGTCCAATGCAATAGTTTAATAATACGGAGATTTCAACGAGCGATTGAGACACGAACCTCTGGTTTATGGTTTTAGGGGTGAGAATCCCCACCGAATTTAACAATATACATTATGATAAATATAAAATGAAAATTATATAATTTAAAAAAAAAAATACCGTCCCCCTGATTTTTTTTCTGGGTGCGCCGTTGATGGTTTTACTAATTTTCCGCCCGAAGGTACATACTTTTTCTCGACCGTAATTTTTACAATCAGGTTTTTTTTTAATTCAAATTTTGAAACACCGTTACTCACATGACAAAAAAACATTAAAATTCGTGATGAGCATGTACAATAAATTCTTAAACGTGAACAATAAACCTATTCGAATTTGATCCATAAGTTATTGACGAAAAACATATAATTTCTATTTTTAGTATATTATTTCGCTAAATTTCCTATCGAATTTATATAAAAGATCAAAATATTGCAATTAAAAGGAAAGAAAAATAGTCACCTTCGCATATTTTACGTAAATTTTAGGGGAAGGGGAACTTTCCTAAAATATCGATCGATTAATAAGTAGAGGGGGGGGCAATTATTGAATGACAACAATAATTGTTGAATCTAGGTGGGGAGAATTTCCCTCTTGGCAAAAATATATTACTGTAGGGGGGGGGGGGTCCTTTTAATTAAAAAATAATTTACGTACTTTAGTCTAATATAAACGTAAATGTACATGTTTTAGAAATATCAATTCCTGTAGATAATAGATCAATATTTTTAACTCCCCAGAATTTTACTTACCCCCCCCCCCCCCCCCCATTTGATTGTCAATTATAAGAAATAATAATAATGGAATAAGCAGGAAAAATAGTTTTTGGGAATTTCTTACATAATGAAATTTTCAGCAATTGGTAATTTTCGAAAAGAATGTCTGTACCAAAATTAATTTGAGTCCATTTTTACGTAAAAATTTCATTATATAAATAATATATGTATGTATTGAAAAAGACGATTTATACCTAATACAGTACTTTATTTAAATTCTTTTTTTGCACAATTACGCTTTGAAGTATATAACTCATTTAACATTCATATATTTCTGTACAATTTGTAGTTTTCTTTTGCAATGAATGCTTCACAATAAATTATATAAATAAAAATAAGTTAAAATATCAGTAAGAAATACTTTTCATTTATTTAGTCCGAACATAGCTATCAGTATTTTAAAGTGACTTAAAATTATTACATTGATACATGCATTAAAGTAAAATAAAAAGATTTGTATTTCATGACAACATGAAAGATTATCTGGGACTGAAATCAATTACCTTCTATCTACGATGCTTCGATATAACGACGTTAATAGCAGAACATATATATTTGAGCAGAGACGGAAAAATATTCAATATTATAGAAAAACAACTCCGTTTTACGTTATTTTAATACACGATATTATTCCTAGTAGCGCATCTCGAAATAGATAGAAGAATTATATGTATTCTTATATTATTTATAAATAAAATAAAACACGTCATTTAAAATTTCTGGGTTATTAAAAAATTTAAATAGTTCATATCGATAACATAATGAAAAAAATTATCACATTTCTAAGTAATACTAAAATAAACAATATTTAATAAAATTCGAAAAAAAAAATTCGTATAATCTTCAATTAAATAAAAAATAATATAGTGTTTCCCAAACAATTTTAGTCATGGAACTACGACGATTTTCTTTTTATCGAATTAAATATTTGTATATTTTTGGGCAAAGTTCTCAAAATTCGTAGAACACAGTTTGGGAAAATAATAATAATAATAATAATAATATCAACAATTTAATATTGTAATTTGGTTTGAAATCAAATTATCATCACCTTAATAACACTGTTGTAGTATTTTGAAATAGCTATCTTCATTTAAAATATAAATATACTTTGATTTATGAAAATATTTCAAATAAGATTTCAGAACCAAAAACCACTGCCCCTAAAATGTTTTTTATAACTGGAATCAAGCTGATCTTTAAACAATAATACAAATGAAGGGTCATTTTTGATATCTGCTAAAAATTTAGATTCAGTAATTTGTTGTTTTTAAATTTATCAATAATAAATATCGCAGATTAGGTATACTTTGAAAAATTCAGTAATGTTTAGAATATAATATTTTCACAAATCAAAACATAGTTATAAATCAAAATTATCACAGACCTTATTTATCCATTTAAGAGAAAAAACTCTTTGAAAATAATGTTAACAATAAACATGAAGATGTTAAATATGCTTAGTAAAATTTTCTTTGTCTTATTTTTAATATCAGAATAACTAATGAATTGATAGATTAATAATGATGTTTTTCAAATAAAAAAATCAGTACATATGAATAGTGCTATATATATAACCTCCCTAAACGTATACACTTTATATAATATACGTTTAACAAGTGTTTCATTCTAGTTTATATTGTAGCACTATTGATAAAACCTATAGAATAAATAAATTATACAAATGCATGATAATACATAAATAAATAAATATGTGTATACATACAGGGTGTCCAAAATAAGCGTCAAATGTATGAGGATTTCCTAAACAGTAAAAGATAGAGATTCAGTTAAATGAGATGATATTAATAATTTTACGAAAATTCAGAATTTCTTTGAATGGTTATAACTTTGTTTCTTAAAGCACTTTTTGTGTAGAATTGATTGGATTTAGAATTTTTTATATGAATTTTAGTTTTCAAAAAACTAAAAGTGATATAAAAATTCTAAATACTACAGTCAATTCCACACAAAGATGTGTTTTAAGAAACCTCAAGAAATTTCGAATATTCTGCCTTAATGGTCATTTAGGAAATCCCCGCTTATCTTGGACATATTTGTATATACAGTGGAGTCAATTTTAAACAATTCTTCAATAATGAATTTAAAATGAAAATGAATCGTAATTATCAAAGATAATAGCTAAAGTAATGATTGCACTTGGCACATTATTTTATAATTACAATAATTGCAAGATATTTCTACGTTTGGTATAAAATCGACTCACTGTACATTTGAGAACATTATACACATAATATACTTTTTGTTGAAAATATTCTACACGCTAGACGTTGTCATGTAATTCAACATTTCAATTGAAAGTAAATAAAATGAGAGATCAATTCAATTATACGAGAACACATTGAAAATTCGGCCAATTATTTAAAAATTATTTAGTTCGAAAAGTTCACGAACCAACCAGTAGTTTATTAAATTTTTTTTATTCGTTTCTGTTTACACCAATATATTTATTTGCCACAATCATTTAAACCTTGCTGCAACATGAAAATTATGTACCGATTGTTAATATTATGAAAAGAAAAACGATACTAATGTAAGTAGAAATATTAACAATTGGCAAATATGTTAATTGCAAAACATTGATATTGTTTTCATTTTATCATGCACTTAAATCTACAATTATACGCTAATAAAGTTGTGAAATGTACACTCATTGTCGGTAAAGCTATTTGCTACAGGTTGTTGCTAAAATATCATATAAAAACATACCTTCCCAATATATTTATTTGTTTGATACAGATTGTTTCAGGATATCGTAAATAGAAAAAATATTCTGAGGTACATTTAGTTCTGATATTTAAATATGTAGTAGCAAATAGCTTAAAATGTTTGGTAAAAAAAACCTCTTGTTTTTTAATGCAAATTATGGCTTTAAAACAGCACAGAATATTTAAGCAAAATTTCAATTTTCAGCAACAATATTAAAAAAAAAAAAACAATAAATTAACACAGAGTAGAGAAATGAGTATCTTTTTGTTTGTTTGTATTTAATATTGTGCTGAAAGTTACGACTCGTTGGATTTGTGAAACACTCAGTTAGATATAATATTTAGAATAAAATGACGAATATTTTTACAATTTACAGTATCACGAAAAATCTTATAAAAAAGAAAAAATGAATAAATATATTTATATTTATATATATGTATTGGCAAGTTTTTTATATTATTTTAAATCATATATTACTATATTTTTAGTGAATGATTTTTTCTATTGTATCTTTGTTAAAGTAGAGGAACATATACGGAACCACTGTTTTACATTTTTATATTAATGAAATATGGTTAACAAATATCAAGATTAATTTCACATTGATAATTTTTATGCATTTTAGTTTACATTTATCATATTTGAATAAAATATTGCACTTTTGCACTTATATACAACAATAAATATGACATAAAATAAGACCAATATATTATCAACAGTTAAGGATTTCAGAGACATGCAAGGATATTTAACACAATAAAAAAAATCATCCCGATATACTTAACTTTTCAAGTCACCGTTCATACTCATTAACATGCATATACAATTTGCTTTTTAAATTAAATATCAAACTATTCATTTAAATATATTTTTAAAATTCAAAGTAAAACAAACATTATAATATGAAAATAAACATGGGTGGCTTAAAAGGTCAATATTCATTTGTATACTACAATGTATACTTACTCACATATGCGTATGTGTTTTCTGAATATAATTAAAATTCATAACTACATTTCACCACCGGATGCAGTATTTACAGTACAAGCGTTCATAAAGAGAGCAGACAATCAGTCAAATAATCAAAATATTAAATGTATATTCTTAAAAAGCCGTTGTACGATAGCAATACAATCTTACATATCCCAAATAAATAAATATCTTCATTTCATGTATACCTAAAGTGCAGCCGAAGATCTCATTAAGTAGCATAGTTTCAATTCGTTACTTTTTTCGAGTTCACCGGAATATTAAAACACGAAGAATAAAATCATCAAGACGAATCATCAAACAATATATATATATATGTATAATAATTACGTGACCACTCGTACTCCACAAACGTCAATAATAATATCCATTTAAAAAATACGCCTACGTCCGACGAAATATTTACAAGAAACGAGGCGGTCCCGTCCGGTATCCTGATTCTTCAGAAGTGTCAGGAGCGGCATTGCCTTGCCGGCCGGTTCCGTAGTAACCGAGGGGGGGTCCGACGTTGCCAAGATAACGGTAGCACGGTAGTGAAGCGTGGCCCGACCTGCCGGGCTCTATCGCAAATGGGTTTGAGGTTTGGAGCAGTTGTGAGTGTACGTGGCTGGCTCCATCGCCCAAATCCAGTTCCAGCTCTTGCTGCTCTTGCAACTGCAATTGTCCAAAGCCAGCTGTTGCCATCGCTACGTCTGGCATTATATCTGACAGATGACCGTCACTGCACGAGCTTGACTCTGGTTCCCGTGATACAGCTGGCAGCCTGGGGAACGTCAGGTTGCGACCGTAACAACGCGGTGAATGGGAAGCAGATACGGAGGCCGGCTCACGCTCCATTTCAAGGTCTTCATCTCTCTCTTCTACGCAGAACAGAGAACCATCTAACAAGTCTGCAACAGGATCAGGCAAATTGAATTCCCTGACAACTCGCAGACGAATCTGTCTGTTGATCTCGTGCCGTGATGAAAGGGGTGAGGCGATTGCACGTTGACATATAGGGGACTGTTTGAGCTTGCCGACTCGCTTGAGCATTGCGCACATTGTGACCGGGTCTGGTACTGGCAATGCTGCTGCAAGCACATCTAGACCTGCTGCAGTTGCTGCTCGGGGCTTGTCTTCAACCATATACAGAGTGTCTGGGATGTCAGGTACATAGCTGTGCGTACGTAATCGTTGGACCTCTTGAACTAGTTGATCTTCGACGAGCAACTTGAGCTCATCATAGTAAGGCATGAACAGACGAGGTCGAACAAACAGACCATTGTTGTTTCTAGTCCGAATCCACGCGTTAGAACGCAAGCCTTCGCAATCATCTCCGAGCATGTGGCTTGGCGGGATGCTGACGAGACCCCGCTTTATAGCCTGGTTCAGAACATCACTGTTTGGTGGTAACACATGGTCTGTACGCACTAGCGGAAACAGATCTGATAGAATTTCTCGTAGTTCAACATCACTCAAGTCACGTTTCTTCACGCCTTTACGGGTCACTGAATGGGCGGTATGGCTAAGCAGGTTAGGTTCTGAAAGATTTCATTCAAATTTTATTATTCATACAAGTATATAATATAATATTTCTTAACACTTACCTCTGTCTTCCATCCTTTTTGTTAATTCATATTCTCCCCATTTCAAAACTGCTTGTAGTATTTCGAGTTCACTTGCCTAAAAATAATTAATAAATTAATAAAAATATAGATGAAATGAAATTGAATGACTGGTGTGTATATATATATATATATATATATTACAAACCTGTAAAAAGTTACTCTGTAAAACTTCTACCAGATGTTCTTTGTCTAACTGATAAAGCACTGGTGATTGTGCAACCATGTGGAATTCTTCTCTGAGGAAATGCAATGCCTGTCTGTGTACCCAAGCCGAACCGTGCGGTTGAGAAGACCATCTCAAGATAGTGGCCAATGTTTCTAGTGACAGCCATTCTAGTATAATGTCCTCACATCCTTGCACAAGTATGTCTAATTCCAGAAACCTCCCAATTTGGTACAATTCCATCGCTTCATCCAGAGGAGAAGGCCGCGTTCTGCCCGTGTGTGTTAGAGCTTGCACTTCACCCAGACTCCCGCTGGCTGGGCCGCAAGAACCGCCCCGTAATATCAATGACAAGTCAACAGTGTCTAGATATACAGCATGAAGGAGAACTCTCGCATAACGTTTAGGGATAACACACTCATCTAGAACTATTCTCGTTGGAATGTGAAGCGCCCGCTCTGTGTGCTCTTCCCCAGCTCTGGACCGCCTCTCTATCAGGTTTCTAAAGAACGGTGACCTCGCACTCAGTATAGCTTTGTGGCATGGTAACTCTAGTTTGGGCCGAAAGCCGTACTCCGAGCTCCCTGAGTCTGGTCTCTGATAATCACTGCCATCTGATGTAAACACAAGAGCAGCATCTGCATAGTCACCTGTCTCCAGCAAATATCTGAGGTCGTGTTCTAGCGGGTTTGGAGTTCCAAACTCTTCACCGAGTCTTCGCAGAAAATCCAAGTCAATGTTGTTTTCATGAGGACAGATGTCGCCTGTGTACAGATACCGTAACAGTGCAGAGAATACCTGTATATCTAATGAAGCCGTGCGATTCAGTTCAAGACAAATCCGAGCTCCGTATCCAGGGCATCCTGCTAACAGATCACGGAAATAAGGGCAACGAGCTGACAACAGAGCACGGTGGATTGGGAAACACGTTCCTCTGAATACAAGATCGACATCTGTACAGTATTTAAAATCATACAGTGTACTCAGATCTTGTTTGAATGTTGTGGCCGGAGGCCTTGCCAGTTCTGCCTGAACACTAAGGTCTTTCAGAGCAGCCAGAGCCTCATATTCTTCAAGTAGTGCTGCCAGTTCAAGTGAACGCCAATCTGAAACTAACTCTCGTAACATTCTACCGTGGTCGCAAGTTTTTGATGAACGTCGACGACGGATGAATTTTTTTCTAAGCGTTGCAAAGCCGGTTACTTTTTTCTTTCGTTCTCTAAAAGAAACAAGGTCCCAGTCAATATTATTTTCCTTTATAAATATCTATCAGCTTTTTCATAAATACAATTTTGGCAAAACAAAGAATTTACTCATCAAATTATTTATATATAAATATATTATGTATATTCAAATAAACTAAGAAAAACCATTTCTTATAAATATACAGTGTCTAAATACCAGTACAGTAAAAACTATAAGAGATATTCTGATAGAACAATCTAATCACTTTCCTAAAGGTAACTTTTGTCTCATTTAACCTAATCTCTATCTCTTACAATTTCCAAGATCCCCATACTGTAGCCTTTTATTGAGACATCCTGTAGATCTATAGAAACTAAAAGAAAAAGTTCAATTTATAAACATTTTTTTGTTTTATAAATACACATATTATTGTTCCAGTTAACAGTGACTAATAATACACAATATTGTTTATGATAAATATATAAAAAAGAATGTAAATTTAACACTATGAATACATACTGTTCATAATAACTTTTGTATATTGTCAGCTGAAATATTTATTTATTTTATGATAAGTACCATTCAGGGGCAGAGCTCCTATTATCTCCCAAGTAATTAAGGTATAATAATCCTTCGTTTATTTTTAAATTAAAGATATATAAACTAAGAAATATATATAGGATAACTATACAAATAATGTAATACTTTTTACGATTTGGACAATGAATAAATGTATTTACCGTGCTACGACACCGAGTGTATCACTAGTGATGGTATGCATAGGAGCATTGGTAGACATTCCAGCTGATGGACCAACATCAATAGCCGGTATGGCTCCATTCGAAGCGCTAGCACCCATAGTGTCGCTGATATCAGCGTCCTCTCTCCACCAGCCGCGCTTCAGTGAACATGGCAGCAAACAACCAAACAAGTTCATTTCCTTCCCAGACACCTGCCTGCAGATTTATATAAACATTTGTAAATCATTTGTCTATAACAAATATGGCTCAGAAAGATATAATGTCAACACATTTTATTCACTTAAACCGTACGTGTAAAATACAAAAACGAACTTGTACCTGGGATGAAATAACACATGTTGATTGTAAATACTATTTTATCTCAAATACAACACAAATATCATCTATCAAACACATATTATAAACATCAATCCGTCTACAGCCATGTTTGACGTTGTATGAAACGATTACCAAAACACCAACATTAGAGAAATAATTTTTACATAAAAATCACTAAACATATCTGCCTTGTTTACGTGTGTATTCTAATTATTTATTTCATATAAATATGTAGCGTTTATCGCTTTTATATTGTATTATTCAAAAAACAAATTGAAATGAAAATAACTCTCAGTAATTTAAATTGTTTAAAAGAAAATAATTATAAAAACATAATTTCGACGTTATTCCCAAGCCCCAAATATTATTAAAAAAACATGAAAATAATCTCAATATATAGATTTTGATATAGTTTCACGATTTTCTTATGTATAAATATCATTTTCCTATTAGACACGATAACAAAAAATACAACAGGAATTTGTTGTAATTAGAAATGATACCCAGTAAGAGAGAGCAGGAATACTATACTACGTACTAGAAATACATGAAAACAGAGATAAAAAAGATGCATTGCACTCAGGAACTAGGTCACAGGGTTCATATATTTTTATTTTAATGTTGAAATTAAAAATATAATTTTGGGAAAGAGCGGAAAATTACGAACTTAAATGCGCATTTCATTATAATTAATATCATTTATAAATTATAATAAATACATACGTTTATATGTATTTCATTTTATCTATTATTTCTATATACGAAAAATAAAGTAAATCAATATTTGTAATTTTAATAAATATCAATAAACTCGAAATTTTTTAATTTTAAAGAGCAAAGCAGAGAGAAATTAAGAAATATTTTTATACGTTTTGTTGCATTTTTCTGTAAAAATTTCCCATTCCAGCACTATCAGGGTTCCATAGGATGAGGAAAGGATTATATTAAAAAAAATAATTGTTGAATGTAGATATAAAAAGACTTGTTATATATTCAGATAAATACAATTTAACAAAACATGTTTCGAACTTTTCAAAGAATTGACAAATTAAATTTCATACCTGCCAATATGTTGATATTTCATCTATTTATAAAACGCATATTGATACAATTCAGTGGACTAGAATCGTTTGTATTTACAATTCATCAAATTATAAAACAACCAAGAGCATAAAGAACAGTAACTTAAATAGCAATCATTCCAGTATATTTAAAAATTAATTAGTTGCCTAGATCTCATCAAGTTTAGAGTTTAGAGCCTTTGTTTAGAATTATCACATAAAATAAAACATTCAATATAAAAACAGTAGTTAGTAATATGAGTATTAATTCTATACGGAACAATATTCAATAATATCAATATGATACATACACAACTTTAACTCTAGATACATCGACGATAACGTTCAAATATACATTACAACTCTGTGCTAATAATTTATTTAAATTAAACTAATCTAGCGTAAAAAAATATAAATGTACCTAACCATCGATAATAATAAATATTTAACCAAATTACACACAACATATGAAATAATTAGTACAGTAATACTGATAGACAAACATAAGAGTGAATGCTTCAAGTTACTGTTCTTTCTATCAACAGAATTAAAACTAGTTATTTTCATTGATTACATATATTATTCCTACAGTTAAAACATGATCTTATTTTCCAAACAATACATCAGACACATTGAAACATTTTATCTAAATACAATAATAGATATAATACAATATAATATGTATAACTAAACTCTTAACAAACAATTACATAATAGAATGCGTATAAACACTATATCACATATGACATAGATAGGATAGTACTTTTAACAGAGTTAGTTATCTATTATTGTATCTGATTTTATAGAATTGAATATATTTATGCGGTATATAAGAACCAAACCGATAAGTTGTTTAATATTATCATAAGTAATTTAGGCATTGTCTATAAATAAGGTAATATCGATGTACTGTGTAACGGTCACCGGTAGAGATCAATATAATTCACTCATTCATCACAAACATTTACAACAATGATAGAGACAGTGATCAGTGATCAGTGATCAGTGATCAATGATGTCGATCGCAGTGTTTTGTCCATCGGCATCAATATTATTTATTATCTCCTTACATATAGCAGGCATGATTCTCTAATAATACCTTAAACCGATAAAAGAAATTCCGAGGCCTTCAGTAATAGTAACATTTATCTTCGGTTGGCAAGTATGATATCATTCTGTTCTGAAGGCAATCGAAGAGATTTATCTTTAAGAATATAGAAACTTAAAAAACAAATGCATACAATATATAACAATATTTATGATCTAATGACTCTTTTAAATATACAATTGATAAAATGCATATATCGCATCTATTATCAAACTAAACATTTAAACCTTCGAATCCCCGGTCACGTAAACACAATTAAACATACTGACACATGTTCCAATCAGAGAGTGGTGCTTCTGTACAAAAATCATACCGGTGTCGATATTATAACATTAAATTCCCTCTGACGGAACTTTTAATTTAAAATATTGTACTCGATATACTGCAACGTTCAAACTAAACTTGTGGCCGGAGAGTCGAACACCTCTCCTCGAAGGGATTATCAACAGAATGGTTTCCTCTCATCGTATCGCGCATATAAACATCTAACATGACAAATGCATAAATAGGTGCTATCATTTACTGCTATCACATTTTCTCACCTTACCTTACAACTTTAAAAAAGTACCAAATTAAAATGAAAACATCTTTCATTGAGCTGCAACATGTCTAACTTTAAACAAACACTAGACCGCTTACAAGAACATGTCATGTCAACCGGCATACTGAAAAGACAATCAAATATGTGAAGTGCCGTCCAAACAAAAGCACGAGTCCATCCGACGGCATCAGCAGGCCGGAACGGACGTCTCGGTTAGACCCACGAGTTGCTGGCGACAGAAGCGGCCGAGGCGACGGACGGGGCTGTTGCGGCGGCGGCGGCGGCGGCTGCGGCTTGCGGCAGACGGGCCTGCTCGTCATCGCGCCAGTGATTCTCCGTACTCGAATGCCGGTTGCGCTTCTTCTCCAGATTCACCTGAGCGTACAGCGGCTCACCCTCGCTCTAGAACACAAACCGACCAATCGTCCGTCACGTATATAAGGTGGTTACCGAGTGTTTCGGACGACTAAATACAAATGCGTGCGCCTCGTTAAATTTACAATAAGTGCTTGCTTCCAAACTACAGTTCTTTAATATGCAAATGTCGTGTACACGCGGTGTTCGGGCTCGGCCGGAGACACGACGCGAGGCGGGGGATTGACGTCGGGCTCCCATCTCTTCAGCCGTTCTGAAAACCAAAGAAAACCAGCTGTAGTGCGTCCGACGTCGCGACTCCGACCTAGCGCGATTAATCTACGGCCGGGTTTATACTTACGGTCGGTGCCTGTGTGTTGCTTCCTGGTGGATACACCCGGACTCCACTCGCCACTGGCTGTCCTCCTGCAACTCCCCCGACCCCTACGCCGTGTTCCGAGTAGCCCAACTCCGACATCGGAATGTCCTCGCCCTGCAAATCGACGACCGAAACACTCATTGCTTTATGCGACACACAGACAGTCAATGACTGTCTGCACTGTTACATATTCATCTCATTCATACTCACTCGTTGGTAAAGTGCCGGTTGTTCGAGTGGTGGCGGCGGATGTCCATGACCGGATGCCGGAGCTCCGCGTTTAATCGTGCGGTCTTCGTAACGGGTACCGCCCTGAGAAGCCATCGGCCTGTTCAATGTGTTATTAGTATTGTTCGGAGAATTAGGACCGGCTGCCGCGTTCCGTGCCGCTACCGTCTTTGTTATAAAGTCAGTTTCTTTCCATCCATGTTTCTTGTATACATCGCGGAGTTCCGCGTGTTGCCACATCGTGAACAGAACTTGTCCGGCAAATTTCAACACTCGTGGCGTATATTTCTGTCGCTGTCGCGTTATATTTACCAATCTGTCTACACCGCCAGATTCCAACAGCGATCGTGAAAACTCGGCATTCTTTTTTATAACCTGAAAAATAAATTCATTACAATTAGTACATTTTACACACGACGTCATATTGATATAATACCTCATTCAATGTAGCAAGCACTGCAGCAATAGTATCATCTGAAGTACCCTGATCATGTTGCGCGTTTCCAGAAGGAAGTTTCTGTGTCAAATCGCGCATGGCGTATTTCCCAATCAGCTCTTTGTTACGTTGGTCTATGGCAAGATTGCGGAGCGCAGTAGCGACCGCACATACTACTCGATCTACTTCCATTCTAAGAAGCTCTACAAGAATAGGCAGCCCCTTTTCTTTACGAACGGCCGCTCGGATTTCAATACTCGGCTGCCAATAACACGCAGACAGATTTTGCAAAGCACCTGCAGCCGCTTCTAAAGTCTCCGGATTCGAACAACTCTGTAGAAGTGCCAGATAAGATTGCACGACGTCAGGTTGCCACAGTAATTCAGCTCCACGCACAACCTCGCGCCTCTCGGCGTAAACACCCCCGCCAGACGGACCTTTCATTTCTACTACTGCGCTCCCGGAGTTGGTTCCAGCACCGGACTCCCGTTTCTTCTTGCTGCCTCCAAAACAACCTAGATTATCACTCTTCGAACACGCTTCCGACACACGACTCTGTGCTGGCGGTGGATTGCGATCATAATGAGGATCTTCCACTTCTTGACATCTGTATGACAAATTCCTCAAAACACACACGCAATTCTCCACTATCTTGTTACCGATGTTAGCTTTATCAATTGCGGCTCGTACAACGTGCAACAGAGCGTCGACCAATCCTTCGCAATCGCGTAATCTCTTGCGTGCGTACTCTCCGGCCGAGCTCACGTTACGCAGTACACCTGACGCATTTCGGAATACTGTAGACCAACAGGGTTCACCTCCGGGACCGTTTGGTTCCCATCCAGAGTGCGGCAATACAACTGTGGCCACGACGGCGGAAACCGCGTCATCTAAGATCGCGCGCTTCAAGTCTTCGCACGACGACAAGTTCCACACGACGCCAGTAACAAGTTCGCGGACATCTGCTTCAGCACAGCGCTCTAGCAACGCCACTAGCGCCGGGACGCCCCCGGCTGCACGTATCGCGCGCTTGTTCTCATCATTCTGTCGACCGTATGATAGATTACGCAACGCTCCGCAAGCATTCCTGTATACATCCGGACTGTCGCTCGCCAACAGTCGCACCAGGGGTGGAATGCCGCCCAACACGCGCGTGCGCTGCTTATTCGGATCGTCCATGTAACAAAGATGCTGCAAATAAGCCGCTGCGTTTGCCTTGATAACGCTGTTCGGGTTGTCGAGGAAGCCTATTACTTCTGTGAGGTTCGGATCGCGCCACCGCATCCCGCCGGAGACGGAGAGTGCGGCCACGTGTTTGTGCAGCTGCTCCTCGTCGTAAGGTGCTCCGCCGTTGACGGGCACGCCGCCATATCCACTGTATTCATCATAGCACGCGACCGGCAGATAGTCAGTGACGTGAGGTGGCACAGCCGCGGCCGGCAAGTGAGGCGAGGGCGGGCCACTACGCTCGCTCGGACTCGGAGGGCCCGCATAGTGCTCATAGTCCGTGTGGTAACCCCCTACAGGACCTCCGTACACGGGCCCGTAATGATGATTATAGTTTACGTACGATTGCGCGTGCGGATATACCCCAAGCGGCATCGACACATAGTCAAGTGATTGAGTGTCAGATCCACCATGCTGATGGCTCAACTCATGTATCACTTTCTGTGAAGTCAACTGTACACCCGGATGTACTGGTTCGCTATGCAAAGACATGTGCGAAGAATGTGGCGAGTGCTCCACACCCGGGTGTCCATTACTGTGCCCGTGGTAAGCTCCTGGTCCCGACATCTCCGTCCTGTAAATACAAGCAACAATCACCCTCCACACTTATACATCACATTACACACATTTCTCTTACTTACTTATAATGCTGCATTTCGTTTGGATCGTCTTGAGTAACTCTCCTTTAAAACGAGAAATATACGTTACAATTAAATATTATTGTACATACTGTAAATTATCATAAGCTACTACAATTATATATGCATACTGCATAGACACATTTTCAAGATACCCGTACTTGAGGTCAACTCATTGCATATTATCAAAAAATGTACAATACAATTACACAAGTTATCAGTTGCTTATTCATACAAATTTTTAAATATCGCCGCTGAATCATAATATACAGCAATGTTCATTAGTACAGACTTTTATCTAATTGTAAGAGTCTACTAATAATAGATTTCTTTATATTTAAGGAAGCATTCATATACACTAATCTTTTACTACCAGCTTTTTGTATACTAGATCAAATTTTATAATAAATATTTGTAAGGTAAATTAGTTACGTAAACATTATTAAAATAAATATTTACACCTTACTTACATTTTAGTACAATATATAATCTTTCGCTATTAGTAAAAATTACGTTTCTGAGAAATAAGGTAATTTTTGTAACCAGTATACATTTTTGTACATGAATGGAAAATATAAATAATCAAATAATACGTCCATCTTTCGAATAACATTACATTTTACTATCTTGATATTTTAATTTAACAAAAACAAAATATTATTTCCACTACAAATTAAACCAATTTGAAAAATATGTTACGAAATATACAAAGAACACAGTATTAAATATGTATTTACCTTTCAGTTATTTCTGTATGTGTAATACTATGTTCTTGTCTTTGTTCAATACGGCGATTCATAATCCTGTAATAATTCATAAATTATTTGAACACAAGAAAAATAATTAAAATAACGTTAAATAAAAATACAAACAAAACAAACTATCCATAACGTTCGATTGTAATAAATTACAGTAGATCCTAGAAAAAATATGTCACTTATACAGTGAACCCTTGCTTATACGGTAATAATAGATATTTTGGAAATACCTACTTAAAGCACGAAAATGAACATGACACAAAATTAATAAATTGCTAGTTGTTTAGTAGATGAGTAATAAAAATAATTCATATTTAACTAATTGTTTGCACAATGGCGGAATAGGCATTAGATCACGAATTTGACGGACTCTCGCAGAATAATTGTAACTATATTTTTAGATTGAAAAATATAAACAATATTTTAGGTTGTATAATATAGTAGTAAAATACGTCGTTCTACTATAAATTTGTCACCGCGTAATAATATTGATTATATTAACTTTAATTCAGGAGAAATTAAAAATATTTTCAAAACTTTGAAGAAAAATGTTAATTATTTTTCATTGAAATTACATTTATTCAGTGGCGAAGCGTCCATGGAAGCAGTGCTTCTCTTACTTTATAGGTAAATTAATACAAATCTGTGTTTTCAGTTAATAAATAATTTAAAAATATTATTTTATTTATTATATAATCAAAAATAGCTTTTAATATTAATTTACACGCTCAATTATAAAACTATAATACCTCTACGTCTTATTTTCTTGTATTTTAGTCGATATTTGTATGACTAGTTGAAGTTCTCTACAGGAAATTTCACTAAAAAATTTTGAATTTTTGATTTCGTTAAAAGTATGTTTATTGTATAGAAAATGACGTGAAAAGTTGTTTGTTTCAAACCGCAGGTCTGTATCTCAAACCGTTCTCGAGATATAGCCTCTCAAAGTTTCATTTTTTTCAAAATTTTGAAGAAAAATGGCCATAACTTTTGAACGTGTTGTCGGAATTGATTTTAGTTGACGGATTTGGAATCAGCGTGTCAAAATCTATATAATGACATGTATAATACCTTAAAACTCGAAAAAAAAAATTTCGCGAAAAATCGAAAAAATTCAAAGGGGTATACCTTAAAAAAATGTCGATTTTTGCCAAAAAATTTTTTGTTGGATTTTAAAGTATTATACATGTCATTATATAGATTTTGACACGCTGATTTCAAATCCGTCAACTAAAATCAATTCCGACCACACGTTCAAAAGTTATGGCCTTTTTTCTCCAAAAATTTGAAAAAACTAAAACTTTGAGAGGCTATATCTCGAGAACGGTTTGAGATACAGACCTGCGGTTTGAAACAAACAACTTTTCACGTCATTTTCTATACAATAAACATACTTTTAACGAAATCAAAAATTCAAAATTTTTTAGTGATATTTCCTGCAGTGAACTTCAACTCGTCATACAAATATCGACTAAAATACAAGAAAATAAGACGTAGAATCATTTAGTTACTATATAAATATATAAAAAGTAAAAGCTTGAACTTAAGGTGTTTCATAACCAGTTTTTTTTTGTTAATAGGAGGGGGACGACAATTGACAAAATATGCTTCCCTTATTAAAAACTTCACGCCTCGCCACTGCATTTATTTTACAGATTCAAATATTTAATCACGAAAAAAGTTATAAAAATTTCGTACGCTGGATTATATTGTTAAATATTATTATTAATTTATGATAATTCTAGGACCCTCTCCTCCTTCCGCGGCTTTATTATTATTTCGGTTTATACTGTTAATCAGAAACTTTTTTTTTTACTTCCATTAGGGTTACACTTTTATAACATAAACAGATATGCAGATAATTATTTTTTCTCCTCTTTTGGCTTTACTAAGACTAGTTATAAACGAAATGCTGATAAATATATCAAAATAAAAATATTAAATTTTGGAAAATCCGCTACGTCATAAAATTTCACGTTTTTAGATCCAGGCGTTGATGAGTCAGTCACTAGGACTTAATAGATATAGATAAGCCCATTAATACATTATTTTGTATTATTTTACAGGTTCTCTTAGTCACAAAGTAAGGGGTTCACTGTATAAATTATAAAATAATACCTTTTAAAAAAAACTAACAAATAAATGTACGATATCATTTTAAAATAAACGAAAATCATTAAAAAATTAAATAAAAATAACTGTGTATAGTGTGATACCATATAGTTAATTAAAATACTTACAAACATGGGTCCATTAAATTATTAGCCATCGTACAGCTGACTGGAGCTCACAGCTCCCGAAGACAAAATGTCTGAAACAACGGTTACTCGTATTAGCCGAAACACTTGTTAAATATATTTATCAATTTATCTACAGTTAAAACATTAATGGTCACGACTGTCACATACTGGGAGCCTCTAGATCTATTTTAGAATATATTTAAAGTTGAGACACAAGTTTGTGGCATTGTGAACATTAAGGTGTTAATAATTACAGACATTTATCTAAAATTAATGTATGCTAAAATATTCTAGCAATACTTGTTATTTTAATTCACTATTAAAGTACCTGTACTTCTACTTGCAAATGTAAATATTAGATAATGATTTAAATTGTTTGATTAGAATATAACTTACATCATTATTTATTTTAATGAATATTATCTTATATATTATTAGTAAATAAGATTAAATATAATAAATCAACCACCAAACCCCAGAATTGTATCATTTTCTAATCATATTAATCATTTTATTATGTACGTAACTTTATAGCATATAAGCGAACAAATAAATAAATTCTTAGAAAATATATACAATTATGTATTGTGTTATATACAGACAAATAAGTATAAATTGTATGTATATATATTATGTGTCTATACGTAATGTATACATATGAACAATCTGAAAAGCGTGTAAACATAAGAACGTGTTAAAGCGATTGCCAAAATCCACAGTTAAAGTGCCACATGTGATTAGATGGTTGTAAAACCACTAGTCGAAAACTTACGTGGAGCACATCATGTTCTTGTAATGTAAACTTTAGTTACAACTCAAAAATGATGTCATGTGGAACGTTTGTAGTAGAATTACAGGACCTGCCCAACAAACAAATTACAATATGTAGGTACCAATGCTGAAATCTTAAATATGTTCATGTGTGTGTATATATGTGTAAAGACATACACACATATATGAATATTATTATACATACACATATACATGTATTTAGATGTGTCTATATCGATAAACTCGAGGCGATTTTATCTTAATTTTCCGTACGAGAGGACGTTTATATCAGTGAATCAAACCTAGTCGGAGAGATGTCCGTTTCGTGTATACACAATTAAACAACACGAACGGTTAACGTAATGACAGCCCATGCACATATCAACTCGATGGATATTAAACGATATTTGTAAAAAACATGTTGTACTCACAATCACTTCTAGACGAGGCTAAACTATCGGCGTTAAGTGTCACAGTTAATTTCGAATATATGCACACTAAACACGCCCGTACCGTGATACTTTTTATGAATGTGACAAAAATCTACTACTACACTACGTCATCAGACGGCCGAATACACCGACAAGTTTTTACATAAAAACGTCATTCCAATCAACAGAGGCGTCGCAGAAATTTCACCGACACATCATAACCGATTTAAACTCGTGCGATTGTACTGATAAAACAGCTAGGTTTATTAAATTGACCAACATTATTAAACAAACGAGTACACAAATCCCGAAAATCTTTACTCAACTTTTGCTGCCAGTTCCTTACTCCCACCCATATTGGTGCATGCTGGGTAACGTAGTACAGCGCCTGCGCAGTGACTTGTCAAATGACCGGGCAAATCGAAATCGCGTTAAATAATTACTATTTCAAATAATAATAATATACCTATCGATAACAAATATATACAAATACTGCCCCCGTCTTTCATTTTTAAAGTATACGTAAAAATAGTATTCATTATGATTTAGAAATATTTTAATAATTTAAAGTTGGTACTTCACAATTGATAAATTTGTTCAATTTGTCCTGAGACGGCCATGACGGCTTGATAAACAAAGATAGAAAATAAAAAGAGGGTAGATATTTGACGTTTTGGAATGGTATGTTTTCGGGTGCTACGGGAATACACGGGTTAAATGTAACTTTGTCTGCAGCAATATATCTAAAAAAATTACAAATATTTCAAACATCTCGAACGTTTTCTTAGTTACATACCCAAAATTTAAAAAACGCAGAAAATTGTATGATATAAACACGTCTGTCTGTGATTTCTGAAGACTTATATGTCGCGATTTATTATATGTTTAAGAAATTTTAATTGACTTTGTACCTATATTTATAACTTCTTGACGGCACATAGTAAGTACTGCTTATTTATATTATATGTCAGTCAATAGTAAATAATTATCTCTATTTTATAGAATATTATTTTGAAAAATGGAAGACAATCCTATAGACCCTTTTGCAACTGGAATTCACTCATTAGGAGAAAGCTGGCAGGCTTTTATGCTAGAAGAAACAAGACTAGCTCGAGAAGAAGGATTATTTAATGGTATGTTGTAATTATATTTGTGATATTGATAAATGCATGGTGATTTATGTTGACACTCAATTTCCCATTGCTGCAATAGCCATGTTTTAGAATAAAAATCAACAGTTAACTAATTATTATTACTTAAAATAAAAGTACACAATTGTGTAAATTAAATAGATACATTTACTCTAATGTAATTTTCAGAGATCAAATGTGAGGATCGAGTAACGCAGTTCTCGTGGGAAGACAAAGAGCTGTACGGGTTGTTTCCAATTTTAAAACCTTTTGTCGGATACAAATGTCTGCAGATGAATGGATCTCGTAACGATGAAGCGTGCGGACTTGTCACAGTCGCAGAAGGTCTGGAAAGTCATGCTGAAGAACATCGTTGTTCTGAACTCGGAATAGATTCTTCTTTGAGACTCCCTTCTGTCCGAAACAAACCGCAGAACGTTACAGAACCGGCTCCGAGTGCTCTGTCTTGGTTCAACGGTACACCGTACCCGGATACTTCCACTTACTGTCCGGTAGCCGCTTCAAGTGTGGTGTCTGTGAGCAGCCGGCCCCGCGATCCCGGTGTCACACCTGAAGTCACCAAAATGAGCCCCGCGACACCGTCCGTAGAACCCGTCTGCACTTTGTTTCCACTCGAACCGATAATCAAGGAGGCGTCCGATACCGAGGACACGTACTCGGATGCACCTGCAGATCTGCTAGAAATGAAACCGCTCGACGAACACAAGCCAAACATTCCCTTAATATATGAAAAATTTCCATTATTAATGAAATTAGACTCTCTTCACGTGACAAGTTCCATGATTCCGGTGATAAAGGGAGAGTTCCCTCTTAAAATAGAAGCGATTGTGAGGGAGAAAGATGGGATGTCTAGCGGAGAGGAGCAGATCGATGAGGAGCTACTGAAAGCCATCCTGTCAATACTGCCGCAAGCCGTATGCTACAAGTCACGCAATGAGAGATATGTTCTGTCTTTGTTTCACGAGGAGAGTGCCGAAGAGAATGCCACACCCCTCAAGCCCGCCAACATATACAAGAACTCATTGCAGGAGAGGAAAAACTACAGATTACACCACGCTTTAAAAACTATTTATGTCAGACCTCAAACAATGGACCAATATAATTCATTGCAGAAAACCCATAAGTAAATGTGATATTTACATAGTAACATAGTTATTGGTTGCGCCTCCGACATATTAGCAGACCTCACGGTCATTTTCGACTGCTACATTGTATATAAATTACTTTTAGTTATCGATATCACGTTACCCGGCGGTGAAAGTGGGGCATTATCTAAATTGTACCAGCTCCGAGAAGCTGTACCCGTCGATTCCACGCGGACCTACTTTCACTTCTGACATTATCTTTAAGTATTTCATTTTTTTACAGCAAATATAAGTCAGAATCTGTGATTTATTTTCTTAATTTTCCTAATTATGTATTATGTTGTATTAACATTAACTATAACTATGTATGTGACTGCTAACCGTAATTACAGTTTAAAATATATTATTTAGTACACGTGTCGATATTGAATTGTTTATATAAAAAAAAACAATCACGTTGAATTGAATTTTCTCCTTTTGTCTAATTGTAATTTAATTTAATCATGTGTGCTAAACAATATTGTATAATTACAATGTTCCCCTTTATTATATTTGAATTTTTCCAGTAACATCAATTATTTTATAAGTATTAATACAAAAATAAAATGAAATTAGATGTTGGATGTTACTATCAAAATAAAAATATACTTAAAACATATCTGGTTTATGGATTTGCGGTCATGTCTTGTAGGTTAGACTGTCATCAAATCACCTAATGAAGTATCTTGGACTGAAACGGAGAGCTAAATTCATGTGCTTTGTCAATTTACGTGCTGCCGTATTACACCTCTCATTTTCAATGTATGTTCCTGTAGACATTTATGTAAAAACATTTCACAACTATATAAATCAAATTAATTAACATAACATTTATCAATTTTAATTACAGTTCATTTGCTAAACTTTTTCTTCATTAATTTTTTGTACTGTTTTACGTATAGAATATACGTGTCAAAATAAATCTGTATTTATTATCTCATTGAGTATTTATTTTATCTATTTTTTTTTTTCAGAATTATTTACTATCAAATATAGAACAAATTCAATTTTGTTACATTACATGTGCATTCAATATAAAATTAAAATATTTGAGACATGTGAAAATAAGATCTATTATATTGGAACAGATAAACATTTCTAAATTTTTAAGATTAGTTCCAATTGTTATAAATGCTCTAGATAACAGAAAACATGGTTAAGCAATTATTTTATATGATTAAACTATTTATAACAATTAAAACATCTTTTTTAATATTTTACATACTTTTTTTTATTAATGAAAGCTCACAGAGATATAAAAGTATTAAGCAATAATCCTAAGTTTTTTAATACACTTTGCAATAGTTCTATTTACAAAAATAATACTTGTCGAAAATAGTTTACAGAAAGTCCAACAATTCAACTAAATTCAGTTTTAAAATATGTATCTACACTGAAAAGTTTATTGAGAAAAACTATTTTAATGTAACATCCCCCTTAGTTCAAGTCTGTATTTGGAAATAAACAGAACAAGTATTATCTATATATTTTTAAATATCTTAAAGAGCATTTCTCGTTAAATCAATGATGAAGCATACAAAATAATCAAAACTTATGTTTTACATGATTCTTTATTCATTGTGTTTTGGAAAGTAGCATAGAATTGTCCTGTCATTTATTATACATACGTAATTTTAATGTTTTGCATAACATACACCAAATTGAATTACAATGGAACACGAGTCAACAACCTATTATTATAAAGCGAGTCACAAGAGAAGATTTAAGCAATATGTAGCTGTATTTATAGGTAACGTTTTTGTTTTCAAATACACCAATTAAACATTGCTACATTATTCCGATATTGTTGATATTTCAGTCAACATGGGAGCAATAACTGTAGGCATGTTGTACGGATGGTCATCTCCAGCTCTCATTAAGTTAATGTCAGAAGAGTCCCATATTCCTATAACGGCAAATCAAAGTTCTTGGATCACGTCTCTTTTGATGGTCGGTGGATTATTTGGAAGTGTACTGACAACACTGGTCATAGATGTCATAGGGCGTAAATGGACCATTGTCTGCAGTTCAATTCCTTTTATCGTCAGTTGGATAATGATTATTTTTGCAAAAAATGTACCTATGCTATATGCTGCTAGGTAAACACTAATATTAAACAATTGTTTCAATTAAATCACATTTTTACATTATGTATTTAGATTCATTGGAGGATTAGGCTTGGGAAGTTCCTACATGATTGTTCCCATGTACACAGGCGAAGTATCAGAAGATTCTGTCAGAGGTGCTTTAGGTTCTTTGTTCGATACATTTCAAAGCTTTGGAATACTTTTTGAGTACTCTATCGGGCCCTATGTATCCTATTACATGTTGGCAGGTTTATCTACTATAATTCCCCTACTCATGATTATTTTGTCATTAATGATAGTCCCTGAATCTCCATATTTTTATTTGATGAAAGAAAGACACGATGAAGCTAAAAAGAGTTTACAGTTTTTAAGAGGAGTAGAAGATATCGATACAGAATTGAAAATAATGGAAAAAAATGTCGAAGAAGAAATACATCAACAGTCAGGCTTGCTGAGTTTATTTACAAACCGCGGGAACAGAAGAGCGACAATAATAATAATTGGTTTAATGGGGGCCCAACAAGTAAGCGGAGTTGTTGCATTATTAAGTTATTTTCAATTGATTTTTGATGAAACTGGAGGAAAAGTGCCTTCTAGCATTTCTACTATAGGTAAAATAAAATTTTATTTAGATTGCTGAAAAAATTTCAACAATCTAATAACTTTCTGTTCTCATATATTTCAGGTATAGGAGTTGCGCAATTTGTGGCTTGTATTGGTTGTACAATGGTCTCAGATAGATTTGGAAGGCGTCTCTTACTGCTCATATCAACTCTAGGCTCCGCAATATTTCTGGCACTGACTGGAGGTTTCTTCTTCACTAAAGAAGTACTCCACAAAGATATTTCGTCTCTGGCGAGCATTCCAATGACTACTATGATTCTGTACATTGTGGTTGTTAATATAGGTCTAAGTAGCCAGCCATTTGTGCTGCAATCTGAACTTTTCCCAACAAATATCAAAGCCAAGGCCAACTGCGTTGGAATATTGTTTTTACAACTTTCCGAATCTGTTGTCACAAAACTGTTTGAAGTTATTATGACTAATGTCGGTCTCTACATGACTTTCTGGATATTTGCAGTTTGCTGTTTGATAAGTTTCGTGTTTATTTGGGTCTATGTGTTTGAAACTAAAGGAAAATCGCTCGAAGAAATACAAATAGAACTACACGACCGTTCAAAGAAAAAAACACATAAACATGAAACCAAATTTTAAAATAACGTTATGTATATTGTTTATATTGTAAATAGTTAATATATAAAAGAATGAAATGTATCTATTTTTTTATTATTTATTTAAACACATAAATAAAACAAATTAGAATATATAACAACAGCATTACCTACTAAAATAAATTAATAACAAATGCATTCATCGCACCAATTATTAATACGGTAACTACTTATAATATAAGTTTTATAAAAATACTTTTCTTTATAATAATATTATAAATTTAGTAGTTTAAGTAAATCAAATCAAATAAAATTAAATTAAACTTTAACATACATTAATCTTTACGTTTCTTCATCAACATCTGTTGCATTCTTTGTGGCACTTCCGTGAACACAAACGTACCAGAGAACACCATAATTGTAGCGACCCAGTGAGCTAAAGTGAATGGATTTTGAAAATAGATAATAGAAAATATGAGTGATGCAAATTTTCTCAACGTTACAACCAGAGTCACTGTCAGCGATGTACATTCTGTCGTCAAGGTGTAAACAGAACTGATACAAAGATATCTGGAATTAGTTGAGGAAATAAAATAAAATAAAATAGACATTACAGTCATTTTAAATATTTTAAAAGGATACTGTGTTAAAATATTTCCAAGCAGCCAAATGAACATTGTAGGAATTGCAATGTTAACAATTGGAATGTTCATAGGAGAACTGGAAAAGCTGAGCATTGTGTGAGTGTAAATATCATTGTACAAAAACAGAAACCACGGGACCGATAGTAAATGCTGAAACAATACACAATGGTTATATTTAGTGCAATTACAAGATTGATTAACTTACAGAATAATACATGGCTTCCTCAGGATGCTTTCCGTAATGACTGTACAGCCATTCTTGATAAATACCCATTCGAGCAGATACGAACAGAGCTATTGTAAGTAATAGAATACCGAGCACCCACCAGAAGAAACTCTCTGGTAGTTTTTCTTCACCGGGTTTGTACTGTCAAAAAAACAAAACACTTTAATTTTCAAACATTTCTGTTTCTACATACCAATCTTACTTCACGAGATACGACTGTTGCTAAAACAATTCCTATTGTGATTACAACTACTGATAATTTCTTTGCCAATGTGTATTTTCGTTGTAAGATGATTATACCCATAATCATATTGGCTATCAAGGACCCCTGAAAAAAATCAACTTGTTAGAGTACATTCCAATAGATACATTAAAATAAAGTATACTTACTGATCGAAATATCATATGTAACGGTACAGGTATATTAAAACCAAATGCCAAGTTATTTAATACATTCGAGAGGAAAAACATTCCAACAAGGATAAGGTAGTCCTTTATGTCTATTATCCTTTTCACTTTACCGAACTGTGATGTAAAAATAAATCCATGCACTGACAAAAAGAGAAACTGTAAGAAGGTAACCAATGTACCTGCGCCAGGATCTTCTCTGTAAATAGGAAATAAATCAGTACAGACCAATGAAACAAGCTCAAGTAAATATCATACCTAACGATAAGTTCTAAGAATATCATGTTCGACATACAACCAATAAACACACCAGCTATGGCGAAGGCTGCTTTTTGATTCATTTTCAGAGATTATTAAATTTCACAACACAAAAATTATTTAAAAATAATAATACTGATTCTTTTTTAAATCCTGATTTGTTTTAAACTGTCACGATTTTTTTTTAGTTGCAAACATAATTATTGTTTTACATACAATAATTTAATTCCAAAGGTCAAAATTTATAAATATCATTGCTGCCAACTGGTAATTAAATTTTTTATCAGCTTGTTTTATAATTTGATAAAAAATTATAATTTTGACAATCGTTAGAAAAAGGTTATGTGATCACGTGACTACCATGGACATATAAATATATATACAATTTCTTGTTATGAACTCAAATATGTAGGAAATAATAATAAAAAATAACATATTTCCTATATCTTTTATTTTCTTTACAAATAATTACAGTACCTATGGATAAATATTAGAAATTTAATAACAAATATATTCCAAAATCCTGAAAATTTTTAATAAATAACTAGATTGCAATTTAAACCCAAAACAAATACTCGATTTGTGTTTTTATTCAAAAATTATATTGTCTAGCTAGGATAGAATGAATTTGTGTTTCATCAACAACTATCAGTAGGTTTAACACGGAGTATAACAGGCACGCTGGTGCAAGGCAGTATAGCCAATTCTGTGACTACGGCAGTCACGAGGTCGGGAGGAGTTACGTCGTAAGCTATGTTCAAGGGCACGACCGACGCATTTTTCCTCCAGTCCGATAAAATATTCTTATCTGGTGTTATAAGAAGGTCGGGGTCTCCTGTAAGATAAAAATAAAATCATTCACCATAACATAAACTCACTTTATTTCAACGTACCTAGTTCATTATAAACAAATGAATCTGTCTGTACTCTTTCACAGAACTTATATGTTTCACAACAAACAAGCACAGGGACATTATTAGCCTTGGCACTGAGAGCGACTTGAGCTGTTCCGGTCCGAGACATGACGTGACCGTTAGCTAAAAGTGCATGCGCACCCAGGAGCACCTTGCTCACAATTGGCATTATAAAGCTGACAGATGATATCAATCCATAACTGCATTTTACGCCTGCGCTTACCAACCTTCTCAACAGTTCTCTACCTTCTAATAACGGACGACCGTCTATCACCACCACGTGGAACTTTTGTTTCTTACGATGTGCTTCCAGCAAAATGTTTTGAATAAGTGACGAGCTAAAAAGTAAATACATTGATCAGTTTAAAATACAAATCAATCAAGTTTATTTTATTTACCATCCGTATGTCAAAATAACATCATCTTTATCGATTTTCGGCTGCACTGTGTTGCTGATAGCTTGACCGGCCATTTCTATCTGCTCTTTAATAAATACATTTATACAGTCGTGTAATTTGTACGTAGCGTCTGCATCAGTTATGTTATTAGGTAACTGTGTTAATTGCCATTTTAAGAACTTGAGAGCATTCATCATAGAAACAGATATAGGCCTGCAGTAATGTAAGTAATCCACGTTCTTCTTCAACACAACTTCAAAACCACGACCAAATTCTTGCCGTGGCGGAGTTTTGTAGTTGGAAATCATGTCTTTGATCACCTCGAGCATGGCTATGCATCTGGCATTAGAACCCTGCACAATGCCTGCTTTGTACTGCAATCCTAACTGAAATACTTTAGGGTTTACTGCAGAGTAATCAACGTTTTCTTTTGTCACGTACAGATGGCTGAACAGTTGTACTTTTGGTTCAACAGAAGCTTTAGGTTTCTCTTTTATACAGATTTCTACTTTCTTCTGGACAACTTCTTGAGGTGCTTTTGTTTTAGGTGCAGTCATTTTTGTTACAATTACACTTGTGGTTTTTGCAGCTCTCTGGGCTTCTTGTTTTGCCCTTCTCTCTGCTTTTAATTGAGACTTACTTTTTTGTTCTATTTCATTTAAATTACCCGTTTGTTTTTCTTTATTATCTACAACCGATACTTTATTTTCCTGTTTTTTCTCATTTTCTTTTGTTATATTTTCTTGCTTGCTTAAATTTATATTCATATCCATTTCTATATTTTTACTCTTTTCAGATACTTTTTCATCAATAGTTACATGTTTCATATCTTTGACAATATTCTCACCTTTGTCTTTATTCTTTTTAGCATTTTTCTTTGCTTGTCTTGCTGCTAAAATTGCTTCACGTGATGTATCAGTTTCTGTCTTTACTTCGACTGATTTATTTTCTTTCACAGATTCTAGATCAGTTTGTTTAATTTTTTCTGGAGGATTCTTCTTTGCAGCTTTCTTTTCCCTTCTCTGAGCTAAGATAGCTTCTCGAGATTCGGCGCTAGGAGCAGGTTTAGCGTCTTCCATGTTGCTAATATAAGATACTATCGCTTGGTTCTTTGTATTAGTTTTATCTACAGTCAACACTTCATTTTCCAGTATAAGAACCGGACTAGATACTTTTGGTATAGGAATATGATCACAAATTGGAATTAAATCTGAAGGATGACTCTGAGACAGAAGATTAGCAACTTCCAGGTTTTTTGTATCGTGGTATTCAGTTAGACATTCTTGAAGTTCGCATATCTTCTTGATACCTGCTAGAACTTTATTTTTACACTGCTCACTTTGCTCACGCGGTTTTGTATTCATTGACTGTTTGTTTATATCTGAAGACTCGGACGTGTTAGTTGTTCTTCTGATTTTTGCTTTCTTTCGTCTTAAATGTCTGCGACTACTGTGCGAAAGCTTTTGTTGTATATTTGAATTTCCAGTGGTATTATCCTTAAAAATTACATAAATGTCATACAATATATTAAATAGTTAAAAACAGAAAAAAGCACACGAAACATATTTCATTGTAATATCAAGTTACTTTTAGGTTATGAGAGGTTAAGAATGCATTAAGAAAGTGTATTAAATAATCGAGATTTATTATCAAAAAGCATTAATTTGGCGCATAGCAATAACAACATGCTCACTTATTTTAGTAAAACGTAAAAACAAACATATACCTATAGTAAATAATGACACAAGCTTTCTACACTAATATTGAATAAACACTAAATACCTTATTACAATCCATTGCCTCCCAAGATTAATAATATTTATGCATTAAAATAGTTACTATAAAGATAGATTTTAAACATATAAATAGTTCTGCAACATATTCAACATTTATACTAAATTGCGAAATATGATTAAAATTTTGTTACCTTTTATTTAATTCACAAAAACATGTATAAAATATTTTTATATAAAGCAGCTTGAATTATTTTAAATAAAAATGTGATGCAACAATGACAGATCACCATAGATAATACATAAGTCTAATCACGTGGCTTCAAAATAATAGATACAGAATTATCATATGCTTGTACCATAGACAGAATAAGTTAAATTGATAAAGCAGTGAATCTAAACATGTGAAATTGAAGTCCTGGTATACGAGTTTTAAATATTAGTTATGTATTGAAATATGGGATAAAATAAATCAAATTTAATAATTTTCTTATGTTATATAGTGAATTTCTTTAATTTTTATAAATTTTTACAAAATTTTTCATTTATAAACTGCAAAAACAAAAAAAAAAACCATAAGGATAAAAATAACATACGATAAAAAAAATTATCAAGTTATTTTATTAATCAAATAACTCTTGATCAAATGTACAAAGTTTATTCACTCACAGAAAACAAAAAAATATATATAAATATATACTTTCATATGTATATATACCAAGAACTCGAACCGCTCTAAAGTTCTAGTTGGGAGGTCGGTTTTCATTCCGGCCAAGCAACAATTGTGATGGAAATGATTCAGTTCCAAGTTGTGATACCTACAAAGGTAATGTTCGAGTTCCTGATATACATGTATGTATGTATGCAATGCACACTATATACATACATATAAATATATATAACCAGTGGTGAGAAACATTTTCCAAAAGGTATTTTTCAGCCACTATCATGATACCAACAGCCTTACTAAATGCGATTATTTCTTCCATATTTCTTAACAAACCAAGAAAAAAACCAAACCGGCCAAAGGAACTGTGAGGACGAGGACGCAAACATCTATTGGCGTCTCGTTTACAATATTAGTGTGCCTGGTTTCTTTCCAACAATGATGCACTTTATTAAAATATATGCATATATATATTTATATATAATTATTTACAATTATAGAATCATATTATCGATTACAAAATAAAAACATCGCTTTGTCGACTACAGTCCTGGATTGTGATAATTTTATATACAAATTACTCATCGTACATCGAGGCTCTACCTCTAACATGTCAAAATTCATAAATAAACAACAGAGATCGAATCCTATATTGAAAAAGTACATCACATCACGTGGGGTGATAAGATTCGACCTATCGTCAAAAAGTATGGAAGAATCTAAGCTCGGTGATAAAACAGTCACATCGATATATTATTTGTCCGGAGCGATATATAAAGATATACCGAAATCACCGATTCATACATCATCTGTATGTAAACACTAGATATTTTAAAAACGCCTCGTCCGTCTGTATTCTTAAAATATATCGTTTGCTTTTTATAAAAACCAAACTTTCAATATTACACGTAAAAGAAATATCAGAAAATGATGGTATATAAAAAAATTCAAAACAATCGTCGAAGTTAGCATTCGCCTGGTTTATAAAAAAAAGTGTACGTTTAAAAAAATAAAATCAAACATCCGAGCGGCCTCGTGCATCCCGACACTATCGTAAAAAAAGAAAACAGTCTCCTCGAAAATAATATCTAAACCAAGAAAATATTAGCCTCAACTGAGCAAAAGTACAAACAGTTAACAAAATAAAAATAAAATAAACAAAACAAGACTGAAGAAATCACATCATATACAGTGCTTAACATTCTAAAAGAAAAAGTAGAAAGTAAACAAGATTATGTTATTGATTAATTCACTAATTCACCTAAAGATTACAGCTCAATTTCATCTCTCCGAAACAACACGACAGACGTACGTTTATGCTTCTATGGAAGAGACACCCGACGTCGGAGAGACCTTCAGCCCAAAGACGGGAAATCATGCTCGTCGTCTACCTTCGGTGCACTTTGGCGATTGTGTCTTTGTGTAATGTTCTTGTCAACGCGTCCAGCTTCCTCAGCCTGCAATATAAAAATTAAAACTAAAATAATCTGTTCATAATTTACACTGATGGTCGTCGTTTCACTCACAATCACGCTCGCACTCACCATGTCGTCACTGTTACGGAACGACTTGGCCACGTTCTCACGACGCGGGCCTGGTCTAGGGCCTCCGCGCCCTGCACCGCCCCCACGAGATCCTCTTCCACCAGGCCCGCTACGTCGTCCATCAGTAAAACGTACCTCAATGTCCAGAACATGCTTTTGTCTTCCTACGCGTTGGGGATACTCGGATGCATCATATTCCTTTAAAAAATACCATTCTATTAATTAACATCATCTTACATAACATATCTTTTAAACTTACCTCTTCCTCTGATTCTTCTTCTTCCATTTCACGCTTCTTGTTCAGTTCATACATATTTTTCCATTGGCTCAAATCTTCACCCTCTCCTGCCTTACGCAAGTTGTATTGTGGTTTATGAGTTTTAGCAGCACGTTGTGCCTTCCATTCATCTAAAGTCAATTCCCGCACTTCTTCCTCAGCTGGAGCCGCAGGCCCGCCTTCGCCTCCTTCTGTTGCACTTTCACCACCTTCCCTAAAACCATGTCACATTTGTTTATAACTAATTCTCAATTATTTACTTTCAAAATTATCTTACTTTGTTTCAGGAGCTGAATCCGTTTTCTCAGTGTCCCAAGTTTGATCTGGATCAATAGTTTTGTTTGCCTCTCTGTAAAAGTCAAGTATAATGTATTATTATAAATACAATAAATAAGCAAGCAAGATCGAGGGAGGAATAATAACAAGAAATAAGTACACTGCTCTGAAATACTCACTCAATATCGTCTTTATGAGAACCCCAGTTATGAGCGCCGGCTCCGTCTCTCTTGTCGACAGCTTTCACACCACTGTAACCAGAACTACTTATTGTTACTTATGAAAAATATTGCTGTAGCGTCTGAATGGAATAATTATCAGACAATCAGTATCTTTGATAAACAAAATCAATATAAAAATAAAATAAAAATGTTAATGTTGAAAATAACCTATAAAATTGTTTTCAAAATTACTTAATAAAAATATACACTTTCAACACATAAAATATTAAACTAAACTTACGTTTTATCAGAGCCGCTTTGCCGATCGAATTCACGTTTTCCACCACGTCCTTCAAAATTACGTCTTGGTCCGTCGGTGCGCGGCTGGCGTGGCCGGGCCCCTTGGACTCCTCCAGTACGTGGTCCACGTGGGCCCCCTTCACCGCCACCGCTCTCACCTTCACCACCAGAACCTGAGCTCGCTCCTCCCCGGTTATATTCTCTTCTCGCAGGCCGTTCCTCTCTAAAGCCATCACTGTTTGTAAACCTGTTCTCAACATTGGCAGAGCCGTTGAAAGGTTTCTCATCACGATTCCTTTTGTTATTTCTTTCTTCCCTGTTTTCATTCGAGAACTTCACATTTCGATCAGTGCGTATGTCATTATTCTTTTGAGGTCCGTTCTTTGGTTTTTCTGCTGTGAAATCACAATATAATTTTCAGTAATAATAATTAACAGAAAATCAAATTTACAAATAAATCAGTGTTATATTAACATATTCACTTTGTTAATTAACTACTAAATATTACATAAATGGTTATGTTTTTTATCTTAATATTATTATGTTACATGTGTTAGTAACTAGATTTCTGCAATTAATGCAAACAATAAAAAAAAAACACTATCTTACAAATAACATTATAATAGATAAAATTTGTTAATTTATTGAAAATGAATGACCTTGATAAAGTTTTACTTTCATTATATAGAATAGGTATATAAAATAACCAATTGCTTGAAGTAATTGTCTCCTAAATATTTGTAAACATGTTCAAATTATCATTTAATTGATTATTATTATAATAACTTTATTTTTGTACTTAATTGAATGAAGTAAGTTGATATGTGGAACATGTGTAATATAAAATCTGTCTAAATAATGTTTACAACTAACCAGTGTAAATACATTGAAAAGCATGTAGTTTAAATATAAGATAGGTATATCTAAATTCCTTTCTTACTGGAACATTCTAAAAATAACAACACCATTGCCATATCTATTGCATCTTCATTATAATGTCACTTTGTAAAAAAAATAAAGTTGGATATTCATTCAATTATTATATTGTATTTACAGAGGAAATATTCACCAGAGAATTTACCTATTTGTAATTGAAAGAAATATTATTAACATTTGCAAACGAATGTCATTATTTGAGATAGATTTGTTTCAGCAATACATTAGATTGATTGTGTAATTTTCATTAGTAAAACTAATTTATTTACTGTTACTACATAGCTAAATAGTCAAGGTTCATTATTTATGTCGCACGTTTAGGTACCTATGGTGTAAACATTAATATTTCAAGTATAATTTTCTAAATGAAAGGCACTGATAGACAACGACTGAAAAATATAAAAGTTAAAAATATTAAGTGACGCTTCGTTTGGAAACTCCACAATGTTCTCGTTTTGACTTTAAAGACAGAGTAAAATTTGGACCATGTGAGACGTTCGACGAACGGTGAGGTCAAGCAAGCATGGCGGCATTAATTATTAAAATAAACCGGTCAAAATATTAATATTATCAAGACATACCTTCTCGTTTTTCCTGGGGTTTCGCATTTTGGGTTTCTTTCATTCCTTTTCTCTGAGCAGGTCCGGTTTTAACTTTTGTTTGAGCGTCGGGTTTCACTTTATTTTCCTTTTCGGCGACCTTCGTTTTCTTTTTTAACTCCTTCTCTTGTTCTTTAGATTTCAACATTTCCAGAGGATCCGTATCGTCGTCGTTTAAAAAAAGGGCATAGCGATTAGCTATGCCGATCCCGTACGTGTTCTCCATGATGGATATTTATTAAATTACACTTCACAACAACGAGATGTTGGAAGATATTTTATATGGCTCCTTCAGCCTTTTCCACTTAGGCGATCATACACACAATATGGCCGTTGGCGCGATCAAACAACTCATACTGACCAACTTCACACAGTCAAAATGCGCAATCTAGTTGCGCCCCACCACATCGCACTACACCAGCAGCTCTGCATATATATATATATATATATATATATATAACATACGTGTAAACAGCATGTGTGTGCGATATATGTAACTAAGTACAGTACGTACTTTTTTTTTTACAGATTAACAATTACAAACATTTCGCCATATCACAGATAACTTGAAACCACCTATTATTGTATATCAAACAGCAATAGTACGTGATTGTTTATATCAAGCAAAGCAATTTAAATAAAATGCATTATTTGACTACATTGTTGAATCTCTCTATATTTCCTTCTTGGCCACATAATAGTATATCTGTCTTCTAAATCCTGACGTTAAAGTGTTAAAGGAACGGGTACGGGTATGGGTAAACACTAATGAAACAAATCATCAATATGTTATTTACAATGTATTGAGTTAATAATTTTTACAATGAAAATAACAAATGTTTACAAAAAATATTGCTAGGTAAAATAATTTTTCTTAGGTATATCGAAACAAGCTGCCTATAATTTAAAATTTTGACTGATATCCAGAGAACTGCATAGAGTAAGATAATACATATAACGATTGATAAATTGGATCACTATAATACAGTCGATTCTTTGTTAAATAAAACTCACTACAAAACTAAAAGAAATAAATACAAGCAAAAATTTGTCCATTTTTACTTACAATTTATTAGTTTAATGATATGACTTGATACATTTGATAAAAATATTACTAAATCACATGTCTGATATTTCAAAGTTGTTATATTCAAATAAAAACATTAGGCAATTTTGTTCTTTTTTAAATTATTTCAAAGTCTCAAATGTTTATATTGAATTTTGTTCTAAGTACATTTTTTAAGAATAAATGAAAACAATAATCTGTTTTTCTACACAATTATATTTATTTATTTTATTGCATTTGTATTACCGATATATTATATTGCTTAGAGATAATTGTTGTTGCGTGAAACTTGACATTGACCGATATAAGAAATAACAAATCATTTGTTCCATTTACTTTTCATGCTTTTGAGATCTTACGTTATATTATTATGCTTTGCTTTCTTATCAGTATAACTTTATACAATTTTGTGATGTAGAAAACATGATTTTAAAATGAAATAAATAAATATATTAAAAATATTAATTAAATAAAGTCCATACTGATAAGAGAGTGGTATTTTTAAAAAAATATCATCATTCAACACACAAGTAAATGTATTGGGTATTTATTTTATAATTGCACTATAGTAAAAAAATAAAAATTCTTTAAAAAAAGCTAAAAGTTCAATTATAAACCAAACGTACATATTTACAGAGTACGTTAAAATGGCACTGATACTCATTATAAATAAGAAACACGTTTCTAGGGAGGGTTTACATAAACCATTAACAACTCAGAACAAACGGAAACAGAATGACATCTGTGTCCGTTGGATCAACTCTACACCTTCCACCCAAACGAAATCGCACCGGTCCCAATTCTCTGAATAACAATCGCCCGCGTCCGACGGGACGTCGGGTCGAAACCGTGCCGCACGCACTGGAAGGAATCAACAGACGGCTCGACGGTCCAAAATAAATTAATCCAATCAGATAAACAAGCTCATATATAATTAGTTATAAATATTAAATTTATCACTACACGTAATATTAAAGAATATTTTACATTAATCTACATCTAAGCAGTAACTCGATCGCAAGTTCTTAGTCAGTCGTCGCATACGTCACTGCCTTCGAATACACATAATGACTAAAATATAAACGAGTCTGTTCAGAGATCTAAGTCTAAGAGGATTGTCCACGGCATACAAAATACATCAGCGTCTAGCAGACAAACAGACGCGAGCGACTTCCGTTTCACTGACGGTGCAGTCAGGACTCGGTATGGGACGGGGGAGGCTCCAAATGGCAGACTACTGTCTCACCATCTAGAACAGCAGCTAACGAGCGTGCCGCATCTCCGCCACCGTGTCTACGTAACGGAATCAACGGTCTGTGATCACTGTAGGAACGTGACGACTGGCGTGACATGTCACTCGTATCTGATATCTGCCGGTCAATCTCCTCATACACAGGATCATCCGGTCTCGTGTCACCTATCTCTGTGTATGTATGTGTCCAAGGTCCGGGCCCTGGTTGTCTTCTTGGCCGTCTACCCGCAGTACCTGGACCAGCACCCAGTCTTCCAACTATACCTGCTCCAACAACTCCTCCGCAACCTCCGTACGGGTCCTCTTGTTCTGAACCGCCGTGACCCGAATCTCGGCTGTACGACTTAAAAGAAATGTTCTGCAATCAAAAACAAAACACACTCCGTGAAGATCTCTACCGTATCCCTTGTTGTATCCTCTCACTCCAAGCACTTAAGCGTAAAAGCAGTATAGCTGTACAACATTCATTCCAATGTTAAATAAACAAACAATTAATTATTATAATTTCAATAAAAGATTAGTCACAAACGTATTAGAAAGTTAGAGTAAGTAGGGGAAATAGGTGGCATGTTTTTGAAATTCAATTCTAAAAGCTAAAATATTAAAAATTGAAGTTAGTAATCACTTGTTTTTCCAATTTGCTTTAAGTTTAAATATTTACTCTTGCTTTTGAATGTAAAAAATAATTTACCATCCATAACTCATAAAAAACACAATATGTTAAAATAGTTAAGAAAAAACATAACTTTATTGTACTGTTTTGGATGCAAAAAAAACGGTAAATACATTTTTGCCATATAGTTTAAGTATTTGTACAGCTCTAAAGAGCATATCAAGCAAATGGAAAAATCTCTAAATAAATACCACCAATTTACCCCTCACTTACCCCATATAAAATCAAATATACACAACTGCGCTACTATTTATTATTATATTATTATTCTAATTAAACTAAAATACTGTTATTACCTTCCATTGTAGCGGTTTGTTAAGGGGGCCCCATGTGGTGGCAGACTTGGGAAAAGCAGGAATATGTGCAGAAGGAGGGGGGCTTTCCGGATAATGCACATGATGGTGGTTGTGCGGCCGGAGGTACGGCATCGTAGCCGTGTTGTCTGCCGATAGTTGGTGAACGTGCGATTGTGTGGGGAGAGGGACAGGTGCCGTGGTCTGAGGGGTCGACAGAGGACAGTTTTTGCCACCACTTATATGACCAATTGTATTACAACTGCGTGAGCTCCAGCCTTTTTGCAGACTGTACTGTAGCTGCTGCTGGAACAAGGAAATAGTATATGCGTACCGCCACCCAACATGCCACACCTCTTTATTCCTATTCCTCACGATCAACCCTTTATTACACTTACTCTACATTAACCAAAGAATCAGTTAACACAAATAGTTTTTAATAAAAGGTTAATCTTTCCTCGTAGAAACGACAAAACATTAAATGCAAAATGTTGAAAACAATAACTTATTAAAGTCAATTAATTCCACACAAGCAAACTATTAGTTGGAAATAATTCAATACGAGAGAGGGGGGTGGGGGGAGAATCTGTTACTGTAAATGTCGTTTAATAAGGTTTCGCACAGCACCACCACATACAAATTCAAAAAGCCTCATGTTAGTTAAAGCATATTCATTTCAATACACACCTAACGGCAGAGGCAAAAAAAATGTTAGTTAACAATTTCATATTCGGTTCATCACTGTTCTTTATTTTAATAAAACCATTCAACCTTTTCTGTTTTCCTAACTTCAAAGTAAAATGACATGTCGGTCTCATAACCAAATAGAAACGGTAAAACAGCATGACAAAAGAAAGAAAAGTGATCGACCTGGCCGTCGGTAGCTAGCGTAGGCGTGTACCTTGTACATTACGTTGCAGGCCGTGGTGGTTCTGTACGATAGGAAGAGGCCTGTGAGGCCTACTGTTAATGTGTAAGTTATTCGAGTAGTTGCTACCCACGCTAGCCGTATGTTGTGCTACGACGTCCGTCGTCCCGTTGCCTGCGTACAGAGACTCGCGCCGGTCTTTCCCGGTGTTGGCTGCTACACTGGCGTTACTGCCGCTCGTACCTCCTCCTGCGCCCCCGCTTGTCGCTGTTGCTGTACCGGTATTCGACTTGGAACACCTCAGACAGCGCGGTAACCACGAGTGCTGACGAACCAACTTCCTCCACTCTTTACGAACCTGATAATAGTGTTATCATGTTATAAAATTTACTCAAATATTATTTTTGTTTAAATACCAACCTTTTCGTTACGAGCACAGTGAAATACAAATATGAAAAATCCTTGCAGTGAATTGAGAATGCTGAATATATAAGCCATCACAACTGTTTCTTCATTTAAATAAAGTAATCCAAAAGTCCACGTAAGACCTAACAGGAAAACCAACACGATTGCACCTCGTAACCAAACCCTAAAAAAAGTCATTAATATTAATTATAATTAATGTATTACCAAGTACATTTTATTTTAAATCATATCATATAGAAATACAATTAATTTTCATTAAAAAAAAGCATTGAATTAAATTAAATTATCAAGCATCGTGTTAGTGTTTTTTAAACAAACAATTAAGCACTCTACATAATGCATATATATTTTATAGACATGCGCAATAAAAACAGAGCTGTTAACTAAATTTACTCAAAATGAAAACAAAATTGTTAGTGTATTTTGTATATTAATATTTTTATTATTAACTATACAAGTTCTGTATGAATTAATATTTTCAAGTATAATTCATACACAAACAATGCATTCAAATATGTTATATATACACAGGGTGTCCACAGGTTTTTGAAAAAAATTCCCTGACTACATATTCTTAATTCCTTGATCAAAATTTTTCAAATCATTCAAGTTTATATTATTTTTTTCTAATCCAAAGATTTGAAATATTGAAACAAGAGAAACACTAGCTGCATACAATAATATGATATAAAAAAAAACTGATTGGACACCCTGATATAAATTACTATCAAATAATAAAACACTTTACCAACAAATATATTTCTTTATAAATGATATTCATTGATAATGTGCTAGATAAAGAATTAATTTTCGATCTTGTGCAATAAAAATTAATAATGGAAATAAATAAATACGAAAACCGTTCTTACAAATGAGATTGCAATTTGTATCGAAGTACATTTTCTTCTTTCCCACTACAGGCAATACAGTGTGAGTTACAGTAAGTAGTGTACCAACCAACCATTCAACCACATTAGAGAATGCCATGCAAAGAAAAACAAAACAATAGAATTAGAAGAACGTAACATCACATATAATATGTACATTATATCATGTAACATGTACAATAAATATGGTACAATTGTTTATTATTTACTTTTCAAATGTGTTAAAGAAATTTATTAAACTATTTACTCCTTTTTATAAATAAACCTGAAAACAACTATAATAACAGAATCTACAATTAATCTAATCACGTGTTTTATAAATCAAGAATATCTAATTTGTAATTAAAACATTTAAAATTTAGTTATAATTTATAAACATCCAAAATAAAATCCAAGATTGATCAAATTTAAGAAAGGTGTAAGATAGACACAGATTGTTCATTCACAGTTAGTAATTTTATTATGTAATCAAGAAAAAGAGCATGCAAGTTATTACAGTAAGTTATAATCTTTACCTAGCACTGGCAAGTCTCGAATGCTCCTTGCTCTTCATGGAAATAGAAGCGTTTGCGTGGCGACACATTATGATAATCGCCAAACTGAGGAACATCAGATTTGCCTGCAACATAGAAACATACAGTCAATATGTGATTTAATCTGACGCTAGTTCAATAAAACATACCACAATGACAACAACGACTGGACCTATGAAAGTGAAGATGAAGTAGTTATCAGCACGGAGCCAGCAGTACCGGTCAGTGCCGTAAGATGTATGGTCTACGGTCGCAGCTATTGCCACAATGAGTAATGGACACCCGTAACCCGCCAAGTAATACCAACGAGCCCGACTTTTCTCTGCTTCAAAAACTTCAACCAGCATTACATACAGCTGGAAACCTGAAATAGATGTATATTGTACATATATGCGCTCTAGAAGAAGCCTAACTTGTCAATTAATTTAAATACACAAATACAAATACAAAACTAAAGTATGAATTATGACTAGACGTACCTTCTAAAAACATCCACGCAAAAGCACAGAGGAAAAAGAAGTGCAACAAGCCTGCAATAACACCGCACATGATTATCTGTTCTGTCTGATTGATTCCGGCTATGAACAGAACTTCAGCTATTAATAAACAGATGCACAGGTTTTTGTGTATTGTCGTACGATCAGACTGTAACAAAACAAAAACAATCGCATTATAACTTATTATTATAATTATATTCAATATAATATAAATACCTTCAGTCCTCTAAATACTTGGAATGTAATGATGGCTAAGATAAGACAAATTATAGATACTATACAGCCAATATAAGTTATGATTTGTAATGTTGTTTCATGTCCAGATGAAAGCTGGGTCTGATGAACGTCCATTAAAATGGCAAAGTTGGTTAAATGATCACACAGACACATTGTGTGTGTGCGATTTGTGCTTTCCACATGACAACCTTCTTCAGACCATGCACTAAAACAATATTTATATACGTTAGTGTTTTCAAACGGACTTATATGTTTCATTTACTCACTTCATTGTGTAATCCCAGAAGACACACTTAGGATTGCTCACGTTCTCCGTGTGCAGATGTCTCAGCGACAGCCTGATAGGTTCAGACAACTGGATGTGTCTACCTTTACCCAAGCTGGCTGATATCACTTTACTGTTTAGGACTTTGGTCACGTTAGACGGAGTGTCCAGAGATTCAGGTGACCACTGGAGCAATTGCTCTAGTCTATCGAATGCTACAAACACCAGCCTGACCAAACCCCCCTCACTGTTTTCGCGTAGCGCGCTCTGCGGCAGCAGTACCCAATCGTTACTAGCGCTCCATCCCTCGCTACCTTCGCCAGGGAACCTCTCTTCTGCACCCATGTTACGGGTTTCCAACACACGTACCGATAACACTGCAAGACAAAATATTATAACAGATGTTCTCTATGATTTATAAAATCAAATACTTACTAATATTTTTTACAGTTTGTATCACAGTTTTTTCTCTAATTACAGTGTCTGCTAAAAGAAATGCATTCTCTTCTAAGCCCGTCAGCAACGATGTCGCTACACTCATTTGCTCTTTATAGCCTAAGTCTTTCCACGAGGGATGCTGGGTAGAATCCAACAGATTGCTCCCTGTCTTCACAACGTTGTTCAACAGTTCTGTGACAATTGCTTCACGTTGTCTTGCATCAGGAATCGACTGTATGTTGTTGGCCATTTTACGAGCCATTTTCATTATGATTTTAGTAGTGATAATCATATCCCCACCATACAAAGTTTTTGAACTAGTCACCTGTAACATAATGTAATTGTAATTACACACATCTAAGAAAAAATACAAAAATCACTTATATTTGTACTTAAAGTACTTGTGCACAGCTGTGAATTTACCTGTGCCAAGTCAGAAGTGATTGCTATAAGCGAATCTCCTTCCATTATCCTGGCTTCTAAACTAGTGACCCATGCTGATCTGCACTGACTGAGATCTGGAGTCTCCGGTGTCCAATGAGGCCCGGGGGCACAGCGCCAGTGTGCTAGACCCGCAGCACCTCCTGGACACGGCTGTATTGCTCTTTCTCCCACTCTTGTCCAGTTCCAATGAAGACCACGTGCACCCATGGGTCCGCAAGCCTCTGCTTCATTCAGATTTGGAACTATACGAGTATCCCGGCCATTACTCTCGTTCCAATCTGTTTCTATATCCACTTCAGGCGTATATTCTACAGGTGAAACTTCCATCTGAGGTACTGCATCAAATTAAACAAAATTAATACAATCCTGTGACTAAGAACAGATAGAAACACATACCTGACGTTGTTTTAAAAGTGACCAGCGCATGGGCCGCAGTCGTATGTTCAGATTCAACAGGATGGGGGCCCTGCGACCGTTCATCGGGACCTGGCTGTAGAGGAGCTATAGGCAGAGGCGGAGGCCTAGCAGTTGAGGGAGTAGCTACCGCTGAAAGTATTTCTACAGACTTGGATTGCGAGACTCCTGTCACGGTGGCCGCCCCCTGCACTGAGGGGTCTTCAGTCACTGCGGACGGACGTGCAATCACACGAGCCGTGCTCCAAACGCTCGGAGGTTGCGAGGTCATCAACCACGGAGGACTTGGCCGATTTGTGGTCGTTGTAGAACTCGCTAAAATCACGGAAAATGCGATAGTAACCAATTATAAATGATACCGGAGGTCTTTACTACAATTTTAATTTAATTTAACTTCTAATTTCAAAAAAATACTTAATGCACTTATCTGTAAACCAAAGTCAAACAGTAGAAGTGCATTTATTAATTTAATTTAATCACATAAGTTTTTGAACCTCTGATTAAGAAACATAGTAAAAACAACTATGGTTTTTAAAACCATATCAATGGTTTACATATTATGTAACTCTTGTAAACAACTTTAAACATTTAATTCAACAAACAAATACATTAGATACTTACTACGCATACAACGATAATGTGCTTCCAAATATTTCAAAGTCCCTGGACAAGGGTCTTCAAACATGTTGGTGCTTGCCAGAATACTACAATTCTGATTGTTTGTGCACCTATAAAGACGAACAGTTACACAATGTTTAAAGACATTGTGTTTCGTGTTCGCTCAATAACAATGCTTGCTACGTTGCTTAATTTTTTAAATTTCTCTTTGTTTCCTTAGTAAAAAGCTCTTAGCTTTTACAAATTAATTAATTAAAATATAAATTGACATTTGTATCACCAAAATGACTAGAGATAGTTACCAAGTTGAATAACATAACTTTTAGCTTAATTATAAAAAAAAATAAACCTCTACAAACCTATATCTATACATTGGAAGTGCAATTCTAGGTATTTGAAAGTCCCTGGACATGGATTATCATCAAAATAAGTATCGTTGACATTTATAATGCAAACTGATTCAAAATTACATCTGAAAATTTAAATTAATTTTTTCCTGTGTTTAAAATTTTATATTGTAATTTATTTCCATGTTATTTTGTTTTTAAATAAAGAAATTCTTCAAATTGACTGCTTTTATTTTATTATTAAAATAAAAGTGAATAAATAAAAACAAAAAAACAAAATAACAAAATATTACTCGAAATGAATTTATAGAAAACAAAAACAAAATAATTTACTTATGCAAAAATATAGTACAAATACAATGAAAACAATTTATATTTAGAATATGATATAAACACTGTTTCCCAAAATAAATAAAGCATTTCATGTTTCCATATTGCATTTTAAACAAACACATAATCCCAGAAAAATGTTAAATTTAGAATAAACATAAACAAAAACAAATGAGAAATGTATGAATGTATAGAAAAATAAATAATTCTTTTATATGTATATACCAACAGAACATACGTTATTACAAAATTCAGTTAATGATGAAAATATTTTTGTGTATAGCATCTATTGAATACACAAAAACCTTTTTATACATTAATGATATCGGGTCTCGTTATATCTGATAAAATTTCAATAGAAGCCCATTTTTCTAGCACAATCAGTTAATGGAAATTCAAACTACACTGATTCAAAGTAATATCCATTCAGAGTTATCATATGCTTTATTTGGTATCTATAATAATTACCCTATTGAAATTTTGTTAATGAAAAAACACATAACGAAGCAATGAGAGCAAGCATTGTAGAGAACACAAAACACAAAGTATGTATGTATATATTATATATATCTATATAGAGATATCACAAAAAGCTGAAATGAAAAATATGATTAAAAATGTTTTAACACAATAACAACCCTTACTACAAAAATCCATTTAGATTTTTTAGATAATTTGTACTTAACAGAATGACACTCAAAGGATTAAAGCTTCCAAAAACCCCAGTTATTAAATTTTTTTAACAAACACTTATATACATGCAAATGAATAACCCCATTTAATTTAATGTTAGTGACACACGTACACAACATAGAAAGTAAATAGATATAAAGATAAATAACTGACTTGCTATGAAGGACGCGCAATGATTTGAGCGACATGCAGTTCACGCTCCAGTCTGTGTTTCCGTGGTCGTTGCAAATTGTGATAGAAAAACGGCCATAGTTGGCACGAATCAGATGAATACGTTCACCCTGGCCACACTCGATCTTCAGCGTTTTACCTTCACAGGCATACGCCGTCTCATAGTGCATGGCATCTGAAAAAATACCTCATTACCAATAGCTAAAGCTTATAAAACATTGCTGACTTCTGAAGTGGTAGTTTACACTTACCTATGCCTCGAGAAAGAGAGCCGGGAATCCAGACGGCAGCAGAGACTAGTAGCAGTCGCCACAAAGACTCTACAAGCCGCCGGGCCATGGCAACCGCTATCTCTGCCTAAAATAAACAACACTTATGTAAAATACATTATTTAAAAATACCAATTTCTCATATATAAAATAAATTTTCATTAACTCACACTTATGTTATATTTATAAAAACAAAAGCATGTATTTATTTATATATTTAACATAGTTTGTCTTCAAATAAATCACATGTATGTGTTTAAGTTAAGTTATCTGCTGACAATACAAATATAAAATAAAAAAATCATGTACTTGTCATTATGCAAGTATGTAACATATATACATTAACAACTAATTATTTTTATAAATTATGGCAAAAGAGGAAATGTATTATCAGCATTACGAAATTCCATTAGTAAGTAAAATGACTAAAGGTAAAAATATTAACGTCATTATTGACATAAAATTATGAATAATGCGGTTTAAAATAATTACATTAAATAGTTAAATATTTGCCAATATGAGATATAAAATACATATATGCAAAATAAATTCATTGGTACAAGGCTATCAAATAGTTTCTGAATGTATTTTAACTGAATATCTAGATGTACAGGTAAAAGTAGGTACTGCATGTAACCATAATTTGCACTAATTATTGAAAAGATTGCAAATTCCAAAAGCATTCTATAGATTACACTTAACATTTGACATTTAACACCTTTATAGGTATATATTATACTTCACAACTTTCTATTAGATATTTTAGCTATGCAATGTAACTGGTATAAAATACGTTCATTTATTAATTTCAAGAAAATAAAATAACTTTTTCTTTCATTCAACATATTTTTAATCTTTAACCCATGTATATAATGACGATCTCTATTTTAAACTAATTAATTTAATGATGTTATTTTTAATAAAATGTATTTACTTTTTTACAATGAAAGTTATTGATTGAAATGGAAATTCCTATATTATAAAATAAATTCGTAGTAAAGAGTTTCTACTGTATTTAACAATACAGCCGTGACTTTAACACACAATATATTTATAACAGCATAAATAAAGTATATAATATTATAATAAATAAAAATGTAGGCATATCAAGTTTACTTTGTTTACATTTAATTCGTGTTTTACTGTATAAACTATATAATCTAAATAATTAATAAAACTTAGAATCCACGACACAAAATATTAAATAAAACAGCATTAATAATAATTTAAAACAATATAAAACACAAAAAAAAACCATTTAGCTCATTGTCAGTGAAGAACCAAGACTATAATAATAAAAATTCTTCAAGATATTTTATCATATAATATAAACTAACCGTCAGTTTATACTATCGAAACATTGAATTATATAAACATTCGAGATTATTTAAGAATAAATATTTACTTTATTTTGATTTATTTTTTCAAAGTGCAATAATTGGAGTGTTTTATATATCATGTTAAATGTATATTTCGTTTGATAATATCTTCGTTTATTTAGGAATGCGTATATAATAATGAATATTATTATAAATATAAATATCTGTAAGAATTAAAAGTAAATCATGAGACATTTGTCTACCGGTAGTACTATTATAGACGTAAGAATAAACCATGACGACATTCCATAACCAGAAGGTGTTAAATGTAAACATGGTGACGGACATAAAGAAAACTTACTTTATTTTACTGATAATCCGTTTCAAGAATACTCCATGCGAGTGTCTGCAACGAGCTAACATCACAATTTATAATAACGAAATAAAATACAAATTTCTGTAAGATATACATGGATCACAGATTGAGTCATCGTTAAGATTTATGATACAGTGGCTGAACGCGAGTCATAATAATGTCTTTCGATTAACACTGGGCACATTTTGCATACGACCGATTACATTTAAGCCACATAATATCGTATCGGAGCCACATTTTAATCCGTTTTAACAGAACGGATGACACTTTTCAGACAATCGACCTGTTTCGGATGCTTCTATGCAGTAGTTGGCCGACAAACTGGACCGTCGTCACTTGGTGAACGAACCACTAATAATACACTCGTAAAATACGTCAAAAACACTACAAACGGTTACTTTCACATACTAGAAACCCGCTATCACTTATCCCGAAAATATTAAACATGCATTTGATTTCTTTGCCTCAAAAATGATCGTTCAATATTATAAAATAGTTTTATTATAATCGACAAATATACTCTGTAACAACGACAAGTTACTGCTAAAGTGGACGATCGTGTAGTAAAGGGCGCATGCGCGGAATTTCACCAATAGAATAATTACTACTTATATTTAAGGCCGGATTCACACGACCAAATTTACCGATTCTGTTTACTATGTAAAAACCATTCATTATTTCGCTATAATTTATATAAAAAAACACGCGAACATGAACAGTATTATTTTGTCAAACGATCAGTAGTTGATTTTTTTCAATGTGAATATCAATAAGTTATCAAGATTGATGCATTTAACTAGACACATCTTTTAAACTGACCGTGTAGACTAAGCTTACAGTAAGTCGATTATCTTTTGTGAAAGTAGATGTAATTCCCTTGTAACCCGGAAGTTATATAGCGAGGCTATTTTAAAAATGACTCAAATTAACACAAAATAATTTAAACAATAAATTATATTTATTAATAAAACATTGAATGAATGAATTTTATAGATATGGGTATTAATATAGGTTGTACTTAAATCAGAAAGGCAATGTGATTAAATTCATTTATTTAACAATCATATTACATTTGCAACAGAGTTTCAATCAAAAAGAATTGTTTGCTCCTTCACATTTTAATAATATTAAATTTTTACACAATCCATCTTCATTCTATCTTATTTTCATGTCTAAATCTATAACTAATGCTCATTTTATTACATGTTTATACATTTCATATCCATTTGCACATAAATAAATAAATAAACGAAACAAATCGATTGTTGTTTCATAACATCTTATATTCAATAAATAGTAGCAAAAAATTATAATCTTGTCTTATTAAAAAATTACAATTGTACAATACACTGACAGTATAAAACAATAGATGAAAACAATTTATTTCTAATTTTTTTTTATTTACCCGATAAAAAATGTTTGTATACTATTATTATAATATATAATGTTTTACGTTATATTACAAATTTGCTACCATTTACTTAGATTAGCTTTATTTGTTTATCAAATCTGTTTCACTAAAACAAATCACTTATTGTAACAATTAAATCTTACGCCGCCAAGTGTATCCGAAAGGTGTTAATGTTATTATATGTATTTAGGTATATATGTATTTAAAATCGATCACGACAAGACAAACGAATAAAGCTAATTCGACAACATTTTTGTATGTATATTACAACACATGAACTTTAGCTAGAAAAAGTGAAATAATACAAAGAGGTAGTGCTTTTGTTGGAATGTATATTAATTATTATGCAGTCTGTAAAAGTCACCAACACACCGATCTCGATGTTATGGTTGTGTGTGTATTTAGTATTTGTGTGTAGAACGTAAAACAGGAAGCATACTCGTAAGTAATAATGGAAGTATTGTATGTATCTAAATGTGGCAGGTGCTGTTTCAGAGACATCGGCGTGGTGGTGCTGATCAAATAAAACTAAAAATCAACACATAACTACATATATTGTAATGCCAATTTAGAAGTTGTAACATACTTATAACATAAGAATTTTGAGCAACTTTTGTAATCACTGTATTTGATGTAATTATATTTATCCCTACATGAGAAACCAATAAATAACAATTGAAATAAAGTAGAGGCTCGTAACAATGAGATAAGATTTAAAGATGTATTAACTGTATAACTACATTAAGTAAGTTTATTTTTCATTATTTCATTCGCAATATTATTTTGATGAGTATAAAATGATGTTTTTTTTTTATTTTTATTTTTTAATAGTTATAAACAAGGAACAATGGAAATAGTATATTCGACCTATTTCCCACAAAATATATAATTATTTAACACAGTGTTCTCGTATCTTAATGGACAACAAGAGTTTTGTAATTGTACTGTAGAAAAATGAACCGTTTTCTATAGAGTCGCGTCGCGTCGGGTCGAGTCGAGTCGAGTCGAGTCGAGTCGAGTAATTTCATGTCGTCAAAGCTCCTCTCACTCTGTTATGTGAATAATCCGGGTGCGGCGAATCCGGAGAACGTGAAGAGAGAGTTTTTCATTCAATGATTTACTGCTTTTATGCAGTTGGTCACCGCGGTATCTCAACACATTTAACTATATATTTAATATACTTTATCTAATTACAATATTGATTGCAATGTTTCATAGTATTTCGTTCCCACTGTTGTATATGTATATTGTATATATTGTATCATATATACCTTTATTTTAATAAAATAGAAAATTTTATTTCATCATCATTCCATCATATATAATATTTTTGATTGTAGATTTTGCATATTTATTAGTTTTCATAAGCACTAAACGATTAAACATTTAATAATTCACATTTTTTTTTACAACAAATGAGTTCCAATCGTCGTTTGTTCTATACAGAAAAAAATATTTATTATATGATGAACATGTGTTAAAGCAACAATTAATAACGAATGAAAAAACATATACCTATAGCTGGATAGTAATTTATTATTATTTATTATTTAATATTATTTATTATCATGGCATTAATGCTGTCGTGTTGCAGAAATGATTGCATTGTATTTTTTTGAAAAGAGGAGCTTGATTCAAATCATATATATGATATAGATGATATAATAATTATATATGTAATTAGCAGCGCAAGTTACATTTTAATTTGTATTATTTATTATTATTTGCATTTAATTAAGTTTATGATATTACACATTTACACATAGTCTACTAAACACAAGATAAAAACAGACAAATATAACAATAATCACAGTGGAAATTTTTCTCACCTCCTTTAGTGTAACAATTATTTATATATAATATATATTTTTTTGTCGACTCTGTTTATAAGAAGTCGTTGGTTTTTTTTAATCGAATATTAATTTTATCAGTATGTATGCAGTGTAATAAAAAAGAATCCATTATTTTAGTGATATACGTCATCGCTATATCCTGTAAAAAACCAGCACTTTCTGCATTGTATGTGTATCGTATCGTAAGTATAAAAATTACACAAAAGACAAACATCTATTTCAATAGTGCGTATTAAATTGTACAGTAAAAAACAACAGTTCAAATTACGTCTATTTGACGTAACTTCTCCTGTAGGTAACGCGACATCCTTTTCTTCGGGAAATCATTGAATGAAAACGAAAACGAATCCACATTTGTTTGTTTTACAAAAATAATGGATTCATCAACAGAAAGTCAGCTATCATACTTGACTATAACATTTCTATCAACCGAAATAAAACAATATAAATCTACGTACTCACTATAAATATAATATAATATAATATAAATAGTTGGAAGAAAAATGTTTGCTTAAACAGCAGAATATTATTCGATGGTTACCGTGGTGTGATATTTATGTATATTAGAAAGAGAAGCGCATGCAGAACTGACAGTGTTAACATGGCTAGTCACAAGTTCTGCACGCGCTCTCCCGGGATTGCCATCGCATCATATTGTAACATATATCTATTATATAACTATACAATCTGATATAATTATCAGATTTTATAGTTTAGATTAGATATATATAACATATTGTATTATTTATATCAGCAGATAACGGGCAATCCCAATAACAACGTCAACAGGGTTTATAGTTCCCTGTCTACAACATTTAACTGATTGTGAGCGGTGCACTGATTGTAACAGTGCAACCACACAGTGGCTAGACCTATTGTCATTTTCTGTAAGTCCCGTTCAAATATAATATATGTAACATACATACATATTATCTTATGTACTTTACTCAATACTCGTAAATAAGACGTGTGGAAATTCTTGAGTACACTCTCTCGCCGGTAATTATATTATTGTACATATGTACTTGTACTTACACTTACAGTAAATACGGTATTGTATTGTATATGTAATAATAATAATAGGTACATTTAATACATTACTTTATATTTCTATCTATTATTCAAAGTAATCTTTAAACACAGTGTACTCGTATTCGTTCTTGTATTTATTACACATTTTACAATAAAACGATTCAACAGATACAATTAACTACTGTATGTATTGTACCATATTATGTACCATATACCATGTTTCTTAAGTATAACAGATTAACGTGTGTGTATCTCTTTTCTTAATAGTACAAAAATAAAATTTATATGTAAACACATATAGTATGATTATATTTCATTTCATTGATATAATTCTAAATGAAAAGTAAAATGAGGTAATTTAAACGGCCATTTATTATTATAACAAATAAAATATCACATTGCGAAAAGGGAACATAATTATTATATTTTGTATTTTATTTGTGCGTTTACACGTATATATGAATGCGAATGCATGTGTATCATATTTTTTTTACAAATATTTAAGGACGTAACGGTTTTGTCTCAATTTATATACTCGATGTTTTCATACATGTACTTGTACATACATATAATGTAAAGTAAGTAAATATATATAATATAATATAATATAATATAATATATAGTCATACTACGCACGTACATAAATTTGTACATAGAAACAAGTAACGTAATAGCTATCAGTAAGTACATTAATTCATTTCATTAAAAATAATCAAAACACTTTTCATGTATTTTATCATGGTGTACAACAAGTGTTTGTATTTTTTTAATTTAATTGCTTTTAAAATACCAATAGACTGTTACGACATTAAATAGGAAGTATTTAATTGTACTGAAATTCCTGCATTTATTTATTTTAGTTATTAAGTTTTGGCTACTCGATACAACGTTTTCAAAAGGTACTTCCCCAATTTGTACTTTAGTACTGAATAAAAACTAAAAACAGAACATATATGTATAATATACTCGTAATATATGTATTGCATGTCTCTATCGTAGCTCTGTAGTTTCATTGTATTATAAATAAAAACATTAGCCGTTTTACTGCAATCTTATCTAGCCGTATGTATGTGTAGATAATGGTACTCTGGTATTCTTGCGTTTGCGTCACAAATCAAACAGACCTTACGCGTCATAACTGTCTGTCTGTCTGTCGGCCGGCCGGAGAGAAAACGCATTCAAGACTATTCTACACGGCCGATATAATAAGTAACAGTAATATCAGAAGTGCAGTTCATTTATAATTTATTATGTATTGTTGATAGAAAACAAATGTCTAAAAATTCACTATTGTTTTGTAAATTCAGCGTCTCGTTAAAAATGTCCACTTTACACTTATTGTTAGTCAGTAATCAGTTAATATTACTTTGATAATGTTTAACATAGATCATTATGCGCAAAAAGTTAGATTTATTCAACTACACTCACTACTGGCGAGAACACAGGAGCGTCGCGGAATCTAATAAAGATAGGCCGGTATCTTTGTTCAATTCTAACGGTCCTTGACGCGCGGTCGGGCGGCCGCGCCGCGCCGCGCCGCGCCGCGCCGTCTCACTGGATTGTCGACTAAATGTACTCGGTAAATACATGACGAGTGACGAAGCCCGGCGCCCGGCGCCCGGCCACGCCGCTAAACCGTAATAAGTACGTGTTGTTGTTGTTGTTGTTGTTGTTTAGTTATTGTCGAAACGCGACCGCAATCTCGACTTCACCCGTCTCACGCCTCACGTGTCTTGCACTAACATACTCGTACCTACTAATTATTTATTGTTTTATCTATTGATTGTACTCTTGTTTCTCTGGCAGTATCGTTGTTTTGCGATACACGCAGACAAACACATTCACGTGCATCGCTTTCGACCGACAACTAAACAAATGTACATCATACACATAACATACATATATAAATCAATAAGGTAGGTACTAAGAAAGGTGACATTTAAATTCGGAATAGCACCATAAGTATATATTATTATATCCTATATTTGTTTCTTTGACTCACAATCAGCGGTCGACAACCTATTGCTTGTTCTTTGTATCAAGTTTGTATCAAGACTGGCACATTCACTCACACATTCACACACACACTCGCACACACACACACACACACACATTCATTCACATATATTCACGACAACGATATGAAAAGGAACATTGAATGTATTAAAATGTATTGGCTCGTCCGCGTCGCATCGACGACAGTCGCTAGACACGTGGCGACGAGAGATGAGTGGAGTCGCGGTAAGAACGCGCTCCGAATGCGTGGAAGCCACATGATTGAAATAACCGCCCGCCCGCCCGACAGACGACGGAATGCAACGCGACGATGAAAGAAAGCAGCAGCCATGTCACTCAGGTCCGTCCGATTAGGTGCACTTTCTAACTAGCTCATACGTGTGGTGATATAATATTGTGGGTACCGTACCGCCTGACACGATAACGATAAATGCGTATACGACCGACGATCGGGACGCACTATTTTCCCCTGTATATCTCGATAATACGGTCCTGGTCGACATACTCGAAGATGTGAGGCGCGTCCATCAGAATGCCGATCGTGCCGGCGGTCGTCACGATGAAAAACATATATAGCTGCAGACGATCTATCACCATAGCCACATACTTCCAGTCTTCACGCGTCTGAAATAAGACCAAATGTTAATATCAAATGCAAGATCAAGTGCCACACGTTCTACTCACCTGGATGTACAGATCTTCGTTGCGTAGATGTTCGGCGATAAACTCGACCGCTTCTGTTGCTTTCGATGCTTCGGGGGAGAGCAGAATCGAATCGGAACTTTCACTTTCGCGTCGGCAACTGTCCGCGCCTATACCCCCCACTCCAACTCCTAATTCTGAGTTTAACTTGCGGTTTATTTTACAGTTAGGGTGGTGAAGGTCCGACAGTTCCATCACTTCGATTTTGCTTTGGTTTTCGATAGAACTGTGCAATAAAAACAATATACGTTATTATTAATACGTCGATCGTAACACGTTTTCAAACGCTCACCTAATGTTCTTTGGTATTTCGGCAGGGGACCCGTAAGGGTGGGGAGGAACCCCCATTCCAGGCATTTCCATCATCCAACGTAAACGTGTTTTACGAGGCCGTTTCATCAACAACATTGCGGGCAAATAATTGAGGAACACGGTACGAATCCACGATGGCATCCTGTAAAATAAAACACCATAAATGTAGACTACATATGTATGTTGAATAACAACACACATTGATTACCTGTGAGTTCTGGGACCTCTAAAGTTCCAGTTGATAATAACAACTGTGACGAGAATACTGACGGTGTTCATGATGAAAGTAAACAGTAAGTACTTGGCTATTAGCGGCAGCACGAGCGAAGTGGGCGGCAAGATCTTAGAAACCAATAACAGGAACACAACCAATGACAGCAGAATGCTGATTCCCAACGTCACCTATCGTAATGCAATTATTAGGGACTGTCCGTAAAATACCTAGCGTCCTTATCAAGAGAGGAGAGGAGGTCTGAATAAACGTCACGTGACGCAACATTTCAATGTTATTTTAAGAGCTTACATACCTCCAGAATTTTCAAAAAAAATTAATTACTCTATACTTTTATGAACGATAAATGTGGCCGCACAACATACCATAAAACATACAAAAATTCATAAGGAGGCATACAGTTAAAACATATTTTTTTATGAACCATAAAAGAATACAATTTTTGATGAAAATTTTTTTTAAAACTTAAAAATGTTATAAGATGCTTATTTTCCCGAAATTAAAAAAAAATGACTCGACAGACTATAACGAAAATATTACAGTACAGTGTGATACATATAATTTATGATAAAAAAAAATTTTCATCAGTGCTGGAGATATGTAATACCTTAATTTATTTTTCAATTGCGATATTGTTTTTATTTTAATAACTACTGTAGTAAATTGCCAAACAATAACAATAATAATTCATTCATTTGGGAAGGGGGTCCAAGTTTTGTGACGTATTATTAAGTAGGGAGTTGATGCAGCAGGGAGGGAGGGGTAAAAAATGTACATGTACAGTCGCCTGCATTAATGGTCTTACAGTTTGTATTCATTTTCGTTTATCACAAACTTAGTAGGTTATATAACAATTATTATAACAATAATAATTCATTCATTTGGGAAGGGGGTCCAAGTTTTGTGACGTATTATTAAGTAGGGAGTTGATGCAGCAGGGAGGGAGGAGTAAAAAATGTACATGTACAGTCGCCTGCATTAATGGTCTTTCAGTTTGTATTCATTTTCGTTTATCACAAACTTAGTAAGCTCCTCCCATTTGATTATTATAATATTTAAATCATTTCTCCATGTATCAAACAAAGACAGATATTTTGAAATTCATTTGCTAGATAAAGAACTACTCTTCGTTTATAATAGGTACTCATATATATTTGTGCAATTAAATTATTATGTAATCTATTGAAAATAGTATACGTAAATATTGTGGCAATTTGATAGAAAAAGATAACCGATGATGTTTGTCTTTAAATGCGATTCTAGCCTTTAGGGTGCCAGACGAGTTCTGCAGGCGACTGTACGTTATATAAATGGTCGAGCGGACTTACTTTTTCACCGGCTTCGGCAGGTAAATAAAACACGAGAACGCACAAAAACGAAATCAAAACCGTGGGCAAAATTAAATTCACAGTATAAAATAGTGTCTTTCGCCGAATAATTATATAAAACGTGATATCAGTCTCCGTAGGCTGGCCCTCGTAGATATTGAGGTACGCCGGAACCTCGATAATGTCCCAAGTTCCAGACTTCCAATAATCCGACAGATCTACAAAGTTCTTGTTGTTATAGAGCGCTAATGAAACCTGGTCGCCGTTGAATGTCCAACTTCCAAACTTCATGATACAAGTCTGTTGGTCAAACGGAAAGTATGTTACGTCGATTGTACATGAGCTCTGATAAATGGCCGGGGGTACCCATAACACTTCGCCGTTCGGGTAAATCAGAACGTTCGACTTGTATCGCACTTCATAATTTCCATCAGCGCTGCAACATTACAAAAATACCCGTCACTCAGTATGGTATTTCTCAAACTGTATGTTACACTTACTTATTGAACAGTACTATGTCGGGTTTCCATACTTTGTCAGGCGGCAGTCGAAGTACTGCTATTCCGCCATAATCTGCTTCATCCCACTGAAGTTGGTAATCATTCCATACCTGAAAATGTTACGTTTAAAAAAAATCACCCTTTATACTTTTTAAAATCGACTTACCAATCTCAACCACACATTCGATTTCATAATCTGATTTTTCTCGTTCTGAAAACAGATATTATAAATGTACAAATGCTGCTATAATCGCGTTAGAAGTTATACTTACGACGTTGATGAGCTGTACGAAGGCTAGGCCGAAACGAACATCAACCTTCTCCGTCATGTTTTGTACTGGCCGAATAAGTTTGTTATAACCACGAAAAAGATCTCTAACCAACCGCTCTTCGTCTTCAGAACATCCGCCTGTAAAAAAAATATACGTAAAATAAAATTATATCAGACTTTTACATACATAATATATTTGAATTTAATTATTCTCTCTCCCAGTACGTAAGTGGCATTTGAATCGCAAAATAAAAAACATATATCGTATGTACAATTAAAGTTAATTTGATTAGAATAGAAAATCAACCGGAGTTTTAAGTGGAAATATATGTAAATGCAAATAGAAACTTGATATTATTTCTCTATTCAACATTTTACAAGTCTGAATAGAGGCGAGGCCATACAACATGTCTGTTTGAATTAACTTCACGTTTTGAAATATTAAAATAAATGTATTCTCAGAAAGCATTCGATGCACATCGATCAATACCAGCGCTATCCAAACTGTTTATTTACTTATAAATTATTTACTAAAAACAAGAACAAATCAAAATATCAATAACTATAAATAACATAATAATTTTTGTATTTTTTTTATCTAATCATATGCTATCTCTATGTCAAATTTCATCAAGATAGATTCAGTGAAAAGGTAACAAACAGACAGACGGACAGAACATTAGTATGGATAATAAACGAGAGGCCGAAAATACTAGAAAAAATCAACATTCGTAATTATTTTTAAAATATCATTTCTACGAGAAAATTTCACCGGACTAAAACTGTAGCGAAGTTAATTTTACATAAAAACGATTTTTTATTATTAACAACAAATAATAATAAATAAAGTCTTAAAGATTTAATTTCTAAATTAAAAAACGTATTATTAAATGCAAGTTTTTATCAATAAAGATTTATATATATATAAAATATAGATAGAGTTATAATTGTTACTCGTATCAAATCAACAATGAGCTATTTGCCTCTGAGCTATAATGTTCACATAACCGATATCAATTACAATATAGAATTATCATTGATTGTTTGAAACATGACAAAATCAACATAGCCGCAATAATGTACAATACATATACATACCTATAGTATAGCGTACATAGTTCATATTACACATACAATTATACGATGAATCAAATATCGAACGTATATTTGCTATTTGATTTAGCATTTAGCACGTGTTTATTTATAATATATTCTTGTAATATTTCAGCACAAAAATAAAGAGCAAATCAAGATAGTGTCTAAACTTTATATCTACTTATGTATTTTTTCTTTCTCGAAACTAACTCTAACGTATTTATTAAAAACTAGCGCATTGGCCCGGTGTTACCCTGGGATATTAATTTAATATTAATTTAATTAACACACGGTTCACCACGAATTGTTTTTTCCGGCTTCATGAAATTTACCCAAAATATCCACAAATTATACACCTAAACTTAACCTATCCATTAGTGAAAACCGGAATAAAATCCATTCAGTAGTTTTTATTATATTTTCTCTCAGGTCTTATCTTAGAATTTGTATGAAAATCAAAAATAAATAAATAGGTTACCTTTCTTGGAAGTTCTTTATTGGAATTTATAAAAATCCGTTTATTTATATTGTAAATTGCATATTTTTTCATTCAAACTCAGGTTTCATGATTCAAACTGACATTCACATATAGTAATTGTTTTCAGCGTCTTATATTCCATAGCTACTGTGTTTTTCTATAAATGACATTTCTTCGCTATAACATCACAGAAATAAAAGACGCTATGCAAAATTATTAATCTTTTGATGTTAAATCTTAGATTTTCATAAAATATTATTAGCCACGATACTGCTCGTAAAAATTATCTAACTATTGGTGAAAACCGTATTGAAATCGGTTCAGTAATTCCCGAGTCTATTAGTCACACACAAACGAACATTCATTTTTATATATATAGATAGATAATAATAAGGGTAAAATTATATAATTATGTATAAATAATATAATTTACCCAGAGTGATGCATGTGAAGATAGCCGCTAGCACCAACACACTGTGTGGCATCTCTGCTATCCACATTGCGGGAATCCTTGCTTATAGCAGTCTCCAGTTTGTGACGCCTTCACCCTGAAAGAAACATATTATTTATAACAATAAATGCTAACCATGTAAATTTATTAAAATTTTATGCGATTACATAGGGGCCATCCATAAATTACGTCACACGTTAAGGGGGGGAGGGGGTCGATGAAGTGTGACATTGTGTGACAAGGGGTCCTAAATTTCGTGACATCACATTTCAAAATATAATATCCTAACTTTTTTGTAGACATTTAAAAAATTTTAAGGTGTAAAATTGCAAAATATGTGACGTCACATTAGGTAGGGGGGGTCTCACAAATGTGACCAGCTGTAACGAGGACGGGGGGGAGGAGGTTAAAAAATCATGAAATTCGTGTGACGTAATTTATGGATGACCCCATACCAACGTTACATATAAAAATAAATGCAGTATAATTAAATCAAACGGTAAAACAATATTTACAATAAAATTACACAACCCAAATAATTTGGCAAAAAAAAATCAATAAAAACACTTAAAATTATTAAACTGGTCCGAATAACACTAATTAAGAATAATAAAACAAAATTTTACACGAAGAACAATCACTTTCACGACAATTGGTGAGAAATATGGAAAATAGAATCCTTCTTTTTAAACAATGACCTTAGGTTACATAAAACAAAATTAGCGACGATTAGTTAATCAGTTGTTTTAAAACCTTAATTAATATTGACTCTAAAAATATCAATTCACTAAATATGATAATTTTTTACCTTCTAAAATTTATCAAAACCGTGATTGTTTTTTAGAATTGATGTAATAATGGTTTTAAAACAACTGATTAATTTTGTTTTATGTAACCCAAGGTGAGTATCGATAAAATACGATCTTCACTGAACGATAGTCGTCAGCGCACTGGATTCGAATCTCCATACCATAAAATATATATATACAATCTCTTGCATAACACAGAGCGATTACATCATCATGTTACAGCGTAACAAGTAAAATTCAATTAATTTATTAATTTATTTGTAATGGCTATATAGAAGAATTGTTACACATTATATTACCTGTATAAAAATAAAAAAAAATAATAATATAGGTATACAAAATTTCATCTTAATGAGATAATTGGAGGACTGTATATGTCGTTTTTTACGAAACTCAAAAAATCACTAAATTGATGGGAAAAATAATTTATTCTAATCCGCACTGAAATTTTTATACGAAAATATATTAACAATTGTACTTGGACTTTATTATACGTAAAACCGAGGTGTGTTTAAAATAAATATTTTAAACACACCTAAATTATGTATAAACATCATTTCAAATCATACCCCAGTTGATTAATTAAATGTACTAAATTAAAAATATTTGCTGTTATTTGATTACATACATACTGCCATTACTGAATCATAATCTATAGACACTTAACTCTAAAATAGCTTAATTTGATGACAATCGGGCAATAGGTGTCAAAATGGTGGACATTTAAACTAAATATTATCATAGCATCTGCTTTACATTATTTCAAATTTTATCATTCTTTATTTCATTAGTAAGTGTCAATCACTAGTTTTAGTTTATCCATTACTGGATAAAAAAAACATAAACAAAATAAAAGGTCTTAATTTAAAAAAACAAACTATATTTGTGGATTTTAATAATTTAATTAATTTAATAACGAGATATTTGTTTTATTAGTAACATGAGTTCATGAGAATTACAAAAAACAGTATATTTGTATCAGTTTCAATAAATATTTATCAGATAAAACGAGTATAAAATAAAATAAGATTTGAAAAGTTTTTCGGTTTTTTTTTATGGCATACCATGTACTTACAAATATGTAATATAATCTATGTAACAATAACTTTTCCCCATTGTTCCATTCCTGAATTATACAAGTTGTAATAATACTTAACAAATATTAAATGTTAAAGTTTAAAAAGTAAAAGAAAAGAATAATGTGTTCTATAGGATATTACGACTTTTGAGAATTGGTAATTTCCAGTGAAAAATATAAGACGGATTTAAATTTCTTTCTGTCAAAAACTTTATTATTTCAATATTAGACGTTTGAAAAGTATTTAATTGAATCAAAAATACGTTTACGATAAATTTGCAGTTGTATTTTCCAATATGATTAATTAATTTCCATTTATGTAAAAAACGATGGAAATTACAAATACTACAATTGAGTATAAATTCTATTAAAAATTCCTCGCAGCTTTTCTCGCGTTTAATTTGAATTCAAATACCTTTAGCTATTATACATTCCATTATTAATTTTCTTTAATACAGATGTCACTGAGCATTTTCAAATCGATTCAATAGAAATATTATAAAACTATCAAACAGAGTTTACAAGTTTTTCTATATTAGTACATATTGATTTATATATATTTGGGAATGTACCTACGAGTACTATATTACTCTAGATAGCTTTTTCATAAATCATAAAATAAGAAAAAAATACGACATAAAAAACGGATAAGTACTTGTATCATAAAAAGTTCGTTACTAAAAATATTTTAGAATTTAGGAAATATTTTGGAGCAGGTGTAATAAACTTTTCTCTGAAAATATACTTTTCTTTTATAAAGATAAGAATAAAAAAGGTATTGCAAATCGATTTTTGAATTAATAAATAGTTTATTTAATTTTCCAATTGATGTATTTGAAGATAGTTTGAGTGAATCCAATTATAACTTAATTTAAATTTGTCTTGTTAGACAACTTTATCTATTACGAAGTAAGTAGATTTTTCAAATTATAAGTTATTTTCTAGATATTTGTATGATTTCAAATATCACGTCTGAATGAACTTTCAAGAAGAACTTTTAGAATATTTGTAAATGCATATTTTACATATCTCGTTAAAAATGGAAGAATACAAAAGAATTCTTTGATGCGAGATTTATAGTTTCCATGGTGGCATGATTCGTATTATACTATACACAATTTTTATCAGGGGTGGCTTCAGAATTAAATCTATCTAAAATACTTTACAATTAATGGAATATTTACCTATTCAAATTGACGTAACAAACTTTTTATAACAGGGTATGAAAAGTGTATAAATACGTAAATAGTTAGCAGTGGGTGTGGGTGTGAGAGTGGGTGTGGGTGTAGTATATCGTATATGTAATACAGTGTAACAATATAACACAAACATTGTCACCATCACCAGTATTAATGGAATTTTAAAAGATTGATTATTTCATTATAACGTACAATGCATTCCTTGTCTAATTGCCTATATAAGATTCAAATTGGTACTCTGTAACCCCTCAAATGTTCAGATTAAAGGTACTTGGAACAAATGGATAAATACATATTTTATACGAATAGATGTGTCTGGGTTTCTTGGTTATGTTTATAAATTCTAGTTTAAATTTAAAATAGAATAATATAGAACAAAACAGTAAGTATTTTTTTAATATTTAACCATTATGAAATTGATAATTCGAATTAAAATAAATATATATTACATTATTTTCAGTTATTATATTTACGTCAAGAAAAAATTAACAGCAAGCTTTCGATTTATAGAACTATCGATATCTGGTTATAAATACTTTATTCAATTAATTTCTTGACGTTTAAACAATACATGAATATGTAACAATACATGATAACGCTCTTTGTATAGATTCCACGGATCAGAATTTAATTACTGCAGATGTTACATGCACAACATGCATGTGTCTATCAAAATGTCAAACGCATGTCATTTTCATAATTACAACATGTTATGAAATGACTATCATGTAATCGAGAATTACCTATCTATCTTAAATATAATACATCCAATACAAAATTAATTAAATGTGTTTAATAAAAAATGTTGGTGTAGGTGCTGGGTAGAGTCATATGTGAATACGATATATTTAACGTAAATAATTCATGTATTGGTAGGTATATTCAATTAGTATAATTGATATGTTTAAATACAGTAAATGAAAAAAGCGTAAACGATTATTGGTGAAATAAGGGAAATATATATAAATAATATATTTTAACAGTAAGGTACGAATATGTAAACAATAAAGGAAAACATGAAATTATATATTATGGTTGATTAATTGTATTTATGTATGATTATAGATGGGCGAGATATAGGCGTGCTTTTGCGTGTGTGTGTGTGTGTGTGTGAGTGTTGAATGTAGGTGTGTATTTACGTGCATTGTGACATCAAGCATGCATTTAAATGAGTGAAAGTAAACTGCGTGCACAGATAAATGACATCGAGATGTATGACGTGACGTGACGTAAGATAGTGTTGTTATAGTATTGGTGTATATAGTAAGAGTGACAGTTACAGATGTTACCTTTGGTGTATTTGCGGAGGCTTCTAACATCGGGCCGCACGTAAATGGTGTTCAACAAGCCCGACTCGACCTTTCGCGACTACCGTCTTTGTGACACTCATTCATTTTCGGTTGATATTCGTTACGAGCACTCTGCCATGGCCTTGCAAGCGGGCGCCGCCTACACAGGGAATGTCATACCGGAGCACGACAAAGAGGCCGCACTTCTCTGACCGAGTTCCCATTCGACGCCGAGCCCGAAACACACTATATTATTCGTTCACTGTATTCGATGCGACACTGCCGAATGATCAAAGGGAACTGGGAAACGCCTCGCCTTCTTGCGCAACAGACACTCGCTCGGTAATGCAGAGATCGCGACCGAGAATTATAACGGTGTTGGTCAAGCTACCTTCACACCGTACTCCTGATAACCACGTCGTTGACATAATATTACACATAACACGCCTATTTTATAATTCTTTACACGTTTCAATAAAAAACAACACTTTACGTTACGATGTTTCATCTATTACAACTAAACTACACTAAAACTAGTCGAGATATAAAATTATTGTTTAGCACCAATATTATTTTGTTATTTATTTCCAACAGATATACTTTTACGACAGACGAAACGAATGTTTCTGTATAATGTTCTACGTTTCACAACTTCGGACACTCTTGACGGTCAATTTGTACTTCATCTCCTCGATACGACTCTATAAATATTCAGAAAGCGCGTGCGTGTACGCATGCGTACTTCACCACTTCCTTTATGCACAAAATACCACCCCATTCATATAGAGTGTGGATTGTGTATCTCATTTCAAAATCAAAAAGAGATAGAGAATATGTTTGCCTTTATTTAAACAAAGATAGAGTATTGTTTGGGTTATATCTCTATCTTTACTTATGTCAACCAAATTTTACACATTACGGTAATACAGAATGCGCACTCCATGTCTCTATGTCTGTGATACCGCCCTATTTTCAAATCGACATATTTTAAATTGCAAATATCTTTTAGAATTCGTTTTAAAGCTATCATGATTTTATTATTTTCTTGTGAAAAACATATCAAAATATTGTTAGTTACGTAAATAATAATAATAATCAAAAATTCGCACAAGCATTTTAATTTTAATATTAAATAATTAATGTTAAGTTTACTAAAAGTTTTTAAATTGAAAAAATAATTATATATTTTAACGTGTGTTAACTTCTGTAAAAAAATGATAAGATCTGTTATTTAATCTAAAACTTTGTCTTTATGAAGTCAAACATCTCTAAAACAAATAACCACTCCCTTAGATTTAGTTCCGCTTTAGCTTTGAAATATCCCAAAGCATAGTTCTATGAAGTAAAATAATAAACATACAAAGGGAACTAACTTTAGAATATTAACAAATAAAGTTTACAATAAATTGTATATTAATATTTCCAATATTATATTGTTGGTAAGATATGTACATATATAATACACTTGTACCAACAAAATAATGCAAAACGATTTTAAAGTTTACATTTAAGTTAAAAACCTTAAACAGTTAGTAAGAAATCATATATCGATTGAAAGTTTGCGCTTGCGCTGAAATTTCCACAGTTAAAGAATGAGGAACGAGGGGATGTAAGTACCCCCTCCCCCCTCCACTTTCTCTATAATGGAAACTGCAGTCATTGCACTCGATTCATTCATAACATATAAATAAATAAATATATGGCTATATACATATGACATGTACAGTGTACACTGTACACGCCTACATATAACATATATAATGTGATTCATTAACTACAAACTTTTATTCTATTTATTTCTCAACAAAATAAGCTTCGACTGTCTTTTTTAAGCGCACAGCCTTTATCTCTAATACATGTAAGTACTGTAAAATATTTATTTTAATATAAATGTCAAAAACAGTTGCAAAAAATTATCTTTAATAATAAAACTGATAACAAAGATTTTTTTAAACTTTATCTTATGGTTGACTATAAAAATTTAGACTTGAGTTGACTCTTTTTTTAAATTAATTTTAGAATGGGGGGGGGGGATAGATAAATTCGTGACAGGGATGATAATTTTTGTTTGAATTAAAAGTAATAAAACTAGAAAATGAATTTGACTGGCTATTTTTTGGTTTGAATCTTACCCTTTGAATTTGTAATATTTAGCGAGATAGCTGTAAATCAATGTACAGTAATCCCTCTATTTACGTGGTTAATTGGTTCCATGAAAATGGAGCGATAGAAATAGTACAATTACGTTGTTTTTTAAGTCTTCTTAAATGGAGGGATTACTGTATTTATTGTTGTAAGAGGGGATGATTAGGGTAGGAATATTGTCTGTAAATAAATGATTAACAAACATAAACAAGATTCAACTGGTATTTATTTAAAACGTGTTTATAGTTATTCAATGATAGTATTATTAGTTGAATTAAAAAATGATTCGGTTTGATTTGACATGAAACGTTATCGAATTCAACATTGTTCTATTTAAATGCCTATAACTGTCTTTAAATGTCATTTTGCTTTTGCTATATAAAGATTGTAATAATTCTTCATTCACTTCAAATGATGTGTACATGGATTAGTTTACTTTTTAATTTAACAATATTTTTAACTATTTTAGTTAGTTAGTAATAGCATTATTTTTAATAATACAAACATATTTTTAACATGGAATCAAGTGTACATATCATTTATGCAAAAGAATTATTATTTATTATGTGTTTTTTCTTCTAGTTATTTCCACTAGAAGCTAGATCTTTTTTTTTTTAATTTCATTATATATGTTATGTAGGTATATTATATAATGTAGGTATGTTTATAATTTTAAAAATTGAATAATGACAATATTTTGTTTTAAAAATGAATAGGTAGGTAGGTATTGTTTTGTTTTATAGCTGAAGCAACCGTTTTCAAAATACAACCATACTTTGCTCTATATTATTATTTTGCTACTGCGGTTTATCAAATATTATTTATAGTAGGTATTTATTATGTGAAACACATGCCACTCACTTTCACATCACATTAATGTGATAGACAATGAAGACAAGTTACTTGCAAAATCTATATTACATAGATTAAATAATTCAATTGTTGGAAGTCGCGATTTATTGTTCAAATTTCAATTATTTCATACGGGAGATCAAAATAACGATAATTTCAATATTTAAATTATTTAAATAATTATTTTTAATCAAATGTGTTCGTTTTGCTTCTATTATTTATTTAACATATTAACAAAATCTCCATTGTTAAACGTATCTTTATTAACAACACCAAATAAACAATTCTAATTGTTTAAATAATTTCTTGTTATTCTTATTATATTATTATTCTTATTATTATTATTATTACATTATTAGCATTATTATTATTTATGGAAACCAAGTTTCCTGGTATTTTATATCTGGAACCATGGCTTTATAATTTATTTTTCAATTTATAGTGTTATCATGCATTTCTAAACTAATAGTAAATATTAATCTACGAATAGAAACTGGTTTGTGACGACGTAAAGCAGCAGTGCTCAAACTATTGTTTTTAATTAAAATAGATTGGATACCATTTGTGAATAAAATCAAATTAAATAAAAGTGAGAAAATTGAAATTGTTTAAACAGTATGTAATATAAATATTTGAAATAAAATCTGCGAGAGAAAGAGCACAAATAAAAAATAAAGTAAACGAGAGAAAGTGATAGGTACTTATGTTATACTGGAAGTATGATTTTGTAAGCTATAAACATTTGCAGAAATTATTGAATATATTTAATACTATTATAGGTTCCACTATTATTTTATATAGTAGGTATTATCCACCTCTATGGCCGAATATTACCAAACTAACTCGGCCAATAGATTCAATCCGACCATGATTATATTAATTTCATTATTTCCATCGGCCACAAAGGTGTTAATAACATACGTTTTAAAAATTCTATTTAATTTTATACATTTTCGTACACATTGAATTACTATATTATATTTTTAATGTATAGGATCTTTACCGTAAAGTGTCTTATTGTTAGTTTTGTTTTTTTCTACTTTACTTGTTCTCTACTAAATTTGAACCAATATTTATACATTTATATATGTTAGTAAGACACGTTAGATAAAACATTCTACACAAATAAAATCATGTATATATGTATGTTATGTTATGTTAGTATTTTTAAAACGTTTGTGTTATGTATTTATTAATTATTATCAGCCTGAATTTAAAATAATAATTAGTCGTATTTATATTTATCGAACACATATTTGAATGTGTCGTTTGCGTCAGTAGCAAAATAGAAAATCCCTTGTTTATCGTATATTTACATTATTAATTAGACACATGCTTTATTTACTATCTGCAAATAATATTATAGGAAAGTGCGTATTGGTCCAGCATTATTGTCAAAATACATTCTTGCCATATAAATATATAAAAATAATAATTTAATTGCATAAAAAGACAAAGTTTAATTATTGAGCTAAGTATTTTACAACTCCACACGTTTTATTAATTTTTATTTAAGGTAAAAAAATAGAAATCAATAATTCAAATATTGATTATTATCAAATTTTACGTTCTCGTCATTTTAATTGTTAGGTATATTATTGATAGTAAATAAAGCATATTTTTAAATAAAATTTATGTATTTCAAAATTTACTTACTGCCATATTTAATAAAATATATATTATTTGAGTTTTGAATGTTAAACATAGTATGTATTTCGTATAGATTTTCCAAGCTATATAGCTATAGAATAATCTATCTATGTGTATATATGTATATATTGTATAAATATATATGTACATTCGAATATACGTATAATTTGTACCTACCATCAATTAATCTAACAAATAACTATTTATTTCGATACAATCGAACAATTCGATAATTGTTAATATTGGCATTGTTCCATCTGTTTAAATTAATTGAAGGTTTTAAAGGTTTTTCCGCTTTTCTTATATAAAATATACAACTAATAATAATAAATAAATTAACTTTTCGGCGATTATTGTAGCAATAAATAATTTTCGATACGTCTTCTGTTATTTCTCATTTGATATTATTTAAATTTACATACATAATTCAGGCCCTATTTGTAATATTGTTTTTTTAAATTCAAGTATTTATATTTATTAGCCAATAAAATTAAGAACAATAAAAACTAACCACTTCTATAATACAAAAACTTTCATTTTTTTCTTATAAAACTTAATATTATTCTAAATATAGCTTCCTTACATGTCTTATAATGTATTTGAAGAAGCGAATTGTTATTTGAATATATTTAGATTTTTTTATTTTTTATTTTTGTTTTTATTTCATTACTTCATATGATTTTTAACTAATTTATTTTATTTATTTATTTTTAAAGGGCATTATGAAATAATAACACAAAAAAAAACAAGTTTAAAAAGCTCTTCTAATTAATTGTCGATATGTTTTTCAAATATTCATTATTATTTGAATAAAATAATAATGATATAGTACACCGCCCCATCGCGTCGCGACGTCAATACTTGGTATAGTTATGGTTTTCGAAACAAACTATTGAGATAATAAAATACCCGTTTATTTGAATTTATTTAAATCAATAAGACTTTTTCGTTCAAATAAAAAATAAACAAAATGCAATTTGCTATTTTTCCTAATGTACTTTAAAAATAGACTTTATTTAATGTAAGTCTCTAAATATACTCAAATAAATGATAACATATTTATATATATTTATATATTTATTTATAAATAGTTATTTATATATTATTTGATCAGTACGAAAATTTATATTATTTCTTTTAGAAGTTGTCAAAATTTTGTATCTTTTTTAAAAATTTCTTTATACAATAACTATAACTTTTCATCCCAAATGATCAATAAATAATGTTGTTGAATACGTTTTCAAGCCCACCCCCTACAACAATAACCCTTCATTGAGGCGATCACAAAGTCTTGGTACACTATGACGTATGGTATAATAGAATATAATTCATTCAGGATGATTGTGACAGGTTTATTTTGTACACAAGTTTGTGTAATACCTGTACATTGATCGTAGTTTGATTTTTCCTTTCTATATCGTAACTCAACAGGACTTATCACAGTGTTTATATATATATTTTTTTGTTTAATGTCCGCAACTTTTTGACAAATTTGTTTGAAGACAGTCTCTCCCGAATACAACATTAGAACAATATTATAACATCTTATAAGCTATAAATCTATCATAGACGAAATAATGAATAAAACTCGTTGTAGAAAATATTTATGATGTATATTATTATTGATTGTTTTCGATTTGATTTGTTTTCCAAATTTTCAAACAAGCCATTAATTAAGGCGTGTATATTTATTAATACAACAAAATCAAAACGGGATTTATTTATTAAACAATACCTATGTTATATATGTACTTGTACATATTACCCACAAATATTTCATACAACGATTTGTTTCAAGTAGAAATGGCTTTAAACAAATTTAATATATTCGTTAGGTTTTTAATTCACAACAGAATATTAATAACGATTGTCTTTGTTAAATTCTTTTTTAAATATCAACATAATTAGATATAGTATTTAGTATAAGTATTAAACTCGTATAATAACGTAATATCAAATGTAAAATGTACGTCAACATTTATCTACTGTAATATATTTAGTATTAGTTAAAACCATTTCATTTTGGCAAATCAATCAAGTGAGGTCTGGGGTACCCGATTACTTTGACTTTTATAACCTACGAGTACAACGCGAAACGTTGGAAACCTCTTGACCAAGTCACTAGTACCGGGTTATAATATAAATAATATGATTGGAACTTTTACAAGCCCTACATTAATCGATTCTAACTTTATATTATGTATCTATGTGGCACTCAATTAATTCTTGAATACATATTTATCTATATGTATATACCTATGTATATATTATATTCTTCATCAATAACAATTTTTATAGATATACGTAATATAAACACTAATTATAAACAAATAACTATCGATTGAAGCAACACTAATCACCAAATAAACCAATCTATATATTTTTATACTCATTTAATTTAATTATTATTATTTTATTCTCTCTCATATTTTTTTATTGATAATTCCTTAAAACTATCTCACTGTAAGTTGAGCTGCATGAGAGAACTGTTGATTTTTTAAATTATTCGTATTTTATTTCCGCTTTTTTAACATTGATAAAGATTTATATAAGGCAGTAGTTCTCAAACTTTAACACATAGATATTTATTACACTGATATTATTTTCACAATCTATAATAGGTATGTATATTACACGTTGTTTGAGAGCTACTGATATAAGGAATATAAATGATGCAATTCTATTTTGGAATATTGCTAGAAATATAATAATACATTTTATTTTCATCAATTGTAAACAGAACATTGTTTATTAACAATATTCCAAATTGCATATTTGTATTAATTAACTATCCCAAATCTAGTTTTCGTTCTAATGTAAGTAACAAAAAACACAATTGTTTATCAGCAAAATTGATTCTTATTTATTCAACAGTGAAAAGTCCAGTACGTAGCCATGAGTTAAACACATAAATATAACATTCAATTATGTATATTATACTCGTATGTATTATTATAATTAAAATATACCAGATTTGAGTAAAGTTATTTCTAAAAATCATCTATACATGTAATATGGTAAATATATGTATTTATCATATATAGAGAGTGTTTTTAAAATCTTCACACACTTGAAGTTCAGTTGAAATACAGAATAAATAAATAATAGACAATTACATATAAAAATTATAAAAATTCAATTGTCAATATTTATTCGAATATATTTCTATGATGATACCCGTTTTGAATTTATTCGTAGTTTTAAGTAATTCCGCTTAATATTATAAATAATATAATATAAAGTAAGAATATTATTTTTATCACATTTCATTTTATTGCTATATTTCAACACAGCATTTGTACATTTTGTACTGAAAAGTGCGTAAAGATTTGTCAGATAAAGATAGACTACGCAAGTACGACACATTGTTACGTGTTTAATATATGTATGTAATTACAGTAATAAATATCTATTAATTGGTTGCCACACAGTACACGAATATAATAATGGAAGAAGTTGTCGGTATATTGATGTAAGAAGAGAAAGTACTTGTATATGTGTAGGAAGATGAGAAGAAATATAACAAAGAATAGCGCTACGAGACGATTATATGTGGTGCAGAGAATAGCACCGCTAGTGTAGCAATAATTGTAAACAACGTGAAAATAATAAGGCACAATCTGTCGACAACCATGGCGGCGAACTTCCAGTCTTTCGTAACGTCAGAGGTTTCATCTTCTTTACGTAGCATATCTGTAATGTATCGAATCTCTTTAAGAATGAGCGTTAGCTCGTAATCAGCACTCATACACGCGTGTGCGTGGTTCGCGGTAACAAGCGATTCGTGCAGCCGGGCACCGTTGCCGTTGTCCTCGTTGTGTCTGTAACAAATTCATAACAAATCAACCCGTTATTCAATCCAACATTTCAATTATCGGTTAATAGATACTTACCTATACACTGTTCTGAAAAATGCTGGTGTGGGTGGACCACCCCCTCCACTTCCTCCACGGTGATTATGTCTAAAGTCATCATCAATGTCCAGAACATTTGCTAAAAGACTTTTTGACGAACGATCCTTTAATTCGACATCTTGAAGATGGAGCTGCAGTACATTGAAAATAAAACCTATTCAGTATGTACAGTACTCGTACATATGTTACAGTTGTGTTGTATATATTGTACAATAGATAGATATCTTCTACATTTTCAGTACAGTAGCAAGTTTTTGTTTGAAATAAAATGCCAAGTTTACGAAACTTCATTGATTAAATCTGCGTACGCTAACATTTACCTTTATAAAACAATTTTGCTGTAATGTATTTAGAAACTGATAAAACGCGTACCTTTTTCCAGAATTTCTGTGAAAAATGTGTTGACTGAGGGAAAAAATTACATAGTAACAAACAACTATAATCAACAGACTGTTTAATGTTACCAACTCATTTTAGCTGACCTGAAATAATTCACATCGTAAGATAATACAACGATAACGATTATCTGTTAAATATAGGTAATTACTTTTACCAAGAAAAAACTAACAAGCAACCAACTCACAAAATTGAGATAATTACTGAAAATGTAGAATATAATAGGTACGTACGTACAAATAAGTTAGAAATACGATAAATGAGAGAAAAGTAAAAGCAGGGATTAAATGTCAACAACAAATAGTTCATTATTTAGTTTGATTGAAAACCTTTATTAATAGCTGTCTATTGTTTCAATGTCCTACAAAAGGGTTAAATGACACTAACTGTATGAGGAAATAACATATATGCCTTGTAATACGAGTAAATAAAGGTCAACCCTATTAATTCTCTAATATTTCTAACATACATAATTATAATTAGGCAAGTTTTGTCTATATTCCCTAAACGAATAAACTTGAGAATTATAAATTATGTAATACTTTAATAAATGACAGATTCTTAAAGGAGCTAAATTATTAGGTAGGTAGTTAATATTTTATAAACTTATGTATGATGTGCTTTAAAATACGAGTAAGTCAAGGAATATCGTAAAATAATATAAAGAAAAAGAAGATAATTTGCGTTTCCTGAATGGGGTGAATGGAGATGAAATCGGTAAATATTTTTGACTGCATATAAATATCGATCGTATAAATCGATTTGATTACCTGTTTTCTCTCCGGGGGGACAGACGGGGGACCGGACCCCCCTCCGCCTGTGCTCCCCCCACTCCCGCTAACGTTCCTCTTGAATGGATTGATTGGCGCATGTGTATGTGGGCGGGCCATGCGCAAAAACCATGGCAAGTAGATCAAGAAGATTTTCTTCGTCTAAACAAAAAAGAGCGCGGATTTTTTTTTATAATTTCCCTCTCCAGTTTAATAGAAAAACTATTGAGTTTAAATTAAATGCATTGATTAACCAGAACGATAATTTTTTTTTATCAATTTCAGTATGTCTGTATCCGCCCTTACAAACTTATTTCGGAACAAACGTTAATTTTGAAAACCAATTTTAGGAGTACTGAAGTACCATGTAAAATATATTTTCAATACTCCATTAACGGATAAGTAGGGCTTTTGCGGATAATAACAATAGAAGAGACTTATTAACACTAAAAAAGCAATTTATATACACTACTGTTTTATAATGAATGATATTGAGTTATGTAAATTAATTCTAGTGAACATTAATTAAAGCAGTTGCATAGTTTTCATTAACTACAGCCTTATAACAATGTTGATGTAATTACGACACTTCCATTTTCTTAGATATTTCCTTCATTTCCCGTTTCATCATGTACCATTATTAAACAGTACAGACTGACAATTAGTTACAAATACAAAGATTATTTATTTAAACAATAATTTACACATAGCGACCTAGTTCACAAATCAAAAGTCAATGTTACTCGTGTTGATTGTATAAAAGTGGAGGCGCTGGGGAATTAAATCTAATACGTGTTTATTATATCTATTGTATCATAGATCTTTGTCTATGCTAATGTCCATCATAACGGATTATTCTAAAAACTTTTTATTTTGCATTAGTTTGTGAAACAAACAAGAAAACAGAACTTTCGAATGATTAATGCTATGAAATATTACACATACTTAATAATAGATATATTTTAGTTTTGTCTTCAACCGCCAAACTTATATACAGGATGATCATAATATCAATAACTTTAATATAAAATAAAAATGTGACAACAGTAAAACACCGCTAATATCTCGTTGACAAATTAATTGAAATTAGAAGTGTTTTAATGCGATGAAATACAAATATATAAAATTGGAACATACCCAAATTCCCATTGTGTGAGTATCGGCGTTTCTGTGATGGTAATTCAAGATGAGAATTGTAGAAACAACAGAAGAAGCTACCATGAACATGATGCAATTGAAATATGTTCCTGCAAATGTAAATAAACAATGTTTACATAAAATGTTTACTTGCTTCTATCAAACAAAATTGTGTTTTTCGTTCTTCGAGTTGCCTGTTAACACTTTCAACTACAATCGATTTCATTTATGTTTGTATGTACATATGTACGTATCTTTAATTATACAGGATGTGTATGTTAACCCTTAACTACTCGCGTTAAAATCTATCAATACATACATAATATAAGATGAAATCAATGTATGTAAATGAATAAATATGAAAGAGAGGTTGACCTAAGAGTGGTACGGCATCAGAAGTTGCTGGCATGGTCTCCGCTACCATGTTGAGGAAAACGGTAAGCGATAGCAGGATGGTAACACCTAGAGACAACTTCTCGCCAGAGTCTGGAGGCAAGGTGAACCCCAGAACGGCCATCGAGGCGATCAGCACGCACGGCACGATCAAGTTAAAGAAGTAGTACAGCGTTCGGCGACGAATTATAATCACGAATGTTATGTCTATGTAGGGCTCTGGGCAACAGTTGTAGTAAATCTCGTTGCGTTTACCAGGAACACCTGGAACACCCAGAACTCTCTCAATTTTACCCCACCCACAAATATACATTACAGCAATGGAAAAAAAACTGCATAGAAAATAGTTCCGTCTTAATTAAAATCACGTTTTATTTCAAGTATGAAATTATTAATCAAATCATAAATGGATAAAAGTTAATATACTAGTAGGTATGCAAGAAATTGTAAAGAATAAAGCATACGTCTGTAATAATAATCTATTGTATGATAGATAAAAGAAGTTCTCTTTCATAACAAATAAATAAGGTATACGTACCGAGATTTAATTAAACATATTTCAATGTTTACAAGCAAGGTTTTTTCTCAAAATAATTTAATTAAAGTACGGATGAGATATCAAACAGTGAACGTATACAATAGAGATTTCATATTAAATGCAGGCGAGCTACAGTATTTGCTATTATCTATTATCTACATGTACATTTTATAAATAAATCATCAACGTACAAAGATTACTGTCAACTAACGATAAGCTATTAATTAAATTAATTATTAAGACTTAACAGACAAAGTTTCTTGGACAGTTTAATACGGATTGTAGAGAATGTGTAAAATAAACTCTATCTCAAAATTCAACACTGTTTTAGCAAGTATTAAACGAAAACTGTCAACTTCGAAAAGATAGACTTTAGACTTTGCTAGAAAAAGTCAAGTTTGTCAAACTCGTGTTAATGAATTAATGTCAACTCTTACATAGTTATACTCAAATTATGCAAATAAAATACGTATTATATATATATACTACATATAATTATAAAACTCACCCAAAAGATCCCATTCTCCATTTGTGATGAAACTGCTAATATCTCCCCCCGAATCGTCTTGTAATTGCAAATCCAACTGAAAATATATTCAATGATTTCAGTGCTCCCCTGTGAAACGGAAATACATAAAACGTGAGTCTAATACCTGAAATCCGTCGTATGTCCAGCTCCCAAATTTCATTTCGCATCTTTGATCGTCGAATGGGAACCAGGTGATGTCTATTTTACAAGTACTTTTAAATATTCCTGGCGGAACGTACATACAACTGCCATTATTTCGAACAACGACGTTAGTTGGGTAGGTGCCGTCAAAAAGTTCATCAGCACTGCAACCCAAAATATACCAAAAAAATAGTACAGACGAGATAACAATCTAGATCAGGACTTGCCAACTATGCGAACAAATTATGTTTTATAATGTTTCAGAATGTCTAATAATGGTTTTAATTTTCCGTTGTTTTCTTTAAAATATGCGGCTCTTATTTATTTTAATGAGTTTAACCTATTACTTTCTGCATCTATTAAAATATAAAACTACGTTTAAACAAGTTAAAGTTAAGATTTTCATCTATGTAATAATTGAACGCAAACTTTGAAAAGTTCCCGCCAAAACAGTTGACGAGTTTTTGATCAATGATTCATTGTATAGAACATCGAATGGCAATGCGCTTGTATGCCGTGGTAAAAACCGTCGCGTTCGGTTTTTGTCATCTACTATGATTGAATAAACAACGAGTACGGCGACAAAAGCCGAACTTGTCGTAAAGTTTCCCGCCAACCGACACTGTAGTATTGATTATTTTGCGCATGCGTAAGTTTACGGACTATGTTTCATTAGTTTCTGTCACATTATTTAAAATTATGTGAAAATGTTTTTACGTTTTAGCTTAGTCCGGTCAGGTAAAAATATTTAAACCAAAAAAAATAATGGTGCATGTAATACTACAACTGACTCTGTCAACTGTTTGAAATTTTACTCGACTTTTAACCAGATCGTGTAACTAGAAATTCCCCGCAGATCTGTGTTTCAAACCGTTCTCAATATATGGCCTCTCAAAGTTTTTTCGAGAAACCGGCCGGATCGAATTTTTTTAAACGTGGGGGCCGGACGAAAAATATTCTTGTTGGAATCCTATTAGAACATTAAATGTAAATAGAGTATGTTATATATCGTTTATAATGGAAAATATCTATTCAAATATAGATAAATACACATATTTACATCAAATCCTTAAATTATATAAAATTAATATTTCTTATATTATAAAATTTTGAAACTTAGATTTCGTTAAAAGTATGTTTTCTTAATAGAAAATGAATGAATTTCTCATAGAAATATCAACTTAAAAATAAGAAAATAATAAATAAAATTATAATTTACCATATAAACAATAATATTAATTATTTTAGTCGGTACCTATTGTCATACCTAGCAAAAAAATCTATATAGCGTAAAAAACAATATTTATAAAATGCATTTTATATAAATGTTGGATTTCTATATAAAAAAAGTAAACACATATAGGTAGGTACAGTAAAACTGTTAATATTAAACTCATATTTTATACCCACGCGCCTAAATAATATTTTTTTCGTAATAATTTTTAATACATATGACACATGTCGAAATTTAAGTTAACTAGAGTTATAAGCCCTAAAAGTGGCGGTCGTATGACATGTGTCATCCAACACTACGTTTCTGTTGATATTATTGGATTAAATAAGAAAGGGTATGTATAAGTTGTAATACCTTTCAGGAAACATTCCTAATAATATCTGACTGGCCACAGAAAACATATTTCATAAATAATACAGGGAAAATATTCATTTTAATACCCAGTATTTTGTTTAATATTAATTTAATAACTCGATCAAATGCACGTTTTTACTAAATTTGTTACAAACTGTAAGAACGTATTAGAAAAATAGTTTTTCAACTATTACGTAAAAATGCATTTAAAAACTGGTTTGATTGAACACAATTTGAAATCAACTATTTGCAACTACCTTTCCAACTATTTTTAAACTATTTACGACACTTTTTACTGCTTCGTTTGCACTAATTATTATTAAATCGTAAAAAAAACTATTTACCAACTATTTTTAACTAATAACTATTTCATTGAAAATAACAACTATTTTTCCGATCTCTAATTATTATACGTGTTACAATTTTGTGGTTTGGCCTCTTCGGCAGGATGATCACCGTATAAAACCAGAAATGTCAGGAAATACAAATAAAAATACTAGAAAAAAGTTTGTGTTTTCGTTACGATTTGTCACCTTTTCACGGTTAAACGGCTGAACCGATCTAGATGAAATTTGCCAGGGAGATAACTTGCATTCTGAGAAAGGACACATTCTACTTTATATCGAAAAGTTGATTAGATAAAAAGACACAGTTAGTTAAGAATGACATATTTATAATGAATACGTTATATTTATGAATCCGTCCTCACTTTATCATCTGCATAGTATAATATTAATTAAGCACATTCATGTTTACATTTGCAATTTATTTTCAAAGTAGAATATTATCAATAAACAAATAAATCGATAGACCGTTCTCAACGCTATTTTAATATTGCTATTGTTATTAAATGAAAGTGATTACGTATTAAAGGCATGGCGCGGTATATCAATGAGATTCATGGAATATCGGACATATTCTGTAACTATAAATGCAAATCAGTACCGGCTTTAGGGGGTAGGGGCGAACCAGGGCGACCGCCCGGGGCGCTAGGCCAGGTGTGGCGGCTAAATATAAACAATGTTAATTTGTAAAAAAAACGATTATTTGATAGCTGCTAACTAACAAATACTTATTCGACAACCCAGAAAACCTTTAATAAGGTATTAGCTGAGATACTAACTAATCAACTTATTTGTTAAGCTATATTTAAAAAAAAAGTTTGAGTTTGTAGGATCGCGCCAAGCTGAGATATGAATTATTCAACTTATTTGTTAATTTATCAATTTTAATTGACATTTTCGGTGAAAAATAAATCTCGCTAGGTCGGCACTGCTGCAAGTAATAGCGTAAATAGAGATGTACATTGTACTGTACATATAATATATATGCACAGATTTAAACTAGTTATATACGTGTTCTATGTATAAACAATGACATACACAATGTTTTTTTGTTTTTTGTTGTTTTTTTTTTGAAATGTAAACCATCCGAAACAGCCTGAAGGAATTCGAACCACTACCCTTGTGTTTATACATGTACATAACCAGACAAAGTTGTGAACAGTTTCCAAGTAACATAAAGGAATAGATAGCTGCATAGTATATAGACAAAGGAATATAAACACAAAGAATTACCTGTTATACATAAGAACATCAGGTTTCCAAAGTCTGTGGGGAGGAATTCTAAGGTCTCGTACACCTCCGTATTCGGATGAGTTCCATCGTAAATTCATGTCATTCCACTCCTGAAACCATTCAATAAATGTCAAGTTAAAGTACCTCACTCATTACTCTTTCAATCTGCAGCAAGCAGACAAAGAGTTGAAGGGCGCTTCAAACAATTACTAATTATCATACCGATACTAGCTTCAATTCAACCTAAAAATAGTCATTTCATTATTATGTACTCTGGAGAAAGAAAAATCTAACATAATATAATATAAATGTTTGAATTTTCGCATATAAATTTACCGAATTACCTTGAAAAGAAATATCTATCAATTCGAGAAACTAAGTCGGTTGCAAGTTCGCAGATCAATAGCACATAAAACAATATATCTAGTGTTTTCTTATTATCATATTACATTCACTTATTTGAATATCTGTTTCTGTTATTTATATTTGTTTAGTGTTATTTTATAGTACACGTGAACATTAGTTGTAATTCTCAAACGAGTTTTACTGAATAGCTCTAGTGACATTTGCCAATTTTACCGGCGCGGCGCGGTGCGGAACCGGGACGATGTATTTATAGATAGTAATCGATTAATTAACTGGAAATATTGGAAAAGGATTGAATATTTAACATTTCAGAGTGCTCTAATATATTAATATTCTATTATGTGATTGTAAAAATAAATAGACTATTGAAAAACAATCCCGTATTGAAAACAGTAAATTAAATGTTAATATTTGATGATATAACTAAGGACGAAGCAATTCCTTTTTTTCAGAACCCCATTTACAAGTATCGAACGAAACTGTTGTACATATTACAACATTATTACTTTCAAGATACTCGTATAACGTAGAAACACTTATACGAGAACAGAAAAAGGATAAAATAGGATGTATTTTTCTTAAAATAAAGTTATACGATTCCGGGTTAGGGATAATTCGAATAAAAAATATTAAACGCGATCAAAATGTTTGGGAATAGACAGTGCACGAAGGAATAGTAGAAAGAACGTACAAAGTAACAAAAGAGGGTATCAACTTTATAAGGGTAATTTTATTAGTGTATGATATAAAGTTTTATGGCTATAACACGATATATAAAACAATATAACCCTCAATGAAATATTGTATTAAATTAGTTTCAGAGATTTTTATTATTTTATATTGGTGACATTGTATAATACATTTCAATAAGAATACAATTATGTACCGTACAATTATACAATTATACCTATACATACTGCATTGCTTCAAATCGAATACGACTATGAAATATGATATAAGAATAGGTTATAAACCTTTGCAAGCTTCCACGTCAAACAAAGTACAATACTTAACATAAAAGCAAAGAATGATTCAAATGAAAATGTTGATACATACTCGTATGTACATATAACGTACACAATTATTTATAATCCCCTGTATTATAAATTAACCCTTATCCGTACAACACAAACTGGTGATATATTTATTTTCAAACATATTTATCAGACCATTGCACAGCTTGGAAATGTTTGTTCGGATAAGGGTTAAATAATAATTAAATGATTTATTTTATCAAACAAGTATATACAATACTGTGATTTTATTTGTTTTTTAAATTATGTGATGCATACAATCAAAAAGTTTCAATTTATAGTCTTGACGAAACTGTTTGTGTATTTAATGCCATTAACTTGCATCAAGACTCAAGGTTGTCACCTCATCTCACTCAAGTATTTCCGGTAATGTTAATTGTATATTTAAATGTAAATCATTAGAAATCAGTACATATTATATTCTATACGGTACAGGTAGTTAGTGTAATCATGTATTGTCAATTCCGCGAAGTTTTCACAAGAAAACTTTTTTAATGGGGTATTTATAAAATATGATCGGATTTATGTTTCATGGAAAAGTTGAATATGCTTTGTGAAGAATTCTCAGATTCTCAAATCCACAAAGAAAGAGAGCTTACGTTCAATGTTTAAATACATAAATGTATTACAAAGGAATATCATATTTACATGTTTTTACTTTACTCATATGTTTCAAATCTTTAGCAACAGTTGCTATCGATATTATCGAGTTTGTTAAGGAGACAACCGTACGATAAAAAATAAACATCAAATTACATCCTTCGCTATAAAATAAAAACATTTATTATAGCATTCATACTAATGTTTACTAAACTTTAAAAGCAAATCGCAAACTTCAATCAAAAACTATCTTCTATAAGTAGTTTATTATTTATAATTATACACCATAAATAAATATATTCTATTATTTATGTTATAATTCTAAATAGTAAATACTAGAAAATAGCCGTGATTTTTTCTATCAACACGAATAGGCGAAATCACAAATATATAAATATACATACGTATTTATTGACTTGATAGAGGGTAGCAGAATTTAGTATTATAGTAAAGAATGAAAGAAATTTCAAATTACATATTAAATATATATGTATAGTAACAGTAGGATAGATGAAATTATAAGTCAAAAATACATATATACATTATTTCGTTTCTGTAACGTTTAAAACATATAAACAATCTACTGACAAATATAGTAAATAAATACAGTTAATTGAAACTTAAATTACTTATAGCATCACACATAACGGAAATTTCCTAAAATTAAAATATATATATTTTAAACAAACTTTTTTATTTTCAAATGTTTTATTAAACTTACCAATTTTAGCCAAATATTTGTTATCAACAATTGATTCTTTTCATCCTGGAAAAAATGAAAAATATTTCATTTATACAGAAAATTTATTTTTCTTTTTTTAACACAAATCTCTTATTTAGTTTTTTTTTTATTTATTTTCAACACATCACACCACAATTATACAATTATTTTTAATAGATTTCATTAAATATTATAATTTATCAAAATATTAACGTTCTTTATAATATGGTGGAGGCGCCGGAAAACAATTAATTTGAAAATATACCCCAACAGAATTATTACGCTCAGATTATTGACGAATTTTAATATGGTGGAGGTGCTGGGTAATAAAAAATAATTGAATTGTTTCTTTTAAAACCCGAATTTTATAGAAGAAATAAACGGATAGATAAATACATTATCATATCAATTAGTTAGTTAATTCAGTTCAATAATAAACAAGCCAAAGGAGGTGTTAACTTTCAATTAGTTTTATTAATTTTCTATGATACGCATAAACTGTTTGCAGATCATCGAGTACATAAGGATTCTAATTAAAGTTGTACAAATATTTGTCCGTAGGACCCCGTAATGTAGATCCTGTCATTCGTTTAGGATCTATTACATTAGATAATATTTACATTAATATACCTACTAGCATTACCCGACGGAAACAAAAATATTTACATTTACGTAATATACAATTAAACATTTTTATTAATATTAATAAGATAAGTACTTTTTCATTTTCAGTTGAAGATTTTCACGTATTAAATTTTTCCAGTTGCATTTTCTATAACCGTCATTATTTTTTTACGACAGTTAATTGTTTTATTTAAAGTCTATATATTGTTTAATAAAAACGTGTATATATTAAGAAGAGGTAATTAGACTTTTTACATTACGCTTGTTTTAACATCGATTAAAACAAAATTACATTTTCCTATTCCCATTATACAGGAATTATCCTGGTGTCTAATTAGCATATGTTATTGTCAGCAAAAAGGAATACAGTAAGTTTTTGTTAAATCAGTATAAGCGCAAAATAATTGAAGAGCAAAAACAAACATTTGTGCATTTTATCCATTCAGAAGGTAAATGGTAATTATAATCGAATTTCTATAAATTTTATATCGCATGGTGTATTTCATTCACGCAGAAAAACATTCAAAAACAACATCAATTATTTATGAATATATTTATTTAAATTTAAACACTTGTTTGTCGTGCCCGCGTCGCGACGCTTCCTCCTCGTCAACAGCCAAAGCGACCTGACCTGTAACTTGTGTTAGATGGATATTTAGATAAACGGTCCATGCTACTCACCACATCTATGATCTGCATTAAAGTCAATCCGAAACTCAGTTGGAGAGGGTCGGATTCGTTGACAACTGGCCGTTCTAAGACATTGTAGTGGTCGAGAAGGTTATGCAATAATCTTTTTTCGTGATAGCCGCACGTGCATTCTGAAAATAAACAAACATAATATGTTAGTTTAATTCACACGGGACTTGATTCAAAAAAATACAAGTACACTTATCATTTTCAACATCTTTCAATAAATAAAGTAGGATATTAAAGCCGGCGTTTTCCAGTTCACTCCGCTTCCGGAACGGCTTCCAATTTTATTTAATCTAATAATATAAGCTATAAGACATGTAATGATATTTAAACTGATTATTGACATCTCTGGGTATATTCTACCTTGTTTTGTTCGTTAACTCGACCAACGTTTTGTCATATATTGCATTGACAATAAAATATAATATATATATATTAAGCGGGAATTTGAAAACAATACAATTAAATGATTTGTATTTGTTATTTACGGTAGGTAGAATGTGAGAAACATAAATGGCTGTAATGTTATTTATGTGAGAGGGTTCAGTGTTTCCACAGCGGCTCTAAGCGAACCAGTGATTGCTCTATTTTATATATAGGTACGATAAACGCAGTGGCGAGGCGTGATATTTTTAATAAGGGAAGCATATTTTATCAATCCTTCCCATCTATTAACAAAAAAAACTAGTTATGAAACACCTTAAGTTCAAGCTTTTACTTTTTTAAATACATTCTTATATATTTATATAACTCTACGTCTTATTTTCTTGTATTTTAGTCGATATTTCTATGACGAGTTGAAGTTCACTGCAGCAAATTTCACTAAAAAATTTAGAATTTTTGATTATGTTAAAAGTATGTTTATTGTATAGAAAATGACGTGAAAAGTTGTTTGGTTCAAACCGCAGGTCTGTATCTCAAACCGTTCTCGAGATATAGCCTCTCAAAGTTTTAGTTTTTTCAAATTTTTGGAGAAAAAAGGCCATAACTTTTGAACGTGTGGTCGGAATTGATTTTAGTTGACGGATTTGAAATCAGCGTGTCAAAATCTATATAATGACATGTATAATACTTTAAAATCCGACAAAAAAATTTTTGCCAAAAATCGACATTTTTTTAAGGTATACCCCTTTGAATTTTTTCGATTTTTCGCGAAAATTTTTTTTTCGAGTTTTAAGGTATTATACATGTCATTATATAGATTTTGACACGCTGATTCCAAATCCGTCAACTAAAATCAATTCCGACCACGCGTTCAAAAATTATGGCCTTTTTTCTCCAAAAATTTGAAAAAACTAAAACTTTGAGAGGCTATATCTCGAGAACGGTTTGAGATACAGACCTGCGGTTTGAACCAAACAACTTTTCACGTCATTTTCTATACAATAAACATACTTTTACCGAAATAAAAAATTCAAAATTTTTTAGTGAAATTTCCTGCAGTGAACCTCAACTCGTCATAGAAATATCGACTTAAATACAAGAACATAAGACGTAAATGTATTATAGTTTTATAATTGAGCGTGTAAATTAATATTAAATGCTATTTTTAATTAAAATGTTTGAGTTGCGCATAAAGAATAATATTTTTAAGTTATTTATTAATAGAAAACACAGATTTGTATTAATTTATCCATAAAGTAAGGAAAGCACTGCTTCCCCTGCTTCTATAGACGCTTCGCCACTGGATATACCTCCCATGGGTTTAATATTTGTGTTTTATTAACACGTATGAAAAAATGTTGTCGTCCTCCAAGTGCATGTTTCAGAGATATTAACACGTTAATCGCCATGAGGAATAACATAATACCTATCATATAATATAAGCGATTCTCAACATTTTTTTACAGCTGGTATTTAAATAAAGATATACGAAATGATAACAAAAAACAATGGAGGTATATAATTTTAACAGCCGTTAGTTTAAAATCAAATTAAATTTAAGTTGAATTGTTAAAACGAGCAATAAAAGTGAATTGGAAAATAAATAAAGACCAAATATAACATTAAACATGTTTTGTGTTACTCTGGGGCAACATTTTCGTCAAGAAAAAATGGATACAATTTAAATACAAACTAAATATGTAAATTTGTTTTTATTCGTTTTAAATTCAATACGAAGCTGCTCTATAAGATATAAAACTCGGCTTCTAGGTGTAAGCTGTGTCTACAATAAATCTTATCATTCATAATAAAACTTTATATAAATTCAAATAATAATATTTTTTATATAAAATACGTAAAGCAAATTTTTTGCTCTCTAAGAAATTTATATATATATAAATAGAATTCCAATAGGTATAACTCAAACTTGTATTGGATATACCTTACATAATTTACTATCCTATTCACGGCCTTTCTAAAGTTAGAAAATCCTAAAGACGACAAAAAAACGATAAGAATATCATAAAATTTCCAAATCGTTCTTCTTTTTTGAACGTTGAAAATATTGACGGAAAATTTTAAATGAAATTTGTAGTCTACATATGTATATAGATTTGTGATTTACATTGACAAATACATATTATAAAGGAAGTTTACGTAAGTTGTGAAAATAAATCAGATTCAATGAAAAATGCATATCTTATTTTTGTTGAAGAGTTACATATATGAGTATAATGCTATAATGAATTATATGTTTATATGATAAACGTGAAGATCAATAAGAAATGACCGATAGCCAAAATTGTGAAAAGCTTGTGTAGATAAACAGGTAAATAATAAATACACCCTAGCTTTAAAATATTAACTCTAATAGCAATCACACTATAGTATCTGCATAGTAAATATGAATTTTAACTAGAAATTGAGTGGAATTTTCAAATATTGATTCATTAGATTATTGCAATGTATTCTCGAAACAATGATAAAATAAACATGTGTCATATTATATGGTTTACCCCAAAGTGCTGTGAAGTTATGAACTTTAAAAAGAGGAGTTCATTATTTGTGTTTTAAGATTTTATAATGAAGAGATTAACGAGGTTAGATAAAAGTAGTTTTGAAAGTAAAAAGCGCTCGTTAACAATTATATTTATAATAAGCACTCGGACTTTGAAAGTACATGCATTTTTGTGTTATTATATTTACCATAAAACCATGTACTGTACATGCGAATACAGTATTTTATTTGGAGCTAATTAAATTGTAAATGAATGAAATGAATGACCCAGTTTAATGAATTGTTTTTTTGTATTTTTGTTTGATTGATAACTTACCTTTAGGAAGGCTAATGAAGAATACGATGAGAATTACGGAAAGTACCCGATACAATTGAGGGGCTCTGCTACGGCCCTGGTTATCAGGGACGGTTGCATTTGCCATCGGGCCAGAGTGTAATACAATAGAAGATAAGGACCGAATGAAGTTAAAAATATCGATCAGGATATTGCGTTCATTGCACTTGATTTATTGCGAATATATTCAAAACTACTTTGGTTAATTAACCATTTTTAGTTGACTAATAAAACAGCGCGGGACTGTTTAACAATAAGACATAAAAAATGAGTAAAAAATTCAATCTCAACGTATCAACACCCATTTATTTATTATTTGTTTTGTTTTGAATTATTATTGCGGTTAAACAAGTAAATAACACAAAATATATTTGTAAAACAGAACCGAACAATGAGTCGACGGCGGGCCCAGCGTTGGGCAAGCCTCGACCGACGTCGTGTGACGAAGTCAACTGCTCTTACGAGTTCGACCGTTCACATCCATTCCCGCACCCTCACAGCAGAGTGTTACTACTGCAGCCACCGACAGGACCGCGCCTGGCCTCTCTGCAGACGCGCACGTTGGTGTGCGCTTGCGTAATAACACGTACCCATCTCGCGCGGTCGATTGCTCGCTCGCACGCGCGCCAAACCGCGCCGATTCATCCCCCCGATACACAATCGCCTTAACTTTACTCGTACGCTCAGTCGATGTGACGCAAACATTAACAACACATTTCACTCAAATTCATTTATCTATTCTGTAAGTCGTAGAACAATCATGTTTATCAATTACAAAAAGAAAGAACTATATAATAATCAATAATACAATTGAATCGTTTTTTAAATATATTTAAAGGTAGTATTTTAATTTCATCTGGTAGATGGTTGACAATTCTTTAGAGGGAAAAACAACCCCCTATCTCGCAAAAGAGCCGAGATATTTACGATTTTGTATAATGAATAAAAGTTAAACAAAATAAAAAATATATATTTCGCCCCCTGTCATTTATGGAGGGCTGTTATCAGTTTATTTCGATCCAGCGGGAAAAATACTACGAAGGAGGGGGTTTTAAGGAGGAAAACAACCCCCTATATGTATAGTCAATAAGAAACAAATAAAAAAAAATTTAATATTTCACCCCATGTCACGTATGCAAGTTTGTAATTAGTTTCAAAATCCACGCGAGCGAAGCCGCGGATATCAGCTAGTATTTTTATATAAGTATAACTACACAGGTAAAAACTGACTTGAACAAAGAAATCCTTGTTTTATATATAACGAAAACAATATACAGCTGTATATTATATTTATTATTAATATAGTCAAGTCAACGTTTCTATCATTTATAAGGCTATAGCTATTTTTGTCCAAGTTTTCATAAAACATTCAAACGTCGATTGAAAATTGATGTAAGCCCGACATTTCTATTGATACATGATATAGGTATGCTCATTGTATCCTTACAAAAGGAACACTGATTGTCACCTATTATATAATTTAAACCCGATAATGCCCGTGACAAGTAGGTCGATTTCAAACTATACTGTAAACAATACGTTACATATATGTACTATACAATAGGTATTGGGTTCGTGTTCGAACTAACGTGTATATTTCCAAGCCCGTTTCAAAATCTATCGATTGTTTTAATTACAATTACCTATACATGTTAATGTAATGAAACATGCCTCTACGTTGTAGCAATTTCATATTTAATACCTACATTTAATATTTAACCTAATCGTGCCCAGTGTTGCATATAAACAAAGGAACGCTTTTGTTAATATTTTGTATTGTTGTAAGATTATTTTAATTCGAATGGATTTAAAATGCAATCACAATGCAATTACCAACGTTCTGGAGTTTTAGTATACATAGATAGGTATGAATGGACCAGGCATCTGACCCGAGAGCAGAGCCGTGTCAAAAGAAAGAGATAGAAACAGGTTTGGAATATACTTGTCCTTCTTTTAAACAGGAGTGTAACTATTTTATTCTTAGTCCCGAACATTAAAAATATTCATAGATATTATCATAATATATTAATCTACTGTTGATTAATATATGATTATTATACTATATGTATATAAAGAGGTTAAAATAATTAACGTTATAAAAAATTTTATTTAAAAAAGAAACAATTATTGATTTCTTTTAACCAATTTTAATATCTTGTTCTAATATCAAAAAAAATATTTAAAATTTTGTTAAATAAATCTTGTAAGTGCAATCCACCTCATTATTTTGTAGCAACCACATGGGAATTGATTTAAAACTATTTTTTATTAAGATATTTTTAATATTTTTGGTAGCAAAAATATTATTTTCCCGGAATATCCGTTCATAATTTTGCAAATTTCTATCAGAACAATTGATATATTTTTTTTAATTTCCTCGATGAAATATGAACCATTATAGTATGTTTATTGTTTATATTATTTACTTTTCTAATAAAAAACTTATTGCACCAAAATCACAAGATAGTGAAGATAGATATACAAAAATATATCTGACAGAAATACTACCCTGAACTATAGTAAGCTACTAATCAGATTATTAGAAAAAGAGATAGATATATTCCAAACTACACTGCATATCTCTCTCACTTCTTGAATAGATGTTACACCATTGAGTTAATACAGAATGCACTGTCCATTCTCTATGTCTATGAATCATACTTATTTTCGAGTATTGGATTGAATACATCAACAATGCAATTACCAACGTTCTGGAGTTTTAGTATAGTTTATAGATATATAGGTATGATGAAAAATCAACAATATCGGTAACAAAAAAAAACCTTAATAATAATACATATAGGTATGTATATAACTTAAAAATTCATGTGCTGGCCACACCATTTTATTAATTGTAACAAACGTCGAATGAAAGACAAAAAAGCAAATGTTAAAATTTAAAAGAATGTTACAATAATTTTCACTGTTAAAGTTTCCGAAAAGCCGATTGTAAAGAAAATGCAGGTGTGGAGAAAACCACAGAATTTTAAACGTGGTCTGTTTTTGGTAAACTTCCTCTACTTTATGAATTAAGCATTTTATGGAACAATTATATATATTTTTTTAATTATGTCTTTCATAAAAAAATTTCTATAATGTCGGCTATTAAAAAGAATTTACTCTCTAACGCTTTCTCGGGGTATTAAATATAAATGACAGCCCACTGACTGTTCTAATCAACGATAATAATTACCTTGATGCATTCACATTTAGTTAAAATTAGCAATTCGTTTTTTAATCGACTTTTAAAAAGGAGGGTATTCTCAATTCAATCAATATATATTTTTACTTTCTTATACATATAGTATAAGTAAGTATAGTGAAGCCGAATTTTTATATATAATTTTAATAGAATCTGACTGTAAACTTCAAAAAAGGAGGAGTTTGGAATATATCTATCTCTTTTTCTAAGAATCTGATTGGTAGCTTATTATAGTTCAGGGTAGTATTTCTGTCCGATATATTTTTGTATATCTAACTTTTGATTTTTGTGCAATAAGTTTTTTGTTAGAAAAGTAAATATTATAAACAATAAACATACTATAATGGTTCATATTTCATCGAGGAAATTTAAAAAAAAACATCAATTTATCTGATAGAAATTTGCAAAATTATGAACGGATATTCCGGGAAAATAACGTTTTTGCTACTAAAAATATTAAATATATATTAATCAAAAATAGTTTTAATTCAATTCCCATGTAGTTGCTACAAAATGATGAGGTGGATTGCATTTACAAACAGCACATACAAAGCTACGAAAAAGGAAGAACAAGATATTAAAATTGGGTCAAAAAATTCGAAACTTATATTATTTAGAAATCAATAATTGCTTTTTTTTAACCTGTTTACAAAAAGTACAAGTATATTCCAAACCTGTTTCTATCTCTTTCTTTTGACACGACTATGTTTTCGAGTCAGATGCGTGGTCTATTCTCTATGTCTATGCCCTAACCATAAAAATTGTAAGAGTTTAGACTTACACGTGTTTCAATAGCAATGTTATCATCATCAGAGTCCTAAAGACACAATGCATTATTATTATTATTTATATAATAGCATTGCTATTGAATCACGTGTAAGTCTAAGCTCTTACAATTTTTATGGTTAGGGGATTTGTATTTGATATATTATTAAGGTTGTTTCTAGGTCGGTTTTATATTTTTTTTTTTTATTATAAATTAATTACGTTATCATTTCTTTATTTCCCCACCCCCTAATTTTTCTAGGATTTGTGCACCTCTAAGTTCTGTGTTCAGCATTATAATCGAGTATATTTTATTAGAATTATAAACGTATATTAAGAAAGTGGAATCGTTTAAGTACGTTCCTCTATAATCTTTAGTTAATACAACACGTAACTCTACTTTTACGTTCATTTATTTTACAACTTATTCTCTATGATTTATTGTCAGGTCAGATCACGGTCAGATATATTTCTGAAAGATTTGTATCGTTCGTGTTATACCTATATATTTTTTATTTATGGTGTACATTGTTATTTGGAACAAAATTGACGTTGATTAATTTTAAAATATAACTATTTGTAATTCAATTCATCCCATTAGTAATTATATATTTTTTATATATTACTTTTGTAAATTGTAAACATTTTTTACGCAAATTTAAAATACGAAAAATGATATTAAATTACCTTACAGGAGAAGTCAACTCGGAAATTTGATGAGCAAAAAAAGATTAATTTAATATAAAGGGGGTACAAGAAATCCTCAGAAACTAGTTTTGTTATTTTATTGAATAAATCATAATCTAAAAAAATACATATATTTACGTTTTTTTTTTTTTTTTTTTTTGGAACTACTGGATTAACGTAAGGGCCACTGGTAACAACAAAATATTATTGATTTACAAACAAATTTATACAACGTTAAATACATTTAGGCCGAAAACTAAACTCAGAAATAGTCGTGATAAAGACATACATACAAACTTTTTTGAATTTCCAAATCTGAAAATTAAAGGAATGGGACAAGGGTTTATCTGTAAAAGATATTTTTTTAAATGGGGATAAAAATTTGACACAAACTTGAAAGAATCTTAGAGATTTTTGATCCTTGAATCACGAATTATTATTTCAACAAAAAGGGTATTTTAAAATATAAATGACACCCCTCTAACAGTTTTAATCAAAGTTATGATTTTATGAATTTAAGTAAAAATCAGTGGTGATAATTGTACATCATAAAATACTTGGAATTTACATTATTATACATGTATTACCACTGCTCTAGAATTTCGAATAAATTCATAAAGATTTGACACTTTTTCTTTGTTTTTTTTTTAAAATACCATATTACCTACAGGGAAAAATAAGGAATAATTGAAAAACACACCTATTATCAAAAAATATGTATATTACACAAACACTCATTCATACTTAAAGATTATTTATCAATGAAATCTTGGATTAATAAATTAAATAAGGCATTGCAGGTACTTGCACCTATTAAATATTAATTGGATACTGTTATGCACTAATCATTTTATTTCAATTATAATTTATTGTTTGCAAACAACATTTTCCAATTATAAATAATCAAATAGGTGATATAAGAATAAAAAAAATTAATAAAGTGATACTATTGGTTCAAAGTCACAAATATTAATCTAAATTAGTAATTAATGATAATTAATAATAATGAATACAATATGGTAAAGTGTAAATTTATTGTCTCCACTGAAAAGGCAAATAAAAATAAAATAAATAACAAACGTTACCATTTACGCTCATACAAGATACATATAAATATATAAAAATAGTTAAATAATCTATTTTACCATTCTGCATCTTTGGTTAGTTTTATTATTTATTATTATACCATCTTTCAAATATAATTTCCATTTATTTCTACTTTCTGTCTACATAATGTACTGACACCTTATCGTACTGACAGACGATAACATTTTCAGATTCAAACATATCTGAAAGATCCTGTTCAGAAATATCATCTCCTGAATTCAACGGCTCCTGTTTCTTCTAAATCATCTTCTGGTTCTTCTACATCTGAAGGTTCCTCTGAGAGATCATCAGAGTCATCTGTACTCTCATCATATGCCCCGTCCACTTGCAAACACTTGACTGACACCAGACCTGACAGCCCAGACTCAAGAATCAAGTTATTACGTAACCCAAGGTGACTGAAAATATTGACAAGTATAAGAAACGTACTAATATATTAATTATGATATTCTGCCTTACCGTTTTTACGTGATTTAGATTCTGATGAAGGAGAATCGACATGACAAGCTAACTTGGTTTCCCACAAAGTTTTAATTCTAATAAAACTTGTTCGTCTATTTCTTCATCTAAAAACGCCTCACAACTACTTGAAATTGTTTCATCTATAACCTTTTGATAAGTTTCCAACTGAAAATTATAGCACGTTTAATATCGTATGATATGTAACTCATTGAAATGTCATTGTTATTTGTAAACAAATTCTGTTTTTAATTAATCATTATCTTATAAAACTTACCACAGAAGAGTTACTGAATGCCATGATTGAAAACACTTGTTTTGACTTCACAAATTAGACTGTCATTTTAAAAACTCGTAAAAATAGCAAGAAATTTAACTGATGACATTTTAATGTCCGCCATTATAATCAAAACAACAGATTGACAGTTGCGAAAACCTATAAAAATTAAAATTACAATCTTTTTCACCAGTGCTGCCAACAGGATAAACAAAATTGAAATAATTCAAAATTATCAAACTTCTTCGTTATTCTTTGTCCAAAAACTGCAAACATTATTTTTATCAGTGGCGAGGCGTGAAATTTTTAAAAGGAAAGCATATTTTATCAATCCTCCCCCTCCTATTAACAAAAAAAACTAGTCACTTTTCAAAGTATAACAAAAAACTAAGCAAAAATTGACAATTTTGTAAGGATAATTTTTTAAAGAAAATTAAATTTCCCATCAAAATAGAAAATTTAACAAATAAGATGAATAGTTAATATGTCAGCTTGGCGCGATCGAGGAAACTCCAGTTTTTTTTTTAAATATAGCTTACACCATTATCTTTAAGACTATCTAATGCCCGAAGACCTTCGAGTGCGCCTTCGGCTATTATTAAGAAATTTAAATTGAAAATTTAACAAATAAGTTTTATAGTTAATATGTCAGCTTGGGGCGATCGAGGAGACTCCAGTTTTTTTTTTAAATATAGCTTACACCATTATCTTTAAGACTATCTAATGCCCGAAGACCTTCGTATGCTCCTTCGGCTATTATTAAGAAATTTAAATTGAAAATTTAACAAATAAGTTGAATAGTTAATATGTCAGCTTGGTGCGATCGAGGAGACTCCAGTATTTTTTTAAATATAGCTTACACCATTATCTTTAAGACTATCTAATGCCCGAAGACCTTCGTATGCTCCTTCGGCTATTATTAAGAAATTTAAATTGAAAATTTAACAAATAAGTTGAATAGTTAATATGTCAGCTTGGGGCGATCGAGGAGACTCCAGTTTTTTTTTAAAATATAGCTTACACCATTATCTTTAAGACTATCTAATGCCCGAAGACCTTCGTATGCTCCTTCGGCTATTATTAAGAAATTTAAATTGAAAATTTCACAAATAAGTTGAATAGTTAATATGTCAGTTGGCGCGATCGAGGAGACTCCAGTTTTTTTTTTTAATATAGCTTACACCATTATCTTTGAGACTATCTAATGCCCGAAGACCTTTAATACATTATTTTGTTCTATATTGAACAGTTAAGGCAGCGTATTACAAAACAGCGCGCCGACGCGGACGGCAAAATTTTTTCCGACTTGATTTACTATTATCGTCACTGCTTAGTTGTTATGTTACCTAACGTAAAAAAATATAGCCTATAACCTGGCCAGAGAACGTACCTATGAATTAAAAAAAAACACGTAAATCGGATAAGTGGTTTTCGAGTGATAAGGTAACTAACGGACAGACCGATAGAGAGACGTTGAGCTTTATATATATTAAGGATGTATATTATAACTGATTAGAATAAGTGATTATTGCAAATATATTTTTTAAATGATTCTATTGAAGATTGTAGCGAATTTTAAAATGAGGCATTGGCGTATCATTTTTTTTATTTAAGTGTATATTATGTTTTCATTTCATGATCTCTTTTATTAAAACTATACGTTTTGTCGTTTTCGGTCTAATTATGTTTTTTTCTTGTCAGTCTCTTCAAAAACGGGGTTTCACTGTATTAATGAATGAAATAAAGAAAATAATTAAAAAAATTAATACTTAGTATGGATAGTAGTGACTAATTGACTAGTAAGTGACCCAAGAATATAAGAGCGAATACCCAAAACGTATAAGACGTGTTGCGTTAATGACAACTGAACGACAATTCAAGTCGGAAGTAAGATCATGTTAACGCGCATATTTTACCGAAAAAAAAATACCGGTTTTTTCGGTTCGGTTCCGGTTTTCGTTCCGGCAAAAAATAACGGTTTTTCCAGTTTTCGGTTTTCGGTTCAGTTCCGGTTCGAAGCCTTGGGTAAAACAAATATGGGCGGATGTAGTTAATAAGTTGATACACAGATGGCAGCAAGTTGATCAACTCATTCAGAACGAAAATCGCGCGCTAATTTTAAATCAATAGTTCAATTAATAGAGGCGAATACAGGATATTTGAAAAATAAGGGCAATCGAAATCGTCAGAAAATTTCTACAAGATGTAGAAAAATCGTTTTTTGATCAGAGTAATTTTTTGTATTCCTTTTTTTAGAGTGTTGTGTATTAAACTAAAAAATTTGTAATCTCCGAGAATCTGCCGCCCCCCAAAACTTTGCCGCCCTGGGAAGTAGTCCAAGTAGGCACTTTAAGCAATTGCGTAGGGTCCCGATTTATCTACGTATATTTGAGTACCTTTTTTTGCTCTTCAAGAACTTTCTTTGCTTGAAGATAGATCCTCAGGCATTTTATTTTTATTTTGTATAATCAACAAAAAATGAGGGCCCCAAATACTTATTCTTCCTTAGGCCCCTGATATTCATAACACACCACTGTATTTTTACACGAATGTACAGTATTATTAAATTTGTAATTGGTAAGATAAGGACGTATATTTTTACCTACTACTTTTTAAAGAAAGATACGTATAATAAGAACGTAAACAAAAATAATATATGCAAATTGTAAAATTGGTTTAATTTCACTGTAAGTTTATTGCACTGACAATGCGTATTTGTCAATGGGAAATGACTATTTATCTTAATTGTAGATACCTATTATTATAATAGGAATAATCAGGGCCGTACTTATGAACTGGCGCATGAGGCGCTTAGTTAGCCTCTTATTTTCTTGTATTTTAGTCGATATTTGTATGACGAGTTGAAGTTCACTGCAGGAAATTTCACTAAAAAATTTAGAATTTTTTATTTCGGTAAAAGTATGTTTATTGTATAGAAAATGACGTGAAAAGTTGTTTGTTTCAAACCGCAGGTCTGTATCTCAAACCGTTCTCGAGATATAGCCTCTCAAAGTTTAAGTTTTTTCAAATTTTTGGAGAAAAAAGGCCATAACTTTTGAACGTGTGGTCGGAATTGATTTTAGTTGACGGATTTGGAATCAGCGTATCAAAATCTATATAATGACATGTATAATACTTTAAAATCCGACAAAAAAATATTGGCTAAAAATCGACATTTTTTTAAGGTATACCCCTTTGAATTTTTTCGATTTTTCGCGAAATTTCTTTTTTCGAGTTTTAAGGTATTATACATGTCATTATATAGATTTTGACACGCTGATTCCAAATCCGTCAACTAAAATCAATTCCGACCACACGTTCAAAAGTTATGATCATTTTTCTTCAAAATTTTGAAAAAAATGATACTTTGAGAGGCTATATCTCGAGAACGATTTGAGATACAGACCTGCGGTTTGAAACAAACAACTTTTCACGTCATTTTCTATACAATAAACATACTTTTAATGAAATCAAAACTTCGAAATTTTTTAGTGAAATTTCCTGCAATGAACTTCAACGCATTATACAAATATCGACTAAAATACAAGAAAATAAGACGTAGAATCATTTAGTTACTATATAAATATATAAGAATTTATTTAAAAAAGTAAAAGCTTGAATTTAATGTCTTTCATAACTAGTTTTTTTTGTTAATAGGAGGGGGATGATTGACAAAATATGCTTCCCTTATTAAAAATTTTACGCCTCGCCACTAAGGACAAGTACATACCAAATCATTTTCCATCTCTTTCTTTTGACACGGCTCTGTTTTTTAATCAGATTCGCGGTCAATGCTCTATGTCTATGGGTAATAAAAATGGTTTTAGATTAAAAATAACTATTATCATTAGTGACTTCAGTTATCAGATAATAAATAATTCATGTAAGGACATTGATACAAAATTTCATTAATATTCACCCACAATATGCGATAGAAATTAAATAAAAATTGATTTGGCAACAACAAAATATTTAAAAAAAACTTCTCTTTAGAATTTTTTAGAAAATATCTAATACAGTATTTTTTTAATAACGATTAAATTCGGATCTTGGCTTCTGGGTATAAGCCAGTGCACTTTTAGAAGAGCCCTGAAGATGTCCACTGCAATGTGTGACGAAACATTGGCCAATAACACGAACAAACCGACGCGGCTTATACCCAGAAGCCAAGATCCATACCAAGATCACCGCGAGACAAGAATATATTCGACAAAAATATACATTTAAAATAATTAATTAGATTGATTAAAAAAATAACAACTATCTTTGACTACATTTTACATAAATATACAAAGTATTAATTTTCATGAAAATAAAAAATAAAAAAACATTCAAAACAGGTAAATAACAAATAATTGTTTTCTTTTCTAATTGCTTATGACGTCAGAGCTTGTAAAGCTCTGCAAAATTTCTTTCAACCATGCTTTCAAGCAGGAATAATTATGTATTTCCCAGGTCTTATCATTCTGTTTTAATATCTAGCCTGCAAATAACACACACACAAACATTACCTCTGTATTACATAAGATTTCACCTGATTATACTAGGATGTGCACATATGGCATAAAAATTTGTGTGTTTATATGTCCCCCCTTTTTAAACTTATAACTGGGTTAAATGTAACATCTTAAAGAAGCCATGATTTCTCATTAAAATATTATTGATTTAAATCTGTTAAAAATAAAATAACAAATTTAAAAAACGATTATAATAAAAAGTGTGGTGGTTGAGTCAACCCTGAATAGGGTGGCATTTTATACGCCTGCGCATTTGGCTCTACAGATCGATAGTGAATTTACGTAGTGGGGGTTTCAGGAGCTCGATCTTCAGTTCTAACGGAAAGTGTATCACATAACGATGCTGAAGTCTCTTATGAAATATATCGATATTATAACTGATATTATTTAGGTATGAAAGTAGTGTGTCGTGAATTTAATTGAATAGTGTTTGGTGCACTTGCAATTTTGTACCAAACGAGAAATGGTGTTAGAGTATAGACAATTAATTGATAATATTTGTTTTTATTACTATTGAGATCGGATATTTAAATTTTATATTAGCTTCGTAAGAAAACCAGAGCTTTTATCTATTTCATTAGGTGAGTATTTTCCTACTTAATTAATTACTATACTTAAATCAAAAAATATAATATATTAAAACTCAATAATATAAATTCAAGTAAATAATACTAAAAAATCAAAATAAAAAACAAAATTTGAAAATTCATGCGCATTTCAACAATTTAAAATTTCGCTTGACTATATTGATCTGACACCTTTCTTTACCTGTCTTTTCATATTGACGGCAAAATTAATGTGTTCCGGTAAAGCAATCTGATTAATCGAACGAACGAACTTTGTTGTCTCATGAATTAATCTAGGTATGTACAAATTCGCGGTTTTATTCTAACACGTATAATTATTTATAAACTGATATAAAATACTGCTTTTTTGTAATTCTCATCAACCTTTTTTACTAAAATTGGGGCACTTGCTAATGATTACAAAATGATATGTACAAAGACAAAGAAAAAGTTATTATATTAATAATTTGGACACCCATTGGCTGATTGCCATCAAATTAATCTGTTTTACAGTCAAGTGTCTATAGATTATGATTCAGTGATGACAATAATCAAATATCGAGTACATTTAGTAAAACAAGTGTCTATTACTAGGTAACTACTTGAAATTCCCCATTTACAACTAAATACGTTATAATAGTGTGTAAATATTTCCAACCTGTGATGTTTTAAATAGGTTATTTATTCTATAAATACACTAATTTTGTGAAATTATTTTTAGTAGCAGGGCTATTGCACGGTCAACTTTTAAAACAGTTCAGGGGTGTAAAAATATTTTTTTATGCTGGGAATAAAATATCTAGTTACTGTATAATGGGATCAGAATATTGATTTTTAGCCTGGCCCATTCAAAATTCAAATTTGTACCCATAGATATAAATAAAAATAAAAAAATTATAGAATAAAGTGAAAATTCGCACAAGATTTAGAAAAGTCTCGATCTCCGAGAGTGGGACGAGACTTGCCAATGGCTTCTCGTGTATATGCATCTTTAAAAGTCAAACGTTTCAATAAAATGATAATAGAAAAATAATTAATTTGAAAATTTAATTTAAGCGATATAAAATAAAAAAATCCATTGAGTTTTAATTATATCGAAATTATTTCTAACGCCGCCTCTGCGTGAAATATGTATTTATTTTTAGCCACCTTTGTTGAAAGTATAAATGTAAAATAAAATGTTCTGTTATATTTTATCTATACGCTTACTATTTTATTATTTTCAGGTCTAAAGATTGAAGTAGAAATGGAGCTGCAATTCCCAATGTTTACTGTTTTTATAATATTACAGTTGGTATCACAATGTGTGTAAGTATTACTATATATTTATTTACTTATTTACTTTAATGCCAGGTATGATAAAGAACTTGCTTGAGTGCAAAATCAAATTAGCTTCCAGCTAATGCTATCTGCTAGGTATTAAATATAAATTACGACACACAATGAAATCGTACATACCGCGACATAAAATAAGTGTATCTCATAAAATGTATAGCAATTTTATAACAATTTGACAACTAGCAGATAGCGTTAGGTTATATATGTATATGAAGGTAAAATTTTGAACATTATAATTATTATGAGGATTAAAGAACAAATTATTTAGAAAACTAATTGCGGGGAACATTTTCAGATGCAACAATATAAAAATAAACTTTCGAGAAAAAGAAAAACAAGTTCTGGACCAAATTCTAGGTCCAGGTCGTTACGATGCTAGGATTCGTCCTTCGGGAGTTAACGGGACAGGTAAAATACAATCCGTTTTGTTAATAGTTTTGCGTTTTATCGATTTAGTTGATATAATAATTATAATATATTGTAGATACATGCATGTGAACTTTTACATGTTTTCAATACAACTTACCGGAAACAAAAATATACTTCACATATTCTATTTATAAATGTATTTTAACGTTGAACGACAAAAAATAAAACGGTTATATAGAACATCTAATACGTTCGTATGTAGAATTCTTTGATGTATTTTGTCAAAAGATCAAATTTCTAGAAAATAATATAGCAATTACTTATAGAAATAATTCTGCAATATATATATAAGTTCACATGTATTTGTATATATATATATTATAATATATGAAACACTTTGTACAAAATACACTAATTAGAATATAATCCGATTATAAATTCTATAACCATACACAACTGGGTGCTAGAACACATCATTTTGTACGAACATTTGTCAAAACAAATATTGCAAATAATATATTTATATGATAATTTCTATACATTATTTATGAGCTTACAGTCACTGCGATATTACCCTTTTCACATCCTTTTAGTTTTCATTCATTAATTTACAATAGCACCATAGTTGAAATGTGATTATTTAACCCATTGAGCGTCTATATCTAGAATATCTATATAGAATTTCAACCACCCAACTAAGTTTACTTTTTAGGTCGATTACAGTATTCTACTGTAACTTATTTTTATTATTACCCATATAATTAGTAAAGCTTAAAAAAATAAATAAATAATGTTTCATTAATACTATAATCGAACCTAACTTACGTATTTTTATAATATATCTACTACCTATATAAAAATTTATAAATAAACCGAGTAAAAATTTCATATAGCAAAATTTTTCACATAAAATGTATTTTTAGCAAATGAGATTTTTATTATTTTTATCATTTCAACAGTACATTGAAGAAAAATAAGAACAGAAAATGTTTTCTTTTACTTCAAGAAACAATAAAAATAAAATCAAACATATGGGAACAATAAAGTGACTATTTTAAAACAGAAAAACAAATTTTTGGATCTCTGTCCAAAATTACACAAATACATACATATATTATATTTTATACTATCTATAAAAATAGTTTAGTATAAGAATTTAGTTTCAAATAAACATATTTTCATGAAAAACGCTGTACTTGAATAGAAGCGATATAAACATCAATATTATAATTGTTATAATCGTACTGTACTGCAAAAAAAATCATAATGGTAACGGTAATGAATTTCTAACTCTTTAGAAATATACAAAATACTTATATCAATGTTTACAAATATTTTTATCAATCATATAATTTAAAAATCGTTTATGAATTTCATATAAACCAAATAGCTTTTAAATTTCTCTGTAATATCCGAGTAATCATAAAATTACGATGAAAATATACATAAATCAAGTTCATTATCACAATGGGCTTTCAATAAAATTGTATAATAGAGACATTTTCAAATATTTGGTATTTAATATGAAATGAATACGTATTAGTGTCAACTAGTACATTAAAAATAAATATTTTGTATATATCTACTCACAATCAATACATACTATCGTAACATATACCTAATAATAATAATTGATAGAATTAATTTAGAAAAGTATTTTATTTATATGTACAGTCGCCTGCAGAACTCGTCTGGCACCCTAAAGGCTAGAATCGCTTACAACAGATTCCAAATTTAAAGACAAACATCATTTTTCTATCAATTTTAATATATTTAAATACTAAAATTCGGAATATCAAATATTTATTGCCACAAAATTTACTTATACAATTTTCAATAGATAATTAAATCGCACAAATATATATGAATACTATAGACGAAGAGTAGTTTTTTATCTAGCAAATGAATTTCAAAATATCTGTCTTTGTTTGAGACATTGAGAAATGATTTAAATATTATAATAACCAAATGGCAGGAGCCTACTAAGTTTGTGATAAACGAAAATGAATACAAACTGCAAGACCATTAATGCAGGTGACTGTACCTTTATGTATAATATTACCTATATATAATATTTTATAAGTTTTCAGTAAGTATATTGTAGTTTAGTTTCTAATTCTTGTTCTTAGAGATTCGTATCATTAGAAATAAAATTAAATCGTATTATTTAATCAATCGTAAAAATCAAAAATCTACCGCTATGGACAGAATAAGGTTTTAATACAAAGCGTAATAAAAATGGTCGGTTTTTATTTAAAATTAATTAATTTTGCGTGAAAATATAAATTAAATAAACAAATTAAAACTATTGGCATAACACATCATAATACATACATACACAAAAACAAATTATTTATTATTATAGAACAATTGAAAAGTAATTATTTTCTACTGTATATATTTATTTAAAATGCGCAACATGTTTGAAATTTCAATACGATGTGCGCAAATGCAATTGCAATTGCAGCAGAAATGCATAACGAACTATTGATCGGTAACATACATATAGAACGTACGTCCGTATTTACTGTTCGAGAGGTGAATTTCCTGTTCCAGATTGGTTATGACATAAATAATTTCCTATACATAATGCACTCTAGACCTCAAATATCCGTACATTTACATAATAATATATGTATTACGATAAGCAAATCGTATATCAGAGCTACGGATCATGGTGGATTGGACAAAGACAAAACAAATATGTATATCATAAAACTAGATATAGGTATTGATTGATTTAGTGTACGCAGTTCGTATTTCCATGGATACACTCACGGAAACTCAGAAACACTACCTTACTTCCTGTTTATCTAATTACTTTTAAAAGCAAAGATATACCTACATAAGTGCATATATGTACAAAGTAATACACCCATTTCTTCGAGTACCTACATTACCTATTACTAGATTTATTGTTTCGCTTTCAAATTGTTATTAATGTTACCTACCTAATCTATACATATTATACTATTATCAATTATTATTGTCTTTCTGCAGTAGTTTCCAATACATATTAATTAATAGGATCGAGCGGGGTAAATATGAAACACCAAAAGAATGGGGTAAAAGTGAAACAAGCTTGCAACTAAAAAACTAATTTATTTATAGGAGAATTATAAAAACTGACATCATCATTAAGGGTTTGTTAAAGCGACCTGAAAATATTAATCGTCTAATAAGTGATGTGTCACTTCTACAGTTACAATTTCACATTGCTATTGTAGCTTTTCTTTTAATTTTTCGAGAAATATTTTCCATTAGAGGTCTGTTTCACTTTTTCCCAAATTAGAGGTTAAAAATGAAACACAGTTTTTTGATTTTTAAAGTCCGTGTTGTATCGTACAGTTCAAATGACGTAAATATTTAAAATGAGGATTCATAAGCGCATCTAGTAGAAAAAATTAAAGTATGAATTTGTATCGTTAACTGTCAAAAAACATGAAAGATTTATATTTTGTTTCACTTTTACCCCAGTTGATCCTAGGGTGACCAGATTTTAGTTCTGGTAAACCCTGAGATGTAAATGAAGACCCCTTTTTTATTTTTATTTTCATAAAATTTGTTACCAAAATCTGCACTGTTATGTCCCCTGCTCTATTTTTGACGACCCTTTGCATTAATTTTTTGCACCCAAACCCGGAACCCGGAGATTCAGTATGCAAACCCGGAGACCTGATCACCCCAGTTGATCCTAGATATTATATAAATGAATTTGGGGAAATAGGAAAAGCCTTAGTTTAAAATGTTCACAACTGACTTAGTTTATTTGACAATTTGATTAAAGTTAACAAATTGTAACATTAATTACAATATTTGAAATAATACAATAATGTGTTGGTATTGCATTTACTATTTACCTATCGATGGCGGCGTTTTGATAAATGTTCGTACAAATAATCCGATATTAACCGATGTTCGCGTACATTTAGATGGTCCGGCCATTGTACGTGTAAACCTGTTTGTTCGAAGTATAGCTACGATTAGTGACATCAAAATGGTAAGTTCGTCAGCGACTGCCTGCCATTGAAAAACCCGCCTTCGCAATACTGTTGCGATTATTGCAAGACTCGCCTTGGGTTGAACAAAGCAAAATTAATCACAATCGTTTTAAAACACTTTATAAGGTAAAAAAATAATCATATTTAGTGAATTGTTCATTTACAAATTGAGATTAATTTGCTTCATGCAACCCGAGGTCGAACACTAATTCTTGCAAGCTTTCGAATCGTTCGCTTCCATTATTAAAATAAACAAAAGCTTGTTGGAATTAATGTCGTTTTGCAATACAGAATGTCGCGACATTATTGCAAATACATTAATCATACAATATGGGCGTTATTTTCTGATCTGGTATGCAGTACGTATATGCATTTTTTATTCTGTAATTTAGAGTAAATACGGCTTATTCTATTAATTAAACAAAACAAATTATCATGTGTAGATATCATTAAAATCATAAAATTATGTACAGTCGATCCAGATATTGTTTATATTACAGAAATTTACCTTCTCATACAAACGCAAATTGTTACGATTCGCTTCTATTATGTCCGGTATCATAAAGGACCTAACAAATTTGTTAGCTAGCAAGCACTTTCAACTGAGATATCAAACTTATATGACAGTTCTTTTGGAGTTTGTTGATGACTTTGACAAGTTTCGCGCACGCGTTGTAGGTAAATAAAACGGTATTAAAACATTTATTTATTTTGTACGGTCAAAGATGCCAACTGTGTTACAATTAGTTGAAGTGTCACTGCTATAAATTCCATAGCTAATCCATAGATACTAGTACAGAATTAATACCCCATTTGAATTTAATTGCTAGCTAGCAAATTTTGTTAGGTCCTTTATAATACCGGACATTAATAATTCAATATCAATTGTTTAAATATAGACGCAAGCGAAATCGTACCAGTTTGATAAGAGATTTAATTTATAACTACTATGGATTTTTTTAATTTAAAATGACGCGATAATTTTACTTATTATTGATTAAGTCTATTAAAATATTGTATTGATCGACTGTAAATTAATTAATAATTACCTATTATCTAAAATGGTTAAATGCATAATGCACAATTATACTCTCGTTTTAAAAACATCTTAAACTAACAAACTTGAGTGAAAAATGCTCCATCTATGTATTAAATAATTAGCTAGGAATTTTTAGGACGTGATTATAAAATTTAAAATATAAATTAATAAATCGACATATGTATTAATTTACATACATACACATACTATACACAAAACAGATATACATTGTTTAAAAATACTTACTGAACACAAAAATATCAAATTAATCAATATATTCAAAAACGATAAAAATATAACGCGTATTGGAAATTATACAAACGAGTATATTACAGAATAAGTAAATTAAAAATGAACTTTCAAAAGGACAGGTTTTGATTTATTTTGTTACCTATAATAAATATAAACGTAATAATAATAAAATCGAGTTTTGTGTCAATTTGAATGTTTATTATCTGCGTACTTGATCTCGTTATAACGCCCATATTATTGCGGTTATTATGACATTATTGATTTGAATAGAAAATGTTTTATTTTTGATTATTATTATAAAAATATATTTTCAACTTAGAAGCGTAGTACAGCAGTAAATTATATTTTGAAGCGAGAAAACGCATCGTTAAGCATGACATATTTATTTATTTATATTTTTGTTGATATATTATAACATTTTCTATAAATATATCGAATGAATATTAAACGCAGAGATTTATAATTTTTTGTTGAATTTTTCGGCTTGTTTTATGAAAACCATGATAGAAGAATATGTTATTTTTCACACATTCTCATGTCATATCGAAATATTGAATAGTTAGGTTCAGTTTTTAAGCCTTTTTTTGCAAGGTTAATGACATAAAATAAGAATGCTGTTAGTTTGTTGAAAATATTTCGATTATTTGTTTAAACAAATATCACATTTTTCAATGCATGCTAAATGGGAAACATGCTTCTGGAACACCATAGATTTAATACATCCTTTTATCCTTATTTCTATCCATCCACGACTCTACATCTATTGTTTACATTCCATTATTAAATAACTACACAATGCAGCTAAATTAAATTTATTTTTATATAGGGTTCTGGATGCGCAATATTACTTTGCTAAAATAACTGATTAAATTATGTTCTGCATGGAGGTATATACTTGAACATTATAATTCTCGTCTTCTCTCTACATGACGGTGGCGGTGCAATGTAGTTCACATGAAACTAATATGCATGCACTTTGTTCAAAGAGCACATCTTAATTCAATAAATATACATGCGCCTTCACCATTATTGTACGACGTACTCGTATATATGTATGCATACAGAAAATACAATCTTCTGGATGCATCGCTGATTCAATTATATAATTACCTATCGTATATTCAGAAGTTGTGAGTACATTATGTGTATACATTATGTTTTACCTCGAAATGCAGGAAGTTCGTGATACAACATACTATAGTACTCTAGTAGATACACAATCAGTATAGTCTAATGTTATATAGTGATGTAAAAGTTTCAACTAGGTTAAAAGTTTACATTTATAATGTAATATACAATTTATTTCATTTTTCACAAACTTCATCATTTACAAAAGCTAATTTAAAAATACATTGATACTTTTTCAAAATTGTGTATTTTTGTTAGCTAACGTTAGGTACTGGTACCAGTCTTGGACAATACCCTAGTATTGGACACTTGTTTAATTAAATGTACTAAATTAGAAATATTTGATTACGGTCTAATTTAAAATATATTGATACTTTTTCAAAATTGTGTATTTTTGTTCGCTAACCAATAATTTTTTCACAGATAAGTGAAATTTTTCACCTTTACATCACTACATACATACCTATACTAAATTACATAATTTTATGTTATTATCTTGAAAAATAAAGGGCTAAGAACGTCGGAACCTAACTATATATACATACTTAAAAATAAACCAATCTACATAACTTAATCTAACGTCCCGACAATAAAACATTACTTATAGATTCTGCGGTTCAATAAACATGTATTTTATGATAAAAATCTGCATGAAAAGTTACAATACACAAAATACACATTTGATAATGATTTATAATAAAAAGCACACATTTAGAAATATTTGTAGATGTAATGCTGTTTTTAGAATTTAATATATATGTCAAAAAACTTCATTTGTTTATCTTATATATCAAAAATATGTGGAAATTACAAACAATGAGAAAATATAATACATAACGTATGTTATTCATCGAAATTAGATATGTCAATATCCCTGATTAAATCGATAATATAATATATGCAAATACAATATCTACATAATAAAATAGGTACCTACATATAAATAGTAAATAGTTAGTAGTGAAACCTTTTCAAATTTTCCATCCTATTCTGCTCTACTCTACTCCTTTTAATTATAAAATATTTACCCATGTTTAAAATACAATTCAAAGAAAAAGAATTGTACATGTATAAAAAAATAAAATATTTATGTTATTTGGAATTTAAGAAAGACCCCAATTAGTTGACAATACAATAAAACGACATAATACGTATACGAAAATCTATTTATAGAAATATCTATGTATCGAAAACAGAGATAACTTTTTCTCAGAACTATACGTAAGATCATGAATTAGTTGAGAGATTAACATCGAAATCATATTTGAATACATTGTTTACAATTCATTGATAATATAATTTATCAAATTCAAACGTTTTTCTCTGGCAATTGTTTATGAAATAAATTAAGTAGAAGACATTTAAAATATGATATGTAGGTGTAGTACTTATGTAGATATAATTGGTTCATATATTTTCTAAAAATAGAGACAAGGTCGCTTCTGTTTTAAGAAAGTCTCGCGTCCGTCACTCGGTAATTAGTATTTCAAAATGATTTTTTCGTCGTAATTATAAACATATACCCCTTTTAACATTTTGACAAAAGTTTTAGATTTATTAATAGTTTAATTTAGGTTAGATTGAGGTCAAACATTATAATATATGTAGGTACAACATTTCCTGATATATAAAACATAAAATTTAATTAAGATTGTTAAATAATAATATTAAATAAAAATAATTGAATTTATTCCAAAAACGCAGATAAATAATGCATACGTTCGAGATTGAAGAATTTCAGCGCTTTTATTTACTTAATTCTCATCACAACCGATGTCTTTGTTATTATCATATTATTAACATGAACGTCAAAATAGATTATAATCTATTACTTATATTTATATTTAATAATATTTAATACCTATATATTATATATATATCATAATGGCCGGTTACAAATCGTTTAAAAATCGTGTTAAAATGCAATATTTTTGTTTATTTATTTATATATCATACAAAAACAAAAACACACATACAAAAACATCTTAAATGTCATTAACAATTCAGTTCTGTCCATAGGCATTGTTAATTATATTATCAAACCGTTATAATTGGTTGCATTTTCATACAACTATTACCTGCATATCGACATTGACTTCGAAATTAACATCGACTGACACGAGATAGATTTGCGACGTAACATGATACAGGTCACAACAACAATTTAATTTAATATTGTCTATATCATATCTACATTTAATATCGTGTTCTATTATATAGACAAAGTCTATTGTGATAGTTCTATAGACTATGTCTATGCCGTGTTCTGCTTTTAATTAATTAAACATTCTCCGTATTTTGCGCTGCACATGATCTTTATTATTAATATAAGCTTCTATCAAATGTCAATATCAAACGTTTTCCACTAATAATTAAGAAATGCTCTACTTTTGGATTCCTTTGTATGATATTTGATTTTATAAATAATTTTTTTTTTTTAAGTTGTTCTTTAACTAACTTACAATAGCTTTCAATTAAAATTTAAAACTATATTTTTATTAATAAATAACTGTTTTATTTGTACTAAACTAGTTATTACTGTTTTCTGTTTTGTTTTTTTAATAACATTAAAGGATTCCAAAAGTAGGCATATTATATTACATAAAATCTTTTTACGCGATTTGAACGTGACAAAACATGGACAAACAGTATGTTAATCAAAGATCTTCAATACATAATACATGAAGTTATGTTAGAAATGGGTGAGAGACTCTGCGCGATCAGAGTAGAGTAGGGACACGGTTTATAAATTTGCAGCCGATTCTCGCGTCTAACGTGATGCTTTTATTCTCCTATGCTAGACGGTCCCGCAGTAGTACGCGTCAACATATTTGTAAGAAGTATATCAAAGATAGATGATGTAACTATGGTAAGTGGTAGAACTGGATGACTGTCAAGGAGCAAATCTAGAGGCAGATCTATTATATTTAATTATAAACGTTTTGTTTCGCTTGTAAGTCAAACTGAATGTTCCTTAACTTTAGCATTTTAATGTACCTCTACCAGAAACAATACAATATTTTATAACTTGAGCCTAAAGATGCGCACGCTCGATGTTGTTTCCAATGTTTTATGATACACCAGATATTATATTATAAATAAATATACACTATTTTCGTTTGTATAATGTTTATATGTGTTTATTTTTTATTTTTGTATAAAATGTTTTGGAAACGATTACATAACTCGTACACACAACACATGACTCGTTTGGTATAAGTTATATATATATATATATATATATATATATATACAAGTATGACAAAACGACATATGTACATATATGTAATATATATGGCACGTACGTATGTTGGATGGTATTTTTGGTTATATTTGTTAAACCAAAAAGCCTTAAAAAGATTTGCTCCGCGACTAGGAATGAGTGCTCGAAACACGTTCTTTTCTCTAGTTACCTAGAATTGTAAATTTAGTGGAATTCATCCAGTAGAAAATTTAAATATTGTTTATTATTCAAAAATATTTGTACTGTACACTGGGTTTAAAGTGAATCTCTTAGAAAATAACATAATGAAGCTATATTGACTCGAATATTGAACAAATTAAAACGCATATTTTTTTTAAATTTTCGGTAAAACTAAAGAAGAAAGTGTATGAAAACAAATCAGTGAAAATATATGCACATAATATAAAAAATAATAAAATAGTGAACATCTTCGAGATAATTATTATTTACCTATACTGTTTTCCCCGTGGTCTTTAGTTTAGCCTCATTTCGTTTATTTAATATAATAAATTTGCATTTTAAAATTAACAAAAATTACAATTCAGGGACATGAATCGTTTTACTCGATAAAGTATAGAATTGATTTCAAAATTGGTAATACATACATACATATGTCCATAATAATATACATATGTATGTGTACATTTAGAAAGAGACAGAGAGGGTGAGAGAGAGACAGATAGAGTCAATATAGTCCATGTGAGTATGATATCCTATTTTTGAGGATTTACTTCAAACTCTTACGACACTTACAGATTGAAATGTTACTTTCTACTTTTTGGAAACTTCCGAATTTCCATTTTATTAAATCATATATTAAATCACACTCACGATTATATCATTTTATACAGAAATACTTGAAAACATATCTTCGCAATTTACTGACAACATACATAACATATCTACGAGTTACATATGATATGTACATATGATATTTCGTATATTAAGAGTTAAGTATCTAAATTATGACTAAGTACGTAATATGACTAATGATATATTCACTGACATATTCATACAATACATTTAGATGTTTTTATTTATTTATTTATTTATTTATACTGAATTTGATGCTATACAAACTTTTCTTTTCTGTGTTTTCTTTGATATAATAGATGAATGATCGATTTCAAAGTTAATGTGATGATAAGAGAAGTGATGATGGTATTTGCTTTTTGTCCAGGAGTCTGTGACGTGTTAAAGTACAATACATGTTGATTGTACTATCGCATTTAGAAGAGATAATACGTGTGAAACGTGTCGACAATGCGTGACTCCTTTGGAATGCTCTAGCCTTCGATACGTTTCTAACGTCAAGCAACGCGGTGAATGATATCGCGTCGCGTCATAACGCGTCACGGTGCTCCTGGACAGATGCGAAGACGTGTGCACACGTGTACGGGGACAGTGACCGGCGCGAAGTCGTGGTGTGCGCCCAATAAGACAGAGGGAGTGGCGCCCCTCGCGGCTGCGCGGCCGCCAGGGCCCAGACCCCCCCCCCCCCAACCCGCCCCGCTGCTCCCGGACACGGTTCAGATTTATAATGCTTTGTTTGTTTTTCCGGACCGGCGCGGTGTGCGATCATTAGGCGATGGCCCGACCATCGTAAACATCAACTTCTTTCTGCGGTCTATCAGCAAAATAGACGATTATAAAATGGTGAGTGTGTGCGGTGGACATACATACATGTGTCGCCGGTCATGTCGTTGGAATGGATGTCACTATATATCACGATGGGGCGTACCGTATGACGACAGCATGCCCTCAGACGGGCGGCCTTGCAGCCGTTTCTAACACACCAGACCCGCGGCCGGCTTCCCCCGGCCCTGCGCCCCGTGCCCTGTGGCCCCGCACCCGCCATCCCGACCTCTCGCCCACCCACCTCCCGAATGCATGTGCTGCGCTGCCTGCCCCGCTATGCTTTGCTTGCGCTATAAGCTCGGCCTGATTGTCTTAATCGTTGTTACGTTACGTTACGTTACTGGTTCTCGACACGTGCTAGCCCCTCACTCACCGACACTGTGCGCTTCGCTTCTAGGAATACAGCGTGCAGCTCACCTTCAGAGAACAATGGCTCGACGAACGACTCAAGTTCAACGACTTTGGCGGTCGACTCAAGTATCTCACGCTCACAGAGGCAAACAGGGTCTGGATGCCGGATCTATTCTTCTCCAACGAGAAGGAAGGCCACTTTCATAACATCATCATGCCAAACGTTTACATCCGTATATTCCCTTATGGATCTGTGCTCTACAGCATAAGGTACACACACACACACAATTCAATCCACTACGACCCTCGGTGTGACCTTCACTCTCACTTTCTGCGACCGACAATAACGTCACCTCTGTTTTCAGGATATCGCTCACACTCTCCTGTCCGATGAACCTCAAACTGTATCCACTAGATCGACAAGTCTGTTCGCTCAGGATGGCTAGTTGTAAGCAACACACATCTACACTCACTGTCGTTGTTTATAATATACTATATATCTCATCTTTATCATTCCATAAATAACAGCTCTATAATAACATAACTAAGTGCCAGCCAATAACTATTATAATATAAATAATTAGGCGGCATACTTCAAACGCATTGCGTGTTTTTTACATGTATAAATTAAACGTAGGGTTATGTTGGCATTTAAGTAGTTATTTCATTCAACTCTTCAGTAAATTGCTTCATTTAAGTGTGTGTTTCGTTTCTCTTCTTCTTATCTCAAACTGTAACTAATTGTCTTAGCTTAGTTTGATAAAACACAATTAAAAAAAAAAAAAAACTAACATACGCAAAATATTTTAGATGGGTGGACAACAGATGATTTGGTGTTCCTTTGGAAGGAAGGCGATCCAGTGCAAGTGGTGAAAAACTTACACCTACCACGCTTTACGCTTGAAAAATTCTTGACTGATTACTGTAATAGTAAAACAAATACAGGAGAATACAGTTGTTTAAAAGTAGACCTATTGTTTAAACGCGAATTCAGTTACTACTTGATTCAAATTTATATACCTTGCTGTATGCTTGTTATCGTATCTTGGGTATCGTTCTGGCTAGACCAGGGAGCTGTACCAGCTAGGGTTTCACTAGGTCAGTAGAAATGTCATGTAAAGTACCCTTTATGTTTTAACCAATTATTGACTGTAATAGGAGTGACAACTTTACTGACAATGGCCACACAGACATCGGGTATCAATGCTTCTTTACCGCCTGTATCCTATACGAAAGCCATCGATGTGTGGACAGGTGTTTGTTTAACGTTTGTATTCGGAGCGTTACTAGAGTTTGCTCTTGTCAACTACGCGTCTAGATCAGATATGCATCGAGAGAACATGAAGAAACAGAGAAGGCAATGCGAGCTAGAACACGCGGCTTCGATGGACGCTACTAGCGATCTGATGGACACAGACAGTAACACGACATTCGCTATGGTAAGTGTATTGAGTGTATTTTGTATGAGAATTGTCCGATTCTCACTTGTTACAGAAGCCGTTAGTCAGACATCCCGGTGATCCTATGACTCTAGAGAAAATTCGTCAGTGCGAGATCCACATGCAGCCTCAGAGACCGAACTGCTGCCGTACGTGGCTGAGCAAGTTCCCGACACGCTCGAAAAGGATTGATGTTATTTCGCGTATCACATTTCCGTTAGTCTTTGCTCTCTTTAATCTTGTTTACTGGTCCACCTATCTCTTCAGGGAGGAGGCTGAGGAGTCGTAATTTTATTAATTTTATTTCGAAGTCTTTTTGATCCTTCTTATAATATTAAAAACCAATATCTTTCCATCGTACTATGGTCTTGATATTATTTATATAATTTAATATCGCTGGTTATATTTATATGATACATACATAATATACGAGTGTAAGGAATTTTATTTCAATCAAGAAATATTGTACCAAAAATAACTATCTCATTGTTAAATGTTTTATAAATTACATCAGTCTAACTTTTTTATTACCTATTACCAAAACGATATGATCAATTTAAATGGACTATTATAAAGTAAACTTTTTTTAGGTTACCAAATTAAATAAATTTGTTAACAAAGAGTTAACAAACAATCGAATATTCATCTCATAGAAAGATGATTCAAAAGTAATATTTATATTATTAAAATTGATTTTTATCGCTAATATTTCTCATATAATGTACCTGAATGGTAAGAAAAACTCCTTATTATTTAGTAGGTAAGAAATTCAAGAACAACCTGTACAAAACCAAGTCTGTTATTTATGTGATAAAAATCGATTTTTGTAAAATATTTAATTAAAATTCTCACGTTCACTGAGTATATTATGTATGTATATACATATGTTACTATATACAATACAATAGTATTAAGAACTGCGAAAAAGGTTTGTGAATAATCAAAAACAACTATTAATTATTTACTCTACTTTTAAGAAAATCATAGTTTTCAAATCATATTCTCAACGTACTACATTATATATTACATACACCCACTTTCCAGTGGCGTATTTACCACAGGGCCGCGGGGGCCATGGCCTAGGGCGGCAGGCTGAGAGGCGGTAGATTTTTTAGTTTCTTTTAGTTTAATATAGAATATTTTAAAAAAATAGGGAGACAAAAAAAAAAGTTTTTATTTACCTATCTTCCAAACTTTTATTTAATAAAATTAGCATATTTTCCCTTGCACTTAACGTAAATACGCCACTGCCATTTTCTATCGCTTTTCAGACACATTTCATAATAAAAATACTTCTGACAAAATAAAATCGAATTTATTAAAATGTAAGTTTATGTTGATAAATATTACGTATTTATTTTAAACAATTGACTACCCAAAAATGTTCGGAAGAGGTAAATACGTTTTCTACCTCTTTAATTTGCACTGGGTACTCCATTGATATTATTACGTCATAATTAATTATTGTGTTTACATTCAAAGGTTATTTTATTATTTACTTGATGAATATCTAAGCTTTCAAGATGTGAGGAGATACATCGGCATATACGACTGATAAAGCTTGGATAAAAAATGTCTATAAAAATTTTATCAGTGGCGTAGTAAGAAAAATTTTCGGGGGAGGGGGGGGGGGTAAGCTTGGGGGTCCCAAAATATGCGAAATTATTATTATAATTTCTAATCGAATGATCTAAAATCTAATTTTTAGTTATATAACTAATTATAAGTGCAGTTAACTGTATGATCAACAAAAAAAAACAGAAAAGTCATTAAATTCAAAATTATTATAATTATTTCGCATATTTTAAGGACATTGAATATTTCGGGAGGGGTTATAATCACGAAAAACGTCATTCAATTCAAAATTGTATTAATAATTTCATATATTTTAAGAACATTGAATATTTCGGAAGGGGTTTCGACCCCAAACCACCCCCCTTTGGTACGCCACTGATTATTTATTAAAACAGTAGACTGAAAAATATTAATGTAAACCCGATATATGAATATATATTATATATTAATGTAATATATTGGACTGTTTAAAAAAAACAATGTAAACTTACTATATATGTAGGTACATTGTTAATATTAAAATAAAACATTACTTAATAATTATATTCGCAACAATGTCTGTCATATCAAGATTTAGATTTCAATTAAAAACACAATATTTAAATTTTACTGGAAAACATACTAAAATTGACAAGAAATCTATATAAGTGTTATTAATTAGATACAATAAATAATATACTCGTTTATAATATTGGAATAATAGGATTTTATTCTACTGAATTTTACCGATAAAACTAAAATAAATAGAGCAGGTCCAAATCACGAGAAAAGGGGATTATTCATTATTGAGAAAAATAAGTACACAATATGAAATGTGTAAAATGGGTACATTTATGAAAAAATTATACCAAACAATACATTTGTGTCAATATCCATGCTATCAATTTCATAATACATATATAGTTATACAGTGTATTCCAAGTTGATTAAGCCATAGGGACAATTAGAAATGTTGTAGTAGCCTTTGGTCAAATTTAACGATATTGGTGCATTTTGAAATGCCGTCACAAAATTTTATAAAATTGCCATTAGTATTTCACAGAATAATTAAAACATTATTCATTCTGATATTATTAACTAGTACACGATTAAAGAAAAATTGCAAATGGATACATTTAGGTGTTATATCTAAGTAAGAGATTTATTTAGCGTCGAATTTGAGAACTGACCAATACATATTTCAAGCATAGGTAATAAAATTAAATAAAATATCCAAGATAAAATTACAATAGTATAATCCGTTACTTGCACCAATCAGTTACAAATTCTGCGATTAAAATGTTATAATTATGATTATTTTCATGATTTGGCAGATATAAAATTGAAAACAAAATACTGATGACAATTTTATTAAATTTTGTGGCGGCATTTCAAAATGCACCAATGACACATCGTTAAATTCAATCAAAGGTTACTACAACACTTCTAATTAATCAACTTGGAATAGACTGTATAAGTTTATGTAAATAAATTGAGTTATTAGGATTAACTTTGAATAGAGCAGCATAGATATTGAAACACTTGTGTTTTTATTTACATAATATTTTAGATAGGTAGGTACTAATACGTGAATACGATATACGAATGAATCTGTCTTGTCTATATTCACAAATCAGTATTGTAATCTCATGTATTGTATATTGTGTTACTCACAATCAGATGAAAGATTTATTAATTTTAATTATCATCGGTGGTATTTAGTAGAATCAGTGACGTAGCTAAACCGAGCGAGGCCGTCAGCGAAATTCGCTTTGCGAGGCCCTTCGACTTCAAAATACCTTTTTTTAGGGCTGATAAGCAGAACTAACGAGTCTGGGAATCCAATATATTTCTTTAAATAATAATAATGTTAATGTATCATGGATGATTTAAAAAAAATTTGTGTATGAAATATATCGAGGGTTCGTTGCAAATATATACATTTAAAATAAAGCACGTGTTTGTCGGCGGTTGAAATGAAAAGGAATTATGGGTACTAAATTTCTATTGGTAGATAGGGAAAAGAGAGGAACGCAAGTCCGTTGGGAAGTGGTAGACAAAGAAAAAGCTTAAAAGGATAGAAATATAATATATCGTCAAAGACGACTCTAATAAATGCTACTGACTTGTACTAAGGTGCGAGGCCGTCAGCGGTCGCCGACGCGGACGTCGCCGACGCCTAGCTACGTCACTGTAGAATCAACAATGTATAATTATGTATACATTATTATTATTATTCGTGATATATAACCATCAATTAACTGAAAAGACATACTCTAAGTAGTATTATCGTGTATTATCATTGTCGTTATCGCAATTCATGTTTAATGGATGTAATATTGAATTTACAACCGCACCATTACATGTAATATTATATAAGTATGTAACACAATTAATTTCCTGAAACGTAGTCATAAATTTGTGATATCCTAGTTTTCTAAACTCGAAACTACATAAACGTAAAACGCGAACATTAAGGTATTCAATTAATAATAAATAGGTAATCGTCTATTCCTAATAGGCTTGCTTTATATCGTTTCTAAATTGTAATAACGTAATAATACCTACTCAGTTACTCAAGTAAATATGCTTAATTTTAAGGATAAGCGAAAATAAATATTAGAATTTTAGAAAACTCCGATATAAAGTCAAAACATAATAAACCTTTCAATGTTTATATGTCAACAATATTTTTATATATTAATTAAGATAAAATCGAAGAAAAAAAATATATATGAGAAATAGATTAATTGTCATTTTCAATTGTTTATATATTTTATGTAATAAATCTGTTTTTAGAAATGTTAAAAATGTTTCAAATTTTCAAAATATTTACTCGTACCTATGATCCGAGTATAATTATATGTAAAACGAAATTTTCAAATTTACGATTTTTGATATCTAACATGTATTTTAAGTAAATGCAAGTTCGCTCCGGGGCCCAGGTGTTAAAGAGACTCTGGGCGGCAAAATATATTTAAGTATTGCAAAAAATTTTATTTAGACAAAATAATCTTTACATTTTTCAAAAAGGGGAGCCACAACTTTCCTTAGTCCGCCACTGAGTAAAAATGTATAATTTATAGAATTGATATACTCGGATTATATGCACATGATATTTATTAGGTTATATTTATAATTGTATTTCTGTATTGTATGGATAACTGTGCTCTATTAGCTGTTATTATTATATGTTACAATAGATTAAATTTAGTAAAATATGTCGCATACAATCTACAACTTATATCTACAGGGTGGGGTATTTAAAGTTTTACGGTTGATTATCTCAGAACCATCGCATATTTGAAAAAAATGTTTGGTTGTAAGGGAATAATCGAATAGTAATATTTATTTGCTATTTTTACGTGGCCTTCAAGGATATTTGAAGGTCAACATCATTTTTTTAAATAGGAACCTATAGTTTTTTTAGTAATCTTATTCTACGTGAAAAAACACGAATCTTTCATTGAAAACTTTTTTTGAACAACCCAAACTTTCCAAGGTATCTAACAAAATAATTCGAGATTTTGAACTTTCAAGAATTTTTTACTCAGAAACCACAAACTTTAGAAAAAAAGTACAGGATACACAAAATATTTATTTTGGTCTAATAAAGCGTGGAGAATTATTTAAAAAATTTAAAAAAAAATTGTTAAGCAAAAACAAAAAAAAGTACGAAATGTTAAAAAAAATCTAGAATAATTCTCCAAGTTTCATTAGACCAAAAAAAACATTTTTTATATCTTGTACTTTTTTTCTAAAGTTTATGGTTTCTGAGTAAAAAATTCTTGAAAATTCAAAATCTCGAATTATAAAAAAAAGTTTTCAATGAAATATTCGTATTTTTTCACGTAGAATAAGATTACTAAATAAAAACTATAGGTTCCTATTTAAAAAAATGATGTTGACCTTCAAATATCCTTGAAGGCCACGTTAAAATAGCAAATAAATATTACTATTCCAAACATTTTTTTCAAATATGCGATGGTTCTGAGATAATTAACTGTAACACTTTAAATGCCCCACCCTGTATTGTATTTTGTATTGTATGGATAACTGTGCTCTACTAGCTGCTATTATTATATGTTAAAATCGATTAAATATAGTAAAATATGTCGCATACAACCCAACTTATATCTATAATAATATAGGTATATGTATAAAATATATTGTCTCAATTAAATTAAAGATGACGCTTGAAATTGCTTTTTGCACTGTGCTGTGTATCAGCTACAATTTATGTTAATTGTTATAGAAAAAATGTAGTAATTGACTTCATATATATATTTAAACAAAGCAGTGGCGTAGATAGCTTTTTGCGATGGGGGGCGATATGACCAGGCCCCGGGGCAAGTGGTGACTGAGGGGCCTCTAAAATTTTTTTTTTTTGATCATGTAAACTGTATTTAGTCTACTTCTTATTACTAAAAAAAAAATCATTCAAAGTTTAAAAATAACTTTTTTACTCTTAATTTATCAAATTTTTCCTATTTACTTCTACTATTTTGTTCATACTTGATAAGTTTAAAAAAAATGTCTGAATTTTCTCATGAAGTAAACTCATGGGGGGTGATTGATCAACTTAATCCCCCCGCCCCCCTATCTACGCCACTGAAATAAAGGAACAAACAACCTAAAACATGTATCTGTGTGTCAACTAAATATAATAACACGTATTTAATTATCATTTCTCTATTTATGGAAATATCGGATCTCCTATTTAAAAAATAAATATTATTTTGATTTAGGTAGGTAAGGTAAAATGTGTCAATTAAAGCCACTTATTGTTTGTTAGGTACAGTACAATACATTTACTTCTATAGTAGGTACATATACACCTTACTTAATTAATAAAATAAAAACAATTTCAAAGTTGTATTGTGGCTATTCTAACAAACAGGGTCGGCCGAACGGCCAGGCGATAGCCTGGGGCGCCAATTTCGTGAGGGCGTCAATTGTTTTAAACTTATTTTCTATGTTCTGTTCTAGGGCGCTAAATTTAAGCTGTATGTATTTTTTGAATAATAGTTAATGATTTTTAAATTAAAATTGATAAAAACTTATTTGCGATCGGCTATGATAGAAGATAGGTTGAATAATTTGGCTTTCTTTTAATTGAAAATAAAGTTGTAGCAAACCTCAATTTTGCAGACATGAAAGCCAGGAAGAAATGTTTTATATAATTTTAGTTTTATTATGTATTATTTATCAATTATATGTTATATTATATTATTATATTACACTAATGAATTAATAAAGTGTATTTAATGGTATTTTTCATTTTTCTATACATTTCTATACATTTTCTATACATTTTTTAATGATCGTCATTGTAGCAAGGGGGGGGGGGTCAACAAAATCTCGCCTGGGGCGCCAGAATCGCAAAGGCCGGCTCTAGTAACAAATGCCCTACAAATCAGTTGTAATTTTTACTTTTTTTTATAAAAGATTTATTAATGTATTTACTTACTTTGTCAGCTATATGTAAAAGCCAAATACCTAACAAGTATGCGTATGGTACATATAAGGAATTTAGTAATCAAAGGTTAACACGTGTGCGCCACACGTATTTTTGGCATCTAAATTATAAAACTTTAATATAGAAATTAATTCGATTTTTTTCGTTATCAAATAAAATTATGTTGAATTTTATTCAAACTGTTTTTATTACATTTTCCAATTATTTCAGAATAAACTAATATACCCATAGACGTGGCGTAGTAACAGTTCAAAACACCTTCAAAAAATTTAACTCATATGTATTATTCCCCTCCGAATTTTTTTCTTACTACGCCACTGATTGGTGGGTAAAATATAAAATTAGTGTTACTTCATATGTTAAAGATGTATAATTATAATATTATATTTAAAATATTATAAATCTTACAGTTGAGAAATAAAATTTACTATTTTTACGTACAATATCAAAAAGAAAATAATTGATATTATACGGCGACTTTTCTCCAAAATTTTGAAAAAACTGGCATTGAACACTACACGCAAAAAATGTTTTAATTTTAGATTTCGTTAAAAGTATGTTTATGATATAGATTTTTACACGCTGATTTCAAATATGTTAAAAAATACGAAAACAAGAATAAACAAAGGAATTTTATATATCGTGATGACGTCAATTCCCGCGTCAACGCTGATTGGCCAAGGATCTGATGAGCAGTGGCGTACCGTAGGTTTATGTCGGCCCTCCCCCCTACATTATATGCTAAATATTTTTTTCGTAGCTACCTCAAATTTACCGCCCCTATCAAACTATTGCTGACTTTTTACGAAGGTACCACATTTTTGTTATTTCAAAAATCTCATGTAAAATGCCCATTGTAAACTTTATGATGTTTTGCCTGTATTTTTGTTTAAGATGCTTAAAAAAGGATATTAATAATAATTCAAATTTACATTTGTAGTAAAGGATGTGGAAATGTGAACGAGGATAAAATAGAAATCAACTCACTTTATTTAATTTAATTATTTTATAAATATAACAATTATCAATAGGTAATTGCATTGCATTATCAAGTCAAGTGATTTATTTACAACAGATTTCATACTCGATACATTTTTCAAACATTATTATTTTATAAAGAACGCATCTATAATCCTTACATAAGTATTTACTCTGTCAATCTAACCGTATAAAATATAATTAAACATTTATAGTATATTTACAGTTATTTAGTAAATCTATTAGTTAAACCCGACCAGCGGTGTTTGTGCAAATATACCCATACCAAACGACTAGATAACCTCAATGTTTTAAATAAATACATAACATAATAAAATATATATCATTCAACTTTTCCATAAAACATAATATCACATAATATCTGTAAAAAATAAATAATAAATATGTAGCCTAATTAAAATGGAATCAAATTAGCATATAATTTTTCTAAATATGAAAGCAAATCTCATGAATCATCATTTTTAATATTTACTGATTTGGTATCTATAAAAATAGTATTTCGATTAACATTTGATGTGTTTTTTTCTTCGCTACTTTCTGAATTTCTTCTTGCTTCGTTACTTTTATCTTCCACAAATATCACAGAGCTGTATTCGGCAGTTTTAAAATCTAACAGGTTTGAATTTTCATAATTGTCGTTTATTAACTTGAGAGCTGTCTCCGATATCGTGTCTTGTTCCAAAGCTGGAACATCAAACCCTATCGTTGTGCTGATATAAAAATCAAGAGTTCTTTCGGTTGACTTGGCAATGAAACGTATAAACGGTTGCAAGTTTCCCATATTAGCTTCCTTTAATGTTTCATAGTATTCATTCCTAAAAAGATCAAACAAAATTAAATAAAACATGTTTGTTGTATCATATCGTATTCACACTCACCTATCGGCTTTAGAAATAATTACAGGGGGATAACCTGCTTGCATCAAAATCATATTCATCAACAATCTGCTGGTTCTTCCATTACCATCAACAAAAGGATGAATGTAAACTAATTTATAATGCACCAGAGCTGCTAATCTGAATAATGTTTTTAAGATAAGTAATAAGTAACGGGATAAAACCTACCAACGACTTACTTGACTGGATGCAAAGACATGGCAGCGTGAGAATTCATCCAAATGACAAACTGCTCCATCAGATACTGCAAGTCTTGAGGTGGTGGTGGTCGGTGACCGCTCACGTAGACCTGCATTGTACGCAGGTGTCCGCTACGAGGTGGGTCGACGGGTCCCAGCACACGCAAGTGCAAATCCAAGATGTCCTGAACGGAAATGCGTCCCATTTTGTGTATCAGCGAGTTATTGATGAATTTCATTGCTGCATCCATGCCTAGGATCTCGTTGTGCTCTGCCACAGATTTACCAGCGACTGCCATTTTAGTTTCTACTACTACACGTGTCTCAGCTAAATTCATAGTGTTGCCTTCGATTGCAACCTGTTTAAGAGTTATATTTAATTAGAAATAAAAGATAAATAAATAGATTATTATATCTTACCGTGTGATGTATATTTAAAAAATATGCCTCTTTTTTAGCTCTCATCAATGATAAATCTGAACTTGGTAAAGCTGCTAGTTTATCTCTTTTTTTATCTATTTCAACAAGCATATTGTTATCGAGCATTTGTACTGCTGGGGCTATACGTTGTCGGTTAGCAAGTGCCCCTTGATGTTGTGGATAATTGACAAGTGCCTATCAAAAGTAATATCATACACATATATATAACATATAACACAACACTGAACACAAAACTATCCATAAAGCATTGTTAACATAAATATATCATCAACATATTATACATTTTATAGAATACAGATTAATTACCTTGAAGAATATATCATCTGCTTTTTGTAATTTCTCTTCAATTTCCAAAATTTCTCCATAATAGTTCAAAACCTCAGGATTGTGCGGAGCCAACATGAATGCATGTTTTATTAACTTGGAAGCTTTTTCTTTGTAACCACGTTTTTGAATATCAAGTGCAGCTGCAAGCGTGGTGAGAGCTTCCGACTCCAGTGACACATCTTTGTTTGGCGAAGGAGCTACATAATGATGATCATCATGTGGTTCTAAGAAATCTTCACCAGGCAGTACACTCAACGCATATACCTTGTTAAACTTTTCATTGGTTTCAGTTCGCAATTGTATTATTAGATATATTGATAAAGATGCAATAAACATAAAACATGACCAGACGTACACGTTGTAAAATAAATTGAAAGTTTTTAGTTGAGAATAATTTAATTCTGTTGTAATTTTGAAATTACAACTCATTTTAAAAAATGATAATATCATTTGTGTTACTTTAGATTCTTGTTGCGTATAAATCACACTGCACTAATTATAATTTCACAGATCAATGTTTTAAATTATATTACTTGAAACGTTAAATAAAAAAAATTATTGGATTTACAAATATCCATATTGCTTTTATTTATCAGAATGACACATTGGACGTTTTTTAAAGTATGTTGTGACATCTAGCGGTGAAACGTACAACTCAAAATGACTCAAAATACCAACACTAATTTGAATAATAACTATTATTAAATAAAAACAATTATAAACTAAACTATATACATATTTTCTTCGGTATTATTTCTTTCTGAAACAATAATAATACATATATATTATATTAATATTATTAACTTTATTAATTCAATTGCGTTTTTTTTCGATATTATAATAGTTTGTAATTATTTTTCGATATTGTTATCACAATTAAATAGAGTATATAAAATAGTTCAATAAACATAAAATATCGACACCATTATTAATAATAAGTACAATTTTATCTAAAAACTTATTGTTTTGAAAACTGCGTGGGGAACGCACGTATTATGACGTCAAAAAATAAACATGTTTAGATATTGACGCGTGGACCAATCATAATACAGCCACGACATTCCCCGTTTTGAAGTGATTTTGTTTTAAAATCGAAGAAATACTAAAGACCGGATCAGTCAAAAAAACAAATTGTGGAAATAGACTTTCATTTGTAAAATAAACGGGAAAATTAAATCATAACAACGGAAATAATAATTTTTAACGTGTGTGAAAGTCATAAAGGTTGACTTGTCAGTGGAATGAAAATTCATATTCATTGTTAAGTTTATTTTTTTAATATTTTATAGGATAAATCGTGTCTCTAGACCAGTACTGATATTTATTCTGTGATATTAACTTCTCCAGTCATGATGCTTTTGTTCTGTAAGTTTTTTTTATATTAGCCGGCGTTTATACGTCATTTTTATGGTTTTTTAATTATAGATGTTTTACTCCTGACTACGGGTTATTCACTGGCTCTGTATCCATCCAGTTCTGAGGTTGTTGATTTAACACCAGCCAATTTTGATAGATTAGTAATACAAAGCGATAACGTGTGGATTGTTGAGTTCTATGCTCCGTGGTGCGGCCACTGTCAATCTCTAGTTCCAGACTATTCAAAAGCTGCAACTGCGCTCAAAGTAAGTTTTGTATGTACTCAATATGACTGAAACATTACCAATTGTTTGGTTGTTCTTTCAGGGTGTTGTCAAAGTAGGAGCAGTTAATGCAGACGAACACAAGACACTCGGTGGTAAGTACGGAGTGCAAGGTTTTCCAACTATCAAAATATTTGGTGAAGATAAAAGCAAACCGGAAGATTACCATGATCAACGAACCGCTAAAAATATCGTTGATGCTGGATTATCAGCTGTTAAGAAAAAGGTCAAATCACAGTTGGATGGAAAATCATCAAAGTCAGGATCTGGTTCTAAAGTAAGTGATACAAATAAATGTTGTATTCATTATCAAACTTACTAATATTTACAGGGAGATTCCAAAGATGTCGTAGAACTTACGGATGGTAATTTTGATAGACTCGTTTTAAAATCAGAAGATATGTGGTTGATAGAATTCTATGCACCGTGGTGCGGCCACTGTAAAAACCTTGCTCCACAATGGGCAGAAGCTGCTACAGAGCTCAAAGGAAAGGTATGTTAGAGATTTTATTTGACAAAAATCAATCAACTATAGATATTTTAAATCTGCAGGTAAAACTAGGTGCCCTGGACGCAACTGTACACAACATGAAAGCGGCCGAATATGACGTCAAAGGGTACCCGACAATTAAATTCTTTGCCCCCGGTAAAAAGGATTCAGATTCCGTGTCTGATTACACAGGAGGTCGGTCGAGCAACGACATCGTCAACTGGGCTTTAGAAAAATTGGCAGAGAATATTCCAGCTCCTGAAATAGTACAAATTACAAATGAAGAAAGCCTCAAGGAGGCTTGTGAAACTAAACCTTTATGCGTGATATCAGTGTTGCCGCATATTCTCGATTGCCAAGCTGACTGCAGAAACGGCTATTTGGAAATATTGAAGAGCATGGCTGACAAATACAAGAAGAAGATGTGGGGGTGAGTAAAATATATAAAGATAATAATATAACAGTTTTAATATTTTAAATATGATTTAGATGGTTATGGGCAGAAGCCGGAGCTCAATCAGATATCGAAAACGTACTGGAAATTGGAGGTTTTGGATATCCAGCGATGGCAGTTGTCAATGTAAAGAAAATGAAATATTCTTTACTCCGAGGCTCTTATTCTCGAGATGGCATCAATGAATTCTTAAGGTAACAGATAACTATATAAGTATTGATCTGTTTTCTAACTACAATTGTTTACAGGGATCTTTCATTTGGCCGGGGCAACACTGCACCAGTCAAAGGAGCTAAAATACCTGACGTAGTGGAAACAGAACCTTGGGACGGCAAAGATGGAGAATTGCCTCAAGAAGAAGACATAGACTTATCCGATGTTGATCTCGATGAAAAAGATGAATTATAAAATTGATTCTTTTTCTGTATTGTGTAGCATCGAGACACGGACAGTGAATAAAACGGAACTGATAATGATATAAATAATTTAGACATACATCGAAACCATTGGTATAATTTTGTTTTTTCAATTGTCAGATGCTACTTTTCTTTATATTTGTGTCGATTGTTTAATTTGGTAAAAATGATACAGCCTTTTGTGCACAATTTGTCAACATTACATTTGTGTTTTAGTAATATTCTTGTTGCCTATAAACTTGTGTAATTAATTTTTGAAATACTTAATTATCATATCACAAAGTTTTGTATAATGTAAATTTTTCATAATAAAATTTTTTAATAGTTCAACAATTGTTTTATTTTTTATTTGTAGAATAGGACAAAGGAATAAAACGCATTCAATAAATACATAATTTAATGAATTTTCAAAAGCAAAAACTTGTGTATATTTATACATTTATCATACAAAAAATATTTAAATTACATTACAAATAATAACTTATTTACTTTTTATTATTCGGTTTCGATTCCCTAATAACAAAACATAAAATTTAACACACGAGTGCCCGGGTCTCCTTGGTTGGTATCGTTCTGATCTCTGCATCTACCAGATCGCAGAGCGCGTGAACTGTTAAAATCCACACTACATACGGTCACGATAATTTCAAAACAAGCTCATTTTTAAATATCTTTTAGTTTGATAACAATTTAAATGACTTTGTCTATTAATAAAAGTGAAAAATAAAAAAACCATCGAGACCGTATGTTATTCGAGGAAACGTTCCCTTCTAGCTACGTAAAAATAAATAAATTCTACATCTGTATGTACAAACAAACCCAAAATGTTGCAATCTGAGTAGACTAGAGATTTATCTATAAACAGACACACATTCACATTGTAAAGATACTATTTCTTCTAAACGTAATCCTTGAGGACATTCTGCTCAGAGAGCATTATATCAATCAGGATATTAACGAGGCCGGCTTTGTTTATTTTCAAAGTGTACAGTTGCGTTACCGCACAGTCGCCAAACATAATATGCATACATACATTAACAAATAAGGGTGGCAGATTTTAACGGCCCAGCCCTCTTGCCGTTCTTCTGGGAAGATAATAAAAATATACACGTAACAAAAATGACACTATCGCTACATGTTGCAAAAAAATATTTCTTTTGTAATAATAGTAATACTCTGCATATGTATGTATATAGTTGATGGAATATATGTAATTCACGAGTGTCTGCTGAGCCGCCTTGTCTTTCTCTAAAGGAATGGGTTCAGCATCACACAAAACCGTTACACGGACTCGTCAATGGCTCGTTTGCCTGTAAATAAAAACAAACGCAACTTGTTAATTAACTTACATCTAATTGTAATTGTACTAATATATACTATATTTTATACAATACGCTCCCTGTATAAGACAAATATTTCAAACCATCTAAATAAAAGTATTCGCTTTTTTTTAAGTTTAACTTACCAGTTCTTTCACCGGATTCGCATGAAAAAGTCATTATAAATGTAAACAAGACGTTATTGCAATATTTTAAAAATAACTACAATTACAAATGTCTGTTTTATAAAAATTACAATCAAATTTTATTTATTCAAAAATAAAAATACTTCACTTTTATCAGGTATATTATTATTAAATTTGTAAAGTGCATATACATAAATATATATAGTTGTGCCATAGAATAACAAATTGTATATATGTATATTATATCAATTTAGTGAGCAATCTTCTTACCTACTTTTTATTTTATAAAAATTAAACGTTAAAAAGAAAGTTTGCTTTGCATAAAGGTATAATATAATATATATATAAATAGGTACATTTTCAGTGACATATTCTTGTCACACAAAACACAAACTAACATTAGGTTACTTTAAATATTTAATTGTATAATTGTATATAAAAAATGTAATCAATGTAACAATCACAAAAAGCACATTTACAACCTATTATTTATAAATAATTGTTACTATTATAGAATAGAGAGTAAAGTGTAAAAAAGTCTCGTAATGGTTAATATTTTAAATATACATACATAACGGGACAGAATTTACTGAATACTTGACATCACAATAACTAATACTGATACTGTTACAAGAAACCACTTATATATGGACCAATTGACAATAACACTCTACTATATACTATTATACATACATAGAATAGAATAGAATAGAAATACGTGAAAAGCGTAAACAAATGGGAATGCGTGTTACTATAAACTGTTCCACATATAATTATTTTATTAAATTCTACTTGGAAGATTTGCAATAAATATTAACTATAATAAATAATTATTCTTTTTACTTTAAATATAAAACAATCAAAAACAATAAAGCATGTCAAATGTAACCTCGGGACAGCTTTTAAGCAAATCTCATTTTATTTAGAGTAACTAACGTAACGACATGTACAAGAAGCGTTTCTCTCTTTGACACAATGTTTACTCCATCAGATAGAATTATCTAATTACAACTTGGAAATCTTTAGTCAGTGCTCTTACCTCTTCACCTACTGTGCTCGGACATAACCTCGAAGGCTGATAAGCATTCTTCTGTAACGTCAGCTCTTCGTCTGTCGTTGTTTTTCTGTACACTGGATTATCAAAGTTCATCGAATTAGCATTACGATGTAAATATTGTTGATACAAGAAGAACAGAGCCTGTAACAAAACAAAACAACACAACTGTAATATTAACCAAAACAAATGTAATGTAACACTTACTATTCCGAAAATAATCACAACGATGAGAACTGAAACAATCACTATACCGGCCACAACGCCGGTATTTGTTTCTTCTGGAACTATATCTACAGTCACCTCTGAAACAAAAATACTGCTTCAAACATACGCTCTCAATGGACATCACAAAAACATTCACTTATACTAAAATACTTAAAACAAGAAACATATATCAACAAATTATTCCATAAATAAAAACCAGCAAATAATAAAATGTTTAAGTTTTAGTTAATAGTGAAAAGTTTAAATCATTGTTATTATTCACATTTAATCCAGACTGTTATGTTATTTTCAATATGCAGGTTGCACAAAAAATAAAAATAGATAAAACTCTGATGCATCACATAACTGCAAGTCAGAGCTATTACAAGTACTCAAAGTATTGTCAGTGCAATATATTATTAGTATTAACAATTAAAATGTTACTTTTTGGACAACCGGCAACAAAATAAAGCAAAAGCAATATATTTTCAAAAATGTATTTTGCCAGCACCTCCCATATCATTTTATATCGTACTCACTGGTTGAATTTTCAGTTACAGTATTTGGACTCCATGAACTTGTTATATTTTCTTCTGTCGGTCGCGTTGTTAACTCTACTGTATAAAAATCAACAATAATAAGCAAAATAAATTAAATTATGCATTAAACTATAACAAATCAAAAAAGCATTTCAAATTAATACCAAAAAAGCTTCCCACTATTCAATATATATATATTTCCATTTACATATCATGCTTTCATTATATAAAGTTTATTTATTTATTTATAAATAATACACTTGGATTCTTTTATCTGGGGTTAGCTTTTTTTACTACAAGAAGAAGTAGAACTTTACAAAATTTAAATAAATAATTATAATACATGCAGAACGGACAATAAACATCTATAAGACGAAACAAACTGTAAAAATATTCACAAAGTACAATTATATTTAAATTCTCGTACTTTCTTTCTGTTAATTTATACAAAATATAAATGTATATACCGTATTGGACGCATTTCAGACCGCCTGGTGTTAGTTGTAAGCCTTCTGGACAAGCACACGAGATACTGGGAGATTGTTCATTTATTCTTGGAGCAGGTAAACATAAATGTGAACAATGACCGTTGACAGCTTGGCAGTGGTTTTCTCCATCAGGTTGGCGGTACTGATGGTAGACATGAATTGCCATTGGATTTTGTAACTGTTGCAACAATAATAATAATAATAATCATTATGTATTTGTTTCTGATTGATTTAATTATTTACCATGTGTATTGAAGTAACTGCATGAAGGTCTTGACCTGTGAATTTATTCGCTTTATAGATAACTGCGTCAGCCCAGTCTGTCCAATAGATCCAATCTTCAAATGTTGTGATTGAAAACGGATGTTTCAGAGCATCCAGCGAATAGAGAATCAATCTCCTTTCGCTACCATCATAATTACACGAAGAAATAACACTCAGTTTTGCATCTACCCAATAGACTTTCTTCTGTACCATATCAAGCGTCAGACCGTTAGGTAACTTCACTTCATATGACACTATTGTCTGTCGATGAGAGCCATCCATACCTGCACGCTCTATTTTGGCATCTTCTCCCCAATCAGTCCAATACATCCATCCATCTAATGGATTTACAGCGATAGCTCTTGGTTCTTGAAGATTATCTTGTATCAGTACTTTTCTCATGGTTCCTTGGAAGTTAGCTAGTTCTATAGTGTTCTTTTTTGTGTCTGTCCAGTATATATGATTGTAAATCCAATCTACGGCAAGACCGTCTGAAGTTGTTAGCCCATCTTCAATAACCACTGTCCTTTCATTTCCTTCTTCAATAGGGGCTCTGAAAATTCAAACAGATTGTTTTAAACTGTTAGTAATAAGATACAGATAACAATCATTTAACTGACTTGTATATTTTCCTATCAATGACATCGCTCCAGAAGATATTACCAGTTCTGAAAACAAAATCTAAAGCTGTGGCTCCTTGTGTATCTGACACAATGCTTGTCATTTCATGCCGATCCAGCGATATTTTTCTGATATCGTATTTACGGGCAAACAAAAGTGAAGCGTGTCCATCGATAGCTTTACACCTCGTTCTGTTCTGTGGGTCTCTCATGTAACCTTCTTCGCATTCACATTTGAATGTACCAAGTTCATTTATGCACCGTTGGGAACAAGATCCAGGAATATTGCATTCATTAATATCTAGTAACAAATTGTATTTAAATTAGAATAAAGTAAGCAAAAGCAGCTATCTAAGTCTCTACCTTCACATTTATGTTGATTGACCAGTTTGAAACCAGAATTACAAATGCAGTAATAGCCTCCGCGAGTATTGATGCAATGGTGCGAACAGTTACCATTGTTGACGGCGCATTCATCGACACCGCAAATCTTCTTGCTTTCATCTTCTAGGCCGGGACAATCTCGTTTACCGTCGCAAACCGAATCCATTGGAATACACATGTTTTCACCGCATTTGAATTCTATTATTGGATCACACTTGGTAACCGTGTTGGCTAGTTAAAAATTACATACGTCAGATATAAGTCAAACATAACTAACAAAAACATAAATACATACTGCAATTGAGTTCATCGCTACCGTCCGTACAGTCGCGGTGTCCATTACAAACCGCATTGCCAGAAATACAAGTGTGTCCTGACTTGCATTTGAACTGATCTGCACGACAGATTGTTTCATTTCCACAACGAGACGGTGCTTCATCTGCACCATTGGGACAGTCTTGTTTTCCGTCGCAAATCCAAGACGTGTGGATGCATGTCAAGTGATCTTCACATTCAAATTCATGCGGGGAACATATCGAAGGGAATGGAGGGCTTCCTGGACAATCCTGACAAACAAATACATTATAAACACATTTTCTATTTTTATAATGTTTACTTTATACTAACTTGTTCATCTGAGCCATCAGGACAATCAGGAAAACCATCGCATCTCTGTTTAGAAGTCAGACAGTGGTTTTTGTCTAAAGCACACGAGAAGTTTGGAGCATTACACGATGACGGAGGACAGTTTAGTTCATCACTACCGTCCTCACAATCCTTTTCACCATTGCATTGCCATTTCTTCATGATACATTTTCCGTTACCACAAGCAATTTCATCGGAACGACAAGTCTGATCTAAAATTTACAGAAAAGTTAATGTTTTTTCTTCCAGATATTTATATTTATTAAATAAGTAGAAAAAAAATCATGCATTACAAAAATATCATTCTATTTTTTTATAATTTGAATACTGATTTATTTTTATAATGCATGATTTATTTTGAAAAATAGAACACAAAGAATAGAATTATATACAATTATTAAATAAATGAAGAATAAATCAGCAGCTTAGTGACAGAAGATTACCACAACCTATACAAGGAAAGAAAAATATAAATGCAAACAAATAAATTAGTATAGCGTACAAAAGAAATAACAAGTTACAAATACATGCATAATTTAAAGAGAGCTAAATATAAGCCACATAAACTAATAGATAGTTTACCCAAAACACAAAGCAAAATAACAAAACATATCGCAAACGTGCAAGACCCTTACTGCATGCCCATTCGTCGCTTCCGTCCAAGCAATCCTGCTTATTGTCGCACATCCATGTCAACGGTATGCACCAGGCTTTATTATCACGGCAGGTGAACTCCTCGACTCCGCATTTGTGTTCTGTAATGCACACAAAACAAACATCAACAGACAATTGTCGTTGGACTAACACTCACCGCATTTCTGTTCGTCTGAACTGTCGTAGCAATCGCTTTGGTCATCGCAGACCCAAGCCAGCGGAATGCAAAGACCCGGATTACACTTGAACTCATTTACGCTACAGCTACGGTATTCTACAACAAGTTGCACGTACTGTTACAATCTACGTTTCTTCATTATTATAATCATAACAAAGGACACTGCCACTCACAAAACCAATACATTTTTCAAACTGTCTAATTTAAGAGATAAAAAATAAAAATTTGGGTGCAGAAATTACGCACAAAATTTCAACAAAAATCCATTGCTTTTGTGTTGTGTGGGCTCCTTTATTTTTAAAACCTAAAATGAACACTACTTGAAGGTAGTTTTTTAAACAATACATTTTTGTTTTATATTTAAACACTTTAAATGATAAATAAATTATGTATCAAACTCAATTAATTGAAAAGTAAATACAGTAGGGTCTCTTTTAACGCGGTATAAAAAAACGTTTAAAAAAGACATTGCTTACATTGTAAAATTAGGGATAAGTTCCATAATTTTCTAAAATTGCGTTAAACTAAATCAATCAATTAAAATAGACCGAAAATCTGGGAAAAGTTTCTGAAAATACACGAAAATAAGAATAACTTCAAATCCGCGTAAAAAGAGACCCTATTGTATTTACAAAAAAAAATTTTTTTAAATTAAAAGTTGGGAGATATTTTGATATCAAAATTGGTCATAAAAAATAATAGAAATTAATAAAAGAGATTTAACAATCTATACTTTAGCTCAGTGCTTCTAAAAATTATTATGTAAAATAAATTTTTATCGCAGGCAGTCTTTTTAAAATGAAGTCGATCTTTGTTCCTAGTAATACTGTTTGAGAATCACTGCTTTAGCTTAATATTGTACGTATGTAACTATTTACAAAACTAGTACGTCATTTATAATATGTCAGAGTAACTGACGTCACAATGTCGAATAATTAATCGTTGGACAGCAAAGATCAAGACACTTACGGCAATTTTTTTCATCTTCATCAGATCCATCGCTACAATCTTGTTCATTATCGCATTGCCATCGTTGTGGTATACACTGCCCACTTCCACACTTGAATTGTGTTTCAGAGCAAGAAGAATGCACTGAAAATAAATCACAAAAATAAAATTTAAATCAACCCCTCTCCAGATCTTCTACCCCTACATAGTATTACATTTTTTACCAGTTCAATAATTGCAGCCAATTAAGTAAAGTGCATAAAATTACGTATATAATGTACTCTAATGCCCGAAGACAGTCGAGACCGCCTTCGGCTATTATTAAGAAATTAAAATTAATAATTTAACAAATGAAAACAACAAAATGAACTCCATGAGAAATGTTGAAAATTTAGTCCTATTGTTGTACAAAAATATGTAAAAGTATTATTGTTGTCTAAAGGTAGATTGTTTTTATTATATACTGAAGAAGTCTGAAATATGACGAAACGTTTATATTAATAAATAATGTTATAACACATATAACAATTTTATTGACCTAAAACCTCGAAGCAAAACAAAATAAAATCAAAAATGGTTATTTTCTTAAATTCTACATTAACAAATAAGTTGAATAGTTAATATCTCAGCATGGCGCGATCCTACAGATTCCTTTTTTTTAAATATAGCTTACATCATTATCTTTAAGACTATCGAATGCCCGAAGACCGTCGAGACCCCCTTCCCCTATTATTACGAAATTAAAATTGATAATTTAACATATAAGTTGAAGGATAGATATCTGAGATAGAAAATTGGAAAAATCTCTAACTTTCCAGAATTTGGCTTCCCTGATTTTTCCACAAGCTTTTTTATTTTATAAAAATAAAATCAGTTAATTATCAGTTAATAATTATTAGTTTAATTAATTTAATTATATTAATTTGTAGCATATAAAAATAAACTAGTATAATAGAAGACAACATTATCAACAAGGGGTGTAATTTTGACCTTATAATATTATAAGATATGTGAAGAATATGTTCCTATGGAAACATATTTATTAAAAACAAATTACTATTAAATACATATCAATAGAAAAAAAATTCATTAATAAATTCGATAATATTGTTTACTATAAATTCTTTTGCATATAAATGATAACACTTGTTCAGTCCACAGTGCAAAAAGATTCAAAAACAATATTTATTTGTATTTTTTATATGACCTAAAGGAACTCGTCATCTAAGGTCGGTCGATGCGTCTTTTAAGAAAATCGTCAACATATTTTTTTAATAAAAAATTTAAAACTCATTTTGCGTCATTAGATTTTAAAATAGGACGTTCGGAAATTTACTTTTTTTTTATTTCTACATAATAAATTAATCAATTATTATTAACTATTTATCGATCTTATTCACCTACTTTCTCTATTAATATTATACATGTATGTGTCTATAATAATAATATAATGTATAACATTACAATAAAACATCGGTTATTTGAATTTCAATTATATTTAAAGTAGTTGAATCCAGTTAATACAAAACCGAATAGATATTGAAAATATCAAATATGCGACCTTCACATACAATAAAATCAATTAAAGATGATACTCTCAAAGAATTGGACAAGTCTTTCGGGTCAATTACCATCATCAGACAAGGTGTATCAAATAATTATTCAAATTGTTTATTTAACATAACTGCATATGAGAATATTCAGCGTTTCTAAAACTGTTCAGTAAAAATACTAGCTTATAAACGTAGAAAACGAAATGCTTTGTATATTCAATTGTTACGGTTACGGTCCTGGATTCTGCAATTCAAAAGCCATTGCCTTTATCATTAAAACAAGTTTATTTTATATGTAGGTACAACTTTAATTATATATTGTAACTAAACCTTTTTATCATTTATTTTTACCTACATATGTCGTAGTAAAAAATGTAAATATTATGTGTTATATCTGAATCATTTTATACATAAAATAATTTCAATTGTTTAATATCGTTTTATTTTGAGAATACAATTTGTTTAAAAACGACATTTTTTCTTGATATTTCATAGGTATTAAAATAATATTGATTTAAACTGTTAATAAATAAACATGAATTATAAAATACAACGTAACTTCTTTAAATAATTAAATAAATACGCCACAAATATCATAATAGATAACGCAGGTCAAAAATCATTCAACAAATCGATAAACTAGATCATTTTGATTTTTACGCAGTTAAAACATTATTTTCAAGATTTCCCCGTTTTTCCCAGAAGGAGTTAAATTGACACGTATGACCTAGACGTTCAGACTTACCCGAAGAAGTCGACCAATGGGCCACGGCATCGGGGTCATGTGAAGCTGCAGAAGAAGTTGTAACCAACGTATTTATACATATTGCATGTACAACAATAAAAACGTAAATATTAAGTCGTATTAACATTTTCACAAGTTAATCTCTTCCTATAGCCGATATCCTACAGATTAAACTGAATGCTTTCTTAGCCAGCGATTCGATATATAGCAACCCTATCAGACTAGACTGCGAACAAATATTTTCAACTCCATAGGCGTCGTTATATTATGTATAGGGGGAGAGAGAGATTGTTTACAATTAAATGATTCAAGTTGAATAACACTAAATCTATTGAGTTCCAACTATGTACAGTCGCCTGCAGAACTCGTCTGGTACCCTAAAGGCTAGAATCGCTTACAACAGATTCCAAATTTAAAGACAAACATCATTTTTCTATCAAGTTTAATATATTTAAATACTAAAATTCTGAATATCAAATATTTATGGCCACAAAATTTACTTGTACAATTTTCAATAGAATGAAGAGTAGTTCTTTATCTAGCAAATGAATTTCAAAATATCTGCCTTTGTTTGATACATGGAGAAATGATTTAAATATTATAAAAATCAAATGGGAAGAGCCTACTAAGTTTGTGATAAACGAAAATGAATACAAACTGCAAGACCATTAATGCAGGCGACTGTAAATAAACAAATACGTATTTAAATTGTTTATTTTACAGGATTTTCAATAAAATTATTATTAATATTAAACATCAAATACCCTTTAATAAATATTAATAGTTCGCGTCTATGTCGATATAAACAAATAAAACAAAAATCGAAATATCTTTGAACTATAGCACTAAGATGTGTTTAATAAAAAAAATAAATAAACAAATTATAATCATGGACATTTTTTTTCAAACTGAATCTAAAAAAATAAAAATAAACAAACTGATAGATTTAATATCATTAATACGAATCGAATTTCAATTAAAATCAATAATTGTAATTGTAATAATAAAACTTTTCCTGTATTTCTAATAATATTAACTAATTATAATATATAAAAATACAGGCATGTGGGTATAGTATAGGTATTCTATAACTGTATATAATGCGCATTTTAATACATTATAAAATTATCAATGTTCTATATAATATGACCCTAGGTTAATATTCTCCAAAAATATGATAAGAATGCATATTTTATCTTAACTTTTATAAAGAGAGAAAATTGATATTAATAATATTAAATGCGAGTAAAACTTGCGCCCTGAGGGTTCCTTACCGTTATATAAAACTTAATTATTGACAATAGTTAGTTACGTAAATTTTGTATCAAAGAAACCACAAAATTTACAAATTGATTTTTTCCATTATTTGTGCCAAATTTCTATAGGTTTTGATACCTCTAAGAAAAAGGATCTTAACGGACAGACAGACAGATCGAAGTACGATGATCTTTATTTGAGAAATTGGCTTATAAAAAAAGGAAAATAAATATAACCCTTTTTTTAATTTATATGAAATCTAGAACGCGTATTTTTCAGGTGTACTCTCATTAAATAAAACAAGTAACGCCAATGAACAAAATCTCACCAAGTTCTATCACTCATTGCATCAGCTAAGTCGGATCTGTCCATTGCAAAAGATCAAGAAAGAGAGAAAATCGCCAATGTGCATTTACGAACAAGCTATCTTTTACAGTGCAATAACTTGAACAAGTTTTGCCGATAGACTTGCAAAAAATTCAACTGGCTTCCAGATCAGGGTCTCTAATTATTATACATACATACATGTATTATAAGTGTAGCAATAACCAATACAATGCAGGCCCCGTGGCTACGAAAATAAGTGGCCGTTTCTGTTCATTCAAATCGAAAACATTCTTCCTGAAACGTTTCGTATTTTTTAATTTGCACCAAATATACGCAAATATTTTCTACTTTCAGAACAGAAAATTGCATTTCCCGACAACTTTTATTAACTTTCCACTGGTAATATTTTCTTTTCAGGATTATCTTCCAAACGTATTCCCCTCCCCCGATCTGACGCTTTATATTGCACTAATATTTACTCTGTCCTCGTTATCCGAGGATAATCGGTACCGAAAAAATATCTCTTAAAACGAGGCATGATACCATATCTCAGGAGTCACCAAACTTTTCGAGAAATCGAATTTTTTATAATTTTTTTTAGACAAATAGAGTTTATATCGGAATTTATAATGAAAATATTTATTAAAATGTACATAAAATCTATAAACTGTATAAAATTTATATTTCTCATAAGTTTGGTGACCGCTGCCATATCCTTAACTATACTATAAAATATATATATGCATTGTTCATTCTAATTCTTATTTGGGTAAATATTTTTACAAAAAATTCAAGTTTGATGAAGAAAATTATGTGAAAAGTTGAAATTTTCATAAACACCTCTCAGTTTTAATTTTGGAGAAAAATGACCGTAACTTTTGAACCCCAATCTGTCTGATGACTTACTAGATATGTGAAAAAAATCGAATAGTTAGCAATGTCGCCGATATAATTAAGATCCTGTACGTTTAAGGTTAAGGTTAATAAAAAACAGTAATAGAAGGCAGATTGCGGACAAAGTGCAAGAGGTTAATATCGTACTTAAGTAATACTAATACTCACGTGTACAAATTTCAGGACTTTCGTCGGAACCATCATTGCAGTCATTTTCGTGGTCGCATACCCAATTCGACGATATACACCCTCGGCCGTTTTTACACTTAAACTGTTTCTCGTTGCAGACTTCTAAACGAAATTAAATAACATAGTTTTACTATTTTATAATCATTTCATTTCAAAAATACGTATGAACCATGGAGGAGTAGATCTAAACTTTTTATTATTATTTTCAATTAACTATTAGTTACATTAATCAGTGGTGAAGATAGGGGGGAGGTCAAGGGGATCAATCCCAGTTTACGAAAATTATAAGTTGATCAAAAGAATTTATAATACTACACGAATTTAGTTGCCAGATTTCTAAAATGCTCCGGCGGGGTAGTCTCGGACGGGGGAGGGTAATTTTTAGGTTGCAGAATTTTTTTTTTTAATTTTTTAACATACAAATAAATTCATCTACTAGTTATATACTTCTATATCAGTGGTGAAGCGTCCATGGAAGCAGGGGAAGCAGTGCTTCCCTTACTTTATGGGTAGATTAATACAAATCTGTGTTTTCAGTTAATAAATAATTTAAAAATATTATTAGAATATTCGTCTTTATGCGCAACTCAAACATTTTAATCAAAAATAGCATTTAATATTAATTTACACGTTCAGTTATAAAACTATAATACCTCTACGTCTTATTTTCTTGTATTTTAGTCGATATTTGTATGACGAGTTGAAGTTCACTGCAGGAAATTTCACTAAAAAATTTTGAATTTTTTATTTCGTTAAAAGTATGTTTATTGTATAGAAAATGACGTGAAAAGTTGTTTGGTTCAAACCGCAGGTCTGTATCTCAAATCGTTCTCGAGATACAGCCTCTCAAAGTTTTAGTTTTTTCAAATTTTTGGAGAAAAAAGGCCATAACTTTTGAACGTGTGGTCGGAATTGATTTTAGTTGACGGATTTGGAATCAGCGTGTCAAAATCTATATAATGACATGTATAATACCTTAAAACTCGAAAAAAAAAATTTCGCGAAAAATCGAAAAAATTCAAAGGGGTATACCTTAAAAAAATGTCGATTTTTGGCAAAAATTTTTTTGTCGGATTTTAAAGTATTATACATGTCATTATATAGATTTTGACACGCTGATTTCAAATCCGTCAACTAAAATCAATTCCGACCACACGTTCAAAAGTTATGGCCATTTTTCTTCAAAATTTTGAAAAAACTGAAACTTTGAGAGGCTATATCTCGAGAACGGTTTGAGATACAGACCTGCGGTTTGAACCAAACAACTTTTCACGTCATTTTCTATACAATAAACATACTTTTAACGAAATAAAAAATTCAAAATTTTTTAGTGAAATTTCCTGCAGTGAACTTCAACTCGTCATACAAATATCGACTAAAATACAAGAAAATAAGACGTAGAATCATTTAGTCACTATATAAATATTTATATAAGAATTTAAAATAGTAAAAGCTTAAATTTAAGGTGTTTCATAACTAGTTTTTTTTGTTTATAGGAGGGGGAGGATTGACAAAATATGCTTCCCTTATTAAAAATTTCACGCCTCGCCACTGTTCTATATAAATTTATTAAATAGAACGAAATCTATTAAAGTTTAAAAATATTAGTTATAATATATACGTGATGTGTTTCAGTGATAATTTACAGCAAATAATATATTTCTAATGATCATTACTAAGTTGACATAAAAACGAAATTAAAAATGGTTATTTGTTGGTAAAGATTCAGGACAGAACAAGGAGGTATATTTACAAATTATATATTACTGTTTTGAATCTTTTTCTTTGCATATATATGTACTATAACTAAGACATTTTTTTAAACTCTTCTAGTATGAACAAAATCAACTTTTTTTTTAAATGCAATAGTTAGTACGAAAAGAGTCTAATAGAATTTTATTTTCAGCTTTTTAGTCGGTTTTAAACATATTTTTTATTATACATACATGAAATGTACTGTATAATAAAGTATAGTAATCATGACAAAAATCGAACTCGAGATTTTAACGGAATTACACGTAGAGGGTCCCTGAACCAAAAATATAAGATTAAATACTAAGTCATATCCCCCCCCCCCCATCGCTAAAAGCTATCTACATCCCTGAGATTAATATTATATTATTTTTGAAAAAAATATTCTGAAGCTGGGGGTATTGCAAGATATTCAAATTGTAAACAAAAATGTGGTAGGTAGTCTTGTCGTATATAATGTATCTATAATATTTAGATAAATAAATAAATAGTGGTCATTTAACAAAAGACACTTATAAATTAACTCATAATGTATTAAGTAGGTACTTGAATATTTCCCAATAATTTCTGTCATCGACTTATAGATAAAATAAGTAGGTATATGCTTAACTAGTTTAAATTAAATTCAAATTTGATAGAATACATATATATTAATCATATTGCATATCCATACATACATCATTAAATTTCTCGAAGGTCTTTTGTATATGTGTGTGTGTATTTACATGCATGTATTTCACACGAAAAAAACGTTTATACTTTATCATATTGGCTACAATGAAAATCAGATGATCACCTTACAAATGCGTCATCATTAATGGGATAGTAAAAAATAAACAATATTATCTAAAATATTACAGGTAGCTTCGACATAACCTTATAACATTCACATGGACTTGATTTAAATAGAAAATGTTTTGAAAAAATATATATTAAACTATTTAGGCATAATAAAATAGACATATTTTACTGAAAATTAAATTTTCTGGGTGGTATTAGCTTACAAAAATGTTTTGTAAATATTTCAGATTGTTTATTTTTTTAATAAACAATAAGAGATTATGTAGCATTTATTATTTTTATCAAATACCTATATACACACATATAGTCTTATTAGATATTTTGATTATTTTATAAAGACCACTATTCATAGGAAGCGGTATATTAATTTTAATATAAATATGTAGTTATTTATAAATATTTTATTAAGAGGAATTAGTAAAGGGGTTAATAATCCTGGATTGAATTGCTAGGTAGTATATAAAATAATGGGTTATTTAATTAAATAAATAATGGTTTAATTAAACAACAAATATTGATAAATAATTGTATGTAATATTTTATTGAAATGTGCCGCTGTATACAAACTGTTGAAAGTTTTATATAACAATATTATTTATCTAGTTGTCAAATTTGGAATTTTTCGGAAAATATTATTTTTAAGGGATGATTAGATCTTCATAAGACAAAATGTGCCATTGATTTTATAAAGAGTACAATATTGAATGAATATAAATAATGTACTTTATGGGTAGATTTGCGAGTAAATAAATACTAAGTAAAAACTATTACTGAAATTGAAATTTACCTTGTGAGGTATTAACATTAACAGATACCCGTGCCGAAACACAGGTAATTATAAAAAAGCATAAATATGCACTCTTCCACATTCTCGGCCATAAAAAATATCCACGACAAAAAGTCATTGAAAACTATTCACTAACTCTTCCACCACTGCACTAATTCATGATTAAAAACAAATAATTTAAAAATAACTTAATACACTATTTGCAGCTAGTAATGACAGACGTGAAAAGACCAATCACCAAAATGCAAACATCAAGTTCCCCTATAATTCAAGACAACCTCCATCACCTCCATTCTACATTTTTTGTTAATTTACCCAGGTCTACCACTAGAATAACACGGATGACAGGCGATTGTCTATGTTAACAAATGCATCATATGTTTTTAAAAATATTTGAATTTCTGTATACTTTTAATGCATTTTTTATAAAAGTATAAAATAATACACAATTTTTCTCTGTAATAAATTTTTTATTTATCAATATTTACAAATTCAAAATTTTACATTAATTAACACATAGAAAGTACAATATCGCAAATTAAATAAACTTAATGTGTTTCAATGTTAAATAAATCACTGATTTACTTCATTACGATAATGGCCAATAATAGATATTACATATTTATCAATTCAATACTGAAATATATAATAAATAATTCATAAGGTTTTTTTTAAATACTATTTTGACTTTATAAAATTAAATAAGCCCTTTTTAACAATTTAATAAAATATGCAATTAATTTATTCAACTTATAATAAATTTACATCCATTTATATATTATATGATAATTTAAATATAGATTTAAAACTGTTTAAATCATTAACCCATACATTAAATGCATTTTTGCTCAAGCCCATATGAATTAGTCCATATAAAACAGTGATCATGTTACTATTTTCATTTTCTTGACTTGTTATCTTCTCTTCTTTATAGACAGTCCTCGATTATTTTATTTCAATAAGGTCACATATTAAAAATGTATTAAGAAAATTGTTTCTTGTAATCACATATTAAGTGAATTATTTGTAGGTACCTATTATATAAATGTATATTATATTAATTAAATATTATATTTATCCTAATTATTAGAGATATTTTCTTGTATTTAATGCGTAATTTAAATTGAAAAAATACAAGCAAGCCTCTTTTCAGGATTACCTGCATGTAGTCGGTAGTGAGTAAAATAAAGTACTATAATAGAGTTGCTAACATTGGCCCAGTATTTATTTGTCTGTTGTGCCGTTTTTAAATTAGTTGGTACTGTGTCAGCATAACAGACGTTACATTTAAAACTGATTTGAATTTATAAAACAGAGAATTGGCAACTCTAGAAAATATTTCATTGTTTATTTATTGAAAAACAATTAACATAATTTAGCTACATTATAAAAACAGTTAAGTACATTCAGTTGGATACATTTTGTTAAAACCGTGACACACAATATTTATATAATATAGTTAAATGCTCGATGCCGTTAATATTAACTGCACTTTTGGTAACTTTCTGTTATAGTCATTTGCATCAATTAAAATACGTGTGGAGAAATTTTACAAAAGTGGTGAATAACGTACTTGACACGTACAAACAGCCTTTTTATCAGAAGATATAAATATAACAACAAAAACCCAAACTTCTTAGATGTTTTTTCCCATCCGTAGACCTGTGAGTCGTACACGAGTGTCCACTGCCGCACTTCCTAACCCTAGATCACCTCCAGATAAGCTATCCAACTGTCAATAATCAAAAAACCAATACAAATATAATCAAATATGTGTCAACAAAACGCCACAATTATCACAAAAATGCAACGTTTTCTTGGCACACACATTAAAATAAATAATTCTTTTCAAATTTAATTATAATAATTATCACACTAACATTTTTATTTAAAACAGTCTATATACCTTTTTTTTAAGTATTGAGTACAATATATAAATATTTAATGTTAACACTACCTACGATTAGACATATTTTTACGGATAATCAATTCTCTTCATTAGTATTAGCGTTTGACGCCAAAATAAAAAAACAATAACAAAGCATAGATACTAACATCTAATGAAATACAATACAACTGTCTTGCATAGAAAAATAATTATTTTCTAATAAATATGTACCAAGAGAATAATTTAAACCTATCTACAAAGATCTTTCTCATCACAATTAATTAAATATATAATGAAAACAAACTTAAAATAATAATAAATCAAAACAAAAACTACATTGCACATTATTTAAAAATAAAGATGACTAGGGGGAATTATTTCGTATAACAGGCGACGTAATCTAAAAAATAAAAATAAATAAAACACTACAATGAACTGAAAAAACAACAGAGAATGTAATAGACTCACTCTGTGTTGCGCTCTCGTGAATCCATCATCAGCACAAAGATCGGAATCAGTATCTCTACTATTTCTTCTGTGAGGCCCTTCCTAAAGATTTAATCCACGTAATAATAAACCACACTTTAATAAATGATTTATTAGTTAATTTACCTGAGTCATTTGTTCTGTTGTTGTCAATAATCTAGCCAGAGGGTTACAACAAACGGGCATAGTGTCTAATAATGTAGGACGCGCGTGTGTCAACAGAGGTTTCATGTAGCGGGAGTCAAAATCACCCCAGACTCGAGCCAGCATTGCCTTCTCCCCTTTGTTACTGCCGCTTGCTGATATTCCTGCAGCAGATCCATCGCCTCCTCCAGTGCTATTTGTTGCAACTTCCTACAAGAAATAATTAAATAAATAAATGATATTTCTAAAACATGTCAATGCCAACTATTATTGCAACACTGTTTAAATTAATACCGCTAGATAATTATAATTAAAAGCGTCACAGGACAAGCAATAAAATCAATTCAAAGAAAATAAAATAAAATAAAAACAAATCAACCCTCTGGCAGTCGCACTCATGCTTACATAACCATAATTTCTCAAAATTCACCTACCGCATTTGTATTTTCCATGGAATTGTAAACCTACCGATACGAAACAGACCGTTAATAAAAATAAACTAGATGAAATAAAACAACAACAGGAGGAACATAAAGGATCTTACTTACAGACATACTTACACTTCTGACACCTTGATAAGACAATGCTTCGGTTTCTTCATCAATGCCGATACTGAAAAATCAAAAACACAGTTAGAAAAGTGTTTGATGCGTTTCACAGTTTAAATAAACTCACGGTATTTTAAACCACTGCAGTAAACTCATTGCAGCTCCTCCTTGCACAATCACAGTGAATATAACGATCAAAGATGTGGTCGTTAGCATAGTTTGTCTTGCGTCAGATACTGTATTGCGAATTGCCAAAGCAAAAGACATTGCTCCTCTTAAACCTATAAAATAAACTTTCTGTCATTATGTTGCTATAAAATCAAATCATATATGTAAATATTATCATGTATGAAAATTACCTGCAAAAAATAACATGTGTTGAAAGTTTGAAGGGATTTTTGGATTTCGACCCAAGTTCAGCAAAAATGACATAGGATAAATGTTAGCAGCTCTTCCAATCATTGCGCATATCTGTAAAGTGGAATTAAGGAAACTACTTGATTATTATAAACAAATAATTCGATCAAGAGTTCAAAATAAAATTTAATTCCTGAAAAACAATACACATATACTTAAAAGGATACGAATCCCGCAGCAATAAACCATGGATCAAAATGATGCTTCGGGAACGTGAACATAGACACGCCGATGTAGGAAAAGATAAAATTCTCAGCCAAGAAATTCAAGAGTTCAAACATTTGTTTTGTCCTTATACGGGAATCATCTGATAAGTTATTGTAAGTATAATGTGCCTGACAAATACCACAAAAAAGTACAGCAACAATGCCTGAAATAATAAATCAAATTTAAATACAAAATACTTATAAATTTCAAACACTCATATGTATCATATTTACCAGTTAAATCAGCCGCTTCAGCAATCAAAAACGTACTGTACGACATGAGAACAAATAAAGCTGACTCTAACAACGGAAAATCACGAACACGGGTGAATTTCGTCATGTAGAATATGAGTTAAGGAAAGAAATATTGTAAATGTAAAGCAGTGTTATTATTAAGTCTATTATTTATTGCAGGTATTATAAAAAGGATATCAAAGCAGTCACACATCCCATTACAGCTCCGATTGTCAGGGATAGTAAAAATATACCAAAGAAGTCACCGACAGCTCTAAAAAAAGCTTCTGTTTCAAAACCACCGGATCCTGATTGATACCGTTCACCATAATTTTGTATAGAACTAAAATGTTAAAGTTTTTAATAAAGCATTAAACCAAGTAATTGAATAATACATCACCTGCTGAGAACAATTGAAACAGCATCGTTTAAAACACTTTCTCCAAACACTAAAGCGTAAAGGTTCACATCTACATGTAAGTCGTGAAATATAGCCAACACTGTCAATGGATCTGTTGATGAAATCAGCGCTCCAAAGTAGAGAGTATCTAAAAACGTGAAGCCCTGATTGGCTGTGCCTCGCACCATGCGCACACAACCCCACATCAACCCCCCAACAACAAATGATGAAATCGTTGTCCCAATTATTGCATACGTTAATATTGCTCCGAGATTACGGAAAAAAAATTTCTAAAAAATAATACTCGTTATTTATTTTACTTGTTTTTAAGAAAATAACATTAAAATAAAAACGTACTCTTTTTAGACTGTAACCAGCGTGGAATATAATAGGGGGAAGAATGATGTTAAAAAATATTTCTGGATCAAAGGTTGCTTTCAGTTCTATTTCATTATCTCGTTTGTCGATGATTTCTCCTCGAAACGTGTAAGAATATGATTTGTTTACTTCGTGACCGGTTACAGATCGTACAGGGAACAGAAGTGATACTGTGTCCGGTGGTAAAGTTAAATTTGTACTAAAATAAAATATGTACTTCAAATCTGTTTTCAGTAAAACCCTCGTTTTAACTAACCTGCTAGTTTGGTTTTCAGGGACTACCGACAAGTTAATAACATGGCTGGTATTACCCGCATATCTGATCACAGCTCCAACGATCAATCCTGAAAATATGTTTGTTGTTAAATTTCTGTAAACCTTAACAAGCTCGTACTATCAATATAAAACAAATTCAAACGTACCGTAGAAAACTGCTAGTCCTGTCTCGTGTAAGAAACTAACTCTTCTGTGTTTAAATAACCACACTGTTAAAACTGTTAAAATCAATAAAATCGTATACAGTAACAAATTTAAACTGTCAATCCTGTGTGTCATTTGAGCTTTGGCATCTAATTCTATATCCGTGGACGCTCCGCTCACGGTAAGGGCGAAGCACCACCATGTTAAGGGAATAATGATATGCTCCATTGTGACACAAATAATTAACTGTTTTATTTATAGTGTTATTTATCATTGAAATAATTAACACTTTTCGTTATCTTGTCACAAACAAGCATTTTATCTATAGAATGATAAACGTCCTGCGCAATGCTATTTGAAAACGTCAAATGTCAAATCTATCATGAACGACAACTTTTTCTGATTCTGCCAACATTTACAAAAAATAAATATCTGTTACACCCCGGCTAATTTATTAACGATATGAAAATAACAAAATATTTATTTAATACTGTAAAATAATGATATTATTATTTATTATAAAACAAATAATAAGTTTAATACGGAAATTTTATTTATTAATTACATTTTGACGTTTAATCAGAGGCGGATTTAGGTATACATATTGAGGCCTCTGGCACTAAACTTATAGGAGCTCCCTCTTCCCCACTTTATTAATTTTAATAAAAAATATGCTAGATAGAAAGAAAAAGTGAAAATTTGTATCACGGACTCCCAGATTGGAATTGTTGGCGGGCCCCCAAAGAAATTTTTCTTCAGAGGTTTTTTTTAACGACCTTTTTTTAGGTCTTTCAATAGGAAAAAAAATTCTAGGAATGTGGCCATACCTCCAAACTTTGAAACTGTATCAAGAAAAGTTGTCTACCATATTTTTTTAAACTTTCACAAATACTGGGTCAACTTTTTACGAGAATAGAAAAAATATATTATGTTTTTTAATGAAATAAAAATTTATAAACAAAAAAATTTATCCATATTCTATATAAACAAATAGATGCAGGTTTGTAAAAAATAATGAAAGCAGATACAGGTGAAATGATTATTTATGTTTGTATAGAAAATACAAGAAAAGCACAGAAACGATAAATACATATACATATAACTTGCATAACAATGTTATATTTTAATTAATACATTAATAATAATCATTTTTGGCCGATGGATGATTCCACGGCTAATGTAAGTTTTAAAACTCACATATCACCACCTCCACCATTATATGCTGCATGAGGAAGGTCGTTTACCTCAATTTCCTCATCGGAGTTAGGCCTGAAGTGGAAAATAATATAAATTAGTTAATTGGTATTAATTAACAAGCCACAAATTATCAAAATACAATTTTCAAGTAGCGTTTGTTGATCTAGTACTTACGGTGCTTCTTCAACAGGAACAAATTGTGTCCTAGCTGCGATGTAATTATCGTACTGAATCTTGATCCAATCTCTCAGTTCGACGATCATATCAGTGAAAACGCATTCCTCTATCTTCTTAAAGAACTCGGTGTAGTGGAACAAATTGTGAACCATGATGTACGTTGTACCAAGGGAAACTTGGTTGGCGACTAAGCGATGTATTCCACATCGGGATATGGAAGTGCAAGCGCGGCACTGACAATCAGGCATCATCGGACGTAGGTCGGTAGCATATTTGGTATCGTTGAGGTTTATTTCAAACAAGCCTGTTATGTTTGGCTGAGTCATCGAGAAATCGTAAACAAGGGCCGACTGCCTATGAGCGCAAATATAAGCGTAAGACGCATCTAGAACGTCTATGCCGGCCATGACAAGGTTTATCGCTGCCAGTGGACTCCAGCCACCGAAGCAACACCGGAACTAAAAATAAACGTGAAGATTAAATAAACTTTGCAAGTATTAAAATTTTGTATTACTACTCACAGCATATTTCGGCAACATTGTATTGATTTCTGTTATTATTGGAATTATATCGTCCAAAGTATCAAATTCCATTTCTGTGAAGGCGTTAAAAAAACCTTCATAACAGAACCCCTTTATCTTTTCCATGTGCTCTGAGCACAAATAATGCAAGACTGATGTGCGTCTAGCCTCAATATCGTACCCTCCGACGATAGGAGCTATAATACAAGGTGATTTTATCACTTCGTCACTTTGCAAGCTGGTCATTGTTCTGAAAAATTACACGTTTATAATGAACAACGGAAAACAAGACGAAGAGTTTCCAAGATTTACTCACTCTTCAAAACAACGTATTGTGTTGGCGACAGACTCATTAATCCTTGCTTGATTTGAACCACTGTTAGTGTTTCCATCGCCCAACAATGTATAAATATCCGGTACGAGCAGATGAGCAGCAAAAAGATACCTAAATAAATAAAATAACCCGATAGAGATTAATTTGATAAATTGTTTGCATGCACACTGCACACCTGTTAACGTTGATGCTTATATCTCCAAACGTAGTTTCAATCTGACTGACGGTATAGCTAGCTGATGTTGACATCTGACTCATCGGATCCAGAGGAGTAAGACATACGAGGCTGTTATCAAACCCAATGAAATGTGCAATTGTATATTCTTCATCAGTAAGCTGGGCTAGCTCTATTACTCTACCTAGCGGCAGCTGGATAATCAAGTTGTTTAAATTCATATCGTGTATGAACTCGGCTGATATGAACGGGATACCTCCGCCCTAAATACACAATAATACATTTTAAAATTCTGCACCTCTAAGTTTCTCAAAACAATGTTTCAGTACCTGCAACTACGAGGGGTTGGGGGGGGGGGGGGGGTACATAATAATACCAAAAAATATATAGGGAGGGGGGAGGACATATAATATATATATTACATAGTATAGTATAACCATCTGGCCCCTTTCTAGTTACAAAAATACAGTGGGGAAAATACTTCTCCCCGCTGGTTACATATGGATCTTGGCTTCTGGATGTAAGCCGCGTCGATTTGGTCGTTTTATCGGCCAACGTTTCGTAACACATTGCAGTGGACATATTCAGGGCTCTTCTAAAAATGCACTTTGGCCACATACGTTGGCCGATAACACGACCAAATCGATGGTGGTTTCACCCAGAAGCCTCAAGACTTGAACAAACTAGTTAATATAGGTGTAAGTAAATGTATTAGGCGGCATTTGTTAAATTGGCTAGTTGATTTTTAAGATAGGGACGTCGGATAGCGTGCGCCGTGGCGCGTCTATGTCGCCAAGCTAGCACCATATGTGCAGGGCCGCGCCGCCCCTGTGTGCGAAGTGTGCGGCGCACACAGGCGCCAAGACAATAGGGGCGCCGCTATCGAAATTATTTTTGTTACACTTACACAACAACATATTTCTTTGTAGTGGAGTATCGATAAGTAAGTGGAAATAATATAATTTAAATATGTTTATTTATATTCTTACACATTTTAGACTCTTGTTGTTTTTTTAACATAGCATACGTAATAGTTAAATTAGTATTATTAGAAAAAAGTCAGTTATTTTGTTATTAATATATATAAGTATACGATTAGATAGAACATCATAAATAAAGTATGTAAAAATATAATTCGCGTTTTATTTTTCGCAGTAATTGGCAAGCGAAAACGAACTGGTTTTACCTATTTAGGAAAATATTATCTAATTATATAAAACTAGAGATAGTCCAGTAAAGGAAGTATTTAATTAAGAGGGCAAGTAATTTTATGATTGATTCTTATAGATTTTGAACCGGAGAATTCGAAAAAAATAACCCGGAATAGCAAAAAGTGGTGCAACACCCTTAAAAATGGGGTTTAAGGGTGAAAACCTCATTTCCAATCGTTTTTTAAATTTATCACAAAATCTAAAGCGACGATGGTATATTTTTATCGTTGATATATGTTCAGGACACTCAGACGAATTGATTGTGACCACATATACTAAATTTGGCCAAAAATTATCTCTTCCAGAGGGCTTAAAAGACTTAAAATGCATCTTTTCGGGGAAAATAGTTCTAAAATTAATAACTTTTGTTAAAATCATCCAAATGACTCGTAACTAGGCTCAAATTGTTCCTGAAGTTCCAAAGAATAATAATGAACCATAATTTAAAAATATATTAATAGTTTAACCAATAAACATCGCTAATGTTTAAGGGTAAGTAACGTAAATTTTTGAAAAACTATCTTTTTACTAAAATTTAAATAAAAACATCAGGGTTGAATATTTTTTAGTGAAACCAAGGTAGATACCTTCTATTTGTACATACGAACAAAATGAGACCCCCCTAACTAATATTCAATTATTAGAACGGGTGCAAGTGCGCTTAGAAAAACACTGAATTTTTGTTGTATAACATACAATTAAAAAAAATTACATTTTTCTAAACAAAATAATAGATTCAATCCAGTAAAGGAAGCATTTTGACATGAAATTAAGGGGGCAAGGAATTTTATGATTGATTCTTATAGATTTTGAACCGGAGAATTCGAAAAAATAACCCGGACAGGCGAAAAGTGGTGCAACAACCTTAAAAATGGGGTTTAAGGGTGAAAACGCCATTTACAACCGTTTTTTCAATTTATCACAAAATCTGAAGCGACGATAGTATATTTTTATGATTGATATATGTTCAGGACACTTAGACGAATCGATTGTGACCACATATACTAAATTTGGCCAAAATTTACCTCTTCCAATGGGCTTAAAAGACGTAAAAATGCACTTAAACATTAGCGATTTTCATTGGTTAAACTACTAATATTTTTTAAAATTATGGTTGGTCATTATTCTTTGGAACTTCAGGAATAATTTGAGCCTAGTTACAAGTCATTTGGATGATTTTAACAAAAGTTATTAATTTTAGAACTATTTTCCCCGAAAAGATGCATTTTAAGTCTTTTAAGCCCTCTGGAAGAGATAATTTTTGGCCAAATTTAGTATATGTGGTCACAATCGATTCGTCTGAGTGTCCTGAACATATATCAACGATAAAAATATACCATCGTCGCTTTAGATTTTGTGATAAATTGAAAAAACGGTTGGAAATGGGGTTTTCACCCTTAAACCCCATTTTTAAGGGTATTGCACCACTTTTCGCTTGTCCGGGTTATTTTTTTCGAATTCTCCGGTTCAAAATCTATAAGAATCAATCATAAAATTGCTTGCCCTCTAAATTTCCCTTTTTCACACTTTTCACTGCTTCCTTGACTGGGCTAAGAACATTTATTTCGGTCAAAATTAACAAATAAGAAATAAAAATAAGTTGAAACATTAAGATTCGTGAAAAAAAGAGGCGCTTCATAGGTTTCGCACACAGGCGCTGTGGGGGGTCGGCGCGGCCCTGCATATGTGCACCAATGCGCCTGCCCGTTTATATGTATACCTATAACTCGTGCTTTAGGCTTTTGGATGCAATATTTCAGTTTTTACTACAACTTTTTAACAAAACTTACACCCAGCTTTAAATGGCGGCAGATACGCCTACACGAAAAAAAACCGCCATTTTTAATTTATGTCGCAACATTTTGAAATAGTAGTTAAAGTAGAATAATATTCTAATATCATATATATTTAAAGATAATATCATATTTGTATGTTTAATATATGATAATATGTCACATTGCATTTTTTACTTAAGTATATTTATTTTATACGCCATTTTGTTCAGATACTTGGACGAATTCATTATTTAATAATGGCGTCCAAATGATTATTATATTATATTTATTGTCTCACCTGAGAATACAAAAACGCTGTTGGTGTTCTAATCTGCACGTTGGGCAATCTTGATGCATTGGCAATAAGACCACAACGGCCTGTATTGCAGTTTCTAGTCACAGAGAACTCCATCGCAATAATATATTTTATAAGATGCGTGTGTACCAAACGCTTGACCCGTTGATAATGAAACCTAATCCGAAATCTTCAAGGAACAAGCAAAAATAAAGAAATTGTTGCATCCGGAATATTGTGATTGGTTCTAGCTCAACATTAATATCACGTGGTTTATCAATCGGTAATCATGTTTTCGTGATATCATTTTTTGAAATACGTGATATAAGTAAATTAGATTACTATCTTTTGTAATTTTAAACGGAGGCGCAATTATGAGGATTAAAAAAGGTATTTAAAAACTTTGAGACGAAAGAGGACAGACGCTATAAGTTTTAGGGGTAGCGAATCGTCATGAGAACGAGAAAGAAGGTACCTACACAGGTATTTACACATTTTCCGAGACAAAAATTTTCATAAGGGGCCTACGAACAAACGAAAATGGGGAGATAAAGAGCCCCTCAATCACTTATTGCCTCGAAGCCCAAGAGCCCGTTAACAGGGCTCCCAAATCCTACCACTGCAACTGGAACTCTAAATAATAATTTTTTTTCAGTGTTTAAATATTTTATATTGACCATTTTTAGGTCTTTCAATTAGAATTTTTAATTTGAATCAATGTTTTTTTTGCACGCAAAACTGGGCCCCAGGACTGGAGCCTGTCAGTTCTTCCAATAACCCCTTTCTACCCTAATTACCATATTATATAATAATATGTATAAATACACCAGTGGGTTCTAAGAAAACGACGATTTGTAGAATATAGTCAATTTTGTTTAATTTATTTAAGGCAGAACCGGACTGGCCCAATACTTTCAATTTTAAAGGGCATTATTTTCTCAGTAAAACATAGCTAACTTTGCAATTATTAAAGCTAGAAAATCGGTCAAATGAGCAAAGCATTAGTATTTTTTCCAGAATGAAGAATAAAAAATCGAATGTAAAATTTGAAAGATATATAACTTTTTTTAATATACTTATAGAATATTCTGTATTTCATAATTTATAATAACCAAGTTAGCAAAGATTACTTGGTTCCTGCGTAGTAAGGGGGTTAAATACATATGAGTTAATTTTTTTGAAGGTATTTTAAACTGATGTTTTCTCAAACATGCATTTTTTTGAAAACACAGAATATTTCGAGGGGGGGGGGCGTTCGTACCCGAACCCCCCACCACCCCGTTACTACGCCACTGCCCTGTATATTGAAGCCTATTTTTTAAACTAAATAAGTTAAAACAAGTAGCTTAGCACTTTTCAGCGAATCACAAAGCGTTATTCAGAACAGTATATTTATGCTTGTTTTCTCTCTCTATTTTTTAACCTAATTAAGTTAAGACACGTGACTTAGCACTGTTCAGCGAATCACAGAGCGTTATTCAGAATTCGTTCTTATTTCTTACTTAAAATGAAGTCACTAATGTTCGGTATTTTAAAATTTTAATTTTAAAATTTTAGTATCGGATTATTTAAAATGCCTAAAACTAAAATTAGTTTTATTTTCCCATTGTTTTATTTATGTATTATAGCTTAAAAGTTTTAATTGTTAAAACTATTTTTATAATACAAAATAAGAATTTAAAGTATTTTTAATCGAATGAGACATATTACAACCCTTAATCTGCCCTATTCTTTGAAAAAAAAAATGTATGGGGAATAAATTATAGATAATAACATGCTCGACATTTTTTATCTAAAACATTTTTTTCTTATTTCAAAAATAATTCGAAAATTCAAAAATTTGCAAGTCAACATCCGTTTTCAGTTGTTACGTTAAAAAAAATGAATTTGATATATAATGTAAAGAATAATATTATCTATACTTTATGTCCCATTGATTTTATTAGTTTGTCAAAAATGTCTTAATAAAATAAGAATCACTGTTCACTATTAGGATTACGTATAAGAAAGTCCCGTGGTTCCCAAGGCAGATATTTTTTTCTGGGGCCCCGAGGCAGCAAGTGACCGAGAAACCCTCACTATATTTTTACTTATTACTAATTTTAATGATCTTTTTTTTGTTCCTCAATCTTGCCAACCCCAATTTTCAAAAACATACCATCCATTTCCCCTCACTAATATTTGAATGTATTTGTGAAATTAACTTAAAATGTATAGACAATAGAAAATATAATGAACACATATGGATAAATACGGTTTATATTTAAAACGTAGAGAACTAACGATAATTTGGTGTTAACTTGTGATCTAGGTTTAATTATTACAAGTAATTAAATACGTAGAAACAAATAGGATATAAAAACAAGGTTATAAATATATAATTTATTAAAGTTTAGAATTCATTTACTTTTGTACACTTTTTTGAATCAAATTTCATTAGACTAATTATAATTACTTGTATAAATAGTTGTGAGACTTTACATTATATACTAACATAAAAACGCTATCTTACATGAGAATAAAACAACATAGAAAATTTGTTTAAATATCGATGTTTGCGTAAAAAATAGAATTTTTCAGTTATTGCTTTTAGTTATTTCGATATAAGTACAGCTTTTATTCCACATAAATGTCATTTTAAAAAGTGCCCTAAAAACAATCAAGGAATAAAAACCACTTTAAATTATTTAAAATAGCACCAAATCAAACATCTGTTCTGTTATTAAACAAGTATTGTACCGTATCATTTCGTATTGGTTGATAACAAAAATAATACACTAATATTAAATAAAAAGAATAAGAAATAAATCATTTAAATTGTTTAACATACTCTCAATAAACTATTTGTAATAAACTCACACTTAAAGTTATTTATAAAGAAATATAAAAATGTCACGTTTTACACTTTTCAAAATACACTCGCTAATTAAAAATTATACAAAAAAATAGATATATATGTATAAATATGTACACGGTCACTAAATGTCTATTCTCGGCCGATACTGTAATGTTAACGGTGGGTTCTGAAATCGCCATCTTGTCACGTACACAAACTTCAACGTGTGGTCTTTACCGAGCAGTTCGTCATTGCACAAAATGTCAATCTGTAAAAAAACTACGTCAAATACCAAAAAAAAAAAAAAAAACAAAACAAAAAGGCCATGATTAGTTAAAACAATAATAATAATCGACTAACATCTTTATATTTCTCGACACCGTTGAGCACCTTTTTCGCGACAAACTTTTTCAAATGCATTATCGTTGCCTGCGCAGAACATCTGATGAATCTTCGTTTCAGTGTTTTTAGATTGGGACTGATGCACTCGAGGCAGACGCTCACTTGCTCATCGTGTCTGTGATAATCTGTTTCTGCATGAACGTCTGCGGAAGACTTCTCCTCATCTGCCACTTCCCCGTTCACTTGAGGAATATCTTTGGGACACTGTAGGCCCCGAGATCTGTAGAATTCACGCTCCCGCCTCTCTTCATCTGTATCAGATATCAACGTAAGTGTATCAGTGTACGTACGATTAACAAATTACCTCTATTGCATCATATAACTCTATATAACTATGAAAGAATAGTTACACTTACTTTTCTGTAAATTGGGAACCAGCTTGTACACAATGTCCTGCATTGTACGATCGTGTGATATATATTGCAATGGATGCGATTGATGTATTACAATACTGCACGTAGGACATGTGTTGTTATCTTCCAAGTGCTTGACGAGGCAGCTCTTGCAAACTGTGTAAGAATTAGTCACTGTTTAAAACAATACAATACCTCTATTGTGGAATGAGCGACAAATATTTAATCGATAGAAATAAACAAATGAACAATACAATAACTGTTTAATATAAATATTATACCTACACATTAGATTGTGATTGTTTATGTTATACGTGTAACACATTGATAGTGCTAGTGTTAGTTGAATACAAGGACTGTTTATTCGAGATATTGATTGACAGATTGACATAATATTGCGACTGTTGTATCAGTATTTAATCGTATTTTCACTTACATGTGTGTAAACATTCTGTGACGGTCGTTGCATCGATCAGGTATCCGCGGCATATTTTACACGTGATGTGGCTATTTAATGACTTTAACTTTATTTTTCGTTCCATCATGAGTAGGATAGGCTGGTAGATAGCTCACACAGATCATTTACTACATTTTAAATATTCGGCGTTCTTTGACTGCTACACGAAACACTAAAAAAAAATTTGTGACAAATACACATAACTGATGTTGGCCACGGATCACGCTGCACGCGCCCTTGCCAAACAAACAAACAAACATTCACCAAAGACAACATGGTTACTTTCGTTTTCCGGATGTACAAAATTCGGCATCATTTTTAAATTGAACTTTTATTTGAAAATATAAATACATACTTATTTCGATTACAAAATAATCGTTGTTTATTGAACCTAATCACAATTTCATCAAAGCATTTTGTAGACACTGATTAATCAAAATAAGTTTATTGTTTCTTCTTAAAAGGCTATTGAAATCAAAACATTTTATCTTGATTATTAGATTACTTATCTCTCAACTAGGTAACAGCTTGTATATTTAGTTTATGATTTATACGTCGTCCTCTACAAGGCAAACCAGCGTGAGCAATATGTAATACATTGTTTTATCTCGTGAGCAATATGTAATGTATTGTTTTATCCCGTGAGCAATATGTAATGCATTGTTTTACCCCGTAAAGGACGATACAATGATTTTATTCAGAATAAAAAAATATAAACTTCCTTTAAACTTTTATATTGAAATATTAAAATTATTTATTTACAATATAATCATCTAGTTTTGATTTTCTTTTAATACTTACTGTTAAATATCAATCAATTAAATAAATATTCTGTCGCATGACGTAAAAAGCAAAACACTTAAAAATAACAAAATTGCAGTATTCGTGCACAATTACTATACAATAGAATTTTATTTGCTAAAATCAATAACGTATTTTGTCAAAAAATAAAATATAAAACATTTTTAAAACTCCATTATTAAAATATTTATTACTATAATATTTTTAAAAAAAACAACTAAATTGATCAACGGAAATCATCTCGATGATGCTATCGATCTACCGGTATCATTTTAGTTGATCAAATAGTATCGATTATAAAAAATGTATTATTCATAGTGGGATGTTAAGTTATGGTCGTTTTGTGAACGCCGATCAATTAATATCGACGTTATGCAAAACAGTTTGTACTCCCGGTGAAGAACTTCTGTCTCTGGTATTGTTGCCGTCGTGGTCTTCCAGAAAGCGGTCCATGAAATCCGTCAAGCCCGGATGAAGTGTGTATTTCTTCTTATCTAACCTCGCTTTATTTGCAAACACGTCATGTCTCTCTGTCTTCTTCCACAGATAATAAAATTGTACTAATTCTCCAACGGAGCGAGTTCTTACCTAAAAAAAAAATACAGAACGCTCTTTAACGATCCCACAGAGATAAAACTCAAACATACTTTATTCTGCTGTATCAGATGAAAGTCTTTCCCGTAACTGCGTAAACCATTTTCAAAGTTACGACACTCCTCTTCGGACCAGAGACTCATGGCATCTGCAGAAGCTATGACGTTGATTCTTCTTCTTCGTAACGCTTCCTCAACGTTGTGACCGCACTGAAGAAGCAGAAAGAGAGCCTGCTCATCATCTTTCAAATGGTTGCCGGTTGGTAAAGCACAAACACCTGTACCGGGAACCATTGCTGTGGCTACACGTTTCAAATACTCCTCAGTCTGTTTATCATTCATAGGTGATGGATCCCACAAGAGTTTGTCTTCGTTTTCATACGGCAATGCATCGTCATAGCTACACAGACCATCTGGAATTCCTGCTTGGTAATCTGAACCGACCATGATCGTCTGTCAGGAAGAAATTACGTGTTACTAAAGAATATCTTATCTTGTAATTAACGTGCTGCAGTACCTTTTTCCACTCATCTTCTTCTGGACTGTAATCATAGTCTTCCTCCTCATCTTCAACATCAGCTTCGCTGTGTGATCTCGAAACTGCTGTAATATAATGTTTCAATTATATAAGTACCGCAGCAACAGATAATAACGTAATATTTACATCTGAGTAGCCTTGTTCCGTCATCAGGCATCGGCTCATAAAGTTGTTGTAATGCAGAAGTTGGTTTTTCAGGTACTTTCTCCGTATCCGTACCGCTGAGTTCTGCGACACCGCTGTCGGCATCGGTGGCACTTCGGGAACTCTCCCCACCTGCACCAGTCCCTTCCTGAGAGTCACACACACCCATCATCGCTTCACCCTCTATCTCGTCTCCTGCCGTATCTCCACTGAAGCCATACAAAGCTAACAGTTCTGCGAGAGGCATATCACCTTCCTGTATGATACAGAAAACCAAAACAAGCTTCAAATTACATACTTTTCACACACCATTTAAAAACACATACTACCTGATTATGTTTCAATTAATTTTAACAGACATTTGTGAAAATGTGGGTTATTCCCAGAAACTAAGAACCCAATGTTAACAGACAAATAAATACAAATTAACTTACTAGATTCTGATTATTCATTTCCAAGTCTAGTGTTTAAACTCTAGATGATTAATAAATCAATTTCACAATTTTTCATTGACTCAAAGAATTATTTAATACAATTGATTAAAACCATATCTCCAGTTACATTACTGATAAGTTTTTAATAATAACAGTCTGCGGAATCCTAACAATGTCTCTCATTGTTTATACATATTTATGTTGTATTATATAATAATAAACAAGCGATTACTAAAATATTTGTGTACGTTCTAACAATAAGCAAAAATAGTTATTAAATATACACTGTGCTCTACAAATGCACTGAAGGGAAGGTTTTTCACTGCGTTGTTTTTATATGTTACATGAACCCACGTGTCTGTAGTTTAATTCTCTGACAAGTATACGAGTACAACACTTATTTAATACTAACCCGCTGTAGGTTTGAAAGTTCTGCATGCGGATCATGCGCTTCGCCGGCTTCCAATGCTTCTTCCTCTTCTAGTGTTCTCTCATCATCGTAATCATCTACCATCATTTCAATGGTAGGATCGAAGAGAGTGTCCTTGCCTTTCCCGCTGTCATTCTGTTGAGTGTTTGTAGGGCCATTGTTACCTCTCTCATCGGGTACGTTAACGTTGTTTTTAACTACAGCGCAATGGGACATGTTGAGTGTCTCCCATTCGAGTAATATATACATATAACATTCATAGCAACGTACGATGTAACTAATATTAAGCACTGCATTAATATCACTATATTAAATTATATATTTTGTTTTCTTATGAATATTTTTGTCACTTTTTATTGCAATTTATCGATAGTATAATTTTATTTGTAGATATTTGTAAATAGCGAGTATATGTATTAAATATATACAATTTTATGTTATTGCACAGTATTATGGGCACATGCTATCTTTTAGAATTTAATGTACTAATGTTACTATAATAAATATTTGATACATTATGTTATATATGTAAAATGTAAAGAAGTAATATTATAGACCATACTCTATTAGTATGTAATAATAAGTAATACTTGCTTTATAAAAATATTAAACTCGAAGTTATTGAATACATATATTTATTTATATAGCTTGATTGTAGTGAACGAATTCTAGTTGATACTTTTAAACGAATATTTATTGCAAAAGGCGATTTATCACAAAAACAACTTTATTTTAAAATAAACATGCCTTTAACAAACAAAATTTCAGGTATACATTATTATTATTTGTGTGCTTATGTTATTAGCAATCTTAAGTTTGTTGTTTTGCTTCTTATTACAGAATTTCACTCTTAATTTGAATTATTTCTATTAAATTAGTTTTAAAAACAAATTCTAGGTACATGTAGAACAATTATAAATCGTATGTTACGCGCCCAACATTACGCATTCTTATTATTTGTGTAATAAACAGTTGTAAATTCACTGGTGTGTAAAAATATATTAATAAATACCGTTTAAAAAATATTAGTCCGATTTATTATCAAAACGAAAGTATATACATTAAAAAATTGATTTGCTGTCAAAATTATTAACTATTAAACAAGGTTACGCTTTTCAATTTAAACTTCTTTGAATTTGTTTAAGAACGTTTAAAGACTCGCTTGCCTATATCTCGCACTATTAAATTAATATTTTTGATTATGAATCTTGAAAATAAACAAAAAAACATTGTAAATAAAATCACAATATTACATTGTAATCATAAAACTACATCAGTGAAATAAGAGTCCTCATTGCAACCAACTTAAGAAACAGAATTTCCAGTTTTCATAGCGAGAATTCAGTGGTAACAAAATACCATGGACATAGGAAATACTCGCTTTGTCTCTGCGCTGATTGGTTGCACGTACGCTTTGTAACCAATCATCGCCAAGATATAAGCAGCTCACGTCATTCAAAGACAACATATTTGTGCAAACTTGATAAAGAAATATTATTTATTATTTAAATAAATAAATAATTAATCTTATTTATTTGTAAACGAGCTGTTAATATTTAATTACGAAAATTAAAATAATGTTGCGGGTCGTTTTTTTAGCGGGTAAAATATTATGGTAATAATTATATTATCCCGTTTTAGTTAGATACTCGCAGAGCTAGAGCGTCGTCGCCTGAGTTTACAACGCGACGCCGACGCCTGTTTGTGTCTTGTTATTGACGTACTGTTCACCTATGTTCTGTGTCACCTATACAAATATTTGTTTTGCTTTTAATTATTAATGCAGTTCATATGTTGATAACACACTAAATTTGATAAAATTAATAATTTAATACTTGTGGCAGTTGTGTATCGATAAACAAATAGTTTTTCCGTGATAATGGGTTTGTGGAAAGTATCATTGTTATCATCAACACTATATAATCATTTTATGAAGGATATTAGGTCGTGAATATAACAGCATAAAATTTTAAGTGAAAATAAATAAAAAATATCGGTCCGATTTGCATTTTGAATTATTTATACTGATTCTTCATTTGAACTTTAAAAAGTACGTTTTATATTATTTATTTATATCAACAGAAATCGTTTGGGAATTCGATGAAATACAAAAAATTAAAAAATCAAGAAAAACATTCAAACAGAAACACAAGATGACAACATAACGCAACATTCGGTTTCTTGAATCTGTCGACACAATCAATCCGCTTATAAAATGAGAAGCAGCAGTTCAGAGCTGCTCCTTGACGAACAACAAGAAGAACTACGTAAACGCAAACTACAGATACTGGTGCAACCGAAGAAAGCGAAACCCAAAGTCCGTACATTCAGAGAAAGAGTGTGGTTCTACACTACCTGTCTTCTTGTACTTCTCGCTTCTTCTTCCGGATCATCGTTACTGTTTCTGGTGCCACTTTACGTAGACCCTGCCATCTCAACACTCGCAGCTGATTTTATAACGGAGCCGGTGACGTGCACAACTTACAGGCGTGACGATCTCACCGGACTGCTCAACTGCTCGTGGAGTTCATGTCGAGAAGGATGCACCAGTGATGTGTACAGATGTACACACATCTATGTGTCGTACAACCCGGACGTGCTGTACTACCCTGCAGATGAAAACTCTACCACTTCTGCATCTCGCCACAACGACACAGACAGACCGACGGATGAGGGGGTCCTGCTGGTCAACATCAAAGGCTGCGGCTACCCGCCGCTCATACACTGTTCAAACTTCACCGAGATGTACGGGATGGAAGGCGCAGAGTATCCGTGCTATTATTCCAGAGAGAACCGTACTGTCGTGCTGCCTCATTACAAGCAGGAGGAACACATTACAATCATAATGCACTACTTTGCCGTACCATTTGTCATCACTCTGGCTACTTCGGTGGCTCTGTGCGTGATGCACTGCGACTGCCGTTGTCGAGGAGACACCAGAGTCATCAGAGGGCCGGCTCGTCACCGTCCTCATCTACATGATTTGAGGTATGTGTTCTGCTTAGTATCTGCTATCTTAACACATAATCCAACGTTTGTTTTGTTTTCAGTGATGGATCGATCAGCACACGAGTCGACATGCTCACGCCCGGACCAGCTCGCATGGATGGAAACAGTAATCAGTACACGGACACCGCAGCTCGTACTCTTCTCCTCTGACATCGCCACGTAGCCCCGTTCACCCGCTGGGAGTGAACAGAGTTTTATTTCAGCCTCGCGGCAGTAATATAATTACATTGACTAACGTCAAGTCCTGAAATTACACGTGTGTTTTATATTGGCAAACGATTGATGGATACCCAGAGAGTAACCGATTGTAGATGGCTCTACTGGCAATATGTATTATATGTAACCGATTATTATATACATCTACACACGAGGATACCGTTGCAGATGCAACGCTATTCTTGATATAGCGCTACTGACAATATTTCAAATCAAACATACATTATTCGTACACGTAACACTTTGTCAAGATAAAGATTCTTTGAAAATATCTGTAATAACTGTTGGTAGTGTTTTAAAGAGACTTTTTAGAGACTCTAAAGATAATTGGGTAAAGAATAGAGAATAGTATCGATGAAATTATTTTTAAAAGAAAAAGAAAATCCGTGAGACGTTGTTTTCTATACGTATTATTATATTAAATTGAATCAATAATAATTGACTACACTATGGCATATGGCTATGGTGTACTATGGTATACTTTATTGATATATGATATTTTATCTTAGATCAGCTTTTACTGATGTTTAGATTCTAGATCATTCTGATGGCTATTGAATATTATATTATAAACGCACCTCAAGCTCTTCCTTTTCACAATACATAACAATACAATTGTCATTAATCACATTTTTCTAATCTTCGGAGCTTTTTGAAAATGTTTAGAAAGTCCGTATTAAAAACTCACTACAAACACCATTTATATTATTAGATGTTTTTTAACGAGACTATTATAAACGTCGAAATATGCAAAATAGCGTTAGATATCAATGTAGGATATTTCAATTAAAACGAATGTTTGTAGTACGGATTTAGTGAACAAAAACCATAGACAAAAAAAATCGAATTGTTGTAACTGAAATAAATTGTCATCTATGTCGAGGGATAGTATTTTTCAAGAAACAAGAACGGGAAGCAACAAAACGAGAAGGCAAATTTGGTTTAACATCGTGTTAAGATCTGGTCAAATATAATTTTCAAAGAACTGAAACAAAATATATCATAATCATTAAAGATTATTATGAAATATATATTTAATCGTAATATATATAATTTTTAGAGATACTTACACTTTTTGCTAAAAAATATAAAAAACCAGATATAACAATTAAATATTAGATATCGATGGGTCCACAAGATGAAAAAACAAATAAATTAAATATTGTTCTGTTAAAAAAAAAATACTATCCCTTTGATTATTTATTATTATAAATTGATATTTATGTAAATTTTAGAAAATAAATATTCGCAGTGCGAAATGTATAACAAACAAAAAATAAAATATTTTTTGTCATTTGTTTATAGGTGTTTTATTTATTATTATCACATACAAAACAAACACAATGTGTGACATTTTCATAGAAATTTATTTATAAATACATTTTACATACAAACATAATATCATTTATTGAGTATTAAAACAGTTGTTTGTTTTTCAATAATATTGTTATTTGTATTACAAATAATGGCACAGTCTTTTTATATAGGTTCTTCTTATACGTAGTTACCAATATATCTGAAATCATACGATAACAGTAAATACAAGTAGCAAAGTTTACAACAAACAACCTCAACATATCTGCTGCCAGAAAACAAACATTCAAAACAAAACAAAACGTTAAATACTGTCAACCATAAAGATAACGCTAAATTCAAGTATCGACAGTTATTAGTTGTAAATGCAAATAGAAAGGCTATGCTATATGATTTATGAGAAATCAATATCAGTTTAAATTTTTCAGGACCTCTACAGAAATGCTATAATAGTGTGAGTGGCACATATTGGCACAAGGTTTCGAGGAAAGCCAACTCTTTGGGGTTCACTTTACCTACCTACCATACCCTTTACAAGAGAGACTTCAATCATGATTTGTAGTGATACCGTGTTGAAAACTGATTTGTTTATTTGTATATCAACATTATTTTGTGCATTCAAACAGTCCAGTTGACTGCCATTAACGATCATTAATATCACAAGTTACGAACCGAGATCTAAGAATCTACGTCAACGTGAGAAACGATAAAAGGCAGCTAAAATATATTCTATTAATACAATAGTATTATACACTAACAATTAAGACATGAGATCTGTCTGTGTATTTGGGTTTTTCTTCTTTTCATATATTTAACAACGATTCTAACACTAATCATACATTTGGAAAAATAATATCTTGACATATTTATCACACGGTCTAGTCTTCATCTTAATTAAAGTAGAAGTACAAAATGTCAGTTTTGTTGAGTATATACCAACTGACGATCGGTGACAAAACAGCTAATATTATCACAGAACATTTACTATCAAACGATCAATACGTTAAATAAATACTATCGAGAGAAATCTCGGGGGGTGGGGGAGGGGGAACACAGAACATGCAACGTTCCATCAGACATCTTGTTTAATACACCGGGGCACGTCGACCCTCTGCGGCCCAGTGTCAGGAGATATCACATTGGTTCTAGCTCTAGCATTAAATATCGTAGGTACTGCATCCAGGTCGACGTAGAGATCAGAGACAACCGATTTACATTAGCCCGTCCAGAGCTTCTGTACATAACTTTGGCTCTGGCTCATCATGTTCGGTCATGACTACAGTTATGGCGCTTGCAGCAGACGGTGAACGTTCCTGCAAGACAGACTTCATTGCTCTGTCATTGTGCGTACAGTTGTGAGAAGGCTTGTCAAATCTCATCGGATTCACAAACATTGCATCCAATTCGTGGCTTTCAGTCACGCGGTTCATTCCGGAATCAGACCTTAACAATAATTAATGTAAATAAATAATGTAATATGGGAACAGAATAATATATGATTTAGAAGAGATAAATATGTTACAAACCTGTTTTCAGCAGCGTCATCATTCTCGTTCTTTCTCTTGGAACCGTTTCTGCGGCAAGAGTACCGCAGCTGCCCGAACCCGTTTTGCGGTCCGGCGACGACCAAGATCGAACCGAGAAGAAACGTCGAGTATACCCAGCTTACTCCCATTATGAGTACGAGAAACTTTCCTATTTGAGTGTAAGCCAGAATCGACGAAGGAAGCATCAGTGCACCGGCAGCCCCCGTAGTCAAACCTGCCATGGCCGTAGGGCCAGCCATTCGGAACAGAGCAAACTTGGTAGCAGAAACACGGTCTTCGGATTCGTTTGAAAGGACGTAATTGACTCCATAATGCAGACTGAAATCAACCGCCAGACCTACGGCCGTTGATATTGCCACAGATTCAAGAACGTTCAGTTTCCAGCCAGATAGAATCAAAACCGCAATCGTTACAAAAATACTGCAGGTTATGGTCAGAATGACGTAGCAACTTATCAACACGTTTAAAGTGACAACGAGTAAAACCACAAGCGCTATGCACATCGAAGCCCCTATGGCTACTAAAGTACTCTGTGATAAGGTCTTCTGTAAATCATAAAACTCCAGTTCACTTATAAACCATCCGTTTTTCATAGCAGGAGGTGCTTGCTCAAGTTGCTCTCGTGTCCACGATTCTACACTGTTGTAGAACTTATCCATTTCTGTAAAGGACATTGAGTACGTGTAATTACTATCGTACTCTACTACTACAGCTTTGACTACAGGATCTGGACCTTTGGAAAACTTAGGCCCAGCCACGCCCGGTATAAATATCTCTGAAGGCGTAGCATAAAGGTCAGATATAGCTTCGACAATGCACTTGTTGAAGATGCTCTGTTCATAGGGGAAAAGAGTTTTCTCGCAGCACGGTGTTCTGTCTATATTATCTATTGAGTCTAGGCACCTGCGTTGCATCCAAGACATGAACGATTCTATGAAGCAGTTTGGAAGCAGCGGTCCGAGAGTGGACTGATAGAAAGGTTGAGATCGTATTTCTCTACAGAATTTAAGCAACCATTTTTGAGATTCAGGAGAAGCCATGTCAAATGTTTTATCAAACTTAAGGGTGCCTTTAGAGTGAGGGTCTAAATAATCTCCATTGTCAACAGGCATTATTCCCCAAACAAACCGTAAAGGTAAAGTGAATTCTGCATTTTTATCACCCTAAAAACAATTATTAAATCAAACAATTATAAAATCCACAAACTATTTTATCCTAACTTACATTTTGCATTTGTTTGAAAGCAAAGTTTTCTTCAGCGATAATATCATACTGTTCAAACAGATGAGACTTCTCAAAGAGCTGAAAATACGGAGAATCCGGTAGCGACAACTTTGGGTGGTGAAATATCACAATCAAACTTAACATAGCGATTCCGCCTAAGCTCGTAATCCATAACCAACGTAATTTTATAACAAGTGTAACAATAAAGTGATCGAATATCTTGTACCAATTCTGTAAAATCTTGTTTTTGTAGTTGCAAACGTTCCGACCCCATCCCCGGCAGTATCTTGTTGCAGACCAGTGGTGCGAGATGACAATACAAGCTGGAAGCCACGTCACCATCAGGATAAAGTTTGTCATCACGGCTGTTCCAGCAAAAATACTGAAAACATTGATAATAAAGACACTGACATCAAACATGTGACAAACACACTCTTACCTGAAACAGCATATAGCCGTTATTGAACTGACTTGTGAAGCGTACAGAGCAGAGGCCGTTGTTAAAGAAGTGACAAACATTGACAGAACTGCATGATGCAACGTATCTGATATTAACTTGACTAGAGAGTTATTATATTTATCACTGTTTCTGCAATTCCACACTTTACAAAAGATGAACGCATCGTCAGCTCCGATTCCTGAAACAATATTCAAGTCAAGTTTTGTTTCATAATTCATTGTTTGTTTCGTTACTTGCCTACTGACACAACTGTAGCGAGCAAATTCATAAACGGGAAGAACTTCAGCTCAAAGATGAGAGAATAAATGAAATAAGCGATGCCCAGAGAGAAAATTATCGCTATGACTGTCATAAAAGTAATAAACAAAGAGTCTGTGTATATCCACATACAAAAGAGAATAAATAACAGTCCGGCAACTATGAACCAAGCATCTTTGAATAGATATTCCTCAAAAAGTGACTCTTTCAAACCTATAAAATGATATAAATAACATCACATTTATTAAACACACGTTTCAATCAACCCTTACCGAATTCCATTGCAATAACCTTAACATTATGATATTCCAAACGATTTGAGTATTCCAAATTATGATAAAACGATAACGCAGCCGTACTTGATGCGATTGGTAAATAAAGTATCGTATATTTTAAAAACAAGTTATTCAAATCCTAAAAAAGAAAATTTAAATTTAAATTTCATGTCCTAACCAACAAATGCATTTTCTTACATTCTCTGTTGAAAACTGTCGGTCAACAATATAATTAAATATGTTATAAACGGTATCATGACTTTTGCACTCTATTGGAACATGATTCGACATTGCTAATTGAAGATTATGATAATACTGACTACAGCGTTGTAAAATTGATATAGTTTTGTTTATATCTTCTTCCTGAAGTAATAAACTTTAATAATATCATGTTAATATGACTCATGTCATCTATATTTACCATAATTGATAAACATGATGTCCTATTATTAATTTGAGCTATGTAATTTGGTAAAGACCATGCATGACAGCACAGTCCCGGTTTGATGACTTGGCACAGCGAACTAAACCCCTCCGCTGCGGCCATTTCTCGTTCAATACGACAAATAGCCATCAGAGAACGATATGTGAACAGGCTAGAGTCGTCTGTCGAAGTTAAAACTACGTGTGCGTATTCAGGACCTGTTCAATGAAAAAAGTTAAAGAAAGTTGAACGGTTGCATTTGAAATTTATTTATCATTGTTTACCAGGCACTCCGCAAAAAAATCCATCACTTGAAACATGCTCGTGGTTGAAATGTGCGTGATTTGGTAATTTTAAGTTTAATATTGTCTCCCACTTGCTCTGTTTCTTCTTGTGATTATTTTTAGTTAAGTTTCCATCATTTTTTGAATCTTGTGAATCGTCCTGAATATAAAGATAGAATATAGATGCATTTCTAAATTAAAATCTTGTACAGGTACTTACTATGATAATTTGATTTTTAAGTTTCTTTTTATTTTTCATTTTTACAGTCGGTTTCTCGATATTTTCAATGATATTAGATATTTTTGGATTTACAGATAAAAGTCCATCGTAACTTGTAGCATCGATCAGATTATGCCAAGCAATTCGTCTTTGTGATAATACGGTTCCACGAGTTTCAAAACCCTGAAATAAATAATGTGCGTAATGATAAATTGATAAAAATTTAATAGTTATATTTTAACTTGCCAATTGTGGATCGGAAAAATTCGGCATTTTCATTGTAAGTAAAGATATTATCAAACACGTTACTGAAAAAACTGTCACCGCTATTAGTATAACGTATGGGCGATTGACTACAATATGAGCAAAACAATTCATTTTCATCCTGGTACAGTATACACATGTACATACATATATAAATTACCTAAAATGAGAACATGTGCAATTAATCAGATAAATATTAAAATCACTCAGCTATCAATTGATTTTATAATTCATACCTAAAAATATAATATTTCATAGTCACAATTTAAATACATTGCCACAATTATTGTTCAGTTTCTTAGGTACTTGGTTGTTTTGAGAAGGAATGTTGTCAAAAATAAACTCTATGATTATTTGTCATCAAAAGTAATAAATCGGATAATATAAAATCAATAAATTTATATTTTTCTGTTATAATTTTAATTTTATAACATCGCCGGTAGAAATAATTTGACAGACGATACTTGTTAAATGATGCTATATTCATATATGACACATATTATTTTTGTGTTGCACTTGAAAAGCGTACATTATTCAATAAATAATCAAGCTTTTAACTGATTTAAACGCAATTATTAATGATATTTAACTATTATAATTTAAAATAAATTTAATTAACTACACAGATAAATTAAAACGGAATTAACAGTTTATGACATTTGTCTCAAGATGGCAGCACAGTTGCATGTTGCATGTAATGATTTTTTTTTTTTATAATTACATATAATTATTTTCTTTGTAAAACATGTTTGTGTTGTCAATTTACTGAATTTCATATAAAGAAACGATGAATTTAAATATTTTTGTCATTTATATAATGAAAAATATGTTTTACATAAAAAACGTTAAAGTAGAAATCTGTAAAATAGTTCGTCATGTTGTAGCAAAATCCCGCTAGATGGTGCGTAATGTCAGAACTACTTCCGCTGTATTTAAATTTAAAAAAATTAAAGGTAACAATAATAAAACTCGACAAATATAAAGTATTATGATATTTATGTGACATTAAAATCAGTTTGAGCACATAGTTCACAAAATAAATCAATAATTTTATTGACAATCTTTAGATTTGTTAGAAGTTACTTCGTTATTAATTAAACTGTTGTTTAACAAAGAATTATTGCATTTATGTATTTTAAAAGAATTAGATTTTGAAGTATAAACGGCGAAAGGTCTTAATATCCCTTCCTTTTCTTTCGTAAGGTCTTTTAAATTTTTTTCTGATAGGTTGATGCATGTGTTTTTCTGTAACACTGTATCCGATTCTTGTGACTGCTTTTCTTCAACTTCACTTGAATTTTCTTCAAATACATCGTCTTTTGATTGCATATTAACAATCGGTTGGTCCATTTTTGTATTAGTATGAGTTATATCATCATTAAATGAATTAGTAGATGATTCCGATTTAATTTCAGTTTGATATGTGTTCGATATATGATTTTCTTGTTTCGGTAATAATTCCGACACCATTTTTATTTTATGTTCAGCAGCTTCAGCGTTTGTTATATTTTCTTGCTTTTTCCACTTTGTTCGTCGATTTTGAAACCATATTTTTACCTAAAACCATTTTCAAATTAAAAAGTAATACATATCGACATAAAAATACACACAATTAAATCATATATTCATACATTATTTTATTGGCTACGATAAAATCATTAGAGATTGTTTAATATTCGAAACAAAATAATGTACATATAATATAGAGATAACCACCCCATAATTTTGATGCGGCGTGGCGCGCGCGTTACATCTACATCAGTAGAGCTCAAAGTACTTTCAACCAATAGTTCTCTACCTGTACTGGGAGTACAATTATTATCAGCTCACTGATTCATCTAATTCTATCTCATCATAGTTATTTAGTGTTAATATATCCATGCACATTACGTATAACCCATACTTAATCTCTCTATGTTCTATATGCCCTATTACAATTGTTTTTATGAATATCTATTCTATATTACAATTATACTTGCATCAAATAGAAATCGGTTTAGGTATAATTAAGTTGCGCTAGATTCACCCTCGTACAAAAAGCTACTGTACGCCCATGGCAGATCCATCAAATGGGTGATTATAAGCAGCTTGTTATAAATCATTAATTTATTATAAATACCGAACTAACCTAACCGGAAAACGCATGCGCATTCAATGATCAATAATCGTGGACCAACAAGTGGCCCTTGTATATTAGTCACTAACTAATAGGCACCTCACTACCTTTACGAACATGTAAATTGCATTCATTATGGCATCGTGCATTGATTACTCAAACTACAACATATATCACATATGTACGCGCCCGTCTTCAGTATAATACCTAACTATGAACTATGATAGGTCTAACAATAAGGCACGTTTATTTCATATAAACTTAAAAAGAAAATATTGCAAGTTTATTTGTTAACGTTAATGATATTATTCACGCTATCATTCCAGAGGGCTAAGCAGTAAAAAAAAACAATTGTATTACGTGTAATATAAACATGTGTTATTACGTAAAAAATATAAACAGATTAAAAAAAACTATTACAAACTAAACCACATACGTAAATAATAAAAAAAAAATCAAGCAACACTGTTTTATTTTTTATTGTATTAAACAAAGTAATCATTCGTTATAAACAGATATTTGCGTTATTAATCGCTACATAGGCACCCTCTCCCCCCATCTTCCCGCCGTTAAACACCCCCTTGTTTTCAACCCTGACACAATCAAATGCACCTATATTACGTAACGAAATTTTAAAATATTATGTTGATATTTCATCTGCCATCATTTATTAATTACCAAGTAATTATTTATACTAATTCTGATTTATTCTAAAGTATACTCTATTTTATAGATAAATACATTTAAATATAAATAAATAAGAAATATGTATAATTGATATAAAAATATCATATCGTCTCTTATAATTATATTATTTTAATGATTGAAATACTGAACGATTTTTTCTGAAGTTTTCTTCGTTAATCAACAATTGGTTGCAGGTACGTCTTATTAATTTTACGGGCTAAAGGAGTTTAATATTGTTTTTTATTAATTAAATAATTAATAATATAATATAATATTAGCATATAGAGAAGTGATAATTTTTTAGATATATTTATTTAAAACTGGACAAAATCAATCAAGTAATTAAATCATGTATGTAATGAATTTAGCCAATATAGTGATAGACAATTAAAATGTATGTAGGTAGACAGGTACCTATACCTACCATATAACAATATGACGACGTAATTAACGACATAGCTTGACTATAGTACATATGTACATGCAATTACAGAACGCGGATGATGGGGTCTAATATCAGTAGCATCATTGATTGTTTGTCGACCCCCTTCTCATCCCCTTCACTGACTGCCACTGTATACAACCCTTCGCTCATATAACTGTGAATACAATGTCATTAAGGGTTGCCGACATTTCTATTTGTAAAGGGATCGTTTCATTTTTATATTAAATTAAATTAAATAAACAAAATATTTTAATCTAATCTGTTTTGTCGGTCTTTAGACGCTGTAACTCAAAAACGAATAAAATAAGTAAATTAATAATAATAATAAAAATATTAAATATTAAAACGAACCAGAAAAAATAGGTATTTAGAGTTTTAAGCAGAACTTATTGCGAGTGGCGAGTAATATATCAATTATGTATAAATAATTGTAATTAATATATATAATAGGTACACGTATTCATTATATTTTTATATTATATATAGGTATAAGAGAAATATGATCGGTAACTTCCTGTTAACGAAGCAATTCTTTAAAACTTTACGCGTCTACATTAGATTATATTGCAATCATGAATGGCGTCGCATCTATTCATTTATTCGGATTATTATTAAACCAGTGGTGTCTCGTCAACCGACAATAATTGTGGAATATGAGCATGGGAGTCCTATAATTTTATAGAGACAATTGGGTAATAAATAAATCGACTTTGATTTAAAAAAATATTCAATTTTATAATTTTGAGTTCGTGTTTTTTTTTTTTGATACTCATGACATACTGCCCACCTCCCCTCTTTATCGGAAAAAGCAGGTAAAAATTATACAAATACTAATTTTGAATTATTATTATCTCAAAGTAAAATTTTCGCTCGGCGGCTCTGGTTTTAGGTAAAAACAAGTACATTACAAAATTAATGATGTGTTATAATTATTGTTTAGATATCGAGTTTTATTGTTTTTAATAGATGTCTTATTTAGTCATGCTTTTTGTTGATTTTTTCTATATGAAAAATCCAAAACAAAATTGTTTTTTTAGTGAAACATGATTCAATAAAAATTTTAATTAAATACATAATAGGTACATATGATTAATTACTATTTGTGTAGAATAATTAGTTGGTCTCTTGAAAGATTTTTAAGACGCCAATGCTTAAGCTGTTTGTATAATATTCCTAAAGGGTTATCTACATACCCGTGTATAACATTATCATATTATGTTGAATATAAAATATAAATTGTGAGAACTTATTATTACGTGTTTTTATCTTTGTTAACACATTTAACCAAATATTAAATTACTTTAATTATAAAAGTTGGGTGACTTTCTTATACAGTGTATAGGAAAGATATAAAATGGGAAATACATTATATAGAAAATGACGTTATTTTTACGACCCTGCTTTTTGAGCAATGTGAAATATGTCAAGCTTGTTGAAATGATTCATATTATTTAGGTATATACTAAATACACTTTGGTGACATTTGAGACGAACCATTTGGTCAAATCCCCACACTTAAGTAATATACAAACCAATTAAATAGTAACTTCTCAACAGTTGGCCGTTCTCATGTTATTTTAAGAGATATCTTCTTAAATATATGCGTGCTTTTTGTTCACGCGATGCTAACAAAATATTTATTTACTAATTCATCAGATCGACCAAATTTAACATTTTTATTTAAATATTATTTATTAATATCATAAAAGCCTCGTTTGAACAAAAATCTATAAAGCCTTCCCTTAAAGTTATTGTGAAATGAACGCTCGTTCAAAGGTATGTTAAATTATAAACAAATGAATCGTTTCTATTGTATTGTATTGTATATTGTATATTCAACTCATTATTTTAAAATTCCTATTCAATATTTAATATATAAAATAACTTGAATACCGGTTTGCCTTAACAAAATATTATTTAGAAAAATTCATACATTGGTATGTAATTTAATAATATACATTATCTATACAACATATAAATACTCAATTAAAAATTAAAACTACTTTTAAACAATTTTTTATCGATGTTTTAAAAACATATATTAAATTATCTGTTAAATTTCGTTACACGAATAATAATAATAATAATAATAAATAAAAATGGCTCCTTAATAACGCGTTCTGTTTTTTATAGTTAATGAAATAAGTAAGAAGGTATAGTAGATAGTAGGTAATATACTTATAATAATTGATTTAACTTGGCGAGACTACGTTTACTAATTCAACTTCTTTTTATTAATTTCAGTCTGCGCTCGTAATGTTATTTAATTACTGATGAATGAATATTAATGTAATTGTTATTATTTATAATTGTGTATAATAATTATAATACGGCCCTGCGTATTATTGTTTTTCATGTTGACCATCTATTAATAGAGCTATTTCATTGACAGCTGAGTTAAATGTTTAAGTATATAGTATATAGGTACCCTGCTAACAGGATATTCTTATTTCAAAGTTAATTTTAAACTCGGTTAAACCGGAAGTATTTAATTTATGTATATATGCTTTACCAATAATACATAAAACTATTATGTAGTGCTAATTGCATGTTGATAGATACAAGTATACCTGTAATGTGATAATTATTGGTTTCTGGATACAAGTTGCGTCTTTTATTACATAATGTATATGTTAAGTTTTGGATAGGTATTACATACCTGATTTTCTGTTACATCTAGTAGCTTAGCTAGTTCTGTTCTTTCGCGGGAACTTAAGTATTTCTTAATTTCAAATCTTTTTTCGAGTTCGAAAATCTGGCGGCCCGTAAAGGTAGTTCTAGCTTTCTTCTTTTTATTTTTTTCGTCGCCGTCTTCAATTTCTTTTTGGTCTTCAGATAGCGATATTAATATTTTACAATTGTTCTCATATTTTTTTCTTTTTTTATTCATTAGAGGGATATCTGTAAGTCAAATTGAAACATTAACATGTAATGTACTTAAATTGATTGAAGTATGTAGTTATATAGTATAGAATGTAGTAGTTGACGCAAAAACATTCGTAAGTAGGTAGATACCTGTTGAACTGCCGCTTTTTTTAATTTCCGCTGTTTTTATTTTCTTTGTTGATAAATTCAAAGGCTCTTCTTTCTTGAGTGGAGAACCGGGTGGAGAAATAAGTTTGGGTATTTCTAAATTTTCCGCAAAATAATCGTATTCAATTTTAGTAGGAGTCGAACTTTCCCGGAACTTATTTTTCCATTTAACAACATTTCCTAATTCATCCAGTTCCTCCGGAAGTCTCTTAGGAGGGTACTCAGCGTTCAGAGCAATCTCTAGTAAAGAATAGTTCGGTATTTCTCTTATTTTATTAGGTAAAGATAAAATATCGACAATATTATGAGGTGTTAATTTCGGTGTTACATTATTATAAACGTGCTCGTGCCAAGATGCGGCGGAATTTTCACTTTTCAGTAAACACACATCAATTTTTTTATCCTGAAAACTTTTAACTGCTGTATTTTCGTACACGTCTATAGTTAGTTCACAATCATTCCACTTTTCCGGTTCCGATTTACAAATATCATCATTTGAATTCAAAACACTACAACTTTTATCACTTTTATCGTCCGTCATTATAATAATATATGATATATAATAGATCGCGACGCATTACAATTGCATAGCATATATCATATACCTATATGTAGAGAGATGACAATATTACCGGCTAGGATAAACTGTTGTTCATCATTACAACAAATTATGAACGTGAAAGGATTCTGGGAGCATGCGCCTCGCATGAATGCACGTAGCGATGTGCAAGCGCTAAATTGCTACTGAAATGAATCGTCTACTTACACGTTAATTTATGTGACATTTGATGGTTCGTTATTTGTCCATTTCGCCTACGCGAGCGCGGAACAACAAACTGATTGCCCTGTAATTAATATGGCTGTGTGCAATACAATACGTCCAATGCATTTAGTTCTACAATTAGGGGGATAATCATTTCAAATCCATTGCTAAAGTACACTGCACATCCTTTTATTGGATTCAATTAAGCGCTTTTATTAAAATCTGCATTAAACATTAAACATTTATGTATACTTAACATGAAATATCAATGTAGAATGTACAAAATATATATTATATTATTTCATTCAATTAAATAATATAACGTTATTGATAAAAATACTATTGCAATGCTGAAATTAATTATAAATATTGGTATAACATAGATAGGCCTTCATTTCTATTGTTGTATAAGTCGGATATGCTTTTTAAAATGACAATAATGGACAATACAGGATTTCCTGCAAGCTTTCAGCAGGAAAAGTTTTCTTTTAGTTTAACTATTGTCCACTAGATGGCCGACATGTTATTTGACGTCCTCTAGTAAGAGTTAAGACAGCTTTCGTATCGATTTCTGATTGGTCCGTCATTTTTGTAAATGGCGACGCTGTCATAGCTCTTATTGACAAAATTTTAGCGGGGATTTTGTTAGATTTATGTTGCATATTCTGTATTCCTAAGTCATAATCTATGGCGTCCCTTAATTACATATTTAAATAAGTTTTTTTTTATAAACAATAAATTGTCATTAATACACTATGGGGAGTCGCGTATTTGATTATTTTCGTTGTGTCGCGAGTAAAAATTACTTGTTGTTTTAAATTTGAAAAATAACCAAGAGTTTTTGTCACCATAGATGTGATACGAACGTTTTTAGAGGCCATTGACATTTGACAGAATGATGTTATATTTTAATTTGGATGAAAATAATGAAATAAAACGATATTTTTATCGGAGGTCTGTGAAAATACATCTTTAAAACATCTATTCTCAATAACATCGAACAATGGCCAAAGAAAAACCCGGGGAGTGGGCGAACTCGCTTCTTGCAAGATTTGAAGATCAAGTTAGTCTTATTTTTTATATGTTTTTTTACATTTCCGGTCAATTAATAGTTTAAATTTATAATTAATTGCTATGATTCAAATACATATGTTTTGATTTATTTTAAAACAATCTTCAGTTCATATGACAGTTTATTATTTACCTTTAATACTATTTTAGTTGCCATACAGAACTGGACCTCAAACCACCCACTCCCGGATAAATGAAGAACAAAATAAAAACTGTCTTATCCAAATATCTCGATACAGATTCTCCCTGGTCATTTCAGGACTGACTAAAATGTTGCAACGAGTAAACGAACAAGTACGTATCAAATAAACTGTTGCTTTTCTTTTTCTCACACAAACATTACAGTTTCAGCCAACACTGTGCGGTACTTTACGACAATGCAGTCCCGAAATAGAACGTAACTACTATGAAAGTTTGCTCGTTGTTCTGGATACGCTAGAGAGATGTTTGAGTAACCAACCAAAAGATACAGCTAAATTTGATGAAGCGATGAACATCAAACTGTTACTCAGAGAAATTTGCCAGTTCATTGGTATGTTGTTATTTCTTTGCACTTCCATCTGTTACATACATTTATATTAACATTAATTTATAGACATATATTTCCTAGATATACCAAATGAGAATCCAAACGCCCACGCTTTAAAACTGTTAGCTAGTAAGGTATTGTTCGCACTCAGTCTGAATTTCTTCAACGCTGTGTTCAATCGTATCTCAGCTCGTCTTCAAGAACTATCTACATGCTCTGAAGAAAATCCCGACTACAGTGATATTGAACTTATTCAACATATTAATGTCGATGTCAATCGACTAACTCGACTTTTACAAGGTAAGTGTAATATTTAATTATAACACATGGCTGTAAATCATAATTATCTATTGTTTTTAGAGACAATTCAAAAGTTCAAATTGTTAAAAAAATCAGCACATATCGTACTTATGAATTCCCTAGAGAAAGCAATTTGGAACTGGATGGACACATATCCTCATGAATTTGACATGCTGCAAAAGAAACCTAATGAAGAACTATCAAAATGTTGTGACAGTCTGTTTGACATACTCGACACGTTTGCTGATAACAAGAAAGGCCGTTCCACCGTCTGGCCTTTACAGATAATGCTTCTAGTACTATCTCCTGTAAGTATTGATTAAATGTACATGAGTCAATGTAAACAATTGAACTTTACTTCACTTACAGAAAGTCCTTGAAGAGATAATCAACGCCGACAGCGGAGCACCTTGCTCTCCTCGCCACAGCAAGAAGAAACAATTCATCGACTCGGTTAAGCGTGGCATCGGCCCTCACGGAAACTCCAGCAAACAACTGACTGAAGCTGCGGCTATAACTTGTGTCAAATTGTGCAAAGCGTCTACGTATATTAATATTTTAGACCCCAACAACGTTACGTTCACTTTAGTTCAAATCATTATCAATGATCTTAAATCCCTGTTATTCAATCCGAGTAAACCATTCTTTCGTGGTCAAAGCTACGTGTATCAAGATATTGACATGATGATTGACTGCTTTGTTTCGTGCTTCAGAATAAAACCCCACAATAACGAAGCATTGAAAGTCTGTCTCAATTTAAATTACCCTCCGACGTACCATTTCGTACTTGTCAGTTCTTTATACAAGTAAGTAATTTGTTGTTCATCATTCATGTACACCACTAAATATAAAACTGCAATTCTTTTGAACAGAATAATAACCCAGCCCAGGCTTCCATGGTGGCCACAAATCGATTTACTCTACAGCCGTTCATCTGAACTGCGCACAATGTTTACCGACACCTTGAATAAAGTCACCCAAGGCTACATTTCACACACTCCTTTACGAATGATACAGTCATTGACTTTAAAAGGCAAAGACTCGCAAACCAAGTTCAAAGAGAGAGCCGAAGAAATTCCTGGCTACAGAAATCTACTTTTGTACATGGTCAGACTGATACATGCAGATCCCATGCTCATGTTAAATGTAAGTAATGGATGAAACATGCATTTTGTTTACACCAACTGTATTTATTATTATGGTCTGTAGAATCAAGGAAAAGCCGGACACGAGATCCAGAGTTCAACATTAGAACTGATAAACGGTTTAGTATCTCTGGTACACCAACCTACGATGCCTGACGTGGCGCAAGAAGCCATGGAGGCTTTGCTCGTCTTGCACCATCCAGAGAAAATAGAAGTGTGGAATCCAGAAGCGCCTATAAACACATTCTGGGATGTTAGGTATGCACTCTTCAAAAAACTTAACCCTACCTAGTTTATAAACATCTAAATAATTAAAATGTTTATTTATATTTAATTTTCCAACAACAGCTCGCAAGTACTGTTCTCAATATCGCAGAAACTGATTCAGCATCAAATAATGAACTATACGGACATCCTGAAATGGTTGCGTGAAATTCTAATGTGCAGAAATGCGTTCTTGTCACGTCACAAAGACTACGCCAACGTAGGAAGCCAGATAGCGATCTGTAAACAAGCACATATCAAGTTAGAGGTCGTGTTCTTTATGTACCTGTGGAGCATAGACATGGACGCAGTTCTAGTCGCAATGAGTTGTTTTGCTTTGCTTTGCGAGGAAGCTGAAATACGCTGTGGTTCAGATGAAGTCACCGTCACTTATTTGGTGCCCAATTATCATGTTTACCAAGAACTAGCGCAAGCTTCTACTGTATTAACAACAGGTATTTATTTATAAATTCATCTTGTCTAATATAATAGTAGTAATAAATATTATTCTAAAACTTTATTTTGTATCATTAATAGCCAGCGGGGAATCGAGAATTAGTTTTCATGAACATACACACGGTATGAAATGATAAAAAACACTTTATTTCCTTGATTCAAAGATGCAAGGAAATACGGTGTTTCTGTATTTATATATGTTATTTAATAAGAGCATGACTGACAACTTTTGAACTATGTACTATAAAAACCCAGCAGTTCCAAATATTTATTACTTTTTGTTGAAGTTAGCATTCTTGTGCTTTGGTATTTGAGATTATATAAGCTTATAGACAAGTTGGAATATTCTCCTTGTTGCAAGGAGTCTATAGAAAATAACTGCCATTTTTGTTTGATATTTTTCATGTTTTACAGTTATGCTTTTATTAGAATGAAATAAATGATGTGTTATTAATTTATCTTTTTCTGTTAGGACGTGCTGCCCTACAAAAACGTATCATGGCACTTTTAAGGAAGATAGAACATTGTGTGAATGGAGTCCAACCTGCCTGGGAAGAAACCTTTCGTAATTGGGATGCCCTGAGCAAAAGTTTACAATCATATCCCAAAGCTAAACTGGAAGATGGACAAATGGAGCCTTTTCACAGATCTATGGGGAAACGCAGAGCTTCTCATCAGAATTCCGAACATGAATTAGAGGTTTGCCTGTTATAAATTTACTTTTCAACTAGAACAAGAGGAACATATTTGTTTGTTATAGGAGCAGATAAATGAATGGGCAAACATGACTGGATTCCTGTGTGCACTCGGAGGCGTTTGCTTGCAACGTAAATCCCCTTCCCGACCAGCCCCGTCGACTGCATCACATTCCAGTCTATCGTGTGTCGTGTCGCTTCTGAGCAGCTCCGCAGCGTCCTCCTGTTCTCTATCTGATCGCAGTTTAGGCAGTTCCAAGTGTAGTACTTTAGCCAATAGCAGCCAAGACGTTCAATATTGTCCGGTCACACAGTAAATACAGAAAGCTTAACGAGCTTATCTTGAAATATTAACACTTATATAATTTTTAGGTTTGTTTATCTGTTGCTACGTCTGTTGGTTTGCAATAATGAAAAGTTCGGTGCTCAGATTCAGAAACACGTTAAAGAACTCGTTGGACATGAAATGTCTTCAGCTCTATACCCGATTCTATTTGACCAAATCAAATCTATTGTAGAGAAGTTCTTGTATCAGCAAGGTCAAGTCGTAGTTCTAGATATAAACACACAATTCATTGAACACATTATATTTATAATGAAAAACGTATTAGATAGTAATAAGAATGAACAACCTTCTGAACATTTGGGCGTTACGAGTATTGAAGGAATGATGCTAGCTATTGTAAGGTAAGTTAATTGTTTCACACAAATCTAGTAAGATCTGTAGCACATTATGTTTTTCACAGATACGTCAGACATCTAGACATGACAGTTCATGCAATCCACATTAAAACAAAATTATGTCAACTTGTTGAGGCTATGATGAAACGTAGAGATGATTTGGCTTTCCGACAAGAAATGAAGTTTCGTAACAAACTTGTAGAATATCTGACCGATTGGGTAATGGGAACTTCTCATCAGATTGCACCTCCTAGTTCTGGGGATGTTACAATCATCACCAGGTAGGCAATGAGGTTTTTTCTTGGCAGCTAGGTTTTCTCCGACAGCTAGTTTTAAGTAACTACATTATATATTTTTTTCAGAGATTTAGATCAAGCTTGTATGGAAGCGGTAGCGTCTCTTTTGCGAGGGTTGCCTTTGCAGCCGGAAGAATCAGATCGTGGAGACCTAATGGAAGCTAAAAGCCAGCTTTTCTTGAAGTAATTGCTATTGTAATAATATGGTTTTTAAAAATTCACTGTCTGGTTTTTTTTTATAGATATTTCACTTTATTCATGAACTTATTAAACGACTGCAGTGATGCTGCTGATGTAGAGAAAGAAGTAGCATCGAGACAAAGAATTGGACCTGGAAAACTGAATACACTACGAAATGCAACAATTCAAGCTATGTCAAATCTACTTTCTGCTAATATTGATAGCGGGTTGATGCATTCTATAGGTAAAAAAAGTATAAGTTGAAAATATTACAAATATTAGTATAATACTTTATTTTACAGACTTGGGATATAACAGAGACCTCCAAACAAGGGCAGCATTCATGGAAGTACTTACTAAAATCTTGCAACAAGGAACTGAATTTGACACGCTAGCAGAAACAGTTTTAGCGGACCGTTTTGAACAGCTGGTGCAGCTGGTCACCATGATAAGCGATAAAGGTGAACTCCCCATTGCTATGGCTCTCGCAAACGTCGTCACAACTTCGCAAATGGACGAACTTGCACGTGTGTTTGTCACTTTGTTTGACGCCAAACATTTGCTGTCTCCTCTTCTTTGGAATATGTTTTACCGTGAAGTAGAAGTGTCTGATTGCATGCAAACACTCTTCAGAGGAAATTCGCTTGGTAGTAAAATAATGGCTTTCTGTTTTAAAATATACGGTGCTAGCTATCTTCAAAGTCTGCTGGAACCACTCATCAGACCGTTACTAGATGAGCCAAGTGGAAGTTTTGAAGTAGATCCAGCAAGACTTGATCCTACTGAAGATATAGAAGAAAACCGTCAAAAGTTAATCATGCTCACTCAGAAAGTCTTTGATGCAATTGTAAGCTCTGCAGATAAATTTCCCCCTCAACTTCGTTCCATGTGTCACTGTCTCTATCAAGTTCTAAGCAAACGGTTTCCACAGTTTCCTCAAAACAACATTGGAGCTGTCGGTACAGTAATATTCTTAAGATTCATAAACCCTGCGATAGTATCACCACAAGAAATGGGTATTGTATCTAAACACGTGTCACCAGCAGTTAAACGAGGCCTCATGTTAATGTCAAAAATCTTACAAAACATTGCAAACCACGTAGAATTCAGTAAGGAGCAACACATGTTACCATTCAATGATTTCTTAAGAGCGCATTTTGAGATTGGCAGAAGGTTCTTCATACAGATAGCTTCAGACTGTGAAACAGTCGACCAGACGTCACATTCTATGTCATTTATAAGTGATGCAAACGTTTTGGCTCTGCATAGACTCCTGTGGAACCATCAAGAGCGTATTGGAGATTATCTTTCAAGTAGTCGGGATCACAAAGCTGTTGGAAGAAGACCTTTTGATAAAATGGCTACTTTGTTGGCTTATCTCGGACCTCCAGAGCACAAGCCTGTAGATTCACAGTACGTTATATCATACGGGTATTGTTTTATAACATTTTACTTACGTTTATTTATTTCAGTCTGTTATTTTCTTCATACGCTCGTTGGAGTTCAATTGACATGTCTTCGACTAATTTTGAAGAGATAATGGTTAAACATAACATGCATGAAAAAGAAGAATTCAAATCTATCAAGTCACTAAATATATTTTATCAAGCTGGAACAAGTAAAGCAGGGTATCCCGTGTTCTATTACATAGCTCGAAGATACAAGTAAGAATTTAAGGCAAGCTGTTCTATATTATTTTACAAATATTTGTATTTGCAGAATCGGTGAAACAAACGGTGATTTATTAATATATCACGTCATTCTAACTCTGAAACCCTTCTGTCATTCTCCGTTTGAGTTAGTTGTAGATTTTACTCATACTTGTTCCGATAACAGATTCAGAACTGAGTTTCTACAAAAGTGGTTTTATGTTCTACCTGAAGTAGCATATGAGAATATACATGCAGCTTATATTTACAACTGTAACAGCTGGGTAAGAGAGTACACAAAATTCCATGATAGAATTTTAGCACCGTTGAAGGTTTGTAAAAATAAATTACTATGAAATACAAAGACTGATTGGGTTTTGTCTTTTTTCAGGGTAATAGAAAACTGATATTTATTGATACACCATCAAGATTGAATGATTTGATTGAAGTGGATCAGCAAAAATTACCTGGTGCAACGTTAAGCTTGGATGAAGATTTAAAAGTATTTAATAATGCTTTGAAATTATCACACAAAGATACAAAAGTGGCTATAAAAGTAAGTACATAACTAAAAAGGTACATGTTACCTCTTACTGAAACACATTTGATTAAAGGTCGGACCAACTGCAATACAAATAACTTCTGCAGAGAAAACAAAAGTATTATCTCATTCTGTGCTTCTGAATGATGTTTATTACGCTTCTGAAATAGAAGAAGTGTGCCTTGTGGACGACAATCAGTTCACATTAACCATCGCTAATGAAAGTGGTCCATTGAGTTTCATACACAACGATTGCGACAGCATAGTACAAGCTGTTATTCATATACGTAATCGATGGGAACTTAGCCAACCTGTTAGTGAAAACAAAATATATAAATTAATTTACAACTAATCTAATGGTTTTTTATAGGATTCTGTAACAGTTCATCAAAAGATTCGACCAAAAGATGTTCCTGGAACTTTACTGAATATGGCTCTTTTGAATCTAGGTTCTTCGGATCCAAATCTTAGGACAGCAGCGTACAATCAACTCTGTGCTCTGACAGCCACTTTTGATCTGAAAATCGAAGGACAATTATTAGAGACTGCAGGTATGTATTGTTTGGTAACCAGAGCTGTCAATACTTCAAATAAAATAGGAAATTAAAATTATGATAAATTACATTTTTATTTAATTGTAAGCAAGGTTGAACTCCCAAACTCAATAAATAATATTTAAACCTATCTATGCAATGATACAGGACCACACTGTGTGTAGAATTTTGATTATTTTAAATTTAAATAGGTCTAACTATGAATATTTGAAATATGTACTTGATACTTGAAGTATTTTTACTGAGTACTTGTGACAGTTAACTTATCTGATGGGTTTTTTTTATAGGTTTATGTATTCCATCGAACAATACTATTTTTATTAAATCAGTTAGTGAGAAATTAGCGACCAATGAACCCCATCTAACTCTAGAATTTCTCGAAGAGTGCATTCAAGGTTTTCGAGTGTCAAATATAGAATTAAAGCATTTATGTCTTGAATATATGACTCCGTGGCTTGCTAATCTTGTCAGGTCAGTATATAAATCACATTTTTTATGATAAATATGTTATGTTAATTTATTACATTTAATTTTTTAGGTTCTGTAAACCTTCGGATGAAAGTAAACGACAGAAACAAGTCGCACAGATTTTAGAAAAGCTGATTATATTGACCATCGAAGAAGTTGAAATGTACCCTTCGATACAAGCTAAAATTTGGGGTTCTATCGGACAAGTACCTGAACTTATAGATATGGTTTTAGATAATTTTATACATAGATCAGTTAGTTCTGGTCTCGGTTCTCCTATGGTTGAAATAATGGCAGACACGGCTGTTGCGTTAGCTTCTGCTAATGTGCAGTTGGTTGCCAAGAAAGTTATCGGTCGTCTGTGTCGTGTAAGTTACAAACTGCTACAACCTTGAGAACTCAAAGTGATTAACTGTTTTCATTTTTTAATAGGTAGTAGACAAAACATGTCAGTCACCGACACCTCTTTTGGAACAGCATTTAATGTGGGACGATATTGCAATCCTAGCCAGATATTTACTCATGTTGTCTTTCAATAATTGTCTGGATGTCGCTCGTCATTTACCTTATCTGTTTCATACGGTCACGTTCCTAGTTTGCTCAGGTTCTCTCAGTATGAGGGCATCGACGCACGGACTTGTCATCAATATCATCCATTCTCTTTGTACTTGTACTAAACCATCTTTTTCTGGTAAAATATTATTGTTACAAGTATTTCATAACCTTGTACATAATATGCTTCATCTTTTATTTTACAGAGGAAACGCAAAGAGTTTTACGGTTATCATTAGACGAATTTTCTTTACCGAAATTTTATCTACTGTTTGGCATCAGCAAAGTAAAATCAGCTGCAGTGACAGCTTTCAGATCAAGTTATCGTCATCCCAATGAAAGATGGTACAAATCTTATTGATTATTTTTAATTATTTAAAACACACGTGTCCATTCCATTTTCAGGTTCAGTAATGAAAGAAGCTTCTCAGGATCAACTTCTGACAGAGAGAGGTTATCGCTGACATCACTGGAAGTAATAACTGATGCACTGCTTGAAATAATGGAAGCTTGCATGCGAGACATACCGAATTGTGATTGGCTGACGACTTGGACATCTCTAGCAAAGAGTTTTGCTTTTTGCTACAACCCTGCTCTGCAACCAAGGGCTCTCATTGTGTTTGGATGCATAAGTATGTATTGAAAGATGTCACTTGTATTGAACATTAAAACCGATTAAAACATTTCAGGTAAGAGCATAATGGACCAAGATATAAAACAACTTCTCCGTATTCTTGTCAAAGCTCTAGAAAGTTTTAACGACATGGTTCTACTGGAAGCACTGATAATGTGCTTGACACGACTGCAACCTCTTCTACGACCAGAATCCCCTATACATCGTGCACTGTTCTGGGTTGCTACATCGGTGCTCCAGTTAGACGAAGCAGCATTGTACGCTTCAGGCTTGGCTTTACTTGAACAGAATCTTCACACACTTGATTCTCAAGGAACGTTTGACGACAAGGTCAGATTCAAAATTAAATGTGTTTATGTGTAGCTATATCTTACATCTTCAACAGTCATTAGAACAAGTGATGATGGCAACCAGGGAACCGTTAGAATGGCATTTCAAGCAGCTAGACCATGCTGTAGGTCTCAGCTTCAAGTCCAACTTCCATTTTGCTCTAGTTGGCCATCTTCTCAAAGGTTATCGCCATCCTACTCCTACCACAGTTTCAAGGACCTCTCGAGTGCTCACGATGTTGTTAGCAATTGTAGCCAAGCCTCAGCGTAGAGACAAGTTTGAAGTCACACCGGAAAGTGTTGCATATCTTACAGGTAATTGCCAAATAATTTTTTAACATTTGTCTACTTAATTGTACTCTTTTTATTTTCTTATAATTAATATGTTTTATTTTAAAGCTTTGGTGAGCGTGTCGGAAGAAGTGAGAAGCAGGTGTCACGTTAAGCATACTCTGCCACGTTGGTTGACTGATTCAATATCGCAGGAAAGTTTCTTGGTGGATAATTTGACGCAGAACGTCAGTGTCAATCACGGTGCACATTTAGCCCTGAATCGCAGACAGAAGTCGTGGGATCTTCTTGATCAGAATGCTATTGCATTAGCTCGACAACATAAGCAGCACAGTGCCCATCAGGTATTGTTGAAAGTTGATCTATTAATGTTTTATTAAACTGATAGGGACTAGTCAAAAATTCAATTACTGTTTGTGTTATTTTGACTTATCTCTGGCCCTACAATATAATATTTGGATATAGAAAAGTCCTACCTTGAACCACTTCGTGCTGTCGTAAGGCTATAGCTGGCTGGTACATTTATACTTTTTTGATTTTCAGGACATCATTGCAGACACTTTATTTTAGATCTCAGTGTTTCTATTTTTCTCACACTCTTAAAATAAAACATTATATTAAACAATTATTATTATATGATATGGTACAAATGGACATTAAATACATTTGAAATAAATTATGGGCAATATGTAATTATGACATATTGAATGCCATTTTTTTGACTTGATTTTAATTTAATATTGAAGAGTGAAATATAGAAACACAAAATACTATGATATTTTGATTGCATGTACTTTGTAGGTAAAATAATTTGTTGTATTTATTATTACTACATGTTTATATACATGTTTAAAAATATAAAAAGTACAGTATGTAGAAACGTTAAACACAGTTAAACGGTAAGCCTATGCTTTGTGGTGCCTGCACAAAGGCTGAGACAAGCGCATACATGGAGACAGCAGCCACCAAGGGCTGGCGAAGCTTGGATCTATCTTCCAATAGCAATCCGAGTAGCATCGTAGCGGTAGCGGTAGCCGTCGTTAGCCAGCAGTCAAAGCCGACGACATCTCTCATCTCGAAGCCACTGTTTCGTACGCAGCGCTCTAGCTCGGTGCCGGTACAACAAAACCGTCTAGCTGACGCAGATGCGCCGTTAAAAGTAAGGCGCGATTGGTACCCGCAACTGCTTGCATATTTGTATTTGTATATCTGTGTGTCCGGCCGGCACGCCCTGCAAATGCGCGACGTGGCCAGTCATTTTCAGTTTGTCCACGTCCTACCGTGCACTACAACATATTATACAGATTATAATGCAGTCGTGTCTTTTACACATCGTTGTGTTGTTACAAATGTGAAATGTAAATGTGAGTGCACGGTATGATGACAGACGCATTGATCTCTCCCTTGTATCGTAGTGTCAAACTTATCGAATGACTCTGTTTTACTCCTGCCTATTTATTGTTCTGCCTGACGCACTCTTCTGTCTGTCCGATGGTACAGAACGCTCGCGTGCTCTTCAAAACACAACGCTCGTTCTCGGTGCCAACCACTAAAGAGCAAAAAACCCTTGACGAATCAGAGTCCAAGGTAATCCACCTGCTTGTAGATGCATGTTTTGGCTTTGCATCTTCACTAGTTTACTACTGGTGCTCTTGAAACTACACTAACTAACTAATTATAGTATATAAAATATAGTTATATCAATAATATCTATAGTTTGAACAGCACTGGTTTGTAGACATGTTTTTATTGATTAATATATAGTATTAATTTAATTTAATTGTATTTTAAATGTTTCTTTATCATTTTAATTATACCAATTACAATTACACTATCAAGGTTAATATTTTGCATGAAGATTGTAATTATAAAACTTTGCACAATCACTAACCAATTAAGTATGTCCGACAGATTATTTTATTAGTTAAAATTTATGCTACATGTTTGTCTGATATACTAAACTGTACACATCACTCATGTATTTATAATAATTACGCTAATTACATACAAGTATAATTTAGTTACATACAGATTATTTTCTTCAATATTTAATCAATTATTTTTCAAATTTTTTAACTGGGATTATTACAATTAACAAAAAATAATTATGTATAGTGTGTTTATGTAGAATTTTTAGAATTTTTTGTTAGTTGTAGCAAAAAATAACTCATTTTTTATTTCTTTAATAGAATTGGTATGAAAAGTATTTATATACTTTGAAAGCCATTTCTACAAAGGATAAAATTAATAATAGTAGCAACCTCCTTTGTAAATAAGCCAAATTTGATTATTTTTATCAATATTATTTGTTAAATAAATGTTTATTATAATGTAGATATAAATGTAAATTAATTTGTTTAGGTTGAATGTGCAATAAAATCAATTGTATATATTATTATATTTAACAACGCTTTGTATTTGTTTTATTGTAATTTTATTTAACATCACCTGTACATATTTATATAAAACAAAGTTTTTGCACTTTTATTTATGTCTACATTATAAATGCATTGTTAAACTGGGACGGTCTTATCTTTATCTGGTTTTAAAATACAGACATGGGTGTTTTCAGAATCGAAGTGCTAGAGTTTCTGTCAGTAATGAAAATAACATTCTATTGGATCCTGAAGTTTTAACTGATTTGACGACCCAAGCATTAGTTTTGACCGTACTTGCGACCCTGGTCAAATACAGTACTGACGAAGCAGAAACTAGAATTCTGTATCAGTATTTGGCAGAAGGATCCGTAGTTTTTCCCAAAGTGTTTCCAGTAATGTGAGTAAAGTTTAAAGAAAGCGGTATGTGTTTTTTTGTTTGAATAATATGTTTGTTTGGCAGACATAACCTTCTGGATATGAAAATCAACCACGTGCTGCAAATGTGTCACGACCAAGTCATACTGAGTGCCGTGCAAAGTATTATACAGAACATGATAGCGTACGAAGACACAAGCCAACAGCAGTTACATTATCTGCAGAGCTGCGGGTTCGGTGGACTGTGGAGATTTGCCGGACCGTACACTAAAGTATCTTTGATAGGGTTTGTTATAATGTAAACACATTAATCACATTGTAAATGTTTTTCAGGGTAATTGCACGGCTGAAAACAGCGAACTGTTTGTCAACTGTCTGGAAGCTATGGTAGAGACATGTCTACCTGTTGAAGAAGTGGAAGGCGAGAATGAAATACAGCAATACCCTTCAATGTTGAGCGTAAGTTCTAATCAAAACCTGTCATCCAGTATGTCCAGTTTGACTTTAGGCTCTCCTACCGAGAAAGAGATAGTGGATTGCGATATCGGAAGTGTCAACAGCTCCTCTCTAGGTCGATCGTCGTTCAGCAAACAGCGGAGCTTCAAAACCAAGAGTCTGGTGCAGTCTCATCATCACCACGCATTGCACGAGCCGTCAGGTGATCACTGCCATTGCGGAATGGATGCTAAGTAAATGACCGATTTATTTTAGATGCGTTAAAACTCCCTGTATTCGTTAAGGTTGGAAATATATTATATACTCAGTTCTGATAGGGTAATTTTAAAATACAAGGCTAGTTGACGTTTTCCATGTGTTCAAACTTTTTAGATGTTAAATTTTTTACTAGGTGCGTAAAAAGGAGTAGGAATAATAAATCTAATTGATTCTATAATGATTTGACCATTGTATGTTAAAAGTAAATATAGTTTTAGTAGGTGAGTTGTTGAATTATTGAAACCTTTTGGTTTGATCTGCGTATCGCTTACCGCGTACTCAACTGTCTGGATACGATATACTCAGATTGCTCTAAAGCCAGTTAAATACGTGAAAATTCAAAGCAAATAATACAATAAAAGCAAACAAGGTTTATGTCGAGGAAAACTCATCTTTCCGAGACTGATTTATATTTATAAGGAGTATAGTTTTATAATGTGTATTTGACGAGGGAGTTTTTATATCGGTATATATGGTACCACGGATCTTTAAAACTATTATTGCCGAAGTACTGACCACAACCTACAAAATTACAGTAGAGCGACGCTTTTTAGAATAAGTAACAATACTATAATTGACGAATACAGGGGAGTTCATTCTAATTGTAAATGTTTTCATTACAGAGTGATTATTCTAAGTATTATATTTATCTATGTATATAAACTATTGTTTTTTACTAAAATATTTTAGGAACGTACTGATATATTATATAAAAATATTAATATACCAAACATTTATCAGTATATTATATTTATATTGAAACATGGCAAACTTGATAGATATATTCGTTTTTGGAAATTTATTATACATTATACAAAATCACGAGTTGTTCTAATTATGTTTTTTTTAATTTCATTCGATAAGGTTCGTTGATTGTATAATCAAAAAAAAAAACAATCAAAATTTTCACTTTTGTATTTATATTTACTTGTGGAAAAGTAATATTTAAATGAACCAAATATACTGTACAAATTATATACTTTATTTAACTTATATGTATTTGTTTACATGTTTAATGAATGCTTCAAATTAATTCTAGTATTTAGGTTTCTTTATATAAATATATATATATATACATATACATATATATATATATATTGTTGTGACAGAGTGCCTACTTTCTGAAATACCAGTAAAAGTCAGGACATATGTACCTGACTAAAAATATTATAAAACTTGGTGAATTTGTTTTTTATATGTGCAGAACAGCCTTTGAAAGAGTGAAAACCATTCTAAAAATTTTATCAATTTTTCATTTTTCTTCAATAAACTGTACTGAAAAAAAAACATAAAAATTCACCTGGAAAAATGAGGGAAATTGTTCCAAGAGTAGTCACCTTGTACAATACAACGTGGTATTCCACGGGCTCTTATGTTTCGGTCAAATCCTTTGAACCAGATCTTGTTGTTGTGAAGTTAAGTACACAATCAGATCTGAAGATAACTGATAGGATTGGGCTGAAAAGCAAAGCTACATGGATACTAACGTTTATCTATATATTTATATATATTATAATATATATATTTATATATAATTAGAGGCAATATAAAAATGTTAAAAGTGTCTCATTTGTCTACCAAAGTTTTGAATGCTTATATATATGTACATAATTTCCTTGTTATATAACTGACTAAAATAGGTTACTTTTATAGTGATAAATATATGATTAAAAAACTGATCTGTTTAAATTTTGACTGATTGAAAATGTACAAATAAATGAGTTTATATCAAAATAATAATAATATATTATTTAGCAAGACAAACGCCAGAGACCACTTTACAATTATATTGGCCCTGCAGATTTGTCTGTGTCAAAATAGTCGATAGCATTTAACTTGTTGAATAATGAATCACTTGTATTTATTGTTATTGTTTGTTTACATTACAAGTGCTTGAATTTTGAGAAAGTTACGTACCGTACCTAATAATATAATAATAAGTTCCTGGCGAAAATAATTATTGAGATGATTTTATTATTATAACAAGGAATTGATGTGCATTTTTGTTATTATTATTATTAATTACTTAAAAAGGGAGTGTTGAATTTAAACATTAGTATTTAAGAGTGAGTAACACACGGCCCTGTAATATTATACAAGAGCAAGGAAATGTAACGATTTGTTTCAGTATTTTAGAATTAAATATACCTATATTGAATAAGGTGTTAGTTCAATCGTAGATTTAATCGCGCGCTACGATTGAATATTACCTTGTGTGTTAATGTTATAAATTAAATTCTTTATTTATAGAGATTGTTTGCGTACATTTGTTGATTTTCATACAGGCACTGTCTTACAGGAAATTAATGATCGTACGCAGTGATATGGAATTATATTGCCAACGTTTTAGTTGGGATCTAATGTTTTATTTTGAGAATTGATATCAATAAGTAAGTAGATTTATATATTAATATTAGTTTGAACCATTGAAAGTTTATATTAACTGTAACTATATAAGGAAAATCTCTAAATTAGGTTAGGTCAGATATTACTGAAAATACGTGTGCATCGTATTTTTACATTACTCTATTCATTCCACTATTCAGTCGGCTAGAAACATGTACGTCTATCGGATACGTTAAATGAGTTTTAGTTTGCGATACGACAAGACGTACATGTTAAACTATGAAATAGCAATATTGCTTACGTATTTAATAGCAGCAATTATTTTAACAGTGAGTTTAATAGCTGTTAAAATAATATGTATGTATGTTCATCCGAGCAATATTTTATTAAAAAAACTAAACTAATGAAATGATCACAATGGTAAATTAAATAAAATTAATGTTGCAGCAAATTTATATGTATAGTAAAATAGACGTTAATCGTTACGATGTGCAATCAATGAACTGGACGCACGGATTATGTGTTTTGACATACGCTTATACTAAATATACATATACATAATCAGGTCCATTTAGTTGGAAGATTAAAGACTACATGGCTGTACGTTTGTACCTAACACAAATAAAATTAACCGACTGTATCTCAATATTCTATTAGTGATAAGGGGGAAAGGATCGTTCTATGTATTTATAATTGTCAATTAATAATAAAAACTAACTACAAGCAATATATAATCATCTTATTTTTGTCTTAGCGATATTAGAAATAAAATATAAGGCGCTGAATGCTTTGGGATATTTCTTAATTTAAACAAGAGAACTATCCTATTCAATTGTAAAATATTATATACATATATACGAATAAATTAAATAAGGGATTTGATGTTGTATTTTGAATAATTTCATCTCGTACGTCCAGTTCGCTATAAAACGTAAATGGTAAATTTTGTTCAATCGGGATTATTATATTATAAAGAATAAATACTATCATATATTATATTACATGTGTATTAAAATAAGTTCTACTAAAATATACAACGCTTTTACTGTAAAGAAATCCCAGAAATTTTTAAATTGTCAGCAAGTGAATAAATATATTATACTATATACATTTTAATGAAAAACATATTTTTTGTGATTAAAATAAATAATTTAAAATTTAATCTTGTTTTATTGAATTCTATTATCCCATACAAATAAGTGTATTTGTTTATAACTCATTATTTAACATGACTTATATGTACAAGACATAGCAATAAATGAACAAGCTTCATTGTTCCTATTTTTAAATAAATCAATTTCCACCGTAGATTAAGTAAAGTAAACAAATATAACCCAGATAATATAAAGAAAAACAAAATGAAAGAAAGCAGCCGTTCCCGCTCGCGCTTGCAGTTAAATTAAACAACGTCGCGGACGTAATTATCTAATCAATTGTATGCTTGTTTTATTCATAATTTAATCGAACATCGGTAACCTGTATAAATAAAAAATAGCTCTTTTTCTATTATCTATATACATTGTCATGTAGTATAGCACCTATTAGTAATATATCTAATTATAGCTCCCAGGACGCACGCGCACTCGCTATTTAAATACAATTTCCTTTTTTGAGTCAATGACCACAATCCATATAGAAATATGAACTATAGACAATTCAAATCAGGGAAAATAAATTTCATCGTTTTTGAATAATTTTTTTATCGATTATTATAATTAGGAAACATGCAATTAGTTAAAAATGGTATATTTTTAAATAATCCTATAATCTAAAGTTGTTTTTCCTTATATTAATTGTTTTTGTTTGATTTTCAAGAAACTTTTGATAATTTTTCTTTTCTTTTGATAAGTTTCTTTAAAAATACCGAGTTATTGTTTTTTTTTCAGTATGATATTGCTATACATTTATTTTCTTTGTAAAATTACAAGTATTAAACAAAGTTACTGTTTTTGTATATAAATATGCCAGAGGTGTCTTAACTTTTTCTAAAACAATAAAACAAATTTTTTAAGAGGCAGATATAATATTTAATAATCTAATTTTCGAATTGAAATTAACGATAGCAGAAAAATTGAACAAAATGAACAAATGATATCTGATGTATAAACAGTAAAAATGATTCATATTCTTTTCTTTATTTCAATAATGAGTGGTTTAATAAAAATAGATGTTTATTTATAATTTATTAACTGTAAAAAACAATCATAAATGACATAAAACACAATAACATAATATTTGTTTTTGTTAAACAACCTCTATTGTTTGATATTTTAAAACCAATGAGCGACGCGGACTTTCTAATCGCCACTACAGCCCTGTGTACCGATCCCTTAAAGTGTTGGGGAGGAAGAGGGGAAGCTGCGATGAGTCTCGAGACAAAATGGCGTTCGAAAATATATATCAGCTGTTGTTTATATGTACACATAGAGGTACATTATTACATATCATATTTTACTGAAAAATAATTGCTGTTAGCTTTTAATTCATTTCGTAATTAATGAAGTAATAAAGCAATGAATAAACTAAAGGTTTGCGCATTTATTGAAAAATATGTTTTGATTCCTATTAAATAAATAAATTGCATGCGTTGTATTTAGGTTTATTTGAATGCTGTGTAATTGTATTATATGTACTGTACAACACAGAATAAAGATACAATACATATTGCAGTAAAATGCTTTTTTATGTTTATGTTTTTTCGAAGACATCGCGTGTCAGCCATCTTGAATGTAGTTCATACAAATGACCGTTTCCGCCGAGAGTCAATGTTTCGGATGCGAGTCGAGACCCAGCACTATTTTGGCAGGGGAACAAGCAAAAAGTAGTGTAAAATCTACCATAGCTGTATGCTGTATGGTGTAAATGCAATGTGATAACACGAATAACCAAATTCTTTGTTCTAGAAATGAATGTTTATTATGTTGACGGTGATACATCGATGGGGGATTGTGCAGTGACCGGACTGTGAACGCATAGAGAACGCGGGCATGAGCACCAAACGGTCAGATTCGATAGATTTAATTGATGTAACAGTGAAAATATATTTATAGTGAACGACAGGCGAGAATCGGTACATCCCTTGTGTGGCGTCCGTCTCTGTCTCGCGCTGTGCTACGTGTTTGTTGTTGTCTGAGACAGAGACACAGACACAGACGTCATCGGTCCGTTGTGACGGCTGGCCATCAACCTCGCATGATATGTCCGACATCGCGCGCGTGGTGACGGTGTCCGGGTGCCGGTGGACGGGAGGACATGACTAGTGCGGCGGTCGCACCTTCAGATATGCCACTGTCGCGGACCCACCCGTTCAGCGTGCCGCAGAAGCAGTCGCACGAACTGCCCCCGCTCAAGGCCAAGGAGGGCATCGCGATGGCCAACGGCGGGGGGCCCGCGAGCGCGGCGGAGTCATCGAGCGCCGCGGCCAAGAGTTCAACGCCGACGGGCCAGCCGACGGACAAACCCAAAAACATGGTCGTGGCTACTCCTGAACAAGTGATGAAAGTCTACATGAACAAGCTGACTCCGTACGAGCACCAGGAGATATACAACTACCCGCAGATCTACTTCATAGGTGTCAATGCCAAGAAGCGACCCGGCATTATCGGCAATCCAAATAACTGCGACTACGACAACGAACAGGGGTCCTACATCCACATTATCCACGACCACGTTGCATACCGCTACGAAGTGCTTAAGGTCATTGGCAAGGGCAGCTTCGGGCAGGTCGTCAAGGCGTATGATCACAAGACACACGAGCACGTTGCGCTCAAGATGGTTCGCAATGAGAAGCGCTTCTACCGCCAGGCGCAGGAAGAGATTCGCATTCTTGAGCACTTGCGTAAGCAGGACAAGGACAATACGATGAACATCATACACATGTACGACAGCTTCTCTTTCAGAAGTCACATGTGCATTACGTTCGAGTTGCTCTCCATTAACCTCTACGAGCTCATCAAAAAGAACAAGTTCCAAGGATTTAGTTTGCAATTAGTGAGGAAGTTCTCCCACTCTCTGTTACAATGTTTAGATGCACTTTATAAAAACAAAATTATTCATTGTGATATGAAACCTGAAAACGTATTACTTAAGCAGCAGGGACGCAGCGGACTAAAAGTAAGACACTGATCATTATCTTAAAAGTGATTTGTAATATTAATTTTTCAGACGGTTACTAATAAGCATATTTATGCACCTGATATGTTAGCTAGACAAAATTATTAAGCAATCAAAATATACATTGTGTAATTGTTGATTTAAAATTGATCAATTATTCAAAGCTGCTGAGTCTAGTTGTTTATACGAAAATATTTTTAGTTTGCAGTTTAAATTGTTTATTTAAAAGTAAAATTTGTTTATGTATGCTTTATACATATACATGTTACACATTTATGTATTTGCTTCAAATTAATTAAGTTAAGATAATTATTTAATGGTTAATATTACTTAAATCAAAGCTTGAATTTATCACACAAGCCAGCATTAATTTTCAGTCAGTAGAATCTCGCAATAAATTCTGTGAAGGGAGAGTGAATAAAAATATTGAACGCATATTTACTTATTTGATCTTTTAATAATAGGTAATCGATTTTGGTTCTTCGTGCTATGAACATCAACGCGTTTACACATACATACAGTCGCGGTTTTACCGAGCCCCCGAAGTTATTCTGGGCGCACACTATGGAATGCCCATCGACATGTGGTCGTTAGGCTGTATCCTAGCAGAGCTGTTGACTGGCTTTCCATTACTACCAGGAGAGGATGAATCTGATCAGCTGGCTTGCATCATTGAACTGTTAGGTATGCCACCTCCGCAATTAGTGGACTCTTCAAAGAGAGCCAAGAATTTCATCAGTTCTAATGGATATCCTCGCTATTGCACAACGACCATGGTGGTGGATGGTTCTAAAACCGTTCTCACAGGTAAGTGTCTGGGTTCTAGTCATGTAAGCTGTAAACATACCTACCTCACTGATCTGTGTTTAGGTGGAGTGTCACGTCGAGGTAAACCGCGAGGTCCTCCTGGAACTAAAGATCTGAAACACGCTCTGAAGTGCGATGACCCGCTGTTTCTGAACTTTATCCGACGTTGCCTCGAGTGGGACCCGGAAGCACGCATGACTCCTTCAGCTGCACTGAGACACGCGTGGTTACGTCGACGACTACCAAGAGCACCGTCAGATCAACCAGGCACGACGACGTCGACCGTAGCTGGAGCGACCACTAGACAGCCTCAACCACCACCTACGCAGCAACCCTCGCAGCAGGCACAACCGCAGCAGAGCGCTCCTAAATACAATAGCGTCAGGACTCCACCTCCGATGATGTCACGGTATCGCGCACAGCAGTTAGCCGCCGAGAAGCTCTCTTCCTGCCATGCGGGTGGCATTCTGCCCTCGATCACGTAGCATAATAACGATGTATGGTGTAAGTGTCTCATACCCCGCTTGTGCTAGTGGTGTTTGTCTGTCTTTACTTACACATTTAGGTTCTCGTAACAAGACAGACAGGCGTGTACTGTTTGGTACGCACAAGTGTGATTGTGATGTGCTTCGACAGCAATTGCAACAAACGTTTTTACGCGTTTTGGTTTAGTTTTCTCAGCGGCCGTCAGGCACGCCAATTTTTTGTGAGAAACTTATGTGATAATTCTTTTACTAGTTTTACGACGATTATTTTTAATTTTTTAATTACACTATTTAAAAAATAAATGAAATAGGAATTTTGAGAGAAAATGTAATTTTATATTTGAATAGAAACGAGTGACAATGTGTATTTTTTAATTGTAACATTTAGTATCTATATATATTATTACGTGCTTTTTGTTTTTTTATCGATGAATGCATGTATTGTCATTTATAATATTTTTAGTTAATGCTTATACAAATTTAAACACGTGTATCGAACTTATAATTGCCTTCGAGTATATTGATTAATTTTAAATGTCTTGACGACGATTCAGATTTGGATTTTAACGTATAGTGAGGGTTCTTACTCCCGACAGAAGATCAACTTATCTGATGTGATGATAACTTAATGACGTTGCGACGATAATAGTTTTTACCATATACATATTATACATTATACATCGCAATAAAAAAAAATCTAAATGTAATAAATACTGTTCTGATTTACAGTATACGATGGTGGTTTGGTAACTTGTTTACTCCGTTAACTACGATAGGTCTTGTAGCTCGGAATCCTTATTATATGGCTTGTATATCTCATAGTTGTAGTATTATGTCAACAAATATAAGTGTTAGAATATATTAATACATTTAGGACAAGTCATATGTCATATGATAAATCTCAATTGTAACAAAACACAAACTTATTATTTTAAAAATATGATTTACGCCTCAAATGTATCAATATATGGTGTTAGGTATGTGATAAACAAAATTTTGTCAGCTTTTTCAATAAAACAATCAATGTATCAATAAAAATAATAATTTTTTTAATAATAAATAAACGATTTTAATAGTAATATAGATTGTGATCAACACTGGAATTCGAATATTGAATTTTTGATTCTATTTCATTTATATTGATAATTTGAAAAGTACGTGTAAAAAAAAAACTAAAGAATAATTTTAACAAAAAAAAACATCAAAATAGATAAAGACTGAATTAAAAAAAAGTATCTACGAGTAACAAAGTTCTCTTAATTATTTAGATTAGTTTATTTAGTATTATTTAGTTGTATTGAAATTCTTGCCTGTATATCTGATAAATTTTGAAAATAAAATAATTTTTATACAATCAATGATATTTAAAAGTAATTTCAGTGTTTTCTATAAATACAACGTCTAATATAATGTAAATTAACCGATTGTCAGTGTTTCATATTAATCGTATAACTTAAAATATAAATATGTAAATGAGACGTGTTTGAGAAACTATCTATCGTATTATTTTAATTAAGTCGTTTATAATTTAGACAAAGGAAGATTGTTGTTGTGTTGAACGTATCAAGTTGGGTATGAGAATAATCAAACTGTTAATACTCGTTGAAAGACAGTTTGTATATTATATATATATAAATATATGATTAAAAAGACTGAACGGAAGTTAAGTCAAGATGAAGATATATTCGGGCTATCAAGTTGTAAAATAATAAGTGTGTAGTGTTGCAAGAATGATCGGTACTGTCACTCTTGACACTGTCGCCAGTGACCGTACGTCTGAAAGTAAAACGTATCAGTATCAAATTTCTTAGAACTGAAAATTTTATATCAATGTCGATAGATTTTAATTAATTAAACCAACGATTAGGAGCGTTAAATTTTACATAAAGAATAACTACGCTTAAATAAAATCAACTATTCTTATAAAAATACATAGCATTGAAAATCTACATTCTTGCAATACTTTGGTATGCTTTTGGAATATCATTTCTATTATGGAACCAAAAATTTTATTATTATTAATTAAAAAAGATCTATATTTGAAAAACCATTGTAGTGCCCTTAGTGATATATGGTATGTTAATAAATAAAAAAAAAACAAATTTAAAGTCAATATGCATTTTTAGCTGTTAATTTACTACTTAATTGAAATGGTGTAGAAATTAAGTATTTAAACATGTATTTATTTCAATGTACGTTGCTGCTTTCTCCGATACAAGCTATGCCTTTACTTTATTTAAAACATTGTTTCTCGTAAACACTGTTTTAAATCTCAAATGTGTTCATAGCCAGTTCAATGCCAATTTTATTTATATTTTATATACGAAATAAAAATAATATTCAATCAAACAAATAAATAAAGAATAATATATCGATTTGATAAGTAAAATGTTTAGCTATTTTTTAATACATAAAACTTACAAACAAGCAGTGAAGTACAAGAAACAATAAATTGTTGTTTTAAAAATCATAACATATCGAAACAATAAAAACAAAATACATGCTGTTTTATTTTTATTTTATTTTTTGTAAAACCATAAATTCTTGAACGTAATTAATGTAAAATGTAATTGATTTTATAATAAAAAGTGATATTTGTGGGAACAATCCAAGTATACAATATACATAATTAATACAATTTAAATAAAATACATAGTTAATTAATGTGATATCTCATAAATACTGAAATACTGAAAATAAAACACTTGTTTAATTATATTGATTTCTATTAAATAAATTAAATATTCAAGAATTTATCGTTTTTACTTCTGTTGTGAGCATTTGCTCCTATAGCAAGTATTGTTAGAAATAATAGAAATGTAATGATTTTGCTTTGACACGATAAATAAATAAGTGTTTTTTCTAATGTTACGTAACAAGTAAAATTTAAATGCAATTAAATATTTATGCTAGAATTACGTAGATATTAAATGAATTAATGAATAAAATCAGTATCATTAATTGCACAAAATGGCAGAATGGTTTCTGTATCCAAAGGTGTGTTGAATCAAGAATGTTAAGTGATTTTCGATCTCATAGCTTGCTATTTTACTTATTTATTAATCGATATTTTAATCATACGCGCAGTTTTTCTTTTTCGTGTTAATCTTGTAAATCAAGGCTCTTTTAGTAGTTAGAATTATTAAAAAAGCCTTGATTATTTAATTACCATTTACAATGTTATCGTCTAAGAAAAGAATTATATAATTTTGTTCTCAAATCACTATTAGATATATCTACTTTATATATATTTTAATGAATTGTATAAAAAATATATATTGTAAATTGGCCATAAGAAAATTACTTCTTCCAAACACTATTAAGGTATAATTTAGATTTTTATTATATAGATAAATTATATATATAATAATAATTAACTGCGAATGTCACGTATAACAGACAGAAATGTCAAACTACAGTTAATGCAATATAGTATTCTAGAATATTACTCTCTTTTAAGATAATTTTTCTCACATTACATTATTAGTTTGTAAGATCTCGACAACAGATAAATTCGTAGAAACCAATACTTGCTACGACAGTCTAGATTATTTCGGTGCTCTGTCGTCTACGAATTTTATTCTCGCTCGCAGTCGACCGAAACAAAATCAACTGCGAGTTTAGTATCATTATCGCTTAGTGTTTTTTTTTATTTTGTGTAGTTATGTTTAATATTTTTTGACAGCTACGGTTGAAACGAATTTATGAATCTTTTTCATTTTGAATTATTTCAGTTACACATAATTTATGTAGGTTTTTTCAGTGTGAATTCCAATGTATCGTGGAAAACAATCCTTTATGAAAATAAATACGGTACATATAGTATAAAATGTCTTTTCATTTATACACTACCTTATTACGTATTTCAGCTTGAGCAGTGCGATAGTGCACCAAGCCAACCTCACAAATAAAGACAAAGTCATATTAAAATTGCTTCAAATATTTCAATTTTATTAAAAAAAAATTTATAAACAGTTGTACGATATTTGAATAATTTAGACTTAATTGATTATACTTATATTGAATACACACATATCAAAATCAGGTTTACCATTAAAATCAATTTTTAATTGACAAAGTTTGATTTTAGTTAACGGTAAAAATGATCATGATATGAACAATTCAATATTATTGTAATGCTGCAATTGTATTGAATTACATGAATTGTAATTGTTAAAAGTAATATTTAATTTCCAAACATTTACTAATTAAATACATAATAAAGATATATAAAATTTGTTGCTTTTATTTTTTATGTCAAGCGTTAATATAATTTTCATCATTTTTTAAAGATGAATCCAACAAATACTGATTTTACTAAATCTGTACAGTATCTGTACATGCATTTATTTAAATATCTACGTCTACAATAAATTATATACCATGGAAAATACATTTCAAGTTAAATACAAACAAATATTGTATAAATATGCCAAATTCAGTCATTCAATTTTTGTATATTTTGGCACAAAACCATTTTGAGACAATTCGATGAATACTAATGTTTTATCTAATACGAAACAAAGGAAAAAAAAATAATAAAAAATAAAATAAAGAAAAAAAATTTATTTAAAATATATAAAATTTAAATATATATATATATGTACCTATTTGTAGCATTTATTTTGACAATTATGAACATTATTCGATTATTTAAATTATATTTTACATACCAAAATAAAATATATAAGAAAATGCATAAAAATAAATCAACCAAAATAGAAATGTCTAACGTACTTACGGAGAAAAGAAAACAAGAATTCTAAATTAAATTTTGATTGATTTAATGCACTTGTAAAATAAATATAAAATATAAATGATACCGAAAAACACTTATATATTAACATATCCAACTTAAAAACAAAATATCATCTGCACGCTTTCACTTATGCTTAAAAATTAAACTAGATTATTTGGAATGGAGTTTTACAAAGCCTAGACTCTACTATGTACACTCATCAAATGGTATTAATCAAATTTTTCATTGCGGTCGTTTTTAACACAATTACTGACGAGTGTACTTGTTCAGGACCTTTTAAACTATCAATAAATAACTCTAATTTAACAGAATTGTTACGACCAGTCTTTCAATTTAATACACGGTATTAGTGGTTTGGTTTTTTAATAATAATAAATAAATTACAAATAATATTGTGTAGATGATATTTAATTTGATACGTTAGTTGACCAGTGATTTTTAATAAATGTATAAATACAAATAAACATTATATATACATATATAAAATCATTTTGAAAAAGCAGTTAACATACAAGATAAGTATAAATGATTCAGTTCTAAGTTTGATTATATTGCGTGTTGTGTAAAAAGGTTTATAAAATATAAACATTTAATAAATATTTTTACAATTATTGCACGACTTATGAACCTGCTTCTCCAAAAAATGGAAGATAGGTTATGTATACAAGTATATTTGTATATATACACGTAATATATACTATATAATAATACAAAAATGAAAGCAAAGTGTGTGCAAGTACAAAGTACAGTAGAGCCTGGGAAAAGTTGGGCTTGTTCATCTTTCAGAGACTCTGCTGTATGTACAGTGTACACGTACACATTTTAGAGATAATACTTTTAATTTTTAGTGAGCTACCGATGAATTAATGGGAAGCCTCTACACCGATTCTGTAGGGCTCTGAAATTCAGAAAGGGCATGAATTGGATTTTGCACTTTTTTCTGTGAACCTTTACGGACCTTGGCTCTCACTTCTTCTGGTCTCTCCGGCCTCACCAATGGCTTTTTCTCTGGAGCTTTCATCTTCCAGACAACGATAGGAGACTGCACAAACAAAACAAAATTAATTTAAACAATGTAAATAAATGAGAAACAAATAAATTACCACTATAGGCCCTTGTCGAGTGTACTTGGTCGAAGCGACATAAGATGATTTCACCGTCAACACGACCGCATTCATTAAGTTTTTAGCCGCTTGGATCAACGAAGTTGCACTGTCAAGCTAAAAAAACAAACCAAAACAATTATAATCAGTGTTGAATTTATTTAAATTGATTTTCTTACCCCAGAAACGATTAACTCTCCGCTGATATTTTGAACATCAGCTTTTACTTTAGACGTTATATTCATTTGGTGGCAATAGAGAGCTATACGTTGCAAATAAGCTAACAGATCTTTCTTAGTAGAGCTCTCAGGACACTGATCTGCAATCTGTCTCGTTAATTTATCCAACTTAGTTCCGGCTTCGGATATTTTCTTTGCGGCGTTGATTACGTCCATTGTTGTCTTCAAAGGGCCACGTCCTCTATATTTACAGTTTAATTTTGTTAGAGATAATTCACAGTTTGTATTTTACGTAAAACACTTAGTATTATTTAACAGATACCTATATTATACTAAACCATTAAAGTATATCAAAAATGATTTACCTTATTCCTTCATGATATTTCTACTATTATAAGAGAAGCTTGTTAAAAATAAACAAAACAAATAACTCTATAGAAATTTTAAAAAACTACAAGATAATGTTCAAATTAAAATAAATAAATAAAAGCATTTATAAAATAGATGTTGATATCCATCATTACATTACATTCCAAAGCCTAGAAAAGAGAATATGTAATTGAAAATCCATTGACATACCGTGTAAAATCAGTCATTTCCATCATAATCATGCACATGTGTTTGGCAAGAACGATTATATCGTTTCCAGTGTCATCCCATTTTGCAACTTCTCTGTCAAACTTAAGTTTTTCACTACGGAAGAACTCCACCTGTTGCAAGATCTTCTGTTTATCTTCTTCTGGCATTTTCCTCATTGCTTCACGAGCCGTGGTTATTCCGCTTATATCCGGGTATTCGTCGACCCCGTGTTCTCCAGTATGGGCGCTTGCTGTTCAAAATAAAACCAAAACATGACAAATATAAACTCTCAATGGTATATTTCAATTTCCTTACATTTGCTACGTGTCTCTAATGTATAGTTCTCATCCAACTCCACATCTTCTGGGTCGAGATCTTCGTCAGCTCGATTCATAAGCACCGCACGTCTTATTTCACGTACACCGTCGTAAACCAGTCTAGAAGCATCGATGAAGTCGTTCTCGTCCACTTCTTTAGGCGGAGTGCTGGACAGAGCCCCGACAGCTACTGTTACTCGTTGTCCAAACTTTGGCATCACTTGGTCATGAAGAACCTGAATAAAATAAAAATACAATTACCTTTTCACCAGAGCTAACACAAGTACTCAGTTATTTAAATTTTCAAGTTAATATTTTTACCTTAACGGCTTCAAGAACTCTCTTGGTGTAGATGCAAGGTTCGTAGTTATTCATTTCTGCACCAACCACTGTACAAACGCGGTCCGATCGACCCCGAATAGCTCCAGCTGTTCTTTCTAAAGTATCGGCATCACCTTCTTGCAGAGCCAATACACACTTGTTCACATCTTCTAAAATATGACTCTCTAAAAAGAAATAACATTAATAACTTAAAAAATAAGTTAAAACCAAAAGTGCTGTACCTGATACCGCTAAGAAATCGTCTATGGTGGTTATATCATCAACAGCTTCAGTCAAAATGCGAACTTGTTTTTCCCAAGCTTTGCGGAAGACTTCCATGTTATCTTGAGCAACTTTACTGCGTGGCCTGGCTGCAAGGATACGAGCTGCATTGATCACTTGAGGACAGAGCGTTTCTATTTGAGCTGCAGCATAACGCACCATCTTAACTCCGTCTTCATTATTCGACATACTGCATACCAAGTTTGCAACCTCAACTAATTTGTTGGCGTGTTCTGTAAATATCAATGCACATTCTTCCACTTCTTTTTCATTGCCATTACGAGCTGCACTGATCAAAACTTCTAGTGGTGCGTTTGTCTCCAAAAAGCTGTATCAAATATTGATTTTTAAAGTGAGATATCGAATTTCATTTAACTTAATAAACATTACCTATCAGAAACATGATCCACAACAGCTTTACGTAGCTGCCTTCTCAAATCTCTTGTTTTACGACACATATTATCGATAGCACGTTCTAAACCATCACTCTGTTCTTTTTGGCCAACCTAAATACATATTTCACGTTAATCAGTATACAACAGTTGAATTTTAGAATCACTTACATTAGACATATATTCCGATAGTAAATCTTGAAGGGCTTGCCGTACTGCATTACATTCTGCAACAATTCTTTCTCTGCGCTCGTCTCTGGTGCACGAAGAATCAGCCATGAGTGCAGCTCCACTGATAATGCTCTCCAGCCTCTCTTCCAGCGACGGTCTCGTACGTACTTCGTTGTAAGCCAATGGATCCATAACCATACGTTCCTGTAATAAATAACCATTGACACAATCGTTAAATGTCAATTAATAAATATAGGAGTGAAAACTCACGTCAAAGTCATCTAAAGCAGCTGCCAATTCTCCAGGACCTTCGAACTGCTGCTGGTTGTTCTGTAAACCCTTTCCTTGAGCAACATCACTTATAGTGTTCACGGCTTCACAGACTTGTTTGTAAACATAATCACGATTGGCTTTGGCTGCAGCAAGCTCAGGATGTCTGACATAAACCTTAATATATTTGTTAGAATATGTACACGAGTGATGTCATTATTATTACTTACTTTTGAAGCTGTCAGCAACATTGTAGAATGTTTCTTCAGTACAGCTCTGGCAGCTGCCAAATCATCACGTAGTTGTGGATCTTTAAGTTCTTGTTGTCGTTTAGCAGCTTGATTTATTAACTCATTAGCATTACGATTAAAAGCTTCGATATTGTGTTCGAGTTCCGACTGACTTGAAACATTTTTAAGTTTTTCCAAATCACCTTCAACCTACAATATTTATTTTAATTGATTTCAAGTACAAACTCACTTGGTTATTGTTTATTAGATATTTAAATATCACTTACAACTCGTAGAGACTTCAAAAGTAAATGAACATCTACCATGTCGGCTAAAATCAATAGGCGTGTCACAGCTGACAGTAAATTTCTTGCAGCACGGACCATGTTGGCCCGTTTTAAAGATGAACAAGGATCTTCTGAGAACTCACGTGCAGCAATGCTCATAGCTTCACCAGTTCTACGGACCTCTTCGACAGCCGACAGCATTTCTTGTGTTATGTCAGGATTTTCGTATGCAATTTGTTCACCTTTCTCAATGAAATTTTGTGTAGCTTTCTCGACAGTACCGACTAAAGCATTTGCTCTTTTGGATTTCCCTTTCTTCTTTTTGCTCGGCCCTTTGGTATTTACTAAAGTAGTCACTTGTAAAACGAGAGGTTCCAATGTTTTCTCAACAGACATGGTTCTTATTTCCAAGTTTTTCGGATCCCATTTTAAGGATATTTGACCGAATTGATCAGCCATATCGACTTGGAATTTTGATTAAGAAGTCGAAAACAAAATAAAACCTTAAAAACTCTGTTACACCTTTATTTGTCACTTTACTACGTCACTTTTGGCGTTTAGTCATAGATGTTCGTTATCTAAAATGACTCATTCGATATCCTGCCGGTAAAAAAGAAATCCAGATTTTGCTAATTTTTAGTAAAATGAAAAAAAATTATTTTACATATTAATTATATAGATATTCAATCATACTTATATTATAACATTAATTAGGCTAAAATTTAGTATATGACACATAATAGTATGTGAGTTATGGTAGCTACAGCATTTTGACAAATTGTTGGGGTGGCATATATACATGCCTATGGGTTTGTAATCTATGTGTATGTGTACCCTTTATTCCTACGTCCATGAAACGCGCGCATCACATAATTGTCAAAGGTAACAGTACTCAAACTGTGGACACGTATGCGACCCCAAAGCGTATATTAAACAAATCGTCGACTTACAAGCAAAACACTTTAAGTTATATGTGAAATGTAAAATCAAATATGAATTATCGATCTTGAAAAAAACAGTTAACATGCGTCTACAGATTTTATACTTCATAACCTTCATTGCATTCGTAACAGCAACAAAAGTATGTATAGTGTTGTGCATATAAATAGAATTATATAAAATATACCATTAATTAATTTGCAGTTATTGTCACGTTTGAAAAATAAGTGAATGTGAATGTGTGTGAGAATTTCACTCACGTAAAAGTGTCATCTAGATTTGCGCGGAGGGTAAGGGGATAAAAGGACGCATTTCGACGCCGACGCTCTTTCTGTCCTTTTCAGACGGGTGTGACGCGTCTAAAATTGATTGTTCTATTAAATCCAGGTGTTCACAAGCGTACTAATATTAATATACACCTGTGTTTATTATTTATGTACGTCGATTGCCTAGCTTTATAATATGGGGTTATTTTATATTTTGCATTGTTAAAGTGACATCTTTTACAATTGTAATTGTATTGTATAGCATTGTTTATTTTGAATAGGTAGAATTGCAGTCTGTTAAATTAAAGTCTGTGTCTATTATTTTATTTTTCTGTAGAATAATGATGCTTCTAGACGCGAAATTTATGATCACAGAGGGCCTAATGGAGGAAAAATAAATGATGATCTCGAACATTGGAGTCCTTCGCATGGATTAGATGATGAAGATGGAGAATTTGGATCAGGTTTTCATTGTAAGTTTTAAATAAATACAGTAATATTCCGTACAGATCTAATTGAATCAATTTTATATTGCAGACAAAGAAGACAACAGAGTTACTGTAAACAAAGAAGAAGATAACAAATATTACAGTTTATATGACGAAGTAGTAGTCATGGATCCAGAAACAGAAGAAAGACAAACATCCTTCTTTGCCCAGCCTGGCATTCTTGCCGGTAAGTCACAAGATATTGTTTTTCATTGATGATTTATTAATCTGTTTATGTTTTATGAACAGCTGTTGTTGGTGGAGCAGTCGTAGGATTGCTGTGCGCTATTTTAGTAGTAATGTTCATAGTATATCGTATGCGGAAGAAAGATGAAGGCTCATATCCTCTGGAAGATAACAAAATGCCACCTGCGGCCAACGCTTGTGTTAAAGGCTCTAATACCGAGTTCTTCGCTTGAAACAAACCGTAAAAAACTTTATTGTTTAGAGAAAATGCTGTGGATATTTTAAGATTTAATGTCGATTTGTTTTTAAATAAACGTAGATCTTGATCAATTAACATTTGATAGTTCTTGTCTATTGTTTCAGTATTACTAAAATGATGTAGATATTTTTTACTCGCATTTATTTTTATACTTGCATTACAAGTCTAATTTTTTATGTTTTCTATGAAATGTGCCACATTGGTTTTATATTATAAGATATGTGTGATTATATGATATATAAATTTATTTATCTGTTGTTAATTAGTCGTGAATCAATTTACTTATTGTTGAATTTTATAGTATATTTTTCAATATTGTTTACTGAAAAATCTGTTTCTTTATGTTTCATGTAATATATGTGTTATACATCTAATGTAAATAAAATGTATCAAGAAACAGTGTATATTATTTAAGTAAATAACAATAACTTGTGTATAAATAACCCATTTATTAAACATTCAAAATAAAACAAGATACACGTAGGTCTCTCTTAATTTACATAAAACTGATTATAAAAATATATGTATAAACCCGTTTAACATACGTATCTATCAATAATGTATAAATCTCTTATCATAAACCCTGCGTCAAATTTCTATATCTATTATTATTGTATTTTATCAACCTGTTAAAAAAATTATTTTAAAAAGGACGGAAAACAAATTTTCAAAACAACTCAAATTATAAGTTTGACTTGAGGAACGGTTTCAGATGCAAGTGGAATGATTTATTCACAGGTTCTGCATTGAGGGGACTTTTGCTGGCCTCTTCAAATAGCCTTTCATAGACACGTCCATCATAAGAACCAAGAGTAGAGCCGAGAACTTCATCACTGAAATCAAAACTGTCGACCAAGCCCACTGCGTTCGGTCGGATTGCAGCTAATAAAGACTCTAGCCTCGTCTGGAGCCCGCACACGTCTGTTTCAGTTATTCCTGCGAACTGAAAACAACGATTATATCAGAAATGTCACAACACACAGATAAAACATGATAAAACTCACTCTGATCATGTCACCGATGTTTTTAATTGCTGTATTCACCGCGTACAGTTCGCACAGCTGCATCATCACTTTAAGGAGAGGTTCTGATAGTTCCTTTATGCCTCGTACATGTTCATAGTACTTCTCAACAATGATTGTGCGACAGTGCGACTGCAATATGAAAAAAAGTTAAATCAAGAAGTTTCAGCATGAACAAAAATCAATACTTACTTCAGCAGCACGCACTAATTCTATAGATGTAGCGTTCCATGCGTCTTCAGGACAAAGACCTCGTTTAACACGATCGTCAATATGTTCTGCGCTCAGTTTTATTCTCCTGAAAAATAATCATTCATTCAGAAATGTATTAGGCTAGAAATGTATTGCGAATGTACTTACGAAGCGCTGACAATTTTCAATGCAGCTATTACAGAAGGTACGTCGTTTTGCCATCGGACTCTCTTGACATTATCCTTTATATACTCTTGCAAATACTGTACTGTTGGTGTCATTTGAATTCCAGATATCGCCTGCTTCCATGTTTTGATCAAATATCTGGCTGTTTGCAAGTACATGACAGTATTTTCACCTTCATAAGTACAAGCTGCAGTCACTAATCCATAAGTAGCAGGTAAATTAGAACTTGTCATGTATCCATGTCCACCACAAGACAATCGACATTCTTCTATACCAGCTGCACAATCTGCTGTCGACACAGCTTTCAAACAACAAGAAATTGCGTGCAACTGTATCAAATATTACCTTTATCAATAAATAATAAACAGAACAACTGAATTTACGTACCTCAGGTAATCTATCCAAATCTCCTAGTTCTAGCTCAGAGCTTACGTTATTGTACATGTCCCACAGCCAAGCGGCACTGAAACGGAAAGCGTACGTTGCTGCGATGTGAGGGAACAGTTTGTACTGTTGTGTTACAAAGTTTAAAATCTGGGGCTCTGGTTCACTGTAACAAAATATTATATTTTAGACTTTCTCGGCTTTTGAATACAAGATAATAACATACTCTATTTTGATTTGTGACTGATGTCTTACGGCACTGTAACGCACAGCAATCGTAACAGCTTTTGATAAATAATTGCTCATATCTTGTACCAAAACTACCCGCACAAACATCATTGTTCCATATGTCAATTTACTGCTCGGAGATTTTACGTAAGTGCCATCTTCCAAGACTTTATTATTTTTCATTAACATTTGGTTTCTGGGTATACGGACATTTTCTAATCCTAAATACCCATTGTTAGTAGCATTCATTCCTAATTTAGTTCCGATTTCTCCTATCTTTATACCGGGAAGAGGCATGTGCGTTTCTTCATCGCGTAGTTGTACAATGAAAGGATGTATTCCATGGCATTCACCTTTGGTATAAAGCTGTGCTACGACTACAGCATGGTTAGCTGTATGTGCCACTGTTGAAAAAAAAAAACATAATAAATAAGAGTGTTAAAATTTAAGTTATGCTAACATACATCCACCGGGCCACCATTTATACGCTGTTAATGTTGGACTGTTTAAAACAAATTCTTGTGTTTCAGGGTCATATGTAGATGTTGTTTCTAAACCTCGGATAAACGTACCGTGCCCTAATTCAGTCTAAAACAAAATAAAGTATGTTTTGGTATATAGTCATTACTCAGTTTAAATAAATATTACTTGGGCATATGTTCCTATAATACTGCAAGTCCATGCTTTTTGTATCCATTCTGCTTGCTGTTCGACTGTGGCTTGTCCCAGAAGAGTAGGAATAAACATGACATAATGCAGAGTTATCGGGTTACCGTCCTTTAAAATTGCACTGCCTAAAAGTCCACCCAGTATTTGTCTGTAGCTGTCCATTCCACCCTCTCCCAAATTGTGGAGCTCTTGAACTTTTCTGAACAAGACACATGCTTTACGTATGGCTTGTTCGTATTTTTCTTTGTGACTTAAATACTCATTTGGTATTGTATCCTGTAGTTCAGGATCCGATAAAAAATATTTCTCTGAATATATGAAAATGTTGCATTAGAAATATATAGAATTATAATTAGGTACATTTTAAATACCTCGTTTTTTTCGTTCTCTAGTCTTTTCTACTCCCCCATCCAGGAAATGAGTTAGTTCTGTAGAATTGAAAGTACATTTTTCTCTTTCCTTTTTCAAATCACTATTTACAATTCCCTGTTTTGCTGGCATTTTGCTAATGTCATTAACTATAGTGAGTGAGCAAAAATTTTTATTTGTTTCAAAAAACACTGTATTTTATCTACGATTTTATTCTTATCTGCTTTTATATCACTTTAGACTTTGGTTTTACAAGATCCCAACTTCAATGTCATTGTTATAAGATTAAAAAAATTGATAGAAATTAAGTAATGACGTCGTGCTTACGTAAAAAACCGGTTTCACTTTCTTATAATTAATTTTATTGCAGTTCTTTTCTTTCCTGTTTATTTACATTTATAATAAATACCACATAAAAACTTTATTTCTTTTATTTATTCCTTCATAAATGTGTTACAGGTTATCTTAAAAATAGAAATAAGAGATAAAACAATAATAAAAATATCTAACACTTATTTATCTAATTTTATAAATAATTATTTTGCGCTAGTATGGGAAATATGGATTAATAAAATGAATGATTTGCAAAAAAATCGTTTAAATGTTTTGTTATTGTTTGAAGGATGACAGCAATCCTATGGAATGAAGTTAGGCAAATAGAAACGTCATAATGTCGATCATTGAAATTGTCAACGTAGTCTCGAACCCAACCTCTGCAAAGGTGGTGCAAATCTTTCAAGTCGCCATCTTCTCTCTTGCAGCACGTTGTGTTTTTAACATCGTGCAGTTATGAGGTATGGAAAATATATACTTTATTTAAAAAATAACATTAATATTTAAATGTAATATAAACTTAAAAGTAATTCGCTTCGATTCAAGCCGATTTTTTTTTAAAATAATGTGTAGTTTCATAAATATGTGTATTTGAAAATGTACACACATGGCATAATTGCTTTTTAATATACGTGTGGAGTTATTGTTTAATTATTACTTATTTATGTGTTTGTTTTTATGTTATAATAACTGTTATGTATATTTTAAGTAAATGTTTATGGTTAAAATATAATAACAGTAACCTAACCTATATGAATTTACTTTATGAAATATTTGTGTTAACGTGTTTTATTTTGTGTTCCAGTTCTTTAAAATTACAAAAGAGGCTAGCAGCCTCTGTTATGAGATGCGGAAAAAAGAAAGTTTGGTTGGATCCTAATGAAATTAACGAAATAGCAAATACTAATTCGAGTAAGTGTTATATCGTAACATTTATCAAATACATATTCATTTTAAATTGATTTTTAGGGCAGAACATTCGTAAACTCATTAAGGATGGGCTGATTATTAAAAAATTGGTAGCAGTACATTCTCGTGCTCGGGTCCGTAAAAACACAGAAGCTAGAAGAAAGGGACGTCATTGTGGTTTTGGTAAACGTAAAGGTACAGCCAACGCACGTATGCCACAGAAGGTGAGAGTGAAATATATCATGTGTGTGATATAGAGTTGAAATGTTGACGGTCGTGTTTAATTACAGGACTTATGGGTACAAAGAATGCGTGTGCTTAGGAGGTTGTTAAAAAAATACAGAGAAGCTAAGAAAATCGACAGGCATCTGTATCATTCCTTGTACATGAAAGCGAAAGGTAACGTGTTCAAGAACAAGCGTGTGTTGATGGAATACATCCACAAGAAGAAAGCTGAAAAGGCCAGAACAAAAATGCTTAGGTATGTTTTAATTTTCTTTAGAACCTAGTCAAGATTTAATTGATTTTGTTTAATTTTAGCGACCAAGCTGAAGCTAGACGTCAAAAAGTACGTGAAGCTCGCAAACGACGTGAAGATAGAATCGCGTCAAAGAAACAAGAGTTATTACAATCTTACCAGCGTGAAGATGAAGCGGCTACTGTTAAGAAATAAAGTACTATGTATTACAAATGCTACATATAAAATAAAAGTTTTGTAAAAATAGTTATTCTCTACTTATTTCCCTTTTCCATGTGTCATATATTATATAAAAAAACCAAACGAATTAATGATAATAAAAGTTATAAAATGGTTATATATAAATATAAAATAATTTGTCATTTATTGAGAGCCACTGGCATAGCACATAGATAATAGTTAATTGTTGAAATGTGTTTCTTATCTATTGTTTTTTATCGACTATGTTCGGTAAAGTTCGTATGAGATCGTCTTATTATAAATGTACGGGAGAAATGTGACGTTTTGTTAGTGAATACATGAAGGATATTAAAAAAATTATACATCTGTGTAATCGTATAATCGCTGAGTATTTTTTTAAAATAAATGTTTAAAGCAAAGTGATGAAGTTTAAGAATAAATATCCTGTTTAGTTTTATTTAAACATAGAATAAAGCGTATTGTGAATACTTAAGATGGCGGCAAAATAATATAAAGACTGAATAAAGTAACTGATATATATTTTCTTCGCGAAATATGTAAATAGTATGACTAAAATTAGTATTTTTTTACATTAAAGTCGATGATTTGATATTGTATATTGTATTCCTTTCGGGTGTGTGTATTTTATTGATGTTTACTTTTGTCATTAAACTAATGTGATATGATTCATTTATAAATACCGCTGTATGCCGACTTCAAAAGTATTGTATTGCACCCGATTATAAATTGTGTCTAAAATGAATCTAAAATTAATTAAATTCTGATTAAAACGCAGGTGAGTACGTATTTCATATATCATTTGTTAGATATATGTAGGTACTTATTTAACATCAACGTTTTAATGTGTTTTTTTTTATTGTGTTCATCATAAATTGGCTGTCCACAAAGTTTTACGTCAATCATTTGTTTTTGTTGCTTAAGATTAAATTTAATCAGTTATAGTTATTAGAAGGGTCAATAATTAAGACACAAAATAACTAAAATGAAATCAGAATAATAATGTAAATTAAGTTGAAAAATACATTAATGTCATGAGAATTGTAAGCCTTATTTTCACATAACTGCTTTAAATTTATTTTGAAATTTCATAAGATAATAAAGTGTTATGTACTGTCATAATCAGTATTTTAATTTTGATCTGATGTAATTTATTATTATTTCTGGTGTGATAACTTATAATTTTGTTATTTTTGAAATGTTCTTTATATAATTCTTGAAGAAATGAGTTTGTGTTTATTACATGTTTTGCTTTACATTTTTATCGAACTATACTTACTAAATGTATACACATTTGAGTTGTTTATATCTGACACTGTTACCAAATTAATTTGATGTTATTTTAGATGCATATAGCACAGGTGCACAACGGTCTATCAGAGGCACTGCCATGACCATTAGCAGCGATCCTTTGCTCTGGCTAGGGGTGGTGGCCTTGATAGTGATGGTAGTATCGTCTGTCTTGGCCGGTACGGGGCCCCTCGTGGCTCGATATCCGAGCAGAGCGCATCCTCATTCTCACGAGTATCGATTCACTCACATGGCTTTGGATCCCAGAACGGGGCAGCTGTATGCCGGTACGACCAATCGACTATTGCAGCTATCACCTCGTCTTGATCTACTGGAAAGTGTTTCTACAGGTAATTACATAGTTCTTATTGTTTCTGAGAAGATGGTGCTTATATTTTTGTGAATATTTAATTTGATTTTAGGGCCCAGAAATGACAGTCCTTTGTGTCATGCGAGCGGTTGCAGCAATCTTGATATTGAGACTCCCCTTACGGATAACGTCAATAAAATCTTGATAGTAGATACGGATGGCAGACGGTTAATAGCTTGTGGTTCTTTATCTCAAGGCGCATGTCACAAATATCAATTGGGAAATATCTCCCTCGAGGCAGAGTATTTACCTACAGGGATTGCAGCTAATGATGAATCAGCTTCTACTTTTGCTTACATCGGACCCAAACGATATAACTCGTGGGGCCGGTCTAATATTCTCTACGTCGGAACTACTTTTACAAACAATGGTGAATACCGCCACGATGTTCCTGCTATTGCCAGTCGTAACCTGGATGATCTCATGATTGCTGAATATTCATTTTCTAAACAGTCGCAGCTCAGTATAGATGTTAAGTATCGTGATCATTTTTTGGTGCAGTATGTGTACGGATTTAATGCTTCGGATTATGCTTACTTTGTCATTGTTCAGAAACAATCTCATCTCCAAGAGGAACTGGGTTATGTTTCGAGGTGAGTGTAAATTGAACTGTCTTTAGATAAATATCATTGATTGATGTTTTTTTGTGTGTGCAGGTTGGCAAGAACTTGTATAAGTGATGCTAATTACGACAGTTATACTGAAGTGACTCTACAGTGTACAGACAAAACTGTGGATGGTGAAACAATCAACTACAATCTAGCGCAAGATGCTAAGGTTACAAGGGCTGGTGAAGAGTTAGCTTCCCGTTTAGAAATAGAACCTGACGCTCACGTTTTGGTGGTCGCTTTCCGGCCTTCAAACGGTATAACCAATGAACCTCAGTCTCATTCTGCACTTTGTCTCTACAGTCTCAGAGAGATAGAAAGCAAATTCAATGAGAACATACACATGTGCTTTAACGGTAGTATCAAGTACAGAAATATGGCATATGTCTCAGGACCTATCCTAGATGGAAAGTGTCCTAATGCAGGAGTAAGTTATTATTTTTTACTGTTCAAATTTACACTTGTAACTTATATTTGATGTTCTTTTTTGAATAGATGTCTGGAAATATCCAGAGCTTCTGTGAAGTCGGTCTGAAAATAAGTGGAGTAGCTCCTATTGTCGGTCAAGCTTTACTCACCTTCCCGAATACTTCATTATCTTCGGTTACAACTGCTTCACCTGGAAATCATCTGATGGCTTTCTTGGGTACGACAAGCGGGCGTCTGAAAAAGGTCCTGCTTTCCAGTCTGGAACCATCGGATTATGAAGAAGTGGTCGTAGATGAAGGCGGTGTGATTCTTCCTGACACAACGCTATCACCTAGCCGTGACTTCCTGTATGTTCTATCTACCTCCAGTATCACTAAAATGAAAGTTGAGACTTGCAACAGTTATGGAAACTGTTCAACTTGTCTAGAATCAAAAGATCCGTACTGTGGTTGGTGTTCTTTAGAGAAAAAGTAAGTGATATTGAATCTTGATAAAGTATCATTATTAATATTAAAATTTGGGGAATTATTTCAGATGTACAGTTCGTAGCGCTTGCCAGAAAGCAGCACACAGTTCTCCTAGATGGCTAGCTTTGAGCACTGGACAACAGTGCATTGACTTTGAACAAGTCCACCCTGACAGAATACCGATAACTCAAATGACTACGGTTAAACTGTTAATACGTACCTTACCAGAACTGCCTACTGGTGCCAAATATAAATGCGTGTTTGGTTCCGCCCCTCCTATAGATGCTACAGTCATCTCATCAGGTTTGTAAAAAGAAATAACACTTGTGATAAATAATACTTTTGCGTTTTTTTTTATAGGTTTATCTTGTCCTACACCAGATATACATAATCGACCAGTTATCAATGGTCCTCAGGACCACATATTAGTATCCCTTTCCGTTAGATCTTCTGAAACCAATAAAGACTTTGTGTCACGTAACTTTGCCTATTATGACTGTTCCCGTCACACAACTTGTGCAGAATGCGTTAAATCACAGTGGGCTTGTAACTGGTGTGTTTATGAAAACAAATGTACTCATGAAACATCTGTTTGTCAGAAAATAGCCATCAGCGGTGAACACGTAAGTTGAACATCTGTTTTTTCCCTGTTTCTATTAGACTTTGAATTGTTTTATTGTTTTTATGTATTTATATGATTACAGAACCCAACGTTTTTGCCTGAACACGGGGCTAGTTTTTGCCCGAGGTTCCGTTTACCTGAAGGAGGTGAAGCTGTTCTCTTACCGAATAATGTTCCGCACGAGATTAAATTTGAAGTAGAGAATTTACCGAGGCCCCAACCGGGACATACTGGTTTTCAATGTATTGTTCGTATAGAAGGTGCAAATATGCTAGTTCCTGCGAGAGTCGAGCAAAATCGGTTTATTATTTGTGATAAAACCACAGTAAGTAAATGAACAGTCCAAATGACACTTTTCACTACTGAACTGAATTATTTTTACAGTATTCTTATAACGCATACATCGGTGAATACAATGCATCTGTAAGAGTTGTGTGGAACCGTAACCATCACGTGGATGAAGCTGCTGTTACTTTATATAAATGTGAGATCCTTGGGTCCCATCGTGAACATGCTGACTGTTCTCTTTGCATAACGAGGCATGCCAGATACAGATGCAACTGGTGTGGATCCAGCTGTGCTTACGCCCCTTCCTGTCAACACGTACCGCACTCAGAATGTCCTCGACCTCGGATAGATGTCGTAAGTAAGAACTGCTACAATTATGTTTGTAGATTTTGACAATGCTTATTTGTACAGATAAAGCCTTTAAGCGGGCCTGTCGAGGGAGGAACTCTAGTGACAATCGAAGGAAGCAATCTTGGACTGAAAGAAGAAGACGTACGTGACAAAATACATGTGGGAGAGATACCTTGCACTTTGACAAGTTACGAAGTATCTGTGAGGATAGTTTGCATCACCGGACCTTCTCCTAGTCGTACAGAGCTTACAGCGCCCGTGATAGTCGGAAATGAAGCCGGTTTCACATCTTCTTCGGTCCAGTTTAGTTATAAAGATATCAAGCTTGTTTCTGTGTACCCTCCTTTCGGTCCAAGGTCTGGAGGAACGCAACTAGCCATAACTGGACATTATCTAAACATAGGAAACGAGATAACTGCGTATCTTGATGAACTTCCTTGCAGAGTTAATCTCACACAGGCTTCGAGCAGTAGATTGACCTGCAGGACATCTAGAGCGTCACTTCCTTTTGCTATTCGTAGATTGACGCTCAGTATCGATGGAGCCAACAGAACTCTTGTAGGGAACCCGTACAACTATACTGTCGATCCAACCATCATGGAAATAAAGCCTCTCAAGAGCTTTGTTTCCGGTGGACGTATGATTACAGTGCACGGAACTAATTTAGGTAAATTGTGAGACTAAATACCTGGAAAAGATAAACAAAATAACAATTGAATATATTAAATATATTTGTTTTAGATACTATTCAAACACCTGAAATGGAAGTTTACATGGACAAAGATCTTTCTAGACCTCTTAACAAGACTCTGTGCACGGTTTTAAATCCAAGTCAAATGGAGTGTCCTAGTCCTGCTGTAGATTCACATTTATTCTTCACAGGAGGACGGATAGGGCATAGCCTTCAACATCGTTCCCAACAGTTAAAAGTATGTATATTTTATAATCTTCAAATTGAGGCCAATCAATATCAAATTGGTTAAGTTTAAAAGTTAATAAATATGACTCATAAAGCCTAAAAAATATCACCTGAAAGTAGTCAAATACATTCTATTTATTATCTATTAGTGTCAATTTTAACATGAAAAGGTATAGTTTTTATTAATTTTATTTTCAGTCAAGAGAATCTCAACTTAATCTTCGTATTGGCTTCATCATGGATGATGTAGAATCTGTAAGAGATTTAGAAAAACATTTCCCAGATTTACGTTCCCAAATGTCTTATGTCGAAGATCCCAAGTTTTTCCAGTTCCCTAATAATATTAAACTGTATAAAGGCGATACGCTAGTTATAGAGGTGAGAATATACTCTTAAAATTCATAATATTTAAACTCTTAATTGTTGTTTTTTTCCAATCAGGGTGAGAATCTTAATGCTGCAAGCGATGAATCTGATGTTAGAGTTACTATAGGGTCACGTCCTTGCAATGTCACCAGTCTGGCATTAACGCAGCTTGTCTGTTGGCCTCCTGAACAACAACCAGATGCAGACGGAGAAATAGATGAAGACTTTGATGATGACTTTAACACCGATGCTCCGTTAGTCGTCGTTAGAGTTGGAAAATCTCTCAGATTTCCTATTGGTCGTTTAAGGTAACAATAAATTGAAAAACGATAACGGAGTAAATTAAATTATTATGTGTAATATTTTCAGATATGATGTGGCGCGTTATGCCACTTACCCTTTCCCTTCAGAAGCTGTGGCCGGTGTAGCAGCTGGAACTTTAGCTCTTCTCGTACTGTTTGGTATAGTTTTAGTCGTCTACTGTCGTAAAAGCACTCAAGCTGAACGCGAGTACAAAAGAATTCAGATTCAGATGGATACGTTAGAAAGTAACGTAAGATCTGAATGTAAACAAGGTAAAATCAACTAGATAAACATGTTTCTTTATATTAATACTTTATTATTTCCGTTTATAGCTTTTGCAGAGTTGCAAACTGATATGACAGACTTAACAGCTGATTTGGAAAGTTCAGGCATTCCAACTTTGGATCATATGAATTATATAATGAAAGTATTTTTCCCCGGGGTCATAGATCATCCTATATTGAATGCACCTAAGGTACGGTTACCTTGATATGTTCTATAGTATGTGTATTTTCAACTGTTCTTATTTTAGATGCGCATGAATACACCTAGAAGTAATTACGACGCTGCAATGTTGCAGTTCGAACAATTAATCAACAATAAGAGTTTTGTTTTGACTTTTATCGAAACTCTGGAAGCTCAGAAATCATTTAATATCAGAGATAAGTAAGTACAACGTAGAGAATTATATTTAAAACCTGTAAAAGACATTTTTAACGTGTGTTTTTGATTGACAGAGTCAACGTGGCCTCTCTTCTGATGGTAGTGTTGATGTGCAAAATGGAATACGCGACAGACATTCTGAAGAGCTTGCTTCTACGTCTAGTTGATAAATCTGTGTGCACCAAACACCCTCAGCTGATGTTACGTCGCACAGAATCTGTCGTAGAGAAAATGCTGACAAATTGGATGGCGTTGTGCATGTACAGCTATCTAAAAGAGTATGCAGGCGCTTCATTGTTCCTGCTCTTCAAAGCAATCAAACATCAAGTTGAGAAGGGTCTGGTAGATACTGTCACTCATGACGCGAGGTATTCTCTGTCAGAAGAGAGGCTGCTCAAAGAACAGATTGATTATTCCGTAGTGGTAAGATTTGTTCTCAAATAAACTATCAAATTATTCAAGCTAAGAATATAACATTATTTTTTTGTGTGTTATTTTAGACGTTACATATTGTACAGGATGATTTAGATGAAAAGGTGCAATGTAAAGTTTTAGACTGTGATACCATCAATCAGGTGAAATCAAAAATATTAGACGCCTTGTTTAAGAACACTCCATTTTCTATGAGGCCTTCCGTACATGAAGTGGATCTCGGTAAGTAAACACACTTGTGCAAAGATTAAAGTATATTATAATATTACAATCTTTAGAATGGAGGAATGGCCGAGGAGGACATCTGACGTTACAAAACGAAGATCTGACTACTAAAACAGTCAATGGATGGAAGAGATTAAATACTTTAAAACATTATGGAATAAAGGATGTTGCAGTTATGTCTCTGATATCTCGGCAAAACGAGAGCTTTACACCTAATTGTAAACAGCCTTGCCATAACTGTGAGTATCAGACTTCTTTATTTCATTGTTTTTAAAATTACTAATAGATATAGACCAGAACAGTCAATACTTCAAGTACTTTTTCATAATAGTTTGATTTTAGCAAGTAAAGTACCTACTTTAATAAACTGATATTCAACAAATATAATTTATCTTCTGGTACAATTTAAAATTATATGCAGGAAGTGGGTACCGCATCAATAATATTATGTTTTTTAATTCTACACTATTTAATTTAGATTATTTTAATGAATATTTGCAATATATATAATATTATATATTCAAATACTTTTAAAAATAGCAAAACATACTTGATACTTGAAGTATTTTCACTAACAATGAGTACTTATGAGAGCTTTGACGTAGACACATGCGTACTGAACGGTATCTAACATTTTCTAAGGTACAGGGATGTATCTGGGCAATTCCCAGTCACACATACTCGCCAATGGAGACATAGAGGCAGGCATCAACCATCACGTGTTCCATCTGATCAAACCTCCTGAAGAACAGCATTACCAGAGCTGTCGGACATCTGAACGGACGCACAAAGCCATTCCAGAGATATTCCTCACGCGACTTCTCTCAACCAAAGGAACCATCCAGAAGTTTGTAGATGACTTTTTTGCGACGGTTCTGACGGTCAACGACGCCCTACCTCCAGCTGTAAAATGGCTGTTTGATTTGCTCGATGACACGGCCAGGAGACACGGAATCACTGATCCAGAAGTGGTCCACGCCTGGAAATCAAACAGCCTGCCGCTGAGGTTCTGGGTCAATTTCATCAAGAACCCGGACTTCATATTCGACGTCAACAAGACCGTGACAGTGGATTCATGTCTGTCCGTTATAGCTCAGACGTTCATGGATGCCTGCTCGACGACTGAACACAGACTGGGTAAAGACTCGCCTTCTAACAAGCTGCTGTTTGCCAAGGACATCCCAAGGTACAGGGAGATGGTTGCTCGTTTTTACACAGCTGTAGCCCAATTACCTCAGATATCAGACCAGGAGATCAGCACGGCCATGCAGAGGCTGTCAGTCGAACAGGCTGATGAGTTCGACACTATTGCAGCTCTTAAAGAGTTGTACATCTATGTTGTCAAATACAGGGATCAGGTATGTCTCTTTATTGTCTCTGTGTTTTGGTTTTGTGTGCATCTGACTGTTGATTTTTCTGACAGATATTGGAGGCTCTGGATGTTGATATTCACTGTAGGAAGCTGCAGTTAGCGCGGAAGTTGATCAACGTCGCATGCACGCTTGAGGGAGACACGATAGACGTACAGCTGTGCTGACGACTGCTGGCACCTCCCCCGTATTCACCAAATCCTTGGTTCACTTTCTCGCCATAACTCGTCACCGCATGCCAAAATTTATATTTCGTACTTTTTTAAAATGCGTATTTTATTGAGTCCCGAGCGTTTACTGTAGGCAAGTCTGATCTATCCGTGTATTTTGAAATTTGAAACATGTTTTTCGTACCGACTGTGAAAACTGTTGTAATATAAATTATTCTAGGACGATATGTGCAAGATGTATTGAATTGTGCATTTAATTATATAATATTGATAGTTATATATATATAAAATACCAAGTGGTCACTTCAGTTCTCTTGAGAAGCAGTTGATATTGACACTGACTGCCAATCTAATGCAACAAAAATACAAAGTCCAAGTCAAGTATTATTTGAATCTCTACACTTTTATTTATTTACCTTTTTTATATGAATTTTATATGTATTCATATCAAGGATATGATATAAAGAAACATACAGTTGTTTGGTTTTGTTTCATTTCTAAATTATAAATGTTTATAATTAGTATATTTAATATAGAAACATGAAATTCGCATAAGAAATGGTTTGACATTTATTTATTTATACGTACTGTCATAACTATAAACTTGAAGATCTCATTCTTGTTATCTGAACTCCATTCACACTAGACAAAATGAAAATATTCATTGTTGATTAATTCTGTAGCTGATAGAACTTGAATTAAAATAATTATTTAAATCGGTGATGATGAACGAGGTATAAAAATAACGGTCAGATTTAAAAGCCATCACCGACTTGAACGGAACAAGTTTTGTAACTAATATTGTTATTTATATTGTAAAATAGGTTTATAAATATAGGTTAGGTAATGTTTACTAATAAATAAAAGTATTTTTCATAAAATGTTTGTATATGTAAATATAAGAATATTTTGATTTAGGTTCTGTCGGCTTTTAAATGAGAACAGTTGAATATTTAAGACTAACCGGTCACTAATATGAATGGTGTGAAAGTTAACTGACACTCTCTGAGAGGAGTATTCCTCCCGTCCATAAGCAGATCGAATGCCACTGTTATTATTTTTATATTAGCGTTTACGAGGAACAGTACTTAGCAATACGTACACCGTACACTCTGTTGAGGGTTTACCGATTGACCTTCGTGTGTATTTCTGTGTTGGGATTGCCGGTTGTTGGATCGCTGTACTTATTAACGTAATGATTCTTTTTTATGTACCGAGAATGTTTATTTGTTTGTTTGGTACAGATCGAGTTGTAGTATTATTTTTTATGTTGATTTCAATTTGAAACTGATTATATGAACCGTGACATTGACATTAGACATTGTAACTGTGCGATTTTTAATTTAAGTTTGTTTTATATTATTGATTAGGCAGCCCTACGCTGAGACTTGACAAACAGCTGTGATAATTCAATGCAAATGTCATAATTGCCCGTGACCCGATCTGTATTTTAAACTTATTTTTATTTTTATCATAATATGAGAGACAATAATAATTGTTTTTCCAGTATATTTAAAATTAAGCAAAAGGGTTTTATATTTTTTGTGGTGGGTGCGTGTATGTGTGTGTGTATTGTTTTTATTGTGTTGTGTTGTTGAACGGTCTGAAAGATTGATGTTTTTAAGATATGTACGGCAATCTCAGCAACGTCGAATAATTTATGTTTATATTCTGAAATAACTATTATATATCCATTATAAAATACCACTAGATAAAATAGATATTATTATTTACGACTATTAATAACTGCGTGTATATATTTAGAGTAAGGCTGCTACGTATTGATCGTAACGTATATCTTTATGATCATTTAATGAATTAGTGAGATGTGTATTGGTGGAATATTCTGCCGCAGTTTGCTGAAGCGAGCATTGGCTTCGGCTGCTATTTTGTAGGTTATTCAAATAATATAATGTACATTTTTGGCGTCCCTGGTGAAAATTGTCGAATGAATATATTATATACAAAAGTTTATGTTTTGCTGTTTTTCTTTAAACCCCTATATTTAAATATTATGTAATTGGACATTTCATACAGATAATGCAAATTGAAATTACCTTTATAATAAAAATAACAGAAATCAGATAAATTATTCTATTAATTAATCCTGAAAGTACAATTAAAGGAAAAGGCTTTTCTTTTAAAATACTTCAAAACATTACGTTTATTTAGTTAAATAATGAAATTAATAATTAAAAATTTGGTAATATGTTAATTTCATTATTTCACTGCGAATAAATTTAATGTTATAAATTGAGTGGCACACTGCCGTCAGCACGTGGCGATATATACAAAAATAAGAAACTGTTGCCATGGATACAGAATAATAAAATGGCTGGAAACTATTCGGCAACCTTAGAGATATAATATCACTAAGAAACGAGTATATGCACCTGCCAACTGAAGAATAGTAAAAATGACGCTTCCCGAATAGACCCTAAGGTTTCAGTGATGTAATTCAATTGGCCAGCTTTGAATATGATGTTGCTATGCACGTTACGTAGTTTTAATCGAGAGTATATAATTTATTTTATAATTATTTATACAAATGTGAAGTTTTAATAGTGATTTTAAATGTTATTGTTGGTTTTAAGATGATAGTGTATAGATTAAAATAATATTAATGGTATTTTAAACCGAGGCAGCAACGTACGGCAAGAATGATTGTAAAATGACATGGAAAGTTTTTAACGTAATTACATCGTGTATAACAGTTAAACGGCATATCTAAAGTTTTGATTGAACACCTACACTTAATAATTCGTTATGGAAGGACACTTATAATGTCGTTTGACCTTAAAATGTAAACATAATCGTTGCTATTCCGTTATATATACCCACCTAAAAACTGATATGTACAGATTGTCAGAAAATACAAACACAGCAACACGGGGTTATAATGTAAATACATGATATAAACATCAATGATGAATATAAAAAACATAAATCAATGTTATGTATGATATTTTTCAACAGCATCCATTAAATGGAGAATATACCTAATCTAGTTAAAAATATATTTATTTGATAGCTCTAAAGAGCATATTTTAATCACTCTAATATAGATGTACATTGTATTATATAGTTTTTATTTTACCGACATAATATGAAAGTATTTATTTGACAAATAAATCTATTGATAATCGCCATGGCGCTAGAAAAAGATCTCTTGTACGCTTGCGAGATAATAAAAGGGCGTCTGTACTTTGTCACTTTGGGCACGTCTGAAAAGCCAAAATCCACAATAAACAGTCACTACTTCACTATTGATAAAGAACTGGTTTATGAAAATTTCTACGAAGACTTTGGACCTCTGAATCTGGCAATGCTCTATCATTACTGTCAGAAACTAGACAAGAAATTACGAGCTGTCAATCTTTTAAACAGGAAGATCGTGCATTACACCAGTTCTATCCCCCAAAAGCGTGTCAACGCAGCTTACCTCATAGGTTCTTATGCGGTAAGTCTTTATATGATAGATATTGATACACTGATACTATGTTTAATTGTTTATAACAGATTTTGTACCTGAATAAGACTCCGGCCGAAATTTACAAAATTCTAACAGGAGGAGACAATCCTCCATTTACGATGTACCGTGATGCTTCCTTAGGTTTTTGTTTGTATGAGATATCGCTGCTCGATTGCCTGAATGCCATTTGGAAAGCTAAACAGTTTGGGTTTTTTGATTTCTCTAATTTTGATTGCATTGAGTATGAGCATTATGAGGTAATCATTAACATTCATTTTTTATAAAAAGTATTTTTCACTCTGTAATGTCATTCTAGAGAGTTGAAAATGGGGACCTGAACTGGATTGTACCGAACAAGTTCATAGCATTCTGTGGACCACACGCCAAATCTAAAATACTGAACGGTTACCCTCTGCATTCCCCGGAGTCGTATTTCTCGTACTTCCGTCGCCACAACGTAACCACCGTCATCAGATTGAACAAGAAGCTTTACGACTCGCACCGGTTCCAAGACGCAGGTTTCAACCACAAAGATATGTTCTTTATTGATGGGAGCACTCCGAGCGATGCTATACTGAAACAGTTTATTGAAGAATGCGAATCTACGGACGGTGCTGTCGCGGTGCACTGCAAAGCTGGCCTAGGCAGGACAGGTTCTCTAATCGGATGCTACATAATGAAACACTACAACATGACGGCCAAAGAAACTATAGCATGGATTAGAATATGTCGGCCGGGGTCTATCATCGGACACCAGCAACAGTGGCTTGAGAGCAAACAGACACAGATGTGGCGTGAAGGAGAGGTAATAATACCATATCATTATATCAAGTACAAAGAGTTAATAGATCTATTTACAGATATACAGACAGAAACACAACATCACAGCTCCGGCCATTCACAAAAATGGCATTTACAATCTGTCCAACGGCACTAAAATACAGTCGGACAATGTTAATCGTATAATGCATAAAGTTGATACAATGAAATTAAGTGATCTGGATGATGACAACAAAAACATCACACCCAAGGAGAAGTTGACTCAGGGAGACAAACTGAATAAGATCAAAGCGATGCGAAGGCAAACTAAAACTGTAGTGTTGGACAACAAGAGAAGTATCAAGTGAGTGATGGTTACAAAAAACACAACTGTTTTACATTAAAAGTGTTGTTTGATTTATTGTTGCAGATTGGACAAGACGACGGACCAATCACCTTCAAACATAAAGTCAAGTCTTAGAAGTACCCAAAACTCTAACAAAACTGTGGAAGAGGACAACAACCCTGTGACGCGGAGACGCCAGAAGATAAGCAGTCTGAAGTTGACATCATGGTCGGGCGGTAATGAAGCGACTGCACTGGATCACTGTTATTTGACACCGGTGCCTTTAACCGTCGGTAACAAGAAGATGAATTCAAAACCTGGCAAACGGGCGTTGAATGCTGAGAAAGACAAGGCCGGTCCTCAGTCTGTAAAGGTTCTGCGTCGTTCAAGAACCCAGAACACAGTTCTGATGGAACATCCTGATATTAACACAAGCGGTTCAGCGGTGACGAGACGTCAGTCTAATCCGGCAAGTATTAAATTCACTGCAAATAAAAAGATAATACCTATAGTAAACAAACATCTGACTGTTCACTAACGATAAGTCATTATTCACTATCTATTATCTCACTTTCGGTTTAGTTTGTGTTTTTGTTCAGTCAATTATCATCTGACTGTATCAGTTATTGTGATAATTTAAGATTGCTGCTGAAAGTGAGCTGGTAGTTGTAATACAGATGGTTTTATTTAGAAACCGATATATATGTTGTAGATTTATGCCATTGTTGCCTCGATATACAATTTTATATAGATTCTAAATAGTTTGATGTTGTGTTTTTATCGATCGCCTTCGTGTCTGTTTGAATGTTGACATCGATAATTTTATACAAGTTTGTGAGGTGGAGCATCGCTTGTTCGCCAATCCGCTGTTTTGTACTTATTTTATAAACGGTAACGACTGCGACTGAAACTTGGCAAGCAAGTACTGTTACTGCTTGACAGACTGTACGTTAGCAATATTTTACCTGCATTATATTTTATTGATTTTATATTTTTTATCCGTATCGAGTATTGAAAATTAAATATTCCAAGATACTATTTTAATATTAAATCTTGGAATATATTTAATGTTTATTTTAATAATGTTTTTAAATAATTGTTTATATTGATTATTATGTTTTTATAAAAATGACGGTTCTTGCTTTTATAAAATCTGTGATCCAATATATTTTATTTAAGGTACTTTTTATTATAATTTACGCAAGTGACGGCATTTATATATTGTATTTATTTTAGCATTTTAGATTTATTAATTTATAATCCATTCAAAACATTATATTATTTTCTTGTAATTGTAAATAATTATAATATATTTTTACGTCATAAGCCATAGCTATAAAACGAATGGATTAGATATTAATCTATCTTTCTTTCTCGGTGGCATTTTAGATGAAACGTAATATATCTTTTAAAATAGTTACGAATTAATTGAGTAGATCTTTAATCTCTATTTGTATATTAAAGTTTTATATTTTACATATAACATTGATATAGTTAAAAAGTACTAGTTGTTTTTATTTAACTCGGAAATCTTGTGATTGATTATAACTTCCTCGCAATCACTTATTTAACAAACATCACAAATACTAAAAATAATTAAAATTGATTTTTATGGAGCAATCCTAGAGGAGGTTGTAAGATTCACCTTAAAAAATCTATCAAAAATACATAGTATATTAATATTTATTTTACAAAAAGAATATTTTTAGACTAAAAACTATTTGTTATCATGATATATAAGACAAAATTGAACATTTACACCAATTTTAATAAAATGACGTACTGCAATTAGATTTTAAATTATAAACAATACGCAAGTAGGAGTTTTTAACAAATAAGATGCTATTTAATACTTCTGTTTACCTAAAAAGTATATGTTTAGTTATGCTTTTTAGAAGAAAGAAGCAATTTTATTTATTATCAATTTTAGACATTTAACTGAAATGATTATATTTATTTGAAATTTTAGAATTTTTAACTTGTTCAATATAAGAATAATTATCTAATTATTGCTCTTAATGTTTAAATACATCTCCTACTAGCTTGAACTTTGACCATCCCTGGTATAAAGTATTTAATTTTATAGGAGAAGAAAGGTAACAAACATAGTTTGCCCCCGCAGGTTGATATTGTTCATTTTGTATTGTATACTCATGAAATAGATTGAAATTAATAACACGGGCGTGTAGGTAACTTAAAATAACTAATTTTTTTTTTTAGAGTTACGTTGTTTACAAATCTATATGTACTATTTGAATTTTATCAGCGGAGGAGACTTTGCTTCAGTTACAATACATATTTTATTATGAAAAGCAATGTTGTTTTCTATAACAATGAATTGTTATATCCGTAGTAAATTTTTTTAAAGGTAGCTTTTATGTTCATAACACATCCAGATACTTATCATTTCAAAGTCAACACTATTAAATCAAATTTTGGAAATGATTTGTATTTGTGGGATTAGTGTTGGTCTACCTTTGCCATTAAATAGTAAAAATTTTTTATATCCGGTATTTTAAAGGAGCTAGGAAAATTTGCTAGCTAGCAAGCACTTTCAAATGGGGTATTAATTCTGTACTAGTATCTATGGATTAGCTATGGATTTTAGAGCAGTGACACTTCAACTAATTGTAACCTAGTTGGCATCTTTCACCATACAATAATATCACCACTGTTTTAATACCGTTGGTATTTACGTATAACGCGTGCGCGAAACTTGTCAAAGTCTTCAACAAACTCCAAAAGAACTGTCATAAGTTTGATATCTCATTTAAAAGTGCTTGCTAGCTCCTTTATAATCAGGGATTCGAACCGGAACTGAACCGAAAACCGGAAAACCCGTTATTTTTTGCCGGAACGAAAACCGGAACAGAACCGAAATAAAAATATCGTTTTTTACGGTTCAGTACATGTTAAAATACGCGCGTTAACTTGATCTTATTTCCCACTTCAATTGTCGTTTGGACTATCATACAAGTACCATAAAATATTCTAAATTATGGTAGAAAAAACATTTTTAATACAAATAATTTTTTTTTAATTAATCACTCGGAGCTGAACCGAAAAAACCGGAAAATCCGTTATTTTTTGCGGAACGAAAACCGGAACCGAACCGAAATATATTTTTTTACTCGAACCTGAACGAAAACCGAAACGAAAACCGAAACGAAAAAATAACGATTCGAAGCCCTGTTTATAATACCAGACATTAATGTTACAAATTTATATTTTGATTTTTATATTTCTATACTGTATTTAAGTCATCATTACCGTTACCTATACAATAAAAAAATTAATAACAAATTTGTTGTTATTAAACCATTAAATATCAAAATGACCCTATCCTCCCTATCCTTTCTAAAAACCAGCCAATCAGGTCATAACTCTCTGTACTAAAAACATTGATGTGATAACCATAGAAACAAATGAAACATTTTTAGGTTGAAGAATAGTAATACTCCAGTAATATTCTATCTCTTGTGATTGAACAATTATAATATAATTAATTCTCACGTAATTCACAATTTATTAATTAAATTTTAGATATGTACTTCAAATTAATTTAGCCAGGTTCAGAACAAAAATTTAAAATAAAATCTGTAAAAAACGGTAATACAGTTCCCTGTACTTATCATCGTTGGCATGACTTTTATCTATGTTTAATAAAACTTTTATGTTTCGCCGATAGATGGACTACTTCCTTTTTATAACAACGTTTGTTTATCTACGATTATGACAGCAGGCATCAGACATTAGTTTAATCTTAATGGCCGACTCGGCTGGCTGTTAATACATTTAATTTTGTGTTTTTAGTTTTATATTTATGACCTCGTGTTTACTCAATTTTTTCGATTTTTGAAAAGGATAAGTAACATTTATTATGATAGGTTTTTAGTAAATTATATTGATTTAAAATCGTGTGTCGATAAATTTGTAAGTATGTAATATTTATGGTTATCCCAATTCATAGTTTATATTTGATATTGATTTGTTTTTATTTGCAACACGTTTACAAATTGAAAACTTTCGATTTATTTTGTGACTTATGAAGTTGGATATGTTATTTTTGCAGCCAAGTTTATCATGGAGACTTACAATAAGAGTGTTTTAAAAGTTGTAATTGCTCAAATATGTCAGACTATAGGCTGGCATGGAGTACAAACTACGGCCCTAGAAATTATGATTGATGTATTACACCGATACCTTCTGGAAATGTCGAAAACGGCGCATAACTACGCAGAGCAATGTAAGTTTAAACTTATTCAGAAATTAGTATTGGTAAATTATATAAAACAATTATTTTTTACAGTTGGAATGACCACGCCAAACTTAGATCACATTGGACTTATGTTTAGGGATATGCAAATCATGCTTCCTGAACTAGAAGAATTTGTACAATGGGTAGAGCCTGTTTCGTGCCCTATTTCGGTTCCGAAACTACCTGTCCCAAAGCAGTCTGTTCTAAACTTTTTAAAACCCGGAAGTCGCGAAGTTGTCACTCGCCCCGTTCATATCCATGAACACTTACCTCCAATGTATCCTGAAATGGAAGAAGGTAGTGTTTTAAATGAATATTAGCATGTTGTATTATACTACTGAACGCTCTGAATATTTTTAGGAGAAGAAAAAGCCATTGTTTCTGGTATAACCGATCCGAATACAGTTCAAAATTGCACACCATCATCACCGGAGCCCGATAACAGTGAATCTGTGTTCAAAAGACCAGGAGGACCGATATCCGACAATCTTATTATCAAACGTCCAAAGTATGTATAAAACTGACTGACTAGAAATAAAGTATATTTATTTACATATGTTTAATTTTAGATTGGCTATCGGTGAAGAAGGCAGACCGACGCGAGAAATCCACAGCGTGATGATGACATCATCAGGGTTCCTTTCACCTGCTCGTGAAGGAAAACTTCCAGAAGCGCGCACACCGCAAGTTATAGTAGATTCACCTATGCAGAATTCTCAGTATCCTGCAGTGCCACCTGAACTACATGTAGAGAAAAAACCAAAGATGCTGAATGTCAAAAAGAAGGAACCCGGTGTAAATAAAGAATTATTCAAACAGGAAAAGCTGTTTGCTCCGAGTAAGAAGATAAAAATGTTGAATGCGAAAGACAAGAATAAAGTTTTAAAATCAGGAGGTGTTAGGATGCCTTTATTAAATAAATCAGGGCTGCTTGGAGTCGATCATTCTAATATTTCATTGACTAAAGTTGCAGTAGAAAAGTTTTCCAAGCAACCTAAACCTATAAAACTAGATATAACGACACCTTGTATTGTTGAGAATACTGTTGTTGAGAAACTTCTCAATGAACCTAACAAGTTGAATATATTTAAGAAAGTTCCAAAAGTAAAAGAAGAAAAAAGTCAACCTCTTATGAAACCAAAAACTGAAGCAATCGATTACAGCAGTATTGTCACCAGGGAATCACATTCTTCTGAAATAACAATCACTCCTATAAATTTTGAATGCTCCAAGAAAGATGTTTTAGAAAAGAGGAAGAGCCCTGATATAATCGTTAGAGAAGAAGTATTGCCCAAGACAGAAACAACAATAACCAAATCTCCATATTTTGTTAAAAACGATTTGACAATCTGTGTAGATATTTCATCACCTGGCACTCCCTTGACCCCTAAAACTCCTGAAATCCCTGCTCATGTATTGTCAGGAAAAACTGACAAGGAAAAGAAGAAACGTAAGATTAAACAAAAAACCAAAGAACATAAAATTAAATCTCCTAAACAAAATCGGCCCAAAACACCTAGTGATCCGATTATGCCTGTAAAATCTGAACCTTCTGTCAACCCTAATGTATTCCCCTCTTTTTTCCCACAGTTCCCTTCAGCTCCTGGCTTGATTCCAAGTCCTATGAACAATCCCTTGCTTCAGAGGTTAAAGTTAAATCATACGTTTGGACAGTCTTCGGTACCTTTGTTACCTATGATTCCTAACCTGCCAACACCTGTTAAAACAGAGACTTCTATAGAATTGATGCCTTTAGAGAAACCTCCACAGACTCCGACTATTCAGACTCCTATCAAAGTAGAAGATATCAAACAAGAACCTTTACCCGTTTCTTACGAATCTCGCGAACCTTCGGAGAAGAAAAAAGAACACAAAAAAGAAAAGAAAGATAAACTGAAGGATAAGAAAAAGAAAGAAAAGAAAGATAAGATTAAAAACAAAGACAAATCTGAGAAAAAACGTGAAAAGGAAGAGAAGAAAGAAAAGAATAAGCTGAAATCTAAAAAGGAAAAGAAATTGAAAAACAAGGAGAAAAAAGAGGTATATTTTTTAATGATGGACAATGAGGAATTTGCACAAGATACTAATACTAATATAATATTAATTTGCACTTTCTTTTAACACTAAAGGGTACAAGGTCTATAATCTGTAATCTATTTTTTATCTTCTCCTAACAATATGCAAATTCCTTGTTATAAATGTTGTCGTGTACTACGTTTTACAGAGAGAGGCTGAAACGTCTGTTCCCAAATTGACTTTGAAACTTGGTTTGCAGCCTTCAAGGACTCCTACTCCTGATTCACAATTAAGTCGTAAAATGTAAGCATTGTACGAGTAGATAATATTAATTTCACGTGTAAACATATTTTAATTTTATACAGCACAATAAAACCTGTAATGAAGAAACGTGAAGATCCCGTAGAACCCGCTGCCGTCGTGATTGAACGTGAACCATCCCCAGAACTAGCACGTATCAGTGCTCTGGTAACACGACCCCCAAAGCCTCCTAAAACCCCGACAAGTGAGTATACAACTACACAAACGCATACAAACAAACAAAGACACATTATTATTACTTATCTTTTATTTTTGGCACGCTAGTTCTGATATATTTATTATTATTTCATTTTATAACCCAGTCCCTTGTACATCCATTATTTCCTCTTCAAATCCTATTTCCGATTCAAGTGTTGGTAAGTTAAAGAAGAGCTTGTTGAAACCTTTACCGAAAATAAAAAATAAAATGAAGAAGATTGATGAGATCGATTCACCCGACTCAACATCTTTCTCATCTGTATCTTTACTACCAGAGCAACCTCCCGTCACTTCAGACGCATTCTACTTTGTAAGTATTTGAGGTTTTTGTATTGTGACGTCCCGGGCTCTATTTATGTGTTGAAGAACATCAAACAGAAGAAATATTATTGATTAATATTAATTACACATAAACTCATAAACACTTGTACATTACATCGCCAATCGCCAATCGCCATGATCCTTACACTTGACTTACACATTTCCTTAATCGTATTCATATTCATTAACATTTCGTACGTAACATTCCACTCATTTTTAATTTACAAAATGTTTGGATCGGTTCAAGTTATGTTATTGAATATTGTCTTATATCCAACGTTTACTCTTTATGTTTGAATATTTTTATTTTATTTTACAATTGGTATGGTTCTGTTCTTATTTGATGCATATTATTGCTTCTTTCGGGGTTAGCATATATTCATTTCAGCATGTGCATGCATTACTTTACATTATTTTATTTTATTTTATTTTACTAGCTTAAGTTCTATTTGATTATAATTTATATACACTTATGATTTGATTATATAAATTATTGTAGTTAGTTACATATGTAGTTACTGTTTATATTTTCTATTACTAATTTTTATTTATTATAAAACGAATGATTTTAGGTGGTAGGTCTCTACTGTTTTACTATTTTACTATTTATTTATTTATTTACACTATTGTAGTATTTGTTAATTTTACTTTTCTATGACTGTATCAATAAAGAAATTAGAAAGTATTGTAATTATATACATGGACGCCGCTAAAGGGGGACTTTTTTAAAATTTATACCGAATTAAGATAAAATAATATCCGTTATTTTTTGCCGGAACAGAACCGAAATAAAAATAACGGTTTTTTCGGTTCAGTATACATATTAAAATACGTGCGTTAACATGATCTTATTTCCCACTTCAATTGTCGTTCGCACTATCATACAAGTATCATAAAATATTTTAAATTATGGTAGAAAAAAACTTTTTTAATACAAATAATTTTTTTTAACTAAACTCTCGGAGCTAAACCGGAAAAATCGTTATTTTTTGCGGAACGAAAACCGAAACGAAAAAAATAACGGTTCGAAGCCCTGAATAATATACAGTGATTTCTTCATTTATGTGGTTTATTTGTTCCATGAAAACAGCGCTTTGTATTTTTTAAGTCTTCCCACCCAAACTTTTACATCCGCGTAAATGGAGATCGTGTTTTAAGTATCTATTTCCCCTCGTCTTTATCGGCGTCCATAATTGTGTACGTATACATAATCTGTAAATGTAAAAGTAGTTTTTTACCAGTGATTATAGTTTACTTTAAAAGTATTTCGTCGCATGTTGTAATTATTATTTATTAACAAAATGCATGGATTCAGAATAATGTAAAAGAAAAATTATCTAGAAAACTGCAGGATGTCTTATCGGGGAAAAAAATACACTTTGATTGCCAGAAACTAGTTTATGACTTTTTTAATGTTTAGAATTACAGTATACTCCTGATTATCTAACTACTTTAGACCAGTGGTTCCCAAAATATTGCAAAAACTTTCGTAATTATTATTTTTTCGTTTGAAATGAATGGATTTGTTCAAAAAAGTTTAGGAACCACTGATCTAAAAGCAGATGTAGTTGGTGTACAGTGTACATCATAGCAACTTTACATGTTAACATATTTATTACCACTGTAATAAGAAGTTTACTGTATTATATGAGGTACCCAAAGTGTTAAAAAAATAATACATTAATTAAGTAAGGCTTGAGGGGGGGATGGGGAGGGGGGGGGGGTATAAAACTTTACGAATCGTTTTCTAATTAATTATATAACATGTAAATTACAATTTGTAAAATGATCCTTACGTAATTAAAATGTGATGAGATGTCCTGCATGTGTCGCGTACGTACGGATTTTAATTTATAATCACTGGTTCATCTCTTGAAAGACATCGAAAAAATCCCCGAGCGAATGGAAAACAAAAACGTCGTTTCTTCAGAGCAATCAGACGACAGAGACGCGACGCTCGGAGCGGCTCAAGCATGTTCCGCGCCATCGTTTCCGGGGTTGCCTCCGGCACCGGTGCCTATGCCGCGACTACATGCCGGCCCGGGGAGGCCACGCGGCTCAACAAATGCAGCTAAGAACGCAGCGGCGGCAGCTGCAGCGGCTAAACAGCGGGTAAATCAACAGAGACCTGCGCCGGTCCTGGTAAGTTACGAAAAGTTATTCATATCTTATTACAAATCAAATGCAACTTTCGTCAGTGGTATCCTTTTTAATTCAAGAAAATATATAATATATGCACATATTCCTCGTAATCTAAAGCTAAAAAGGGGGGGGGGGGGGGGGACAACATTTTGGGTAACATATTTTTATATACGTATTTTTTGAGAACTTAGACTTTCAGGTTTTCTTTCAATTATTTAGAAACTTGATTCACAGGTAGAAACGTTGACTTGAACCAAGAAATCGTTATTTTATATATAACAAAAACAATATTTTCTTAATATAAGAAATATCCATTGTTTCTCTTTAAAGCAATATTGTCAGATGAAAATAATAATATAAGAGTATGTATTCTTATTTAAGAAAATATTGTATCCAATGTATATAAAATAAAGATTTCTTGACACAAATCAGTTTTTTTTACTTGTATTGAAAATTCAATCTTATAAGTTCGCTAGTTCGCATTTAAAAAAAAAAAAATATATATTTCGGGTAATTATCGGTTCGATAATATCAAATATATTTTGGAATCCTCTCAATAAAATCAAATTATTATTTATCTTGTGATATTTTGACGTATACAAAAAAAAATAACAGATCTTGCTAACTAAAGGTCCTGAGTTCGAACCCCTGTTTACTCTTTTTATTTATTCTGGAGAGTAAAATGTTAGAAAACAATAAATAATTTAGAAAATTATTTTTATACATAATGGGATAAATTAATTTAAAAATATTATATAGGTAATAATTTCAAATAAGAACAGATTTGAAAAATATACGTTTGTTTTTCATATCTCATTAAATCCCCCATTCATCCATTCATTCATTAAACGTAATAAATAATATTTCTTTTGTTTTTGTAAAATCAATTAATTGCCTTTAGAATGAATTTCAACTATTATAATCGCGATATTAACTTGATAATATATTTAACAGGACAAATACGGTAACAAAGTTTGGATTTGTCCAGCATGTAGTGGCCAGGACGATGGCACTCCTATGATTGGTTGCGACGATTGTGATGCTTGGTATCATTGGTAATGACACAAAATAAAAAACTCTAGGATTATTGTTAACTTACACTTTTCTTTTTAGGGTATGCGTTGGGATTCAAGTTCCCCCAGATGATGCTGAAGATTGGTACTGCCGTGTTTGTATCGTTAAAAAGCAAGAAATATATACAGACAAAAAGAAAAAGAGGAAAAAGAAAGATAAAAAGGATCATCAATGATAGTTTCACTTTCACTTCAATAAATTACAGATTTCCTTATTTAGGCTGGTTACGATTACAAAAAAGAATCTGCAATAATTTTATTTTAGGTTTTTGTATATAATATATGTATATTTACAAATTGATGAAGTCTATTTAATTTCTTTTTCTTATTATACAGAAATTATTTACAATGTTAATTTCGATTTATAGAACGGCAGTGTTTATTTTTATTTTTTATTTACGTATTATGACATTGTTCAATCAAAATTACTGAGTCTAAAAATTAAAAAAAAGGACTTGGTGACTGATTGAAATGACGATAATGTATCGAATGTTTATTATCATGTACAAAATAAATTGTTTTTCATTATTATTATTATTGAACCCTTTATTAACCCTACGTTTCCTATTATTAATTCACCTTTAATAAATCTAGTTGAATTGAAAATGGTTTTAAAGTTTAATTTATTTATTTGGTAAAACTGAATACAAAATTATTGAATAATATATTTCTAATTCGGCCAAATTGAGAAACAAAATCGGTGAATTTTTTTTCACATAGCCGTACAGGTAAGCGGGGAATATGCCCTAGACACATCGCAATCTACGGGGAATTCTGATTTTTATTTGAATATCATTTTTTTTAACAGATTTTTACAATTTAGCATTAAAAAATGTAATTTTGCTTAAAATAAAAGATCGCGATTTAACGAATCCGTACTCTCCGAGGTCGTGATGAACCGTGGGGGGGGGATCTGTTTTAACAATTACTCCATAAATTAATAATTTTTTTTTTAATTAATTTTTTTATTTGACTTTGTCGATCTGTTTCTTAAAATTTCCATAACGTAATTTATTTTGGTAGAGTAATATTACTCGATTTACGCGGTTAATTGGTTCTATGAAAACAGCGCGTAAATGAAGCAATAGTTGGTAAAATAAGAAAAAAATATAATTTATTATATGACATCTATTTATTACAATAGTACAAATGTTACAGTTTTTTTTTAATAAACCATATACTACAAACATCAAGCTTTACGCTATCGGCTTCTTTATTACAAAAATCATACAATTCATAAAAAATATGTACAGATAACAGTGGTTGTCCATTATTGGTTTTTGAATTATCCAAAAATAAATATGAACTCGCGGACATTCTATTCATACGTCCATGATCCGAGCTCTCTGATTGGTGGACATGTTAGTATAGTTGATGATACAAAAAAGTGAATACCTACCTATGTAAGTTTGTTCTATTTTTCTGTTTTTTGGGTAAATTTAAACAAAATTAAATATTAATTTCGATCGGTAAATGTCTGTCAACTAATTTACCTCGATTTAATAATAAATATTTATTACGTGTTTAATCTTCATAATTACAAACTACTTTTTCGTAAAACTGTCAGTTATGTTTGGTAATAATTAATGTATTTTTTATTTGAAATTCTCAAAAATAGTTTGTAACTTGAAATAACATATATCTAATACAAAACATATTTATAATAAACAACTTGCATTTCTAAAACAATCGTTGATTTCTATACAAATAAAGTTATAATAATGATTTTCTACAGAAAATTCTCAATTTCGTTTTACAATATACATAATACATAATATGAACCAAACATAATAAGGTAAATTAATATAATGTATGTTAATTTTAATTTAAATATAATATCATGGAATTTATAAAATGTTTATACTTATTAACAAAAATAATAAATTACTTAAATAAAAATATAGATAAGATTTTGGCCCATTTTATTTTGATATTTTTATACATAATGTTGCCTACAATTTCAATATTTTATATAACATGGCACACGATAAATTGGGGTATATATATCATTTATCATTAAAATTATTCAATGTGTCAAATGAGCACCAATCACCAACGTCGCGACGCGTAACGGCGCTGCGACCAAAATGAGGCCAAGTTAATAATTTATCCAGCCTACATAATATAATGTTAATGTATGTTTTTAAAATTCGAACTTAGTTTGTAGATATTAAAATTTATTTTTTATAAAATCAAAATCATTGACTTAAAAGGGTGGCTCATACACGAAGAAAAATGGAATTACAATTTTAGGAAAAATACAATTTCGAAATAAAAATTTACTATCCGTATCGGCGTATCGCATTTTTTTTACAGATTTATTGTATTTTTAAATAAAAGATTACCATTTTTATAATAAGTGTAAATTATTGCAATATGACTAGTAATTTTTTATTTAGGAATTGTAATTTTTGTTAAATTTTAGTACCATTTTTTTCCGTGTACCTACTTAATCTATGTTTATTTTATTTTTTGCGGGAAGCAGCGTCGTGACGCCAGTATCATTAGTTTTTTTTACCGTAACGTGTTCGTCAGAAAATTTAGGTATGTAATAGAAATTTGAATGTTCTAGTGTTAATAAAAGTTTTTAAATTTATTAAATATTGAATGTTGTTTGCCGCATTTCCAGGTAAAATGTATTTTATTAATTTTCTTAGTAAATAATCCAATGTTAAAGAAAAATAGAAAATTGAATGCGTGTGCGAGATTACATGCAAATATCGTTGATATTTTTGTTTTAAATGAATTTGGCATATTGAATTTGCGTTTCTATTAACATAATACAAATAATTACAATGTATTTTTTGTGATGTTGACCGATTATATTTTTCACATATGTACGTTTGATAATTGTTAAAATTAAAAATGTCGGCATGTAGGAATACCGAATAATTGCAATACAATGTAATAACTAACATTTAAGGTACATTATGTAGCTAATATATCATATCTACATAAAATTCGTCTACTATATTTTTTATATAATTTCTATGATCTGTTTCAAGCAAAAATCAACTAATTCTAAACATTATGCATACGCGTCAATTTAAAAAATTACGGCCATTTTTGTTTAAATTTTTAACAACGTGGCATATCTCAGAAACGGGTTTTGCAGTTATTAAAAATGTCGTCAAATTAAAAGTAGACGCTTATGCAAGTTTGTATAACAAATAGCACTGAAATTATTGGCGGATAATTAAATATTTCTAATTAACAAATACATACAATTTATATTTTTTTCTACTTCAGTATGTCCAGTCAAACTTCATGATATAATTTATCAGTCTAATGTTATATTTTTATTTTAATTGAAGGCTTTTTGTAGTTGTACTTTTTAACATTGAAAAATCAGATTATCATGAAATTTACCGAATTTATGTTATCTAAGACACACTCTATATTTTTGTACTATGAATTTTTTTTTAAATACGTAGAGGTGTACCGGAGTTAATGTTATCAATTTTTCATTTCATTTTTATTTATTTCCGGTTCATCCCTGATGCTATATATTTATTATTATTTCAGTCTAACACATTTTTAAGTTGATGGTAAAAGTTACATACATAATTCATTTGGAAAAGTGATTTGTTCTATTTCTAAACATTAATTGAAAATCTATTCATTTTATTTATTAAAAGCATTTTTCATGTTATCTTAACCGTTTATAAAAATCAGTCATATTTTACTTTTTTTTTATCTTTGCTTCTCACATTCAAATATTATATACGACCACTGGTTTAATTTTCATATTTATCTTCTTTATATTCAATATCGGATAATTATTTGTGAAAAAGGCATGTAAGAGGCCTTTAACTGTTTAAAATGAAAAGTCTTTATTAAGACTTATAGATATGTGGGATACGTTTGGAAGACTTCTATTATATTATTTGAGCAGCATTTTCAAACTATCAATTATGCCATTTTGTAACTGGCTCGGCTTTTAAAAAGGTTTAAAAATCAGTCAATTTATATAAAATATATTATTTGATTTTTGAAATTGGTCGCTTTTGTAAAGAAAAACCGAGCCTCATCACTACTATATTTGTAGTGCCCTAAAATCAAGTTTTAATTTTTAGTTTGCTTTTTATCGTTATAAATAGGGCAAAATTAAAAATAGCTAATCTATTAGAAATTAATATAAAAAATCAATAATAATAAATATAAATACTAACTTTTTAATGACAAATACTGAATTTTATATTATAAAAGAACAATTTTAATTATACCTACTATATTGTTATTTAAAATGTGGCGTATCAACAAATAGTTATTTGAAATAAACTGAATTTTAAGTATTATAAATGTGTTTTAACATTGTAGTTTAATTAAACAAAATTGTATTTTTTGGTATGCCACTATATGGTATAAGTATAAAATTATGTGTATCTAATCTAATAACTATTTGTATTTTTGTACAATATACATACATATTTATATAAAATTATTACACTGTAGAAACAGTTTAGAAAATTAAAGGAGGCTGTTACACATGTTTTTAAGTTGAATTTTCTTCAATATTTTGGACCCTTTGAAACTTAATTTATTATATAAATATTTCGAATAGGGGGCATTTTGTTTTTAAAATACAAGTTAACTTATTATAAGTAATTAAAAAAAATATATTATTGTCAGATATTTTCTAAATTCAAATCTTTCCGAAAAAAAGTGTATACATATTTAAAAATTAATTAAATATTTGATTTTCGTAAAAAAATATTATTTTGCATTTTTGAACATACACTTTTTATTATTAATATTTTTAAGGAATGATCCTGATCGATAAAAGTATGTTTCGGGTTATTTTTTTCTGTATATATAATACTCTACACTTCCTACTAATATCATCATTGTTATTTTATTGACTAGTTTATAATAGAGACTGGTTTAAAAGTCACTTAACACTCTCACTGACTTTTTATCCAGTCTGTATAATCAGATAAAATTAAATTAATACTCGTATGTGTAGAAATTATTAATTAATTATTATTATTGTTTATTTATCACAATGGTTTAGTTTTGCGTCTTTATTCCCCTGGAATACTAAATCAAACTTCACATTTAATATTCTAAGTTTAAAGGGGGATATGGTATTAGTTGAAAGTGCTATTCATTTTATTTTACATTACATTCAAATTCTCATGGATCCATAACTTTGCTGACAATGAATAGAATCTATTATAGTATGATTGTATAATATTTGGTGCTTTTTTTGAAATCAGGGAACCATATAAAATGTTTCTCAATTTTTTAAAGTTAATGTTTTTTTAGGTTTATTAAAAAATTAATAATATAATTAAAATTAATATCATACATAGTATTATATTATATACATAATACTGTTAATACTTGTGCATTGATAAAAAAATAAAATTAAAAATATAAAAATGTTTTTAATTTAAATAACACTTCTATAATGAAGAACTATTTTATATAGTCTATAGAAATTACACGTATTATACTAAATAAACATTTTTATATTTTTGTTTACAATTTACATATACAGTCATTTATTTTTATAATTTCAATTACTGGAAATAGGTACTTGAAATCTATTTCCATAACAAAATTATATTTTCGCTTCGACTGTATTATAAATGAACATTTTTCAAGTAATAATTTTGCCAATTACTTGGATCCCTGCTAACAACAATTTTTAAACATTTTTATAATAAAAAACCGCCGGTTGGGGGAGGGAGGGGAGATTCTCGACTATTGTCACAAATTCTACGAGAAGCATATTTATTTTATATTATTATTTCATGACAAAACTATGTTTATATAATATATTTATATATAAATATTTTACTGAAAATATTTATTTTTGGTTATACAATACAATATAATAATGAACTAGTTAATTAACAACAGATGAGTTGTGGCGTGCGAAGTGACTACAGAACTTGAATCATCCGTTCACGCGCGATCAACTGTTCAAAAACTCTAGCGACTTGCAAATGTTGGTCACTTTAGCTTGTGAACGGCACATGTGTGTGTGTATGTATGTATCTGTATCTGTATCTGTATGTGTAATGAGGTAGGGTATTGCACTAATAAAGTAGCACATGTAGTGTATTAGTTTGTGTAATGGTCGCGCGCAACAGTCGATACAATAAATTATATGTATAAATATATGTATAACGCAAGACGGGGTCGTAGAATACTGTTCAGAGTTGTTGCAGTGGATCGGGAGGTGGCACTGCGGTGATATCGTCCTCCATGGTCGTGGAGAACCAGTCAGAAGGTGCAGTGACGAGTTCTGCTTCATCGTACGGATCTAATTCGTACTCGTCCTCCAAGAAAGCGGTGGAGAGATCATCGCCGATACCGATTAAAGGTGACGGCGATGAGGCAACCCCAAAAACCGATCGGTCAATGGTCGACGGTGCTGGAACTAACGCGGACGCGGACGCGACGGGCACTGACGAGCCTACGCTTCCCTTTACGTTCGTTTCGTAACTTTGCACCACCGCGACCGACTCGGCCACCTCCCGCAACTGAAAATTCGGCGACATTTCGCCACCGATAACAACGGGTCTAGTAGTTCGCGCCCTCGCACGAGCAGATTCGCACTTCCGTCTTTTGTTAACGTTTCTGTATACATCACAGTCACTGTGCACTACACCGTTAAATATAAACTGTCTCTGCAGAAGTTTGTTCTTTGCGACACTTTTGTTCGTTTTGCGCGCGCACTTTACACACGCTTTCTTCTTGTGTTTCTTGTGTTGCTTCTTCTTTTTATTGTTGCATCTCGAGCTAGACGCAACGGCCGACGTGAGACTCTGTGGAGGACATAACAGTTGATGGCCACGATGTCTTAGAGGGTGTTGAGACCCGTATCTTACCATCAGCTGTTGTTCGAGTTCCTCTAGTTGATTCGGGGTTACCGTTTTAGTAAGAACTCGCGTGTACGTCGCCAGTTTACCTAATGACGCGTTCTGTCGATTGTGGGTCTGCACTTTCCGCGGCTGACCTTTCTTGTTGATAGCTAAATACATCGTCCTATTCTTGTTAGAGTATTGAGCCGATGAATACCTGTTGTAATGGTCGTTTTCTATAGCTTCGTTGAACACACACTCTTCGTTGAACTCTCTCTGAAAATATATACCCCTTTTTAATATCTAACTTAACCTAACTCAACAATCGGGTTTAACCCATCGAGCGCACACTTACCGATCCGTATAGGAATCCACAGCTGTCCATGCACAAGTACTGACAAGTTGCGACCCCTTGAATTTTCAGCTGACCGATATTAACTGTTGCTCTTTGGAGGATTGCTGAAACAAAATTAATAAAATATGAAATACGTATTTTACAGTGTACCTTTAAACTGATCGCGAGTAAATAGATTGATTTATAGCTTAAATATTCTTAATTAAGAAATAAACGGTATTTTTTTATGTTACGCATATCTAACAGGTATTTTATGTCTTTAAAAAATAGTATACCTGTTACATTTCAACATTTTGTTAATCGATCAATAAATAACGTAAAACAAACATACAATATCCGTATAGATAAAATATTTGACCGTGTGAAAGAACACTTACAATAAATCGTATTTTAATTTTTATAGAGCGTGCTACAATAGACACTTGACTTGTAGAATAATAATATTGTGAGACTGCATTAAATAGAAAATAATTCACCACGTATCTAACTAGTCTATTCAGAATGCTATCTTCTATTTCATTGATGACAAGCCAACAATAGTCTGGGTTTAAGGGTTATTTATTGTTGCATGAAACGCGTTTTGTTATCCAGAATACAACCCTAAATCAAATTGAGGGTTGACTTTTATGCTAATTTCTATAATTAATTTAAAATATGAGGTTTACTGTGTCGAATTTTGAATATATTTTAAATAAAAATATTTGTGATAAACATAAAATTCAACTACGGTACGTAGGGAAATCATTGTTTATGCTCGAATTATAATTTTAACTTAATTTAAATCATAAATTGTAGAATCTGAATTAATATCTTTGTCAAATCCGCCCTTTTACAATAATACGTAAGTTATGTATATTTGATTAAACTATTTAAATTTATGAGCATAGTTTAGTTGTAAAGGATAAACTTAATTAAATTATCGATTATTGCGTATTGTGTTTATAATCCCTTTAATCTTCTATAACTACAATGTATGTATTTTGTTTGAAAATTATGTAATTAATTATACTTATATTAATATTAACATAATTAAACAATATTCATTACAATTTAATTCAAGGATTTTATAAAGAACAATATATGTATATAATATTTATGCTTTTTACATTTACTACTATAAGGTAGTGGCACCAATCTTAGCAAGGACTCCAGTAATGGCAAATTTTTAATTAAATGTACTAAATTAGAAATATTATTATTTTTTTAAAAGTATTTGCCTGGTCTTATATATTTAATATTGATACAATAATATATTTTTCATTATTACAAATCCTTAAATTTAATTTTAGTTTTTTGCATATATATTACATAATAAAATCTGATTTAATTTTTAAATAAGGTTTCAACATAAGTCATAAAAAATGTAAACAAATATAAATTTATAAATTACAATGTTGAAACGTATGATTTGCCGTAATTCCTGAAACAATTATTTCTGTATGGTACATACAATTATCTTGTTTAAGTTGAATTTTATGTACAGCTATTAAAAAAACTGTACGCCATAAAATCCACGGGTTTCCAATTCATTTCTGAAACGTATTTCGTCACAATCTAAAAAATCAAATAGTATAATACTTACCTATGTATGTAAAATATTTAAGTTCTTTCATCATTGGTATTATTTTAAAATCAGTTAGAACTATAAGGAACTTTCGGTAACTACAAATCACTTGAGAGGACGTTCTTGGATTCCAAAGGCGGTCTAAGAAACCTATCGATTGATTTAGAACATACTAAAGTTTATATATATATACTATTTCCAAGAATATATTTGTCGCTTAGACTCGATTTAACTTTACTAATTTTTTTTTATATAGGGCCAACTGAGGTAAAAGTGAAACAAAACACAAATATTTCATGTTTTTTTGACAGTTAACGATACAAATTCATACTTTAATTTTTTCTACTAGATGCGCTTATGAATAACCATTTTAAATACTTAGTACGATACAACACGGACTTTAAAAATCAAAAAAGTGTGTTTCATTTTTAACCTCTAATTTGGGAAAAAGTGAAACAGGCCTCTAATGGAAAATATTTCTCGAAAAATTAAAAGAAAAGCTACTTTGGCAAGTTTGATTTATCTTCTTTGTGGCATATCAATGTAAAATTGTAACTTTAATTAATATCTGAGCTATACATAAAGTTATGTGCAAAAAATTAAAATTTAATTCACTTCATTGACATCGATTCATATTTTCAGGTAGCTTTAACAAACCTTTAATGATGATGTCAGTTTTTATAATTCTCCTATAAACAAATTAGTTTTTTAGTTGCAAGCTTGTTTCACTTTTACCCCATTTTTTTGGTGTTTCATATTTACCCCGCTCGACCCTATATAATACTTTTCATGTTTATAAATATTACTTGAATTAATTAATAATATTTCGTGACAAGTCTAGTTCAATTAATTCTAAGCTTTCGTATTGTGAAATTCTCATCAAAATCAATTCAGTAATTTTCGTGTCAAGTTAAATATTAATATTTTCATGTCGTGCAGAAAGGGTTAAACAAAATATTTAGAATGTGTAGAACGTAAACCTATAATTTTGCACATAAAATGTTAGCGGCTGTAAAACAATAAGACGAGAACAAATTGAAATAGTTGCGTGCTGATAAGTAACAACTAACTACTTATGTTATTATTGTTATCCGTTTAAAATTTTAACACCTATAAACTGTACGAAACGTTGGACTGTTTTTATTTTTTGTTCAAAAGCTAATTAACCTAATAGCTTTGAGATGTTAACTGCTTAACTACTTTACTTTTAACTACACATTAGTCGATATCATCAAAAGGTTTTTTTGGCATGCTGAACCGAATGTTAAAATTACGGTTTTAATAATTTTTTTCGAAATATATATTTAATGGCGATATTGTAGAAGGTAATATAATATGTAATATTTTATAATTATATTTGTAAACTGTCACTTATAATTATAGCAACAACATAAGGGTCAGTGTGCGTTTAAATATATCATTTTGTGGACCAGTTTTGACCTTAAATAAATCAATAGTGTTAAAGATCAATTTTCAATTATGTCATAATAAATTAGGTACCTACTATACATTTTTCATTAATAAAATGTCATACATCATATAAAAAACTGCATCTTTCTTATTTTATTTATTTATATATATACTGGCGCGTCAGATCCGATGTTATCCGGGGATATAAATTTAATCTGTAATAAACCTATTTGTTTTCACTTATTGCAAAATATTTATACAGCGCACGCGAAGATTGTTTTTTTCCGAATTAGTGAAAACCGGTATAAAATCCGTTCACTAAATAATTTTTAGATTGCTTATATACGTATTATAAAAATATTCTATTATATTAAAATAATTTCAATAGGGGTAAAAAATTTGACCGATTGTATAATACAAATGCTCCTTAATGCGGCCCTTACTTATCGAATCATAAGGGTTATGTTATTTATAAGATAGATACGGACTTTGACTGTTATGTTTTTTTTTTTACCTATTTAACAGAGTTGTCTAGTTTTTTCCTCAATGATTATTATAAGATCAGAGATGACAACCCCTATGCTATATATAAACGTGTTCTACATATTTTACCTTCGTAACAAGAGGGTAAATTCGAATTAACATAGCTGTTATACACCCCAAACAAATATAAAAGTGTCAATTTAAAATAATAATGCGGAACCGTAAAAATTGGGGTCGGCTATGTTATGTTATTAATTAGGTATATATAATAAAATCTATTATTTATTACATTTAATAATCCTTGAAATAACTATTTCTAATTGACGCTGATATTTATTTTAAGTATGTACATTTTTTACTCCAATTTAAAAAAAACGAATGTACTTCTGAAATAAAATATTTAAATTTATGTTAATACCTTACACAGGTATTTTAAATATGTATGTGTATGTACGTTTGTTATGAAAGGATATGTTTTTAAATCCTTTAAATTGTATGCTCATTATTACATGTTTTTTTTTCTCACTAATGGCCTTTAAAAAAAAAAACAAGAATAGGCGATTTTTTATGGTATTATCATTTATTAATAAACAGGCGCAGAAAGTATAATATAACTTCTCAACAAATAAAAAAGGGTTAAGAACAAAAAAAGAATAGAATGGAAAAAAATATTTAAAATGATTTAACCACACCTTTTTTTCTGTCAGACAATGTGGGTAGTTTAAATTGTTACAGAAGCCATCAGAAAAGATGATCTTTTTAATTCCAATTGTACGCAAATACAGTCTCCCTTGATGGTCGGCATGTACACCCCCACCGAGAAACCCTTACGCCAACGCAATGCAACACCTGACGGCCAGTATATATGTCAGTTTGGTCATTTTACCTGAAAAGGTCTAAATGTACCCCCGCCCGAATGTCATATTCGAACGCAGTATTTTTTAAATTTACTAATCAATATGTTTTATGTTGTGGGTTACGTGATACATTTATATGTTTGAAAATGTTTGTTCATCAATTAGGAATTAAAAAACCGGTATTTTATAATTTCACCATTAGCGAAGTAGCAAAATATGTAATATTACTTGTAAATATCAATGACATATTGAATATATTAGAAAAACAGGCACACAAAATCTATGTTTATAAATAAATAAATTTAATTTTGAATTTTCGTAGGTATTTAAATCGTTTTAGCTTGTGAATGAGTGAATATAATTAAATTTTATAGGATTTAATATTACGAGTATGTTTGAGTAATTTTTTCTGTTATATTTATTTTGTACACACAAAAATCAAACAAGAAAGTAGACAAAAAGTAATAAGCAAATATTTACATGAATATTTTTTAATCTTCTATAAACAATATCCAATTTTGTTTGACATAGATAAATTATTTATTAATAGTTACGCCTATTTCATCTAGGGCAGAATTATATTGAAATTTCACTTAATTTAGGTCTTATTGACATTAACTTTTAATTACTGTAGATGCGATTTTAAATCAATGAAATATATAATTTTTAGGCAATATATTAAACAGTAAAACACTCGTTATAACGGAATTCATAATAACAGGCTTATTATTTTATTTCCAAGTGGAAAAATACGTTATTTTGCCAGAGGTGTAAATTTTCGTATTTTTACAGCTTCAAATTAGAGAAATTTCGTTTCTATGTTTTTTAATGGGCTGCTATGAAATAGATACATAATTATGATGCATTTTATCATTTTTATTGAGCTTCTTACTAAATATTTCTCCAGTAATAAAACTAATTACGTTTCGCATTTTTTCATTAAGGTATATTTAGAATTTATTACAAATCTTAAATGTTTTCGTCAAATTTTCTTACATATAAATATATTTTTTATTTATGTTAAATTTTCACATCCGCAGTTTAACCTGAATATCTTAAATTTGATTAATAATTAATTTAATTGACAGAGGGGATTCCATAATTTGACCCAAAAAAGCCAGCTAATTTATTTAATAAATAAATCTAAAAAAATATATCTACTTTTTTTATCGCAATCGAATCGTTCGGAATTTTTGTCAAGTAAATATAAGTACGTAATTTTTGTGTTTCTCTAAGTTAATTAATTTATGAAAACAATAATTTCGATTGTAGTTGATCGCTTTGGCGTCTGAATAGTTGTGGAATTTTTCGAAAGGGGTAGAAGTGGGGTAGATAAAATCGAAAAAGGACCGTTATTCGATTCGGTGGATAAAAACATTGGTACTAGGAATTCCGTATACTGAGACAAGCATATAAAAACTTGTTACGCGATTTGGAACCAGAATACTTGACATGGGCGTCCCAAAAACTCCATAAACGAGGTTTAGTGGCTTTATTAAACACAGACTTAGTGGTCAAAGACAGACCTATCAAATATATATTGTTTGATATGTATTTTTTATTTCGTCTAATTAAATATATTATTTACTATTTCAAAGTTTAAAGCCGCAAAGCTATTTTCGGTCTTATATAAATTACTAAATCGACGGGAGACCTTGCTAAGGGCGTCCTATTTGGTCAGATATTGATATATGATAACCACCCGCTAGATAAATTTATTATGTTTATTAATTACGTATGATTTCTTTAATAAAATACAGGATGAATAAAAAATAAAAAGTTTATAAGTTAGTTAAATATTAACTTTTTGAAAAATATGCAAGATAAATTTAGTAAATATTTTGTTTAGTGATTATATTATATATATTGTTATATTTCGGCGCCTATGTTATTGTAAAATTTAACGACTTGATATAAGGAAAAAATTACTGCGTAGAAGGACATTTTGGTATGTCGTTTGTAGAAAAATTACTGTAAATCGTATAAGTTTTATTTAAAAATAAAACCAATAAGAAAACTGAACCTAGAAAATGTTTCCATAAGGCTAAATACTATATAGTACGGCCCTGTATTAATTAAACTTTATTTTATTTACCCAGCAGATGCAATCATAATTAAGATTAAATGAAATATTTTTTTAAATAATAAAACTGGCCTTCGGCATATTATTATAATGAAATATATATTTTATGTACGTATTTATTGATAATAAAGTTAATAAATTATAAAATAATTTTCTTTATAAATAAATTATTAATAATAACATATTTCAATTGACTTTAATAGTTAAACGAAAATGTAGCAAAAACAGTTGAACCAATGATTTTATAATCATAGTGACATCAAATTCCATTAAATCGATTTAATTCGAGATAAATAAATGGGGGGTTGACCTGAACAGCCTATTATTAAGTCCAAATTTAAATGTATTCAAATATATACATCGCGAATAACATATTTGAATTCGTTATACGCAGAAATCATAGATAGCTGTTCGGAAAATCTTACTTTTGAAGTTATAAAAGGGATGAAAGTAATTTGTTTTCTTACTGCTGAATTGAAAATGCAAAACCCTTAGGCGATGTGTAAATTAAAAACTAAATGTTTTTTTAATTCTCTTTTATAGCGTCGGATTCTGATTAAGGCAGCCCTATTTTTTTTCATTTTTCAATATCCTAGGGCTAGACATGTGTTAATACAGACAATAAAAAAGCGTTTAAGATTGTTTTTATAAAAGGAATGATAAAAAATAAAGTAATAGCTTCATTATTAATGTATTTACATATGTATTCTTTTTTTATGCTACACTGGTAGAAACGTTGACTTGAGCCAAGAGATACTTATACTTTATATTCTTAATCTAACTATATTATATTATTAGAATATTCGTCTTTATGTGCAACTCAAACATTTTAATCAAAAATAGCATTTAATATTAATTTACACGCTCAGTTATAAAACTATAATACCTCTAGGTCTTATTTTCTTGTATTTTAGTCGATATTTGTATGACGAGTTGAAGTTCACTGCAGGAAATTTCACTAAAAAATTTCGAATTTTTGATTTCGTTAAAAGTATGTTAATTGTATAGAAAATGACGTGAAAAGTTGTTTGTTTCAAACCGCAGGTCTGTATCTCAAATCGTTCTCGAGATATAGCCTCTCAAAGTTTTAGTTTTTTCAAAATTTTGGAGAAAAAAGGCCATAACTTTTGAACGCGTGGTCGGAATTGATTTTAGTTGACGGATTTGGAATCAGCGTGTCAAAATCTATATAATGACATGTATAATACCTTAAAACTCGAAAAAAAAAATTTCGCGAAAAATCGAAAAAATTCAAAGGGGTATACCTTAAAAAAATGTCGATTTTTAGCAAAAATTTTTTTGTCGAATTTTAAAGTATTATACATGTCATTATATAGATTTTGACACGCTGATTTCAAATCCGTCAACTAAAATCAATTCCGACCACGCGTTCAAAAGTTACGGCCATTTTTCTTCAAAATTTTGAAAAAAATGAAACTTTGAGAGGCTATATCTCGAGAACGATTTGAGATACAGACCTGCGGTTTGAAACAAACAACTTTTCACGTCATTTTCTATACAATTAACATACTTTTAACGAAATCAAAAATTCGAAATTTTTTAGTGAAATTTCCTGCAGTGAACTTCAACTCGTCATACAAATATCGACTAAAATACAAGAAAATAAGACCTAGAGGTATTATAGTTTTATAACTGAGCGTGTAAATTAATATTAAATGCTATTTTTGATTAAAATGTTATAATAATATAATATTTTAAAATTATTTATTAACTGAAAACACAGATTTGTATTAATTTACCCATAAAGTAAGGGAAGCACTGCTTCACCTGCTTCCATGGACGCTTTGTCACTGATATAGAGGTAAATAACTAGTAGATGAATTTATTTGTATGTTAAAAAATTTAAAAAAAAATTCTGCAACCTAAAAATTACCCTCCCTCCCTCGGTCCGAGACTGCCTTGCCGGAGCATTTTAGAAATCTGACAACTAAATTCGTGTAGTATTATAAATATTATTATAGACTCATGGGGGGGGATTGATCCCCTGGATTCCCCCCTCCCTATCTACGTCACTGGTGTAACCTAAAGTACCGATTATTAATATATTTATAAAGATTTGCTGATATTTTTATACTTTTTTAATTAAACTGAATTTGTATATATTAACTAATTTTTCAACTATGTACAAGTTATTTGTTAAATTTTATTTAACGAGATTCAAACTTAAGATTCGATTAAAAATAATATGTACGTGGATCATTAAAAATATAAAATTTCAAATCGATTAGTAGAATATTATGTAAAATAATTTGAAAATTTCACGTGTCTTGTATTTTCCAAATTTGCATCATTGGAGAATAAATAAATATAGAGATGCTTTTAAAAAAACTAGCTACTCATATTTCTATCAATTCTAAATGGTCTCAGATAGTTATTGATGGTAAAATATAACTTGTTATTTTAATTAAAATGTAATTTAAATAATAATTACAATATTTAATATAAATTCCAATTCTTGAACCTTATCAGAGGCGTAACAAAATTTATAAAAAAAAATGTTTCGTATTCATTATAAACTCGATTTTCTCTTTTTCAAAATTTTAACTTTTAAAAGATCATGTAAAATGTTTCTACAGATTAAAAGTACATACCTAAACCCAGAAACAATATTTACACGTTCCCGGAAGTTAAAATTTATAGGTCTTTCAAAAAAAGCACATGAATATTAATTGATTCAATAAATGTAAAGTTATGTATTTAAGCGACTGGAATTCCTAAATAAACATTTCAAAACTGAAATGCAGCAGGCTCTTTTTAAGCCACCTGTAGCAGTCGTGTGTACAAATTTGCTATGACCTTTGAGTTTTAAATGACCTTGGAACATTATGGGATATATGCACGTATAAATTATTTGCTAGTTAATTAAAACACTTCTATTAATGTCCAATAAAAAATCATTTCAGGTAAACGTTTATACATTTATTTATAGACTCTACAAGTAGTTCTTTATCTATTTAATTTTTAATGTTTATTTTTAATAATTCCAGATTTCAATTAAATGTTAAAGTTCGTGATTTTTTGTTCCGTTTTAATTATAATTTTTTTTTTTATACGAAATTTGCTGTGGAACGTATCTACCGCGTAAAAAGAGACCCTACTGTATATCTATAACAATAATTAAAATCTCGTATTATAGAAGATGTACTGTATAAATAAATACAAAATTAACAAGTGTATTTTTATGTATGACATAAACAAAAGTATCAATTTATTTTTTTGACACAATTAATTTATATAACATAAAAAGTAAACGAAGTGACTTAATGTTTATTACCATTTTAAAATAGTTTTCTCTTCACATCACATACATGGCATTAAAATTATTCTCTATAAATAATAACAGTCCTATAATAGTTAACTTACTAGATAAATATGAGCATAGTTTTTATATCATACATAAAAATAGTTGGTGCGCATTTTTTAAACACTGATTTTGTTTTATGCTTATTTTTAATACAGTTTTTATTAACCATGAACTTGGTACAGTGATTTACGATCTGTAGAAAACTAAGTAGATACACATACATATGTTTAATATCATACAACTTTATCTAAGTGTACAAATTACTATTTATTTGAATATTTCAACTATTTAACAATTTATAGCATTAATAAAAACATTATCATACTATTTCTCCCCTTACGTATTTATTATTCCTGTAATGCTAAATTTATGTAAGACATTTCAAAAATACATTTAATTAACTTCCTCATTAATATTTTAAGATGGTAACAATCAAAATCGATATATTTGTAAATATAGTAATTTAAATTTTTATTACATATTATCACATGGTATGTTCATAAAGATTTTGACATAAAATTTATACGGATATTTAGTTAGTGAATAACATTTTTATCGGTTATATTTTAGGGATGTCCATCAACTTAGCGAATCAACAAAAAGAATAGCCATTATGCCAAGAATTTGCCGTTTTTTTGCCGTTAATTAGTTGTGAAATTAAATTAAATTTACTTCTTTGTTAGTTTATGAGTTTTAATTTGTTTTTAAAAAGGGAAGGAGGTCGCGAATAATCTTAAAGATAATAGTGTAAGCTACATTTAAAAAAAAAATTTGAGTCTGTAGGATCGCGTCAAGCTGAGATATTAACTATTCAATTTACTTCTTTGTTAGCGTATGAGTTTTAATTTGTTTTTTTAGTTTTAACTTGTTTTTAAAAAGGGAAGGAGCACGCGAAGGTCTTTTAGTGCATGATGCTCTTAAAGATAATAGTGTAAGCTACATTTTAAAAAAAAACTGGAGTCTCTTCGATCGCGCCAAGCTGAGATATTAACTATTCAATTTACTTCTTTGTTAGCGTATGAGTTTTAATTTGTTTTTTTAGTTTTAACTTGTTTTTAAAAAGGGAAGGAGCACGCGAAGGTCTTTAAGTGCGTGATGCTCTTAAAGATAATAGTGTAAGCTACATTTTAAAAAAAAACTGGAGTCTCTTCGATCGCGCCAAGCTGAGATATTAACTATTCAATTTACTTCTTTGTTAGCGTATGAGTTTTAATTTGTTTTTTTAGTTTTAACTTGTTTTTAAAAAGGGAAGGAGCACGCGAAGGTCTTTAAGTGCGTGATGCTCTTAAAGATAATAGTGTAAGCTACATTTTAAAAAAAAACTGGAGTCTCTTCGATCGCGCCAAGCTGAGATATTAACTATTCAATTTACTTCTTTGTTAGCGTATGAGTTTTAATTTGTTTTTTTAGTTTTAACTTGCTTTTAAAAAGGGAAGGAGCACGCGAAGGTCTTTAAGTGCGTGATGCTCTTAAAGATAATAGTGTAAGCTACATTTTAAAAAAAAACTGGAGTCTCTTCGATTGCGCCAAGCTGAGATATCAACTATTCAATTTACTTCTTTGTTAGCGTATGAGTTTTAATTTGTTTTTTTAGTTTTAACTTGCTTTTAAAAAGGGAAGGAGCACGCGAAGGTCTTTAAGTGCGTGATGCTCTTAAAGATAATAGTGTAAGCTACATTTTAAAAAAAACTGGAGTCTCTTCGATCGCGCCAAGCTGAGATATTAACAATTCAATTTACTTCTTTGTTAGCGTATGAGTTTTAATTTGTTTTTTTAGTTTTAACTTGTTTTTAAAAAGGGAAGTTTTTAAATAAGTAAATTGAATAGTTAATATCTCAGCTTGGCGCGATCCTACAGACTCAATTTTTTTTAAAATGTAGCTTACACTATTATCTTTAAGAGGATCATACACTTAAAGACCCTCGCGACCTCCTTCCCTTTTTAAAAACAAATTAAAACTCATAAACTAACAAAGAAGTAAATTGAATAGTTAATATCTCAGCTTGGCGCAATCCTACAGACTCTTAAGTTGAATAATAAGAGGAATATGTATGTTCAGAATTTAAATGAAGCTGTTTAAGTTGTATAAAATTATAATTATATAAACATTTATTTTATATGTATTAATTCATTAAAAATTATTAACTGAAAATAATGAAATTATCTTTGTTGAAATATGCTAATTGTATTATTAGGTACAGATAGTTTAATTTTGTATTATTAACATAACAATGGCTGAAATTACGAAATAAGGATTTATTTAAAGTTTAGACCACACGTGTTTTTTTTTGTTTGTTAATTACTTGTTTATATATAAGAACAAAACATATATTATTATAATGTATTAGCAATATCGATTTTTACTTGAAGTTACTGGCACCAGTCTTGGACCATAGTCTTTAATTAAATGTACTAAATTAGAAATATTTGTTGATATTTGATTACATACTTAATTGTAAAACAGTTTAATTTGATGACAATCTGCCTATGGTGGACATTTAAACTAATTATTAGTGTAATTTATTTATTAATTATTATATTATGATAGAATCTGCAACACATTGTTTACAATTTTACGATTCTTTATTTATGTATATAGGTAACTTTTGTGTCATAGTACTTATCATATACATAATTTTTTGAATAATTTTTAACATTTGAATTATAAAAAGTTACGTTAAATGTTTTAGTCCATTAGTCGCTATTTTTAATCTTTTGAATCCCAAAAAATGAAAAATGAAAGTTGATATACAATTTTCCGTTTAATTAATGTTTCAAGACGATAAAGTCTCATATGTTCTCGAGTACTTATGTAGTACTTTTTAGTTGCGTGACTTATAATTGAGAAAAAATGTAAATACGTAATTACTTAATTCTAGTCATGTTAGCACATAATTAATAAAGATGTTTGAGTTAAAAATAATAATAATAAAAAGACTTGACGCTTTATAAAGAGATATATCATTAAATAAAGTTTTATAACTATAAAGATGACCACACATCTATCAGTTTATGATATTTACAACACCTAAAAACAGTCATTGAAACAAAACAAAAATCAATTTATATTTAGTGATCACATTTTATACTGAACTCTTGCATATAAATCGTTAATTTTTTATTTAGTAACCACTAAAACAGTTTTCTAATAAATTGGTAAAATGTAAGTCAATCTTTACTGGAAGTTATTTTAAATTATACTATTATTACACTCAATTTTGGTTTTGTTCTTTTTTTGGCTATTCTTACGTGTCTAGTTTTTCTAAATTGCATTATTACTTTGTTTATATATGCAAATTAAATAAATAAAGGTAAAAAATAGTGTATGTAATTGGCGTCCCATTTTTTTACAATTTGTGATTATATAAGAACATACAGTAGATCTTCTGATATACGCATCAAGGTTATAAAATATATACCAGTCTTGAATCATACCTCAGTGTTGGACTTGTTATTATAATCATAATAATCTATAGATAAAACAGCTTAATTTGATGACAATCGGCCAATGGGTGTCAAAATGGTGGACATTTAAACTAATTATTAGTGTAATCTACTTATTAATATAATAAATATCTGCAACATATTGTCTATAATTCTTTATTTTATAACTTTTGTGTCGTAATACTTATCATTATGTAAAATGGATAAAAAGATAAACAAAATAAAAGGTTATAATTTAAAAAACAAACTATATTTGCAGATTTTGGTAATAAAATTGATTTAATAAAGAGGTACTTGTTTTGTTAATAACATGAGTTGATGAGAATTACAAAAAGAGTAGGGGAAAATACTAGGGATGGCATACTTCTTGGAAAAATCCTTAATTTTGAAAAAAAATTGAAATATAAAATAAATTAAATGTAACCATCATTTTATTCAATCAATTAATAATATAGTTTATTTATTTGTTGTCCAACATCACTTAGTGTCCTAATAGAGTAACTACTTTTTAAATTAAAGGGTAGTATGCCCCAATTCAGAGTACTTTTCCCTACACCTTGCTTTTAAAGCGGCCAAGACTGGTGCAAGTACCTTAGTTTGTCATAATAATAAATCAGTGTGTCAATTTGGGTTAAATGAGGTCTATGTAATTGTCACTTGATTTTTTGGAGTTAGTGATTACATAAGAACATGTATAGACATCCGTGGTTTTTTTTAACGCGACGCAGCATCCTGTTGATGCTGTTTTTTCGCCGCCCTTGAACGGTTTTTGGTCCAGATGTATGCGAGGCCATGATCTCCGTGTCAAGAATCAGACACAGGGTCAAGGACGTCCATGGTAGAGCGGCAAGTGCCCGACTACGCGTCGTTCGTTGCACTTTTCGAATATCAAATTTACAACGAATAAAAATGTCATTTCATAATATCCAGAACCGTACTTATCAATAATTGCTAGCGGGGGTTCTCGCGAGGCCCATATCATATCTTAACTTTTCAATATTATAATACCAAATTTGATCCCAAAGGATTTCTATACATTTTTAAATAATGTCCTTATTTTTTTTTGTATTGAGTTAATATGTTTTTAATTTCGTTAAAAGTGCGTTTATTTTAAAGAACATTACATGAAAAATTCTCAATCTGTTCTCGAGATATAGAAATTTTACATGAAAATTGGTGAAATTTATTGTTTATAGAGAAAGTTATGATTTTCTTTTTTATTTTATTATCTTTAAGTTGATATTTCTATGAAAAATTAAATATTCTTCCATGAAATATTATGAATATACGTTTTCTGTAAAACTTTTGAACCGATTTTAATGGAACTTTTACTGTTAGAAATATAATGTTTAGTAAATCGTCATTTTACTAACCGATTAAATAACGATGATATTTTAAATAATTGTTAATAACACATTTACATATGTATGTTACCAAATTGGCATTATTAATGAGATATAATCAGTAATAAAATAAAGAATCAAAAAAACAAAAAAATAGTGTTCTTACATTTGTTTCTCTTACTACCAATGAGTTACAACATAAAACGGTCGACAGATCGCCAGTGAATCATAAAAATAAAAAAAAGCAAAAATGCAAAATATCACTGATGCATAAAATATAGTAGAACATCACATAAATCGTGATACAGTCGAACGACGGAATGCAAAACCGTACATAAATCTTATTATAGAAGTGCAACATTGTATCTATCTATAGTAACTTAAATAATTCAAACTTGTCAATATTTTATGCATAGGATATTGATAAAACTTTCTATTTGTTTGAAGTCTGTTAGAAATAAACACATAAATATAAACTTGAATTTATCTTATCATTTATACTCTAAATTTAAAAAAAATCAATTAATTTTTTGTTGGAGATTAACAATATATTCACTGCTCTGTTATCTACAATTAAATTATTATTTTTTAGAAAAAAGAACAAACAATTAATTCGTTATATTAATTTATAAGTCGTTCAGAAGCCAAAGAAATTAATAATTTAATAAACAGTACAATTTTCATTGATTTTCTTAACATGAATTAAGAATCCATTCTAATATTATAAATACGAAAGTAACTCTGTCTGTCTGTCTGTCTGTTACATTTTCACGGCTAAAGCACAGAACTGATCTTGTTGAAATTTGGTAGTGAGATAGCTTGAATTCTGAGGAAGGACGTAAATTTATTAAATAAAATATTGAAAAATGTGATATAGTTAAATGCTACAATAATTAATCATAAAAAGAAAACACGAAAATGGGATGTGTAATATTAGAAAATAGAAAATAACAACAATAAATATTTAATATTAAATAATAAATCAGAAAAATGAATAGATAAATCGAATACGTGCTATTAACCGATTATGAATGAATTATAAGAAACAGTTTGAGAGATTTGGAAGCTGGGAAGGGCGTTAACCCGTTCGCAGACACAATAGTTAGCAGTGAAAGACCTGAGCCAAAACTTAACACGGATATTTCACAAATAGTATCTGTAATACGTCAAAATTTACATTTGAAATGATTAAATAAACTTCCATGCCGAAACGTGCTTTGTTTTTTATACACAAATCATACGAGTACTTTGAAATTAAATAAAACAATTTCATACAATGTCTGGGTCTCTGGTAAACGTCAGAATCTTGCTATAAATATGGGTTAGATACTTATTACTTTAATGAATGAATTGCCATATTTAGTTTATAATTCGAGTCACGGATAAATATTTATTCTGTTGAACAGATTTTAAAACGGTTTAACTTCCGACTTGCTATTCGACCATTGAAAATTGCTAGCCCCGTGAAATTTCGTTCAAGGCATTGGCTAAGCAAAAATGTTATTGAATTTTAAGGTCCATATCAAGTTAGACTCTAAATCAATATAGTATAACCTCGGAACTTCTTATTCTATACGCCATTACAATTAATTTATTTTTAGTTTTGTATTTACATGCCAAAAAAAGTATAATCTAATTTTTCGGGATAAAAAATAGTCATTGTCCTTCTTACCAAATTTAATCAAGATCGGTTTAGCCGTAAAAAGGTAATAAACAAACAGACAGATTTACTTTCGCATTTATAATATTAGGGGGTGGATACTGGACTGATTTTGATGCAAATTTCACTGGGAATCTCGGGATAAAAATCTTGTATGGAATTTATGTCGAGTTCAGTAATGTGGGCGATGTCTTATTCAAATTTTCTTTATTTTATCGGCTATATATAAACTCTGTAAAGCGTATAAGAAAGTCTTATGGCATCCATGGCAACTTTTTATAATTAGAATCAATCTACTTTATATTTTATTATATTATTTTTTTTATTTATATTTTTTCCTTTTTACGGCTAAACTGCTGAACCGATCTAGATAAAATTATTAAAATTATTAATTATTATTATATTTTTTTTATATAGCTATATAATTTCGAAAAATGATATTTGAATACTTTTTATAATAATGTGTGATATGGTGACATTTTTTACATTGTCATTTGATCTAGTAATAAATAGTCTAACGTCGCGTCTCGCAGGTCGCTTTATCGGCGTGTAACAACTGTGCTATTCACAATTAATATTTGTCTACGGCAAGTTGGCGAAGTTAAAGATAGATCCAGTTGTTGAAGGACGCGGTACCGCTATGATAGATATTCTTGCGACTATTACATTCATTACTTCAATTTCTGTCTCTCCTATTTCAGGTTTGCTAGACACGTAATGCATTTCACCACCTAACTTTACTCATTAAAAAAAAATCAATTTCGTTCTCTCCCATTGGTTTTATTTATTTATGTACTTAATTAGTTTCTTTTGGTTTTACGTTGACTGTGTTTTAGAGAGCAGAAATTGTGACCGTGGCAAATTTTAATTTACTTTCGACGTTCCTAATTCAATCCAGCAATTGCCCTTTTAATCATAAATTAATCCTGTTTAAAATTTAGAAATTTGTACATTTTTTCAGTGAAACTCTTAAAATGTTTAACTCCCCCCTACCCCCTTTTAGAGATAGATTTTGTAAAATTTCCAAGTCAAAGTGAGTGAATTTACAAATAAATGTTTTATTCTTTTTCTTTAAATGTCTTATTTCACTTAAGTAAATTAGTTATTCAGTATTTATAAAGGATTAAGTCAAAATAAGTTTACAAGGTTTTGTAATTTGCAAATTGCAATTAAATGTAAATAAAAATACAATCTTAATACAGAAGTGGATTCAGAAATAATTTTATAATATTTATTCAATTTTAATTTAAATTATTATATGTAAATTAAAAAAATGTCTTTGCTAAACTGTTGAACCGAATTTATCCTGGAAAAATAGATTAGATTAAAAAAAAATCAAATTCCACGCGGACGAAGTCGCGGGTAACAGCTAGTTGTAATATATATATATATTTATAAGTAAATTGATGCTTTTATTACAATGCCCCTCTGATCAAGTGATACTTAAAATTGTATACAAGAAGTAAACATGTTTCAAGACAATTATAATTGTTTATAAAACAAATTTAACAGCACAATAAAATTTATACGAGCTATAATCGTAATGGTGAGAATATCACGTTTTATTACTTTCCTAAGTGAAATAATCCTTATATTTAGTGGCCCTATCTTATCAGATTATTAAAAATATTTAAATATTATATTATAAATAAAGATGAACCCTCATAGAATAAACTCGTCTAGCTTTTTATTAATATATTTCATGTACATTATCTTTTTTATAAACCAAAACTTTATTTATATTTATAACAACATATTTACTTATATATACATAATTTCCCCCTGACATAATTGAAATAACATGCGTACAATAGGTATTTAGAACACAATCGTTTTTTTTTTAGTGCTAACAAACTTGTTTGGTTATCATTATATTGGGAAGCCTGTACCTTGTAAGTTCAGAGTGAAAATAGTTAATTAGCGTATTCCGTGACGTTTGTATAACTGATTAAAGCCCGGTGTACAACCACAATGTCAACAGTTTGTTTCCCTGAATTTTTCGCCTGCTCTAATATGTGTCGAAACGTTCACAAAAATATACCGTTTTTATACCCCAAAGCGATCGGCTTCCAACATATATTTATATGGTAAAAGTATATTTTTACAAATTACATCCCAACTTTTATTAGTTAAGATTTGTTTTACGTATAAGAAAGTCTCGTAGTACCTGTGTCAGTTTTTATTTATTTAAATTAATTAATATTTTTTTATGTATAATTATTTTGAGAAAGTAATATTATTTTATCTCAAAAGGAAAGAAAAAAGCCTCTAGATACTTGAAGATTAGCTTCATTATTAAAAAATCACGTTTTACTGTTATTATGTATCTGTAATAATTACAAAGGGCAGTGTTTTTTAAAATTTAATTATAATTAATATCAAGTGCTGGTATTTTTTTATGGCTTATTAAAAAGTTGTAAAAATGCTAAATTAAAATGATAATTTTCGTATATTTTTTTCCCAGATGAATAACGACAAAAACTTTATAAACAATAATTTAGCGAGTACGTAAAAAAATTCCCAGTTTATGTTATAATATGTAATTCGATCTTAATAATAATATTAGTGTTTGTTTTACTATATCCTGCCCCTGGTTATATCAAAATCGTTATATAACAGCTTAAATACATACACAAAAAGTAACAAGGCCTTGGCAATGATGAAGTCGTTCGTTCAATTACAATAATTTGTAATTTTAGTGTCAGATGATTTCATTTTTTTAATAAACTTGTTGGCAGACAATTCACTAGACTTAACTTAAATTTCTGCCATATACATTGGCGTAACTTAAGATTAGGGATGTTACGGAGCTCCGTATCCGAAACCGAAACTAACGGATATCCGAAAAGATTTGACCTCCGAAACCGAAACCGTTTGTTTTTTTAGTTTTAACTTGTTTTTAAAAAGGGAACGAGCACGCGAAGGTCTTTAAGTGCGTGATGCTCTTAAAGATAATAGTGTAAGCTACATTTTAAAAAAAAACTGGAGTCTCTTCGATCGCGCCAAGCTGAGATATTAACTATTCAATTTACTTCTTTGTTAGCGTATGAGTTTTAATTTGTTTTTTTTAGTTTTAACTTGTTTTTAAAAAGGGAAGGAGCACGCGAAGGTCTTTAAGTGCGTGATGCTCTTAAAGATAATAGTGTAAGCTACATTAAAAAAAAAACTGGAGTCTCTTCGATCGCGCCAAGCTGAGATATCAACTATTCAATTTACTTCTTTGTTAGCGTATGAGTTTTAATTTGTTTTTTTAGTTTTAACTTGTTTTTAAAAAGGGAAGGAGCACGCGAAGGTCTTTAAGTGCGTGATGCTCTTAAAGATAATAGTGTAAGCTACATTTTAAAAAAAAACTGGAGTCTCTTCGATCGCGCCAAGCTGAGATATTAACTATTCAATTTACTTCTTTGTTAGCGTATGAGTTTTAATTTGTTTTTTTTAGTTTTAACTTGTTTTTAAAAAGGGAAGGAGCACGCGAAGGTCTTTAAGTGCGTGATGCTCTTAAAGATAATAGTGTAAGCTACATTTTAAAAAAAAACTGGAGTCTCTTCGATCGCGCCAAGCTGAGATATTAACTATTCAATTTACTTCTTTGTTAGCGTATGAGTTTTAATTTGTTTTTTTAGTTTTAACTTGTTTTTAAAAAGGGAAGGAGCACGCGAAGGTCTTTAAGTGCGTGATGCTCTTAAAGATAATAGTGTAAGCTACATTTTAAAAAAAAACTGGAGTCTCTTCGATCGCGCCAAGCTGAGATATTAACTATTCAATTTACTTCTTTGTTAGCGTATGAGTTTTAATTTGTTTTTTTTAGTTTTAACTTGTTTTTAAAAACTGCAGTTTTTATTTTTGCATGTTCTGAGTACTTAAGATTATATCTTTATATTATTATACAGTCGCCTGCATTAATGGTCTTGCAGTTTGTATTCATTTTCGTTTATCACAAACTTAGTAGGCTCCTCCCATTTGTGCAATTATAATGTTTAAATCATTTCTCCATGTATCAAACAAAGACAGATATTTTGAAATTCATTTGCTAGATAAAGAACTACTCTTCGTTTATAATAGGTACTCATATATATTTGTGCAATTAAATTATTATGTAATCTATTGCAAATTGTATACGTAAATTTTGTGGCAATAAATATTTGATATTCCGAATTTTAATATTTAAATATATTAAACTTGATAGTAAAATGATGTTTGTCTTTAAATTTGGAATCTGTTGTAAGCGATTCTAGCCTTTAGGGTGCCAGACGAGTTCTGCAGGCGACTGTACACTGTATAATTATGGTACATACCTAGTTGTTATAAATATATATATATATAAATTTTTTGTTTTTATAATCTACAAAATCGGCCCAATTTACGTCTCATTAATTCATATCTATAAAAATTATATTTTCTTCATAAAATTTTTATAGTTACATCTATTTTATAGTATATCTATTTTGATTCTAACCTTGAAAATAAATTAAATACAGTAAATTTTGATTGATTATTCATTAAAAATACGTAAATTTTAAACTTAGTTAGGGTAGAATTTGCCAAGTTTGCTGTTTTTAATATGTGCTTACTTTACTAACTGATAACACATTTTGCTTAAAATATATTTTTGTCTTATGCAAACATGGAAGATAAAAAACTTTGATAAATTTAGTTCATTATACCAAAACTATATACATATATGTATTTATTTATCATATATACGGGTAGGGTTTATAGACACAAGTCTTGTCTTGGTGAACGATTATTGTTAATTGTTTTGTATTAAACAATATTAGGAACCACTGTTACGAAGGGTACTGACCTGTACTAACTCAATGCATTATTGAAATTAGTAATTTCCTTGTTAGAGGTCTCGACCAATTTGATAACTATACGATTTTTCAAAGTAGATACATTTTATAACTAATTCTATCATATAAGTCTTGAGGTTTCCGCGGTGATCTTGGTTTCTGGGTGTAAACCGCGTCGATTTGGTCGTGTTATCGGCCAACGTTTCGTAACACATTGCAGAAGTCAAGATCCAAATCTATTATATATTTAACATTTTTAGTTCTGAATTTAAGTAGCGACTTTATTGATTATACAAACTAACGTATTTTTTCTTATAACTATGTATAATTAATTGAATTTAGTTGATATCAAATTAAAATTATTGCAAAAATTCCCATTTAGTATAATTAGTTAAAGTAATAGATGAGATTTTTAAGTCAATGACCGACGGAGAATTTAAATAATTTATAAAAAATTATACATATTCAGTGAAAAAGTTAATTTTGACAATAATTCAATATTTGTGTGAAAACGTTTTTTTTTTTTTAGTTCGTATAGTATTTTATAAAAACCACATTGTGGCTTTTTTTAAACTTATATTGATACTTTATTTATGGTTAAAATATTTTATTTTTCAACATGTTTTAAGAAAATAATATACACTAATAAAAATATATATGCGATCTACAATAATTGAAACTGCATTATAAGAAATTAAGATTTATTTAAATTATTTTATTTCTAGAGAATATTTGAGTTGTTTAGTATCTATCCTAATTAAATCTTTTTTACCCCAGAAAAAATATAAGGTGTACGTCAATGCTATTAACAAATAACATTTAAATAACCAATTATATCAAATGTACTTTTTAATAGATCTGTCATACTGTAATGCATTTTTAATTTTTTTATGAGGCCAATGATTTTGCATTTTAATTTTATTTATGTTCATCAACATGAATTAACCCAACTGTTTTTAAGATGCATTTCATAATGAATCATTATTTTTTTATGGTCTATATAATCTACATTTTTATAATTTTTAACCGACTTGAAAATAGAAGGAGGTTCTCAAATCACGCGATATATATTTTTTATCTATGTTCGAGCATAACTCCGACAAATATGAACCGATTTTGACGTTTTTTTTATTTGTTTGAAAGAATATACTCCCATATAAATTTTATCAGAATCTGACGCCACTCAAAAAGGGAAAAATAAAAAATCCTTTCGAAGTAGGTACCAAGCCAATAAAAAACGACTTCAAAAACTGTTAAATTCTCAGTGTTTTTTAAATTATATTCAATTCTGTGTACATCAGGAATAAGAAATATCTTAATAAAGAATAATATATATTACGTAAGTTCAATTGTATTTATGTATTTTGCCTAAAGGTTTTTCAACTGGCATTAGCATATTTTGAATATTATGACTTAATTATCTGTAATACAAAAAAATGTCGTAAGAATTCGAGCCCAATCATAATCATAATGACAAAATATATTTAGTAATTTTTATTGCTTTTTATAACTAGTTGCTTGAGCATATTTTTACTTTTGAATTTATTTTGTTCCAGTTTTTGGGTTGTATTTAATATGGTATATAATATATCTCATCAAGATACTTGTTCATATTGTTAACAGCCGAGTTATTTTGAAAATGTTTGTTGACGTGACAATTATACAGAATTTATGATATTTTCTAAAATGTTGTCAGTTAAAGGGTTGAAATATTAACACCTTGCCGACATAACTGTTAATGTCAACATGAGAAATAAAACATGAATGTATTTTTATTGAAACAATTATTACAATAGATTAATTAAAAAAATCGGTATCACTCTGTGAGGGGGGCCATAAACACCTTTTAAGTGTTGCCAGCACCACCTAGAAGAACCATTGGTATGTAAGAATGGCTCCAAGTCTCAACAGGGAGCCATATTACCAAATATCAAGTAACCGAATTTTTTTAGGTCAGCTTGATGAAACACAATATGTTTAAGACATTTATAACAAACTATTTTGTCTGAGACTGCTGCTTCAGTAATAATAATCATTTTGAGCGATTTTTTCCATTTTATTTTTTAATTAACTCTTTATTTAATTTAAAAAAAATCAAAAGTTTTCAAAGCATTTGCAAATACGAGTATATCAAAATTAGAAAATCGATTAATTTAAAACATGATTAATATCAAGCCAGAATAAATGATCTTTTTGATACGAAATGAAAAATGAATATTTAAATTCAATTTAGAAATAATTTTGATATGTCTACATTCTTGTCAAAATTGTACAGCATTTCATACTTACCAGGTCATAGTTCAAACAGATAGAATTAGAAAAGGGTCTTCTGTTAAATTTATTTCAAAACAATTTACAAAGTGAAACTTACACAATAAAGGCAATTAATAATGAAATATCATACGAAAATTCTGTCTGTCTGTAAACTTATATTTTATAATAAAAATATAATTATTATATTGAATAATTACATAGGTTAGTGTATTAAATATTAAAATTAAAAGAATTTTGTTGTGCCTATTGGAAGTATATATTTATGCGTGTTTTTATAACATATTTTTATTTTTATTTGCTTGAACTTTTTTACTAAGTCAAAGGTTATAAGTTTATTAATTCTATTGGAAATATCAATTCTTTCGCGTGTTAAAAACCCTATAAATATTATTTTTGTGTTACTAATTTCAAATAGCTATTTTTTCTGATTGTCTTAAATATCATTTCCGGTTAAACCGATTATTATATCTTATTCTAAGTAAGTGAAAAAAGCAAGCAAATTTTTCAACCTGTCAAGGTTTTTTTACTTCTTTTATTTTTTAATAAATTATGTAGTTAATAAAAATATTAAAGAAAATAATTTCAAGTTTTTAAAAAGCGATTAACTAGATATTTAGTTCTGAAAAGGTAAAGTATAGGTACATACGTAGTATATGTTGTTATATGAGAAGTGAACATTTAATTGCCAATGTTTCGTCACACTTAGCAATGGTAGCTCGAGTTGTTTGAAAATGTCACTCACAAGTTATGTCAACCTTATGTTAGCATTGTTATTGAGTTCTGTTTTTGTTTTACTTTTTATTTTTTTTTATTACTGGTGTACCAATTTATTTTTTGTGATTCTAAAAATCTATATAGTTAAGATTTAATTGTAAAATTCCTTGGTGGTCTTGAATATTTTTTTAGGAAAAAGTAAAGCCGACTTGTAAAAAACTGAAAAATATTTAATAATTAAATTTAACAGACTTCAAATTTAAAAAAAAATTAATTATTAGGTATATACTTTTCAAGTTTTTTTTTAAGTCGGTTTTATTTTTCCCTTTCGAATGGCGTATCTTTGAAGTCCATGGTCAGATTTTGATGAAATTTATATGAGACCACCCCGGTAGTATATTCTCAAACAAACAAAAAAAAATCTAAATCGGTTCAAATTTGTTGAAGTTGAGAACTTCCTCCTTTTTTTTAATCGGTTAAAAATGTTGGGAAACACTGATAGGCTTACAAATCAGACACTAACTAACTGGTTGACAAAATGAAAGTGTCTTACACCTTTTTAAATTACTTATTTTAGAAGACAAAGTCTGCCTTAGGCCAGCTCAATTATTTTTTGATATTTTAGATAAAAACAAATTAAATGAAATATACAAATGTTTTAGTGTATACCACGGACTTTCCCTTATTTAATACAAATTGATTAATTATAAATAGTTTAATAACAGTTATATACACAGAACTGTATTAACTTCAATTTAAAACAGCGAATTTCTAGTTATAAAATTAAAAGTCTGTAGCTATTAAATGTTCCAGTCTAGTCCAGCCCTGTGTTAAATATCTAATTAGTATATATTATGTAGTTAGAGATAAAGGCATTTGTTGAACATATAAGGAATTTAAAATAATGTCACTTTATTTAAGAAATCACATCGATGTTGTGAGACATGCATGCATCTAATTACTTCGAATGTCTTTAGTTTATTCTCAAGTAATGAATTCAAATGTATTTTTACTATCTTTGAAGTTAAATAGCTAGGAATAGTGTATGTTATTCTTCAAGATGTCTTTTATTGCCCAAGCAAATTTATTTTTTCTGTAAGAATTAACGATTGTTTACGATCGATTTGTATATATTTAGTTACTTATTTCGTGTCTTTAGGGAAACTGATCATTTTTTTGTTCTTTCAAATTTTTACAGTAGTTTGTTTATTTGTTCAATTAAGTTTTTTATTATGTCCTTTATGAAGTTAGCCCCCCAATATGTGCGAAAAAATTCTGAACGAATGCCATAGAGTTATGTTACCGATTTATCTATTATAATTTGTTTATAATAGGGGAAGAAAAGGGTCGCGACGCTCTTAGGGCAAGTAATAGATTTATAAAAAAAGGTGTAAGCTTTAATTTAAAAATGTAGAATCGCGCCAAGCTGAATTATTAATTATTTAACTCAATGTTACGTTATAGATTTATCTCTTTTATGTTTTGCACGTATTAGGGGGCTAACTTCATAAAAGTTTTATTATAATGATATATATAACGAAACATATTTTACAAAAGATATTACAAACACATAATTACAAAATATGATAGATAAAGTAACATCTACACATATAAATATTTCAATAAAAAATAATTTGCAAATAAAAACCAGTTCGTTAAATATCTTGTATGTATTATGGCAGAAAATGTGACAAAAAACTTGAACTTGTATAATGCACTTAACTTGTAGCATATGATTTACTTACATTAAAGTTATATCGTATTTCTGTATCGGCAAAAAACAATGATGAAATTGTATATGTGTGTGTGTCTGTAAGTTTGTATGCCTTCCGCCTTTTGCGATACTTGCAGCTATCAACTAGTTTATATCAATCAATGACAATTATAAAATATACGCGATCTCATCAAAATTTAACGAGAGATAAATAAGTTCAATTGTAAGTGTTGACAGTTTTAATTATTCTGCATAAAAATCAATGATATTACAGATACACGCAAATACATAAGGTACTTGTTTAATTAAATATACATACTTAATAAAAAATATTTGGTTACTGCCTTTACTGAATAATATAATTAATAATTTGATGACAATCGGCCAATGGTGTCTTTGTACTTATCATTTTGTAATCATTAGCAAGTGCCCATCACTGGAGAAAATTATAGAATTCCAAAAAGTACCAGTACCTTATTTTCTCTCCTATTTGAAATTTTGTAGTTCATTTTGATAGTTCTGTTGCCCCCACTAAATAAAGGTTTATCGATGCTTCCTCCCCTTGGAAAATTTTCTGCGTACGCCTTTGGATAAACGGCATTTAAAAAATGTTGAAACACATAAACATTTTTTTGGCTGTTTGTGAATCATATTACCATTTGTGTAATTCTATATATATTTTTCGATTTGTGAACATTACTGGAGCGTTTCTAATTCAATCATTATTAGAAAAGTACAGTTATTTGGAATTGATACGCTAATAAAATTTTCCCATCGGATTAAAATATATTTAGTATCGTATTTACATTTCAATTTTTTATTGAATATTTAGAATCTTAGCAATCAGAGCTGGCTAGACGTTACAGTGTTTGTATCGCACATGACAGGTTTTTAACATTGAGTTATCACTCATATTTCCACGGTCTGATATTTATAAATATTTTCAAAACAATTAAAAACCTAAATCGGTGGAATGCATCGGTTAACATTGATCGATTGAGTCGGTGCCTGTGAAAAGAACTAAATCAAAGATCTAACCTAATTTAACGCCATTAAAATCAGTCTATAAATTCATCAATCATGAAATAAACTTTGAATCACTTTTACTTTCGGTTGACGTATTCTAAGGATTTAGGGATATCTAACACGGACAACATTGACTTCACACGAAAATTTCACAACCGATTTTGATAATGCAACGAAAAAATTCGTTAAAAAAGAACTGAAATATATATGTACATATTTATAACTCACTCGTTCGTGTGAAACTGTACCATTTTTGTTATGGTTAGGTGTTTTTTAAAAATATTTTTACCTTTTCGGTAAAGATCAAACGGTTTATGCAGTTTTTTGTCTTAAACACAAAATAAATATACAAGAAAATGAAACTGATATTGGTTATTGATTATCATTTAAAATTTTATTGACAGCACGGTTTTTTGTAAGATTGCAACACGATTTAAAATTGATTTTTTTTAAATCTTGCTTACTTTTGTATTTGAATTAAATTTTATTTAAGAAAGTAATTAGAAAACTAATGTCATAATTAACGTATAATAATTTATATAAGTAATAAAAAAAATTAATTTACATATGTCGAAACGAAATATTATAAATTGTAATCCATATGGCCGGGGCATAATTGCAAGGGTAACATTTGTTTAAAACGGGTATTTCCGGTGCAGTACATTCACTAATTGTCAGTTGTATCATTTAGATCGGTCAATTATGCCAGCTATGCCTATACATGCACAAAAAAGTAAAAAAATCAAACATATACTTTTTCATTCGCTACTCATCTGCCTTTACTACTAATTTACTAATTAATTTTATGTGCAGGGCTGTAACTAGGTTATATTTTGATACATTTTTCTTTTTTTTAGATTTTCGAGCGAACTATCCGTCAAATTTAAAATTTAGTAGGTAAGTTATTATATACTTTTTCACTCGATATTCATATGTCTTTGCTACTTGTAAACTAGATTATATTTTAATATCTTCTTCTTTTTTTAGATTTTGGAGTAAACAATTGGTCAAATTTTCTGTTCATTCGGTAAGTTACAAAAAAATATTTTTATTTATTCTATTTTTGGTACCTACGTCATAATTTTTTATTTAAAACGTTAATGGACCCTTTGATTTTTGTTAATTTCATTAGGTATATCAAATTTCTCAATTAACATAAAATTTCAATAATTATTAATATATAAAAATACAGAATACATTAATGAAATAGAACATACTATGATGAAAAATAAAAAATAAAATTGCCAACTGTCAGGCCATCATTTCAAAACCGGTTGATTTAACTGTTTTATGAAAATTGAGGTAATTTTTAATACTAACTTATTAAATAGATAATTTGTTTTATTTATTCATCAATGCAATATACAACTTGTTGCTTTGTCTTCTTCTAAATATAAATAATTTATTTTTGTGTGAACTTAGTTTTTTTTCTTCAGTCAAATAGATTTAGCTAAAGATAGTACATTTTTTAGTAATTTTATTAACTTGTTTAATAAATTATACAAATGTTTGAGCGACAAAGTATATAATATTGCACCTCGTTTCATACGGTACTTTTTTACACCATTTTCTCGTGGAACCTAACGTAATCTGTACGATTAATTACTAATTACATAGGTGTAAATCAAATATAAAATATTGCTTACTGAAACCAAATAAAAATTATACATTTTTTTTTACAAATCGCAGGTGTAACGACCTTAAGGTATATATATGGCAATATCTTGAACCTTGCCACTTAGTGCGTATAGGTCGTAATATAAACAATTCTAAAGACACCTACTCACTAACATATTTTTTTTAAATAATTTAATAATTTTGAATAGGTAAATTTTTCTTTTGCAAATTCTTGTAACTAGGTTAGAAACGTTGGTGTAACAACTCTACCTTTACAAACCAAATATTAAAATTAAAAAACGTGAAAAACTATTTGCCTATTGATTATTATTAAGTACAGTATCATTTAGAGGCGGGGAATTTAGATAATGATTTAAATACTGGAGATGTGCTAAATTCTTCAAACTACATTTATACTGTTACGCCTTTCCCACTCGTTTAAAGTAATATCTTTACGAATATACATTTTTATTTAATTTGGTTCGCCTCTTTTAACCTCAATATACAAAAAATAATACAGTAGAGTCTCTGTTTACGCGGTAGATACGTTCCATATCAAATCGCTTAACGTTCTTGTAAAATTAGAGATAGGTTTCATAATTTTTTAAAACTGCGTTAAGCAAAAAGCCGAAAATCGCGTGAAAATTCACGAAAATAAAAATGTCAGACAAAGAAATTGATCTAAAACTTAATTTATGAATTTTATTTAATTTTATTGAAAAGAAACAATATTTTTTCATTAGAATTATTGTCACTATCTGAAAATACAACTCGGCATCGTTTGTGAAATCTTGTTAACCCTTTTAGTACCGGACTATTTTTTTCACAATGAATATTGATACTAACAAAACGTTTAAATATTTAAATTCCTTGAATTGTCAGCTTTGATTTGATACCCAACTCGCCGAAACAGGGAATCTCTAAAGAGATCCTACTGTACTATTAATAAATAATAAAGTAGACAATAGTGAATTGTTGAAAAATATGCAAGTCGGTTTTATTCTAAATACTGATATAGATAAATCTAATAACATATATGTAGTTATATATGTAATGAAAGTGTGTATTACAAAAATCTACAATGATTCGATGACCGATATACATATAATATACAAAAATAGAACGAGCTTCTAATTGCTTTAGTTAGATACTTTGTCTGCTATGTACGTAATTTAGTCAATAATAATTTATCAATAGCAGAAATTCGGTCTCTAACCTGAAATTAATGGGTTCACTGACTTTTCCAAATATATATTGTTAAAATACATAATTCAGATAAAATTTAAAATTATTTGACATTTTTTTAGTTCGATTATGCAACGATATCTTAACTTATTTATACGTAAAGTGTCCAAATCTTTTAATTTACATTTTACTTATTGGTGAAAGAATTGTGCCAACTTGTAATATTTAAATTAAAATAAGTTTTAATGAATCAATTTTCCCTATATCTAGCTATATTTAAGTATGTTTTTAAGTTATGAGTAATAAATGTCATTTATAATAGAGTATATGCTTACAACTTTTTTTATTGGTATTTTATGATTACTTTACATTATTTGTCTATTAGATATGCCATGTTGACACATAATATATCATAAGTTATAGAAACAGTTATATTTTTTATAATTGATCCAGTAATTATATACATAAGCCCTTTATCTGTGGTATTTAGTAAACGAAATATAACTTCTTGCTTTCTAATATTTGTATTACATTAGATAGAAACAGGAAAATATTGCGATAAACATTTATTATTAATATTAATTAGGTGTTTAATTACACGCTGAAATAAGGACAATGTATGTCGAGTATTATCAGTAATGGCATATTTAAAAAAGCTAACCAACACATTTTTCTAACAGACACAGTTCAGACCAAGTGGGCGTCAGTTAATAAAACAAAAAAATGATAACGTCCATTTAAAAAATAAAAATAAAATGATGACAATGATTTTTACAATCTCTATATGAATTGTTTACATGTACATACGTTAGGTACTTGCACCATTCTTGGATAATAACTCATTTGTTTAATTAAATATACTTAATTATTATACACAGCTTAATTTGATAACAATCGGTCAATGGGTGTTAAAATGGTGGAAATTTAAACTAATTATTAGTGTAATCTATTTATTAATTATTATATTATCATAGCATCTGCAACATATTGTTTTTAATTTTACGATAACTTTTGTGTTATAATTTGGCTATAATTTCAAAAACAAACTTTGGTAATTAAATTGATTTAATAAAGTAGTAACATGAGTGGCCAATACTGGTGCCAATACCTTATCTTAAAATAATAAAAAAAGGGATTTCAAATATAAATGTGAACGAACAATAAGAAATATATATAAATACATACTTATGTCAAATATAAGAAATGTTTTTGTTGAAAGGTTTCCAAAATAAACTTAAAACTCATGAAATCTATCTACTTTATCATATGTAACTGTTTTTTGTATATTTGTATATTAGAATAATATTCAACAAAACGTTTAAAAAATAACGTTTTTAAAACGTTACTTATTACATTAATTGAAACAGTTTCAGCTGTTGAAATTATTTTTTTAAAGTATTAAATCTATTAAAAAAAACATTTTAATATCTCTTAGCTATACTAGCAATGGCGATTTTTTTCATTACTATTATTGGAATTAATTGAGAATCCAAAATTTTGAATTATTTTGTTGTATTTTTTTTAAATATGCGATGTTTCTGAGATAAAAATCTACAACACTTTAAATACCCAACTTGCCTTACGTAAAGAAAGGGTTAAAAATTTTAAAAATCATCCTATTTTGTTTTGACGTATTCCAAAAGTGTATTATTGTTATCTGTTAAGTTTTGTGACATCATTAACTAATGTTTTCGAAGCAGGTGTATCATTATATAAAGATGAGCTACACAAACACAAGCTCGGCTGATAGAAGGCGGTCAACATCACCTTACTACCCGAATAAACGACCGGAAATCCGCCCTTATGTCAATAGACATTCTCTAACTCTGGTGGCATTTGGTAAAACCATCCCAATGCCGATGCCTAACCCCATGATTCCTCCTCAATCTCCAGAAGGTAAGAGTCTAAAATGAGCTGATCATTCCTTTTTCAGATTATTAAGTTGGCAGCAGCAACTGTTATGCCAACTCAAGGGGGAAAGCCACTGGTAATTTTCGGAAATATTTTTTAATATGTATAGGGTCGAGTGGGTAAATATGAAACACGAAAAAAATGGGGTAAAAGTGAAACAAGATAATTTGTTTATAGGAGAATTATAAAAACTGGCATCATCATTAAAGGTTTGTTAAAGCGACCTGAAAATATGAATCGTCTAATAAGTGATGGGTCACCCCTACAGATTTCCCTGTTAGTCGATGTCAAAACGTGTGAATTAAATTTGAATTCTTTGCACATAACTTTCTGTATAGCTCAAATATTAATTAAAGTTACAATTTCACATTGATATACCACAAAGAAGATAAATCAAAGTTGTCAAAGTAGCTTTTCTTTTAATTTTTCGAGAAATATTTTACATTAGAGGTCTGTTGAAAGATTTGTATTTTGTTTCACTTTTACCCCAGTTGACCCTACTTTAAAAAAATGCATAAAAAAACGATTTTTTTTTATCTATCACATTGACTTTCCCTCTTAAATATCTCTTAATCTCGTATTGTATTTTACCGAATTTTTTTTATTTTTAGAGGTCAAGATGTTAATTATTGAACGCATGAAGAGGACACTTGAAAGGCAAAGAAAACGTGAAATTAAACGGTGGAAACAGAAAGTTCTTGAAAAATCAATGATCCCTATGCCTTCGTACCCGCAAAAATCTCGTCGAGTTGATAAACGAAGTCCTGCAATTAAGCCTGTTGTAGTTCAGCCTACATATACCCGAGTATCGGTTCCAATATCTAGGTCAAGCACTTCGAAATTCCGCAGAGATTATTTGCCATACCTGAACTTTAAGGACCTCCTTATTCCGGGCCTGGATTATGATATACCTATCGAGCCTGCAAAATCTGCTAGAAAATATTTCTATCTTTCTTAATCTTACAGGATGAGGCATCACACATTTTTGATAATAATTGAAAACAAAACAGAAAAATAACAAATTCTTGTGCCTTATTGCCTCTCCTGTACATTTATTTCTCATAAATTATCGTGTTGCTGCATATCTTTAATTAAATGCAAACGATTCTCCTTTAGATATCAAAATTAAAATGTAATTTAAAAAAAAATGTATGAATTAATTAAATATAAATTTTCAGTTTCAATTTAATATATTTGAGTTTTAATTTTTCTCCCAAAAAAAATTAGCCCTGAAGATCTGCACTGCAATATGTGATAATAGATCACACAAAATTCGGGTTCATATTCACGTAGCTGTACTATATAAATATTGATACTTTGTTTTGAATAGATATGGCATATTTCTAAGCCATATACAATGAAATCATTATTATTTTTTACAACAACGGTTAAAACGAACGCTTAAATTCAGTAGCTAATTTGCAATCTCTCAAGCAGTAGTGTCGAAAAGTATCATTAATATTTTAGCATTAAAGGTAAAATAATTACAATATTTCTATTAAAAAAATTCGAAACTTTTTATTTCGTTTTGAACAGCCGATGTATGTATGTACTTAAAAAAATAGATAATAAGGGGTAAGTAAGTATATTAATTTAAAGAGAAATAAGTACATATTCTAAACTGTTCATCATCTGAATATTTGATACTTTTTTTGTAATATATATAGTTATAATTCGTAAATAACATGTGAGAGAAATTCCATATATGATAGAATCAATATTATATTGACAACTGTTCGATTAATTCATTTGTTTTATTATTTCTGTTAAGTACATACAGACGGTTTGACATCTCCAAGACTGAATAGAAGTAATTAATTAATTGTCGACAGTGGTTTATTTCTATGTAAGTATATGTAATGTACAATACATAACTGATATCAGTTTTTGTTTTAGGTTCGATTGGATAAAATTAAAAAATGTTTGAAGAATATTGTGGAATTGAGAATATGTCGGCTCTTGATATAGATAGAAGTTTAAAATATTTCAAATTAACGACGGTAATTTTGATTTACTATAATTACATCATTCTTCTACGTAAGTTTTATATATTTTAGGTAAAGTTTTTAAAATACTAACATGTTTTTTGTTTTGTTTTAGTTATCACAATTTATATTATACTTAATATATACGATCACTGAAAAAAATCAAGTATCTGAAGCCTTAAATATGAAATTTTGTACCCAGTTTTTGGTAGTTCTTATATTTTTTGTATGCAACAAAAAAATGTAGACATAATAAAGATTTTAAATAATTTTATGTAAATAAAACTGTCTAATATTAATTTTACTTCATAATACAGTAATCCTTCTATTTTTTATAAAATTTTACAGGTTTCTGATAACAGCAAAAAAACAGTTTTGATTAACTATCATAAAAATATAAAAGTTTATTCAAAATCAATAAATGTAAGTATATATTTATAATATTTCAAAATAAAATTGAATTTCGAACTTACGAGATAAAAGTTTGGACTGTGCGTTGATGAGTCAGTCACTCGGTTCTGGCAAAAAGTAGTCAAAGTCGCTTCTACAGTTCCAGTCAGACTGGATTATCCTTTGTTATATTTGAATATAACATATAAATGACTATATCACAACTAATCTTAACTAATCCATGGATTACCTGAGAAGCTTCAGACTACCAAATGTATATAATCAAATCCATGTATATAAGGCTCGATTTTGAAATCACGTTGCATACGAGAGCTAGTTTGCATCGCAAAATCACGAAATATAAACAATCGGCAATTGAATTGTTTATTTATTTTAATTGATAAACTCAGGTTGATAATATTGATAAAAAACTGGTTTGTGGTACCAGTAAGAAGTACAGTATCTTAGATGCAATACAGTAGCGATTCTTGTTGCGATAGGCGAGTAGAATAATAACCCTCTAGTCCAGTGGTTCTTAAACAAGGGTCTGTGAAACATGTTTGGCATAAATTAAAGTACTGTTACATTTATAATTAATTAATAAGTATCTAACGACATTCTTTGTTTTTCTTTTCGGGGGAGGGGGTTCCCTGAAAAATAATTGTCCAAAGGACCATATAAGTTTAAGAACTGCTGCTCTAGTCGTCAGACTAGAGTTAGAGTCACTCCAGTAAAAGTTATGACAGCGGCGCCATTTTTATACATATGTATATATGAATTATATTTAACGATAAGGAGCTAGGTGGAGGCCGTTAATTTTTCGAATCACGATCGTGACCCGAAGTGAGATTTTCAAATCTTGGTTCCTGAGTATTCGTGATTGAATGTTATCTATTAAAAAATTTAGTTTCAATGAAAAATAATTAACTTTTGTTTGATTTTCCCTCTTATTTTCTTATCTTTAACTTAATATTTCTATGGCAAATTGAAGTTGGACATTCGAATGCTTGAATATTTAAAGAAAGACTAATTATTAATGACGGTTAAAAATGAGTATGAAAAGAAAAATGTACAAATTAGTTAATGATGTCGAATAAATTAAAATTCCGTACGATTATTTGATGAACACGTGTCAAATGTTTTATATAATAATCAATAAATAAGATAAACAGCTGTAATGGTGGACCCACCGCATACTAATGTCTTGTAGATTGGTAACTTCCGGTTTAGACCACTGCCCTACTTTGACTTGTCGCCCGTCTATCACGTACCTATTGCGCTTTTTAATCAAACATCAATTCATCAGAATGCGGTTCACGTATAGGATATGCTGTGTTGGATAGAGTTGATAATGAAGCTATTAAATACATAATTGAGGAACTTTAATAAAAATGTGAAATATTTATTTAATAACTATACTCAAGTTGTTTTTAATACGTGACAAGAAAAATATATCATACAGGAGTGCGTTAAGGGGATTAATATAACAGTTTGAAAATGTAAAACGAATTAATTTAAAATTCGAAAAAAATTATAAATTGTTGTTTATTTATTGTTTTACTTTTAATCATAATAATGTCTAGCCGCATAATTGCGCGTATACAATATATTTAGCGCATTCAGCAATAACGCCTCTTTCATGATAAACAAGTATTTTGCTCATGATTATCTCTGAATATTAAATATCGTGTATAATGGGCGACCGCTTTTTTTTATAAAACAGGTAAAATGTTTAAGATACATACATTGGTGACACATTATTCGCCAGAGGCGAAAAAGAATTAAAAAAAATATATATATCTTCAGAAATCGTCATTAATTTTTATTTCGTACGAGTTAGTAACTAGTAGTCATTAATAAGATTTTTTTAAATATCATCGGTATTTAATAGTCCTCTTATATTGCATAAATATGTACATCTACATCTGATATGCTAATATCGAGTGCTCCGAGCGATTTTAACTATTATGAGCATTCGATGTGCGTAAGTCGATGTCTTTCAAACATATAGAATTATTAAAAAAAACTCTAAGTTCCCCATTTTCCCCCGTCCTACTGTATTAACTAATATGTTTATAAGTGTTTACAGTACAAAAAAATAGAAATAAACGAATGAGATCAAAATTTAAAGTGTTAATGTCAGATTCATGTAACATTTGAACAGATTTTTTATTTCAAGTGTCATTTCTCCGTGGGGTCCTTTAACTCACATGTTGTAAGTCAAAATCTATTAGATAAGAGTATTTTAAACAGCACTTATTAAAAATAGAACTTGTGTTGTGACTCATATGTAATTGTGTATTTAATATTGCCAATTTTTAAACCTACAAAGAAAAACGATATATGTTATTTGTTTTTTATTGTTTTCAATAAAAACATATTTTTATTTAAATTATTTTTTTATAGAATAAAGAACAATAGTTTTTTCGTAATTTAGCACATCTTATTTAAATAAAAAAACATTGTATGTTTCGCGTGTATCTTAATAGATCCCATATTTGTATTGTATTTATCTAAAATATAAGTCAATATGTCACAAAATAACATAAAAATTTAAATTCTACTGAAGGCCGTGCAAAAAAATTTTAGGCAATACTAAAAACCTAGATTTAGCAACCAAAAAAAATGCAGTCTGCGGTTTGTTAATTTATAGTAATCCTTGAAAAAGGTTTAAATATGTCTCCTAACTTTTACTTTTTTTTGAAATCGTATTCTTTGTAATTTCCTGTAGTTTTTTTTTCTAATAATTCTAAGACATTTATGTCTAATATTTCATGATTAGATTTTTGCTTTTGTATACACAGAATTTTTTTGTTAGTTTTTTATTATATTATTGTGTGGGGGCTTGAAAAAAAATACACGGGTCTTAACATTTACTAGTCAAGGTTAGAATATGTCAGTCTATTTTTTTTAGTCAATTTTCATGGTTTTAATTTCACTTTATATTAAATTTTGTCACGAGCGAAAAATTATTTACACGCCCAACAATCCAAAGTGAAATTATTTTTTATGTTATTATTTATGTGCGGCCCTCGAATAGTTTTAGGTTGTCTTTGCGGCCCGTAGAGCAATTTGGGTTGGCCAGGCCTGGTGTAGATATTTTTAATATAAGTACAAACACGTATACATCCATACTAATATTATAAATGCGAAAGTGTGTTTGTCTGTCTGTCTGTTTGTTACCTTTTCACGGCTAAACCGCTAACCGATCTTGATGAAATTTGAAAGGGAGATAGCATGCACTCTGAGAAAGGAGATAGGCTACTTCGAATCCCGAAAAAACAACCCCTAAGGGGCTGCTGGTTTGTTTGCTAGATTCAAATGTTTTGGCGCTGGATTATTGTCATGGTTTCAATGTGTGTTGGTTTCACACGATACTTGATTTTGTAGATAGTTTTAATGCGTGCTAAGTGACAGTTCTAATATCAACATAATATTATAGTGGATATGGATTAGGCGGCTATTACACTATCAAATAAATATGTCAAAGATCTTTGACAAAGATTTGATCATATTTCTTTGATAAAATACGAGATTTTGTTTTATTACACCACATAAAATATTTGATAATATTTTCTCAATATTATCTAGGGATATTTTCTTCTTTTTTAAGTGCTTTTTGAATATCAGTGCGTGGATGTTCGTCAATTGACGCGATCGAGGTTTGAATTTACAACCGTGTATTGTGGTTTTTATAATCAATAAGAAGATTATCATATAATACTGGATTTTGTTGATATTCATATATTAATAATTATATAACTGTAACTGTCAGTGATAACTTGGTAGTCGCCATTTTGATTGATCTGTCAAAAAACTTTGATCAAATATAAGAGAATGTCATTAACTATGATCATAGAAATATTATGAAGGTAAATATTATAAAAGTTGACTTATTACACTGTCATATTTCTTTGATAGTGTAATAGCCGCCTTATGAAAATAAAAAAATCCTTTGGGTGAACAATATATAATTAACAGGATCGATCTTATGAGGTATGTTTAATAGTACTATGAATGGTTGTGATTAGTTTCATTCGATCCGGTGGAAAAAATATCATGGGGAGGGGGGTTTCGAAATCCACGCGAGCGAAGCCGCGGGTAGCAGCTAGTATGACATAAATAACAAAGTGAGAAATACGTATAGGTATGTATGTATGTATATAAAAGCCATCCTTTATATAATTTGGTCCAAATATAAATGACAGAAAAGCTGTTAGCAACCAGTTTGAACAATCTAAAATTACTTCGAACGTGAAGGTGTCAAAAATTCAATTAAGGAATTTTTAAGTATGTTGTCAGTTCGCATTTTACAATGAAAGAGTAAATTTGAACTAATTTAAGAAAAAGAAGTATTCAGCGTCAAATTTTTTAATTGTTATCATTTTGGCAAACGTTTAAGACACTTTATCAAGCTCGTTGCTATTTTTAGTACACTACTTTTATTTTTTTATCAATTGATAAATCTTAACAGTTAAGAATGCTTGAAAGTGATTTATATATATCTACAGTAATCCCTTCTTTACGCGGTTAATTCGTTCTATGAAAACATCGCGTAAATGAAGCAATAGAAATTGAACCATTGAAGGGATAACTGTATTTTTGTATTTATATAACTTTGTATTTTTCTTGAGGCTATTGAATATTTTAAAGTTATTAATATTGAACTTTGAGATTATGTCATAGAGTCAAGTAGGGAAGAAATCATGTTTCCTTTTATATACTTACATTTTTCACATTCTAAATAGATCAAAAAAATGTTGATACTTAAATATATTACGTAGTTTGATTATTAAAATAGATAGGGTAAATACATTCATGTTATTGTACAGTACATTATACGTATTTGACCTAAAAATGATCTAAACTTCCAATAGGGTTTTTTTATTTTGATTCATATCACTATAAATGTACCTTCAGGCAAAATACATAAAGTAAGAGGTTTTTTTATACATCACCATATATAGGGGTGTATAATATTTATGTATATTCATTCGTATTTTTTCGGTTAGCCACCGCCACATCTAAAATTTTCTTAATTGAATATTTCATATAATATACCGGTTATAACGTGAAAATCTCTTCAATGACGCTATAGCCAAGTTGTATACATGTACTTATGTATATGTATGGACCAATACAATTGTCTTGCTCATTACAAGCAGCTAATAAAAGAATTCGCTATTTTTGCACACAAGCAGAGCGATGACCGTCTCACACACACTCGCTCGCACGCACACACACACACACATTCAATTGTCCGTACTTTGAAGTATAGTTTCTTGTTCCAATTGTAACGAATTAGCGATTTGACATATATCCTAATTTAGATATTGATTGATTATAGGAATATCAGTGTTAATTAGGGATATGTGTTTAACACAAGTGTCCCTTGTAAAGGTGATGTTTTGTAAAACAGCGTCAAGTTGTTGCCAAATTTTGGTGTTTTTTATTTTTTTTACTCGGTCGTTGATGAACTGAAAATAAGGTGAAACGTAGTAACTTGTTTAGACTGTGTCCAATTTTGGATTGTTTTATTTTTGACACACCGCCCCTGTCTGCTTTTAAATTCATAGAATAGTTTTCTTTGAGTTGATATATTTCTACCCCGTACACAAAAGAAAATCTAGGTCACAGAAAATGTAAAAGAACAAAGAGTAAAATCATCTTTGAGAATATATACTTGAAAATCCTGAAAATTTTGACCTATATGCGTTTTATTTATTAAAATATAATTAACACATTTAAAAAAATGGATGAATGAAATCGAGTGGCAATTTAAAAAGCTATAAATTATTTCCGACCAGATGTTGACAAATAAAAGAAGTTAACAAAGTTGTTAAAATACAAACGACTCATTTTCACTAACATTCGTTCAATAAATACTAACATATTTTCTCGTATATTTTTATTAGCACTCATGATATATTTATTTTGTCTGGAGTGCGTCTAGAAAATTATGTTTATGCTTCTATGAATCACACGAAAGAGAACTGTCATGCATTAACATTAACAATAAGGAAACACATTTTAACTATTGGCGGAAAATTTTACTACTTTGTTTTATTTATGTAAATTTTATAATCTAGACTTCTTGTGAGTCAAAGAAAACAATTTAAAACATGTGCAGTTATTTCTATACCTATATTTTTTATCGGTTTAGATGTCACAAATATTTTAAGCTTTAAAATGGTATCATATCAATCAAAATTGATTTTTATCGTAAAGGACCCCGCAGTTTTTGATAGGGAAATGGCTTTCAGTCAATCTCTTTGAAACCAACTGGAAAATATTCTCTAAATCATCCCGATTAAAAGTCTCAATGGTCGCAACCGCCTAAGTTTCCGAGGTCTCGCGCAAAGAGCTGTTTTGTACCTAATAATGCAATAAAAAAATCGATATAGTACAGGATATTTTGAACAAAGAAATTAATTTTTATGTATCGTTTTGTTTATTTAATTTCTAGATTTTTATGTTGTTAAAGTTTGCAAGTTCTAGCAAATTGTTTTATGGATTATAATAAAGTTTTTATAAAACATGTTAAGGTATGTGTAGTGCCGTCAGCGCCAGCTACTAGCGATAGTATTAAAAATATTAAATTGTAAAATAAATACAATAGAAAATTAGTTGTCATAAAAATATAACATTGATTTGTAACACACCTTATATAAATGTAACTATTTTAAAAATATGCTGCTTGTCTAGTCTGACAACTTTTGTATTTAAAGTTTTCTTCCATTTATTATAATAAATTAAATATTGAACTTGGGAAATCCTGTACTATATCGATTTTTTTATTGCAGTATTAGGTACAAAACAGCTTTTTGCGCGAGACCTCGCGAACTTAGGCGGTTGCGACCATTGAGACTTTTAATCGGGATGATTTAGAGAATATTTTCCAGTTGGTTTCAAAGAGATTGACTGAAAGCCATTTCCTTATCAAAAACTGCGGGGTCCTTTAATTAGTTTCCTTATAAGAAAATGCTTCTCAAGTGTCATTTTCACAATATAATTCACCTTTCTATGATGCAATAGGCAATATGCCAAAAGACTTGTACGAATAATTTTATTTGCATCTAAACTTAAACACACAATTAAAAGAGACATTCTATTCAAATAGAGAGTACCTATCTACTATTCAGCTTCTCTCTGATTGCTTATGGTTCAATGTATAATAAATAACGTGAACCAGTCTTGGATCATACCCCAGTCTTAGATACTTGTTTAATTAAATATACTAAATTACAAATATTACTGCCATTACTGAATCATAATCTATAAACACTTAACTGTAAAAAATCTTAATTTGATGTCAATCGGCCAATGGGTGTCAAAATAGTGGACATTTAAACTAATTATTAGTGAAATCTATTTATTAATTATTATATTATCATAGCATCTGCTTTACAATTCTTTATTTTATAACTTTTATAATCATTAGCAAGTGTCAATCACTGGGTGCCCATTGCTGGAGAAAAAACATAAACAAAATAAAAGGCTATAATTAAAAAAAAACTATATTAGCGGACTTTGGTAATTAAATTGATTTATCCCAAAAATTAAAGTACCTTATTTTTCATTAGTGTTGTCGCCGCGGTAAATTAGTTAATATAAATAGAAACAAATAAAGTAAAATCAATAATAGCGACGATGGGGTATTAAATAATATAAAATTAATCATATATTTCCGTCAGAATATCAAAGAAAATAAAATACTATTAAGATAGCAATGTCAAAATGACTAAGAACATTTTTTTCCTCTTAAATACGTATATTTATAACTATTATAAAAGAAGTGAATTAAAAACTTGGCAATGAATGAAAACAATTTATATTTTTTACTCTTAATGTGAAAAGTGACTTTTTTCAGTGTATTTATTTATTAATGATGCGGTACATCTATTTTCAAATAAAACATTGGCTTCTGTGCACAAGCAGCGTCTTTTTAAGTCTCTTTAAATCTCTTCTCTCTTAACTAATAAATTTAATGATATTAAAAAATGTTTAATGCTTTTTCTTGTTGTAGAAAATATGTAGTACACGACTAATTAATTTACGAGTTTGTGAGAAAATATGCTTTTTGTCATTATTCTTAATGTGTTTATATAATTATTAAATTATTAATGTCGTCATGTATATGTGTACTATTTAATTTATTGAATTGACAAACAAGTAATAAAAAAATACTAAACGGCATATGGTTGAAATATTTGATAATTTAAATGCAAAAAACTATCTTTTATCAGGGCCGTAGGAAAAATCTAATTCAGCAACTGTTTATTATGTATTTAATTTGCTCGTTTGTGTTTTTTTCATTTGATGTACCTACGCCAAAATAGACAAAAATTCATTTATAAAATTTAGATTATATCTATTCAAATTTAAAACCGACAGATAAATGAATGAAATAGCTTCATTATAGATGTTTATTAATGAACAATAAATAAATAATAAAAAAAGGATGTGATTTATGTATATCCTTATTATGCTATTTTATTAAGAAAAACTAAATAATTTGTTGTGTTGTAGAAATACTTGGCCCACCAAAGTTGATATTTTTTTAATCATGTATATTTTTTATATGCCCAATTTTCATTTACTGTTAATTCAATTATTTTTCACTAAATTATTAATAATTAGTGCCAATAAAAAAATATCTAACTGTAATATCTATACATAAATATTACGTTATTAATTTTAATAAAATTTATGACTGAAGAACATGCTATAGGTATTTTAAATGTAAGTTATTACCAACTGAATAAGAAAATTAAATTTTTTACCACCCTTAATTTAATTAAAAATCAGTTTTGCATGAATCAACAAATTCATAATTTAATTGGAAAAATGTAAATTGAATAAACGAATGGAGGTAATTTAGAAAATGTAAAATATCTTAAGGTGTTATTTTGTCGCAAGATTTTAAACAACAAAGTATGGGGCATCAAATAAACGATTTGATATATGCTTAGGAATAACATTAACGGTTTGAATTACATATATGCATAGTATGTAAAAGCATACCTTTCATTACTAATTTATGGTAACAAGCCAGAGTTTAGAATGTAACTATATATTGGATGCGTTGCGCAATAACTATTAATGCTATGATCATAAACTTTAAACGATCTGATGATCGAACGTATGTACATTAACGATAGGCAAATATAGATGGTTTAGATAAAGAAAAATTGTTGTAAAATGGGGTTGAAATAAAACCATTGGCGGCGCGGAGATAGATTTTAAGATTTTAATAGAATTATTTAAATAAATTTATTTTTTTCTACTAATACCCGGTTATCAACCAATTTGAACAGGGCTTCGAACCGTTATTTTTTCGTTTCGGTTTCCGGTTCGAGCAAAAAAATATATTTCGGTTCGGTTCCGGTTTTCGTTCCGCAAAAAATAACGGTTTTTCCGGTTTTTTCGGTTTTCGGTTCAGCTCCGAGTGATTAATTAGAAAAAAAAATTATCTGTATTAAAAAAAAATGTTCTACCATAATTTAGAATATTTTATGGTACTTGTATGATAGTCCGAACGACAATTGAAGTGCGAAATAAGATCATGTTAACTTAACGCGCGTATTTTAACATGTACTGAACCATAAAAACCGATATTTTTATTTCGGTTTTCGTTCCGGCAAAAAATAACGGTTTTCCGGTTTTCTCTTCAGTTCCGGTTCGAAGCCCTGAATTTAAAACTCCTTTAACCTAAATTTTGTATATCACAAACGTGATTTAAATCAATATTAAGGCTCTCAATGAAAAATGTACATAATATGCGTTGTAAAAACATAGTGTAGAAAATTAAAACCCATTTGATTAAATATACTATGCTTAGTTCTGGTTAATAATATGACAGTTAGTTAAAGGGGCATTTGGTTAAACTTGATAATACTGAACGTAAGACTTGGATAATAAAATTCGCACAACATTGCCAAAGAATGTTAATGATAGAAATGAAAACAATAAATGTAACTCTTTCGATACCGGCTGATTTTCATTGCGCCAATGTTTAGAGTACTCTAATTGAAAATTCATACATATCTTATACTTAAGTCAGATTCGACTTAGCTTATCGTCTGCAAAAATGCGTGCAGTATTATTTTTTTCTTGATATACTCGTAATATATATTTATTTTATAACAATAACAATTATAAGTGTTTTTGTTAGGCCCAAAATTCCTCTCCCCTGCATTAATACGTATCTGGCTTAAGGTCTTTAACACCATTAAATTGCGTTCTATTCGAAATATTTGTAAATATGTATTCGCATAGTGTCGAAAAAATGTAATGTAATGTATGTAACATTACATATTTTTATATTTGCTCTGACGCAAACAAAAATTAAAATGAAGTAGGTATTTTATGATTTCTTGTTGTATTTATTGAGTATTTATTGAGTGATAAATTTTGTTATTTTTGTATATTTATTATGTAAAGTAAGTAAATATAGTTGTTACCAGTGGCGAGGAGTGAAGTTTTTAATAAGGGAAGCATATTTTGTCAATTCTCCCCCTCCTATTAACAATAAAAACTAGTTATTATGATGCTTTTATCTTTTTAAATGCTTATATACATATTTATAGTCGATATTTATATGACGAGTTGAAGTTCACTGCAGGAAATTTCACTAAAAAATTTCGAATTTTTGATTTCGTTAAAAGTATGTTTATTGTATAGAAAATGACGTGAAAAGTTGTTTGTTTCAAACCGCAGGTCTGTATCTCAAATCGTTCTCAAGATATAGCCTCTCAAAGTTTCATTTTTTTTTAAATTTTGAAGAAAAATGGCCATAACTTTTGAACGTGTGGTCGGAATTGATTTTAGTTAACGGATTTGAAATCAGCGTATCAAAATCTATATAATGACATGTATAATACTTTAAAATCCGATAAAAAAATTTTGGCCAAAAATCGACATTTTTTTAAGGTATACCCCTTTGAATTTTTTCGATTTTTCGCGAAATTTTTTTTCTCGAGTTTTAAGGTATTATACATGTCATTATATAGATTTTTACACGCTGATTTCAAATCCGTCGACTAAAATCAATTCCGACCACACGTTCAAAAGTTATGGCCTTTTTTCTCAAAAAATTTGAAAAAACTAAAACTTTGAGAGGCTATATCTCGAGAATGGTTTAAGATACAGACCTGCGGTTTGAACCAAACAACTTTTCACGTCATTTTCTATACAATAAACATACTTTTAACGAAATCAAAAATTCAAAATTTTTTGGTGAAATTTCCTGCTTTGAACTTCAACTCTTCATACAAATATCGACTAAAATACAAGAAAATAAGACGTAGAGGTATTATAGTTTTATAACTGAGCGTGTAAATTAATATTAAATGCTATTTTTGATTAAAATGTTTGAGTTGCGCATAAAGACGAATATTCTAATAATATTTTAAAATTATTTATTAACTGAAAACACAGATTTGTATTAATTCACCCATAAAGTAAGGGAAGCACTCCATGGACGCTTCGCCACTGATATAGAAGTATATAACTAGTAGACTTTACTATTATCGTCACTGCTTATTCCTTATGTTACATATCTACGAATTAATGTAAGTAAAATTATCGATAATTGACTAAATATATATAATAATTGATTTCTTAACTAGCTAATTACTGAATGACAAAAATTCGTATACGAGATAATTAAATTAGTTGAAAAAATTGTAGAAGTTATATAAAAATTGAAGCCGTATTCTAGTGTCTAAATCCGTTCTAGGATATTGTATTTATGATTTAAAATGTTACTTTATCGGTATAATTATCCAAATCCCTTAAGGTTATTTTAGAGTTAAATATTTCTTTGGTACTTACCCTATTTTACTTTAGGGTATAAGTTTTCCCATACATATGTAAAACAATAAATTTAACTAAATGAACAAAATGAAGGGCCTCTTCTTGAAATAATGAACTCCTATTAGAATATAAGTAAATTATTTATTGTTACAAGAAAATCTATTGCTCCCCATGTCACATAACTTCAGGTTTCTTTCATATAGCACTTTATAATCTATATCATTAATGTTAAATATCGTAGCCTCCAAAAGTGAAAACGGTTTTTTATTCAACGTGTACACATACATAATAGGGTAAATTAGCTTTAAATAATACTCAAATAGGCTTACTTCACACGACCACTCTTTAAATCTATAAGGTACTGGCACTAGTCTTGGATCATACCCTACTGTTGGATTCGAGTTTAATTTAATGTACTAAATTATAAATATTTGTTGGTATTTAATTACTGTATCATTATCTAAAGACATTTAACTGCAACACAGATTAATTTGATGACAATCGGTTAATGGGTGCCAATATAAATATTAGTTTTCTAATGTCCAAAACATAATACACATTCGTAGAAAAACTAATTTGACAATTTGAATTTAGTTGCATTTGTTTCCAAGACAACATGAATTAATGACATATTAGTATTTAAAATTCAAATTTTAAGTGTGTTTTTCACCCCTTTAATGGCTGTTTAGGCACGTACAAATAATAAATGTCTCTTAGATTCAATTGAACTGCAAATGTACCAAATCTTATCAAAATTAGTTAAATAATACTCGCAATATTCACTTTTTAGACGAAAAACGTTACAAAATTTCGATTATTTCCAAAACCCCTAATCCGATTAGCACCAAAATCAATTGGTCTGGAGTACTCACTGAGACAAACATTTTCCCCAAAAATAATTCAGATCGGTGCATTTTTACAGTAGTTATCGTGAACGAAAGAAAATTCTTCAGACACACGCACAGCCGCCATGCGGAAATTAACTTTTCTTTACGTTTTGAAGTTAGTACAATCAGAATTTGTCATTTTCTCGGATACGATTTTTCGATGGTATTACAATACTTCCATTTCCTTCGGAACATGGAAGTAAAAACAATATACCTTGCTCTTAAAGCGGCCAAGACTGGTGCGAGAACTTTATTTGTTAGTAAATTTACTTAGTTCACGTTCTTGCTCTTATAAAAGTGCTCGTGTAAAATTAACCTAATAAAAAATGTAAATTATCAATAATTTTGAATATGGAAGGTATTATTTTCTACTTTCTTATACAAACATGCATAATAAACTATAGTAATCATGAAAAAATTCAAAGACGAGGGTCGTCTGTCTGTCTGTATGAAGAAAAAAATTAATTTATTGTCGTAATAAAACAAGTATAGTTTGAATAAAAAAATCGCTAATATTGTCAACTGAAAATCTCATTTGACATCGAATATGTTATATATCATATCAAGTAACTTTGGAGGTTATAAATAATAATTTTATTTCATAGTTAGATTATAAAACTTTTATCAAGCGTGTTCTCAAGTAATTTAAAACGCACAGGTGGTCGTTTTAGAATAAACAAATTGTTGTTTTTATGGACAATGTCTTTTATCTGACTTTTCAATGAAGGAAAATGTTTTTCATAAATAGCTTCAAAGGATTTCTTAATAAAGCCGATGTGAAATAAATATTATATATATAGTTTTCAAACAAAATTATATATATATTTAAAACGACTGTTAGAAATTTTTACCTTATGGCACTCTTTCAAAATTGTTTTATATTTCTTTTTCACTACGTAAATACAAATAGAATAAGATTGTTGACTTACGTATACGCGGTCTATGTATAGATTATTTTTAAATTATTTTTGCTTTCAAAGTATATCCTTCTTATACAATTATCTATAAAAAATCAGTGTATTATAGTTTTTAATAGTCTCAAGTTATCGCGTCTTAATCCAAATTCATTTTTCATCCACGTATTAAAGTAGGGATAACTCGTAATTCAATAAATCATCTTAACTTAATGAAATCATCTTGGCATAAGTACGCCAACAAAAAAATAAAGGATCACACATTAGTTAAGAGGAGGGATAAAAAATGTGTTAGACAGAGCAGATGTAAAAACAATACCTCCCCTTTTTGTGGTTTTTCTGTCTCGAGTAATCTGTTTTCACCCTTGTGTGGTAAAAAGGGGGATTACATAGTTTCCATCACACGATTCATTTAACTGGTATCAAGTTAACCTCCCCACTTTCTACTAATTTAGATATTTTACATTTGGGGAGGGAAGGGGGGGGGGGTATGTTTATGGAGTTTTATACAGTCGGCCCACCCGTATTGACCGAGAGATTACAGTAAAACGGGCTGTTGTAAATAAGACGCCAACGTATCGTATCTACGCGCACGTCAAAACTAACTATAACCGAAGACGCTGAATTGTCACAAGAAGCGGCCTTGGCGGAATCCGTGAGAACTGACCTGTTATGTAACGCATATGTACGCGTAACCGTCTGCGACCGAACGTCCTATACATCGACCGCAATCGCGCGCTTACAAATAATTTATGGCTTTTACGAAAAATATTTGAAATTAAGATTAATGAAGGACTTGACTTAGTCGTAAATATTTATTCTTTTTCAAATGAGTTATGTTTTTTTTTACGTCAAAATAATGATTTAAAAGACTACTCTACGCAAAAATATACGTTGTTAATTTTTTTTCAATATATTAATTTAAACCCAAAGCATATTCCATATAAATTAACAATATAATATACAAGCCATTTAAAGTAGCAGAATATATTTGAATATATAGTTTTTCCTGTAAATACAAAACCGATTGATAAATATTTACTTTTATTTTATAAGAAAGAATAAACACTTCTATTTATTCTATAAAAGGCAAATATTCACTTTCAAAAGCCGTTTTTCACTTTTGTTTTCAATAGAATGCTGTAGTTGTATATAAAACCTAGTTATGCCTAACGCCCACATTATATTGTCTAAATTCTGTAACATGATATTTTACAAATAAATAAACGAGATGTGATCTGTTAGTTAATACCTTATACAAACTTGTTTTTGATTTTGATATCTGAATTTTTGAACATATGTAATATATAATACTAGAATTGTTTCTAAACGCTTTTTGCAACCGACTCTACTAAATTATAAATATTTGTTGATATTTAATTACTGCAATTACTCAGTCATAATATATAGACACTTAACTCTAAAACAGCTTAATTTGATGACAATCGGCCAATGGGTGTCAAAATGGTAGATATTTAAACTAATTAATTATATAAAAACTAATTTACGATTCTTTATTTAGCAAGTGTCCATCACTAGAGAAAAAAATATAAATAAATTAAAAAGATCATACTTAAACAAATCTATATTTGCGAACTTTGGTAATTAAATTGATTTAATAAAGAGATAGCTGATGTAAAGTGGCCAAAGCTGATCAGAAATTGATTTTTTTTCAATTTAAATGAATACGTTTAATTATAATTTTAAATGAAATCTTCCTAGTTACAAAAACCGATTCATATGTTTTTGTGCGAGGTAAAAAAGTTAAACGTGATATGGGACACGAACGTATGTAACTATATGTATAAATAAATTATAACCCAAAGTTAATTATTAGAATTTCAGTTTACGTTTCAATAATCAATTTAATATACAAGCTCATGTTTTTGCCGGGGGGGTCAATAATAACTCAACCAAATTATGCGAATGAATGTACATATATAAGTTTGACCTCTTAGATGCTTTTTTTCGGTGACTTTTTACCATCTTCAATCCTTTTGAATAAATTAACTAATCTTAACGAATTATTTTAAAAAACTAACTGTTATGTTCTTTCGGTTGGTTAGTAACAGCCTTTTTTTCAATTTCAACGAAGTTTTAAATGATATTTTAGTAACATGTTTTTTGACTTATCTACTTTTAAATCTCGTTTTTTTTAAAATAAAGCGTGACCTATACCTAGAAAACAAGAATTGTTTTAGTGTCAGTACATTTTTAATTCAAACGAAACATATGCTGTTAATTTTTAATAATGACGCTTCACCACGCCCCCAAAATAACTGCAATAATTCAAAAAAGATTAAATATGTCAAAGAGTGTTTAAACGATCATTGAAACGCTTTTTTATGATATTTAAAAATGTGTCTTCAATTTGAACCAATTCAAATCGTACTAATATTAGACACTTTATTCTATTTATAGGCAGATAGAATATAATAAATAAATGTGTCTAATTATGTAATGTCTCGTATCATTTTTGGGGGTTACGATAATAAGGAAAATTTAAAACGTTGTGTTTTGGTTTTTAAAATATACATAAGTAATTATAAAAAATTGATTGCTAAAAACTAAAAACATTTAGATATAGAAACGTTATAAATAGTATTTTATATTAGATACCGTTAGTACGTATCATTTTAATTACAAATTTTATTGTAGATAATTTATTTTTTAAATTCAACAGATATTATTAAATATTTAATTACAAGAAAGGATTATAGAACGTATAAGTAGTCAAATCGGTTTAATCGGGGCAAATAGTGATAAAGGAAATATGATAATTAATAAATTAAGTGAAAAAATAATTGGACAAGACATTTATTAATATTAATTTACAAAAAAAAAAACACTGTACGCTCCTGTATGAATTTATTTAGATAAGAAGCCTGATCCATAAATATGTTAAGCGAAATCTATAAAGAAAATGAAATGATAAGCAGTTTTTCGTGAAAATTCCATCACATAACTATACATGACAGTACATGACCTCTATCTGTTGGAAAATCAATATGGCTTACGTGGAAATCACATGGTTTTCTCGGTGAAAAGTCAAAAAGAGAAGAAAAGTCAATGCCCGAAAAACATGTTATCTACCGTACAGAGGTCGGAAAAATAAATTGAATATTTATTTTATTGACCATATATGTTTTATTTGGCAATATCGGTCGTGATTCTGGCCAAATATTATGATAATATATATATATCTCTTATTTATACAATCTCAACGACTTTATAAATAAATACAAAAGAAGGCATAAATTCTTATTATACTGAAGGAATTAATTATAATTTTTATTTCGCATACCCTGTGAAGAAAAGTCAATAAATTTCAATTTAAATTTTCATGGTAAATTAAAATATACATAGAATCCTAGAATATTACAGTAATTCATTTTTATTTGTAAACGTTTAATTTATATTCAAAATTATACAAAACAATGAATGAAAAACTAGTTTGTATGTCTTCTAAAAGATATTATACATAAATCAAGGAAATTTTGAGAAAATAAATATAATAAATAATAACTCTTAATTTTTCATAATAGGTCATTCACTTTTTTTAATTTCTTTGTTTGTAAAGTAAATATTTATTAATTCATACGTAGTTTTTTATTTATATAAAAATATATATTTTTTATTTAAACCTGTATAAGCCGGAAAACATTTTTTACACTTCAATATATTACTTAATAACACCCCCAATCTAATAATTAAGCTATTAAAATTTTTAAGATATAGAATTACATTTTTTTAAATAATCCGATTTTTTAATTTATATTCTCTGTCAGAAATTTCCCTAGTTATATGATAATATACACTTGTAGGGGGTAAATTACGATTTTCCACATCTTTTTGCCATCACGTATGTTTTATAATTAAAATTAACATAAACTAAAAATTCAACTTAATAATATTCGAATGAAATTCTAGTTTTACTAGATACGTCTGTTTTTTTTTCATCTTCTTTTTCTCATGTAACGGAGGTGTAAAAAAGTTTAAATTATTTGTATATTTTCGCATCACTATTAGATACCTACTTTTATAAATATTTCATAAAGAAATCACTTTTATATGTAAAAATATTTTACTTGTTTTTTGCCGAATTCAAGTATTAATAAATATATTTTCTAGATTCATTCTTATTATTAGTTTTAATAAACCTGCTAGATTTTTAATCTACACTCAGCGTCAAAAAAATCGCACCTACTTCAAACAACTTTAAACCTTATTTGGAATCAATGATGAGGATAATATAAGGTATCATTTAAAAGGAGTACCCAAAAACAATTAACTCCTTTTCGTTACCTTTCAAATGATACTTAACATAATTGATTCCAAATAAGGTTTAAAGTTGTTTGAAGTAGATTTTTGAAAAGGTGCGATTTTTTTGACGCCGAGTGTATGTATACGTATACAGTCGCCTGCATTAATGGTCTTGCAATTTGTATTCAATTTCGTTTATCACAAACCTAGTAGGCTCCTCCCATTTGATTATTATAATATTTAAATCATTTCTCCATATATCAAACAAAGACAAGATATTTTGAAATTCATTTGCTAGATAAAGAACTACTCTTCGTTTATAATAGGTACTCATATATATTTGTGCAATTAAATTATTATGTTATCTGTTGAAAATTATATACGTAAATTTTGTGGCAATAAATATTTGATAATCCGAATTTTAGTATTAAAATATATTAAACATGATAGAAAAAGATAACCGATGATGTTTGTCTTTAAATTTGGAATCTGTTGTAAGCGATTCTAGCCTTTAGGATGCCAGACGAGTTCTGCAGGCGACTGTACATTTTTTCGTGTGTTGTCTATTATGAACGTCCTTACTACAGTATTACATAATATATCCTGTTCATAAATAATAATTAAACATAAATTTAGCAAACACCCTTCTTGCAACAGGGAAATGAACCCATAAAATCTAAGGTATAGATTAGATATATCCATATACATTTACGGCCACTTGTAATCAGTTGCAACTTGTTATTTTGCTAATAATATCAACAATTTATTAACCTTTTGTTGTTAAATATCTAGCTTATTTATATATAAATGCAATCTTCGAAAATAAATATTTGACTGGTATTGCATTTATTATTTAAATTAAATTATTGGTTTAATCTATTTATTACACATTGTTTCTAAATTTACCATTCTTTATTTTATTACTTTTGTCCATTACTGGAGAAAAAAACATAAACAAAATAAGTGGCTATAATTTAAAAAAACAAACTATATTTGCGGACTTTGGTAATTAAATTGATTTAACAAAGAGGTACGAGAATTATAAAAAACAGTATACTCGTACCTTGCTCTTAAGGGTTGATCTTAAGGGTCTATAGTGTGAATGATGTTATTATTTATTTATATTTGATTGGAGCGAGACCGACTCGATAGTCCAAGACTGGTACCAGTAAGTACCATCTATAAATATATAAAACCTAATATCATTTGTAATACTGTTAATCTTGAACATTTTTTTAATCTTTGTTAGGGTTGAACTTCGAAATGCCATAATGAGCAGATGTTGTAAATTGTAATAAATATTTGAAAATCATTCAGATAATATTATATATAACGCATTTATTTGGAATTGTCAAGTAAGATGTGTTTTGCGTTCTTTTTAAAATGATACAGGATAATAGGAATAAATTAACCTTATTAAGTAATAAAATCAGATGCAGAATGATTGTTTGTTCTTTAGGTCTATAGAAAACAGTTAAACCAACATTAAGCCAGTGTAATATATTAAACATCGACTGTAAATTAGCATACAGTAGCGAAACTCCTTTTGTTTATTGCTTATGGGGATATTAGTATAATGGCCGAATAGCTTTTATGCTCATTTAAACACTAGAAATAATAAACCAACTTGTTGTACTCAAACAAATAAATTCGTTTAAGCTGTTTCAAATTTACATACATTTGTGTTTCTAAGTCTCAACATATTTATTAACACTAACAGCGAGCAGGCTTGCACTACACGAACGTCAAATATGAAACATATAGTACAAGTCCGATTTTTTTAAATTTTACCGTATCTTGGCTTCTGGGTGTAAGTTGCATTGATTTGACCAATGTTTCAGTGAAAAAAATTAAAAGCTGTAGTAAGTTATTTAGTTTTCTCGATTTAACCAACGTTTTGTCTGTTAATTTATCTGTATATTTCAAAGAGAAATCTAAATTTAACCGCATACTTGCAAATGAATTTGAAAATTTTAAATAAAATCTGCATTTTAATATAATAAATGCAAAGTTTGTTAATATTATCTGATCGTATCTCTTACGTATGTAAAATCATACACTGTAAATTTAAGCTTAATATGTCAGTTTAAATTTAGGAACAAACTTTTTTTGTAGAAGGATATTTAAAATAAAAATGACATACTTATGTCATGTTTTCGACATTTTTAAAGGCGCTGGTTTTATTTTTATATACTTCTACTATGTAAATATATTTTTTATGTACATATATACAAAAATAGCGAGTCAATTTTGTGCAAAATATTTTTTTCTAAATAGCAAAAGTTGTCGTACTACCCTTGTTACCCCCTCCCACTTTTATAAGGGTTGTCAGCAATAACATAAATTTATTTTAATGCCCATTACAATAGAGTTCTTTTGAAAATTTCTTGAATCGGAATGACAACTTCAATAAACTTGAAGTACTTTTTGCGTCAATAAATTTCTATATGTTACATTTTATTGTAAAGAATGAAAATTTCAGTGCTGTATTCCCCCATTCATATAAGTTCTTATGAAAACTTTCGTTGTCAGAATATTGTGTTAATCAAATACTTTTATTTTGTATGAAAACTTTTCATTCATCTATTTCAAGGGTAAGTTCAAGGGCGTTATTTATTTTTATATATATGTAGTTATCGTTTTTACAAACTTGCGAAATTATTTGTAAAATATCGATCCGAAATATTCACGATGTCTTACTGTAAAATTCAGTTTTCCTCATTAGGTATGCATATGCATATATGTCGTAAAGGTGTTAATAAAAGAAAATTCTCAACTTAACTTACATACATTTAAATTGTATTTCATAATAAGTAGCTAAACTACAATGTTAAAAATATTATCTATTTATTTTTTTATTTAAATGTTACTTTAATTTATTATATGTAATCGTACATTAAACAATACATATTTGTAATATCAAAACCGCCCAAATTATAAATTATTTCGGTTTCGATACATTTCCAAGATAACTTTTTTATATAAAATACAAGGACAAAGTTTAAGTGTTCGAAAACATATAAACAAAAATATTAATTATATCAGAACTTAGTTTGGGTTTTTAAATCTTGATAATTTTTTTTCTATCATATTTAAAAAAATTAGGGCGTTTACATCAATTTATAAAAAGCTTGTCAAAATTGTTATTATTTATGATATAAATTTTTTATTACTTTATACAAGAAGCAAAAAATATGTATTTTTCTACAACCTATGAGTTCTTTAAATTGTCTTTAAATATTATTTCGAGTGTGCTACTATTTGAAATTTTAACATGTAAATTAAAATTGTAATCGATAATTGAAAAACAAATAACTGCTAGCAGAATAAAACCAGTTCAAAAATGTGTGAACAATATGAAATAAATAATTTTGAAATGCATACTTAACACAAAGTATACGCTGTAAAAAAATAATATAATTTACATTATTCTATAGGTATATTAATAATTATAACTCTCTTAAGTGATTAATATTTACTATAATTTCGTAGGGGAAAAGGGCGGTAATACAACGAACATATTCATAAACTACTGAAAAGTATACCTAATAATTAAATTTAACAGTTTTTGAAAATGGTTTTATTGACTTGTACAATTTAATTATTATATACTTTTTAGGTTTTTTTTAAATCGGTTTTATTATTTTTTCCCCCTTTTGAATGGCATATCTTTGAAGAAATATATATATTTTGAGTTAATTGAGAACTACTTCCTTTTTTTAATTCGATGAAAAACTTATGTCCGCGGTATTATAAAGGAGATAGCAAATTTGCTAGCTAGCAAGCACTTTCAAATGAGGTATTAATTATGTGATAGTATCTATGGAATTTAGAGCAGTGACACTTTCAATTGTAACACAGTTGGCATCTTTCACCGTACAAAATAATTTTCATAATATCACCACTGTTTTATTACCGCGTGAGCGAAACTTGTCAAAGTCTTCAACAAACTCCAAAAAAACTGTCATATAAGTTTGATACCCCATTTGAAAGTGCTTGCCAGCTAGCAAATTTTGCTACCGGACATTAAAGTTTTTATTCTGACGGTTAGAATTAATTCTGTTGCTATTAATTAAAATTAAATTGATTCAACTTTCCTCTACATAAAATTTTGCCATGGAATATTTATTATCAAATAAAGAAATATGTTTACAAATTTATAATTAAAATATTTTCTAACGATATTTTGATTTTCCGCAAGATTAATTATGTAAAAAAGGTTTGAGCAGCACACATATAATTACATATACGAATGTAATATTTTTAATTGCAACCTATCAGGTAACGTTTTCAATAAAAAAAAGAAACATTCAATATGTGTAGGTACATTATAATTTATAGCATCTTTAGGCTTATAAAAAAGTGAAAATCTTACGCTGGAATTAAATTACGCTTCCGTTATTGGAAAATCATCAATATAATTTCTATAATCGATTCAGAAGCTGTCTGAACAGTTCTATATATATTTTTATTTCAAGTTCATTTAAATACAATACAGGTCGACCGCGATCTACTAGTCGATTGCGACAAATAAATAAATAAATAATAATAACAAAAATTCACTTTCTCTATTTTGAATTAAATCGTTTTAATAATTTTAATCTATGGCATTGATTAACATTTAAATTGGCAAAGTTATTACATATGTATGTATAGAAAAAAATCTGAAATGAAATGTAGACAAACGTTTGACGGGTTAAATCAAGTAAGCGACCTAACATAAATAAATTTAAATTATGAAAATGTCGTGAATGTTTTTTCGATTGTGAGGAATGTTTTTATAACACATGATAAATTGTGTATACTGGAATTAAAAATAACAAATTTAAACAAAACCTTGATATATGTATAGTAAACACCATGTTTCACCTACATCTTTTAAAATTACGTCACTTTTTGTAGCAATGGTTAAACTAGAACATAAAAGTACATTTCAAATGTATACGAAATTAGGTAAACACAGAAACCCAGATATATATTTAGAGACCACCAAGAAATTATGATTAATAACATAATCAGTATTTTTTATAATTCATTAACAAAACTTTATTTAATGATATGCTATGTCAAAATACAAAATGGAAGGTCAGTATTTGAAAAGAAATACATAAATATTGTTATATCATAACACAGGGGAAAAAAAGCGAATTAATTTTGTACTAATAAATACCTTTTTATAAATTAACTGATTGTATTTTCAACCTTGAGACTTCAATGAATTGAATATAAAAAAATTATCTTTTTATATATTTAATATCTTCATGAAATGCCTATTAATTAAGTTTTTGAAACCGAACACAGGTACTCCTACTAATTGTAAGTCCTTTGGACTTTACAATCTTTATTATGTTATACAATATATATATTCTTCATGACTACACAAATTTTTCTAAAATGGCAATATATAGGTCATCATTTTTGATATAACTAATAGTTATTAACTAAATTATTATTATTACAAGTAACATTAATTAATAAATAATTGTTAATATGCTATATAGGAAAAATAAATTATGTCTGTATAACAAAAATATAAAAAAATATAACAACAGTCTGATTAATCTTTTTAAGAAAGGGGGGTTCGTATTAATTTTGTGTGAGTACGGCTCTGCATAAAAAAAACTATTTGGAATTTCTGTTCTCTAGAAAACATATTTTACGTATTCATATAAAAATATTTTCGGCTTTGACATCAAAGTATATAGTACTGCTTTCAAAATATAGTAATCATTTATGATATCTTGATTATTTATCATTTTATTTATTTTAATCCGAAATTTCTAATTATATTAATTATCATTACCAATATAGTATCTTCTGGTTTAAAGATCTATAGAGATAAAATCCAAAAATACGAATAAATTTGAAATTTAATAAGGTAATTTATGAATCACATTAAATATATATATGTATTTTATCTATTATGATTTTAATAAACTTTTATTATAATTTCATCATGCAATATATGAATCAATCATAAAAATATACTATAATCAATAAATCATGCCATTTACCCTATAATTTTACGTGGGAGTTAAATATTACGTAATAAACGAGAGTTAGAAATGTATATTGTGTAATGATTAATTAAAATATAAAAGTTAGAGTATATCCCCCTTCGTACAGCTCTGACTATACCATATATTAGTATATTATCAATTAATAGTAACAGTTTACAACGATTTTAATAGATGAAAAGAAAATAATGTGTGTTTTCCATTTTGTGGAATTTCTTTAACACTCGTAGTACATTTATAACTCGTAAAGTAGCTGATTATATAATTGAAATATACTAAAATAGTCATATATAAATTTATGTATGTTTTTCTTATTGTCCATAAATAATTTAAATTGAATTTGTTTCCGTTTTATTTTCGGTGTATTTTTATCGTTTATAATAATAGACTATTAATTTTTATTTAATCTTAAAACGTTTTTTAGGATTACTAATTTTTGTACTGGTATATTGTTACTTAAATGACTGTAACTAGTAAAATATTTATCGAAACAATTTGAAATTAAAATACGTAAAAGTAGACAACGTTACAGACATTTCAAGACTATTTACATGTTTGTGAAATGTATATTTGTCGCCAAACAGAACGTTTATTATTACCCGGTACCCGGTATGTACCTATGTAGGGGAGATACGAATTGAAACGGACAATTTGTGAAACGGACAATGTTTGTTCCATCGAAACTATCTCAACGATAAGCTCCATAGAGATGAGATATTGCACTTATTGTATGTATTAGAGTCAAACATTAATGGTATCTTACTTTTAAAATCTTATTTCTGTGTAACGTATTTAGCAATAATTGTAATTAAAGAAGCAATTAGAGTGACGAAACCAAATTTTAGAATTAATTTTTGAATTTCAATAAAAAACTGAAATGTGAGTTTCATTGCGTATTTCCCCTATATAAAATTCTCGCAAGTCTACATGACTTTTGGCATCGATTCGACTCGCCATTAAATCAAATTTGGTACTGTATGAAGAAGCGACTCAAACAAATTAATATTATACTGAATGGTTTACATTGACGCTTTGTCCCTCCAATGTCAAAATTATTACATCTTCGCTTCCTTGAGAATTGACACTAGCTCTTACAAAAGAGGACAATCTTGAGTTGGAATAAGTGACAATACAATAGATTATTCAGGGGCATTGACACCGATCTATATACAAATATATTATATTATATTGTCACAATTTTGTACGTATGTGGTCCATAAATGATACATGTATGTACATATGTCCCCTGAAGCTATATTATATGTATACTACATCTAAGGTCATTTTTTTGTTACCGAGGGTAGAATTTCATCGGCGAATTTACATCAATAACAATTGATTCATGTTTTGTTTTTTTATCTTATAGTTTTCTTTGATTTTGTTCGGCTTTAGATTATTGTTAAAGATATCTACAATCTACATATATAATTTATGATTACTTGGTAGACAGTGGAATTTCTTAGAGTAATTAGATGATTAAAACAAAATAAATACGAAAGCGGAATTTTAAAATTATTTTAATTAGTCGAGTTAATTATAATTTTCTAATAGTTTTATTAATTTGCACCAATCTAGATTGTTGGATACTCAACCAATTATTTTTTATCTATTGATAATGAAGTTGCAACATAATTCGACACAAACAAAGTTTTTTAATTAATTAAAAAACAAAAAACTTTTACTTGATTTGTCAAAAGATTGAACTAGAAATCTTAATTAATAGCAACAAGTATTGGTTGTTTATTTAGAATTAGATAGTTTAGACATCCTGAAGTAAACAATAGTTTAATTGTTTACATTTAGAATTAAACCAATCTAAATCAGTTAAATTTAGTATGTTAAATAGATTTAAGTCAATACAGGAATTGTTTGATTTGATTTAAAATGAAAACATTCGCTATTATTATTATTTATTGAAAATAAATATTTGTTTTGTAAAATAAAAAAACAATATTTTTAAAAATTCCAGTTTTATTAAAATTGCCTGAAGTTATATTCGATTTTAAATTATTAATGATTCTATCTTTAGTTCAATGACCTTTTTCACTAAATGCATTATTTAACACTTTTTTAGAATGAAAAAAATGAGACACAAATTAAATTTTAAATTAAACCTTTCTGACTTAATAATATTAAGGACAGCCCTTACTAATGTTTAAAGAAATAAATAAATCTTTAACTAGAATATATAAATCAAATAATTTGTCATTTCTACAAAGTGTAGTCAAATTAGAATTATTTATTTTTAATTATATTAGCTACAGGAACAAGATCATATAAATATCTATAATATATTCGTAGCCTAGTTTTAACAGCAAAAAAATAAATCGTCAAGTTGCCTTAAACTAGTTTTTCACTTTCTAGAAATACAATAAAGATTGTACTAGACAGCAAAAAATATATGTTCTTTCGGCTAATTAATATTTCGACAAGAGAATATAACAAATATTTTTTTCGTTGTCTATAAATAAAATACTCCGTTGACAGGGATATATTTTTTACTGTCAATTTTGTTGCCGATTGATTTCTCATTTTTCATATACATATTTGTTTTTATAATTTATAATGTAGATATTACCTATTACATAATTTAGGTTTTTTTTTATTATGTAACTGAATCTTGTCTTCTGAGTGCAAGTCGCGATTTGGTTGATTTTCAGTAATTATACAACGATTAAATTCGGTTTTATAGGAGTGGAAACATAAATGATGTAGTTTTAAATAAAAAATAATAACCATAATATGAATAAAATACTCGATATATGTACATAATTATTGTATTAAATTTACTACTTTCTACTCCTGTATAAAGTAATTGCTAATAATTTCAGTACTACATAAAAGCCAATTACTCTACAAGGATTTTATTACATGATAATAATTATTTATCAGAAGCGTAACTAAATTTTTATTCAATCCAAAAATGGGTAACACATGAGTATACAAAAATACTTATTTTATTTGCCAAAGGAACAAATTATATGTTATCAGTTTTCATTAAAAAAGCAAACAGAAAAGTGTTGAAACCAAAAATTATAAAAATTAATTTGGAATTCGTAAATCCGAATTGGGTTGCATAAAGCAAAATTAACCACGATTAGTTAATCACTTGTTTTCAAACCATGATTAATGTTAATTCTAAACTCAATCTCAATTTGTAAATGAACAATTCACTTAATATGATAATTTTTTACCTTATAAAATTTATCATAGCCGTGATTGTTTTTTTAGAATTGACGTAATAATGGTTTTAAAACAACTGATTAACTAATCGTGATTAATTTTTCTTTATGCAACCCAAGGTAACTGTATTGATTTAGTTTAATATCTACATGATTCTAATAAATACATAGAAAAACTATTTCTTTGTAATTATTATCGGTATGTTTTCAGTTTTCACCATTAATCAATTTTTCACTGTTAATATTTACCTTGTCATATTATAAAATTAAATTTAAAAATATTGACGTTGAAACGTCGTATCATTCAAAACCAATTATGATATATGTACGAGTATGTACTACCTATATACAAACAGTAATCTCTTCATTTACACGTTTAATTGGTTCTGTGTAAAAAACCGCGTAAATGAAGCAATAGAAACGTTGTGTTTTTTTAAGTCTTTCTACTCTTTTTTCGCGTAAAAGTGGAGGGATTGCTGTAAAGTACTATCTATGTACATATAATATCTGATACAGAAATCGGGTTTATATTATATATTCGAGTACGTAAAAATATTCAAGGTATGTTTCGCCATTTTATAAAACGAACCCTTAAATATTCGGAACCACGCTTCTGAAGTGGATCAATTAGACAAAGCAAGTTCAGTTCAGAATTGCCTTTTGAAATTTACCGTTGCCGATCACCAGGGGTACTAAACTAGTTTGACTGCATCCAATATTACGAAAGTGATTTTTTGTTTCGAGAACTTAAATTATATTTGCACATACATAGTTATGGAATTCGGTAAATATTATACTTTATAAAATTAACTAGATCGATAAAAGTTTGTATGCTTTTTTGGGAACATTTTGAGTGCCCCTGTTTGATAGTAACTACCATGTAATATGACAATTAAACAGAGCTATAAAATTTAACTGCGTGTTATAGACTGGCAAATACAAAAGCATGTTTTTTATTTTTCATATTTCTTTTTAACAATCAGTTTTTTCTGGCTGCCTACATTCGATTTTTAACGTAACTGTTTTACCTTTTTTTGTTACATTTTTAATAGTTTTGTCGCGCATTCAGACCTACATAACGAAACCAATGTTAATAAGATACTGTACCCCAGTGTTGGACTCTTGTTTAATTAAATGAACTAATTTAGAAATATTTGTTGATATTCGATTACATACTGCCAAACAACGTAATTTGATGACAATCGATCAATGGGTGTCAAAATGGTGGACATTTAAACTTATTATTAGTGTAATCTATTTATTAATTACTATATTATCATAGCATCTGCAACACATTGTTTCAAATTTTACGATAACTTTTGTATCGTAGTACTAATCATTTTGTAATCATTAGCAAGTGGGTGCCCATTACTAGAAAAAAAAATATAAACAAAATAAAAGGCTATAATTTAAAAAACATACTATATTTGCGGGTTTTGGTAATTAATAACATGAGTTCATGACAATTACAAAAAACAGTACACTTTGTTCTCAGAGCGGCCAAGACTGGTGCCAATACCTTCATAATAAATAATTTATTCGTTAAACGAATAAGTATTGTTTTAATTCCAAATAAATATGATTCATTGGGAATATACATCTACAAATAAGTATTCAAAAATAAGGATATATCATTGCATTATAAAATATATTAATTATTTATATTTATTGGAACTTAAACGTGAATTTTTATTATTCTTAACAGTGTATTGTGGTGTGTGGAATAACCCATTAAATACACTGCTAATAATTTCTAGAATTTACGTGATCATTGCCGTGTATTATTTATAATATATATATATGTATGTATCTGATAAAACATTGATTTCTCTATGTACCGTTGTTGATATTTACACCCTGCAGAAAAAAAATCAATAATATAAATGTAAATATCAATTCATGCGAGATATTGCAAATTTGTCCCAATGTAAGGTTGTTAACATTGAAATAAGTATTCAAAATTCATTTTCAGATTTGGTTCCAGCCTTGACCCCTTTATTTTGCATACCCTACGCGTTTATTATATCATAATTTTGGTATTACAAAAGTTTTTTTATACTTGTGAGTATTTTCTTAAAAATATAAAAAAGTAATTAAAACTAAAGCTGAAAAAATATATTTAATGGACCCATTTTGTAAAAATGTTTTTATAACAATTAATTAAAATTTATAGGTTAGTATTCAGTATTAATTTTTAATAATCTATAATTTAAATATTCAAATATTAGAGCTACATTATTAAAATTTAAATTGGCGATAATTGTTAAGACTAGCATTTTTTTAAAGGGTGAATGTTTAAATTTAATTATAAATAATTTATTAATGTGCAGAATACTATTATACATGTAAATTTATAATTTTGGACACTTCGAGAAAAAAAAACTGGAAAACCAAGTTATTTAGATAGAATGTGTTCTAAAAAACTTCATAACATTTAGATTTTTTATACTCAGCTTGTATATTTTTTTATCTTAAAACTTACATAAATCAAATATAATCAAAATAATGTAATATATAAATAAACTTTTTGTTTAATTCACTTAACAATTTTAAACGTAAAGGTCAGGTCAAATAAAAATTAAATTGTTTTTAATAATAAAACATATAATACATTGTATTTAATGTTATAGTAAACCGTCAGTTTTACGAACCTAAATCGATATAAATAATTTATTTAACTATTTTTAGAATGTTGTGACAATTTTTCTTTCCGACGATTTCTCAAAGAATTGCTCAACCGAAAAAGATAGCTTCTTTTTTGTAAGTAATAAAATGAAAAACAGATTTACGTTTCTATGGAAATAATAAAATCAATTGTATTAATAAATAATTATTTATTGTAGAGAGAGATGTTCTAGGACTTTTATTTCATAAAACTTAAAAAAAATGTTGTTCTTGTACGTGCATTTTCAAAAAAAATCATTTGAATTTATGATTTATATAATCAATAAAACAATTATAATCAAAAAATATGAGTTCGGCTTTTTTTTCAAATCGTAGCTGAAAATCCTTGAACGGTATTATAAAAATAACCTTGATTTGAAATTTAGTCAAAGACGTTTTGTATAAAGTCGAAATGATATTTAATAAATTAATCTTTTGTATTTCTTGGTTTCTGAGTAGAATAAAATTAAATATTAGTTAAGTAAGAAACAAAAATGTTTAATTGCTCAGTGATAAAAAATAGATAACTGGCATTATATATAGTCAAAATATTATTAATTTTATAGTTTTATTTATCTAAAAAATTCTTAATTATTTTATATATTTCACGTATTCCTTCTGTGCTGCAGAAAATATCTTACATGCAAAAAAAAACTAAAATAAATATTTGTTTTAAGCGTTATCTACAAAATTGACTAGGGGCCATTTGTACGGTTTAAATTTTTGTCATGTTTACACTCAGGAGCGTAGCTACCGATTTTATATATGAAATTATAAGATTTGGAAAATTGATCCTATTTTGAAACTAACAATGTGTGGTCTTCTAGCTAATAAATAAATGGGTACCTATGTACCTTTGTAGAATTATTGTCACTTTCTGGTTACGAGATAATATCAAGTGTGGTACATTCTAGTTGACTCATTGTCAGCGTTGATTTGTAGTCAATAATCACGTTCATTATTAACACTGCGTGCCACCGCACATACTTATACCCAGTGGCACTCAAACTCTACACAATAACAATACATACTTGACGTAGGCGAAATTGTAGTAATAGATAACAAAGTCCAAAATCAGGTCTATCAAAGAATAGAAAAATTATAATAGATTACGTCATTATTCAAGTTTTTTTTGCTGGACAAATCATTCATTCATATTAATATTTTATTTAGTTTATTTCATATACATGGGCGCGTATAATAAAGTTTTATTGGGAATTCGTTTTGAGAATTTTGTATCGCTTTTTAACAGGTAACCATAGAAATTCCCTGGGTACGCCACTGAACGTACAAATGTTATCACTCTAATTTGAAAACTATAAAAAAGATAATAACACACATTACTTATACATTAAATTAAAAATAAATATAAATAAACAAGAAATTGCCACTTATGGAAAAATGTGTAAGAATTTATTCATTGATCTTTTAACCCCAACTATTGTAAAAATGTTTCTGTATATAAATATAACATTTAGTTGATAGAGATATGTGTACAAACACATGTACTTTAAAACAATGTGCACAGTTGTATAAATCCTACAAAACATAATATCCATATCTGTAGTATGTACATTGTATTTCTCAGAAATCTACAATTTTCATTTAATTTGTTCCTTGGATATTTCAATCCTTTAAATGTATACCTAATAATAGTAAAAACTAGTATTAACCCTTTCGTTATATAATATGACGTATGCATGTTTTTTAAAGCTCGTAATGAAAGGGTTAAAATATATAACAATTTAAATAAATCAGTTTTAGCGTATTTCAAGTATCAAGTAATTTATAATTTACAGGAATATAAAAACCTGTAGAGATTTTCAACTCTTGAGATATAATTCTGATAATTGAAAGGTTATTGACAGATAAATTTAGGTGTTGGTTTTAATACGTACCTATATTATTTGTTATCATTATATAGTCGTAAAAATATTTAATTGTTAACTATTTTTACACATTTTATGAATTCTTATCAAATTTGGTACGTGATATTGTGCATTTAAATGGTTTATAAAAATATATTAATACGAACCTGGACGTAGATTTATTATTTATTCTTATCTCAATATTTTTACTATACAATACATTTGAGAATAAATAAATTTGATATTTTATATACAATGACTTTATCAAACCGAAAATATGTTTTATTTTAAATAATTTATGCAATATGTTATTTTTTTAACAAATCGTAGAGTGGAAAGTAAATAAAAAAAGGAATTTAAAATACTTTCCGGCTGTTTATTTCGTAGAGGGATTAAATATTTAAATCTTTTCAATCAGTATAAAGCTTCTTTAGAAAATATCCATTAGTTTAAATGAATATAAATGGGGTTTTTAAATGACCTATATATTTCAAAGTATATATATATCGATAAAAGTGGTTTTATTATTATGTAAAATATTTATTCTAGAGGGGAGAAGAGCTGTTTTAAATGAAACGAGAAATGTACATAGATAAAGAACGATTTTATTACGAACAAAAATCAAAAATAAATGTATATAATGGGAATATTGAATGGTAATAATCAATTGAAAAGTTTTATCATTTTTATATAGAGAACACTCACTTTGAGTATTTTTATTAATTATTCAATTAATTTAAATTATTTTTGTAGTTGTGTGATTTTTAATTATATAATTTTTTTCAATGATATCAATTAGTTTCTGAGAATTAATTATGAGTTTAATTTATAATTTTTGAATAAGATTTTTATCAATAGAATTTATAAAATTAAAATACTGATATTAATAATTGAATATCATATCTTGTCTTAATTCAGAATTATAATTAGACGTATTTTTATTCAAGATATGATAAAAATTCAAATAAAATATTATTTGGCGCCTTTTAAAGTGTTTTTTAAATTTATGTTGTCAAAATGAATTCATTTATCATAAGAGGTCATACGTTTATTTATTTACTTAAAAAAAACGAATCCTAAGTATTGTAAAACATATGTAATATGAAATATATAAACAAACATTCTATATTAAATAATACTGACACAAGATAAACGTAATAAGAAAACAGATTTTAAAAGATAGAACCAACAAACAAAATCTTACAATAATATACAAACATTTTGACACATTGATAACATTTCATTCATATGATTTTAATACTCATTCATCGATATATAAAACCTACCTCCCCCCCCCCTGGTTTTATTAAAACAGGATAATTTTTTTTAATAAATAAAAATGCATTTTTTTAATAAAACATATGAGATCCATTCAAAATAAATCTCTTTAGGATCAAAGACCCTAAATATGTATAGATCCGGTCCTGTCTGTCTGTCTGTGTGTGCGTCTGCTGCGAGTGTGTGAGTGATCTGTTTAAATATGACGTATTATTGTACAGCCGTGTCTACGTGCTGAACAACGTGCGTGCAAATTCTAGCTTATGAACAGCAAGTATTGGCAAACAAATAACTAGGTTTAAGGTACTCCTGGTATTTTTTTACTCCACATTAAACCCCCCGCTCAGCCACCCACTCACCCTTATTTGACCGAAATCGGATTGCCCATTTTATAACTATGTATTTTGATAATTATACAATTTACGAAAATCGACTTAAACTTTAATCAAAAAAATTAAAATAATTTTCGGTACTCTATAAAATTTTCCTCTGCGTATATCCAGAAGCCTAGAATGAATTTATAATGTCCGAAAGAAATAATAAATGATATTTGACGATAAATGTGATGAGTGCAGGTTTTTTATGGCCGGAGTTGTACAAACGTTTGCTAAAGTTATTAATTATTCATGACTGAGATTTATTCTGCAATTAGTAATTTAAAGAACATGTAATATTTACGCATTATTGACAGGTAGTGTTGGAGCCACCCGATTATTATTTCACGTATGAACCAGATATGTTTAAAATGTTCGTACGAAAAAACATGATTTAAAGTGTGTTTTTTAATTCAATTTATATACATAATTTAAAAACAATAGTTATTAACTTTTTTATATGAATATATACATAATCAAGTAATTTATTATTAATTTAATCATGTTTTTTTTTATAAACTCGGTAATTATGGATTAGCTATATTAGTATCGTTTTTATACATGCATTCAAATTTCTTAAGTGTCACAAAATGTTTTTCCAGAAGTTCAAATGAAATATCTTAAATAAAGAACCTATTATATCTACCTAAATTTATCAACCTGACAGTTTTTTTTAGTAAGGCCTTATTAGGGTTTTTGCATGTATAGATAAACTAATTAAGTTTTCAAGCGTGGAGAACTCCATTCGTCTCTGAAACAACCGAAATATTTACCATACAAATTGTTAGCCCCTTCGATTGGCCAAAAGATTACACCGTCAATTTAAAAGATAAAAAAGAACACCACTGAAAAAATCAACTCTTATTAGGTGACAAAGGTGTAAGAGTGATAAAGACGAAACATAGAATACCTGTATCTCTGTTACCTTTTTATTTTTTGACATGTTGAAAGAGTGTTCCAAATTGTCAGATATTAATTTGATAAAATAAACCGATAGGCATTCTAAAATTCTAAACAATTAATTAATTATTTGTTTATTTATTTATTTCTAACTACTTAAAACAATAAATTAATATAAACTAAACCGTTTTAATTCTTCTTCACAAAAATTGATAAAAAAAATCGGTTTATTTAGTAAAACGAGTTTTTTGATCGAATTGCCGTACTGAATAATAAAATTAACCTGTACTTTTGCTGCATCATTTTAAACCAAAGCGCGATGTAAAAAATAGCCAATAGATAGATGGAGTACTCGTTTTTCTACTAATAGACAAGTTGCTATCAATTTTTTTTCTGTTTGGTTCTTATATCTATATACATGTATATATTGTACATATAATAGTTTTGCATCATATTAAAAAGAAACAGAACTGTGTGTCTATCACTGTCCAATAAAAGAATGTAGAGCAAGTTTTTGAAACCTGTAAAGTAAAGGACTATATCTCTGTTAAATTATATTCTATTGTTATCTCAATTCAGATGAAAATGTATTGTTATTTAAGAAAAGGGAAAACTCATTTCCTTCTGTCGACATTTTCTTGACATTGCATGTTATCAAATTTTATGAAAATTTGATCAATATGGAATTAACTTGAGGTCAAAGCACTTTTCAATCTAAACAATTCCAATTAATTTTTTTATAAATACATTGTATAAATATTTTCTACATTGAAACATATGTAATACACGACTATTTACTAAATAGATCTAATATTTTATGTATATCATTGCTTTCTGAACACTTCTAAATTGTTACAGTCAATATATATCTACGTGAAGATATATGTAGGTACCTATGTAATATTACATATGAATGTTAGATTCTGTTAAATCAGATCAGACGTGTGATAACAATAATTTAATGGGCGAAGAAGCCTAAAGATACAATCGTTGAATGAAATTTACCTTCGTATAAACACGCCTAGGTGGTTATATTAATATAGCACAAATTATTTCAATTAATTAATAATTTGACTAGTTGGCGGGCCAAATACCTATATAGTAACCGTTTTGATTATGAAAATGTATAATTATCTATATATATGTATTGTAACACTGGTGAAGTTTTCGCGCACTTTTCACTGATTCTGATATAATCACTTAAGAGAGATTTTCACTAGTTAAGGGATTATATTATAATGTGTAAGTACTTACTGTACTCGCTGGAGTCATCGGAAGTTCCGTTGACGGTCCCGTCGGGCAAGATCTGCAGGTGCCTGTTGGATATATACATCTGAATCTTTCTAGCCGATCCGGTGATATGCGAGAGATTGGTGCTTCGCTCGTTTCTCCCGGCGGCGTCGTCTAGACTGAGGTCTACGGCGTCGCGTAGCGCCCTATGGGCTGACGGCGTATCCTGGTGCTGCACCATGTACCGATTGTATTCAGCAGGGTCTGTGGGTATCGGTGCGCACATGACTAGCGCCTGAAGTATTGCCGCGAGTACACAGTAAGACATGAACGATAACACCATTACACCGTGGGTCTAGAGGACGGCCATCGGCCACCGCCGCGGCTCGTCCCTCGCCATGTCGCCGGCGTCCGCACTCATGCGGTCCGCGGCGTCGGTGTCGGCGTCGGCGTCGTTGACAACATCGACAAACACTTGTTGTACACACACGCACTGTCACACACTCGCGACTGATTTACTACTGCACTGCTTACTGTACTCGTTCACGGTTACCGGGCGACTGAACGACGCGATACGTGCGCCGATTGTCTCTCGCAGTTACCCCTACCTACCGCGCCCGCGCTACTCGTACATGCATTCTACTCACTGCTCACTACTCACTACTCATTACTCATTACTCACTACTCACTACTCACTACCCCAATCACCCACACTGCTCGACTCACCACGTTACCTACAACTAGAATGTCTACCAAATTTAGGGGCACTCTATCTCCCACTCGCACCAAAAGGATTCCCTGATTATGTACGTTTATCTTTTAATTTTGTATTTTCACTAAATAAAATAATATATCTAATTAATTATGTAGGTACAATTTTACTGATTAAATACAAAGTATAATAATGTCGTAGTTAAATTATATTTAAATAATAGTATACAAATATATTGATTGAAATCAGATTTGAACATAATTATGTTGTGTTTGGTGCTCACTACTCTATTATTTTTTGATTAAAGTTGACAGATAATTTTCATAGTAATAACTAATAACATATGTATATTAGAATGTATAGAGGAAAGAATTTAAATATATGTATATTTAAATAATACAAAAAATCTAATTTATATTTGACGTTTCGTCATTTTTTATTATTTCCCAATCGATATAAGTAATATATTTGAACTCTGTTTATCTTTCAAAAGATAATAATTTAATTAAAAAGGAGGCTGTAGTCTTTTGTCTTAATTTGTATGAATATGTATATACATAGATAGATTCATACAACAGAGACGTAGTAAGAGAAAGTCAAATTATGTATTACAGAAAATATTTAAAATTTCTAGCCCTTTTTATGGCCCCGTGAAGATTTGTACCTGTTAAAATTCAATTAAAATATTTTAATCTATAAACCAATTTATACAGTAATAAATTAAAAGATCTGATATTAAAAATGTTGCAATTACAATATTTTTTCAATTCCTTACTGATTTCTTCTTTGATGATATATAAGTCTTGGCCTGGGGCCAATACGAGATAAAATATTTGACATAATTATTTGTTAAGTGATTACAGTATCAACTAACATACGTCGGTTAGAAGAGTATTTAAAAAAAATCTTATAGATACTTTAAAAACATGTGTTTGACTACCAAAAAAAGTTCCCCCTTTTTTAAAACTACTCTTTCGAAATTACTGCAAAAACGATCTTACCATATATTTTATAATAACATTTTGGTGATGATTTTTTTAATGTGCAGGATTTCTGTTTCACAACTTTCTCAGAGTTAAAGCTTGTAGTTAACTTTTCAACAATGACGGCTTAATTTAATATAATGTCCTGAAAAAGGCTTTCTAGATTCAAATAAGTTCGTATTAAATAGATCAAGATAAACAAACTTTACAAAACTACCAACCCTTTTCTTGTTTTGTAAAGTTTTGTGAAGAAAACTCGTGAAAACTTTACGGAAATGTTCATGAAAGATAAGTAAATATAAATAATTAATTGTAATACAATTAATTAACACTCATTTTAATACAATATGTGTAAAAGTAATCGTTCATTTCCTTAATGAAGATTGTATTTCTTTTCAATGAAAATATTTACTATTAATAAAGAAAACATTTTTGTTGAAAATCACAACTTCATAACATGTTTTCTTTGATAAATTCTTAAGTATATTAGATAAAGAGAGATATATATGTTAGCATACATATGCGTAATCCCTTTCTTTTTTTCTATTCGAAATATGTACATACGTTATACGTACAGAGCTGGCCTTAACAAATCTGACGCCCTGGGCGAGATTTATTTTTCCGGCCTCTCTTCCTCTAAAAAAATGTTAAAAAATCACTGAAAATTTCAATTAACTAACAAAGAAGTAAATTGAATAGTTAATATCTCAGCTCAAATTTAATGATTTTTTTAACTTTGAAATTTTAATAAAAGACAAAATTCCAACTGTATATTTTGACGGAAATACACTAATGACGTCTGTGTGTCTGATTGTAGACATGTACCTGCTATTTTTGAAAATCATCACCTAACCGGAAATGGATGTTTACTCTTGTCAATTTTTTGATTTTTCTAATTATTTTTGAAACAGTATGTGTTAAATAAAAATGTTTTAACTAAAAACTATAGAACATAGTTTATTTTCATATAGCTTTTGCTTTAGCATAAATTTTAGTTAGAATCAGTCCCAATAGGGTGAGTTAGATATATTTGTCTGCCCCTGTTCCTCTTTGATTATATCTGTGCATATTGGAATGCTATAGACAAAGCTAAAGTAATGTAAATCTACAGATCTAAATAGATAGAAAAGCACGTAATGTAGATACATTATGGCATCTGTCCTATAGACTAGATACATACTTAATACGTATGCTAGTTCTTATAAAAATAGTTTTTCAAATTTTCTCGTATTTTTTAACTACAAATATTTATTTATTATAAATTCTACAATCTGTATTTAGCAATATGTATTAAATCAACTGAAATACAAGAAAATAAAAAATAGAATCAAAACTAACCCAGAAGTCAGAGAAAGCGAATTTTTTAATCAACGATTAAATTGCGAGGCCCCCAGCTATCGTCTATTCATTTTTATTAAAAAAAAAACATTTTGTCATTTAAATATTTCATATTATCCATAGACATAGAGAATGGACCAGGCATCTGACTCGAGAGCAGAGTCGTGTCAAAAGAAAGAGATAGAAACAGGTTTGGAATATACTTGTCCTTTTTTTAAACAGGAGTGTAACTATTTCATTCTTGGCCCCGAACATTAAAAATATTCATAGATATATATAAAGAGGTTAAGTTCTTCCTTTTTCGTAGCTTCGTAATGTAACCTAATATCAAAAAAAAATATTTAAAATTTTCTTAAGTAAATCTTGTATGTGCTGTTTGTAAGTGTAATCCACCTCATCATTTTGTAGCAAGCAACCACATGGGAATTGATTTAAAACTATTTTTTATTAATATATATTTAATATTTTTGGTAGCAAAAATGTTATTTTCCCGGAATATCCGTTCATAATTTTGCAAATTTCTATCAGATCAATTGATTTTTTTAATTTCCTCGATGAAATATGAACCATTATAATATGTTTATTGTTTATATTATTTACTTTTCTAATAAAAAAGTTATTGCACAAAAATCACAAGAATAATATATCTGACAGAAATACTACCCTGAACTATAGTAAGCTACCAATCAGATTCTTAGAAAAAGAGGTAGATATATTCCAAACTACATTGCATCTCTCTCTCCCTTTTTGAACAGATGTTACACCATTGAGTTAATACAGAATGCACTGTCCATTCTCTATTTCTATGATATTATCTATATAAAAAAAACACGTTTATAGACTATAGGACATATGCTTTAAAAAAACTACAATGATAATGAAAATCAATGCATAGGCCAGATAGGTATTTATTACATTCGTAATTTATCCGAACTATATCGTCCATCTGAATAAGTAAGTCTGACTTACTTTGCCGCAAGATTAAAAGGTGTTATTATAAAATTAAATACCCTAATTCGGCCCACAATGCCTTTGAATAATGCAGCTTCAAATTAGATTGATTTATGAACCTAAGTATTTCCAATGATCATTTGTAATAGTCGCATTTGGTAACTAATATCTCAAGTTATTTTTAACCCTGTATAAACGTAATTATATTAATATTAACCTATACTCTATTTCATTTAAGAATGCAATGGTTACCGTAGTTTTTGACGGTAAAATGCAACCACTGCATTCTTAAATGAAATAGATTATAGTATTAATTAAGCTATAATGTTTTTTTTAAATATTACAAATAGGTTCTTAAAAAAAATTGTCAAAAAGGGCACTATATTTTGAAGGGAGGTAGAACCTATATACAAAGTGCACCAAAATAAAAAGTAGCTAAAGTTTAACATTTGAAAACGTATTTCTTTAAAACAATATTTTATAAAATCTTGCAAACTTATAGAAGTTTAAATCATGTTCGAGGCCCCGAGGTACTGTACTGTAGTTACGGCCCTGCAATCTGTTAAATAAATACAATCTCAATGAAAAGTTTACATTATTCTTTGATTATTTTCCTTCGTAAATTTGATGCATGAAATATCGAGAAAATTTCAGCACAACCATAGACAAAGAGCATTATATTAATACAGAATGCGCGGTCCATGCTCTATATCTATGAGTACAATATATTTTTTCTTCTGAAATAAAAAATGGAGGAGCTAACATATGAAAAAGAAAATGTGTACTCATTTTTCCTTTGCATAACTTAATTTTTCAAATTAAACTCTATATGGGTCTGCCTTTTAGAGTCAAAACTTTAAAAAAATGTGATATAGCTGTATTTTTAATTTAATAAAAAATGGTTTGTTTTAAATATCATCAGAAAGATTGACAAAATAGCAACAAATAATTGTTGTTTGTGTTTTGTTATATCTAAAACCAGCCCTGTACTCTAGATTTTTATATATAGTATTATTGAATCATGTATTTATTTATATAAAATAAGTAAAAAAACAAATTACATAAAGTTTGTTCACATTTATCTATAAATTAAGATCGCCACATTAGTGTATAGTATTTTATGTAAGATTTTTTGCCCACGTATAACTTTGTCGACTATTGAAAATGTATAAATGTTTTTCCGTTACTATTAATATATAATTTTCACGCTTTTGTCGAAATGACATGCTTTCTTTTTGATTTCTAATAAGCACATGCCAAACATTTTCGGGGTTATTAAACTATTTCGTAATTTTGTAATAAATTTAAAGTAATAGTTAATAAATATAGTGCGGGATTTTCTATTTATAATGCAATAGAAAATTGAAGATATGCATTTGTCTGCTCTGTTTGGTCGTAAATAATCGATTTATTTTGGATTTTTAACCAATTTATTTACAGTGTACAATGCAATTTTCAAAATTAAAATTGAATTGTTCTGACGAATGTTATCTTAATTAATACGTTAAAAGTTTTTCAGTAAGGGTACGGGAAAAAGTAGAACTTATTATTAATATCATAATAATATGTGACTTATCAGGAAAGCGATTTAAATGTTTCAAATGTACCTGTTTTATAGTTATAAAATAAATGCTAATTTAACATTGTTTAGAAGTCACATATAGAGCTATGAATCTTGGCCAAGACTTATTTTTCTTTAGTTTAATTTTGATGCATATGTTTTATATTTGATATCTATTATTATTCCCAAGACAAAATAAGCTAATTGACATTATTCACGTGGTAAATATTTTTGGCACATTTTTTTGGTGCATACCAGTCATGCAAAGTATAAAACCATTGTTACATACAATTTATTTTGTAGTTATTTTTTTTTAAATCCGTGGGTAGTAATAATAATAACTATTAAACATTGACTGTACCAAAGTGCCAATAGAATTATATCCTGCTTTTTTGTTTTATATAAAATCTATCGTGTATTATTTCCTTAAGGAATTTATATTTATAGAAAAATTATTTCGATAATTCATGAGTGTATGTAATATTTACGGTAAAATCTTTGATAAAGTGTAGTGTTTTACCTTTCTAAATGTATGGTCACTTTCTGAGGGTTTTATTGAGAGTAATCCGACCCATTATATAATCCGGTTATTTTTGTGCAAGAAATAGCCAGATTAGCGAGAGTCTAGTATACTTGAATGTGGGGAAAATTTACTTTTGAAGAGATTCTGTACATTTGTAAATATTTATATTTTTATTTGCAATTTTGCGCTAGTATTAGAAAGTGCTGTCCTCTGCCAAACAAAAGTTGCACTGCGGTGTGCTGATAACAGAAACATCTGTAATTGTTAGTTTATTGTTATAATTTAACAAAATAAATAAATACTCGATATCTAATCGCTATCAGATATCTTTTTAATAATATTTTGAATCGCTACAAAATATTTACTCTAATGATAATAATACTATTTTATTTTGGTGTAGTTTTCTTGTACAGTGTAACGTTTGGTTTGAAATGAATGATTGTTTTACGGCATGTAGCATATAATGGTCAACATATTAATTACTCATTAAATTATTCGTGGGTGTAAATAATTTAAAATTAAATAGAAATTGATAAAAACATCTGCTTCCATCTATTGTTGTAGCATGCAACTGCATTTCGCTCTGTCGGTAGTGCGCGGTTTGCCTACAATGGAGAAGAAGTAAAAGAGGTAGCACAATTATTGTGGCTGTGGAGCTTGCCTCTATAATAACTGTCTGTTTAGAACGTCGCCATTGGTTTTGAGATTATGTTTATAATATTTAGATTTAGATTGATATTTATCGTATTTCGTTATAATTATACTTAAAATATCGATACAAAAGTATAATTTAAATGCAGTGACCTAGTGTAAACAAGTGAGAATGCAGTGAAATTACAAAATATGCGTCAATATCTTAAATAAAAGTGGCTCCAAAATGTATATGTTATCAGGTAACTTTTTCTTTAGACATTGTTTTTCTAACCTTACTATTACAAATATTTGTAGATAGTACATATTACGGTAATAAACAGTATTGTTTAATTAATATTTATGTGTTTTGTGGTATTTTCTAGTAGTAATATAGTTAAGTTTTTGATTGAAACAGTTCTACTTGTGACCAGCAATTACCTTTCTGTTGACACATATTTGAAAGACACAATTTGCCTTTATTTATTATTTGTTATTAATAAGATCTTCAATTGCATTTTGAATTACAGCAGAGTACATATTTTGTAATTTGACACATAAGGTTAATTCATGTCAATAGTATTTTGACATTAAATGCAACATACAAATTAACCCAGTCCATTAAAAGTAAATAATAAATAATACTGATAGGGAATTAATTAATGTATTGATATTTCTATTTAAATTAACAAAAGCACATGTTGATGTTGTGTTTACAAAGTTTATTTGTTTATCAATTCGATTCTTCGAATGTTTATATATTTTTGTACTCGTATTTCTTTTATCTACTTCAAGAATGTTATTACTATTTCCTGATCATTTATTCATGTTATGTCATGCAAGTTGGGATTTCTTTCAAAATAATGCCTTTATTAAAACCGTACAGTTTTTTTTTTACTAATTGTAAACAGTATTGTCACGAGGTATATTTGATAAACAGTAACAAGTACAACTGTGTATAATTGCATTTTACTTGTAATGTAAATAAACATTAGTTATTTATCATTTTGAATCTATTGTGATAGTTAACTTATGATTAATTTAAATTTGTTTATATTTTCTGTGCGTCATATAATTATATGTATTGCTTCTAGCACCGACACCATGGTTGGAGTGAACTACTTAAATCGGTAGTGGCTAACAATGGATCGGGACATCCCAAGTGTTCCGATCACTACTTTGGCAGGGGTTGCCAGTCTTACCGACTGTATGTATTAGACATAAATATATTTACTATTATAATAATGTATTTCTTTATTTATTTATAACATGCTAGTAAATTAATATTATTAATGAATTTGTATATAGTGCTTTCAGAAATGCCCCTGCCAACGCCTTTACAACAGACTCTGAGCAACAAATCTCTCTTGTTTCATCCACGTGTTGCCGAAGAAGCAAGGAACTTGCTAGGCACACGAGATAATCTTTTAGTAGATCAGTTGTTGCAGAGTCTGGTGCAAACATCATCTGATCACATGTAAGCAAAATGAAAATATTAATCATGGAAATGATGATTTTATTTTGTTTCTATTTTGTATTGCAGAGAATTGAAAGATCATTATGCTGGTTTGGAATCTCGGGTTGATCAACAAAGTATGCCTGAATTACTGAAAGCAGTACTTGAAATGAATCCAGCAGTTTTTAACGGACCACAAGGTAATAATTAATGTTGAGAGTGTTAATTGTCTCTGATACTGTTTGTTTAACAGTGCCCTAATATAAATGTTGTTATTTTATCACAGCAAACATGTCTCGCACACCGATGTGGAACCACACGGGTGTACCTGGAGGCAGCGGAAGCGGCGGGGCCTATCCGACAGTAGCACCACCCTACGGTCAAATGTCGCCTTGCAGAGGGCCCCGGCACACGCCCCAAGGCAGTCCTGCTTCTCCCGCTCCCGCCAGGTTACCGGTGCTGGGCCAACATCGACCGTCTGTCATCACGGAGCAACAGAAACTGACTCCTCTACCCCAGAACAGTTTTAGTCCAGTGGATCCTAAACAACCTGTGCAACACCATTTAGCCTATGGGATGAACGAAGTGTTATCTCCACAGCAGCAACAGCAGCAGCAACAACAACAGCAGCAGCAACCTGTTCCTGCTCAGTCGCAGATGCAGCAAACGCAGCAGTTCCAGGTCCAACAAAAACAACAACAGCCTCAGCAGCAGCAACAATGGACCGCCGACCAAGTGCTGCATAACTCTGTACCACCACAGACAACGACGTCTGCGTGTGGTACATCGCAGGACTTTGAACAGTCGTTGCCGACACAGAGGATACAAACGGTTCACACAATGAATTCTGTGCGACTGGACGTGAACAACAGTTACTTTCCTCAGAACGACGACGCGTGCTTTGCTCAGCCAGAAGTGAACAATCACGTAACGAGGTATACGAACCCCGCGGTCAGCGAAGCCACAGTCACGGATGCCAAAGTGATGAATGTTAGAGGCCCCTCACCTGCGCAGGCCAGTGATGCACCACCTGCGTTACAATCTACCCCCTATCAGGCCGACCAGCCTGACAAACAGATACCGATCACGCAGCCTATCGTCAGGCTGGATCGGTTATCCATAAAGGACCAAACCCTGATGCAGAAGAGCATATCGGAATTTGCTGAAAGCCAACCTGTACTTGCCACTAAGTTAGGTATTCGGGCAAATAATCAGGGTAGCAGTTCCGAAGACGAAGATGATGAAAAAAGTGGAAAAACCAAAACACGGAATAAAGGTAAGATCAGTTTAATTGTAATAACTCTAAAGTTATTGTCTTTATTTTTATTTTTTAGACAAAAAGCGATCTAATCCAGATTCGAGCGATACTGGTACATTTTCATCACTTGTAGGAAACAGAAGAAGAAAAAGATCAGTGGCTAATAAAGATACAGAAGAAAAAGAACAAATAGGTAATAGTTTATACATATTTTTATTTATAACTTTTATTTTAATCTAATCAAATTGCAGAACCAATAAAACCAAAATTGAGAAAAGTTGAAAGAAGTTTTGTACCAGTTCTTGAGAAACTAACAGTCGAAGAACTCATGGAAACAAATATGTACGCAAGATTTAACAGATCTATTGATGCTGTCTTTGAAACTGTTGGTGGAAGTGTTTTATTAGGTAATTATTATAATTGACATTTATTTTTGTGTTTATTTATAATTTACATATAAATATTTGTTATAATTTGAATATGAGAAGTAAGTAAAATAACAGATGTAATATGCAAATATTGTGAACAGAAAATCGTGAAGACATTGAAGAACCGATAATTGGGCGGTACCAATTACAAGACTTATGCGGAGAGGCAGCAAAACTGAAGAATCTTGGTGCAATGCAAATGATCCCCGCTGATCGTCTAGTACGTTTGTTAGGCATCCTTGAAAGCAGTATTAGAAGCGGCGAAAGCATATCGCCTATAGCTGATCCAGATGACAGTGAGGATATCCGGCAGATGTGGATGGAAACGTCAATGGAGCGAGTCATGAGTGCTGTAGACGCATCTCTGACTTGTATGTACGTCATGACATCTCCAAACATGCCAAAACGGATATACCTCGAAGACGTTATCGACAGGGTTACGTTATTTATCAAGTACCAACTACACAACACTATTTTCCCGTCCTTTGATCCTATTTATCGGATCAATACTAAGAAAAAAGGTATATTTATTGTTTGAATTGCTTTAAAAAACATTTTGAAATTGAATTGAATTCTTTTATTCCAGTGGATAATCGTAAGAAAAAAAATGTAAGTTCAATGCAGACGCGTGATCAAAGTATTATCTTACTCTACAATAAGATTCACGAACTGGTGAGTCTGTTAGCAGAACTGTTATCAATTCAAATGCTAACAGATACAATTGTACTTCATGCGTCTTCTATGGGAGTGTCGCCATTCTTCGTTGATAACATTAGTGAACTTCAACTTTCCTGCCTTAAACTTGTCACGACTGTAAGTTACAGTTTAATTAGTGCTAGATGGTTGTCTTATCATGATACATTTACTTTTAGATTTTTACACGGTATGAGAAACATCGTAGATTACTGCTGGACGATATTTTAGCTTCGATAGCACGCTTGCCTAGCAGTAAAAGAGGGCTCAGAAGTTATCGTTTGTTGAGTGGAAGCGATGAACACATACAGATGTTGACAGCTTTGGTTTTGCAGTTGATTCAGTGTGTTGTGGCACTTCCTGAAAATTTAACGGTTGATAAGAATAAAATAGATTCAGAAAACAGTACCACTCCGACTAAAGCAAATGTAAATCGTATTTAAAAATAAAAATTGACAAGTTTATTTAATAACATATTTGTTTTCCAGGCACAAATGGATAAAGATATATTCATTTTCAACAAATACGATGTAGCTACTAAAATAGCAGGAACGTTTCTGACTGTATTTTTAAATAAATGCGGTAACAAAAATGAAGAAGTAGATTACAGACCTTTATTTGAGAACTTTGTTCAGGATTTGTTAACGACAGTTAACAAACCCGAATGGCCAGCGACTGAATTACTTTTAAGTTTACTTGGTAGAATGCTGGTGAAGAATTTCTCAAATAAAGGTGTTGATGTAGCATTACGTGTGGCTTCACTCGATTATTTAGGAGTCATAGCTGCCAGGTTGAGGAAAGATGCCGTTATGTCAAGATGCAAAGTACAAACCATAGATCAAATGATAAAAGATATCCGTGCTGAAGAAAATAAAGATAATGATGATGACATTTCTAATGCAGATGTAAGTTTATTTTATTTTTATTTTATGCAGAGTAAATAATCTAATTATAATTATAATTAATGTCCAGCAAAAGGTGAAAGATCCCGAAGAACAGCGTACCCAGTTCTTACAAAGAGTTCTGCTAGATTATTTGGCTGTCAACGGTCAGAAAGATGAAGCGCATAAATACGCCCGTCATTTTTACTTGGTTCAGTGGTACCGTGATGCTATGACCGAGAAAAATCAAGTGGCATCAGGTGAAAAGACCAGAGGGAAGAAAGCCCGTAAAGGGAGCAAACGGAAAACTGAAACCAGCGAAGAATCAGAAGACCCAACAGACGATGAAGAAGTAGAACCATTACCGAACGAGCCTAACGACCAAGCTGATGCAGAACTGTATCGTAACATCGAAACAAGAAAACAGTTCTACATAAGCAAAATTCGGCCGTTCGAAGATAACTTATCTAGCGGAAACAGAGTACAAGTTTTACAAACATACATTGACTACAGAAGTGCGTATTTGATATCCCAGTATCTTGCTTCAAAGCGCTCTTTTTCACAAAGTTTTGATAACTATTTGAAAAGGATACTGTTGGTATTGAGAGAAACTTCGATAGCAATAAGAACCAAAGCTATGAAATGTATGACCATGATCGTAGAAGCTGATCCAGGTGTTTTAGCGCGTACTGATATGCAGATGGGGGTGAAACATTCATTACTGGATCATTCTACTTCAGTCAGAGAAGCTTCAGTAGATCTGATTGGGAAATTTGTATTGAGTCGGCCGGAATTGATTGACAAGTACTACAACATGTTGTTAGCGAGAATACTTGATACCGGTGTCAGTGTAAGAAAAAGAGTTATCAAGATCCTTAAAGACATTTGTATTGAGTGTCCAGAGTTTGATAAAATCCCAGAAATCTGTGTCAAGATGATCAGGAGAGTGAACGATGAAGAAGGTATCCGTAAACTTGTGATGGAAGTGTTTCAGAACATGTGGTTTACACCAACGCCTGAAAGACCTACGTTAGATAAAGACGCTCTGCTGAGAAAAGTAATGAATATAACAGACGTCGTAGCTGCTTCTAAAGATTTTGGTATCGAGTGGTTTGAAATGCTCTTAGTCAGTGTAAGTAAAATCTACTATTACTGCATTATATATAAAAAAAATTCTCAAGGATTTAATTTTAAAGATTGTTTTTGTATACATAAAAGTGAACATTATTTAATTAATTAATATTTTTGACAGCTGTTCAAACCTCGCGAAGACAAAGACGATTCAACTAAAATTCCTACTGATCCACCAAAACCCTTGCTGACTGCTTGTCGTCAAATAGTGGATTGCCTTATAGAGAACGTTTTACGATTAGAAGAGGGGACAGGATTGGGAAGCGGGGGATGCTCAGAAAGACTAGTAGCCTGCCTCGCTACGTTATACTTGTTTGCTAAAATCCGACCACAACTCTTGGTGAAACATGCAAGCACTCTGCAGCCTTATCTTAGCTATAAATGTCAAGTAAGAATAATCATAGTAAAAGCATCAAGCTATTGGTATTTATGTTTTGTTTTGCTTTACAGAAAAACGAAGACATTCAAATAATTAGTTATGTAGCCCATACATTAGAATTGGTTGTACCTTTAATTGTACACCCAAGCGAAACGTTTTTAGCTCAATTAGAAGAAGATTTGATCAAGTTAACATTTCGACACGATAGGAACACTGTAGCCAGCTGCATAGCTTGCTTGGGTTCAATCATTAATAATGTTACCCGTAACTTCAAACTGGTTCGAGATTGTTTTAGCACATACTTTAGTTACATTTATCGTTACAAAACTACTTATATGGGGGATGTTGTCGAAAGGAAGAAAGGGTGGCTTTGCAGGGCCGTGTTTGTCATAGGATTATTACTCAGACATTTTGACTTTACTGATGAAGAGGTTGTAAAAGACATGAGGGTAAGTGCTTGTTTCTGTATAGACAATAGACATTGCTGTTACTGAATTTGTGTGGTGTTTTTTTTAGAATGTACCTGCGCTTATTGAAGAAAACATCAAGGAACAAGTGTTCAGTATTCTGATGTATTTCCTGTCACTTGATGATGATAATATACAGTTAAATACGTTGAAAGCTATCGGTTCAATATGTGTTCGACATTATGAATTTATGTTACTCGATGAACTTAAATTGTTTTATCATCAGATGCTTTTGGAAGTGAATGCACCTCTCAATATGAAAATAGAAGTGTTGAGGAACATTGCCACTTATTTACAGGAAGAAGAGAATAGGATGATTAAAGAAGATCAAGAATGTAAGTATAACACAGCCAATTATTTTATACAATTACTGATTATGGATTTATTTGACAGGGGCAAAAAGATCTAAAGAAGAAAACTTGAAAGAAATGGGTGATGTAACTTCAGGAATGGCAAGTACTGTTATCCAATTGTATCTGAAAGAGATTCTACAGTCGTTTGTACATCAAAATGTTAAAGTCAGACACGAAGCAATGAGAGTCATCCAACTTGTTTTACAGCAAGGTTTAGTTCACCCTGTTCAGGTAACTTTAGATTATTTCTCTTTATATTCTACATGTTTAATATAATTTATTATTTACAGATTGTTCCTTACCTGATTTGTATGAGTACAGACTACGAGAAATCTGTATCAAACATGGCTGACAAACAACTTCAAGATATCGAGAAGAAGTACCCTAGCTTTATCCACATGAAGTCACAGTTGGGTATCAGATTGTCATACCAGTTACAGCGTATACTGCAGAACGAGGAGATAGTACGAGGGTTCAGGATAAGGGAGCAAGGTGACTACCCCAGCGCGCTCAACGGCTTTCTTTATTCTATCTTACGAAGTACCAAGCAACAACGGAGGGCTACTGCGCTGTCTGTACTGAAACAGTTTGATGAACAAGTGGTAATATATTAATTACTCAAGCCGTTTGCCTCTCACAAAAGTGATACATTTTGTTTTTTGTTTACAGAGAACGAGTTTGTCATATATGTTGTACCTGGCCGATAATTTGGCGTATTTCCCTTATCAAGTCCAAGATGAACCTCTGTTCATCATTCATCAAATAGATATTATGATATCTGTGTCTGGAACAAATTTATTACAAGCTTTCAAAGAAGTATGTTAGAAAAACAAAAGCTTGAAAGTACATATATATAATATACAATGTTTTTTGCTAGGGCTTGCTTCCCCCAAAAGGAGCACCACCAATAATATTGTCTCCAGAAGGAAGTACAGAGCAGCAAGCTCCAAAGCTGCCTGTTGACTTGGACGACGATGATGAAGAAGATCCTGAAGACTTGCTGAATCGATTACCAGAGGATACTCACTTGTTACACAGTTGCATCACTGCTGCCCAAGGTTGCTTGCTTCTTCTTGTGCTTAAACAACACCTTAAAGATATCTACGGAATCACAGACAGGTAAAATAACTTTCTATTGTAACTATGTATTTTGTATAAATACATACTGTTTGTTTTTACAGTAAAATATCGCAATATTCGCCGACTGAAACTGCAAAAGTCCACGAAAAGGCAATGACACGACGTAACAACTCGCATTTCAAACCACAGGCGACACTAAACAGACTAAAAGAAGGATCTCCATCTTATAACTTAGATGAAGAAGGGCGGAAGGCACTTATAAACCAGTATTTAGACGTGAGTTTTATATTTTTATGGTCTGATAATAAGTAGGAACTAACGAAGTAACATATTTCAGTTTAAACAACTAATGCTGAAACTGGATCCTGAAGATGAAGAAGAAGAGGCAAATGCTAACAAGTCTGTGTTGCCTGTAACCCCGACCAAGCAAGGAACGCCTGTAGCAGCGGTGACTACCTTGAGTCCTGTTCCTTTAGCAACGGCAGCCACTGCTGAAAGCAGCACGGCGCAGTTTGTCACGAACCAAGGCTACGTAACACCTCAGACTGACGTAGAAACGCCCAAGGTAATGTTTTTAGTTAGTTTTGTTTGTTTTAGCGTAGAAGTAGGTAGGTATAGGTATTGGGTGTTTAAATGTTCTGTACGTAACAATGAATGGTTTAACGACAGGACGGGACACCAAAGGTTCCAAAGCTTGTGATCTCGAACCGAAGGACCACATCGTTAGCTCTGGATTCTGTGGACTCGAGACGCGGCACGCCCAGACAACACAAGTCCACCCACAAACCGAAAAAGCACAAACAGAAACGCAAGCGAAGAAAGTTTGTGAGTTCATCTGAAGAAGACAGTGAGAATGATTTTAGTGATCCTGACTTTTTAGTATAAGATTTCCTTGACCTTGCCCCTCGCCCCCCTGCCCTTTCCCCCCGCCCTTTCCCGTGTGAATATTTTTCTCCGTTTTGTACAGTGAGAAATTAATGTATGATTTTGGTCATGAAAGTGGCCGAGATTTATTTAGAACGAGAATTAGTTAAGTTAGATAAGAGATTTTATATAAAACAAAAAAGCACAAAACAAAGTCAGTCGTATGTGGAGAAAAGAATATATGTCGTTTCTGCTGTCTTCCTACGATATTTAATGTTGCCAACTTAACATGTTTTTATCTGAACCGATGTTTCCTGAACTCTGTGAACTGCTCGTGCCACCGGTAGTACATAAAATTATTGTAGTGGTATTCGATAATCCATGCTTTTTATTCTGTAAACATTTTCATGAAAAAAGAGTTTGGGAACCACTGGTCTGAGTGATTATCTAACACCGGCTGTTATGTTTTTATTTATTTAATCCAATCAAAAATGAGAAAGTAATATATATATATATAGATTTTTTTTTATATAATCGTCAAGTTGGCAACAATTTTAAAAAATAAATTAAATAGAAAATAATCATGACGTTTTATATTTATTTAAAAAAAATAGCCTGACTTTGTCATGTGAACATGAAATAATGTGCAAGGCACCGTAACGTGAGTAGAGATGAATTAATTACATTATTATGCAGTTGTATCTTAAACTACAAACTACATACTGCATTTGTTACTTTTTTTAAATGAATCCACTGCAGCAAACGGAAGCTTTTAGAGCGTGCATATATATTAATTATAAATATAATTATGAAAGATATAACTGCAGTTTATTTTAATTTTTATTTTATTTGGATATTTATTTTATTGGTGGATATTTGGCAATGCTCAGAACAATCCTGTCTAAGACTTTTATCACTGACAGGCATTCCAAATTATTTTTTTAACGATTCGTGCCTTGAAAAGTGACATTACACTTTGTACGCTATAAATAATATTTACATGTACGGGACACGGACTCGACTTGACCGATGAGTCGTAAAAATGGATTTTAATATGTCTGGACGGGAGAATTCTGACCTAGCCTGGTTCCTTTTATTTGTAATATATGTTTTGTGTAAATCAGTTGAGATAAGTGTTTAGATAATATTTATTCGGTCACTTTTCGAGGAACGTAGTCCAGAATTACAGTTTTGTTTAAATCGATATAATAAATGTGCTTTAACCGTTTTGAATCTCTTCCTCGAAAAGTGAATCAGAGAAGGTTATACTCGTGGTGTGTTTTTTTCTGTTTAATCAGTGTCGGAGGTATACATTTTCTTAAAGTTTAATTTATATAAACACGTTAGCGTTTAAAAAATACACGTACGGTATATCTTCGTAAAGAAAAGAATAAATGGTGAAAGTCGTATTGCTTACCTTTATCAGATTTTGTTTGGTGAAGGTAACAAATAAGACAGTTAAATTTGATTATTATTTTTTAAATTTACCCATTAAATTATTAATAGAAATTGTAGATTTTGTTCAAGGACAAGTTATTAAATAAGAAATATTTATATAAAAGGCTCGTCAATAATTGTATAATACAATGTGAGTGTATGTACTACTTTCGAATGAAGATTTATAATTATGATTTGTTTTTTCTATCGTTAAGTATAGAGTCGTTTAATTGTAAGTTTAATCAGGCCGTATAGAATATGTTTTTATTTGAATGGTCTAGAAATTGAATTGTATAATATAGAGAAATGTTTTATTAATTAGTTAAATAATTAGTTGGTGCATATGTATCAGATAAAGATAAAGAGAACCGCAAAATGCTTTTCCAGGTTCTGTTTTAAATATTGTATATACTTTTAATACTGTGGATTACATAATAGTATAAAATAACATAACATTTATTTGTCAATAATTGAAAAATATGAAAAAATCTATTTTTTAATACGATTTATTTATTAAAGTAAATCCTTTTGTTTATTTATTTTTTAATTAGTTTTTTGTTGTTCGAATCGTGATCCCTTAGAAAAAATAACAAAGCTCAATAAAATAATAATTTTGAGCAGGCTGTGAAAAAAAGATTTAATTTAAAATATTTTTTCGTAAAACTTGTGTTCAATGTATGTAAATATATAAAAAAATCGTTAACATATCTTCATAACAATTAATTATTAATTATGATGTAGGTATGGATAATAAAATGCAATACATTCGTTTGTGTGGTGTAGGCTTTATATTTGTTAGTTTGCTTTCAAAATTCCATTATCTTTTGAATCATTAAAATTCACGCATATATAAATATAACATTAACAGATAATTTTTAAAAAGCAATAATTAACCTAGTCAGTGGAATCATATTTAATATATATGTTACATTTGATAAATGAAGGCAAATACTTTCCAGTTTGCGTTGTTATTTTCTCTAAGCGATCTGGTAGTACATTCACACTACGCTACGACCTTTAGCGACTATAAATATATAAAGCAAAACTCTACTCTACGATTTGGCAGCAAATATAAATCTTTAATGTGCGTTGTTCGCTAGGCAGACGTCTACATTCTTTTCTCTTATTGGATGTTGAATGGAAGGGATGTACGTATTTTTTTAAGATTGAAAATACCACATATATTGAAATACATACATATATCAAATTTTATTAAATATCTGTTTGGTTTTAAATCTTAAATATTCCTTATTTTAGCATCAACACCTCTTCCTACAGTATTCCGTGCTTCCATTTAATAATAAATAAGTAGAGAAATAAAACAATACAAGTAACCCAAAAATATACTTTTTATTGATTGAAAATTCTAAAAACTGTACAATAAAATGTCAACATTTCTGACAAAAATTTACATAAAATGTGTTGCCATTAATTAACATAATTAAAATTTGTACAGACTTACTGTATAATAATTATATATACTGATTGGAATTAAAATGGCAACTTGTTTCATTAGATTAGGTTCCCTCACCTTGACACACATAGCGCAATTAGATAACAATTAACGTCTCTATTATATATATATTTAATACTGCTGAATTGTACCTGCTTATAAACATTTATACATAACAAATTGCAAGTACAATCCGCTAACTTACACGACTAATTTATACATTGTAACAATTATAAACGGCACTTATATGGTAATATGTTTGTATACTTCAGTCAAAAATACTTAGAGCTTCTGAACAATGTCAAACTTTTTGCGGAAATCCAGCGACTCTTTCTTAGGGTCGTACTTCTTCTTGGCTGCTAATTCAGCACGGAGTTCTGCTGCTGTCATGCTTAGTTTCATAGTGATGTCATTTGAATTTGGTGTATCATGATTGTGATTGTCGCTTGACTCATTTGTAACATGTTTGTCAGATGTTGCTTTTGGTGAGTTCTCCTCAGAATCTGTTAAAACACTCACTACCAACAGCTTAGTCTCATTGGGATTTGCTTTAATACGTTGAACTACCTGTTGATGAGTTTCGCTTGTTATGTCAACACCATTCACTTCGAGAATTCGGTCGCCTTGTTTCAATCCCGCCGATTCGGCCGGAGAACCTTCATCAACTTTGCCGATGTACTGCCCTGACTTATCTTTCCCTGCATGCAAATTAAAGCCGTATCCGTCAAATGTGGGCGTTTTGATGACATGGCACAGTCGAGCATCTTCCTTCCTGATATCGCTGCTCTTATCTTTCTCGTTATTTGACATGGTCGTTAATTACAATTACAATCACTATCACCTCTTGTCACCTGCTCGTTATGATCTTCTCAACATCAGTCTTGGAATAAGACTGCTCTTTACCGTTTTGAAAATACTACAAAGGTACACCGCGATTAAACTAGTCGGTACACGAATTGTTCAAAGTACAAATTCACCTTTTATAAATGCGTATTGACGCGTGAGGGAGTAGCAACAGGTGGAATCACATGACTCATTGTGCAACATAACATTGAATGTTATTTTCTTATTGGTTCTTTTTTTGACTAATCATCTACTTAATTGCAGTCACGTGACAGTTGGACATGTCATTTTTAATTGTTAAATTAATTTATCAATGAAATATTATCGTGGGTTTTAAATTTTATTAACCCTCTCGCCGCAAAGTCTCTATTTTGATAATGTTTACAATAGTCATGGCAACGGATTTGACAACTTGTGTACATTTATCACGGACTCGTAAAATAACTTTGACGTTCATTGTAAGTATTTTATTAATGAAATGTGTTATTTTTATGCTTCTAACTAATTCAATTTTGTTATATTATTGTATATTCGACAAAATTTATTTAAATTGATTACTAAAAAGGCATTTTATTACTTTATGTTGGTAGCACGTGAAATGACATTTGTTTTCCTGTATGTAATGAATTATTATTTATAAAACAAGTATCATTTTCTCAAAGAAATTAACAATTATTCGGAGATGAATGTACAAAATATATGTCGAATATGTTTAGAAAATGATAGTGATCCTCAAAAATTCACCAGTGTATTTAGTTCCGTGGACAACGTACATTTCTCAGTTATGATAATGGCTTGTGCTTGTGTGCAGGTAGATATTTATCATAATATAAACAACTTGATAAAATATTAACTAATTATATTCTTGTAGGTTTTAGAAGGCGATGGATTACCTCCAATGATTTGTTGCGACTGTATAAACAAATTAAACATAGCATTCCAATTTAAGCAGACTTGTGAGAGTTCCGACTTAAAACTAAGGCAGTATTTTAGCAACCAGACACAGCTACAGTCTCAGATATTACAAGTAACACCAGATTTATCTGGTTTTAACATTAACATTAAAGATGAATACATCGTCACAACGGAAAATGTGCAATCATTACAGGAAATAAATTGTAACAAAAACAATACTAGTTTACAAAATCAAAGTGAAGCTGTACTTGTCAAATTAGAATTAGTGAATCAAACCGAAGAACAATCAAAGAATCAATCGAATGTAAGTGATATCATTCCACCTTGAGCACAAACAGTGATACGTATTTATGTGTACTTTTAGGAAATAATATTCCAAAGAACTGATATAAGTAGACAAACAAACGTATCTCCGATTACGGAACAATTTGTGACGTATACGCAACTGCAACCTTTATCAGAAAATTCAGTATCATCTAGTTTAACTAATATAAGTAGATCGAACGTAAAACGAGTTAAAACACCCAAAAAATTCAATAAAAACATTCCAGGTACTTGTTTTTATTTAACTCCACATTTAAACTAATTAACATTTTGTTTATTTTTATTTTAGAGTCGAGTAAGGTAAAAATAACCAAAGAAGTTAAAATACACCAATGTGATACATGTGGAAAAACTTTCAATCGAAGAGAATATCTTACCCAGCATATCAGAATTCATACGGGAGAAAAACCATACATATGTCATTTGTGTGATAAACGGTACATTCTATCCGCTAATACTCTTGTAATAGTATCTTAACTAAGTTTCCTATTGGCAGGTTTATTAATTCAGGACACTTGACAACTCACATGCGCACCCACACGGGTGAAAAACCACACCCTTGCAACATCTGTCCGAAAGCATTCTCTACAAGACAAGAGCTGCACAAACACACGATGGTGCACAACGGGGAACGGCCGTTTGTGTGCAAGATGTGCCCAAAACGGTTTGGCAGCTCCAGCAATTTGTACTCACACTTGAAACATCATACAGGCGAGAAGAACTTCACGTGTGAACGGTGCGGCAAAGCTTTCTACAGCAAGCAGGAACTGAAGCAGCACTTTGTCGTCCACACGGGTGAAAAGGCATTTCTCTGTGATTATTGCAACAAACGTTTCTCCCAAATCGCTCACTTAAGAAGACATTCTAAATTACATAAGGCATAGTTTTAATTTAATTTAATTTATTTATTTATTGAAGTAAAACTATTACCCGTCCTTAAATATTTTCCATTATTTGAATATTGTACAGTACATATAAATAAGTATCCATGTGTTCAATCATAATTCACATTTTTATTATTTTTTAATTCAGAAATTACTAGTCAATTTATTTTTTTTACAAATCAATCGATATTTTAAATTTTTTCACTCGGTTGTCTTTACTTTACATACATTTCATGAAGTTTTTTACTTTCTTATTCAGCTATATGTATGAAATATAATGTAATAATAATAAATGAATCAATACAATTTAACTAACATATGAAATATAAATATACAGTATAAGAAAGTTTTTGGTGGAAATATCCATTTTAACCTTCCCTCAATCCATTCTGGCAGCCAGTTTGTAGAATTATTTTACATATAAGAAAGTCCCATGGTGGCTTTTTTATTCATAAATTGTAAAATAAAGAAATTTGAGTGAAACATTCTGCATGTTTTTTATGATGAGACATTTTTTTAAAATATTTATTTTAATTATCAGTATTTTATTATAAAAATACATGAGTAAATATCTCTATAATTTAATATAAATATTATATACATTGTCATAGTGAGAACAATACAATTATAAATAAAATTATTGTAAATAAATATTTGATATATAAATCATCATTTTCCCCTTCCCTCTCCTTAATTAAATAAATCAATACAATTTAATTTTCATTTGCATAATAATATGTTTACTTAAGAGCGTAATACGGTCCTGGGTCTGCATTTATATCATCTATGGTTGAACTCGTGCAGGTGCTATGTATTTGATTGTTTGATCTTTGGACAAATAAAACCAATGCTCAAGATGGCGAACATGTTCCACAATGTAAAAGTTTCTTCGGTAAATAGTGACTGTCAAACCAAACCAAAATTCGATTATTTAGTATCTATAAGTGCAGAATATGACCCACAAGGGCTTAGTGTGAGAATATTGACAGGTAAGTTGTTAATTAATTTAAAAAGCGCGTGCCGCCTAAGTGGCGGTATTCTCTATTCTGTTGTTTATACTTGTACATGCCTTCCGAGTTCGAGCAAAACATACAATTATTCACGTATTATATGCAAATGTTATGTTATTCCCGATATTTTTATGGCTAAGAAGTATTTCTATTATATTGTTTAGGGTATCTTTTATGAGTCACGTATATATACATGTACATGTATTGTATGCTGGTTATATATGTTGGAAATCAATTATTAAGTATTTACTTCAAAACAAATTATTTTATTGGATAATGGTGATGATACATATCATTTATTTATTTTCTAAATTTAATTCATGTATTCGTTAAATAAAATGCTATAATTTACATTTTTTCTTTGTGTTGTACATAAAGAATACATGTGCTTATTGTTAGTAAAATTACTAATCAGGTCTGACTTTATGTCTTAACAACAATAGCGCAGAACAGAGTAGCCTCCCGGCTCATCTGACTGCCCTTAATTAGAGACAGCGAGTTATCAAAGCTTGACAACTTTTTAGAGAGTTAGGAATTTTCTTTTTAGCAATCTTGGAGTGTAATTGAGGTGAACCTTATAATCAAGACAAAATAGTTTTGCCCTTGGGCAAAAACTCGTGAGACAATTTTACCCTCGGTATGCGCTATCTGATGAATGTATTTTTTGTATATACAATTAGATTAAGTTGTTTATGTTATTGCGAATACTTGAGCGTATTATTTATATAAAGATAAAACACTATTATACAATGGAATAGTTCTGATTAATGACATAACTTAAACAATCACAATCTAAATGTATGCATGTTATTTTAGCGGATGTTGCGAATTCTTTACAAAACCACGACCATCAAAATGGCATTACGGAATTGCTGGAATTTCCCGTCCACCCGAATAGCGAATGTTCACGTGTCTCAACTCACTCGTATCTGTTCACGATTGAAAATGAAACACTGGTGTTACGGTTCTCGAATGAAACGGATTTGCGGAATTTCCATATCCTCATTACCAAAGTAAAGTCTGGAAGAGGTGCTTCGGTTTTCACCGTGCGTACAGAAGACAGTTCAGCTTCGCAATATTTCCAGTTCTATGGCTACCTTTCTCAGCAACAGAACATGTTGCAAGATTTTGTTAGAACTTCTACTTATCAAAGTGCTATTCTCGGAAATATAGCTGATTTTAAGGTAAACTCACATTTCTGCATATTGGGAATATTTAAATAATACATACTTTTGTTTATGTGCAGGATAAAATAATTCTGGATGTTGGTGCTGGTTCAGGTATATTATCATTTTTTGCTGTTCAAGCTGGTGCTAAGCATGTGTATGCAGTGGAAGCTTCGAATATGGCTCATCACGCACAAGTACGTTGATCTATTATGATTGTTATGTATTTTATATATTAACTTGACTTTCTATTCTGCAGAACTTGGTCAAGTCAAATAGTTTGACAGACAGTATCACGGTGATTGCTGGTAAAATAGAAGAGATCGAACTGGAGTGTAAAGTAGATGTGATAATATCAGAACCGATGGGCTACATGCTCTACAATGAGCGTATGCTAGAAACATATCTGCATGCTAAGAAATGGTTGAAAACCGGAGGTAAAATGTTTCCTACGCGAGGAGAGTTGCACATCGCTCCGTTTACCGACGAGGCTCTTTACATGGAACAGTTCAACAAGGCTAACTTTTGGATACAGACATGTTTCCACGGTGTTGACTTAAGTTCCTTACGCAACGCAGCAAAGAAGGAGTACTTTAGACAGCCGATAGTAGATACATTCGATATTAGAATTTGCTTGAGTAAATCTATAAGACACGTCGTAGATTTCTTGGACGCCAATGAGACTGATCTTCATAATATTGGTACATAAACATGATGATAAATAAAGCTACTGGTATTTATTTAAATGTTTTTTTTTTGCAGTTATTCCTTTAGAATTTCATATTCTTGAATCTGGCACTTGCCACGGACTTGCTTTTTGGTTTGATGTAGCTTTTATTGGTTCTACACAGCAAGTTTGGTTAAGCACTGCACCGACTGAACCTCTAACACATTGGTATCAAGTCCGCTGTCTGCTGGAAAGACCGTTATTCGCTAAGCAAGGACAGTTGTTGACCGGTGTTGTGAATTTAGTTGCTAATAAAAGGTAGTTAATAGTTAATATTTAATATGAGAGTATACTAAGTTGTTTGTTTTATTTCACAGACAGAGTTACGATGTAACCATTACATTGCACTTAGAAGGAACGACTCTGAGTTCTACAAATACACTGGATTTGAAGAATCCTTACTTTAGATATACAGGAGCTCCAGCTGCGCCTCCACCAGGCCTTAATAACACATCTCCAAGTGAAAACTACTGGAACCAATTGGATGCACAGGGGGCTCGAAACGGTGCGTTAATTAATTTATTATATTTGTATATTAAAAATGAAATTACCTCTTATTATGTATGAGAAAATTGAAAAAGACGTTTTACTTACAGCCGTGAATATGGTGAATGGTATTTCAGTAAACGGCCTAGGAGAGGTTTCCATGGATACTAGTCAAGCTGTCATAAGCCCGAACCTAATAGCCCTAGGAAATAACATAGGTAAATAACGTTAGTTTAATGAGTTTATTTATAAATATAATAATAATGAATGCTTGCATGCTCTTTTAGATAGTTTGATGATATGATTTTCTTCATTTGGTTTTTATTTAATATTTCTGTATCTTCACAATTAGCTGGGACTTGAATATTTCTTATGATTGTTAAATCGGGAATATATTTTTCTAAACTTGTTTCTAGACAAATGACTAATGTACATGTTAATTAATAATAGGTACTCTATTTTTATAACTATGTTTTAATTATATTTACCAGTTACCTGTCTGTATATTATAAAGAATTTTAGTTTTTTCTTTCTATTTTTTAATGTGGCGTAACTTTATGGCAAATAGGGTTCTATTTTATTTGGAAATTATTTTATGCACCACTTGAACCCAATTTTTTTCTGGTTACACCACTGCTTTAAATAATTATTGAATAGAATTAATTAGATAACTTGTAATAAAATATAATGTGATAATTATGTAGATTTTTTTTTTAATCATGCGCAGCTGATAAGTTTTATATTTAGTAGTTTTTTTTTTCTTTATTGTATAACGTTTTGATTGTATTGTTGTTTATTATTGTACATTTATTATACACAGTTTTGTTATCATAATTATATAAAAATGATAATAAAAAAATAGCCAATTTTTCAATAGTAATTCTTTGTATAACAAACTTAAAGACTTCTTCTTTGTTAAATGAAAGATTGTTAAAAAAGTAAGAATGAAAAATACTCTTAATGACAACTGGAACAATTGCCAACAATGCCATTCTGGAATTACAAAACACACTAACTTGAGAAAATGTATCTGAGTTTTCCATTTTTTGTGATTTATATTTTGGTTATTTTGAGTAAAACTTCTTACTTTTTACATAAATAACTAGCTGATGTGGGAAGATTGTGCAAAGAGACGGGAGTAACTTGCTTGGATTTAGAAGTGCTTGCTTGAATATGGCTTTGCGATTTAGTTCGCTGGGCATAAGTGTGAGTTATTTCTAGGTACTCAACCGAACATACATCCAGGCTGCATATCGAGTACGGGTCGAGGCGGCAGAGGCAGCGCTGCAACATCTACGCAAGCCGCACAGTTGATCGGAGGTGGTCTTACACCAACACTGTTCTCTTCGCCGTCCTCGCAAACGCACCAACAGCTCGTCATGGGTAACTATCCGGTGAACGCAAGTCTAATGATTGGGGATTACGTTACTCCCGCTAGTAATGTTTACAGACAGTGAATATGTATTCTCTAGTATTATATCCATTATATTTATATTTACTAGTTCTGTTAATATTTTACGGAATGCTCAAACAGTTTTTTTATTTTATTTCGGTTTATTTTTATTTTGATTACTATACTATGATCAGGTGAGGTTAGCATGGAATTAAAAAATAAATATCAATAATTAATGCAATTGTTTAATAATTAGAAAAGGCGTGTTAACCTCGCAGTATGTTTAATGAAATTTTAATTTTATGTATTATATTTATATATTTGTGACAAGTATAAGAATATTTTTGACTGAATCAGGACAAAATGCAACTCTTATGATTTTTCTAAAAAAAAGACACATCACACAGTAGTTGCAAAGTATCTAATGATATATATATAATACGTAGTATTGTTGCTATTCTGGATCATGTATTTTTTGAGCTACTTAACGTTTTTACTGTATAGTATATTTCAGGAAGCAATAACCAACGGGAAAGAATTTTTTTCATGCCCGGCATTTTAAAAAGTCGACTCTTATTATTTTTATATTTATTTTTTAAATGTAGGCTGTATTACTAGCACCAACTGAAATGTAACATTTTGGTTTCCGCAGCTTGGGATCAGCTGGTTTTATTTATTGTAAAATCTCTACTCTATCCGGAGCTCTGGAAAGTTTAATTGTTATTTTTGAGTCAGTTCTAGTATGATCTTAGAAAAACTGTGAATAAGTTTTTATTTTTTAGTAGTAATAATCGAAGAATTTAATTTATTTAGATGTAAGTTTGTATTATTCACGTCCCGTTTATAATAATGTATGCAGTCGTGATAGATTTAAAACAAAAATAATCTATGTTTAAAAAATTAACGAAACTTGAACGTATCGTTTTTAACTCGATTGTGCTTGCCAAAACCAAAATAAAAAGTTTATTTTTATTTGTCATGACTTTTTGTCCAATGTACAGAAACTTGTGGTGGTTTTAGTTATTTTTACATTGATACCTCGTTAAGAGTTAGTTTTACCAATCGAGGTGTCACTGTGAATCGATCTTTTATTATATTTTATTTTATTTTACAAACTGATCTCATTGAAAAAACAAAAAACATATGCACAATCGTAATTGTAGTTTTAATCGTATTGAAAATAGTAAATATTACAATATTCTCTAGAATGCCAACGAAAAATTTGTTCTGATGACAAATGAAGACGGACGGTACGGTATGGTACGGAACGGCCTAGCGCCTAACGCAAGAACGTATCCGATGGAACCGTCGGTTTATTTTGTATTTTACCTGATTACAGACTGGATATTTAGTGTGAATTGCATGTACTATAATGCAGCAAATGTAAACAACTTCCAACGCTTGTAATTAAATACATATAACTTTACCTCAGTAAATGAAAAATAAATATTACTACTACAGCTAAACGATATGTAATTATTTGAGTACACGTGTATGACAATAAAATTGTCGCACTACTGTAACGATTGATGAGTTAGTTGATTGACGTGACGACTCTTCAATCAAGTAGAATCGATTATTTACAAGCTAGTAGTTTTTTATGGTGTATTTTATTTGTGACTCGTATACATTTTACTTTATCATTTTACAGATAATAATTATTTGACGTATACGATACACAAATATGTTTACCCATACATGTATATATATATATTTCTTTTAACTGAAATAAATCTGATATAATTTATATTCTATTTTAATTGTAAAATAAAGATTTGATCAAACTATTCTATTTTATTTTATACAAACAGTATTATCCATTGAAAATGCTTTACATCTTTCTTATTCGAGAACAAATCTTTATTATATTTAATCGGTAGTGATTTAAATGTAAAATACTTTACATTATATTATAGAGAGCCACGTTTTAATTATCTGACATAGCTATTTTTAATTTAATTATATTGTGTTTGAAATTATCAGTTACTGTGAGAATAATTTAATTCATTTTTAAATTAAATTTTAGCTTTTGAAAATGAGCGCGATTTTTGTCCGTGCGTAAATTTTCATGTTTTTATTATTTAAACCAGTGGTTCACTAAATTATACAAATATATTTTGCAGCTTTTTAAATTAACTATGGATTTTATTTTAGTATTTTTGACAATTGTATGTTTATTGATGCGACAAAAAACTACATGGTTGTTTTGTTCAGTCTATTGTGTGTTTTATTATTATTATTATTATTAATACGTAAATGTATCGCATTAAAAAAAACAATTGTTGAATTGATTTCCATATGTTATTAATAAATTATTTGTAAATATATATATTAATGTCATTTAAGTTGAAATATCAGACTTATTTCTACAATAAAGTGTATTATAAGTGTTTATTATTTTTTTTAAATCAAATCCATTATTTTTTTTAGCATATACATCGTATATTAATTTGTGAATGTCTAGAAACATGTTTTTTTAAACATATTGCCCGTTTATTTTACACATGTATCTTTTTCTTCTATGAAATAAATTTGCAAATAAAGTTCTCTAGTAGAAAGTAAGTAGTAAAAATGTCAGTTATATTGAAATTTTTGCCATTCCTTTGTTTTCTGTTTGTAAATGTATTTAAATTTTAAAAATGCCACAGCAACCTGACTGACCTATTTGTCATCAGTGCTGTACATACGTATTTTTATTTATAATTTCAAAATCAGTATAATTCATATCAATAATTTATAGAAATATATAGTTTCTATAATGTAATAATTAAATTACAATTGTTATTTGTCAATCGCGATTTTCTTCATTTTAAATTCAGTGTTTGCTGTAATGTTAATGTAAATGTAAACCACATCCCTGTTTTTCCATTATTTGGAAACATTGATTTTTCCAGCGAGTACTGCGCGTGCGAATTTTCCTCCAGCTGATGGAAAAAGGTATATTTTCTCTACCTGATATATTGTTTATATTAGGTCAACAATGCATAGTACCTAAAGTAAATTCATAAAGCAATATTGAAATAACTCAAATAATAAATAAAGCATATCAAAAATAAAATAAATATTAAAAGAACAGTGATATCATTTACATATACATTATGTAATAATAATTGCATAATTTTCCGACGTTGTAAAATTATCGATAATATACATACAGAAATAATAATAATAATGCGAATAATAATTATCTTAAATCAATTATATTAATTCTAAAAATTAAATGCTGATGTTTTATTTTCGAAGAAAAATTGTATTCAATTGTGAAGGGTTTGCATTGATTGATATTGTACTTTTTGGAATTTCAAATGGCAACTGAAAAAGATCCAAGAGTTGATAAAAATTATACATATAGGTATGACTAATACATATTTTAAATCTCACTGTATTGAATTTGTATTTAGCTTTTGGCTTGTTTCACACGGTCGATTTTTACGTAATTTTACTTGTATTTTTATAATTGTTATATTTTGTTTTTAGACAAACTCTACCTGTACCTATGCTAAGTCGAAATGATTTCAATATTTGGTCAGTATTAAAAAATTGCATTGGTAAAGAACTGAGCAAAATCACAATGCCTATAATTTTCAATGAACCGTTAAGTTTTCTGCAACGTATGGTTGAATACATGGAGTATGCAGAACTTCTAAGAAAAGCATCAGAACAAGATAATCCAATAGAAAGATTGAAATATGTAGCTGGCTTTGCAGTCAGCGCTCTAGCTTCCAACTGGGAGCGCTTGGGAAAACCGTTTAACCCTCTCTTAGGCGAGACTTATGAACTTGAACGTCCAGAATTCAGAATTATTTGCGAACAAGTCAGTCATCATCCTCCAATATCAGCTTTCCATGCTGACTCTAAAGACAAATGGGTTTTCCATGGTTCTATTCATCCCAAGCTCAAGTTTTGGGGGAAAAGTGTTGAAATACAACCCAAAGGAGTTGTCACTGTTGAATTACCAAGGTAAGATTTATTTTACTACTTCAGGAAAAGTATTTATTTTACATTGTTTCAGATGGGGTGAAGCTTACACATGGACAAATGTTAACTGTTGTGTTCATAACATCATTGTCGGACGTTTGTGGATGGAACAGTATGGAAACATGGAAGTGGTGAATCATTCTACAGGTCATCGTGCTATTCTCTCGTTTAAAGCTGCAGGTCCTAATAACAGGGATTTACATCGTATAGATGGATACATTGTAGACAAACAGTAAGTGTGTCCCCTCCCCAAATATCATAATCCTAAATGAAAATGTGTTTTGTTTCAGTAAAAAGAAACTGTTTTTCTTGTATGGAAAATGGACAGAATTTATAAAATGCGTTGACATTGAATCCTACGATGCCTATATGAAAGACAACGCCCAGAAGTTTCGTATGGACAGCATCGATGTCCGTAGCAAAAGCCCTAATGAATCTCCAGCTCACACTCCGAGGAAAGTAATCGCGAAATTGAACAGTTTAAAAGTGGGTCCGTTTAAGACAAGTATATCTCACGAGGTATGGGAGCATTTGTCAGTGAATGTTGCAGTGCGTGAATAATTGCCGTTGGATTGATTTCAGAGTGTTGATGAGCCTTTGTATTCAGAATCGTGCGAGGATGTGCCAAACAGTGATTCGACGGTAACATTTGAAATACCTAATTCTGTGACGATATGGCATTCCAAACCAAGACCAGCTGAAAGTGGAGAGGTACGTCTTATGTTGTCTGGTAAAGTGTTTTCTAGTGAAGTCTGTGTTCTCTGTTTTAGTATTATCAGTTCACGTCTTTCGCAATGTCTTTAAACGAAATGGAGCCAGGAATGAATTCTATATTATGTCCGACTGATTCACGCTTGCGTCCAGACATACGTAAACTGGAACAAGGCGATATTGACGGAGCAGGGCTGGAGAAATCAAGGCTGGAAGAGAAACAACGGGATGCGCAGAAAGCTAGACGAGGGAAGAAGACAGATGACTGGACACCGAGGTTTGTGATTATGATTGTTGTACATGTACAGAAGTAATATTGAATTAACATTTCAGATGGTTCTGCCAACATTCTAACCCTTACACTAAACAAGAAGACTGGATGTATACTAGCCGATATTGGGACCGTAATTTTTCTGATATTACTGATATATTTTAAGTTTGTTTGTATCTCGTAAGATTGCCCTTCCCTTTATGATATTAAACAGGTGATTTAAAGAAATGGCATTTGAAAGAAAGGGTTAGTTATTTATATGATAATTGTGATTGAGAGAAAGTGAAACGGTTTTTTGAAAAGTGGTGATATTAATATCTTGAAGATCTTTTGCTTTATTTAGAAATGATGCAGAGTATAATAAAACAGATATAAAAATATAAAAAAATATGTTGTTGGATAATTTTAGACATATTATTGTGATTGAATATGTAATTAGGGATTCTTTTGAAATTTATCTAAAATGAGCAGTACTTTGTTTAAATAATTATTTCAGTGATTAAAACTATATATATGTATTACTTACCCTTTTTATAGTTTCTGTTTGTAGAGAAATTGGATATTCTAATGAGTGCGTTAAGAAATACAACTTGCTCAAAGTATTTATAAAAACTTGATAATTTTTTAACATTTCTCTATTTTTCTAATATATATAAAAATCATCGAAATATATTTTTACATAGAAAAGCACAACGAAAAAGCATGATCGTTAAAGTTTTGAATAATACATATTTAATGACAATATTATATATTAGATATTATTAGTATTAGCTTTTGATTGCTTGGTATCCCTGCCAAAACTCAGTTATTATAGTTGCAATAGTTTCAATGGTATTAAGTAAAATTCTACAAAAAGGCATAGTCTTCCAAAGATGATTCTTTTATATAATCCAAACCAATGCAAAAATAAACTTCTAAAGATCTGCTATAATCTATAAAAATATATATTGGCCAAAATTAGTTATTTGAAATTGTTGTCCGTTGAAATAAGTGTATTAGATATTTCTGTTATCTGTTTCCGCTAAATGTTGAATTATTTAAATTATTTAAAAATAAATGTTAGCGGAGATGAAAAATAATTAAATAATAGAAAACTAAGTGTCCTGTTTAGTTAATGTTATTAAAAAATAGACAAAAATTTAAGTTTTATGTTTATTTTATAATCAATTATCTACTGGACGTTTTTTGTTGTTTATTTTTAGTAATAAATGGTTGATTAAAAAATATATGTGAAACAGTAGAATCTAGCTTGAAAATAGATAAAAGAAATGCTTTACCAAATGTATGTATTTTTGATATTCTTTTGTTATAATTTATTTAATTAATAACATATCAGAATATTTGATTATAAATACAGCTGCACTTTAATTTGATAATGCAACAGTGAGTGTCAATTATTTAAGCAATATTAGTTATTTATTGATTATAAAATTGAGGTAAAGTGTCAATAATAGAATATAGTTTATATTATTTCATATTTGACATTAAGTATTTTGGTATATGATTGCAGTTGTTTTTTTATTCTGTAACTTACCGTTATAATAAAACTAATTACATTATTTGATATTTAAATTTAATGTAAACAAGTAGAACTTACCTTCCCCCCTCCTCTTCTTAGTTCCTTCTTTATAATAATTATTTGTTATGTTTCAGGAAATGAAATAAAATGCAGAACGACTGTAGAAAAATGTATTTATTACAAACACAAAAATAGCTATTACAAATTGTTTCTTTTAAAGCTTTAACGATACAAACAACACGACTAGAATATCTTATAGGATTATATTTATCGGAATGATATATGTTATTTGTGATAAATATTTATATTAAGGCATTTAAATAATATATAATAATATATAACTCAAGTTATTATTTAAATTTAAGCACTTTTGAATTTTTCCATCTACGCAGTCTTTGGGAATAATCATTGTAAAATGAACCATCAATTTGATACAAAGTCAATCCGAAGATGTTGTACAGTTTTCTCAGAGTCATTATCGGCATGTTCCATAAATCATACACGCACGAATATTTACCCCCTTCTGTACACAATTTAAACACTCCAGAATTTGAAAACACCTCCACACTCAAATGTGGATACACTATAACGATTTCACGAAAATCCAACTTGGGAGTCTGTTTACACAACGTCTCTTCAAAACTGTGCTTTAGCACGGTCGGCAACGCAACATATATTTTATAGTCCATATTATAACGCTGGTTAAACTTCTGATTGACTGAGTAAAGCGTGCTGATTTTATCGACAAGCTTTTCTATGGAATCTGAGCCAAGTTCATAAAGAAAAAATCGTTTTGGTTTTTTATACTTTATTCCATCAATGGACTTGAATATTTTATTTGAGCTGGGTTCTTGAAGCAATGACTGTGGCAAGTTATATATGTAATTAGTCAAGAGATGCACTGTCGTGTTTTGCGGACGGTAACTAAGTTCATACGCCAGGTGGGAAGTTATTGGGTACACTCCTGCTTGATGAATGAACCCGTAGAACAGTGTCAGGACGGCATTGACACTGAACCAAATGACTAGAGCTACTTTGTACAACTTGGGTGGCCAAATGGACTGTTTGGCTGTCAGAATCACACCCCATAGTGAATCAGAATACAGAAACACTAGTGGTAGAATTATGGGAATGAGAAATCTTGGTTCTTGGTGAGGAAATAAAGACAGCATTGCAACAGGGGTTATAAAAGATACTTTCATTAAATTAGATAAACTGAATGCTCGTACTCTGCCCTCATATTTGTTGTGGAAAACCCTAAAGATAAGAAAACATTAGTTTGTCGTGTGTAACTCTAACTGTATTTTACTTACCTCCAAACGATGACTCCTAGAGATGTGTAGGCCGTCCACGCAAGTATTGAGAATAGTAAAGGTACATTGATGAGTACGTGCAGGTAGTGCGGGTGCAAACCGTGTTTGGCCAAGTTTTTAGGATCTAAATTATACCGCAGGAAATTCAATGGAGTCACAACAAAGCTATTCAACGATACGTCATAATTGTAAACTTCATAAAATGAAATGTAACCGTAATAAGATGAATCTATGAGTATCAGTATTAAAATTGTTGGCAACGACGACAACAAGAAGAAAAATATTCTAATGTGTACTTCTTTGAAGCCGATTATTTCAGAACTGAGACCGCGGTGTAACCAAAAGAATACGGGGCCTAGCGCGAAGGCAGCAAAAGTGGGCCTATTGAAACATCCAAGAACTGTCAAGCTAGATATAATGAAACAGTAGCGTAATGTGTTTTTCGGATATGATTTCATTATTTTTATATAATTAACTCTATCTACCGCGCGCTCAAGCTGACCAAAATATCTGGAGACACTTGTACGAAACTGTATTTCTTTTTCTTGTTCATGTATACATTCAGCTACCAAGTAAAGTAGCAAAGAGAAGAGACACATTTCAGTTGTGTTAGATAAAGTTCTGGTGCCGTAAACAAGCATAACATAGGAGCTAGCTAGTGTTATCATACGGTTAACTGAATTCTGTCTATAGATATTACATATCCGGTAAAGACTGAAGTCTACAGTAAATGATAATAAACATATAACAAAACGTGAAAACACTAATATACTGAACGGCGTGAGTAGATTTGTTTTAAAGTATGCTTGATAGAAAAAGTTTATCTGTTTGAGTAATCGTAAAGGTAAACCTACGACCAAGTACGGAACGGTGACACTTCTAATTGGGAATGTACAATTGAACTCCCAAGGAATTGATGATTCTACATCGAATATATCACCTTTAACAAACAATTCAAGATAAACTTATAGGTTAGAATCTTAATAATTATTATTTAATGAAATGCACACATTACCTACGAACACTTCGAGTGACTGGAAATACTCATCAGGATGTATGTAACCAGGCTGGGGCAATAATGTTACGAGTATTCTTAAAACTAATAGACTTCTGTAAATCCAATATTTTGTCGTAAGATTTCTAATTTTATTTACAGCAGTTTCTAAATCGTTTTTGGTTCTTTTAAGATGAATCACATCTTCATTTAATTCTGGATTCTCTTTAATCGTTTCTTTCATTGTACAATTCTGTCAACATTAACTATTCTATCAATAATAACATGAAAATCAAAATACTTTTAAATATCTGTCAAAATACTATATACATATGTACCATATGTGTATACGAAAGAGGGGAAGAAACAGATATTATCAGTGGTGTAGCTATCACAAAATCAAACGAGGTAATTTCCTTGGGGATCAAAAATACAAATATTTACTTACTTTTGCATTTGGGGGCCAGCATTCTAGGTATTATTATTATTATTAATTAGTTAAAAAAAGTAATTATATTATGTTTATTATCTTATTATCTTTTGGGGTGTTAAGGAGTTATGATGCGAATATACAGCCTCTCTAACTCAAATGTCAACCTCACCTACTCGTGGTACACCCTGTTTCAAACAAACGAGGCTCTGGCGATCATCAGTTACTTAATAAAAGTATTGACTAAAAATCATGTTTAATTTGATTTTTGTTTTCAATATCGGTATTTTTATTATGGAACTGTATAATGTTAAGTGAGAAATAAATAAGATATGATGATAAATTAAAAAATCTATTTCAAAACATATTTAGTAAAGTTTATATTTAAATCATGCTTTATTTTTATTATAGTTTGTTTATTTATATAATATAATTATTAAACATGACTCTTTATGTTTAAATAAAAACATTTTTTTCATATAAAAAGACAAACTCAGTTTTTATTAGCTAGTATGAAAATATTTAATTTAATTCTGAATTAATAATAAATCAACAACAATGAACTTCTTTAGTTTCATTTCTGCGATATTTGCTATTATTCTATCAGCACAAGCTGCAGTATTTCCCATTTTACAAAACCAGGTATGTTTATTATTTATATTGTGACTGTACTAAAGTAAATAAACGTTATTTGTTTCAGTTTTATACAGGCTCCTCTGTTGGTTATAATAGAGATCTGTACGATTCACCTAGAAATGTAGCCAACACCGGCCCTACTGGGTACCAACTTCCACCACAATTTGGAAGTTATTGTGGTTGAAAATGAAGAAATAATAATTGTAATTTGTATGTAATCTATGTAAAAAAATAATTGTTATATACTAGAATTGTTTGTTTTATTTTATTTATGATTGACTCGCAACAAAGTGAAATTGTTGAAAGCCCAAATGTTTAATGAAAATAATAAGACAAGTTTAATAGAAACTGTTTTACTGAGACATATAATACTGTATTAAGAAGTTTTAAGTACATTGAAAATGTATACAATACAAAAACATTAAATATAGCTTATTTTATAACATTAATACTGAACAATTAATAAACATTATTATTTTGATTACATTTCTGAATTATACATCAATTTAAAACATCACAGTTAAAATCTCACCGTCAATAAATTAAATAAACATGTTAATACTGAAGAAATATAGATCATTCAAAATTAAAAATACTTAAAATTAATACCTTGTATAAAAAATAAAATATATCAATGGAAGAAGTAGAATAAATTTAAAATTCATACAGATATGTGAAGATTCTATAATTAATTATGGCTGCCATTTAATCAATTGTTGCTTTCCTTGCAAACGATGTCAGAGAAGATATTTCATTAGGGCTCGGATCTGTTGGCAGGCGACTGAACTCAATTTCTTCACTGACACTGTGATCTGCAACCAAACAAACTAAAGTCACTCAAAAATTAATTAACCGACGTAAATTAGCAGCAAACCTCCTAAAGATGAATCGTTTGCCCATTGTTTGTGACTGGGAGCATATAATACAATCAAGGCGAATATGTATATGTTCCACATTCCATAGACTCCGGTGAAGAAAGCTGATGAATATTCAACACCATGTTCGTCCCATTTCCATTCTCCTTCAGCGATCTGTAATATTTACATTATATTATTATGATAGATCAATTTTCTATTAGAAATCTATCTCACCTGTCCCAAGATGAATCCAATTACAGTCAAAGCAGCACACAGCAGTGTCGATAACATGAGGAACTTAAAACGATAGATTATTCCTTCATAATGCAATCTACGTGCTTTGGACATGCTTGGTAGTGAGGTGCGTTTAACACTGATATTGCAGAACACTTGCCATATCATGTAACAAAGAAATATGAAGTACATGCAAGCCGATATTCCCGCTAGAATAATAAATGTCAGCTGAGATTAAATTAAGGAAACATATTTTAGTACACACTGGAATCGTTGCAGGGAAAAACAAATAGAAAAGGATACAGCTAGATGAGTTCCAATGTCGGTTACCCAAATTGAATAGAAGGGATTCCACAACTGTATGCCTCGTTCACAGATATCAAAAATGAATAATGATACACAACCAATTACAACAGCACTCAGATGTTTCCAGTAGATCTTCAAACTGTTACGTTCTCCGTTATCTTGAATCTAAAAATATGAGTTTTTGAAGGAGTTTTTTTTTTTTTTTTTTTTAATATTGAATATTTACCAACATATGTTCTCCAGCGAAAACAAGCCAAAATGATAGAAGGACAGCGTAGAATGTTCCTTGTCGGATATCACTCAGCAATAACATGTATGGCATGTCAAATAGTAATGTAAGAAATTCCAAGGGCACTAAAAATTACATCCAGTTGATAAAAAATCAAGTATGTGTAATATTTAGAAAATACTTACAATTCAAGAACGTTATAGCTAGCCCCAAGTACAGCAACATGTATTCAAGTAGAGCTGGTGAACGAGATAGTAAATTAACTCTGTTCCAGAACCAGATCAAAACGCCGATAATAAAAGGAAAGACAACAGTTTTTAGACAGAGCCACACCATGGTAAAACCACCGTTTTGGTGTATTACCTAAAATCAAAAGAAAACATTAACTAACGTATTTTAATTTTTTTTATAACACGTACTGTTAAAAATATATCATTTATTATATTCTGTTCTATCTGCTGGTTAATTTTCTTATCAGAATCAATCGGAAGTCGTATATTCAACAAGTAGAAATCGTGATGCAAAGAACCTAATTCAAATAACGGTATCATGGTACAATTAGTATCTTCCTTCAGCTAAAAAGATAATTACTTTAGTACATACAAGATGGAATTATATATTTTATATTTACTGGATCGTAAAAACATTCGATAACTCTGTTTTCCACCGAAGATTTATAAAGTTTCCAAGCATTTTCGGGATCACCTTTGTTACGATATCCTAACTGAACATCTAGAGTTAATGTTATCACTTCACTCTTTTTCTTCGTGTCAGGATGATCAACATCGATAATTAAAACACCTATCAGGTTCTGCTGCCATCTAGAATAATCCAACTGAACGTTATCTCTTGGTTGCGGCATCTAAAATAATCAATATGCATTAGATAAATTCTAAATTAAAACAGTTAGAAAGTTGAGTACACATACTTGAAATGCATAAACGATTTTGTTGGTATAATATATTTTATCCATTTCTGAATGTGCCGGTGTACAAGCTCCTTTTCCTCGCGTGTAAAACCAACGATTTGTACGATTCAACTGTGGATTTTCATCGAAACATTTTGTTGCGAGTATCATTTGATTGCTTGAAGGTGATGGAGCTAATAACAAATCAAAATGTTATCAATGTACAATTTAACCAAGATTATTTATATAAATCAACTACAAACTCAGGCCTTTAGTGGGGCCCTCTATGGGGGAGCAGGGTGCCAATTGCGGGCCTCCCTGGCTTTTTGCCATCCAGATATCAAATAAATTCAATTTGAAAATAGAATAGAAAACAGGAAAATTTAAAAGAAACAAACTTTAAGACAAAGAGTCTGAAGATTTAATTATATTATATTAATACATACCTAGTAGACCTCCAAAGAGAAAGCAGATGAATTGACATATTAGTAAAATACTAACGAATATCGATAGCTTTTTGCCACTGAGATTTTCTAATATCGTTCCAGGCATTGTGTATAAATTTTCTTTGTGCCGGTTCTGATAGTTGAACCGAGTTCAATTTTATGACAGTATTTACATTCTCCTGAAATTATTCTATAGACGCCCAGCAAATAACAAATACCAATACAAATTCTGAAAATTTTAATATGCTTGAAAATAAATATATCTAATAAGATTCAATTACAGTTTATATTATTTGTTCTAACTTATATCAATACTAAAGAAGTACTGTATAATAAAAATATTAAACGCTTGATTTTATAAAATAAATAAAAGTACATATCACCACACGGAGTAGTACCTACATATATGTATAAAAATATTATTAAATACTATTATAATATAAATTAGATGTTATTTATTTCTGTTTATTCCATATTTTCGCAGTTATAACAAATTACATAGTTTAATAATTACAAAATATATCTTAACTTATGCAAATTAAAGAGATAACTTTATCTACCAATTGTACTATACCGTAGACTAAACCGGAACACCCGGAACGATTTATAAACCACATTTCCGCTTATCTCATTTCCGTGTTTCTTTTTTTTTAAATCCAATCGATTATATTGTATGTATTACTTAAATAATATTATTTATTATCCTGAAATTCGAGAAAACAGTAAATGAACGTTTAATATTTTTATTTGAAACTTTGAGAAATGAATATAAATATAACAATTCATAATGGGTTATTTATCGATAAATAAGACACAAACATGTTTAGTAAATATACTTATTGTTAGTATGTATTTAAATAACATATAAATGAATAGTTATATTTGTTTAAATAGTATATTTGATTGATAATAAAAGCTTTTAGCAGCATGATACAAAACAATATACAATTTAGTGTTAAAATGTCGGTATATTTATATATTTAACACTTAATTAGTAATATAAAGTTGATTAGTTAAATATTTGTTCAATAATCATATTTAAAACAGCAACATACTTAAAATTTTCAAAGTGTTCATATTATCGTATCATATATAATATAAAGATTACTTGTTTCATAGAATTTGTACAGTTCTTTTCATCAACAAATGATATAAACATCAGTACTGATATAATACACGTTATGATACAATAAAACTATAGGCTAAATGAGAATGAAACGCGGTGCAAAATGTAGTCGGCCGGCATGGCATTGCGTGTTCGGGAGTAGTCCGTCACCGCCGCTGTCTCCCAGAAAGCAGCGGGCGTCGCTCACGAGCACCGGTCGGCATCGGTGTCTGCTTTGGCGTCTGCATCGGCGTCGACATCGGCGTCGCCGTCGCCGTCGCCGTCGCCGTCGCCGTCACCGTCCCCGTCCCCGTCACTGTAACAAACGCCTCGAACTGCATATCATTAGTCTGGTAACACGCCTGTGGCGTCGACGCAACTCACTCGTCCTTGGTGCCGAACTTGTCCGAAGCATAGACCTTGTTGCAAGCGCGTCCACAGCCCGGGCAGTACCAGTAGCTGAGCACGCCGATCGAGATACCGAATAACGCATTCGGTACAATCAGCGAGAGCACCAAGTGGCGCAGGTTCTCGTCCCAGCTGTAACGCGCGACCACGGTCCGCGGATGAGTGCGACTGTAGTAACACGGGAACGGTTTACCGAGATTATCATACCCGTACTGTTTGGCGAACTCAGAGCAGTTGACACGTGGTGGATAGCCGCACCCTTCCGTGTTAACGAAAAACCTAGTATTGGACTCGTCCCAAGCGTCATCCCGAGCGTTATGCGCGTGCCACTCGGTGAAGGGCACACGCGAGTAGTTAACCAAGATCAGATGACAGCGCGTCGCCGCGTTCGTACAACCCTCGCGACACGATGACCATGAACAGTTACGCAACCCCTCGGCATATTGATGATCGGTTGAAACACAGGTCACCGGCTCGGGATCGTAGTTAGCGAGGATTGTCGTGATCGCCGGGTCGACCACGAACGGGATCAGGAACATGAACGCGAATACCGACACGACAGCTGTCGTGCCGAGACATACAGACGTGTAGAACTTGGCGCGCTCGACCAGCTGCTCAATTTGCAACTGGATCGCATTAACTTCGGGCGCGCCTTCTTCCGCTGTCTGCTCGGCGACGCTGCCGGTCTCGCCGTCGCCGTTCACGTCCACATCCCCCTCGGGCACTCCCATCACGCCGTCGCCGTCGCCGTACGCAGGGCCGTCAGGGCGGCGATGGGACGGACGCGGGCGCGCCGCAGACCGCCCATCGCTTCAGTCGTCCTCTCGGTCCGGGAACGCGCGACTCTCCTCCAGTAACGGGATACCTGTAACATACATATTCATACAGAACGTTCGTCAGTCGTAGCGAGCGCCACGCCGTCACTCACGAGACGGGTCTCAGAGCGCCATCACGTTGTCACCGCCGCCGCCGTCTGCCATGTTGTTGGCAGAGGGCGATTTGTCGGCGGACGGCAGGATCGTGTTGACGCCCGGACACCCGGAAAACCGCATCTTCGCATCATCACCCACTACAACCGTGCGTTGACACAGAATCAATGTGAGACAAGACACGACAAACAGAACCGATGGCAGGATCGAAGCGACCATGAACTGACGGTACGTGGTCACTAATGAGAACCTGGCAACGACCGTCGTCGTGTCCATTTCCGAATAGAAGCACGGAAACCGGGCCCGAGCGTTGTGATCCGTGCCGTCCTTGCCGAACTCGCGCAAGAACTCCTTGCATTCGTCCATGAGCGTATTAACGCAGCCTTCCTGGTTGATTAACAGTCGGCTCTCGTTGGCAATCATGAGATCTGCCTCGGGCGGCACCACGTTCGAGTCAAGTGGAATCACGTTGCTAACACTCAAATAGCTCAAATATGTGAAGTTAGTCAAGTCGCTCAACATGGACGAGTCGAGCAACGAGCCGTTGATACAATCGTACGCGACGACGCCGTTACTCGTGTTATCTATGCTGTAACACGACGCCATCATTATATTAGGGCTTGTATCGTTCCACACCTCGTTGCCCGTTTCTAATTGCATGGCTCTCTGACACTGCGAGAGATACACTTTATCACCGCTTAGCAGTATTACGTTTTTGTTGCGGGTTGGGATGTCAACGCACCGCCTGTCGCAGTTGTAAGGGGTTTTGATCTTTTCGCACGTGCCGCGGTTACAACTAAACAAGCCGTCTATGTCCATGCAGGTAATTTTGCCGCGTCTACCACTACATTTAACCGGCGAATCTTTGTCCTTAAATATGCACTCGAACGCGTCCGTGATGTTAATGCAACTGCCGTTGGTGCAATTGAACGTCCCAGTCAAATTCCTGCACTCGTCCGAAATGCACTTGTTTCGCTTTGCGTTCTCCTGGTCTATACCGTAACAAGTCTTATTCGCAGTGTTCGTACAGTTTGCGAGAATCAAATTAGAGCCGTTGTGCCTCAGATTTACAAATATTTGAATGCACGCGCCCGATGTTTTACTGAGACACCATTCACCGCACGAGCCCCAATCGCAAGTGTCACGGTTGACGGCTCGCGAGGTCGTACACATGACGGGCACTTCCGATATACCGGACTGGAAAGCGCGGATGGACGGCATGTAAATAGCGACCGTCAGATACACAATCGCGACGCTGCTCAATACCGCGGTCATTTGACAGATACAAATCGTCCCGCAGATCTTGCCGTCCTGCGGTGGGATGATCAAGTCCTCTTCGGCGACGGGCTTTTGTTTAGGCATGTTGTTGTCGGTAGTGTAGTCTCCCGCAGTCGAGGTTACACTGAGTTGCCGCAGCGCTCGCGGATCGATTTGTTAGCGCGCTGTGGTCTCCAATCAATACGCCGAGCCTTGCGTGCGTGCGCGATGCCTCTCTCCTCCCCTCCCCTCCCCTCCCCACCCGCGGAATTACCAACCCTCAAACTTCCTTTAGTGCACAGATGATATCTCAATGACCGACATGCATTCTCGTGTCGTTTATAAATGCATTTTATCTATCCTATAATCATTTTTCTTCTTAATGCAATTCACGTTTCAATACGTTGTTTATTATTATTTGCAAACTGAAAAATTTCTCAATAAAACTAATTAAAAAAACATTGCAAATTATTTTTTACTTCAGTTTACAAATAACATACATGTTACAAATTAATATATTTTAAATAATAATAAACTCATGCACTTACAGCTATTACAATTTTAACACAAAATAGAACACATTGAAATCAATAAAAAGCTACAAATCAACAATTAAAATAGTTTAAAAGTATATTTTTCTATAAAAAAATACTTACTATTTGTGTATAGAATTTTTCTCATTTATTATAAACATCTATGAAATCTAACAGTAAATTATATAGATAAATATAAAATATTATTAATAAATAATCTATTTTTATAAATTTTTACAAATCGCGTCAAAATGCCGGTATATTATTTTTATATAAAATAAAATATAAAAAAATGATATACGTAAAATAATATTAAAAAGCATATATTCTAATCGTAAAAAATAACAAATCAATATACATATATATCGCAAAATAATTGAGATGGACATGCAAAAGCCAACAGGTAGAAGTTGCGGACAGATCGTCTAGAATAGATGATCTAGTAATTAAATAAAGAGATAATATTCTCACCTTTATATTGCAATCGAGTTATAATAGACGACTGAATTGTTAAAAACAGTAATTCCGAAGCGGTTATAGGTAGTGTACGGTGTACGCTTATACCGAATGATGTTTTGGCTCTAACATGAGGAACCATACAAATATGCGCACAGAACTAGAGTCCGGCAGGATCAATACAGGCAGAATTGACGCAACGCAGTATTGTCCTAGAGAATTTAACGTTCTTATATATGTAGCTCGTAAATGTAACGTATTATATTCACATCTGTCTATGTTGACTCGCTTTCAGTTTGACAGAATAAATGTGTATCTGAGCGCGATTTCAAGTGCCTTTGTATTATTTTAAAAGTGGTATTTAACTATTCAGTTCTTATGTAACATTTCGGTGCATACTTACATATGAATATATATATATGATAACATACACTCACATAGTGCAGTCGCGAGAAGTTGGTAATATTGGGAGCTATATTCCTACACTTTCCGGAGCTACGGGATTCTATAATACACCACTATATCAAAATCATTTCTGAAAACTCGCTTTTGCAATAAATCCATTACTAATAAACGTATGTAGATAGAACGGATCTAACGAGTTAATATAATAATTATAATAATTACTGTATATTTATTTAAATTAAAAAAACGTGCTGTTTGATTTTGATTTTTTGTTCGCGAGCTAATATTGATTCGATTCAGTTCTGAATTGTGTAAATTGTATTGTTGATGGGCTTTTTGATGGAGGTTAGAATTGGTGGACGGTTTTTTGTTAGTTTTATCCAAGAAGATGATGTAATTACTAATAATTAGCAGTTGCGCTCGGACTAATTTAAATTACGGTAATTTTAGTCACTGCTTAATTGTTGTGTCTATTTCAACTTCAGTTAACGTGTGAATGTGTAAATGTGTTTTTTTTTTTAATATTAATAAAATACATGTCATATTTCACTGTATAATTAAACCACGTATGTATTTTGATATGTGTAATTAATACCCAAAAAAACATAATAATTAATTTTTCTAATATAACATATGTATACAAAAAGTTAACTTCAATAAATTATTTGCCTTTTTAATAAATAATGTGATAATATATAATATTTATAAATTTTGGAAAGTATAATTAAAAATCGATTTTCTGTCAATCAACATTGAAGTTTAAACATGTTTTTTGTATGCATAAAATAATAGAAAAATTAATTTTTTATTAGAACTTCCTACGTTATATCGTGGTTTCAGTATTGACTTACAATCGTTTATTTATTTATACATATCTGCGTCAAAGAAAGTTTACTTTTTCTATTAGTATTAATAGACTAATTGTTCCTATAGTGCGTGTAACATACATTTCCATTTTTTAAAGTCAACAGTTCATTTTTGGGATTTTCTTTCTTCGGTAATTTTCATTTCTGAAAAACCCAAAAATGATAACAACAATAATATTTAATGTACCCATAATGCAGTAGAAATTATTTTGTTGAGTACTATTTCCATTACTTTGTTTATGTGTGCTATTGTAAATGTGTTTTCTATAAAATCAAACTTGATGTCAATGTATTTAACAATGTTAGTCTCTCTGTTTAATCTCAAGAAAGAAATCTTCAACTATATGGTGATTTTGATCTATTTTTCGCTTTATTTATTGCACTATTCTCTTTCTTGCTTTAATATTTATCATTTGTTATTCGTCTAAAAATGTAAAGCTATAAACCATCATAGAAAATACCAATTCATAAGGAAAAAAAATGCAAAAATGTGCATTATCGAACAAACAAGGGGGAAATGGTAATTGTTTCATTTGAAAATTTTAACGCTTTCATTCGTTTATCGATTGACCATTTCAGAAAAACTTTTCAATATAAAAAATAAAATTGGTGGAGGCTTCGAGTTGTGTTTTGCACCTCCACCATTGATGGGTTTATTTTACAAATTAATAAACGAATAACAAAACATATTGCATTCTTAAAATTGTCGTATGTATGTTGCTAACACACTAAATTTAAACAATCACAATCAATTCGTTTATCGATTGACAATTTCAGAAAAACTTTTCAATATAAAAAATAAAATTGGTGGAGGCTTCGAGTTGTGTTTTGCACCTCCACCATTGATGGTTTAATTTTACAAATTAATAAACGAATAACAAAATATATTGCATTCTTAAAATTGTCATATGTATGTTGCTTATATACTAAATTTAAACAATCAATTCTTGTTTATTTTTAAAATGTAATGCATAAATCAATAGAATGTACTGTGATTATTTTAATATGTACCTTTGTATTGCAATAAGAGAATACACACGACGTTATTATTTACATCAATATTTCTATGATAAATTGAAGTCAAACTCTATAAAATGAAATGTATAATACATTAAAATTAGAACACAAAGAACTTTAAAAAATGCTGATTTTTGACAATATTTATTTATCGAATTTTAAAGTAATATACATTTTATTATATAGATTTTGACATGCTGATTTTAAATTATTAACAATAAAATCAATTTCATTTTAACATTTTATTGTATTATTTGTATTCAAGTATTTGAAAGCATTATTAAATTTTAAAATTCACAAGCTGCAATGTATTTGTCGTAATATTATACACTAGAACGATAGCTAGTTTTTAATTAAATAGGGCATGGCTTTTACATTTCTATTTGTAAATATCTGAATACGAATATACATTTCTTTTGTCAGATAGTCAATAGAATTCAAATGTTTGGAAAGCACTTGATGTTATATGCTAATATAGTTTTATAAAGTTAAAGTGCATGACTCTGAATATTAATTAATCCGGATATTTAATTAGTAGTAGCTGGAGCTTTTGTTTGTATTTGTATGGGCTGTATTGTGTAGTACAATAGGTGATATTTAATAGAATCAGCCAGCAGTAAAGATACTGGTTACTGGTGGCTGTGACGCGTTGTTGAGAAGCACTGACTAGAGCGTGTCATATTGTGTACATGTTAATGTGTGTGTGTGTGTATATGTGCAGGTAGTGGAGGCGCGAGGCCCGCGATGGTCGCATTAGCGGCCGGACCGAGGAGAAGTAGAGGTGTCGCGCGCCCGGCCCGATAGACACATATCCGTTGAGCGTTGAGCGTTGAGCGGTGAGCGGTGAGCTGTCAGCGGTGAGCGGTCAGCGGCGAGCGGCCAACAGTCATGGGCGACGTCGAAGCCAAGGACGAGCAGACGCTCAAACAGAAACTACTGTTCTACACCACTGCCTTCTTCATCCTCCTAGGCACTTTCAGTCTCTTCGCCTTTCTTTTCTTGGTTCCGTTTGTGATAGACCCGGCGTTCACAACGATATTCATGGAGTTCGATCCGATAGCGGCGCTGTGTGTGACAATAGACACAGAGTACAGACGTGGCGCTTCCAACTGTTCGTGGACGTCATGCAGAGAAGGTTGCACTAAAGAGATATACGAGTGCAGACAGATCAGGGTCAACTATAAACTGCTCACGGACCAAGCAGAGACAGTCGAAGACGGTGTTGTGGAGAACGAAGGCGACAGTGGTGTGGCACGCGTCGAGCGGGCCATTCGTGAATACGATTACAGCGAAGACGACGCATTTCGGGACGGCGACGGAGACGTGGAGATAGATCTCGGCGGTTCCGACATGCTCGCGGTTGATGTCGAGCCGACCGGCCTCATGGGCAACGACTCCGAATGGTACTTCACGAGAGCGAAACTGTTACCGAACGTGAAAGGGTGCGTGTATCCACCTATTGACAACTGCACGATATTCTACACGAAGTACAACGACATCGGCACTAACTTCTCGTGTTACTACAGCAAGATAGATCCGGGTATCGTAATCAGCGAGCTCGACATGCGTCAAGTGTACATGAGTCTGATATACGCGATGGCGATCCCTATTCCGTCGTTTATCTGCTCTATAATCTATTTGACAATCGCGTACTTCAAGATCTACAACGAGGACGAGGAAGCAGCACCATTGGAACAGAACGCGGAAGACATGGATGTTGACGTAGAGGGCGGTGATGAAGATGGTGAGATTGTGGATACAGTTGTACCGGGTATGGAGGGCGCGACGCCAACACCCGGCAGTGAAGCGTTTCGTGAAGATCTCGCTAGTTTCGGGCATCAGCTCGAGGTACAAATGGCGGACGAGATGAGCCGCGAGAGCATCGTGGACGCGGTGCCGGGCTGAATGCGTTAATCTAACCTTACCTGCCGAGCCGCTCTGCAATGTGCATTGTAACATATATGCACACGAGTATTAAGTATATAAAATATGTGTTTCGTGGTCGTGTGAGTTATCTGCCGATTGCCGATTGCCGATTGACGCGATGTTGCAACGCCTGCACATTCACATGTTTCATACCTATGTTACATATATACCTACATATATACCTTGTTCACAACACCCGGTTGCGTCCATTTACTGTAGTGGTGACGTGAGACGTGCATACGTGCATACAGTGTCAGCTGCATTGCTATTGTACATACGTACATGCGTACAAACATACAAACATACATACATACTTGCACAATGTATAACATACACACTACTTACAATTAGTTCTATTATACTTACTGACTTAATAAATGCATTCACACCTCAATGTCATCAATCTATAAAATCAGTACTTGTATAATTGTATGTATATTTGTACTTGTGATCGTCCACCCCTACACACCCTTATACACCCACACCGTACGGCTTACACTAGATACGTATACTTAAATCTTATGTACAGTACATATTAATGCAGCTAATACTAAATATTGCACAAGCTTGTTCTTCAATAAAACTAACGTATGTAAAAATCAGACAAAAGTGTAGTAAATAATTAAAATTAATAAATATCTTAATAAATACATAAAATGATTATCGTTATTGTTAAATGCAATTCTTAAATTTCGGTTTAACACAATCATGATTAAATAATTTATTATTTCGCGACATACAGAATAATAATATAGAACAAATATATACATATATATTTTAACTAGGATATATGCGATATGGATATATGAAGAAAGTATTTTTCTATAAAAATATATATAAATAAAAATCTTTTGACTGATTTTTACGTAAAGTTATTTCAAGCCAAATAAGGCAGATTATAATATTAATGATTTTTCATAATTATATATAAAAAAACAGATATATTTATTTGAAAATTGATTACATTATTTGAGGGCAATCCTTTTTGCTTGATATACCTATTATTAAGGTAGATAGAAAAAAAGAAATAATAAATTTAAAAAAAGAACGTAATCGCTAGCCTCTAATGTGTAAAATACATCGGTACATTGTAAAATTGAAATATTTTCAAAAACCAGTGGCAAATAATGCAATTACAAGAAGAGGGCAAATATTGAAAATAACAGTAGATGCGCCACTGCGAAAAGAAAACTGCTTAAGGGACAAATCATATTGAAAATTATGAAAAGGGGCCATAAAATTAAAAAATAAAATAAAATTAAGACTGAGGGTCCCTGGTGTTGGATATCTGATGAATACTTATGTAATTGTGAAGTAGGGGCCAGACTAGGCCCCGAGAATCTGATTGTTAGACAGAGAGAGAGGTACAGATAATATTGTAGCATTCATTGCAGGCTAGCGAACTCTGAACTGTACGTATGTTTAATAAAAAAGTTTCAATTTTGTGATATTCATATTAAATATTAAATATATATAATTATTATTTAATTATCGAGATAATTATGAAAGAACATGTTCTACATCCATCCAGAAATTTATGCTATGTTAAAAATCGCAATATGAAATATTTTATAACATTTTGTCCAACCCAGTATATTTGGATAAAGTCTAGATATGAATGTTTTCACTCTTGTTTAATTTTCAATGTAAATATCAATGGGAAATAAATTAAAAATGGTACTTTAATTAAAAATACGAATTAATTAATTTGTTTTTAGTGTAATGAAAATGCATTGGGGATTTCTGAGTTGTGTGACTGAGCGTTGAGGGGGTGGGGTAAATAAAGATTAATAACAACCAGAAAATACCGGTGAAATTCATGTACAGTGACAAATTTACATTTTATTTGAATTGTGTATGGATGCTATACTTAAAGTTAAATGTACTTGTACGTACGTAAATAATAATGTTATTAAGTATTTTATTCTAATAAATATAATAAATGTGAATAATCATTGGCGCCGACTCTAGAATTTCAGTAGATTGTTAATGGTAATATCTCATCCCCTTGGAGTCGGCGTCTATGTGCTAATAAATTCTAAACTACTGTACTGTCAATTATGATACATGCACTTTAATAAAGATTCGATATCTGGACTTTATCTCAAAAATATGAATGATAATAATAATTAAAATAGTACATATATTTATTTAAGGTAACTTTGTAAGATTAAAATATATTAAATGAATAAATGATATATTTGTCGGCAGTTTTATGCTATGTATTTTCTACAGACGAATAATACAATACATATTAATACATATTTCTGTTTATATGTAGATATTATATATCTATTTAAACGTTTATAATATGGCTAAATTGTTTCAAATAATAATATTTAGTTTGATTTGTTTGTTTAACGAACCAGCAATAAAAATTGATGTTGCACTAAATATATATTAATTGTTTACATTTTTTAAATGATTTACTGTTGAAACTTTTAGAATAAAAATAGCAAAGCAAATCTATATCAAATGACACACGTACGAACTTTTGCTGATATTGTTATTATTGTCAAATTATAGAAATTTAATTTTAAAAAAATGTAAAAAGACGAAATCATAGTATATTTAAAAAGAATTGTATATAATATAGTTGGAGTAACGCTATCTATTGAAATGTTTTCAATTAATAAATTTTATAGAACTAACTAATTTATATACATACATACTTATTTTGTTTCGAGTTAAATATTTAGATATGCCATTGCTGGATTGACCTTTAGTAAATTAAATAAACAAGACTATGTTGACGTTGGAATTAATTTTAATTATTCATGTTAAAAAAACAGAAAAAACTAGTTTGTTGAAATGTTACCAGTATTATACATTACCTAGCTTATTATTAACCTTAACCCGGGTGTTAGTCATATTATCTAAACCTAAAGCAAAGCGCATTCGATGCAAAAGCTTTAAAAGAGAGCGTCAACTTGATTCTACAATTAACACAATTACAATTAAATACATACATTACATTACATTACATAACATACGAGTCGGTTAACTTATATAATAGAATACAATACAATACGTACGTCCATTATTACCTATATTATTTTTATTGATTGATTGTGCTTACGTAATCAGACTTACCTGACGGACGCTTCAGGTGCTTACAATTTGTCGTCTACTCTTTCATTGTTTTTCAATCTCTCACTTACACTCTTGCACTCTCACAAGAATAGAGTTGATGCTATTAAAGCTTAATTTTCTTTCAATTTCAATATTAAAGTTATTGTCATATTTAAACCATTAAAGTGTCCTAAGAATTTTGATGTTTTTTCTTATATACATACCTACTAAAAATGAATTGAGAATTGAGAGGCATGTGTGAAAAATTGTTTAATATTATTTCCAGCATATAGATGTAAATTTACAAAAGTATAAACTGTCCAGAATTTAAATAAAGAGTAATATATTTTGTTATATATTGCTAAATATTTATCTCAAATGATATGATATTATCAGCTTTGAACGATATTTGGTTATATTAGAACAGTGGTTCCCAACTAAAACAAACTGCAGATCTAGAGACACTCGTAGTAAGAGTTCTGACAGCCCGAATCGATTGTAGTAGCCAAATCTCACTCACAGCCGTATTTTATAATTTTATCAATCAATGTCATATGTTAAAAATAATACATAATTGAATTTTTTAATAGATCGCGTTTTTGGCTAAAAATGGCAGCATTGTTATAACTCTCACTGAAGTATCTCTATAAGTTTTGTAAGTCGGGAGATATTGTTATTAGGACATAGCGCTTACATTGGAGATTATGTACCTACCTATAAGATTTGTAAAACCTGTCACAATACAGCTCAACTCAACCATTGATTTGCAGTTATTCTTTTTTATAAAAATAACTTGTTTACATGAAATAAAATCATCACAGATTTGTGTTTTCTTATTTCATATCACCCCATCCATAAATAATACGTTTTTAATTATTCAACTGATTTATTTATTATAAAAAATATTTAAAAATATTAACAATTATTAATAAATAATTATAATTAACAACAATTCAATACAACATACACACAAATTACTATCGTTAACAGTGGCGTAGATAGGGGGGGCATTTAATATTAATTTATACGCTCAGTTATAAAACTATAATACCTCTACGTCTTATTTTCTTGTATTTTAGTCGATATTTGTATGACGAGTTGAAGTTCACTGCAGGAAATTTCACTAAAAAATTTCGAATTTTTGATTTCGTTAAAAGTATGTTTATTGTATAGAAAATGACGTGAAAAGTTGTTTGGTTCAAACCGCAGGTCTGTATCTCAAACCGTTCTCGAGATACAGCCTCTCAAAGTTTTAGTTTTTTCAAATTTTTGGAGAAAAAGGCCATAACTTTTGAACGCGTGGTCGGAATTGATTTTAGTTGACGGATTTGGAATCAGCGTGTCAAAATCTATATAATGACATGTATAATACCTTAAAACTCGAAAAAAAAAATTTCGTGAAAAATCGAAAAAATTCAAAGGGGTATACCTTAAAAAAATGTCGATTTTTGGCCAAAATTTTTTTGTCGGATTTTAAAGTATTATACATGTCATTATATAGATTTTGACACGCTGATTTCAAATCCGTCAACTAAAATCAATTCCGACCACGCGTTCAAAAGTTATGGCCTTTTTTCTCCAAAAATTTGAAAAAACTAAAACTTTGAGAGGCTGTATCTCGAGAACGGTTTGAAATACAGACCTGCGGTTTGAACCAAACAACTTTTCACGTCATTTTCTATACAATAAACATACTTTTAACGAAATCAAAAAAATTAAATTTTTTAGTGAAATTTCCTGCAGTGAACTTCAACTCGTCATAAAAATATCGACTAAAATACAAGAAAATGAGACGTAGAATCATTTAGTCACTATATAAATATTTATATAAGAATTTAAAAAAGTAAAAGCTTGAATTTAAGGTGTTTCATAACTATTTTTTTGTTAATAGGAGGGGGAGGATTGACAAAATATGCTTCCCTTATTAAAAATTTCACGCCTCGCCACTGTTCTATATAAATTTATTAAATAGAACGAAATCTTTTAAAGTTTATAAATATTAGTTATGATATATACCTACGTGATGTGTTTCAGTGATAATTTACAGCAAATAATATATTTCTAATGATCATTACTAACTTTACATAAAAACGAAATTAAAAATGGTTATTTGTTGGTAAAGATTCAGGACAGAACAAGGAGGTATATTTACAAATTATATATTACTATTTTGAATTTTTTTCTTTGTATATGTATCTACTATATAACTAAAAACTCAAAGACATTTTTTTTAACTCAGAGACATTTTTTAAACTCTTCTAGTATGAACAAAATCAACTTTTTTAAAAATTCAATAGTTAGTACGAAAAGAGTCTAATAGAATTTTAATTTCAGCTTTTAAGTCGATTTTAAAAAGGCAAATTAATTTTTTTAAACGTTTTTTTATATTTTCTATTATACATACATGAAATGTACTGTATAATAAAGTATAGTAATCATGAAAAAAATCGAACTCGAGATTTTAACGGAATGACACGTATTGAGGGTCCCTGAACCAAAAATATGAGATTAAATACTAAGTCATATCCCCCTTCCCCATCGCAAAAAACTATCTACGCCACTGATCGTTAACGGCAATATTAAATTTAACAACGGCCGTTATGTTTTTAGTACAAATACGTTGCTAATTATTAATGAAATAAAAAACAACAAATATGATATATTGATGCTATTTGAATCTCCACACATATCTAGATCCATTTCCTAAAAAACAAAATCATTTTTAACCGACTTAAAAAATAGGCGCTTTGCAATTCGACAATATATATTTTTTTATGTATAATTTCGACTAATATGTATCAACGATTTTTTTTTGTTTGAAGAAAAATAAAAAATAAAACCGATTTCAAAAAAAACCTAAAAATACTGAAAAGAATATAATAATTATATTTATATAAAAATAAAACTGAATTCAAAAACTGTTAAATTTAATTATTATGTACTTTCAATGTTTTTTTGAAGTCGGTTTAATTTTTTTCTTAAAAAGTGTTTTTTTAATAAGTCGCGTTAAAAAATAATAAATAAAAAACTTACCAAAGTCTGATCTGTGTAACATCCCGATAACCTTCGTCTTGTAAAATGATTTAAGTAAGTTTTATTACATTCAGTGTTATTATCGTATTGGATATCAATAAGAGTGGAGTTTCTTTTAAAGTTGACATTTCCACTGTCCATTATCGATTTTACTACGACTAATAGAAGATTTGTGTGGGGTATTCTTCTTACAAAAAATGTAGTGCAATATTCTTCATTTCTGAAATTTAATTAATTTTCATATTACTATATTTTTATTATATGAATGATTCTAAATTAAATTTATATTTATTAATTAATTGTGTATCAGTCTAAAGTCTAATATTTTAACGTAAAAAATCATTTTCTGACATACAATTACATTTAGTTTAGTTTTTGGTTCGGCATTTTTAAATATTTAAATTGATAACGTAACATTAATATCTCAGCTGGGCGCGATCCTACAGATTCCATTTTTGTTTTAAAATATAGCTTACACCTTTATATTTAAAGTGAGTGCTAAGAACTTTTATTTGAGGGTCCGTGTATTGCGATTATATGTCAGGATTTTCATCTAAAAATTAATAAAAATCTACGTTATTATAAACGCGAAAAAAATGTTAACGTGATGCAGTTATGATTTTTTACGCAAGTCTGATAAAAAAATAATATTATAATATTACGATGAAAGGGTAATTGGTCATATAAAATATTAAAACCGTACATGCAATTATTGGTCCTTATTTCTTCGTGATGTTGGTTATGCCCAGTAAACATTGTCTGATTCAAAATGTATAAATCTACTTGTTTTTCACAACTGAACCAAGCATCTTCATACTCTGCTTCTATTTTTCTATTAAAATAATCATCATCTTCTTGGTTCTGCCCCTTTCTTAATTTTTTGGGTTTGAAAGAGGTAGCTGCAAGTATCTCCTCTGAAAATGTACATATTAATAATTAAATGAACACGATTGATAACTTTAAGTTTGTTTACAAGTTACCTTCGCTATCATATGAAGGGGATCCGTATACAAAATTTGAATCATATAATGCATAAAGATTTGTTTCTACAAAGAGCCATACAATTTTACTTATAATCCAGTTAGTAAACCATTTAAAATAATTTAACGGCTGAAAAAAATTATAATTAATTAAAATAAGTCATTTATATGGACTATATTTTTTTAATTGATAATATAAACTTTGTACACTCGAACATAAAAGTTAATACTTAGCACTGAATGGTGAATTTTATTTTTGATAGTTTTAATGTGATTTTTGTTATATTTATTATGGGTAGTATTTCAGTGCACATTTTAACCCTTTCGTGCATGCGTTTTTTTTTTTACAAAATATAGAAATTTGAAAATGCAATTTTTTATATTTTTTAGGGGGGAAGAGGTATAATTTAAAATGAATAAATATTCGCCTTACGCATACAAAATTTAATTTAATTTAAAACAATACGCGTTAAAATTAAAATAGTTATAATTTTTAATAATAATTAAATGTTATGTTCGAGTCTATAAAGTGCATACTATAAAATTTTTATATAGATGGAAAACCAACATTTAATAGTTGACAAGCGTCAGCTTTTGTCATTCTTTTTGTGTCACATAATGCTTGATAATCGTATATAGTAACGTAAGTGAATATTTCCATATTAATTATCTGTTCAACAACACCACCATCTATTTCACCTCCAAAGAATTTTCCGATCGAGCCTCCATTTTCCGACAGTATAATATAACCGGAACTATCGATTACGTAACAATCAGTCTCATTACTTACACAAGACTCGATCGTGTTAATTCCCTTAAAATAGAAGTCGTTTTATATACATATATATAAAAAAAACAGCACTATTATTATATCAACTTACGGTTCCCTCATTAGTAATATCCATGAATCTTCGGAGCATGTATGAAAGTTTGAACTGGAAGCCTACAACAGAGCCAGGAGCTTCATTGCCTCCGTCTCTTGGAAAAATGGCGTGACTTGCCGTAACGATATCTTTATCTTCCTCGCTGTTGGTTACGGCGAACACAAACGAATCAGGATCGACCTCGTGTTGAAATACGGCACTTTTGTACCAAGTTTCATCTATAGCGTTATCGTGATAGTCTCCAAACTCTCTGTAAATTATACAGGTTGCGTAACATTGTTACTGTATTTAATTTGTGATACTTACGATTCGGATATATCGTCATCTTCAGCTCGAATGTACTGCCACCGGGTTAGACCACTCATTGTAGCTACAAATCGAAGCGTTGTATTGTATACATGAAACAGTTCTTCTTCTTTCCATTTCGGAGATGTCCAGTTGGTGAATGATTCGGTTACTTTGGCATCAAAGACTAATCTAAGCATCAGTTCTTGGTTGCAGTAATAATCATCATCTTGTAACAATTTACGACTACAGTTTTCTGTAAATAACGATATCGTTAACTATCTGGTTTGTAAATTATAATTACTAATCTTTCCTTACGAGTGTTTTCGACAAGTGTTCCATTCGGTCCCCATAAAATATCATCGAGCAAAGGATCTGCTTCGTATTGCTGCGACCATTTCCATTTCGATAGATCAGACATTTTATTTAAAAAGTGTATCAACTCGTCTTCGGAATTAGAAAACTCGTGTCCTTCTAGATAATGGTATTTGCAGTAGACCCTGAATAAAAACATAGGGTTATAATAAACAATACCTGATGCGTACGACCGAGATATTATACCATTCTGGATGCACTTTCCAATTATTCCCTTGGAAGAAATTAGTGATGTTAACCCCCATGTGTAGATTTTTTCTCAGTTCATCACCGACTTTAATCCACATCTGACCGTAACCGTGGGGTATCGCCAATCCGAGAGAGAACGGTGTACCGTGTAAAGGAGAATAATAATAGTTGACCAACTGTTTGTGTACTCTGTGCATGTTATCGTAATGAGTCTTGACCGATACGTTTTCGATACTGCCCGTAACGTAATCGACCAACGCTTGTCGTAGATCCATCAATTGACTCCCCGGATTACGAGGGCCTGAATCATCGTCTAACTGTTCTACTTCGGTTAAATCTATACTTTCGTAGTTATCTCTGATAGTTCCATTAGTCTGTCAAACAAGTCGATATTATAAATAATGTAAGAATATATAATAGATATTTTTACCTACCATTGGTCTTAAATCAGGATGCAACAGTACATATCCATTATTACTTACGACAAACGCGTACGCATTTACTCCGAGCTGAAACACATAAATTAAATTCAAAGTGATGAAGAATGAAACAATTGCATTAGTTATGTACTTTATACGGTAAAGTTAACTTATCAATGTCTTCAACAGGAACGTCTGTCCCAGCGACTCCGAGTATATTGGGATATTTAGTTTCGTTTTCTGCAGGTTCTCTCCTATCGAAAGCAGGAATTGCAACTGACGTCATCAAGCGAAGTTTTTCTGAATTGTTGTTTGTTTTAACCTCCGACTAATTTACAATATGTGTTATTAAAAAAATAAACAATGCAGCAAAAGTAGTTACCGTTTTGTCTATGTACGCATGAGTCCAAGAAATGGGATGTTCTGTGCCTTGTAGAATTAAAGGTCTGGCTATCACAGGAATATACTTTAAAACTTGTTCGGTGATTTCTTCAAGAGACCTGATATGTGCGTAATATCCTGAAATAAATGTGTATCAGTATAATAGAGAACGAAACATGTTTAATCTGATTGTACCTCTATTCAAGCAAGCCAACCACTGAATTTCACGGACTTTAGTGACTTCCTTACCGACGAGGTAAGTAAAAATGCGAACGGGTATATGGGTGTGATTTTCAAATCGATTGAATGCTTCAAAAACTTCTGTTAGATTTCCGGGAACACCGTCAGTTACCAACATGATCGCTTGATTGCATTCTGTTACGTTTTCTGTACAGTTCCTTATGTTACGGACCTAGTAAAGAATACGCCATTTTATTACAATAAGTGAATATAAAATTGAAATGGTGAAACGTACGTCTTCTAATAATGTAAATGCTTTGATAAATGCTTCAGTGAAGTTAGCGTTTCCCTCGGGAGAGAGTTCTTGAACGGTTTTGTTAAATATCTTGATATTTTCTCGAGTAGCTTGCACAAGCATGTCTTTAAAACACGATATTAATTCTATGGTCGTTTCGTTAAAACTAAAAATGTTTATGAAGTCGTTATTGGAAAATGTTTCCAATATAGTCGATACTGTTCTGTGTGCAATAAAACTTCTCATTCCAGTCATGGAGCCAGAATTATCAACCAGAATGACGATATCCTTAGAGCATGTAATTGCTTCTACGTACCAAGATCTTAATCGACAATCAAATGAATCGTATAAAGTTCTATTGTAAAGTGGCCATGTCATAGCTGAAATATAAATAACATATTAGGTAGTCGGAATTATAATTAACATGAAAAATAAATTACCAGGGTAAAATCTTAAGAACCCAGTCGAACTTCCAAAATATTGCCACGATAAAGCTGGATCAGAATTATAATTTTTCACAAAAACAGAATCAAGTTCTTCTGACCATTGAATTGCGTCGTTGACTGTACGGCCTTTAATTAACAACCTCGTTTAGTTACTTAAACAAATGTAAATAATATAATACATACTTAGATCATCTATGTAAATCGGAACTTGAACAGCACTATGGGTAGTATTTACAGACAGATTGTAAAAATGAGTATCTTGATTAAAATTCATTACGCGAAATATAGACGCGTTCGATATTCTTTTTAACTCCGTAAGATCCGGTTTTATCCCATTTGTTACATTGGAACATAATGCATTATAGTATGTAAAATTACCGCTAGATGCATTGTATTCGTATCTTTCATTGGCATCTTCAGCTGCTTTGGCAATGCACTGGAAATTCAATTATTTAAAATTATTTAAAAATGTTTAATATTTTGTTAGTTATACCTTGATGGCATCCATTTTTCTACTCAACATTCGACTGACATTTTCAACGACTGAAGATAACAATGTTTTAATATCTTTTTCTTCAACTTGGGCATTTAATGCTACATATCTCTAAGAAATAATAAATAATCATTATCATAAGTACATTCTCAAACTAAACTATTTAATTGTTCTTACGGATTTTATTTCTGGAGCCTTTGTAATTATTTGTCCTAACTCCCAAAGTTCTCTTCCAAATTTTTCTGCCCATCCTCCAACACTAAAAATTATTAATTTATAATTTTTAAAACAATTAATAGAATATTTTTTCGCAAAATTATACATACTTTATCCAATCAATTATTAAAATAATCGCGTGAACAAAAGTGTAGGTAAAATATAAATAAAAAGATTTGTATTGTTGGGGTACTTAATAATATTTATAATATTGTATATAATGTAATAATATGATATGTACATATGTGTAATATATAACAATATTCAAACTATTAAATATAAATTAAACGTTTTATTAGTAAAACTGTCTAAACACATAAAATATATTTATGTTTTGGTCTTTTTAAATTTATTAAATATATATAATACATATATATCTATAATAAATTTAACATGCTTGTTTTGAGATAAATTCAAATAAAACATACATTTCCCCATCGACTGAAGCATCGACATTTTCATAGAACACGAAAAAGACGAGTGTAAGTGACGAAAAAAATGTAATATATTTATTTAGTTTCATTACTAACTAAAATTATAATCTTTAGAATCACTTTAATACACTTCATTTCTATGATAGAATTGCTAAAGAAACATGGTACATTTGGCAGACAACGATATAGTTTATTTTTAGATAGGCCTGCAACCGGGAGTAGACTAAAATAGAATAATGTTCAAAAAGAATCGAACGAAATTAGCGCAAAATTATCATCGATCTATGAAAATTTATATTCATTTTCAGTTAATATATAACATTTTTATTATTTTGTATACATACTAAACATAATATTTTAACTGTAAATGATATCTAATAATTTATCAGGGTTTCGGTTCATAATGAATGTTTAAAAAAACGCGCCTTGATCATATGTTTTTTTTGTTGACATAACAACCAATAAGAAACCAGATCATTAGCGATTGGCACCACTGCCGTCTAGTCATTTACAGATAAAATGTAACCTTTCAAAGTTCTGTGTATAAAATATTTATTATTTTAAAACTAGTTATTATTATTTAGTTTAGAAATAATCATGCCGCAAGGAAGAAAGAAGGTGCCTTTTAGTGGAAAAGCTAAAAAGGAGCAACTCAAACAAAAAAAGTTGCTCAAGCAGTCATCTCAATGTTTGTGTACATTAACCTTAAAATGCCGACAATGAAAATGATTATTGTTTTGTTTTTGTAGCGTCGAGTAATGTATTGTTAGCCGAACGCTCTGATAACGATGAAGGACGTAAACTTAAAATGAACCAGCAACCTTTAGGTGGCAAGAGCCACAAATCTACTGCTAATAGATACGTCCTCCAATTTCAACGTGAAACAGAAGGCGAAATACAGTTTATGAAAGAACAAGCATATGAAAAGCTGGATCCAGTCACAGATGATATGAAAGAAATAATGATTGAAAATTTTTTTAATGATACATTAGATTTTCCAACACGTCCTGCGTGGAATTTTAATATTTCTAAAGATCAATTGGATGCAAAAGAAAAGAGATATTTTCATGTAAATATTATAATTAATTAAATCATTTCAGTATAATAATGAACTAATGTATTGTAGGAATATGTCAAGAAACTTGAAGATACTTATGCTCTCAGGGATTTGGGATACCTCGAACTCAATTTAGAAACTTGGAGACAATTATGGCGAGTCTTGGAAATGTCTGATATCATTCTTCTGATAGTTGATATTCGTTTTGCTGTATGTATTCATATGCATTTTTATTTTAACATGAATTTTGATTTTCCCGTTTTTATTATTCAGGCTGCTATGTTCCCTCCATCACTCTATGATTTTGTGACAAAGGAATTAAACAAAGACATGATTCTGGTATTGAATAAAGTAGACCTGGTCCCCGCTCCACTAGTTGTTGCTTGGAAAATTTACTTTCAGAAAAAGTTTCCCAGCCTGCACATTCTCTACTTCACAACATTCCCGGGTTACAATATCAGAGGTAGCCAGGCTAATCGGACCGGCCTCCAGTCACGCAGACGCAAGAACAAGCTGCGCATGGCTGCTGAAAGTGCGCAACAACTCTTAGAAACGTGCAAGGATATTGTAAAAAACGAAGTTGATCTCTCTTCCTGGGAAAAGAAAATCCAAGAGGAGTTGATGTCTGAATATGATGACGAAGAAACAGAAGTTGCTGAGACTGTGGAAGTTGAAAATGACACTTCTTTTGTAGAGCACGTACGGTTCAAAGATAACGTGTTGACAATCGGTTGTATCGGTCATCCTAATGTAGGGAAGTCATCTTTAATGAATGCTATAATGGGGAAAAAGGTTGTGAGCGTTTCCCGCACTCCTGGCCATACTAAACATTTCCAAACCATTTTCCTTACTCAAAATATCCGGCTTTGTGATTGCCCTGGTCTGGTGTTTCCCTCCTTGGTCCCTAAAATGATTCAAGTACTGATGGGCTCGTACCCAATAGCCCAACTGAGAATGCCGTATTCAGCTATACGATTCATGGCAGAACGGTGTGACTTGCCCAAACTCCTGGTTATCAAACATCCTGCTAATGACAAAGAATGGTCACCTGTAGACATCTGCGAGGCGTGGGCAATTAAGAGAGGTTTTTATACTGCTAAAGCCGCACGCCCGGATTCGTACAGGGCAGCAAACAACTTGTTACGTATGCAGCTTGAAGGTAAGATCTGCATACCGTTGTTCCCACCACGCTATGTCAGCAATATGGAGATGTGGGTGAACCATCCAGACGTTGAGAAGGTTCTGTGGGTGCAAGCGAGGCAGCTTGAAGAAGAATCACCAGAGTCTGTTAAGCTAGAAGTGGATTATGAAACGGATGAAGAAGTTAATGAAGATGGAGAAGCTTCTACTTCGAATGTTAAGAAGCAGCGTGTCTCTCGTACAGATACTGAAGAGTCTTCTGACGAAGATGTAGGATCGCACATAACAAGTTTTAATAAATTTGCTGCCCTTTCCGTTGATGATTAATGTTGTTGTTTTTTTAATTAATTACTGTTCCTCTATTTATGTTAAATGTCTAATATAATTTGTTAAACATACTGTAAACTTGTTAATGAATAATAACAAAGAAAATATTTTTGTTTAAAAAATGTTTATTTTTTTTATTAGATTAAAATACAGTTATAAAAATTCCTAAAATTATGAACATACAGAATATTAAACAGATTAAAATAAATGCAGTGGCGTTTATACAGAGCTAAAAGGGGGCTCCTAACAGTCATAACGTGTCACTGATTGATAAATAAAATATTTTTAATAAATTCAGTCAGAGCTGTGCCTTCGTTTTTTTTTCTTTTTTGACTTCTTTTTCTTCTTACGTTTCTTGTCCTTCTCTTCCTCTGTATCATCACTACTCTCACTTGACTTTCTGCTAGACTTTGATTTCTTTTCTTTACGTTTCCTCTTATTAACCTTCTCCAATTTCCCTTTAAGCTCCTTTTCTCTCAAGTCAGTTAACGGAGTAGTATAATTATCTTCACTTTCACTGCTCGTACTGCTTATATCTAAAACGATTTCTCTATTCGGATCAACTTTAATAAAGTTTCTGCACTGATACGTAAGATGTCCTGCGTAACCACATTTCTTGCAAGCAGGTCGAATCGATTCTTTATTTTGACTAGAAATCAATCTGGCTGGATCAGCTTCCATATTTTTCACTTTGTTTTATTTTAGAACATACGTAAGTACTCCTATTTTAAAATTCCAACAACACGTACAATAACCTCAAAATGCGAAAAGGAAAATACACGAATGACGAAACTATATAAAAAAAATTAATAACTTATAGTTTTCATATCCATAAAAAATCGATCTAATATTTATTACAAATTACATATAAATAAATAATCCGAATCTTCTTAAAACATATGATATGTGTATGTTTTGTTTACATACATACACAGTGGTTCTCAAACATTTTCATGTATGGGAAACTTACACTTAACTAAAATAAATTTTTCTATGTACATAAACCATTAAAATACTAATATATTTTTATTTTGGGGGTCGAAGGCTAGTTAAGGGTCTTGGAGGTCTTGCACCACAAATTCCAAGTAATGCCCATCTGGTAAAATGATAAAATATCTACCAGCACTGCTAGCAAATCCTAACGTCACGTCCACGAAGGCATTAATATCAAGGCAATAATAAATACACGATGCGTGAATCACGGTCGTGATCTACTATTGCCTTTAGCCACGTGATCCCCGGGCAATGGATCTATTGTATTATAGATCTAGCAAACGACGTAGGGTGAAGGCGAATTCCCAGCGCCTTAAAACTGGAATAACCCTTATAATGGTTCTTACCCTTTGAATTACAATCGAGTATTTTTTCTGTTCAATGGGCGAGATTGTTCAGTTCTATTTTATCTTGTGTATTCATGATGACTTGATATATTTTTCAAAACACAGTTTTAAATATTAATGTAGAACATAGAAACAATAACAATGTATTATCAAATTCATTATTCCCGCGCTTAACAAGTAATATATGTACACCAATAATATGACAAGGACAGGGAAACTATATTCAATTGTTCATATAATGTCTCTTTTTTCCGTTAATTTAAGTAACAGGTCCGAATTCAAAATAACTTTACTGAACGATTCAATTCAATCAGAAATTTAACTAAATATTTCGTTTTGGACCACTGGTTTCATTTTCCTCCATTTACGTGGATTTACTTTTACGCGGTTGAAAAAGTTTAGAAAAACGGGTGGAAGACTTAAATAATTTCTAATGCTCCATTTACGCGCTATTTTAATGGAACCAATTAACCACGTAAATGGAGGGATTACTGTACGTACTCAAATTATTTTATTTGTGTTAAAATTTTCATCGGGTCTTAGTGCAGTATAGTTAAAATAATTAATGAAAAAACTTGGGCTTATCTCATATTTCAAAGACCCTATTGAAAAAATAATATAAATAAAATCAAGACTCCTCTGTATTTTAATTTATTAACATAATTAAGTAAAAGTTAAACCTGACATGCAATTTTTCAGTCTATTTTGAACGTCATATTATATGATAAGGCAATTTATAACAATGAATTAAAATTTATACCAATATTAACAGATTTTTTGATAATACATAGTTTGATATAAAATATATTAAGTGTCAGGAATGAATAATTTAAAGAGCGATAAAAATGAAATGTAATTACAAATACATGAATGTATGTAGTCTGATATTATCGGTAAAATTTTCACGATAGCGTTTGCGCATACGTCGCGTTTTGTGCCCTTCATTAAAAGTGACGTTTCCACTTTGGTTCGCTCGTTCATTCCACACTCTGTCCAACAGTTTCAGTTTAGACTTTAAATTGTGTACACCATTCGCTGAAATGCCTTCTGAAGAATCGCCCGTTTATCAGCCACATTCGGCTTTATCAAAGTATGCATACATTTCTAGTATGCAACAATACAAAGATATGCATAAGAAATCATTGGAAAACCCTTCAGAGTTTTGGGGTGAAATTGCTAGACAGTTTCATTGGGAAATACCGATAAACCCGAAGAAGTTTTTTAACTATAATTTCGATATGAGAAAAGGGCCTATTTTTACTAAATGGATGGACGGAGCTACCACAAATATTTGTTACAATCTCTTGGATAGAAATATTCTTAGTGGAAACGGTGATAAAATTGCTTATTATTGGTGAGTTATTTGAAAATCATAACAATACAAATATTTCACTCAAGTAAACATATGTATTTGAAAGATAACTGAATAAATATAATTATTTATTTACATATATAACTAAAAATATGTATTATATAAAAAAATACATCGTTATCTTAAAACTGTTACATTTTATTTGAATGATAAATAAATATTACACCAGCGATTCCATCATAAAAAATAATTGGAATAATATGAGTTTCCCTTTCACCTTTACCCTCTGTACGCCTTTATAATGAATATGTTAATTAAATTTGAATTATTTCATACGTATATTTTAATATATGCACGTATGAAACTCATGCAAAATGAAATTGAATTTTTGTTTAATACGAAAAAAAATATCGATAATTATTTATTTTAAAATATACTTTTTAATATAAAAATATATATCTATGAAGATTTTTTTAAATATAGGTCAAAATATCTAACGTTTATATTATATGTATTGATTAGTTCGTTGTCATGACAACCATCTTTCTCGTCTTAAACGTTACATTATGATCCAAATTGATAGAATATATACATACATTAATGTAAATTTTTATTATTTATTTTTCACATTATTTAAAAAGTGTCAAATACTTTTTATTGGTGTTTATTTTTAAATGACGTAAATACTGAAATTTTTTGTATCTAATGATGTATTTTTACTGACGTTTGTAATTTCACACTCGATCAATTTGTTCAATAAGAAACATTTTATTAATTAAAAAAAAAACGCTATTCTATTTTTATATGAATATTAAAAAATGAAAAATCGTATGTAAATTTTTAATTTGTATATCAAAGGTACTGTAACTTAAAATGCAATTCTATCAGAACAGCTAGAAGGTTGAAATTTTGCATACATATACGTAATTTAAAATAATCGAAATTTCTTGATAAAAAAATTTCAAAGAATTGAACTTTGCTTATTCGTAGTATTTTGACAGATGTTATTAATTAACATTCCATTTGAATCTATCAATTTTCTTTTTTGTTTGATAGTTAAATTTTTTTACAGTACAAGATAAAAAATGTTATAAAGTACGTACGTAAATTTTTGAAATGTAAAGAAAAATATTAATGAATCTGTAAAATATATAAGAGATTTCAGTTTAAATTCGGTTCTTCTATTTATTGATTTTTTCAATCAGACACTTGAAATTAAAATAGCCCAACACTTGACTATATTTGCAAGGTTATAGTTGCTTAAAAATTATATTTTATCTATTTAAGAATAAATATATATGTAGATAGGTATTATATGGACATATTCAAAATTACCTAAACTTATTTGAATTTTATTTAAAATTTTTAACAAAAATTGAATCGGTATTTTATTCAAGTAAAAATAATTGCAAACTTTGTATTCAGTTATATTATAGAACGTTCAATGTACATGTATATTGTATATATACAAATATATATGTTATAAAATGCATTGTTCATTTAACAACATAATAAAATTGTAAAGATAAAAAAGTTAAATAATATCATAATATATAGAACAATTATGAAAGGTGATATACTTACTACGAATTTATTATTATCTATAACACTATACAATGAAGGTTCACTCACATTCTAATATCATGGACAATACATGCATATATCATATTACGTTTGATAACGCGAATTTTTTTCTCTTTACTTTTTAATTTGGCCTTTAATCTCTATTTGACAAAATTCTACGAAAAAAAACATTTATAATAAGTTTCGATAAAGTTTAAAAGGTAATGGTAAAACATTTATTAATGATTATAAAATGATAAGTACTAGGACACAAAACATATAAAATAAAGAATCGTTAAATTTGAAACAAACATTGGCCGATTGTTAAGTGTCTATAGTTTATGATTGAGTAATGGCAGTAATTAAATATCAACAAATATTTCTAATTTAGTGGATTTAATTAAACAAGAGTCCAAAACTGGGGTATGATCCAAGACTGGTGCCAGTACCTTATGTACTTACACTTAAAACTTTATCAAATGTAAATAGGTAATTTAATTTATTCTGACTTTCGTTAAAATATAAATAAAGTAAAGGTTTTATTTAATAAAAATTGAAAGGGGGTTGCACGTATTGCATGTTTTGTTATTTATGAAGGTTTTTGTCATATATTAAACCTCCTGTTTCCGTGTGACGTTTAATTGTTAACAAGGTCAAGAACTTGCACATTATTTAAAAAAAATGTAACAGGTTTTTCCTTGACGAAAACATGCTTATCTAATAAAATCATATACATATGTTTACATATATGCACATTAATGTGAAATAAACAAACAATTTCATTAATATATTAAAATTAATTTTGGTTTAATTAATTAATTAAATTTTTTAAATAAAATTAATTTTTAGGGAGGGTAATCATCCAGATGACTATAGCAGGATGACGTACAGAAAACTCCTAGAGGAAGTTTGCAGGTTTGCCAACGTCCTGCGGTCTAAAGGAGTAGTTAAGGGGGATAGAGTTGCTATCTACATGCCAATGATACTAGAATTGCCCATAGCAATGCTTGCTTGTGCTAGAATAGGGGCTTTGCATTCGATTGTTGTGAGTAAATTAATTTTGGCGAAACTTTAGTATCCGACGTACACACAGATTTCATATTTTTGTTTGTTGGTAATACATTATTTGGGTGTGCGCGCGCATATGATTTATGTTAGTGATTGAACGGTGTTCAAACGGTGGAATATATGCGACCGCTAAAAGATTATAGTATAATAAAATAATATTGTAATTATATTATATTAATAAACATATTATGTTTATCAACATATAACTGATCATTTTTTTTAGTATAATTAGTAATTTCATGTTCACACGTGACACATCTAAAAAATATATTTTTTTATTGGAATCTGTAGGATCGTGCCAAGCTGACATATTAACTATTCAACTTATTTGTTAAATTTTCAATTTAAATTTCTTAATAATAGCCGAAGGCGCACTCGAAGGTCTTAGGGCATTAGATAGGCTTACAGATAATGGTGTAAGCTATATTTAAAAAAAAAACTGGAGTCTCTTCGATCGCGTCAAGCTGAGATATTAACTATTCAACTTATTTGTTAAATTTTAAATTTAAATTTCTTAATGATAGCCGAAGGCGCACTCGAAGGTCTTAGGGCATTAGATAGTCTTACAGATAATGGTGTAAGCTATATTTAAAAAAAAAACTGGAGTCTCTTCGATCGCGCCAAGCTGAGATATTAACTATTCAACTTATTTGTTAAATTTTCAATTTAAATTTCTTAATAATAGCCGAAGGCCCACTCGAAGGTCTTAGGGCATTAGATAGTCTTACAGATAATGGTGTAAGCTATATTTAAAAAAAAAACTGGAGTCTCCTCGATCGCCCCAAGCTGACATATTAACTATTCAACTTATTTGTTAAATTTTCAATTTAAATTTCTTAATAATAGCCGAAGGCGCACTCGAAGGTCTTAGGGCATTAGATAGTCTTACAGATAATGGTGTAAGCTATATTTAAAAAAAAACTGGAGTCTCTTCGATCGCGCCAAGCTGAGATATTAACTATTCAACTTATTTGTTAAATTTTCAAATTAAATTTCTTAATAATAGCCGAAGGAGCATACGAAGGTCTTCGGGCATTAGATAGTCTTAAAGATAATGGTGTAAGCTATATTTAAAAAAAAACTGGAGTCTCTTCGATCGCCCCAAGCTGGCATATTAACTATTCAACTTATTTGTTAAATTTTCAATTTAAATTTCTTAATAATAGCCCAAGGAGGCCTCGAAAATTAATTGAGACTCCCTGAATCGAAAATTCGTCTGTCTGTTTATGAATTACACAGCCACATACAAAAAAAGGTGTGCGATACCAAAAAAACGACATATAAAAGCGAACATAGTCGAAATCCAAATTTTTGGATTATTCTGATTTCCAGTTTTTTTTTATTTGAGCTTGAGTTTTGGGTTTAGGTTGATTTTTTCCAAAAACGGTGCGATACTAAAAAAGCGATATATATAGAATTATATATAATTATGTATAATATAATTATAATATTATTTTATTATACTATAATCTTTTAGCGTTCGCATAAATTTCACCGTTTGAACACCGTTCAATCGCTAACATAAATCATATGCGCCCTCACACCCAAATAATGTATTGTTAACAAACAAAAATATGAAATCTGTGTGTACGTCGGATACTATAGTTGGCCTTAATTTTAAATAATTGAGAGCATTTTAATTCCCCAAAATATGCACAGTAGGGTCTTTTTTTACGCGGATTTGAAGTTAGGCGATGCGATTTTCATGCAAATTCAGGGATTCCCCCATTTCGGCGAGTTGGATATTAAATGAATGCTGAAAATTCAAGGAATTTAAATACGTAAACGTTTTTTTACTATTAAAATCTTTGTTTAACTATATTTTATGATAGTGAATTATGATAATTCTGATGAAAAAATATTGTTATTTCTTTGTTTTTTTAACACATTCTTATTTTCGTGAATTTTCAGAAAAGATTTGGTTTAACGCAGTTTTAGAAAATTATGGAACGTATCTATCGCATAAAAAGAGACCCTACTATACAATACTTCCCGATTTACGAGTTCAAGTGAATAGTTACTAACCAATTAATTCGTAAGACACAACACAATCAATAAAAAAAAGATAAAAATAAAATATATTTTTTATTGTTGCCAATGTCAATTTTACAAATTTAAAACATCGTATGATTTTTATTTTTTTATTAATACATATGTTATCTAATTCCAACTATATATACATATATATTTTTTTGATTTATTATTTTTTCAAACATTCCCGTAGCTACATGAATTTATTGAGATTACGATATCTGTCTCAATTTTATTTTTTGTGAATTCGAATCAATTTGTTATTTTTTAATATATTTAACGTCACTACTATTATATTATAATAATTTTTATCTATATCTATAAATTCTATTGCAATTTTTCAAAGTTCCACTATAATAAGGGAATAATATTATTCCACAATAAAAATAGTATAAAATTAAGTTATATAAAAATTCATGAAAACGTTACTATTCTATCTTATCTAAATCTATTTAAAATTTGTTTACAATTTGACGTGCATTTATCACAACAAGATATTATTAACTATTTTGTTTCGAAACTTGGGGTTAATTGAAACACAGATAAATTAATTTAATTTGAATCATCAGATTTAGAGTAATTGGCTTTCAATTTTTATCTTTAACATGTGAGTACATATATTATATATACATACATGTCAGAAAAATGAATGGCATTGACATTTCAAAATATTTGACCCAATCAATCATCTGTTAATTTAAAATTAAATGTGGAAACTCTGTGTTATTATCAATTAATGTAATATAATCGATAGAATGTACTTGCACATATATTTTGGCACGTACAATTATTCTAAATATTAACTTAACTATTTTGTTTTGATTATATTTGTGTTTAATGTAGTTATATATAGGATGTATGAGGCCTTAGACAAGCCTATTTACACTTATGTATAATTTTGGGAATTTTTTTGTATATTGCAAATTTAATAATTGATTGATATTGTCTAATTTTTTATTTTAATGTTAAAAAATTGAATTTTGAGGGGTTAAATTGACTTAATATCTACAGAATATAATATTTAAAATGTCATACACTTTAAAGTACCGTATAAATAAGTTCATTGCTCTTTTAAACATTAAAAAAAAATTAACAATAAAAATATTCATCAAGAGTTCGGAGATCAATAATGTAAATATATGCATTTGTAATATTGAATTTTGTTTGTAAAATATTTATTTAGCCTAGAAATGATAAGATAAAATAGTAATTAAATATAAATTATGTACACTGCAATCATTTCCTAATCAAAAACTTGTAATTTTTATCACATCTATTAATTAATTATTCATATTATAGCATACGCGCCGACAAAGGGAGAAATGTTTTATTTATAATACATAATTTCAGTTTGCCGGATTTTCTTCGGACTCCTTAGCGGAGCGAATCGCTGACTGCAATGCAAAGATACTTATAACAGCTGACGGAGCTTGGCGAGGTGAAAAGCTCCTTGCACTTAAAGAGATTTGCGACGCAGCTTTGGAGAAATGTGAAACCGATAACGCGCATCGGGTAGCGGCGTGCGTGGTCGTATCTCATTTGCCGCGCGTTACTGCGCCTACAGGCGTCGCGCATAGCGAAGATCTGCGGAGACGGCTGCGTATGCGGCCCGGCAGAGATGTCTGGTGGCACGACGAAATGAACAGAATCGTCAGCACGGTAATCATAAAACAATTGTGCTGATTATATATATTTATATATACAGTGTATTCCAAGTTGATTAAGATATAGGAAATTTAACATGGGGGCAAATTGTAATTAGTATTTTGTTTTCAAATTTATATCTGCCAAAAAATATTATTATAATTTTATCTAGGATGCTAAATTTAATGAAATTAAAGTTGAAGAACAAAATACAGTTGATTAATTTAAAATTTATCAGTTAGTTTCGAGGCGGCATTTCAAAATGCACCAATCACACATCGTTAAATTTGACCAAAGGTTACTATAACATTTCTAATTGTCCCCATGTTAAATTTCCTATGTCTTAATCAACTTGGAATACACTGTATATAGCGGTGATAAAAAGTTAGGGAAATGAATCAGTTTTTCTTTCTTTATCGATTGGTATATTTAAAATTTCGACATATCTTAAAATTCATGTTTTCTTATACGTAATACGTGAACAATGCTTTTAATTTTATCAAAAAAATACTTCTGGCAAACAAATAAAATGTATTCTCTACACTATACAACTTGTGAATAAAAAAAAATGTTTTAGATAAAAAATTTCGAGTATTTTATCTATAATTTATGTTTTAGCCAGAAAGATTTATTTTTACATACTTAATTAGAAACACGTACACTTTACACTTATTGTTAGTATAGCGTATAAGAAAGTCCCATTTTATTTAAAAATAGAACATTTTTTTATAAATTAACAAAATATTTAAAAACCAACTAATTCTTTATTGAATATTAATTTTGTAACAGCTCTGTACACCAGAATGGGTTCAATCTGAAGACCCCTTGTTTATGTTGTACACCAGTGGTTCCACAGGAAGACCGAAGGGGGTTTTACACACGACTGGGGGCTATATGTTATATGCAGCATCTACATTTAAATATGTATTCGATTATCACCCCCACGATGTGTATTGGTGCACGGCAGATATAGGCTGGATTACGGGACATACTTACGTCGTTTACGGACCACTTGCCAATTGTGCCACATCCGTTATCGTGAGTGGAACAAGTAAACAGTCTGAAAATCATTTATTATTATTGCAAACTCGTGTTTTCAGTATGAAGGAACGCCATTTTATCCTGATAACGATAGATTTTGGTCGATTGTCCAAAAATATAAGGTAAATCAATTTTATACAGCGCCTACTGCTATTAGGGCCCTAATGAAATTCGGTGAAGAACATGTCAAAAAGTAAGTCCAAATAAAGTAATTGTATCATCAGATGTAATAATTACGTTTAATTTTTGCAGGCATAACTTATCTAGTTTGAGAGTTCTAGGATCTGTGGGGGAACCAATAAACCCCGAAGCATGGATGTGGTATTATAAATTAGTAGGAGGGGAGAAGTGTTCTATTGTAGACACATTTTGGCAAACCGAGACCGGAGGGCATGTGCTTACTCCCTTCCCCGGAGCAACTCCTTTGAAACCCGGATCCGCGGTATATTATACTTATACCATAAAGTTTGTTTTATTATTTATTTGTTTTGAATTATCTCGCAGACGTTTCCGTTCTTCGGCGTGCAACCGGAACTCCTGGACGAGTCAGGAAGAGTGGTAGAAGGCGAAGGCGAAGGATACCTGGTGTTCTCAAAGCCATGGCCCGGTATAATGCGCACACTGTACAATAACCACGATAGATACGAGACTACTTACTTCTCGCGGTTCCCCGGGTATTACTGTACCGGAGACGGGGCGAGACGTGATAAAGACGGGTACCTCTGGGTGACCGGGCGAGTAGACGATATGCTCAACGTGAGTGGTCATCTCATGTCCACCGCGGAAGTCGAGTCTGTTTTAACCGAACATCCAAACGTGGCAGAAGCCGCCGTTGTCGCGAGACCTCACACAGTCAAAGGGGAATGCCTTTACTGCTTCGTCACTCCGATAGAAAACGCGGAGTTCGATGCCCGTCTTATCGCGCAACTAAAGAAGCTAGTCCGCGAACGAATCGGCCCGTTTGCGCAACCGGAAGTGATCCAGCATGCGCCTGCTTTGCCGAAAACACGGTCTGGGAAAATAATGAGGCGCATCCTCCGGAAGATTGCTATCGGAGATAGGGATGTAGGAGATATAAGTACTTTAGCTGAAAGCAGTGTTGTCGAGCAGCTGTTTTCGAATCGCCCCAAGGATTCGCCGTAAACTTGATTCACCCTTAAGTAATTAACTAATTATTTATTTATTGTTTTAAATCATTTCCTCTTGCAATAGTACGATGCATTTATTTATTTATTTTTAAAAAGGTGATATTTTAATTAGAAATATCAACAGCTTCTACATATAAAATTACATATATACCTTTTTATTACTTACTTTACTTTAGTATTAATTTTTATTGACTTTATTGCCAATAAATTATTTTTAATTGTAAATATAAAATGGTGATTTGTTAACATATTCCACAAAAGCAAATTTTAATCTCAGAGTTCGAAATTATTCTTTATTTTTGTTTATAATGGAATCTCTTCTTGATTTAGTTCTTATATTTATTATAAATTATAATTATATTACCATCATGATAAAATACGTGACAGATTTTATCAATAACAAATAATATTTACGAAAAAAATATTTACGGATGTATTCAAATTTAAATGTATAATTTACCTTACAAATAGGTAAACAGCAGTGGGCGTAATATAGACGGCAAAGATTCCGGGTTAAAAACTGGAGGGGGGTCTTAACAACAGAGAGTTTTTTTTCATTTTTGGAAAAATTTTGATGACATGACGCGATTAGTTCTGTCACCCCCTCCCCCCTTCCAGTGATTCTGAAAAGATACGTCAAAATATAAATTAATTCTTAATGGATGAAAATTACTATTACGGTGCTCTCAATTTAAAAACTTTGAGCACCACTGATATAAGCAATGAAAAATGTTAAACGATTCTCTCTTAATGTATATAAAATATTATTTTTACTAATTACAGCAGCCATGTAGTTAGTAAGAAAGTATAAAAAAATTAATCGAAACTTAACTTCGAATATAACATTGGTTATTACAAAAAAATATTTTTCGTGCTAGCAAATATAATAACCAATGAAAAGCAGGTCACTTCGCGTGTTTCAATTAACGCACAATAGACGGCGTTGATAGAAGCTGATAATAAATAATTACTATATAACTATATTATATTATATATATTTCATCATATCTTGTTAAAATATTTATAAAAAATATATTGAAACCATATTAAATATTTCAAGAATTTTATTTTGCCAAAAGGCCCTTTTTCAGATTGAATAAACCTGAAATCGAGTATATTTTTTTGGTCTTAACCCCCTCACTTCGATTTAAATGTTTGCCAAAAAATAATATGTATCTTTATTTTCTAAATACATTGTTATTTAGATAGATGTGGTTATATTATACAGAATTATAGGCTTCCACGGTGTGTGTGTTTCCAATTTTCCCGAAATTTAATATACTTTGCAATGTATGTGTTAATATACAATTTAATATTATATTTCATCAAAAAATGGATTTGAAGAAATATAAAAAGTATTTTTGTATATATGCTTTTATTTTATACACTTGTTAATTTATCATTTGCCTATTTCTATCGATTTAGATTCCAGGGAAAGCCCTGCGTCGACCACAGACAAAATACATATCATTTTGTTGTCTTCATAATGTTATTGTTGTAAAGTGGAATAAATAAATATTTAACTATATTGTTGTTAAGTTATTAATCAACAAACAAATAGTACCTTCATTATTTTTATTTTATTTTTAAGACTACAACCCTACTTATCTGATTATAATTATTCGTAATTTAAAGTATTGGCACCAGTCTTGGTCGCATTAAGAGCAAAGTATATTGTTTTTATAATTGTCATCAACTCATATTACTAATAAAACAAATACCTCTTTGTTACCAATTTAATTACCAGAGTCTGCAAATATAGTTTATTTTTTTAATTATTACCTTTTATTTTCTTTAGTAAGTAAAACCAGTAATGGGCACTCATTGTCAGAGATTTTCACTTGCTAATGATTAAATAGATTTTTTGAGACTCATTGGCCGATTGTCATCAAATTAAGTGTCTATAGATTATGATTGAGTAATGGCAGTTCTCAAATATCAACAACTGGTGCCAGTACCTAATAGGAAGGTCCCCAGGTGTCTCGCAGATTTGTTGTAGATAATATCAAAAACACATTTCAAATAATATACTTTAAAAAATGGTAAGGGTATCAAATTTTGAGCTAATTTTTTCAAAAATAATTATTTTATTATTATTTTTTTAATTTTGTTAGGAATATAAGGGCTGTTACTTTTTGAAAGTGCCTTGGCATAACCTAGATCATGTTTATACGTATAATTAATAATATTACGATTTTAACTTTTTTAAATTGTTACTTTTGCTTTCTGGATACTATTTAATGAAATTTCCAATGGTTAAAACCGTTACATTCACACTTTCTTAACCGCAGTAAAGTAAAAAGTAACATATCGATCGATTCATTTCAAAGTATCTATTTCTTGTGATATCAAAGCAAACAAATTGTATGATAAATTCAGAATAACAATAGACCTTATCAGAGAAGGGGGGAGATAAGTTAGTTATGATTTTCCTTCTTATTTTCTTATATTTGAATTGATATTTCTATGATGATTTGATTTTCACGTCATTTTCTATAAAATAAACATACTTTTAACGAAATCTAAAATTTCAAATATTTTAGTTATATTTCAGGTAGCAATCATCAATTTGCCATAAAAATATTTATTAAAAAGACAATAAAATTAGAAGTATAATCATAACTTACTATAATTTTAACTTTTTTTCATGAAAAAACACTTCAATATGTAATAATAGTCAAACAGAAATAGATTAACTATTCGACATAAATACTAGATTCGCAATATGATTTTCATTTATATTACCTGTTAGAAATAAAATAAAAAATATTAAAAAAGTATATTAAACTTGATAAATACAGTATAATGTAATAAATTTATTCTCCGGAAAAAATATCATGTGTTGTATATCTACTTACATTTTTTTAATTTGATTTAAAAACCTCATGCAAAATGTTTTATTTTTTTATTTTTTATAATTTAAAATTATTAGAATAGTTATTTAGATCATTGGCTAGCGCAAACTCACCCAAAACATAATAAAAAAGCGTGTTAACGCAATCTTAAGCCTTTACAGTTTTTTTTATTATTATTTATTTTTTCGAGTGCAATGTAACCGTACTTAAGATTCTATAGCATGATTAAACCGGAAAATAAGGACACAAGTTTAATGCCGGTTAAGAACTATAACGCCATCACTCTTGCACGATTTTGAATCGTGACAAAGAGTATTTTACAATTCACCAGATTTTAACAAAATTTTATTTTCATAAATATATAGATTACTTTAAATTTAAATTAATTTTACTATTTGAGTTTTTTTTTGTAATTATCATAAAAATTAAATCAATTTCATTATCACAGTCCGCAAATACATATATTTAGTTTCTTTTTTTTTTTTTTTTTAAATAATAGCCTTTTATTTTGTTTATGTGTTTTCTCCAGTAATGGGTACCCAATGATGGACACTTGCTAATGATAAGTACTACGACATAAAAGTTATAAAATAAAGAATCGTAAATTTTGAAACAATGTAAAACCAATGGCGAGGCGTGAAGTTTTTAATAAGGGAAGCATATTTTGTCAATCTTCCCCCTCCAAAACTAGTTATGAAACACCTTAAGTTCAAGCTTTTACTTTTTAAAATAAATTCTTATATATTTATATAGTGACTAAATGATTCTACGTCTTATTTTCTTGTATTTTAGTCGATATTTGTATGACAAGTTGAAGTTCACTGCAGGAAATTTCACTAAAAAATTTCGAATTTTTGATTTCGTTAAAAGTATGTTTATTGTATAGAAAATGACGTGAAAAGTTGTTTGGTTCAAACCGCAGGTCTGTATCTCAAACCGTTCTCGAGATATAGCCTCTCAAAGTTTTGTTTTTTTCAAATTTTTGGAGAAAAAAGGCCATAACTTTTGAACACGTGGTCGGAATTGATTTTAGTTGACGGATTTGAAATCAGCGTGTCAAAATCTATATAATGACATGTATAATACTTTAAAATCCGACAAAAAAATTTTTGCTAAAAATCGACATTTTTTTAAGGTATACCCCTTTGAATTTTTTCGATTTTTCGCGAAATTTTTTTTTTCGAGTTTTAAGGTATTATGCATGTCATTATATAGATTTTGACACGCTGATTCCAAATCCGTCAACTAAAATCAATTCCGACCACGCGTTCAAAAGTTATGGTCTTTTTTCTCCAAAAATTTGAAAAAATTAAAACTTTGAGAGGCTATATCTCGAGAACGATTTGAGATACAGACCTGCGGTTTGAAACAAACAACTTTTCACGTCATTTTCTATACAATAAACATACTTTTAACATAATCAAAAATTCGAAATTTTTTAGTGAAATTTCCTGCAATGAACTTCAACTCGTCATACAAATAAAGACTAAAATACAAGAAAATAAGACGTAGAGGTATTATAGTTTTATAATTGAGCGTGTAAATTAATATTAAATACTATTTTTGATTAAAATGTTTGAGTTGCGCATAAAGATATAATATTTTTAAATATTATTTATTAACTGAAAACACAGATTTGTATTAATTTACCCATAAAGTAAGGGAAGCACTGCTTACCCTGCTTCCTATGATAATATAATAATTAATAAATAGATTACACTAATAATTAGTTTAAATGTCTAATATTTTGAAACCCATTGGCCGATTGTTATCAAATTAAGTTGTAATAAAGTTAGATTTTGATTCAGTAATGACAGTTATCAAATATTATTAATTAGTACGTTAAATTAAACAAGAGTCCAACACTGGGGTATAAAGTATTATCCGTAACTGGTGTCAGTATCTTATGTTTTATTTATTACCCTCCTCCCCCTTCCTTCCATTATTTCATTGAATAAATCTAATTAAATGTAAAAATTGCTACAACAAAAAAATATATTTTTTCGTCATACTGTAAATTTGAATGCTCATTCAATTTATTTGTCGAGGTAAATTTGAAATGTTGTATTGATGTGATGTTACCTGTAAACATTAAGAAACAAACTCTGGTGAATTGGTTGAACCTGTTCCACAGTGGGGTACCTCTCGCGGGCCGTTGTAAGTTCGCCGGTTGCTTGAAGTCAGTGCCAGTGCCTTCTTACAAATAGTAGACGTAAGTGCCAAAGGTAGTTCAACTTATTCTAACCAAAGTTTTAAACAAAAATTAAACTTAAAAACAATGTATCAGTATAAATATTCGGTTCTTAAATATATTGTGTGTATTTGAAATAGTTAGTTGTTTATAAATTATGTTAAAAAACAGGTGATTTTAACGATGGGTCAGAAATAAGAACTCAAAATTTTATATAATTATATTTTGCGGTTTAATTATTTATTTTTAAGTAGGTATGTATTATTTTTTTAATTGATAAAACAAATAAATTATTTATATTTTACCAAATCTTGCTGCAATATATTTTTTTGGCTGTAGCAATAAAATTAAAAATATTTAAGTGTGTGTAATATGTACAATGTCAAATGTAGTTTTTGAAAATATAAAATATGAAGAAAAAACTGCTAAAGGTGATAAAGCAAAATAATCAATCAAGTATTAGACGTGTATTGGGTGTCAAAATATTTACAAATAAAAAGTAGATTCCGAAGTGACAAACAAAAAAACAGTATACAAAGAATTAACATTTAATTAAAAGATTTAAAAATTGATATTTTTTTTCTAAACTCTAGTATTTATCGGCATGAATGAGATAACGGATTCTCATTAAAATATTCATGCCAGTTTTTTATAGTTCTTTTAAATTATTCATAACTTTATAAAGATGTATTAATTTATTGGTTTCATGTCACTCAAAATTAAGGTTATTAACACTCAAATATTAATATTATTTTATTCTTAATACATTTTACTGTTTTTACTCAGAAATCAAAATAAATCAATCTTACTTATTTAACCCTTATTTATTTTTTTAATAAATCACGTATAACTAGCAGATATATTTTAAAACTAGATTTCCATTATCATATAACCTAAACTAATTTTACGGTCTTAGGCTTTAAATCAGTGAAAATTCCACCAGAATCAGTTGAGTAGTTTGTGTTAAGTACTGTTTTTATTGTAGATATTACAAAATATTTTGTTTTATCTAATAATACTTAAATTTGTTGTGTTATTCCTAATACGCCTCTGTAAAGAGGCTAGATCTTTTATTGATCTCTTCCTTTCCGTTTATTTTGCATACAAGTTTTAAAGGAAATTCAAAATATACCTGCTAGCAAACGGATGTAAAAACAATTAACAGATACTAATTAAACCACTCACAAGTTCATTTACTTTATGTAGAGATGGAACCCCGTTATGTTAACAAATTATACAAGAATAGTATATTAACATCGTATTTTATAGCTATAATTTAAAACAGTGACTCTCAAAAATTTTCCACATTAAACAAATGTCAAATATAAAATATGATTCTAAAAAAATACCTCTTGATAAAAATCAATATTGTTATTTTGAATTTATTATTTTTGTTGTAAAACTCTCTTAAATTAACCCCCCTCCCCACCCCTCTGCTAATATGTTTGGGTGCCCCAGCATGATCTTACTATAATTAACTAAATTACCGATATTCGAAATTTTGAAAATGTAATAAGGTACTAGCACCAATCTTGGATCATACCCTCTTGTACTAAATTATAAATATTTGTTATTTGATTACATACTGCCATTACTGAATCATAAACTCTAAAACAGCTTAATTTGATGACAATCGGGCCAATTGGTGTCAAAATATTTTAACTAAATATTAGTATAATCTACTTATTAATTATTATATTATCATATCATCTGCTTTAAATTGTTTACAATTTTACGATAACTTTTGTGTCGTAGTACTTATCATTTTGTAATTATTAGCAAGTGTCCATTACCGGTTTTACTTTATCTATTACTGGAGAAAAAAACAATAATAAAAGTAAAGTTTATACTTTAAAAAACAAATTATATTAAATTTTATTAGTAACATGAATTCATAAGAATCATATAAAAGCCCACCAATCTCAAAAATAGTATACCGTGCTCTTAAAGCGGCCAAAACTGGTGCAGGTACCTTATTAGTGACAAAATAATACGGTCAAAGGAACAAAATTGTACAAACGAACAAAGAAAATTTCAAAATTTTATAAAAATTATACATAGGTATACAACTTAAAGTAACGCTCGATTACCATGGCATCGGTATAAACAACACGGTTATTATAATAGTATATTTATATATCAACCAAAATAAAAATAATTGTTTTTAAACTTAATTAACAATTTAATTATAAACATCTAATGATTCATTAAGATTAGAAAATCGTTTGCTATGAAAGGGTTAAAAATATAATATAATATACATTAAATAGATATTATATTCCAGCTAACTGTTTTGAGGCCAACATAAACGAAAGTAATATATATTTGATTTTTTTCTTATACATATGATAGAAGATAAAATCTTATAAGTATAAAGAAAATAAGTGCCTACTGTAAAGTATACTTAAGTTAAGTCGAATGTATGTAATTTGTGTAGCCTGAAGGAGTTCTGAACAATACACAGAACTCAAATATTATTAGCCTTGAGTTTTTATTGTAGATGTTTTTTTAAATAATTGTATATAAAGATTTCATATTTTCCAAGCTACACGCAATATTATGTTTAACTGATACATATACATTTCACTCATTAAATACATATATGTATCATATGTACATACATACATATCTGTTATGGATATGGGAATCAGGGACATAGATTACTATATTTTTAATTTTCCTTAAATATTACGGAAAATCTAAATCAATATAAATGATAACGCAAATGCCATAATGTTTATATGAATCAGAATTTAAAAATAAGAATCGAAATATCATATAAAAAACGAAATATTATAATTTTAATATATATGGAATTGATTTTGTAATTTATTTTATATACATAAAAAGTAAATTTTATATGTATGTGGTACTTATGTAGTTACAAATTTATGTAAATCAATACATTAGTTGGTATCTTATATTTTTTGCATAAATTGTTGTTAGAATTAATCACTTGATTATATATTATAATCAAAAGGTAATAAATTTAAAAAACTTTCAGTGTAAAAATTAGTATCTTTCAACGATTGTTTATACCTTATCGATATAATTAATGGTCATTTATTCAATTAAAATAAGTAGAGAAATAAAAAATATTTGGAAAAATAATAATTATTAATAAATAAATATGATTTTGTCTGATTTTTATTATAATCATAATACCAGTTAATAACTTGCTCTTATTTTTTTAGCGTAGGTGTAAGAAGGTTAAATCATTTTTAATATTAATTACGTTACGCTATCAATACTGTCTATAAAAAATATAAATACCAACTGTATAATTATCTTATTTGTAATTAATATATTATTATTTATGAATTTATGGGGGCTAATTTATTAAACAGGAAAACATATACATATAGTGGCAGTGAACATGTTAATTACAATGACACCTTAATAGTTTAAAATTTGACAGACTATATCACAATTTACAAGAGTAAAGGTAAAAGGTCAATACGCATTGTCTAAAGACGCATTTATTGTGTTGTTCAGCCGTAATACCGTAAGAAAATATCGTGACTAGCTAAAGAACCAGCCTTTCTTGTTTCATGTCCATATACAAGTGATTTTAAACTCTTTTACACAACATTTTGTATTTTTTTCGTATTCTACGATCCATACTTCAACAATTAAGAGGGGGGATGGGGTTATTTCGTAATATTTGAATCGATTAAAAGCCAGAACGACTAAGTAAATAATCTGGAAAATATATATATATATTTTTTAATTTATTGGCAAAAATATAAAATATTGAATGATTTTTTTATACGTATCAATAAATCTACAAAATGTGGATTTAGCAAATTATACAAAATTATTTTATATAGCTATTGTTAATAAGACAATAGCACATATAATATGTAAATAAAAATATATATATACTGCGTATAAAAAACGTTCATTAATAATTTATAGGTACTGTAAAAATTGATTGATTAATTTGAGGTACTAAAACGAAAAAATGACCATGACATTTTTTTTAAATATCATCTTTTTATAGATAAATAATTTTCTAAGGCAAATAAGACGAGATCATATTAATTTTTATTTTATTTTCAGGAACCAAAATGGACTGCTTTTGTGGTAAAATCAAAAGCGTCTATTGTCGAATAGTATTCCTAGATGAAAGAGAACTATACCACGAATTAAAGGTAATATATTTTTGTATATACAAAATTCAATTATTTTTTGGACAGACATAAAAAAAATATTAAGTAACTTTTGCGGGGGATACTTTCAACTTAAATATTTAAAAAATAAATGGCAAATCGTGTGTCATAATTTGCAAATTCTATCCATTGTGTATTAAAAAAGAAAAAGGATATACCTGCAATAATTTGTACAAAATGTAAGTATGTGGACAATCCCAAGAATAAAACGCGTATAGAATTTTCAATTGGATTAAAATTATGGTATTTTTAAACATTACACGTAGAATAGATGTTTTATTTAAATTTTTTAGTCATACAATACAATGCTTGAATTTTATATTGTAAATATTTTGACATAACTAAACGATTATTAAGTTTGTTGTAATAATTTGATACTAATTGAAATTATGATTTAAGTAAACAAAAAGAATTTTATTACTTGCGTAAATATAAATTTTTCAGTAAATGCACTTATTTTTTATGTCTGTTGATTCGACAAAAAATAATCGAATTAAATATGTTAAATAAATAATTTTTTAATATATTTTAATTTAGGATGACAACTTGGGCCAGAATATACTTGACGTTGTTTTTCGACATTTAAATTTAATGGAAACTGCGTATTTTGGACTCCGGTATCTAGACGGTGCAAACCAAACTCATTGGTTGAACCCAGCGAAAAAACTCCGGTACCAACTGAAATGGGGTATTGGGGAAACGGAAGACGACCCCTATATCCTTTATTTCGGAGTTAAATTCTATGCAGTCGACCCTTGTAAACTTATTGAAGAAATTACTAGGTTAGTAAATTAATATTCCTATAGAATACTTCAAATATATATCTCAAATTTCATTGATTTCCTTATGTATCGTTGTTAATAGGTAAATATATATGTAGATAATAAGATTTTGGGCCAACCCTATTTAAATATAGGGTTCAGTCTGGGGTAAAACGTTCCGTGATCGATTAGTTATAGGTAAAGGTGAGGGTTTTATATCTACACGCCTACTGATACGTTTTGTTTTTTCAATACGTACTCATATTTACAACTATTAGTGAGCAGTATCTTCTTTTCCAAGAATACAATTGATTAGATGGAAATATACCATATTATTATGTTTTTGTTTTTGTACTTGATTTAGGACATTAGTTATAAGTTCGAACTTACGTGTATGAAAAAAAGTTACCTTTTCTTTTATGGAATTTTTAAAAATTTGAAAAAATGCTTCGACGAATATATTTGTTAAGTTATGAACCAAAGCTCTGCCATTTTTGATTTTATAAAAAATAAATTCAAGCACATTTCAGCATTACATATATTTTTTTAAATCAAAAATGGCTGGGCTATCATTACTAACATTTATGAGAGTTTGAAGTAAATTTAAGCCCATGTGAAAGGGCACCAGAGATAGGATCTCTTTTTATGCGGATTTCAAGTTACGCGATGCGATTTTTATGCAAATTCAAATTCAAATTTTATTTTAAGTTTTACATCAATTTCTTTCTATGTTTTTTAGACATTCTTATTTTCGTAAATTGATTTAACGTGGTTTTAGAAAATCCCTAATTTTACAATGTAACGTATCTACGGCGTAAAAAAAACCCTACTGTAATAATTTTGTGGGAAGCCAATGCACTACCTGAATACCTGAATCATCTCTTCGGTATTTAAAATTTCCATAAATAATAATAGCTTATAAAGAATTGTGAGTATGCGTAAACGTGGTAGTATAAATATTATAGTAAACCTCGGCAAAATGGCCAAAGTCACGCCATTTGTTACTGTTGCGAGCGCAATTAGAATACCAATGAGATATTTTGTTATATAAAAAAACTTTTTAAGAAAAATATAAAACCGACATAAAAAAATACTAAAAAGTGTGTATTAATTAAATTTAACAATTTTTGAAGTCGGTTTTATTTTTTTCCTTCTTGAGTGGCATATCTTTGAAGTCCACAAAAAATGCATATGTTTGAGTTATACATAAAACATGTATCAGCCGAATTGTAAACCACCATTTTTTTTGAAGTCGGTTAAAAATGATTAAAAGGACGAAAATGTGGAAATTTGTTAAAGTAAAATTTTGATATTAAATAACATTTCGTTCCTTTGACTGACTACAGAAAATGATGTCACAACGCAAAACCAGTTTTCTGTTGAGTTGAACTAACTATTGTTTTGGCTGAATTCTATTATATTTTACTTGCAAGACAGATTTATTATCGCTTCTCGAGTGTCCTAATAACTTATTATAACTTTAATTTATATCACATATGTCAATAATATGAAAGTTATTATTATATTATGATTAAATAACCATTGTCTCACTTTTAGCATTACTGCTAACTTCTTAATATTTATTACTGTAAGTAAATAAGCTACTGGTTGATAACCGTGTACTTAATTTACATATTTCCATTTTAATTTTTTAATTTATCTTTTTCAATAAAACTATGTGGGTGGTAAATTCTACGAACATATAATACATGTATAATATATAAAAGAGATATAAACTAACTCCACCTACAGAGATTCAGAAAAAATGAGTATCAACTTCACGTATGTCTCTCAAATAAAATCTATCAACAAGGTGTCAACAGTTTGATTGACAGTTGTATGTTGTCTATGTAGGTAGTTTCAATCCATAGACAATACAATAGCCAATTTAGTAACTGTCTTTCTTTATAACAAATTAACAATTAAGGCTTAAAAAACTTTTTAATAAAAAATAAAAAATATATATCTTATTATTATATATTTTTCACTGCTTTTAGGTTCTTTTAAGTCGTTTTTTGAGTCAAATTGAGAACCCCCTCTTTTTTTGAAGTTGGTTAAAAATACTTATTTACAATATATATAAATTGTTTAAAAAGTTTTCTCTCGAATGTCTGTAGTATAGGAGGCCCTTGAAAAGAACATTTATGTAACTGTAAAATTAATTGCTCAATTATATTGACAGTACTTCTAATTGACTAACTGAGAAGTGGTAAAATAGATTATATTTTTTTAATATTTATTTATATCAAATCATAAAGAATAAATGTCGTTGTCAGGTACAATATTTTAGAAATTGTATAATGTTTTTACTTGTGGTTCCTTTATTTTATGAAGTCAGTTGTTTTGTTTCCGACATTTCGGTTTATTTCTGCGTATTTGATCCAGAGAAAATATTTTCGGAACGTGGCAAATAATGTTATGTTTATATTCTGAGAAAATTGTAACGTATCTACAAAATTGTCAGGCTGCTAAGAAAAACATATAAATATTATGATCTCTGATTATATCCATTATCACAAAATTACATCAGTGTCTTATAGTATTCCTTAGGATCCACACGTATCTTTAAGGAACCAAATTTTAGACATTCATACAAATTCGTAAGTCAAATTTATTTATTTAATCATAATATATGTACTATTTTGATATATCACTATTATAGCATTAATTAATTTATCACAGTTGAAGAAACTACAAATTGAAAAATGTTACCATATATTTTTTTGCAACCATCTAATCAATTAGATAGTAGAGTATTTTTGGTCTAAGTTAATAGAATTGAAATAACTTACCATTACTTTTTATTGGGTTTAATTCAAGTTATAATCATGTGTTATTATATATGTTCTTTACACGCGTATATTTTTTTCTATAATAGAAATATGATATTACTGTACATATATAACCTTGTGATGAAATTTTGATCAATTTAATATAATCAGATTTTGATGTATATATGATACGTGTGTACTATTAATTTTTTTCTCACATAATTTCATAATAGAAATAATACGAGACTTTTGCTTCTTTATAAGGAAAGTTGTCTTTTTCCTAACACCCCAATTTTTTCTTTAGTATTATTTATAGTAAATTGATAACTCAATATAAATATAAATATAACCCAAGTCTCACGAGAGTAATTTTCTCATTTTCAGTCAGTCAAATTATAGCAGGTATATGGGAAACAATTGATCCAACTCTTTCTTTCCAACGTATCATTTTCTTTCTCTATTTACTACGGATGTCTTAACAATGCGATGTTTTTTCCCCTTAGACTAATAGTTTTTATTCTATTTTTTTCACCATTTGCTACACATGAACGCCTATGCATTACATTATACCAGCGGTTCTATACATTTGAGAAAACCCATTTTGTGTACCATATAAAATAATTATCTTCTAACTGATTTGAATAATGAAATCAAATATTGATATTTATATGTAATCTTACAACAGATACGCAAGTCAATTTCTATTTTATTTTACTACCAAACTAACTGTTTAATGCCAAGATACATATAGGTTTACACATAGTTTAAGGTACGTCGCCCTAAGCTATATTAACTTTAACTTTACTTTTACACTTATGTTAGATTGATGTCATAAACTAACCTGAATTATGGACAGGGCCTGAATAACTTAAATTTATCACATGTAGTAATTTCAATTTAAAAAAAATTAAAAACAAAAGTTTCAAAAGTTTTATTAGCTTAGCACCGACTTCAAAAACTGTTAAATTTATTTATTATATGGGACCATTAAATCGGCGTATATTTGTTGAAGTTATATCCGAAGCATACATAAAAAATATATATTGTCGAATTAATTGACTTAATTTTACGATTACTATACGAATTATAGAAAATCTAAAATAAGATTTTCATATAATAAAAATGTTTCCAAATTTGAAATATTTTTAATCCGGCTCTGTACGTTGAAAAGAGAATATATAATTATATTTGTGCTACGTTTTATAACTGACAATGAGCTACAATTCTCCGTATACAGATTTATTAATATTGCGTTTTTGTGAATAAAAGTACAGGTAGATACATACGTCAGTTAAGAAGACGCTTAAATACCTTCTCTATAATAATTTCAACTTTGAAATGGCAACGCTTGAAGCCTATACCTATGTATATAGTATATAGTGCCTGTCCCTACAAGCTACAAGCTAAAATGATTCATTCTTGACGATTATAAATTACTATACCTACTCGAGATAATTATCTTTATGAATTACTAATTACTATCATAGAGAAACCTTGTTTTATTTTTAACGCATGCCTAAAATATTCTGAAATAAAATAAAAAACTTTTTAATGTCCGGTATCATAAAGGACCTAACAAATTTGTTAGCTAGCAAGCACTTTCAACTGAGATATCAAACTTCTTTTGGAGTTTGTTGATGACTTTGACAAGTTTCGCGCACGCGTTGTAGGTAAAATACAAACGGTATTAAAACAGTGGTGATGTTATGAAAATTATTTTGTACGGTCAAATATGCCAACTGTGTTACAATTAGTTGAAGTGTCACTGCTCTAAATTCTATAACTAATCCATAGATACTAGTACCGAATTAATACCCCATTTGAATATAATTGCTAGCTAACAAATTTTGTTAGGTCCTTTATAATACCGGACATAAGAAAAATATAAAACCGACTTAAAAAAAACTTAAAGGTGTATAATAATTGAATTCAACTGTTTTCGTACTTTTTATTCGAAATTAATAAAATTCTGATTTTTATTATTTGTTTTACAAAGAAGATAAAATGTGATTTAATATATTTAAGAGCATCCTGTACATAGGTAAAAAATCATCGTGTTGATTTCCTGGATAACACCAGACCGTGAAAATCCCCCATCCGTTTGAATTATGTGAAACTGTCTCTTATAAACCGTAAATTATATCCGACAACGGAAGTCTGGTAAACGAGTTCTTTCCATCGGCATCGAGTTAACGATCTTAGCAAGCCAAAAATAAATAAAAATAAAAGCCCACCTAACATGATTTAACCTCATTTTAATCGATATTTAACTTATTAATTTATTGAAAATCAGTCCGACAGGAAAGTTTCCATAGACGCCTAAAACTAGATTTAACTTTTGATTTAAACATAATATTAAGTAAAAATGTGTTCCTACGCTACTGAAAGAAATAATTATATTATGAAATTTATGTTGTCCGAATTGCAAGAGATGTATAGAACCCACATAGAAAAATAATTGAAGGATATTTTAAAATAATTACTGGTTATACCCATCATATATTTCTTCTTTTTTTCCAAGACCCTTACATTTTTAAAGCTATACTTGAAATCAGTGACGTACGATATAATATAATTTAAATTATTTTCTTTTGTTAAATAAACGATTTAGTTCCACAGTCTGTATCTTTGCAATAATAATTGATTTGTTATAATTACTAAGAGCGAGTGCCCACTATAGCTATGTATATAATTTATTTATATGTATTTGCCTACATTTCTATCGAACCGTTGCTATACGGAGAAAGCAGATCATTGTTTTATTTGTTCTCACGTGGTTTTATTATGTTATTATTGCTAATAACGCAAAAAATCTGGGGCATGCACTTCATAGTTATCACATATGTTTAGAATTATATCGTTCATATTTTTTTTAATAATTCTGTAATTAATTATACTTCTTTGGCGGTAAAACGAGAAAGTTTAAAATGAACTGAATGTCGGTTCTATTCTAATACATAAGAATCACTCACTTTGTCGACAAAGTGAAGTAAAATATTTAAAATTTTAAAGGGTTACAAACTACTATGTAATTTTTTAAACCAAATATAATTTGACGGTTTATAATTATTTATTAACGATGGGTATAAATTCCCATCGTTACGTTATTCTATAAGTGCAAGGTTTTGCCCCACCCCCTTAAACCCTGCGGCAATTTCTCACAGTGAGAACAACACAAAAAGATGCATGTTTTATTTCCATACATTAAAATAGTATTGGAAGAATTTTTACAGCTTTGTCCGCCCTGTTTTTACCCAAAGGCGATGAGCAAACAGGCAGTTCAACTTGCCCTAAGCCCTTAAGGATATTATTTAGCTTGAAAATGATTGTTAGGTATAATATATTACAGGGGCGTATCCTCTTTTACAAAACAAACATTTATATCATTTTAATTTAGATTTTTGTGTGAACTACGACACAAAAGTTATAAAATAAAGAATCGTAAAATTGTAAACAATGTAAAGCAGATGCTATGATAATAAAATATAATAATTAGTTTAACTGTTCACCATTTTGACACCAATTGACCGATTGTCATCAAATTAAGCTGTTTTACATGATTCAGTAATAACAGTAATCAAACATCAACAAATATTTCTAATTTAGTACAATGGGATATTATCCAAGACTGATGCCAGTAACTTATTTAATGATATTAAAATAAATTTTGTAATATTTTCATATATGATTAGTGAAATACTTAAACATTTATATCTTATATAGTTTGCTCGTCTACTGAAATAAAATAAAAAAACAGCTATCTTCAGAAAGTAATAATTATAAACCAATTAAGAATGAAATGTAGCTAAACACTTAACATATACGTATTATTAACTACAAGTTGAACGTAGTTTTATTTTTGACGATGTTATTTTTTGCATTGTACTTGTTTTAATTATTTAATGGTAGTAGAAACTCTTCTATAAAGTTATTATCTCGACAGCTATCGATTCATTAATTATTTCCTAGATATTTTATTATCACTTTAAACTGGGTCAATTTTAGTTTTATAGCTTAACGAAATATAATTTTTATTTCGGCTATAACATTCAAATACTCTTAAGTTAGAGAAATCACATTTACATATTAGATTAAATTTAATACAATCGAATTAAATATTACAATATTTACTTTAAATTACATAGTAATACGTAAAATACATATAACACGTTGTTCTATTTCAGGTATCAGTTTTTTCTACAAATTAAGCAAGATATTTTACAAGGGAGACTGCCTGTATCATTTGAATTAGCTGCAGAGCTTGGCGCTTTTATTGTTCAATGTATGTATCTATTACAAACAATATTTTCAGTAAACTTATAAATATAATAATATATAAAAATACTATGTCGCCAAATACAGTTTAGAAATGAAACCTTTTCTGTATAAAATGTGCTTACAATTAGTCGTAATTATTTAATTTCAGCGGAACTTGGTGATTACGATCCTAGACGTCACACTTCCGGATATGTCTCAGAGTTTCGTTTTTTACAAAACCAAACTACTGAACTAGAAACTAGAGTGGCGGAATATCATAAAACATATGTGTAAGTAATAAATACTGGAGTTCATAAAAAAATTATGATTTTATAAAAAAATATTTTTGTTTTATTACAGAGGTCTTTTACCTTCAGTAGCAGAACTAAACTACTTAGATAAAGTAAAATGGTTAGAATTATACGGTGTAGATCTTCACTCTGTTCTGGTAAAAAATTGATACATCAATTGGCATAACTGTATATTTAATTTTTCTTTTCGTTTATAGGGCGAAGACAATGTAGAATATTTTTTGGGTTTAACTCCAAGTGGCATTGTAGTTTTAAGAAATAAAACCACAGTGGGGAACTATTATTGGCCTAGGATATCGAAAATCTATTTTAAAGGGCGTTACTTTATGTTAAGAGTGACAGATAAAAATGTAAGTTAGACTGTGGTCATGCAGACGCCATTCTATGCTCATTTGAATTAATTTTTTTTACAGAATGATGAAAGTACATATGGTTTTGAAACGCCTTCTAAGTCAGCTTGCAAACACCTGTGGAAGTGTTGCTTAGAACATCACGCGTTTTTTAGACTTTATCAAGTATCACCTGCCACTGCTGCAGATATTTTTGGCCTTGGTTCTAGATTTCGTTTTAGGTAATATATTAATAAAATATTTTTACGCGGCCGAAAATAAAAAATGAGCTTTTTTGTTGTAGTGGGAGAACTGAAAAACAAGCTGTCCAAGATGCAAAAATGTGTATACGAAATCCACCCAAGTTTATAAGAACTCCTTCCAGACGAAGAATTGTTGAGGGGGCTGTTCAATGTAAATATTATTTATATACAAAGGAGTATCTTTTTACGCGGTAGATATGTTTTAAAAAGACATTGCTTATATTGTAAATATATGGATACGTTTCATAATTTTTTATGGTCCATATTACACGCACATTTTTTAAGAGGCTGATTTTCGATTAATTTAGATTTTTTATTTTTATTTTTTTTTCATTTAAGAATTCTATTTTTGTCTGCTCGATCTCGTTAAAAGATTAAATTGCTGATTTTAAATAATAATATCATAGTTTTCTTACCTAAAACATGAATGGTGTTCTATATATACCGTTTATGAAATCTTGTTTTAATATTAACAAAACGTTTACATATTAAATTCCTTACATTTGAAAACGGGGAATCCCTGAATTTGCATGAAAATCGTACTACGTAAAAAGAGACCTTATTGTATTTAAATATAAATACTAATAAAAAATAATATTTCAGCTCCAAGTGTCGAAGAGAGCAAAAGCACAGAGAATAATTATAATAAAGAAATAAAATTAGTTTCGATACCACAACCTGTTCATATGTAAGTACCTGCTAATCATCTTTTTTTCATGCAAGAATTACGGAATGTATTTAACAGTACACTTATAATTTTTTTCCCGCAATACCGTAATTTGAATAAATCGTTTCTTCGAAACAACTTACACTGTGTATATGATTATTTTAATTTCACACGATGTGCCTATTTATTTCAGGACTGATAGCTCCTATCGGGTACCATCATGCAGGGACTCGCTTCGAAGCACAAGGAGTGCTCCGTGGGCTTCCGGTTCACAGCGAGGATTGTACGGGAGTATGGCGGGAGCTAATGGGACTGTTCCCAGTTCTCCGCAGTCCTTCAGGTCGACGGGAACTGGTCACAGATCTCATGCCCATAGACACAGGTCCTCGTCGGTTGATAGTCACAGTTCTACTGATTCTAGGACGTATAGAAGGTATAATATAATAGATCATTCAACCCATAGACATAGAGAATGGACAGTGCATTCTGTATTAACTCAATGGTGTAACATCTGTTCAAAAAGGGAGAGAGAGATGCAGTGTAGTTTGGAATATATCTACCTCTTTTTCTAAGAATCTGATTGGTAGTATTTCTGTCAGATATATTTTTGTATATCTATCTTGTAATTTTTGTGCAATAAGTTTTTTATTAGAAAAGTAAATAATATAAACAATAAACATACTATAATGGTTCATATTTCATCGAGGAAATTTAAAAAAATCAATTGATCTAATAGAAATTTGCAAAATTATGAACGGATATTCCGGGAAAATAACATTTTTGCTACCAAAAATATTAAATATATATTAATAAAAAATAGTTTTAAATCAATTCCCATGTGATTGCTTGCTTCAAAATTATGAGGTGGATTGCTACACTTACAAACAGCACATACAAGATTTACTTAACAAAATTTTAAATATTTTTTTGATATTAGAATAAGATATTAAAATTGGTTAAAAATTTCGAAACTTATATTATTTAGAAATCAATAATTGTTTCTGTTTTTAAATAAATTTTTTATAACGTTAATTATTTTAACCTCTTTATATACATATAGTATAATAATATCATATATCAATCAACAGTAGATTAATATATTATGATAATATCTATGAATATTTTTTATGTTCGGGACTAAGAATGAAATAGTTACACTCCTGTTTAAAAAAAGGACAAGTATATTCCAAACCTGTTTCTATCTCTTTCTTTTGACACGGCTCTGCTCTCGGGTCAGATGCTTGGTCCATTCTCTATGCATACGATTCAACCAATCGAGTTTTTTTAAGAGTAAAAGTAAACATGTGGTTATTTTTGTAGACATAGACATCGAGGGACATCTGATAATGAAAGTGAACTCTCTAAATGTTCTGGAAGGTCCCATAGAAGACATAGAAGGTCTTCTGGGCATAGACACGATTCTGGATCTGAACCAGATATAAATGATAGATCAAAATACAGGTAAAGATGAAATACATACATACAAAAATGGATTCACTTGAATACGTGGGTGGGGTTAGATAAAACTCAGACTCATGAATTGATACATCTTTAATTTTTTTTCTTCGTAAACTTAGTCGAAATAAAAAAAAAATATAACTAGTATTGTATAATATAGTTATTTTTTATGATTTGTACGAACATAAAAACAATTAACTAATTAATATTTACAAGCGAAATCGTGGAGAAATACGGACTTTATATTTTTTTATTCAATTTAAAAAAATTTAATACATATATTGTTATTTCTTTTAAAATAAAAGCGTAGAAATGCAAAATTATAATATGAAGTTTTTCACTGGTTTTATTTGTACAGTCGCCTGCAGAACTCGTCTGGCACCCTAAAGGCTAGAATCGCTTACAACAGATTCCAAATTTAAAGACAAACATCATCGGTTATCTTTTTCTATCATGTTTAATATATTTAAATACTAAAATTAAATTTATTGCCACAAAATTTACGTGTACAATTTTCAATAGATTACATAATAATTTAATTGTACAAATATATATAAGTACTATAAACGAAGCAATGAATTTCTAAATATTTGTCTTTGTTTGATACATGAAGAAATGATTTAAATATTATAATTGCACAAATGGGAGGAGCCTACTAAGTTTGTGATAAACGAAAATTAATACAAACTGCAAGACCATTAATGCAGGTGACTGTACCTCGTAAATCTAATCGAGATTTAATATAGTGTCGACATATACTGATTATAGATAAATTTTGTGAAATGTAATACAAAAATATGAATTTCAGATGTTCAGGAAGTACTTATGAGTTAGTGAATTCCGAATCGCAATGGAAAGAAGTTCAAAGACAGCAAGCGATAGGAGGTACGGCAAGTGTCCAACAAGCTAGCATAGTGAGTAACCGCAGGTCCGGTTATAATAACAGCTGTCACGAAAGCGAATCGGAAGTGTCGTTCCATCACAATCGTACAAGACGCCACCGGAAACATAGATCGAGATCGCGGTCTCCGGGCGAAGCGAAAACTTCATGGCTTCCCGACGAACTTAAAAAACATCTTGAGTTTGACTTGATTGATACAGCGGGCATGAGCGAATCCCAGCTCAAAGAAATACCTTACACTGTAGTTGAAACGAGCCACGCTAAACAGCTTAGACTCAAGCAAGCTGCTATCGCAAAAAAGTTAGAACTTTTTTTATAATTCATTTTTGGATTTTTTTACGAAAATTTTTTTTTTTTTTAGTAAAACTTTGAATACATCTACACCACGAAACGATAATAGTAAAATTTATTCACCTCATGGTCTTCCTATGCAAACGTGCAATAGTATTAATAGAGTCAAGAACTGGTCAGGATATAACAATTCTAGTTTACTAATTCCAGACTTACCTAATACTAGCTCTAGCGGCATTCGTGTTGGTCTAGATAACGGTCTAGACAATGGATTGAGGGCCAATCACGAACATACAGATTCTGGATTAGGTGCTGAACAAGATTATGATTGTTTAAACGATAGGTTCGTCATAATTAACAAAATACACACTGTCCACAATTATTTGTATACAGTAGAATCTCTTTTTACGAAAATAAGAATGCCTAAAAAAATACAAAGAAAATCTGATCAGAATTATCGCGACTATTCGAAAATATAGTTCGTGAAAATTTGTAAAACGAACATTTTATAAATAACAAAACGTTTACTTATTTAAATTATTTGAATTGTCAGCTTAACTTCAAATCCGCGTAAAAAGGAACACTACTGTACTATATTCTTTATTTTATTTTATTTTTTGCGGGGTTATAAAATAAAATAAAAAGACATGTAACACTCATTTTTAACATTTACAAGTTTACAAAGTCAAAATTATAATGTTAATTATAAGTCCGTGAAAAATTGTGAACAGATACAAAGAATTTGATTATATTTCAGGTCCAATATGTATCCATCTTTGATACATAACATCGGATTACATGAAAACAATAATATAATTGGGCAAGCGGGCGCGGACAGACGAATTCCAATGGTCGATCCCGTGAGTAATACGTGTAGTAACGTTAGACAATCTCACGCCATCAGAACCCTTCCTCGCGCTTCTAAGGGTTCTCTAATATCTCCCTCTTCCGCTTACAATAAAACCGAGCTGTCACATAACAATGCTTTACGCTTTAGCGCCAATATTGGGCCCCTTGCTTTAGACGCCTGCACGGGCAGTTTGGGTCGAATGTTCGTACATCGTGACGGACCTTTGCGACTGCAAACGCAGCGCGACAACAATCTTATGTATCGCCAGGCTAGTCACTATAGTGAAAAGCTCTTTCAACTACTTGTGGTGAGTAGATGTTCTCGAAGGCGCCCTCAAAATTACGATTGTCAAAATTCACCGGTCGCAATTTTGATTGCTCCTTCAATTTCTATGCTTTAAAATTATATTACACTTGTACTGTCAATTTTATACTCTTTCTTGTTCCTAATGGGTTTACTAATTGTAAGAAACAACCGTTTTAATAATTTGTTTCATTTCTTTGAGACCACATTAAATATTATTTTGTTTGGCCTGAAAAAATTAATATCATTAGGTAGGTGATAGCCCACAGTTTATTTTCTAACTTATGATTTTCATTTTCTTGTATTCGAATCAGTATTTTTGTAACAGAAGTATGTTTGTTTTCAAACGGTGAAAATTAATGAAATCAAATTTTTTTACATCAAACTTGATTTTTTTCATATAAATTTCAACTTAAAGATTCGAAAATAAGAAGGGAAATCATAACTAACTAAATAAACAAAAATTCTCTGTGGAATGACCCCCATCCTTCTCTTTTGGAATCGACGCCTATGGACATAACATTTAATTCGATAACTTTTGAGCCATGTTGGACTTTTCTCTGATCGAGTTAGATTATATTTTTTGTTTAAATATGATGTAAAAATGACAGTACTTGTGCTATTTTAATTTTCTTATTTCAAGTCTTGGTTTTATTTAGCAGTAGAACCATTGGATATGAATTTTAATGCTATGGGTATCTTAACATTTTTCATATATATATTTTCGCACAATTTCTTTATAAAAATGCACTTTACTTTTTGTACATAAATATTCTTTAGATATTAATATTAGAGACTACCTATTTTTAAATTTTTATCAAATATGTAAATATTTATTTAAGTATAATAAAAATAAAATAAGAAATTTTCATTAAAAAATAACTTTTCCAGGTGGTACTACTGCTTTTTGAATATGTATATATTATATATATTTGATTGTAATTGTAGTATGTTTATATAATTTTGACTACAATTTTTTTAGCCTCCCGAATCTTCACGAAATTTTAATTCGATTCAAGATTTTCGGAGCCCAAATAACGAGCAAAGAAATATTAAAAATAATCAACAAATATCGGAAAATAATTCCGATAATGTAAATAAAGTTGCCAACTTGAAAACATCAACTGGCAAAAAACCAGATGGGGGAGAAATGAGTACTGAATTATAAAATTAACTAAAGGTAATTTAAACCCGCAGTTAATTTTAGATATAATATTATAATATAATATATGTTAGATGCCATATTTATCAGTGGTATATAAAATGTATTTAATTTCTATTATAAAAGGTTTCAAAAACATCGCAAACTAAAGTTTTAGAAAATAATTAAGTTATTATTTTTTCTATTAAATATATATGAAAGCAATGATAAATAAAAAAATGATTTTTTTCCCATAAAATAGTAATTTTAGTCTGTTATTTTATTTAGTAATAAATATTATAAACTTAAATATATAACCAAAAAAATATCTATATATTTAAAAAATATCTTTCATATTTACTAATTGTAAGTATTTATAAATTAATTAAAATTATTAAGTGTATTATAATATAGAAAAAATAATTTGTATTAAAAAATTTTAATGTGACTGTATAAATAAATATATATTACAATGTCTAAATCATTTTAATCTGCATAACCCAAAACCTTTTTTTAATCATTGCTTCTAATTTTGTATAAAAATAAATAGGGGACCCTTAATATACAATATACACGTTTTTAATTCACTTAATTTTCCCATAGGTATTTAAATTTTCAAATAATATCAAGTATAAGAACCACATTCACATAGCGAGGAAACGAACCACGCGATAGACGAAATCTATCTACACTAGTACAACATTAGTCTCTAGGTGGCGCAATGGCGGTGTGTCAGATCGTGTGCGAGAAAATTATTGTGAAAATTTCATTTAAAAAATCATTTTTAAAAGGTGTGTAGTGTTTATTTATATCAAATTCGATAAATAAAACATATTTAAGTACTTTTAAAACAAATTTATGTAAAAAAACATTCAAATTTCTTAAAGAAAAGTTACCTAATTTTTAAACAGAATTGGTATAAGTATACCTATTTAATTATACCATTATAGTGCAGCAATTAAAATTTAAAAAAATGTATTTGTGGATAGTATAAATATAGTTTATTTGTGAAAAGTTTTTATGGAGAATAGCTGATATATCATTTATGTGTATAATATTAAAGGTAATTCGTCTTCTTTATTTTTATTATTGTATTTATAATATATATAAACTTAGTATTAGTATTATTCAGATATCAAATCTTGTCAGTATAAAAAAAGGAAGTTTTTATTTTAATATTGAAATATATCGATAGTATTAGTTCTGCACCCTTGTTTTACTTTTGAGGTCCGTGTTCCCTTGCCTTGTTGTGGATTGACGATAATTGAATTAGAAAATATCAACAATTGCAACATTTGTAATTGTGCTAGACAGTGTTTGACCGTGTTATATAGCATGGGGTTGTTTCTATACCCTTAATAGAATAACTCTCTTCTGGTTGTCACTTCCTATTATGCTGTTATTCTGACCAAAGCCATCAATTTAATCATTTCTTATTTATTACCACGTCTAAATCACTTTGTCCACTAATAGATGGTAATATATAAATATTATGTTATATTTTATAAATAGGAATGCAAACTGCTCATTTAAAATAATATCGTTTTGTGAAAGTAATGATTATATTATTTATATTGAAATAAAATAAAAATATTTATAAATTATTATATTTATTGTCCATAACATATTAATAGTATACATGGAACAATCAGAAAATGTTACATTTTAAATGTATTTTTATACAAACTCATTGCTATATTATGTATTTAATGTTTAATTAGCACACCCATTCATTTCAATGATTTTGTATCGTATATCTATTGATTATGTCGTAGAACTACAAATCACAAAATATTTCAAATTTTACGCATTTTATTTATTTACAGTAGGTATATAATGTAAAATAACGTATATATTGTAGATATGTATATACAATTAATAATAACAATTTGACAATTTTTAAAGATTTGAATGAATGAAATTTGGTAGCTTGCAAACATTTTGAACAAGGTATTTATTTTGATAATTAAAACAGTGGTACTTCAATTTACTAAAACAAAATTGGTGATTCTGACCCTGTCATATTGTTAAATATTATATATTTTTAATTCCCTTGTTTTTTATTTACTAATATATTAATCAATGTCATAAAACTGTCGTATAAAATATTTGATATCTCGTTCAAGGTAGCAAATATTATCTAATTTCTTTGTTATATATATAATTATTTCTATCAAATTAATTAAGGTAGTTTTAATCAGGCACTATTATACTTTTAAAAGATCCAAAAAATTATTTTTAATATTTTCTATTCTGTTCTTTCTCCCATAATTTTCAAAGAAATTTTGAATATTTTTATATAGGCCCATAAAAGATGTTTATTGTACAGAGACAATTTTTAAAGATTTAATAATTTATTATAAGTATAAAGCAATCCTGATAACAATTGAATGAAATTTGGTAGCTTGCAAACACTTTGAACGAGGTATTTTATTTTGTGAGATTTATTTTGATAGTTAAAACAGTGGTACTTCAATTTACTAAAACAAAATTGGTGATTCTGACCCTGTCATATTGTTAAATATTATATATTTTTAATTCTCTTGTTTTTTTATTTACTAAAATATTAATCAATGTCATAAAACTGTCGTATAAATTATTTCATATCTCGTTCAAGGTAGCAAATATTATCTAATTTCTTTGTTATATAATAGGTATTTGTAAATTTTAATTTTTGTATATTTGATATTTAACTGCATATATTATAATAATTATTTTGACTTTTGAACGATTTAGTTTTTAATCATTTGACAACATAATTGCAGAATATCGAAATATTTTTATATGCAGATTTTTTTCGCATTTATAATTAGTTTTTACTTTACGAGAATCAATTGACTCGTAAAGGCGGGAAATACATGTATTTTTAATTAATTTTATATACATATCATTATCATTTAATCTATACGTTTTTGAATACTTTTTGGTAATGAATATTCATCAATGAAATTAATTAAATTTGAAACAAACGAAAAATATTTATATACTTACTTTTATAATATAGTACGTAATTTCTAATGTTTAATAAAGAAATATAGTAATATATATGTACATAGATTATTGTTTACAATATTACAATTCATCTTCTAAAGGTGTATATAAATTTCTCGGATTAAATTCAAATGGTAATCAATAGTTGATATTATTTCTATCAAATTATTTAAGGTAGTTTCAGGCACTATTATACTTTTAAAAGATTCAAAAAATTATTTTTAATATTTTCTATTCTGTTCTTTCTCCCATCATTTTAAAAAATTTTTTGAATATTTTTATATAGGCCCATAAAAGATGTTTATTGTACAGAGACAATTTTTATAAAAAAAAACATAACAATCTAGTTTAAGAAGTCTACATAATAGTAAATAAGTATGTCATTATATCGAATTTCGAATCAAAGTATTTTTTTTTACAAAAAAAATATTGATTTTATTTCATGTGGTTATCAAATTAAAAAGCAATTATCGTTTTGTAATATTTAAATAACAGTAAATATTAATATTCTTTTTACATTAGTATACAAGCAGTACCAAACAATTTGACTGATATTTTTGGTGTGGAAATACTTATTATATATGAATTTATTATTCAAAATTAATGTCTGTATTTTTAAAAATTATTAATTTATATATATTGATGTACTTAATTTAATTACTAATTTAATATTCATAACGTAATAAATTTTTGCTTTTCAAGATAAATTTCACTTGAGCCAAAATAATGTTCTAGAAATACTCAATTAAGTTGATTTTTTTTATCAAATGTTCTTTCCCATAAAATATTTAACAAACATAATAATAGTACAGTAGAACCTCGAACATTTTTAAACATTACTATCATTATGTATAGACTTATTATTTTTTGTAGTTACATAAATTCAAAAGTAATTGAAAATTGTCTCAAATTGAAGTTCTACTGTACAGAGAAACCTCTCAAAAAGTATATTTTTCTGTTCCTTTTTCCGTGTAAAGTTAAACTATAAAATTGTTTGTAGTTTATTGATTGGGAAAGAGAGGAAAAAAATGAGTAATTCTAAATAAAATTTCGTAGAATTATACTTAATATTAATTTTTTTATAAACACATTCACGTAACCTGATTTTTCTTGCGTATCAGTCTAATATATTATTTCCTAAAAAATCAATAATCTAGAAAATTTTGTAAAAATTTCTAGGAATTCAGTATTTTTGGTAATTTTAGAATAATTAAAACATACAAAATAATTTATACACTATGTAAATATATACAGTTTTAAGATCTTTAAAGTCGGTGTTAACAGCATTTATTTGAGGGGCAATTATATTTTCATCTAGAAAATAAACCAAAATTTACTTAATTTTTATATTATTTTTAAATGTTAAAAAATCCTGTCACGAGGTATATTTTTTCATGAAATTAATGATATATTAAACTGATACGTATAAGAAAAGTCGACTTGTTATAATGTGTTTATTAAAAATAATAATCTAATTTTGTGGCAAAAAGGAAATTTTATTTAGAATTATTATGTGTTTATTATTGTACTTTTAGAGAGGTTTACATGTTTTGATAGATTTTACTGTACCTACTTGAATATTTTAACTTACATGCAATGAAAGTACATCGCACGAACCTTATGGAAAAGTGATAGATTTTTTTTAACAATGTTGATTTGCAACTTACAAAAATCCATGAGTTTCGTGCTGCGTGATTTCAGCAATCAGTTTCCCCAATGATCACAACCACTTTTCTCTTTATGCAGAACTGCTTTCCCTGTCTGGCTGCGGCGTAGTGGTTGTCGGACTTGAAACGGCGGTTCTCGCAGCTGTAGCCGCCAAAGCTTCAGCGTGTTTCCGTGCCTTGAGTCTCAGGTCGGCAATGCTGGAGTTCTTGTGGGCGGCCGCTAATGCAGCCAGCCCGAACGCGGGATATTGCGGATGACAGAACATGACTGCGGCTGCGCCCCTCGGGTCCCGGCTCGACATAGCTGCGGCCGCGGCGGCGTACTAAAAAATAGGTAATTTTATTTCCGAAGCATGGTATTTTGTAAACAATTTATATACCTGATGGGCCGCGGTGATTAGGGCGGGGTCGAATGCAGAAAACGTTGCTCCCGGTGGTTGAAACGTTGCAGCCGCGACGGCAGCGGCTAAATGCTCGTAGCCAGATTGGGGGCTCGATGTTGAAGATACTGAGTGCGCTCCTGGGCCTCCAGGTCCGCTGACCGGCGGCATTGGCCGCAGGGAGGTCGGACCTGCAGCCGCTGGAAGACTCACGTACGGAGCAACTCTGCAGGGCTCCACTGGCGTCGATACCGGCACTGGACTACTTCCGTTTCCGCTCAGCATCATTCCTGCGGCTATCAGAAACATTTAAATAGTTACAGTATATAGTATCTTATACTCGCTTATCGGCGTTTTTATATTTATATATTTTTTCAGTTTTAAATCAAGTTGATTAAGACATAGGAAATTTAACATGGAGGCAATTAGAAGTGTTGTAGTAACCTTTGGTCAAATTTAACGATGTGTGATTGGTGCAATTTGTAATTGTAATTAGTATTTTGTTTTCAAATTTATATCTGCCAAAAAATATTATTATTATTTTATCTAGGATGCTTACATTAATGAATTTAAAGTTGAGAACAAAATACTGTTAATTAATTTAAAATTTATCAGTTAGTTTCGAGGCGGTATTTAAAAATGCACCAATCACACATCGTTAAATTTGACCAAAGGTTACTACAACATTTCTAATTGTCCCCATGTTAAATTTCCTATGTCTTAATCAACTTGGAATACACTGTATAATAAATATACTATTTTTAAAGCAGTGTGTAAATTTTTCATTCTATAATTTTTTTATTGTTAGTGTTATTACTACTGTATATAACGCAATAAAAAGTATAAAATAACATTGGTCGAAAATTAACACGTACAGTCGCCTGCAGAACTCGTCTAGCACCCTAAAGGCTAGAATCGCTTACAGTAGATTCCAAATTTAAAGACAAACATCATTTTTCTATCAAGTTTAATATATTTAAATACTAAAATTCGGAATATCAAATATTTATTGCCACAAAATTTACGTATACAATTTTCAATAGATTACATAATAATTTAATTGCACAAATATATATGAGTACCTATTATAAACGAAGAGTAGTTCTTTATCTAGCAAATTAATTTCAAAATATCTGTCTTTATTTGATATATGGAGAAATGATGTAAATATTATAATTGCACAAATGGGAGGAGCCTACTAAGTTTGTGATAAACGAAAATGAATACAAACTGCAAGACCATTAATGCAGGTGACTGTACATTTTTTTGAAATACGTGAAATCGTCATTATATTAAATTTAAATACTTATTTCCGTAACCGAGAAATGAAGACTAGATAGAAAATACATACATGTATCGAATTGGCGTTGTTTAATAGAACACCAACCCCTGTATACGTATACATATGTATGTGTAAATTTATAATACTTAGTTATTTATAATCTATACTTATTTGATTAACCCGTCGAAATTGTAGACACCTAACTCAATTGAATTTTAAATGGCGGTAGAGGGGATAGGGTAGATTACCCCATGCTTTTGCAATCTTGTTCGCACTAGTCATGGCGCATACAGTGCTTCCCAAAATGTATATTTGTACTGCCCATTTGCATTCAAATACACGTGCACTTCAGAATTAGATAAATCGATGTTTAAGTAGACAAAATTATAAATTTTAAATTATCTGAAATATTGCTTTATTATTATTAATTTCATTTGATATTTTAATTTTTACAATGTTTCCAAGAAGTAGGTATTTATAATTGTTAATAAATACTTATTTATGCATGATAATGACATTGCTAATTAAAATACTTAAAATACTGAATACTCGGATTACATTTATAAAATAATAAATGAAGAAACGTAAACATAGTTATAAAACGAGAAAATGAAGTTATTTTTTTTGTAAAACATTTTGAGTGCGACTGGACGTGTTGATGTGATTGTAACTCAGTGAGTGTAATATACTGCACTCTGGGGACCACTGGGGGGCCACAAAGCAGTGAATTTGAATGACGGGACGTCGTAAAATGGGTCCCATGGGGAATTTTTTGATTTGATTGCTACAAAGTTTTTTTCTCTCCTTCGTACATATGTTAGAATTTTCTTATTATTTTTTACATGAAATACCTACTCGTGTAATGTAATTTTTAAATTATGTTATTAACACAGAGATTAATTTTAATTATACACATTTTTTACCTTTGTGCATTTGGCTTTCGTGTTTTCGACATTTAGCTCTTCTGTTTTGAAACCAAACCTGAAAAAAACATTTGTTTATTTATTATACATAATACATATATTTCAATACTTTGCAAAATAATTCTTAACCCTCTTAAAGATTGAATGATAATAAAAAGAAACAAAACAAAAACTATCGTATTAATGACTAGCAATGATTTGTTCAAATTGATCGATTACATTGTAAGTCCGTTTACCCCTATTTAACACCCTTCTTGACACATTGCGTAACACCCCTTGCATAGTTTTTCCATCAAATCAATTCCTTTCCCCTTGTGGTTCATTTTGTAAACAGATCTTTAATTATCTATTATATATTTTGTTTTGCCACTATTGTTTTTATTGATTTCTATGCAACGATACTATTTATTTTCTAAACTAAAAAATAATCAGATTTTATATGTCTACCATATAATGGCAATTTATAATATTTTTAAAACACATTGATTTTTTTTATAAGTGTGTAATAAATTTATTATTACATTCGCGAGTTATTTATTGGCTATAAATTTTCATGTGTGTTCTAATTTCAATATTATATGACAGATAAATGGTTTCTATTTTAAATAAATTATAATAAAAATAAGTTTTTAATAATCTATATATTTTAAATAAGCATTGCAAATTAAAACTAGTTTTTCATTATTTAAAAATGCGTTGTTTTCAAAATATTTAAAATATTTCATATAATGAGAATTGAATCTAAAAATAACATAATTTAACAATAGATATTGTTTTTGTAGTATTTTGAATATGATGACAAAAGAAAAAGTATTCAAAATATTCAAGTTCTTCGAAACCGATAAATATTATAGTTAGCTACTATCTAGTGTTTATATATCGAATAAAAATATTGATTGAATACCATACATTACGACGCCTAGACTATTGATTATTAATTCAGACATTTGTATAGCTATACATTCCGAATTAATATTTTTTTTAATTTAAAATAATACATATATACAAAAATAAAATCAACCCTTTGAAGCTTATTTATTAATCTCTTACAAAGGGTTGGAAACAAATACAAACAACCACGAATCATCATAACCAACTACAGTAATTCTCCCCCCCCCCCCCCCTTTCCCTTTGCACTAAAACTCTATTCAATCAAAATAAAAAGATTCGTCCCTCGCTTAAACGACAATAAATACATAAACAATTAGATATAAGCTGTACTGTGTAAGGTAGCAACCTATATAAAACATTCTGGTACCTCACACCCCCATTTAAAGACACCCCATAACAAAGTAACAGCATCGAAAGAATCAATTTGTTAGATTGAAAAGGCACTTAGACCAATTACGGGGTAAAAGTTTTCGATTTATTTGAACACTTTGCTGGCAGCCAATATATAATGAATGTATATGGTCAACTGGACAGTGAAAATTGTCCCTAAACCGAAATCTATAACGTCAATTTATCAGTGGCGTTACATGAAATAATCCCCCCCCCCTCTTTTTTAAAATTAAAAATTTTAGATATTGAAAATTAAACTTGAAATATGTAGGTCTATAATATCACAGTTATATTGTCAACTAAGGTACTGGCACCAGTCTTGGATATGACCCCAGTAATGGTTATTTTTAATTAAATGTACTGAATTAGAAATATCTGAATATTAATCTATATAACTTGATTTGATGACAATCGGCCAATAGGTGTCAAAATAGTGGACATTTAAACTAATTATTAGTATAATTTCTTTATTAATTATTATATTATCATAGCAACTGCTTTACATTGTTTTAAATTTGTCGATTATTTCTTTTATATATTTTTGATCATTACTGGAGAAAAAACATAAACAAAAAAATGCTATAATTTTAAAAAACAAACTATATTTGCGGACTTTGGTAATTAAATTGATTAAATAAAGAGTTACTTGTTTTATTAGTAACATGAGTAAACCTTGCTCTTATAGTGTACATAACTGGTGCCAGTACCTTATTACTAAACAAGAAAAAATTGATTTAGTAATGTTTGCTAAAAGAAAATGGAAGCGATATTAGGTACACCCCATACCTAATTTCCAGAAAACAAAATATCAATTATACCCCTATTTAATATAGAAGAAAAGGGGAACTTTTGTATTTCCATTTTTTTGAGAAATTGGTATAAAATTTGTTTATATTTTTTTGAATTAAATTTATTGTTTTTACACCCTAATGATATAATTACATTTTTCGGTTTACTTATCAAAATTGATTTTGTTTCATATTTGATAAAATTTTGAACAATTAGAAATATCGTGAAACGAGAAACTCTATTTGCACATATTATTTGATAGTGACGCCACTGGTTTTAGTGTAAGTCTGCCTATATATTAAACTAGCCAGTGCAAATTTTCCCTAAATAATATCGATTTATGTTTATGCAGTACAATATTATTACCCTACACTTAGCAAAGTACTTTTTCCAAGTGTTTTTGATTGGAAATCAATGATTTATTGCTATTGAAACATACTATTCAGTTGGATCAACTATTTTTGACCGCTTGAAATTGTATTTGGGGCTATTACGTAACACAGGGGTTCTTAAAATATAAAATATTGAAATGAAATTGTTAACTTACTTGGACCCTTGCTTCGCTGAGGCCTAATCTTTGACTTAGCTCCTCTCTCATAAAGGCATCGGGATAATGCGTCTCATCGAATAACCTCTCCAGCTCGTTGAGTTGCTCCAGAGTAAAGTTGGTCCTAGATCTTCTCTGTTTTGCCGTAGATCCTGCAGATGCCCCGTTTGATCCATTATTATTATTATTGTTTGACCCACTTGAACTGCAAGGGCCTATTCTCGGTTCTGATTTTTGGTTATCTTCGTTTCGTCCGGTGCCATTCGTTGTATCCCTATCTTCTGTAATAATTGATATTTTAGATTCTATTTTATATTATTATTATTTACACTAAAAATGTCCAATAAGTTTTAAACCATAATTATAGTAAACGTACATTTTAGTAACTGTATTATTCAAAAAATACATAACGAGAGAAAAAATAAACTAAAATTTTTATTAATATATGTATACTTAGTTTAATTTTGAAAATAATTACTTAAGTAATTAACTAATTAGAATGCAATAATAAAAATAATATAAACAAGTCAAAAAACCAATTAGTTTGAAAAACAATTGAGCATTCCTTAAATGTCAAATGAATAGATAAACATTTGATAAAATTGTTCCTATCTAATTTATAATAAGATGTTATTACCTTTTTTATTTTTGAAGACTTTCCAATATTTCCTTATAACAACACTATCACCTCGTTTGTATTCTTTTGTCCCAACACAGCATATATATATTTTCATTTTTAAAGTTGAATGAAAACACTTTCAATCATTTTGTTGGTTGAATAATGAATGCCAAGAAAGGATGTTTTGTAGATTATATAATAACGTATTTATTTATGTAGAAACGATAAAAAATTAATAAACATTGATTACAATTGTGGCAAAATAAATAAATAAGCTGAGCTTGATAACAAGGGCAACTTATAACGTAAATACTTAACGGTTACAAATATCAACGGACGAGAAATTTGGCGCGACTTCTCTCGCGTGCATTTGTAAAAAAATAACTTTTTTATGTCATGACATAATCTATTATGTTTTAAGGCCATAACTTTTTTTATTTTAATTCGTATCATATTCTTTAAAATGAGTCTTTTCACCCCATTTTATTGTTGGATGCATTTTTGCATTAGTATAAACATTTTTGTATTCTTTACACATACATATGTACATACATACATACATGCAGTAGTATAAATTCTTGCTTGCTCAGAATTTATCTGGGAAACGAACTGTGATAACAAAATAAACAAAATCTCTAAATTGAGTTAGTACCTACCATGAAGCAGCGGGCAAGGCGAAAAAATCATTAGTTTGTTCAGAAAACGCAGGGTAACTCAGATAAACAGCGGTACTCAATCATTTATAAAGCTTCCGCGGTCATATGATTATAATATAGATTTTTTTAATAAAAAGGCATTGAAATAAAATTCAGGGACCATAAAATATTTCCTGAATTTTTTATCGATGTATTATTTATATACAAACATAAATAGGGGCTATGTTAAAATTATCCCTATTCATATATATAATAAAACGAATAGAAAGTTTAAATGAATATTATGTTTCACTCTAATATAAACTGTTCTCTAATAATTTGGATGCAAGCGAGGATAACGTATACCAATTCACTATAAAGATATTAAGTTAATTTCTGCAATTTAGTACTAATTAATAAACCTAACACCCTACCTTGTACTTACGCCATGCAGCGTTCAATTTGCCTCTTGAATATTAAGTACTCGAAACTCGAGAGTACAGGATTGGCATTACAACATTTTCATCAAATGTGTTTTTATTTTATCTCTTTAATTTTATTAATTAGTTTAAATTAACCATTACTTTAGTCAGAAACACCAAAATAAGTTATTTAATTAATTGTACTTAATTTAACTTAATTTTTTCAACAATGAAACTACCTCATGTAAGATTTGCTCCAATGAAAATAGAGTTGTGTAGTTTTTCTAATTGAGTGGATGTAAGTTTCGTTTAAAGCGATTTTTATTTGGAACTGATGTTTTGCATTTAAAACAGATTTGAATAAAATCACTAGTTGATAAAATCTAAAATTCACACAGTGTACATTTTATTTGGTAATTAATTAAAACGATAGAATGGGATTTTATCCCAGCCTTGAGGGATATCTTCTCATATAGATCTCCGCTATAAACTGTTACACTGAACAAATTTAAAACAAGACATAAAGAAGGGCTTCCGTTAACGCCTTTGTAATTTCTTACCGCGACCTACCTCCTATACCAACTTCATTAATTAATTGAGTTTTCTTAATTATATTCAGTTTCCCTTTTTTGTTTTCCACTATACAGGGGTAGCCATTCGTTTAATACACTTCATGTTTATACAAGGCAATTATAATTTTCATTGTATACGAAACTTTCTTCTACGAAAATGCCAACAAAAAGTAAATGCATACATTACATTTTTATGTGGAATTTGAAAAAATTATTGATTTTTTTAAATAATACTAAGGTACTGGCACCAATCTTAGATCATACTTAACTTGTGTAATTAATTGTATTAAATTAGAAATATTAGTTGATATTTTATTACTGCCATTACTCAATCATAGACATTTAATTGTAAAACAGATTAATTTGATGACAATCGGTCAATGGGTATCAAAATGGTGGACATTTAAACTATTAGTGTAATCTATTTATTTACTATTAATTATTATATTATCATAGCAGTTTTGTATCGTAGTACTTATCATTTTGTAATCATTAGCAAGTGTCCATTACTGGTTTTACTTTATCCATTACTGGAAAAAAACTAAATAAAAGGCTATAAATTAAAAAACAAAATATATTTGCGGACTTTGTAATTAAATTGATTTTATAAAGAAGTACTTGTTTTATTAGTAATATGAGTTAATGAAAATTACAAAAAAGAAACCCATCATAAAGCGGCCAAATAATTTTTTATTTCGCAACTGAAAGAATTAATTTCTTAATTATCATAATCAAAATAAGTTAATAATGTGATCCCTTAATTATTTTTATGAGTACAGTAAAAGCTCCTTATTCGCGCTTCCTTCATTCGCGTTTTCACAATTCGCGGATTAAAAAAATGCGACCCAATTCCTATATTTTCGCGGCTAAAGATTTCTTTATTCGCGGATTTAATCAGGAAACGTGACATTTAATTTGAAAAATCTTAGTGAAGGTTTAAGAATGGCAAATGAGCTTTGTGATTTCTTTATGAAAATTGATCCATCTATGGAACGAAGTCTTATTTTTAAGAGGCAAATTGCTAATGCCACTGCTAAATATCAGTCTGCATTGAAGGAGCTTTTAAAAACTGCCAAGCAAGAAAAAATTACAAAATTCTTTAAACCATTGCCTAAACCAGAAGATAATAATTAATCAATATGGTCAAAAACTTCAATTAAATTGATTTTTTTATATTGTATTTGTTTATTTATTTTGTCACCTAGGAACGTATCCCCTATAATCCCATATAAATTACCATTCCGTATTCACGGTTTCTGTATTCGCGGCATATTTATGGAACATATACCCCGCGAATAAAGAGCTTTTACTGTATATACATTTTGTTGGGAGAGGGAAGGAACTAAAGTCCTTAACTCCCCCCCTCCTCCTTAAATCTCCTACAGATTTTTAGGTATTTTCTCTTTTATTAAAATAGATTGAATTACAAATAAATTATTAAATAACATGAATAATTGTATAGTGAAAATAAACAAGAATGATTTCTTATTTGAACAAATTTTAACGTGTAAATGATGTGATAGGTAGCCGTCTTTCACAAATGTTTGTAATTATTTAAGAGTGAATTTGTGAGACGAAAAGTCAAGTACAAAATGATCCCCAGAGAGATATTAATGTAGACAACATACTTATTTAACTTTGCCTTGCTAAGGGTTGGTATTTAAGGGGTGAAATGCTAAATCTTAACACCTTAGGGGCACACCATCCCTTGCACTTGTATTTTGATTATTATTTTAATATTATAAAATGTTTTTTTAATTATATATTTTCTAGATAAAATTGTTAATGCCATTTTTAGTTTTGTGTTTGGAATAATTTCTCAATTATTAAAATTCGTTTTTCTATACCTTTTTACCTATAAATTTTCGTTACTATTCTCAATTTGGATAAGATACATATTAATTATATAATTAAATTAATAATCCCGCAAAACGACTAAGTGCAATTTTTAATCCATTGATGTAATAATAATTTAATTTTATAAAAAATGTCGTATTGTTTTCCGGAGTTAATCCGGTTCATTTATAAATATACAGATTAAAAAGTAAGAGAGTAAATTTATATAGTAAACCGTTTCTAGAGTATTTTAATTTCATTAATGTAATGGAAGATATTTACTCCTACATAGATTACGTTTTTCATTTTCTTTTTGAATGGTAGGTGATTTACCTATTTAATAAATTAAATAACGTATTTTATAAGTTTTAATACCTCTTTTAAATAGTTTAAAGACTTTGTAAAAAAACGCATTTGTTTTTCTCGACATAGTTAGTTTTTTAGGTTTCTGAATTAGATTTTCGTTATATTTATTTGATTAAATTACAAAATAAACCACGGGGAAATGATTTTCCATATTTACAAATACGTGTGTATAATATAATTTGTTTTATAACAATATTTTTTATTATTTATAAATTTAAATATTTTATTTATTTTTATTGCTGTTTAGAGTGATATTATTTTATTAAATCAGTATTGCCAACCCTAACTCCCACGTGTGCTTTTAAAGAAATCCAGATATTAAAAACAACAATTATAAATTTTCCTTTTATGAGATAATCCATTTTAATCTACTGATTTAACTGTTAAGTTATTAAAAAAATATATTGAAAAGGTTTCATAAAGTCTATCCGTGTTTATAATACCTAAGAATGAGATAAAATAAAGACAATAACTTAATTTTTTTTATATAAACATTAATGTTTTCTTTCGCTTTAAGTAAACTATACTAATTCTTAATTCTTTTTTATGTTACCGCTCAGCTCCTGCGTGGAGTAGCGTGATGAAATTTAGCTTAAACTGACTTTAGGGTCGTAGGTTTACTATTAGTGAAAATCGAATCAAAATCAGTTCAGTCGTTTATTAAATAAACTCTAAAAACTATTCAAAATGCAAGGATTATTTTAAGGAAATTTGCTCTGCACAAATTAGCTTTTATAATTTAATTTAAACTACCTTTTTTTGCACTGCACAAATTAGCTTTTATAACTGCAAATCAAAATTTTAGAGCTCCACAAACATGTAATAACAACTACACACTAAAATAACCCCTGCCAAATTGGCATATAGTTTAATATAATACAAAAATTAAATTGTATAACATATCAATCGGCCAATAATATATTTGTACCTACCTCCTATTTAACCGCAATAAAATGATGTATATGTATGTTTATATCCATTAATTTGATCGACTAATTAGTTAATAGAATTGTATAAATCCTTATTTATTTAAAATATACGCAAAATGAATATCGTTTGTACTCACCGTTTTTAATTTCGTCATCGGAAACACAATTAAATTTAAGTTGATCAGACTCTTCCATTTTTGAGACTCCTTGCTTAAGATCTCCATTAGACTTAAGAGTAATATCTTCAGAACAGGATCTCGAATCTTCGAGATCAACCGTTGGCGAGGCAGGTGATTTTTTAGGTGATACATCGCCACTAGATGGCCATTTTGTAGGAATGTCCGTCGGTTCGCCAAAATCTCTACAGAACATATCTTTTTTATTGACAATTCTTCTATTGTCTAAATCTCTTTGGTATATTTCTTTTAATATCGACGTATTTCTGTTTATATGATTCGTGTACGCATTTAACACTACAGAATTTTGTGTTAAATCTAATGAATTGCATCTTAATTTAGGAGGTGTGTCTGATATCAACCAATTTTTTGGTTTTGCTACGTCTTCGTTTTTGACTAGCTTCAACGGCGTTGTTGAATCGTGAAGAAATAATTGACCTGTATTTTCTTCTTTTGTTAAAGACATCTCTCCCGATTCGTTTACCCTTTTATTTGAATTTTCTATCATAATGTTTTCGATGATAAAAACACTTTCTTTATTTTACCTTACACATGTGTATAGTATAACATATAGTATGCATTTTAAAAACTAAAATCAACCACAAATCGAATAAACTATATTTGTGATAGTTTAACTATAAACTTAAATCACATTCTAAACACATAATTTAATAGATAATTTCACGGCTTTACTATGATATTATAGAACATATCATATCATATCGTTCACTGTTACTGGTTTTGCCATTTTCGTTTTTCTTAATTTCCAAATAACAGAGAATTTGCGAACAAGGGCTATTTCCAATCATGCAATAGTATCCACCCCCTAGTATTTCCTATCCCGTACTACAACATAGGGGTTGTAAAGTGTCCATCTCATTTGTACTCGTTGCAAAAGATTCTTACTCTGTCTTACGTTTAAGCTCTAGTATTTGCTTTTCTTTCTAATTCAAACCAAGGATTCCATCAGGATAACGGAAGATGCTGGTAATATTATAATATAACTGATTGCTAAGTCTTCGTATACATAGTTTTCCAGAAAACTAAAATATTTTATACCTTAAAGGAATTATATCTACATTCACTATTATATTAATGTATATTAGCCTTATTGAACTGCATTTATAGAAATTATGACATTAAAAGTACCTCAATATATACACACAAAAATAATCAATTGATTTCGTATCTTATATGTAGGGTCTCTAAATTTACGTTAAATTGAATATAATAGTTTTAGATATTTCTCTAAATACTGTGCAGACTTTATAACCATCTGTATAAAATGTTCCTTCTCATTCAAACTAATACCACAGCACTGAGTTTATCTCTATCTTATACGGTACTGGTTGCTTTTCCGTTGATTTTACCCCATATTTAAGGGTAGGAGGGTTTTATGGAATAAGCCACACCTCTGTCATGTCCGCCATTGGGTAAAGTATACTAGTATTGGACTGTAAAGGGATGAAATGTTTAAATTTTACAGTACTTACGATTTCCACGTCTATTTATGTGTAATATTTGACAAGTCCGAGCAAATAGTAAATATTTTCCGCGGATATTTTTGTAGCAAACAAAAATAAATAGTACGATTGTAATTGTCGAATTCAAATACAGATTTGGCTTGAACCCAGAAGCCATAAGAGTACCGCGAAAATCTGAAATGTATACGACTTTACACCTAGTCAATAATTTTTATTTTTACACGAGTCTAATGAATAATTTATAATAATTAATTATTCTTAAACTTTTATTTTTCAAATATTAAAAATAAAAGTTTAAGAATACGTATATGCGTTATTTTAATCTATTTTGAACGATTATTTTACTTATATTATATTACTTATTTTAGTAATATTATTTTCTAAACTACTGTATTTAGTACACGAAAAAATTGTATAATAAAAATTACTATATGTAAATTGGGGGCAGATGGGTATTATGGGAAAAACATGAAAATAAAATACTGGCACTAGTCTTGGATTATACTCCAGTGTTGGAATTTTGTTTAATTAAATGTACTAAATTGGAAATATTTGTTGATAATTGATTACTGCCATTTAATAATCATAATCTATAGACATTTAACTGTAAAACAGATTAATTTTATCATACAGCCAATGGGTGTTCAAAATGGTGGACACTTAAACTAATTATTAGTGTAACCTATTTATTAATTATCAGGTATATTATTATCATATTATCATATCATTACGATTCTTTATTTTATAATTTTTGTTTCGTATCATTTTGTAATCACTATAGGTACCCATTACTGGGTTTACTTTGTCCATTACTGGAGGAAAAATATAAACAAAATAAAAGGTTATAGTTTAAAAAACAAACTATATTTGTGGATTTTGGTAATTAAATTGATTTAATAGAGTTACATATTTTATTAGTAACATATTCATGTAAACTGGTGCCAGTACCTTATAAAAATGTAGTCATATATAATGTAGTTTTTTGGCATACTGAAATTTCCAATTTTATCTGAATAACCTACTTAATAATTTTCCTGATTTTTTTATAGTGAAAAATAACATACAATTTTTTCCGTGTACTTTAAAATAAATTTTAATTATTATGTTATTACATTGTTAATTAAATAGAAAAGATTGAGTTAATTTTATATTTAAAATTATAACGTAATAATTAAAGAACAATTTTATTAAAAGAAAACCGCGCGTATAGAAAATCGCGGTTAGTTAGGGTTCATCTAAATACATAAATTCATTATGAACATAATATATTCTGGCACAGTACGTAGATATATGTATGTATAATTATGGTACCCCAAAAATAAATGAGTTGTAAAAATATATTCAGTTTGACTGTAATCAAATTAGAAATACATCTATAATTTAATTGTTTGGTTTTTATGATTGAAGTCTTTTTCATTTTATTCCCTAACATGTTTTTATTCAAAATTTAATATGGCTGTATATTTTAGATGCTAAAAAATAAGATTATTTTCTTTAATACCTTATATACATATATTAAAAATACATTTCTTAGTATACGAGTATATTCGAATATCTGTTATAACGAGATGCCCTTTATACATATATTTGTATATATTTGCAAACCGCCTGTATGTATAGTATGCATATATTGCTGTTACTGCGAATTCTGTAATTAAATTATTTCCTGTTAATTTAACAAACCAAATCCTATCTGGACTTCAGTCTAGTACTGCTTTGATCTATGAATAAAGTGTGTGAAAATTTTTGGGGTATCGGAAAAATGAATTGATAATTATGTATTTAAAAAAAATCATTGTTTTTATGTGATAATTATTTAAACGAATAGTAGGTAGTTAAACAATTTATATAAAAATGTTATATTTGTTTATGTAAATAAATAAAACAAACGCTAACAGTATAGTTAACTTTTTTCGGTACGTTTTTTATTTATAAATTTAATCTTACAAACGAAATTAAACTAAACGTAAATTCATTCTTAACAAGATTACATAACTGATTTTACACACACATACACATATGTATAAATACATGTGTGGAGATCAGTAGCGGAGAGTGTACTTTTAATGAAAGGTTAAATTTTTAACTAAATTTAACTTTTTTCTTTCGACGATTCCTATATAGAAAATATTTATTCGTTTTAAAAAATTCTATATAAAAAATATCTACGGTATTTTTTTTTTGTTATACTTATAGACGTTGATATATATCAAATTAATTTAAGGCATTTCTCGGGTCGCTATATAATAGAAAAAAAATAAATGCCTATATATTTCGTCAAAATAAAATTATATTATTAGTTCAGAATTTTGAATCTTATTTTAATTATTTACAAATTTTGAGTTTACTCTTGAATTGTTTTATTTTCTCGAGAAATACCTTAATCCTTTGATTAAATGAATATTAATATCGTTTATGTTATTTTACTTAATTTTTCTAGAAATATGATTTACAATTGTTATCAATAGAGTATTATAAATATATTATACAAACGTATAAAACATACAGTTAGAAATGATATCAAGATTATAAACGTAATTCGAATTTGCCTACGCCACTGCGTTTTGGCATGGCTAGATGTAAATGCAGTACATGTGCAACCCCTGACAACGTTTCTGTCCCCCAATCGTACAAACAAATCTATGCAATTCAATTATTTTATTAAATTTTAACTGTACCCTCGACATTTTGTCATTTAAGCGCCCGTTGTTCGATTTAACATTTTGGATTTTGTTCTTGAATTGTTTGTGGTTTTAGTTATTGTTTATAATTTTATACAACATAAAATAAAATGCTTATTTAATTCCACTAAAATTTGATATCTAAGCTAAAACTAAAAATTATAAATAACTCGGAGAAAAAAACTATCCTCATTGCGAAAATTTAATAAAATAAAAAGCATTGAATATAATATAATGTATATGAAATTTTAATATATTTAAAGGAATGTATAGTATACCAAAACTTGTTAGTCCAGCACTGCATACTACATACATATGTATATATGATTTATATGGTTATTATTCGACTGAAATTCTGACAATTTGTCGAGTGTCAAGCGTAATATTGATTACTAATAGCTATCTAGTAGACATACGTAATACGTATACCTATTCATCTAAAATTTAACTTGTTTTATTATATTTTGATTTCAATTTTAATTATTTTTCAATTTAAATCATTTATACATATTTTTTAGATGAATAAGAATGCGGTTTTTATAATCATATATATATTTCGCAGGTATGCATGTATCGTATGTTTTTTTTAAAATTTGAGTTGAGATTAAAAATTGCAATAATAAATTTGAAATAATAGAGCCCATTGATTGTATTATCTTATGTTAGTATATTTATATATAGTATAGTATAGTGTATAGTATTGTCCTTGACCCCCACCCACTCGTTTGCGAGGGTGTAGAGTATAGCAACAGCAATATGTTTGCTGGTGCCACGGTTTGTACAACAGTTTGTCATCCTCGACTAATTTCATTACGGTGGTTGGTGTTTGCGTACGTACCCCCCACCCTCGCTGTAATGTCATCCCCTCTACCGTAGTCATGTCATGCGTAACGAAATAGAATTTGTGTATGTGGTAGTGGTTCTACACATTCTCTAGTCAATGTGTAAATAGAAATGTTTATGTATCTAAAACTACGAAACAATTTACCGGTTCTATACCTTTTTGCATTTGATTTTTTATAAAATACAGTAGGATCTCTTTTTACGCGGTAGATACGTTCCACAGCAATTACATTGTAAATACGTTCCATATTTTTTTTAAAATAATATGAATGCCTAAAAAATATCGTCACTATCTGTAAAATCTTGTTAAACGAAGATTTTAATATTAACAAAACGTTAACATATTTAAATTCTTTGAATTGTCAGCTTTCATTAGATACCCCACTTGCCGAAACGGAGAATCCCTGAATTTGCATAAAAAATCATAGAACGTAACTTGAAATGCGCGTAAAAAGAAACCCGACTGTATGACTCATCCCAAACAGTGAAGGTTTATCGATTAATATTAGATTAGTTGATACACAAATTCTATATATATTAATACAGACATACTTTGATAAAAATATTATCAAAATAATAATAATATTAGAAATACTAAAGATTGAAGTTATTGTTAGTCATATTGGCAACTAAGGATTTTTTATAAATCCACCCTGAAAAGTGTTGTAGAATCTGAAGTGTTAAATGTACGTTATATGTACGTCTAGCATAAATACTTTATAGTTATGACCTAAGCCCATAAGGGTAGCTGTCCTGTTATGCAATAAGAAGCCTCTATATCTTCATTAGAGTCCTTTAGGATGGCCGAATGAATAACGTTTGACTTCGTAATGTAACATAACTGTGTAAAACTTGAAATATATATATGGTACTTTACTATTTTATGTACATATATTTTCTTTCGAGGATAGTATGATTTTTTGTCGTCAACGTTTATTTATATAATATAAGAGTACATAATACTGACTAATAATAATTTTAATTAATTATTATAATTTAATAATGATTATTTACACTCATGGAAAAAATTAAAGAAACATTAAATTTTATTTTTTTTAATTTTTCATTTTCATAATAGTGCCAGTAGGTCTTTAAACTTGTTGGTGGTGAAAATCAAAAAGAATATAATATTTCCCTCAATTTTCACTAAAAACGATCATATTTGTCCTACTGACACTACTTTGAAAATAATCAATTTTTTGATAAAATTTAATATTCTTATAAAGTATATTTCAAAACTTTACTGACAATGAGTCTGCGGGCCTCTATAATAAAACATATTATACATACGTATTTTTATTTTTTGATACATTTTTGTCTATCTTATCTGTCTGTCTTTTTGATTGAACTTTTACTTTTCGAAACCCAAATATCTTAATTACTTTAGACTATATGATAATTGAATTTACAGTAGGCCCGTATGAAGAAAAATGTGTATTTTAATTAATATTTTCTAATAAAATGTAAGGTACTAGCATCAGTCTTGAACAATACCCCAGTGTTGATCAATTTTAAATTAAATGTACTGGATAAAAAATATTTGTTGATATTTGATTACTGCCATTACTGAATATTAATCTATATAGATATTACTATCTTACAGCGTGATTTGATAATAATTGATTATTTTGTTTAAAAACAGTGGGCAAATAATTATCGTGGTTCGGCACTCTGTCAATAAAATTGAGTTTTTCTTATGTAAATTGTTTTCAATTTAACTTTATTTTATAACGTTTTGTAATATTTAGCAAGTGTTCATTACTAGTTTTTCATTGCTGGAGAAAAATAAAAGGCTATAATTAAAAAAAAATTATATTTGCGGATTTTAGTTATTAAAATTGATTTAATAATGAGATAGCTGTTTTATAGTAACATGAATTCATGACAATTACAAAAAAATAGCCCATCAATAAAAAAACAATATACTTTAATTGTTCTTAAAGCGTTTAAGACTGGTGCCAGTAACTTATATAAAAATAATAAGAATTTTTATTATAAATGGGGTTATAAAATATTATACCTACATATGTATACTTATTTTTATTGTACAGTTTGGAGTTTGATTTAAATATACTGATCCATTTTAAGGGCGATAAATTTGTAAATCCTCTATTGAATATGTAATAACATATTTGGGTTTTACATTGTAACAAAGAAAAAGCATATGTATTATGAAATGTAAAACTTAGTCGTTTTGAACTTGGGAACTGAAAATTTGAACTTACCCATTTCTTAATTGGCTGCCATTTGTGCAAAGGAGACATTTCAGTTTGTTTTAACGCAGTTACTGTCTTCTTATTCAAATGAGATTTTCTCAGAGACATAATTCAAAACGTTGATGTGAACTAATTTGCTTGCAATGGAACTGCAAAAGTGCTTCTGAAATTACCAGATTTACATATCATATAATAGTGTTTTATTGTTAAATTTGCATGATGGGAAAATATTTATTTTATTTTATACTGAAATATGATATGTTCTATTCGACTACGTATTTTTATATGTACATTGCAGATAATTTGTTGCTGGATTATTTGTGAATGATTCAGTTAGTTCACATTTTCATCAATTTGCTAATTTTAATTGTCTTATGAATCGCGAGTTCCTAGTGGCGCGTTATAGCGGTTGGGGGCCCCATTTATTTTTAAATTTATTTATTTTATTAGAAAATATTTTCAAGTGTAGAGAATATATTTTCTACAAGACGATCATTTGATATTTTAATGTACAACATCAGTTTACGAGATATTTTGAAAAATCTATTTTTAGTATCTTTGATGTATTGTAGCCATGGCCCCCATAAACAATGGCTGACAGGATTCTAACCTGAGGCCCGACGTGGCGAGTCAAACTTTTTTTTTGTCGTCGATAGAAAAATAGATTTTTTAGTAGGAAAATTCTATCCTGAGGGCCCGCGATAGGATGTGAGGGCCATGGCTGTAGCTCGTAAACAATTGGTCGTACATAATGACGTCTAAGATAAAAATTGTAGAGAATTTAATTATCTACAAGATTATTACTTGACGTTTTTATGTAAAGTAAACAGTTCACGAAATATTTTGAATTTTAATTATTTTTATTTTTATTTTTTCTCTTCATAGAAAAAACATATTTTACTTACATTGCCATAAATTGGTAATCTAAATTCAATATCTATTATAAAATATTTCTTTTGTTTAACGACCAAAATAAACATTCGATTATTAATTAAAGTATACAAAACAATTCTTCGAAAAGTTTTTTTAACCTCTGCATTGCATGTTTCTTTTTAAAAATATTTCAACGATAAACATTTGAGATACACAATCGGTTTATATATTTATTTATATTAACTATTCGAAATCAAATAGTTGAGACATGATAAAAGAATAAAATATGCAGTGGTCGTTATAAGAGTCGTGGGGAAATAAAGTATCGAGGATTATAGACATTAAGATTCGATAAAAATAAAAATATCGACAAGTGATCAGAAATGTTTTTCTAATTTTTATGAAACTTACTTCTCGATTATTTTTGCAATAATTTTGTATGTTATTTCTTCTGGGTTTGGGGGATAGATAATGGAAAAGGGGGCTCCCATTATATTTAATTTTGGGGAGTTACGACATAATTTGCATATGTTTAGGTAAATATAAAATTGAATAAAAAATCACTTACCATTTAGGGCTTCAACAAATGATATACAATTTTAATTCAGCTCATTACGTTCCTGTTTAAAAAATGAAATATGTATTTTTAAATGTTTACAAATAATGATTATTGTTTTGGAAATAATTCTATAGAGGGTATAAATTAGGACATTTGGGATTAGATTGAATCATTAAGTGATTTGTAGTTGAAGGAGTAACATATAAAATATAATATTTGTAATTTGTATTATTTGTTTAAAGTGAAACTTTTTTGACTTCAAAAATGGTATTTATTTATTTATATACTTATATTAATGTTTTATTAAATGACTGTAATATATTAATTTAATTAATTAATGAAAATAATATATATATGTATAATATTCCAGTTTTAGTTCTTAAATTACTGTTACGTGTGTTCAATATTATTAGAATATAATTAAGTATTATGTATTTTTATTTTTGGAAAATAATTTTTGAGGGTTACGTATAAAACTAGAAACCTTTATAGTTTCGCTCTGTCGGTCTGTTTGTATGTCACAGCCCTCCCATTCTCTTATTTATATACGTATTAAGATGAAATTTGGTATACGGACGTAGATATTGATGACCCAAAAAATTAAATGATGAGATTTTTGAAAAACAAATTTTTGGAACCCCCTTCCAAAGACTAGTGTACTCAAAATTATCTTTGTTGCTTATCCCGTTGAATTAGATAGTTCAAGGACTTTTTAATTTTAACCCTTCAGTCACGATATATTAGCTTTCAAAATCGTTATCTGACTTTCTCTCCCCGCTCTAATTTCTAAACTATCGATGCAAAAAATCTGAAAAAATTCCAGAATGTAGCTTTTAATAATTACTTTCAATGAAAATTATAACGAACACTGTAGAATTATTTGGGCCCCCCTCACATAAACTGTAAAGTGTACTCAAAATTTTTGTTTTTACTTATCTCATTGAGTGGGGTGTCTTTAGATAGGTCTCCTTAAATGCAACAAAAATGTATTAGGACTTTTTGGTTTTAACATTTCGATTTCGATATATTTGATTTGTAAGTTACTTACAATTTTTAGTTTATTTTCCTTTTTTTAAGTAACGGTATAGTACATATATTGATACTTTAAAGACTTTTTTTTGTTATAAATAGTTGACCACAAGCAAATCTGGTCCGCCAAGTTACCCAGACGCACCTTCAACTATCCGTATCATGAGAGATGCTGATGGCATCCAGCTTTCTTGGGAAGCGCCTTCCGGAAGCCGTGACCATACTCTGAACTACAAGGTTTTCTTGGCCAAAATTCCCAGCAATAACGAAAACGAGAATAAAGAAAACGAAGAGCCAGAAGAAACCATCGAACCTGAATATGTAGAAATGTATAGTGGCCGTGCTAAGAACTGCTTCCTGTATTACTCACAGTTGTTAGGCGCATTTATCGACTCTTCTAGGCCTAGAAAGGCTATTCTGTTTCGTGTGATTGCTAAAAACGAGTTCGGATATGGGCCTTTTATGCAAGTCAGGTGGCTTCAAGGTAATGGCGATGTAAAGTTTTTTATTATTTTGTTTTTTAACATATTTCTTTTGCAATTAACTACAATATTATTACTTTATCTTACGAATAATATTTTTTAATGCGTATTTAATGCCAAATTCTATTTTTATATTATTTGTATATGTATATGCAATTCAGGCGTGGATCTAGTTTTACAATTTGAGAATGAACAAACATAGTAACTTGACTATATTTAATATGCATTTTTCATATTTCATTAGCTTTATTATAAGAGGTTTGGAGAGTGTCATGCTACCCATGAACTCTATCCTCCCCTACCATGGATCCATCCTTGATGCAATAGTTTAATTTAAACAGAATCAGTTCAATAATAGTAATACTTTCAGGACGAGTTTATTGACTGCAAATCATGAAGACAGACATATGGTTCATATTAATTATTGCCTTAGAAATAATTTGAATTGATACTGTTATTCATCAATAGTTATGTGTTTTATTTAATTTGATTTGTATTGCATTTTATTTATACCTTATGTTTATTATATTGCACATTGTATTAAGAAGGAAAAAAATAAATGTCTCACTCATATGTATTTTTAATAATTTTACCTGTGTAGATAAACAGAAAAAGTAGAACTATCTATGTAGATAAATAGATATATTAAATTCATGCATAATATTACCTGTGTAGATAAACAGGTATGATCATGTTCTCCTGTTACTTTGTTAAAAAAAATAACAGGAGAACAGGAGTGATTTCATTATCATGTTTTCCTGTTACATTGTATAAAAAAATAACAGGAGAACATGATAATGTTATCACTTCTGTTCTCCTGTTAGTTCTCTTGGCAAAAGATTTTTTTAAAACGGTGTATGTGGCGCCATCTAGCGGAATTTTTCGGAACTAAAAATAAAAAACTGTGTATGTGGTGCCATCTAGCGGAATTTGACTATTTTACTTTATTTAAAAAAATAACAGGAGAACAGAAGTGATCACATTAACATGTTCTCCTGTTACTTTATTTAAAAAAATAACAGGAGAACAGAAGTGATCACATTATCATGTTCTCCTGTTACTTTATTTAAAAAAATAACAGGAGAACAGAAGTGATCACATTATCATGTTCTCCTGTTACTTTATTTAAAAAAATAACAGGAGAACAGAAGTGATCACATTATCATGTTCTCCTGTTACTTTATTTAAAAAAATAACAGGAGAACAGAAGTGATAACATTAACATGTTCTCCTGTTACTTTATTTAAAAAAATAACAGGAGAACAGAAGTGATAACATTAACATGTTCTCCTGTTACTTTATTTAAAAAAATAACAGGAGAACAGAAGTGATCACATTATCATGTTCTCCTGTTACTTTATTTAAAAAAATAACAGGAGAACAGAAGTGATCACATTATCATGTTCTCCTGTTACTTTATTTAAAAAAATAACAGGAGAACAGAAGTGATCACATTATCATGTTCTCCTGTTACTTTATTTAAAAAAATAACAGGAGAACAGAAGTGATCACATTATCATGTTCTCCTGTTACTTTATTTAAAAAAATAACAGGAGAACAGAAGTGATCACATTATCATGTTCTCCTGTTACTTTATTTAAAAAAATAACAGGAGAACAGAAGTGATAACATTAACATGTTCTCCTGTTACTTTATTTAAAAAAATAACAGGAGAACAGAAGTGATAACATTAACATGTTCTCCTGTTACTTTATTTAAAAAAATAACAGGAGAACAGAAGTGATCACATTATCATGTTCTCCTGTTACTTTATTTAAAAAAATAACAGGAGAACAGAAGTGATCACATTATCATGTTCTCCTGTTACTTTATTTAAAAAAATAACAGGAGAACAGAAGTGATAACATTATCATGTTCTCCTGTTACTTTACTAAGGAATTTTTTTAATTTTTAGTTCCAAAATATTCCGCTAGATGACGCCACATACACCGTTTAAAAGATTATTTTCCTTACACCCAGAAGCCCAGACCCATACTACTTTTAATCTACTTGCAAAATACAGATGAGCTTAATCTGTTTATCTACACAGATACATATGCATTACTATGAATTCATGGTATCTATTTATCTACATAGATACTCTATTAGTTAAAGTTACCTGTTTATCTACACAGGTTTAGTTTTAATTTCATTTATCAAATTATAAATACTTACCTTAAAAAGTAACAATTGTTTTCCAATAAGTTCTCAGAGGCTTTAATGATCACCTTCGCAATTAAATAAAGATTAAAAAAACACAAATACAAAGTATATTTTTATTCTATAATTAAAAGTCCACGTAAAATTTAAATACGTACATAACAATATTCTTTAATTAAGTAATTGCACAAAGTATCTTACTTAAAATGTGTCACAAAAAAACCAAATAAATATATAAAAGTACAAATAGAGGAAAGAAGAAATAATATGTAATTAAATAATAATATAAATATTATAATAATATGTGTATAGTGAAACATATGTGTAGAGTGATTATTCCTTACTTTACCATTATTGAAGCTAGATCATAAAAATGGATTGAGTATCAACGGTAATGTCAAAAAACCAATTGAATGTCAAATAAAAGAGATATATTAAAAACAACATTGTTTTATTAATTGGATTATATAGCTGCGAATATTTTCTTTAAAACAAGTATTAAATTATGATTGAAAACATAGTGTATACATGTTCGTGTAACGATTTATAAAAAAAAAAACAGTTATCTCAAAATTTTTCATAAACTATTTTTGCTAAAGTGTTCGTTATAATTTTCAATGAAAGTACTAATTTAAAGCTACATTCTAGAATTTTTTCAGATTTTTTGCATCGATAGTTTAGAAATTAGAACAAGGAGAGACAGTCTGATACCGATTTTAAAGAAACTATATCGTGACTAAAGAGTTAAATTCAAAAGGTCCTCAAACATTTTTTGTTGCATATCAGGAGACCTATTTAAAGACACCCCACTCAATGGGATAGCTAAAAAAAATTATTTGAGTACATTTTGAGTCTATGGGAGGGGGGCCCAAAAAAATTCTACAGTATTTGCTATGATTTTCATTGAAAGTACTAATTAAAAGCTACATTCTAGAATTTTTTCAGATTTTTTGCATCGATAGTTTAAAAATTAGAGCGGGGAGAGACAGTCTCACAACGATTTTAAAGAAACTATATCGTAACTAAAGGGTTAAAAATCAAAAGGTCCTCAAACATTTTTTGTTGCATATCAGGAGACCTATTTAAAGACACCCCACTCAATGGGATAGCTAAAAAAAATATTTGAGTACATTTTGAGTCTATGGGAGGGGGGGTCCAAAAAAATTATACAATATTTGCTATGATTTTCATTGAAAGTACTTATTAAAAGCTACATTCTAAATTTTTTTCAGATTTTTTACATCGATAGTTTAAAAATTAGAACAGGGAGAGACAGTCTGATACCGATTTTAAAGAAACTATATCGTGACTAAAGGGTTAAAATCAAAAGGTCCTCAAACATTTTTTGTTGCATATCAGGAGACCTATTTAAAGACACCCCACTCAATGAGATAGCTAAAAAAAATATTTCATTTTGAGTCTATGGGAGGGGGGCCCAAAAAAATTCTACAGTATTTGCTATGATTTTCATTGAAAGTACTAATTAAAAGCTACATTCTAGAATTTTTTCAGATTTTTTGCATCGATAGTTTAAAAATTAGAGCGGGGAGAGACAGTCATACAACGATTTAAAAAAAACTATATCGTAACTAAAGGGTTAAAAATCAAAAGGTCCTCAAACATTTTTTGTTGCATATCAGGAGACCTATTTAAAGACACCCCACTCAATGGGATAGCTAAAAAAAATATTTGAGTACATTTTGAGTCTATGGGAGGGGGGGTCCAAAAAAATTATACAATATTTGCTATGATTTTCATTGAAAGTACTTATTAAAAGCTACATTCTAAATTTTTTTCAGATTTTTTACATCGATAGTTTAAAAATTAGAGCGGGGAGAGACAGTCTCACAACGATTTTAAAGAAACTATATCGTAACTAAAGGGTTAAAATCAAAAGGTCCTCAAACATTTTTTGTTGCATATCAGGAGACCTATTTAAAGACACCCCACTCAATGGGATAGCTAAAAAAAATTATTTGAGTACATTTTGAGTCTATGAGAGGGGGGCCCAAAAATTTTTTACAGTATTTGCTATGATTTTCATTGAAAGTACTTATTAAAAGCTACATTCTAAAAAAATTTCAGATTTTTTACATCGATAGTTTAAAAATTAGAGCGGGGAGAGACAGTCTCACAACGATTTTAAAGAAACTATATCGTAACTAAAGGGTTAAAATCAAAAGGTCCTCAAACATTTTTTGTTGCATATCAGGAGACCTATTTAAAGACACCCCACTCAATGGGATAGCTAAAAAAAATATTTGAGTACATTTTGAGTCTATGGGAGGGGGGGTCCAAAAAAATTATACAATATTTGCTATGATTTTCATTGAAAGTACTTATTAAAAGCTACATTCTAAATTTTTTTCAGATTTTTTACATCGATAGTTTAAAAATTAGAACAGGGAGAGACAGTCTGATACCGATTTTAAAGAAACTATATCGTGACTAAAGGGTTAAAATCAAAAGGTCCTCAAACATTTTTTGTTGCATATCAGGAGACCTATTTAAAGACACCCCACTCAATGAGATAGCTAAAAAAAATATTTGAGTACATTTTGAGTCTATGGGAGGGGGGCCCAAAAAAATTCTACAGTATTTGCTATGATTTTCATTGAAAGTACTAATTAAAAGCTACATTCTAGAATTTTTTCAGATTTTTTGCATCGATAGTTTAAAAATTAGAGCGGGGAGAGACAGTCATACAACGATTTAAAAAAAACTATATCGTAACTAAAGGGTTAAAAATCAAAAGGTCCTCAAACATTTTTTGTTGCATATCAGGAGACCTATTTAAAGACACCCCACTCAATGGGATAGCTAAAAAAAATATTTGAGTACATTTTGAGTCTATGGGAGGGGGGGTCCAAAAAAATTATACAATATTTGCTATGATTTTCATTGAAAGTACTTATTAAAAGCTACATTCTAAAATTTTTTCAGATTTTTTACATCGATAGTTTAAAAATTAGAACAGGGAGAGACAGTCTGATACCGATTTTAAAGAAACTATATCGTGACTAAAGGGTTAAAATCAAAAGGTCCTCAAACATTTTTTGTTGCATATCAGGAGACCTATTTAAAGACACCCCCACTCAATGGGATAGCTAAAAAAAATATTTGAGTACATTTTGAGTCTATGGGAGGGGGGGTCCAAAAAAATTATACAATATTTGCTATGATTTTCATTGAAAGTACTTATTAAAAGCTACATTCTAAATTTTTTTCAGATTTTTTACATCGATAGTTTAAAAATTAGAGCGGGGAGAGACAGTCTCACAACGATTTTAAAGAAACTATATCGTAACTAAAGGGTTAAAATCAAAAGGTCCTCAAACATTTTTTGTTGCATATCAGGAGACCTATTTAAAGACACCCCACTCAATGGGATAGCTAAAAAAAATTATTTGAGTACATTTTGAGTCTATGAGAGGGGGGCCCAAAAATTTTTTACAGTATTTGCTATGATTTTCATTGAAAGTACTTATTAAAAGCTACATTCTAAAAAAATTTCAGATTTTTTACATCGATAGTTTAAAAATTAGAGCGGGGAGAGACAGTCTCACAACGATTTTAAAGAAACTATATCGTAACTAAAGGGTTAAAATCAAAAGGTCCTCAAACATTTTTTGTTGCATATCAGGAGACCTATTTAAAGACACCCCACTCAATGGGATAGCTAAAAAAAATATTTGAGTACATTTTGAGTCTATGGGAGGGGGGCCCAAAAAAAATTCTACAGTATTTGCTATGATTTTCATTGAAAGTACTTATTAAAAGCTACATTCTAGAATTTTTTCAGATTTTTTACATCGATAGTTTAAAAATTAATGCGGGGAGAGACAGTCTGATAACGACTTTAAAGAAAATATATCGTGACTGAAGGGTCCTCAAACATTTTTTGTCGCATATCAGGAGACCTATCTAAAGACATCCCACTTAATGGCCTAACTAAAATATATTTATATTTTTTTTAGTACACTTTGAATCTATGAAAGGGGCCCAAAAAAATACTACAGTGTTCGTTAAAATTTTCTCTGAAAGTACAAATGAAAAGCTACATTCTAGAATTTTCTCAAGGTCCTAAAACATTGTTGTATTTGATAAGACCCACTCAATGGGGTTGGTAAAAAAATTAATTTAATTTTAATCATTTATTTGTATTTATTAAGATTGCATAGCACACTATTTTTTAAAATATTTTCTATTAATTTAATATCTATTTGTTATATTTTATATCAATTTTACCACCACGCATGTATTACACTTTTATGAAGAGAATAATATTATCAACTATATAATCTAATAATAACATACAGGTATTCATTTTTTTAAAGTTAGCAGTGATAATTCACAAACACCCACTTACAATATTAATATTATTATTATTATTATTATTTTATAAGGTAAGTACAAGCAGCAATAATTGATTGAAACATTTATTTTTACAACGATAGTAAATCTAACCTGATAGTTATTATAACCTTCGATAAGAATAAACATGATCAATGGCATCGATTCTTTCTCCAATTAACATTGAAACGATAAATTGGCAATTGCTACTTCAGCATAACGTTACTTCTATCTATAGTCGGAATACAATGTACAACAATTACGAAACAGGTAAGTCATTTTAATTTACGATTTTAACATATATTTTCTTTTCATATAAAAATTCTCGCCATGCAAGGTAAGTCATATGTTATATTTAAATTCAATTTTAGGATTGAGAACAGAAAAAATTATTTAAAAAAGCTGTATCATTATTATTATATATTCCAAGCTATAAAATTCGAAAATAAGTACTCCAGTTAGAGTTATGACAGTGTCGCCATTTTTAGCCAAACCGATAATGACGCGATTTATCCAAAAATTTATTTATGTATTATTTTAGCAAGCATAACAAAATAAAATTAAAATGAGTATAAGCTACTACAATCAAAGAGAAATCGATTCAGGATGTCAGAACTCTTACTACGAGTATCTCTAGTCACAGTAAAACAGATTTAATTTTTTGTCAATTTCTATAAATTTTGTAATTGAAACATATGTTACTAAAAAATCCAACTATAGAATATAACACTTATGACGAACTAGAAATTAAAATAGTTGAAACTTAAACCGTAAAGTGTGAATGATTAATATTATCTTGTGTTTCAAGTAATGATGAAAGAAAATGGAAATGAGAACTCTAGTTCTCTTAAATATATTATTAAAATGTCAATCAGCTGTTGCTCTTTCTTACCGAGATGAGTCTTTGAAAATGGTATATGGGTGTCTCCTTCTAGCTGCAATTGTGATATTAGGGACTTTAGTGTATTACTGCTTTAAATTCATTACAAGTTTCTGTAATTATTGGTGCTGCGGATATAATGATATATTGTATTTGAATGGCGAAGGTAAACTTACTGATGATCAGGGAAGAGTTATCGAAATGGTAAATAATCCCATTTGTGAACCATGAATTAATGTTCCTATGACAAATTCCACAGGTATTTTTATTTAATTATTATATTTGTGTGTTAGATACAAATGTTGCTCTTATTTATAATAACGATTAAAGTCCAAAAAGATAATTACTACAAAATTTTGTATAACTAATAACTAGCTCAAACTTTATTTCATATTTTTATTTTTTACATTTTTTGAAAATAATCTATACCGATAAAAATAATAAAACTTTATATTTAAAACAAATATAACAGTATCAAATTATATGTAATTTTAAAATTTACATTTTATTTTATGAACTATCTATTTTTTATTTCCTAAAGGAAAAATCTACATTTGGTTCTAATACAAAATTTATATTTATCTAAATAAAACACTGCAGTCTCAACAAATGGCTTTCTTATACGTGTATCAAGAAATCGTAGATAAAAATAAAATTAACAACTTTTAAAATATCATTAAAAATGTTATAATAATTCTTTATACTAATAAGAAAGCACAAATATAAATATTTAAAAATAATTTTAATATCTTTTTGTTTTTGAAGAGTTTAAAATTAATATGTTTTTTGTTTCAGAATTGATATTCCACTCTAAAAACTACAATCAGACTATTTTTAATTAATTTATATTTATCAGAACATTTACCAATGCGAATATCATACATTTAATTTTGTTAAGTATTTTCAAATATTAAATAAGAACTGATGTGATTGGAAATTGTTAATTTTGCAAATCAAGAAAGATAATAAGGTTTGCATTTGAAAAATGTAGTTTTTTAAATTTTTTTTATTTATCGATTAAAATTTGCTTCTAATGTATTTTTACCTATCTTGTAAGAAAATTTAATAAATAAATAAACTACTATTTTAACAGTGAGTTTGCAAAAATATTTGTATTATGAAATCTCAAATAAACAAGTAATTATTTTATTAAAAATCAACTAAGTAGTTAATTTAAAATATTTAATGTAAAAAAATATTTAAAAAAAGACAACCGTGTATTTCCAATAAACAAAATAAAACAATTGTATTGTTTATTCCATTCACTTTCAGTTTTTATCGTATTGAACTTTTAGAAAGGGAAAAAATACCTAAAAAATTAAATATAACTCTGTATGTCTAATAATATTATTACGCGTAAAGTATTTTTTATAAATAATTCTGTACCTATTTATATTTTTTACATAAAATGTGTGTTTTTATATAAACTTAATTATAATAAATAAATATTTCAATGTCATAATTATTTATTAATTTTTTACAGCGACCGAATAGTCGAAGATCATTTCAGCTTATGAATAAAAAATACATTTGAAAGAACTACAAAATCAAATTAATTTAAAAATCGTTAATTGAAAATACAGGTAACCCCCGTTCATCGTGATCTTTTTTTAATGCAAAATGATATGATTTTATATCCTCCGTTGATTTCGATTAACGCGAATAGAATTACGTTCTGGATATAGATCCAGAACGTAATTCTCGCGATGAACGGGGGTTCTATTAATATAAAATTAATTTTAAGTACGAGTACTACAGACATCTTCTATTTAAATTTAAAAACATATACCACAGATGTCACTGCTGAAATTATATTCGGTTTATATCTTTACTGAAAATATATCATTACATATACAGAATACAGATGTCAGCAGCAAAATTAAGAAACGACTCGAATTACCTATATAATTAATAAGAAATACAAGTACAATTGTTAAATAAAATAATGAAAAAATAAAACAGTTTTAGGAAAACTAGGCATAACATCTTTAGAGGCCTAGAGGCAGGCCCAGTCAGTGACGTCACCGCAAAAAAATGACAAATATGTTTATATTTATTAACATTAAACATTCCTACAATATTTATATAGCTGCAACCAGGCCCAAATAGAGGGGCCCCGAAAATTTTTAAGGATAATACGAAATTTCCTTAAGCTCACGAAACGAAGGGGTGTGAGCCCCCCGAAATGTTGTTTGACCCGGGCCCCATTGAAGCTCTCTCAGGGCCTGGCTGTAACTTTAGTAAAAATTATCATAATGAAAAAAAAAGTAAATGAAAGCGTGAAATCTCTTCTTTAAGAGTTCCTCCAAAAATTGATTTTCATTAACGTCTTAAAAAGTTACAGAGCAATAACAGCGTATACCGAGGGTTAAAAAATTTCAGCTGAATTTGTAAGTTTAGACCCTGCTTCAAAAGTTTTTTTATTTATTTTTACTGAATTATTTATAGATAATAAATAATTTACAAAAATTATAAGTTTTCAGCTAAAATCGACGTGTACCTCTACAAATTAAACAAATTACAAAATTTATTTTTTTAGTTTAGTTTAGTTTTTAGCTAATTTAATTTTTTATCTAAATGGTGTTTAACGTTTTCAGCTACGAATAAGTATTTAAAAATCGCAGCTGAATTTTCTTTATATCAATTGAAAGCTTGAAGTGTAAACATATTTTTTTAAATTATTTCTATGATTTTTTTAAAATGAAAACGAAGATTTTAGCTAACTAACGTTGAGCCTGCCTAGAGGAATTTATTAACAAACTGTATCAGTATTTAATAACCCTACATGTTAACTTTTGTTCAGAAACCAAAACGACCAACATTTTTTAAATTAAGAACAATTTTTGAAAATACACCTACCAAAACAAAATTAGCAAATCGACATAAACGTGGGCTTATGCTGGTCATATTGGTAACTGAATACATAGCCTGATTAAGGTATGATATTTTGAGCCCGATTAAATATTATAAATTAGAATTTATATCTGGAAAAAAAACAGGAAAAGGGAAAAGTTAGTCCCTCAAAAAAATAGACATCAAGTCTTTCGACTTGCCTTTTTTTCTTGTATTTTTTTAACAGACTTATCGGAATGTTGTACTATTATAATACAAAGATAAACAACTGAAATTTTGAATTCAATGAATTAATTCTGACCGTGATTGACTTATTTCCCCATTCGTTGAATTGACCATTCCTGCTGGCACAATGGGCATCTGTTATTTTGTTTAACCCATAAGGACATGCAGCAGTAATGGAAGCTATGGTTGCATTCACCCCAGACGACTACACAGTCTTGTTTCCCGTAAGAATCTTTCTTGCTCTCTGCTTGACATCGAAGGCACACATCTGGAAAAAAAGTATACATATTAAGTATACAAAAAATAATTTGTATACTATATCTCGATTATTGCAATATACATAGGTACTGCCCTGTTGCATATGCATTAATACAATATAGAAAATATATAATGTATGGTTTAATCATTAGTCTGCACTTTTATATGGCTTTTGTTTATAACAATAGTCCTTGAAAAAATTTACAACATTTTTATTTATATCCAAAACGTGTTACTGTTTTATTGGTATTCAATATAAGATAACATTTTTTTCTATAATCTACCCGAAGTTTATATGGAATTTTCCATTCACAAACAATAATTATATAAACTAAAAAAATAACTTCTATTTCTAAGAATAATCGATTTATTTTTTACTGCAAAATATTTCAATTAAAAAATCTTTTATCTCTAACCCTTAATGCATTTATATATACAACTTTAATTCGTAGGCCATAGTAAAACAATGTCTTAGAAACTTACATTTCTTATAGGAAAATACTCCAAATTAATTAAAAATGTGAATAATTGACGTTTTAGGTTTAAAAAACAAAATAATTTCACTAAGGGGGAGCAAGAAAAATTGAATGAATCGTCGAATATAAGTATAAATCTTGCCAAAGTGAAATTTTTCTTTGAACACTCGTCATTCTGTTAAAAATTATTTTTATTCGAAAAAAGGCTACGTACAACGAAAACTATATATATATAGATTATAGATTGTAAAAAATATTGTCTTTTTATTTTATTTATATCCTCTAATCCCAATGGAATCTGAATCATTAAATTTCTAATAACTTTAATTCTGGAAAAAACATTGGCTAAAGATACATTTATATACATATTATATGCATTAATAAAATTTTGAACTGATCAATATATTTTCCATACATATTATTATTATCATAAGGGACTAACTGATATTGCAAAAATTAGTTATTAGAAAAGTAATAACCATTAATAATTATATTTACAAAAAAAAAACCACTACGTCATGGAGTCGTAACAATATTAAAGTCAATTGTAGAAGTCATTTAATGAAAATAAAAAGGGGGCGTTGTCATTGCTTACATACATGTACTTACGTCAATAAAATAAACTGACGTATGTACGATACATTTTATATTTTAAATTAACATTAAGGAATTGATTTGGCCTTGCTAATATTGTGTCCACTTTTTAATTGTTACAATTATAAAGATTTATATCATAAAGATCAGAGAGATAAAAAAAATACTTTTCAAATTTCCTAAAATATTTTCATTAAAACTATTTCTAGGAGACAATTTTATACACGATCATTTTAATTCTAATTATTTTGGGTTCAAAATACTTTTTAATTAGAAATAATTGATTCAGAATGTCGATTTTACGATATCTAAAAAAAGAAATAATCACAAATTGAAACACGTGATGAAATAAAAATGTATAACAGAAAACTCAAATTATTAAGTTAACATATGTTATATGCGAGTATTCAAAGCGTTAGGGGCATTCTATTTTTAACAATAAAATTTAATAATTGTAAAGATACTGTATGAATGATGAAACAATTCTAGGAACACATCTTTCATAATATTTCATTTAGTTACAAAAATATAAACGATAAACATTTTCTTAGAAATATACCTATCACAAAATTTTGTAATATTTATCTTCTTAATCTATTATTAGAACAAAAAAAAATACTACTTCATAAAATGTTATTTTTTCCTATTCTTTTTTACTTCCTTCTAATTTAAAATCTATTACGTAGATATTATATCTAAAAATCGGCCAAAATTCGCTCGTACATCAATTACAAAATTCTATATGTACTTTAAAAATGCTATTTATAAAATGGGTCCGATAACAGTCATACATTTTTCCAAGGTAAATGGATGCAATATAATATGCACATGAACACATGTGTGTTGTATACATGTGTATAATACACGTATACAATAATTACAATTAGCAGAAACAAGGTTTATCGATATTAAAGAATGCAGTGTAAGAGGCACGTCTAATCGAGCGTTCTCATTGGCTGGGGAAACGCACACCTTCGGAGGCCCGTCGCAAAGCCAGGGTCGGAACGAACATTTATTCTCTTATTATTTATTATAAATATTATATCAATCAATCTTAACAAATTATATACGTCAAATATTGACATAATTGGGTTTAAGCAACTTTTCAATATCGGGTATAAAAATAATGTAAAACAGTTATAACTTTATTTTCTTATGTATTATTCGCATTGTGCAACCCTTAATGTAAATATTTTTTTTGCATTTTCATTGTGAAATAAAACGTCAATTAAAAGTGGCTAGAAATAATGTTGAAACGTTAAATAAATGCAAACGTTTCAATTTATTTGCAAATTGAATATTTATTTATGCATTATGTTAAACAGGTCACAAAAATTATATATTTATGAAAAGGTTATTGACGTTGAAACAAATAAATGCAACTATATAAAATTAAATAGTATTAAAGGAATTCAATTAAATCTAATACATAATCAAGATTCAAAATTTTATTTTATTTTAATGTTTTGGTAAAAAGTTGGCATATTTTATTATAAAATTATTTTATTATTTAAATTAATTAATGTTACTACAATAGTATTTTTAAATATATCTATTATGAAATTGTCCTATCTATTTCTGGTTGCTAAAATGTTGGACAATACAAAAAAGTCAACGAACATTTCATTTCGAAAATAAATAATATTATATTATACGTATTTATAAAGTTAAAATTAAAAGCAATCCAATACTGTTTAATTTTCACCGAACCTAGCCTTGACAACTTCAATTCAAGATATTTTTTATAAACATTTTTTCTACGATGACATTAAAATCAAACTACGGACCTGTATCAAAGATAAATTTGTGGAGCATTTTTTTAACCTCTTATCTCAATTATACATAATAATACCTATGTAACAATTATTTTATGAATAAATATTTGTTAATATATTCTACGTATACAGTTCTTTGTATAATTTTTTTATCAAGTATATACAGGGACATACATAAAGTTATTCTGTGACAAACCATAAATAATTTCATCATACTATGTAAAGGGCAATAATTTAAACCCAAATTTAAAAAACATTTTCAAGTTCAAACATAAAGTTTTATCAGAAATATAGCTTTTTTGAATTGTACCCTTTTTTCTTAAAATATATAAATCAATTATTTCACCCTGTATATTATAAAGGTGTGTAGTGTGTATATATTATTTCTTTTATTAGAATTATAAATTAAATATTTGACATTCTTTTCGTATAAAAACAATATTATGAATAGTTTCACTTTCCAATTCTAATAATAACTTGTTTTATAAATATATAATTAATACTTCTCTAGTTATATACATATATGTAAAAACAAATTAACTTTTTATATAAGAATTCGCTAATTTTAAAAAATCTATTGCAGGCTTGTATCAACACATTTTTTGAGGCCCTCTAAACAAAATATAAATATAAAAAGACCCCTCCCCCACACCCCATAAAACAAATACTTATCTCCTAGTTTGCTACATTATCATAAATGAGATCTAAAACGATACAATAATGCTGAAAACTGCAAACAACTAAAACAGCGATAGTAAAAAAGGACGCGTAAGGCCGAAAAACGCCGTACTGGTGGAACAAGCGCCGTTTATAACGAAAAATGTATATTAAGCCCAATTCTCACTTTACGTACTAATGTAACATCGACATGGAAATAGGTTGTACTGTATAGATAATATAGTAGACATTTTAGGATAAATAACAAATCTAAATTCGATATATAATAGTTTCTTTTACTGGAGAAAATTGAGCATATTTTGAAAGAGTCGAGAAATAAAAATAATCGCAAGTTATGAAATTTTCATACATTATAAATTTAATTGATAAATGTAATGGCGAAATTTAATTTTCATGTCACAATATTTTATTATTCGGAAAATATAACTAAAGCTGTATTTAATTTAAAAGTTTATCAAGAAATATCACTAAAAACTACTTTTTATTATTATTAATTATAAATTTCCGTTACTGAATTTCAAATTACCTAATAGCATATTTATTTATAATTTTTTATTGACCTAGTATATAATTAAGGTTAAATTAAAATATATAATAATGTAGTAGAAAACCAGAAATGGTCAAACTGTTCTATTTATGTACATTAAAAATATACCTTCACTTTTAGTCCTAATTTGGTTTGTTATTAATTTTTTGTTCTGTTTTTTATTTATAATAATAACATAGTAGTATTTTTTGTTGAAACTGCAAAGGAGCATTATAAATATTTAATTTAATTAATAATTTTTACACAACCCTGGCCACTGGGTTGACCCAATGGTTTTTTCCACTGCTGTCTCAGACAGTCGTTGTAAAAGAACCAAAGGCAAGTTCTAACTAAGAAACGTGATATATTTGTGTAATATAACCTGTTCTCTACAATATCAAACTATTTTAAGATACAAAATGAAATGCATTTTTATAAACGTCTCCAATATACTAAAAATAACTATATAGGGTTTCAATATATATACATATATATATATATACTTATTATTTAATACAAATATAAAAAAAATCATTAGATATTTTAATTCAATTTTTCACTCTATTGTTTTATTGAAGAAAATCTAATAAGAAAATATGTATGATCTTTTATAGGTTTTATAATTTACGAGAAACCGTTACATGTTGATAATTAGCAAAAAAAATAAGACGAATATATTATTTTAGAAAAAAGTGCGTCAATATGATCTGAATTATACCGATTTAAATATAATATTTGGCCAAGTTATTTACGAAATAACAAAGAAATGATTTACATTATGATTAAATCTATGCTAAAACCAAAGAAGGTTCACCAATATTGACTCACTTAATACAATTATGGCAAATACGATAATTGATATTAAAAATACAGATTTTGATAAAAACGATTACAATTATGTATGACAATTTTAAATGTGAAATATTCTTCTTGTGGTTGAATTGTTCGTTATTATAAAATACAGTGACAAAATGAAGCAAAACCAAGATGTAAGATCTTTTTTCTATCCTAATGCGGGTATATACCATAATCTCGTAGTATAAAATTAAAACAATTACGTGCAAACATGTGTAAGAAAAATAATGTTATCGTTTTATTATCTATAAAATATTTTGCATGTCATAATCAAGACAAAGATTTCTGACATTTTTCTGCAGAATTGACCTTGCACTTAACTTTAGTTAACGTGTCAAGCACCATTTGAGTAGCTTAATTTTACCACCTACTGGAAAGTTTTAGGAAATAAGTCTTTCAATAGTTTAATCAAAATTACTTAGATTTTATATACATTTTGAATGCGACTCTGTTAAATCCAGTTAATTTTTTATCGGTAATTGACTTTTACTGAAGAATATATAAAGACTAAATATCAAGGCACTTTACTCAGTGATATAATACTTAATTTTTGGGGTAATATGAATTAAATACTATATTGCTATAATTCATTTAAAAATATCAGAAAAATACAATCATTTCTTTGAACTCTTGATACAAAATATAATTGTCGACCAACAATATTTTTTATTAATTATTCGTCATAAAAAATTACAATTGAAAACACATTTAACTATAATTCGATTTTTAAAATACTTTTTCAACTTAATTAAAACCCTTGTCAATTCAATATTAGAAAGTACGGTCCTGTTACAGAATAATGAACTATAAAATTAAATTTGAATAGGAATTTTCCATAGAACAAGTATAGCTAGGGCCCTAAAATTTTTTATATTTCTAAACTTTACCAAATATAGATACGATATACTAGAACCAGTTTTTTAAGTGTATGTATACATTAAACATATACATATATGTATGTATTTGCGATTCAATTGTCAAGAAAACATTATGTAAGGATTTAAATTTCGCAAAAAAAAAACTAATATAATGGTGCACTTCGCATATATTATTCTATGGAAAAATACAAGATGCTTAAGGAAATTACGCAACTATTTTTGCACAATGTAAACCGCCAGTTAAAATGTTAGTTTTTAATTATTGATTATTAGGTTCATAAGAACAATTAAATAAGTAATCACGAATTACCGCAAAAAGTTTCAAAGATGTGAAAAGAAATTTCTTTGGAAGCAATAATGAGTAATATACGTGCAAGGTTCAATTAATGTATGTCAAAGAAAGAGTTATTGGCCGCAAACTACGTGCAAAATGTCATGTAATGGGTTAAATGCACTTTTAAATTTAACCATTGTTAGACACGTCATATGAAAATTCAATTTTATAACAATCTTGTTCAATCAAAATCATCAAATGTAATTATAACCAACATCTAGTTCAATTATTACGAAATGTTATGAAAATTTTCAAGTTCAAGAAAAATAAGTTAAAATACAATGTCATAATATGTACTTATGGTTAATATTTTTAAATCGAATTGACTATTAATAGCTCATATCAAGGGTCAATATAGTTTATATATTTTGATTACACTAACTGATTCTAATAATTTAAAAGTTCTTATATTAATTTAAAAATATGTTCACTTATTTAATTAGCCTAATAATATTATATTATTATTGATTTGTTTTTAATAGAATAGGTCATTACCAAAATTTAATTTGATTTTTAATAATAATTTATTCACATTTAATATTCAACTGAATGAATATCAGTTAATTATTTTACGAAAATTCGATAACATAGTCATAGGTACATATTTTATTGCAATTATTGTTTATTATCAATAATTTAAAAAATTAATTATTTATATATTTTTAAGACCGGTACTGCACAATATAATCTAAATTTATTTCTAAATAAAAAATATCGCAATGCAGATTACTTCTTAAAACTTAAATACATAATATTATCATTAAAGATATGACTCACATGAGGAAATTAAAAAATATTTATTACGTTTGCATTAACTAAAAATGTAAGGTATTTATCCCCTCGTCGAAGATTTTTTTAATAATTACTATTAATATTGAAGGTAATTATGTACGATTTAGAAGTTATAGTCTACATTAGAATTAAAGATTTTTTTTACCTATAAAATAACGATCTATATTTGTGAAAAAAATACTGTTTTATTTTATATAGAAATGATTTACCTATGTATAGTATATTACTATCAAAATGTTGATTATAACAATGCGGTTTTTATTGTTGTAACAATAGTTTTATTAAATCACTACGCATGCGTATTATCAACAAATAAGCATAAGAAAAACTAACAAAGAGATGAATGTAAAATGAAGAAGATTAAGTGAGATAGATAGAATTACATAAAAATCAATATTTCGTTGATATCCTCTAAGAGTCTTCTAAGCACAACATTGGAAATTCTTTTAAACTAATTTTTTTTAATTTATAAAGGTCTAATTTTGTATTTCCCATTACTGTAAAATATATATTACTTATATTTGAAAATAAAAAAAATATCGACTTACAAAAAATAAATGAAACCAAATGCATTATTTTTTACAATCAATAACAAAAATACAACTAACGAAAAAAAGTTAAGGTTATTTTTTATCGAGTAATTAAAATAAATATGATTTTGAAGAATTGACAGAAAATGGATAAACCCCCCCTATATATATATGTATATACATATTGAAGCAAACAGGTAGAAGAGAACGCTTTTATCGGTATAGCTTTTCACTCGTTAAGAAATCGTCATACGGGACAGATAGTCACAACTACTAACAACGTTTATAATACTACCTAGGAAAAGTAAATAAAAATAATTCATTATATACACCTATATATACATATGTGTATAACTATCAAAATAAGCTAGTGTTGTGCAAGAACTGAAAATAATTATTTAGTTGTGGCTATAGTTATTGTTTTTTTTTTTCAAAAATGAATAATACAGTACAAGTGTTTTTGGAATCATGGAGATCTCTTTTGAGGCAAGATGTAAGATTTCTTATTTATTTATTTATTTTGAACATATACAAATACGTAACTATATTACATATATGTACATTGTTGTACCTATGTACAGAAAATATTTTTTTTAATTATTATTTTGTTCTGTCTATATTACTATTTTATGTATAGTAGTTATTTTTCATGTATGTACATATTTTGAAATAAAAATGCAAGCCGATAACCGCGAAAGCCTAAGTATTAGATAAATAACTGTTATTATTAAAAGAATAATAAGAGAGAGTGTATACATTTTCAAGTCTTCAATGGAAAATTTTAACAAATTTTCACAATTTAAATTTATGGGGTTTCTTAAACAATTAAATGATCTTTATATAGAACAACAAAAAAATGTTTTGCTCATTGAATGCAGGAGGTGTCAAAATGTTTCAATAATAAATAATCGATATTTTAATTTAATTTTAAATTCTGCAAAACTTTTTACGGCATGTTATTGTAGTTGCATACATCAAAAATAATATAAATATTTCAAAATTGTATATGTACGTACAATAATTATACCTACTTAAGTAAAGAAAATTATAATACATACATTTTTTAATTTTAATAAATTTTGAATACATTTTTATTAAAAGTAAAAAATATTTTTTTCCAATATCACAACTCATTTTCACAAATTAATAATCTAAAAAAATAAAATCAAAAATTCCTTTCCAAAAATAATTAATTAAAATAAACTTTTGAGAATACATATGTAACAATAATTGATTTTTCTAAGATCATGTGGGTGAGTCAATTATTTTTTCGTTATTTTATAAGGATGCACTTTCTATCACGTACGAAAGAAAACATTTATTTAAAGAAAAAAATGCATAAATAGATTCATACAAATATCTTAAAAATCACCAACGAAAATAAACTACTACCAAAGCTTATTGCTTACATCATCAGATATACATACAAAGAAATAATTTTTATAGCAACTGAGCAAGCAAGTTAACATTATAATAGGATTGTAGAAAAAATGTTGTGTGCATAATCTCGGATGTAAAACTGTAATTTTACATCCGTTACACAAATAACTATTCATTACCGAAGTCCGCAAATATAGTTTGTTTTTTAAAATATGTCTTTTATTTTATTTATGTTTTTCTCCAGTAATGATTAAAATAAAACCAATAATGAGCACGCAGTGATGATTACAAAATGATAAGTACACAAAACTTATAAAATAAAGAATTGAAAATTAGAAACTATGATAGTTTAATAATTAATAAATAGATACACTAATAATTAGTTTAAATGTCCACCATTTTGACACCCATTGGCCGATTGTTATCAAATTAATCTGTGTGTCTATAGATTATGATTCATTAATGGCAGTTATCAAATATCAACAAATATATCTAATTTAGTACATTTAATTAAATAAGGGTCCAACACTGGGCTATGGTCCAAGACTGGTGCCAGTTCCAGTTCCTTAAATACATTACATATAAAGTGGAATAATTTTTAGTAATCTTTCCTTATGCCACAATTACTGCAAATTATCAAAAGATTAATTTTTCAGGATAAAATTTTCATGATCACAATTTGTACTTATATGAAAGTAATAAGCAAAAATATTACAAAAGACAACAAACATTCGAATTTAAATTTAGATATAACGAGCGCAAATGACCTAATTTTTGTTAAAATAAATAATAAAAATATCAGTTATAAATATAATTAGCAAAGTAGAAACTAATAATTGTTATTACACTTTTTTTAAAGTAGACATATTAAATGTGATAAAACAATATGACGTTTCCACTATCAACAAACTATTTGGCCTTTAACATTTATTTCAAAATAATGTAGACATAGAGGCAACTAACTATTCTCGAAAATACAATAGGGGTATCACCGTTTGGGTAAAAATTATTTATTTAAATGGACTTTAAAAAAAACTATATTTTATTATTATGTAAAATATCATTTGTTTAATTAAACATAAATTGAAAGGTAATATTAATAAAGTAATGATTTAAATATAATTGAATTGAATTCGATTTAAGATAAATGATTATGGGTGTAATTAATTTTTTTTTAAATCTTATAAATAAAAAAAATACTAGTTAAATGCATTAATTTTATCAATCCGTTATTCTGAAAATAACTTGATCAAAGAAAATTTAACCAAATTAAACTAGAAATAAATAATAAAACAGTGGTGTATCTACCCGAGGGACAATATGGGGTTCAGCATTATTTTTTTATGACCCCATTTACATTATAACCTTATAGTCATTTATTATTAATTTTTATTATAAAATAAATAGATAATTTGAATGAACAATTGAGAACACTGTTAATATTTTTTGTTAATATCTATCCGTTATAAAATTTACTGTACCCCACTGATTCTTTTTGACGTACATTTCAGATTATGCCATAACTTTTTTAAATTAAATATTATTTCAACCGCAAAGAGCAAATTGATAATCTTAGGAATAAAATAATAGCTATGTTATCTTCAACATTTGTAAGCAATAGTTAAGTCGATCCAGAGCAAACTGGCTTAATACTAAGACAATTTCGACAAGGCCAGTAAAACAAAGGGGGATCAAGAGGGGGAAAACGAGGAGACATTTCTCCCCTCAGGAAAAATTATTACGACGTCTATAATTTAAATAGCACGTTCGAAATATATCTACCTGAAATTTTAATATCACACGTGACGAGTTACAATGATCTTTGATAAAATTTGTCCCCAACTATAACAATGCTAGTTACGCCACTGGGAAAATGATAAGGTTTTCAGAGACTTTACTCATTTTTTATATCACCATGAACTTGTTATTACTTGATCTATTATAATACATATAATTGAAATGCTCACGTTTTGAAAACGGATTTTCATATTGCTTATTCATTTATTTTATTATATTATTACATATATGAAAGACATAACAAGTATATATTTGATGATATGTACAAAATTTATTCAATTGCCATAAAGTCCAATAAGTACTTCATTAATAAAACTATCAATTTTCTAAACTGCGTGTTATATGAATTTACAATTTGTTGTTTTGAAAATATCGTTGAATCAAAAATCAAATTTCTTAATACATATAATTGTAATTAATAAAATTTGCAATACACTTTATAAAAGATTTATAAAAAAGTATTACTTTTTTTTTAATTTCTGACTTATCAGCCAAGGTTTATTTTTTATTTATTAATCGCATTAAATCTCACAATGACCTTTGAATCCAGAGTACGCTAAAAGAATATTTTTTTGCTCTAAAATACTAATGTCCAATATAATAATCGATAATAATACTTTGTATTTGTTTACTTACAACTAGAAGCTGAATCACATATGTTTTCGTAATTTTATTTTAAAAACTCAGTTATTTCGTAAAGCTCGATTTTTATAATTTCAAAACTTTTCTTATTATAATTTTGTCGATACATAAGGTATACTGCTTTTTGGGTCTGATGGGCTCCTTTTTATAATTCTCATCAACTCATGTTACAAATATCTCTTTATTAAATCAATTTAATTATCAAACTTCGCAAATATAGTTTGTTTTTGGATAAAGTAATGGGCACCCAGTGATAAACACTTAATGATTACAAAATGATAAATACTGTCACAAAAGTTATAAAATAAAGAATCATAAAATTGCAAACAATGTGTTGCTATTACACGAATAATTAGTTTAAATAACCATCATTTTGACCGATTGTCATAAAATTAAGCTGTTTTAAAGTGCCTATAGATTATGATTCATTAATGGCAGTATGTAACCAAATATTTGTAATTGGGTATATTTGATTAAACAAGAATTCAACACTGGGGTATGATCCAAGACTGGTACGAAATACGTTAGTTAAATTTTATAATTTCATATGATTGTATATTTTCTTAGTTTTCAATGTCCATAGATAATTCTTTGTATTATTATTAATTAGTACTTTGACATTGTGTATATTATTGACATTTAATAGATTAATTAAGGAGTTTTCCATTTAAAAATATACGGAAATTAAGAAATACTAAAATCGATGAATTTTATTATAAAATACCAACAATTATTGACATATTATAGTCTATGTCAAAGGTTATCATCTAAACACAATATTAGTTCGTGATAAGAGTTCTAGATGTTTCAAAAGTCTCTTAACAATTAAGAATTTAATAGAAAAAAACAGGAATACCCCGAAGCAAAACAAAAAAATCATATTTTTAGGTACATACTTAATTTGAAGATAAAAATATTATTTGAAGAATAAATAAATTAAATAATTATTTTCTATTGATTGTACAATATATGCGAAATTTAAAATCATCTTTTAACTGTCTAGAAAAGGAGGATACATTGAAAACCTTGCCCTCTTTTCTATAATTTTATTTTGCCTATTTCTCATATAAACATATTTTAATTGGATTACGTATAACTACCTACTAATTATTAAAATAACAAATTACAAATATTTACGTTTTAAAAAAAATTAGGAAATTATAGAATACCACTTGGAATTTCATGAAATTGAAATAAATACTGAAAATTTGAGCTCTTATAAAATTATAGTACAGCATATGCAAAGATTTTTCATTTTTTTTAGGAGCTCAAAACGTTTTAGAAGTATCTAATAAAATTATATAAAGCTGACAGTTTTATTTATATTTTTTATACGAAATGTATCGAGTTGAAAATTAACTTTATTCTTCAATGTTTAATGAAACTATTTTTGAATATGAAATAAGGATATGGAATATAAATATTAAATAAAAAAATTGTATATAGTACGTTAAAAAATAATCACATATATAAAATTGAATCTTGGAATTGATGATATATATCCAGTATTATCAAATGTATTTACTATTTAGTGACGATTTTATTTTTTTAAGGACAACATACTTATATAAATACAAATGTAAGAAATTTATTAACAATTGTTAAATTTTATGCAGTGGGCTCGGAAGTAAAATTCAGGGATGTGAAGTGTGTTATTTTTATTATGACTGTAAAGTGTTAATAATATCAATCAGGTGCAAACTTTTATTAACCCTAATTCAAATTATATAATAATTCTGTTATATCTTACATAATTTATTATATCTATCAGTAATATCAATTATTATTGTGTTAATATATTTTGAAAAATATTTGTAATTTATTATGTATGTACATATAATAAATGGTTTTCTTATGATTTTGACAAATTGTGTATAAGAATGATAAATTATTTTATATTCTTGTATAAATATACCAATAAAAATTAAGTTAGTTCTTCGTATACATTTCCTCTTAACGGAGGAAACATTTTCTTAAAAAATGAATATAAATTTTATAAAAAATATATAAATATGTACCTAAAGAGGCATGTGTAAATACGAAACATATTTTTATTTTAAAGAGTCAAAAATTTCGACAAAATACGAAAGTAACGTAGGTATATTTTGTATATTTATTTTTGAATTTGAATTTTCAGGGCCTGGGCAACCACTCTCGACTTCCACAGGAAAATTCTCCAACAATATCACAATCAACGACCGTTACCAATCTATCTTCGTTACAAAATCTCAACAAATTCGGCAAATATCATATCAACATGTGCACCAAAGAGAAGAATATGATTCTATGTGGAAACGGGGAAATATCACCGTTAAAGTCGAACAATGGTGAAAAAACTTCAGTCGATATTCCAATTAGTACTGTTAATGGTACCTATCAAGAAACGACTCTACCTAGGCCCAAAGTTGACTTAACTAAGCAGGTAATATTTTTTTTTATTTTCTTTACATCCTAGTTAAAATATTAAATGGAAAAAAATCATATGACGAATTCAAGATTGAAATATTATCCCAAAATTTTGTTTTTGATTTCGTCAAATGTATTTTTATTATATAGAATATGACGTCAAGATTTCAAATCCCTCAACAAACATTGAGAGGACATATCTCGAAAACGGCGGTTTGAAATTTTCAAATTTTCGCTATAGTTTCAGTTTTTGGGTAATATTTCATGAATCAAACTTCAATTTGTCGTAGAAATAAAAACTTAAAAATACGAAAGAAAATCATAACTTCCTCATTAAACAAAAATCTCCACGCTGAGGTGGGAGATCGCCCCCATTCCGTTTTTAAAATTTTTGTTTGTCTATTTGTTTGTTTGTTCCAACTGATACGAAAAGCTCTGAATTAATTTTGATGAGACTTCATCATTTATAACTACTCAAATCGACCAATTCCCCATACGACCATTGTGGTTTTTCCAAAAATATTTTATTACCTATATTATAAAAAGTAACACGTGTTTCAGATAAATAGAATAATTAGAAAAAATACTAATTTTGGAGGACTTTAAAAAGTATTAAATAAACTTTTGTAATTTTCTAAGTTAATAATAAAAATCAATATAATGACTCACCCTAAAATTTCAAATTTCTTCCCCGTTTTCAAAATAAAATACATCAGCACCAAACAAAGTATACCAACACAATAAATAAATAAATAAATAAACTGTGACGTTTCAACCATGTTCTAACAGCCTATTAGACAATCGCGATTTAAATAATCCAATGTCAAAAAATTTAAACTTATTTAATTTAATTATTTAATGTCTGAACCCATTAAGGAATCTGCATATAGAATAAAACTAATATGTTATATGCGCAATGTCACAATAGACCAATCTGCAATCAAATTGGATATGTCGTTTAGAAAGATATATATAAAGCAGAATAATAAAGAAATATTATTGCACTTATGTTTCTACTTATTGTTAAAATACCGATGTTGAATATTAATTAATTAACTATTTTATTATATATGTATATACAACACATGGTAACAATCACGTAGAAGGACGCAACTACATGCTGTGTATCTAGAATAATAATAATAATGTCCTCGTATTGCGCGGTACATTCGTTCTCAAATATTAAAGGATAATTCTATGAAACGAAACTTTTAAATATTATTCATTTATTATATCGATGCTTGTTACAAAAAGTAGCACGTTTTAATCTTCCTACGAGAACTAGCACGTTTGAAATATTATCACAGAAACTAAGACGATTAACATATTTTAACGAAAAGTTAAATATTTTCACGAAAACTATAGATTAACACGTTTCGTTGCCATGATTTTTTTTAAATCTTAAGTTATATAACTTTTTTTATCGATTTAATGCTAATATCGATAAAAAATACGTATATACAAACATTTATTTTATTGCTTTAAATTTTAAACTATTTATTACTTTTTCAAAAATGCTACTTTTCTTTTCCAAATCAAGTCAGTTGTGATTTTTTTCTTAATACTCTAATTCTAAGGTCTTAGGCTTTGGAACAGTATAAGTCTCATCAAAATCGGTTCAGTAGTTTTGCTGTTAAGTCGAAATAGACAGATGTAAATTCACGAAAGTGAAAGAAAAATTTGAAAAAAACATTTATACTAAATATTTATCGATTTTGTTATTATTTTACAAATAAAGTTAACAAGTTGGACATAATCGCTTTGGGTTGTTATTATTATTTACTAGGAATCAGTGCAAATGATCTTCACGACACGTACATTTTGTTGTTTACCAGATTCGTTACGAAGATAAAAGCACCCCCTACTAAAAAGGTCATCTCCAATATATAACGTCACAACTTTGTTGATTGATAAATTGTTACAATTAATATTACCCCTCCACCGAGACTTACGCGATACACAATAAAAAGAAATGGCGATATACATTCGCATATATAAACATTATACATTATCTTTGTCCAGCTTTTACTCAACATTATTTCATATAAGATTTAAAACCTAATGCACGAACTCAATTTCTCAATTTGTTAGACGCTCTCGCGTTACAAGTATTTTAATTTTTTAATTGTGATTGTGGTGATTTCTTCTTGTGCAAAATGAAGCTCTTAATGCGAGCTGATACCCATGTTCATTTACAAGTTCCAACTTCTGAAGGGGAAAAAGCTAAATGTACTGTTTCTCAGGTGTGGTGAATTTTATTAAATTATGTGATTTGTGTAATTGTTTAAATATCGATTTAATAATTGATCATTTCAAAAAAAAATATGTAAATATTGTTGTAAAAAGAATTTATATCAGTTGACCTTTTATTTATAGTGTTAAAAATGTTATTTAAGATATTTTCAAATAAGAACATGTATATAAATTAACATAGCACATATTTTTATTTGAAAACTTTTTGTTAATCTTAATAAACAGTATTTACGTCATTGGGATTATTTTTTTGGTGAAAAGTTCAATGTATGTCAAATAAAATTCAATTTAAGTAGAATCGTTTAATTTTTTCTGATTATATCTATTTTAAGAATTATTTTTATGATTAAATAATACGTACAACGACCAAATATTAAATATTATTCATTTTAAATATCTGAAAATATCAGTTTAATAATAATTTTCTGATTTTATTGTGAAATTCAAAAAGAAAATAGTTAACCATTTTAAAAATTTTAATATTATTATTTATTTCCAGGTGATTGCTGCACTGTCAGTATCTCTGGGTTCCATGACAGTAGGTTTCGCCTCGGCGTACACTTCACCAGCTCTGGCGTCCATGAACCAAAGTAACAGCACGCTTAGAGTAACTCTCGAAGAGTCATCTTGGATCTGCAGCTTGATGCCTTTGGCCGCACTCGTTGGAGGAATGGCCGGCGGCTCGTTCATTGAATATCTCGGTCGTAAACGCACAATCTTGATAACGGCTTTACCTTTCATTGTGTCCTGGTTGATTATCGCATTCGCTTTCAACGTATCAATGCTGTACGCCGCCAGAGCAATCGCCGGTTTCTGCGTCGGCATAGCTTCACTAGCTCTACCTGTCTATCTCGGAGAAACCGTCCAACCGGAAGTTAGAGGAACTCTTGGTCTTCTTCCTACCGCATTAGGAAACATCGGCATTCTACTATGCTTCACTGCAGGAAATTATTTAGACTGGGCACAACTCGCTTTACTTGGAGCTTGCTTACCGGTACCGTTCCTCATCTTAATGTTGGTAATACCGGAAACCCCACGTTGGTACGTGTCCAAGAATGAGCACCAACGTGCTAAGGAAGCTTTGCAATGGCTTAGAGACAAGAACACCGATGTTACACACGAATTGAATGAAATCGAAAGAGCTCAAGTTGAAGCTGATAAAACAGGAACCGATTCTGCTTGTGCCGATTTATTCCAGAAACAGTTTCTAAAACCATTGTTAATCTCATTAGGGCTCATGTTCTTCCAACAGCTCAGTGGTATAAACGCTGTCATTTTCTATACAGTCATGATATTCAAGAACGCTGGAAGCACTATTGATGAAAATCTATGTACAATTATCGTCGGAATCGTTAACTTTATATCAACATTCATTGCAACTGTACTGATAGATCGTCTAGGCCGCAAAGTTCTACTTTACGTTTCAAGTATCGCGATGACAATCACTCTATCAGTTCTGGGAACGTTCTTCTTCATGAGACATCTAGGATACGACATGACAGCTTTAGGTTGGTTACCTCTCGTCAGTTTCGTCGTGTACGTTGTCGGTTTCTCGTTAGGATTTGGGCCAATTCCTTGGCTAATGATGGGTGAGATTCTACCGTCCAAGATCCGTGGTCCAGCCGCTTCTGTCACTACAGCATTTAATTGGGCCTGTACATTCTTAGTGACAAAGACATTCACGGATATCATTAAGGTTATGGGAGAACACGGAGCATTCTGGATGTTTGGAGTCGTTTGTTTCGTCGGTTTGTTCTTCACGTTCTTCTTTGTTCCGGAAACGCAAGGGCGCAGTCTTGAAGACATTGAGAAACATCTCACAGGACTCAAAGTTCGTAGAATGAGTTCTGTAGCTAATATGAAACCAATGCCGACCGCTTGCTGATTCATCAATATAGCGAATATATTATTTATAACATTTAACGTCAGGTATATTTATTAGTGTGTACTATGTCGAATAACAGGTTACCTGCCATCCATTAAGTCAAAACTCTTACCTATTTGGCCTATACTTGATAATAATATGATGCACTTGCATTAAATGTATTACAAAATTTAAATTATTATATTACTTATACAACATTGTCTATTCTGTAAAAGTGATATCTGTGTCTGCCAAATAGGTAGGAATATATTTTTTATAAAGCATTATATTAATGATATTTATATAACAAATTAATTTCTCAGGGTCTTATTTTATATAGAATGTATAGTCTAAATTAATATGCACAAATTAAACAAATGATCGAGCTATATGGCAGTTAACCCGACAAGTAAACTTGGAATCGTGACATATTATTTTCACGTATGACCTAAAGTCATACAAGGCTTTAAAGTCCGATTCAAAGTAGTATGTGCCAAGTACCAAGGTTCCATATATAAAAAGTATTTTATTTAATTCTTAGGTGTTATAGAATAACAATTAGTTTATTGTTAACAAATAATTTATATTATATTCTATCGAAATACAATCAAACGTCAAATTAACGTACCTAACTTATTATCATTTTTAAATATACGCATTGTATCTGTTCGTAACGATTTTATATGACAGTGGAAATTTGACGTTATATTGTTAATTAAATTTGTTAACCTAGAAAATATTATTATCAAAATATTTATACTAGATTTTTTTAATCGAATCATCATTTTGAATCTCAAATATTTGGATTTGATTCAATTTTACTTTTATATATAGTCTTGTAAATACATATTTTACCATACTATTTTTTTATTGTATATTTTTTTATAATTTATTGATGTTACATATTTTATAAATGGGCCATGCTAATGAATATTTAAAAGATTGGAGACTAAAAAACTTATTTATTAGGCTTATGTGATATTAATTTGTTTTTTCTTTTGTAAATAAAAACAAATTTTATTCTTAAATAAGTATTTCATAAAAACTACAAAAACATTTTTTTTTAATATACGCCTCTATTGTTCCAAACAACTAATAATATTTGGAATTTATTTTAACAAAAAAAAGCTACATACTTAAAAGAATTTGAATAGAAATTTTTAAAAAGGGCATAAAATTAGTGCAATTAGAAATATTTATCATTTACTATTATTATTATTGTAATTACTTATATATACTCAAAACATTAGTGAGAATTTTAGTTATAAGATGGTAGTAAATTCAATGTTTATATATATATACTATATTTAAATATCTGTCGTTTAAATTCTACTCTACATGTACTTAGAACATAATTAGTTCTCACCATTAATTTATTTTTTTTAAATGCATTTATACAATTTTCAAATTAAAGCAAAACTCTCCAAAATTATTTAACATAAAATCAAATATTATTACTAAATACTACATAGCATAGCTTATTGTAAAAAGTTTTAATAGTAAAATGGTCAATTATTGTCCAATATACAGTCAATATTAGACCAATGTTTAAAGAAAATTGTACTAAACTAATGTATATAATATATAATTATTTTTCAATATTGAAAACCGTACTGTATGAGTCATACGTACTTTTATGGCAATAAAATAACTATTTTTACATGCAATAAAACATATTATGTAAAATATAAACATTCCCAAATATATAAATTATATGTTTTAAAGTATTCGTTTATTTTACTATATTTTACACTTTTCAGAAAAAATTATAAGTAGGTACCTAGGTAAGTATATTTTATAATATAACAACATAAGAACGGTAAGTAATTACCTAATAGGTACCTACATAAAAAATTCATAATATAAAAATATATACCAAAATCCTATTACTTGATTTCTGATAAAACTTATATAAGTAAACATATTACAATTTTTTGTTATAATTATATTTTTTATATTATTTATTATTATAATATTAACAAGTATATAAGTAGAATAAAGGTATATTTTTTAAAAATAAATTTAAACTTACCCATAACTTGTTCACGACAAATGGCACATGTATCACATTCTACATCCCAAGACCACATTGCAACTGCATTCCACTTCTTTAAAGTAAACATCTTTTCACTTTTTTGAGAATCATCACGATCTCCGTTTTCGTTATCCATTATTTTAATAAATTAATAATAAAATAAAATCAATGCAAACGAACACGCACTTCTGACAACTAACATAGACAACAAACATGGCCGGTGTACAATAGAGTTCTAGTGCTCGTATATAAAGAGTTGTATGCTTGTGTTTACTAGATACATCATTTCTTAGCTGAAATAACATTAAATAATTTTATTAATTTATTTAATCAATATTATATCATTTTAATGTCCTTAATTACTTCGTTATGTATATTGTCTACAGCTTGCACAACACAATAATATTTCGTAATGATATTTAATTTTAAATAATTAATTTAGGTTTTAAAAAATGGATGAAATATTACATTTTACCATTATATCAATCTAGAGCGGAAACGAGGAAATAATGTCGTGTGATTGGCCTACTTGTACCGGGAAAATGCCTATTTGCCTATTATAAATGTAATCATAATTTGGTATACCAAAACGATAATAAATGATTAGGTATAATTTATTGTAGATAGGTAATAAAATAATATACATACGAAGATTTTCAACAGTAAAATAATAAACTTACGTAATAATTGATGTAGCATTAGTTTCCAAGTTCGTGTACTCGGTACTCCCAATGACTAGCATACTTTAGCTGGTAGAAGTGAATTCAAGTTCCCTATATCTACATAAAATGGTGAATTAGAATATAAAATTAAATTAAATTTAAATAAGCATGATTTATTCTAAAAATTACTAAAATTTTTATTCTGTAATATCATACATCGTTAACAATTGGAGTAACGAAAATGAGAATTTCTTTTGGGGCTCTACCTACATCGAAAGTTAATATTATTCTATTTTTATGTTAGAAAACGAATATTTAAACAATTTTTAACATACATCAATGTTGAACTTGTATCTATTAAATATAGCAATATAGTACATATATATAACTATAAATATTATTGAAATAATCTAAAATTTTCAACTGTACTGAAAGTGTATTATATTTTTTAAAATAACAATCTAAAAGAACTGATCAAAATTGTTTATTTTTTTAATCAATTCTTTGATACATGATTCCATTCCGATATTTCGTAACCTCCGCTTTAGTACTTTTCTTTCAAATTTAAACAACCTAAATAATAATTCAAATACACACCATTTATTTATATATATAATTTTTTTTTTCAAACATTACTATCAATATTGTTTCACGAATCAATGGGTAACATTAGTAAATTTAAAACAAAAGCACTTTTTGTAAAGATTATTTTAGCGGAAGGATGTTTACATTTATATCTGACTAATACACAAATCCATTGAATATTTAACATAAATAGCATGTCTTTGTAGATAGAGCTTTTTACATATCGTATGTGTATGAATATTAACAATATGTAAATAAGTACGACATATTTTTCCAATTCACCGATCCAGAGTGTCAAACGTTGTCATATATTAACACATTGACACCACACACACCACACTCCACTCTTCAATACATATATATAATATATATTGGCAAATCCTGCTCATAAATAAACTCAAATGTCTGTTTGAGGCACAAGTGTAAGTTCAAATGTGTTAATATATAATTTATAGTTCATTAGATTAAAATTTTACAGTTAAAAAAAATGCCCTGATTTTGAATATTTAACCAAATAAAAAACCATAGCATTAAAATTTGGTCCAATAGGTTAAAGATAAACTGTTTAACACTCTTGATTTATTATATTACTTAATAAATATTAATATTAGTTATACTTTTAAAAACAAAATTATATATACATAATATTTTTTTAAAAACTTACACATATATAAATGTTTATTAAATAAAATGACTAGAATATTTCAAGTGTTAAAAAAATATACTCATTTTGTAAATATTGCGTTTAATAAAAATAACACAGCAAAAGGCGGTGCTAAAATACCCCAACATTGAAAATGATGCATTACATATTAATTAAAAATAAACGACTTGACCTGTTACTTGAAACTACATACTACAGTGTACACTAATTTTAAGTGACGCATATACCCGTCAACACAATGCACGTTTCAATATATCTATGTATGTAATGTATTGTATACATACTTAATATTATACTAGCAACAATTAAGGAATACGGTTAACATAGAATAAGTATGATAGTATGTATGTACATATATTATATTATATACGTGTATACACGTCGTGATTTTCTAGTACGTACGTAGGTATAGTATGCATGATAGTACAATTACTTTGACGGATAAACACGTCAACAAGTAACAAGTAAATCCGTTGTACATGTATAGTAAAAGCTTTAGAATATATACCTTAGTCTTATTTTGTGTAAAATGAATTGAATTGTGCAAAGGAAATATATGTATGTATGTATTGTATTATACGAAAATTAACGTATATACAAATGTATTTTTATTTAAGTATATGCATCATTTTTTTGATTTTAATATATGTAGTGTAGATTGATAAAATTGAAACGGCTCACATTTAAAAATTTAAAACTTGAACACTATAAAATATTTTTATAGAATAAAAAATAAATTTTAAAAAAAGTATACGTATTTTTAGTATAACACTTTATTTGGGTAACTATCTAAAATTCTAACTTCGATATACGATATATATTATATATAATGTTTATTTATATTTAATATTTACAACGATTTTGAGAAAAACGATTGATTTTTTTAGAGTATACCATTAATTTTTAAAAACATTTTGATACATTTTGTTGTTAAGATGAGACTGTAGCCTTAACTAAAATTACAAATTGTAGGCACTGTGAAATTTAAATTTTATGCATTTTATAACAAATGTAACAATAAATGTGTTACCAGATCCGAATTACATCAAATTTGAAATTAGAACAAAAAATAAAAGACAAGTCAGTCTATTCGATATACTTTACAATCATATTTTATAGTCTACGTAATTCTATAGCAAAATTATAAAAAATAATTCAAATATTTTGATTATCGAGTACAAGTATTAACAAATATATTTTGAATTAAAAAAATAGAATAATTATTAACATATTTAGACGATTTTTTTATTTTCAGAAATTATTTGTTAATAAGTATCCATAAGAAAAATATAAAACGCAATTATATATGTACATAATAAGTGTTTTCAGGCCCGGAATGTAATGCTTTTTGAATGAGGCCCTTTTCAATCATATATATACATATTATTATTTGGGGACCAAAAGCATTGAAATATGCGTTCATAAACATCTCGTGTATTTTATTATTATTATTAATATTATATTTATTTATAATTGTTAATTTATTTTAATTATTTTTAAAATAACCGAAATAAAATTATGAAAAATATTTTTTTTATAATTTTTATTGTCAACATTTTTAGAATACCTATATATGTAATATATTTATCATTTTGACTGCTGTTTTGAAACTATAAACCTGTGATTCTAGACTTGTTTATAACCTCTGAAATAATGTTATGTTAAATATACCTACATATCTACCCATTTTTGTATATTTTGTTTATAAACTTGTGACAAGTGGCCGGGATTCGGGATCTATGTAGATCTATAGTAGGTATTTTATAACAGTAGTGATGGATAGATATATTTATATTTATATTTTATTTAGTGATTTTTTTAGACTCAATTATTTATTAATTTTTATATAATTACGTCTTTAGTTCTTACTGACAAAACTAGTGTTAGTGAAACTAAAATACAGTAGAGCCCATGATAAGTACAGTAACGTGAGTACAGTCAATCTTCGAGTTAACGAATTCATAGATATGCAAGTACTTTTTAAATTTAAATACATAATTAAGGTACTTTGACTTCTATGGTATTATCATATAAACATGCATCATAAGAAAATTATTGGACGATTTTCGTTTAACACGAAAAACTTTAGAACGAATCAACCGTGAAATTCGAAGACTGATTGTGTTGTTATTAATATAAACTAATATGTTTGTTAAATTTGTAATGTATGTAAAAATAAAAATAAAAACAAAAAATAACTTTTATTATATTTATATATAATTTAAAATATTATCACTTTTAAATAAATCTAATACACATTAGTTAATAAAAATAATAGGTATAGACTTACGTAAAAAAAAAACTGTTAAATTCGTAAGATTATCGTTCATAGCTTTGGAATATAACTGAAAAATAACATTAGATTGCTTACATTAATTATAATATCATATATGTAATGTAATGTATTATACATATACATGTAATTAATGTATTATAATTATATAAATACTAAATTAATTATTTTTGAATTGACCGATATAACCTTTCATATATACATTCTTTTTTCCATAAGCATGTTTCTAGGTATATTTGTTTCAAATACCTATATTATCACTATTATATTAACATATATTTTACACATAAATCAATTAATTATTATTAGTACAGAACTAAAAGCCTATTATAGGTATTATATTCTTGAAAAATCAGAAAACAATATTAAATATTAATATTGTTTTAAAAATAACTAACGTAATTGTAAAATAAATAATAAACGTTGATTGTTAAGTTAAATATAATAGATACATATTATATATATATATATATATTAAATAACCTTATTATATTTATCAGATTTGGTTAACATTTACAACACATTGCTTTCAAAATGAATACGTACAGTTACAGTTACAGTTACAGTTAAAATTACATAATATTATAATACATTAAAATTGAAACAAATATCTTAAATATTGCAACTAATTAGAATTTTATTTTTACAGCCTTCAATAAGTATCATAGTTAGTTTTCACGAACATACGAGTACCTACACGTAATATATTATTATATTATACATATAATGTATCATATATTGTAATATAATACATACAGCGAATCTATCAAACTATCATTTGGAATTTGTTAGTTTATCATGGATCATTATTGCTTCGTTATCTTAATTTATTACATCATAATATATTATGAAAATCAGTGGCATAATTCAAATAAATATTAACTAAAAATCTCCAGGTCTTTACTTAACATTTGTATCAACAATCTATTTTGTACGCCATCACAGAACCCTGGCAATTATTATTTATTTTTAACTTTAACAGAAAAATGATACATTTGGGTGAGGTCCTATGCTGTCGCACAAATCACTAATCACTTATGTTATATGTTACTCTATTTGATTTAATAATGCACTGCATTATTAAATGATATAGCGTAATCCCAGATAAAGACATTTCAGTTAATAAGTTGAAAAAGCTGCATTGCATTGTACATATATATTATTTTATAAGTAAGTAATTTGTTTTCTATGCTACCACCGATACATAATACATAAATATTTTATAGCAACGATATGTATTTTAAATATATTTTATTTATATTATTATAACATACACAAATATATTGTTATTTATTTATATATAAATAAAATAAGGTTATTTATTCTGACATGAAATAATCTAAATTGTCTATTAAACTATATATGTAATTGTAGATATTAATTCAAGTTTTCATTGTATATATTTGTAAATAATATATAAAATAAAAACGATTATTACAAATAGGTAAGTAGGTACCTATTTAATATTATATCATATTTTTACTAAAAAATCTCACTTTCAATATTTTCATTGAATTAATCCAAATTTAAATATAATTTAATAGTAATTGTCTTTTGTGTCCATTTTCAAATACTGCTATCAAATATATTTGGAAACTGTCTTTTCTCATAGTAATTTATAATTATATTTATAATTAATTTCAAATAAATTATCAATAATAAGTAAATATATCACTTTCTATTTCGAAATCTAACCGACCGAACGTGTATCTATATAAAAAATATAAAAACTATGCCGTAAGATAAACTAAGCAATTGTTTTTATTACTTTGTGGACTAAAAACTATAAGTATGTTACTAATTATCCTGAAAGCAGGGGTAAAATAAATATACAAATATATTTACTGGATTAATTCACTGAATTAATAAATAAGTAGTAAACCTACCATTTGATTTATTATACTCGTATGTTATGTAACATATGTAGACTTACTACTCTTATAATATAATGTATTATGGTTATCATACGTCCAGGCTTTTTCAAAGCTCAATTATTATTTGTTTAATCTATAAATTTTATAAATTTCCATTTTTTGCTCCCCATATATTTAATTTTATTATATGTGTATTTTACATAATAGAGAAAATAAAGCTTCAAGCAAATCATTTCAAATACATATTTAAAGCTTCATTTTCAATGTAAAAAAGTCATATCTCTGAAGAAGGAAATGCAAATAACAACTATGGCAAATATTTAGCCAACGCGAACGAAGGTACGAGTAATATGTATGTAAATGTTTCTTACTTTTAATTCACCTGCATAGTATAGTATTTCTAAATACATAGAAACAAAATGATAATAAATTAATTGTTCGGTTGAAGATTTTCGGTTTTTGTGTTGAAATTGCAGCTATCGGTAGTATCTTCTTACAATTAAAACGATGCTTCGACGAGGTAAGTCCCGTCCATCCCCGCTCCAGTTTGATTACTTTGCACTGCCGATGTAGCAGGAATGTACTTCCCGCAAGCCTGCTAACATGACAATCATTCAAACATGTTATTATTACAAACTATCACTTTAATTATTCACACACCAATTTTATAAATTGGTTTCATTATTTAAGATGATAGAATAAAGAAGAAGAACAAAGAATCATTTGAAATATAGAAAAAAATACAAACTACGTATATTATTTTTAAAAACATACTACATTAAATACATATTACATATCAGATATAATCAAAATAATCATTTATAAATATAATATACGTTGTTTGTAATAGAAAAATATGTGCAAAAATTAAAAATAACAGTGATGTTTTAAAAAAATCATATTGTTTTATAAATATTTATTGGCTATAACGAAATCTATAATCGAAATATAAATATGCAGTGTAATATTTATTACAATGTCAATATTTTAATTCATGTATACAAGCTGTTCCAAAAAAAGTATACTAATAGTTTCATTAACACTTATTAATGAAAAATACGTTTATTTAATAAACCAAATATTTTATGCATTATATACTATGATGGGGATATTTCCACGTAAAATAATATAGAGGTAACATCCTTTACTATGAAAATCTGATATGGTGACGTCTAGCCTCGACCTATTTGACGTGGAATGAGTCTTTTATAAATGAAATCATATTACACTTTATTCGATTGTCGTAATAAACCGAAATCACATTTTCGTTAATAGAATTATTATTTATATATATTATATATAAGATATATTACATGTTAAAATTGTAAATATTTAGAAATATTTAACATTTTCAACATGGTTTAAATTATTAAGTACCTGTTATCAATGCAGTAAATAAATAAAATCCAAAAATACTTAGGCAGGTGGTTTTTTTTCGACGTAAAGCGATGTTGTACAGTGTGACAGTGATGCGAAATACTCAGCGGTGCTACTATATGTATCTATTCAGAATTTACATATAGGTACATATATTATATACAGTACCCTTCAAAAAGATTAAACAGTCAAAGCCAAGTCATATTTTAATGTTATTAAATAAATAAATAATAGTGTACGTAGATATTATAAAAATGTAATATTCTCTGATATAGTTACTTGTAAAAAGTAATGATTTTATAACCCACAGTTATGTTTAGTTAATTTATAGACGATCGGCCAATGGGTGGTACATTTTTATTAATATATTGTCAGGTATTGCATATAATAATATAATATAAAAGGTGTATCTTGATTGATAAAACAGTGTAAGTAAGAAAAGAGAAACGGTAGAATAGTCACCTGAGAAATGAGAGAGAGAGTAGGTAGGTAGGTACGTTTACGACAGTTGTCGGAGTTCTCTAATCATCCCTAATCCGTACCTGATATCGTTGAGTACAGCAGAAGCTTCCGTTGCAACACGACTGAAATATACCACCGACATGACTATGAGCTGAATGTGCCGGACTTGCCATTGGTGAAGGAGATCCAGGTCTCTTTGGTTGACCGTTATACGATACTTCCATCTCGACAAACTCGCGGTCCTGGATGACAGCATCATTCCACGAGTTAGTAGCTACTCCCTGCTTTCACCACCATTGCATGTCAACAAATTCAAACTATTACTTATGTGTGTCTCGTGTTGATTCCGCCTTCACCTCCGCCTCCACCTCCGCCATTCTCTAAATAAATACTGCTACTAATGTAAATTACGTAAAATGCCACTTTTAAAACTTTACTAAATAAATTTCAGTTTAAGAAACACTGGTCTATTAATTATATACTCGATAAAGCCAGACATGTAAGTGGCTGTAAAATTAATTACACGACTTCAAAATTTGCAATTTTTTTTCGAGGCAGAGGATTCAATATAAACATAAAAAATTGATTCGACTGATTGCCTATTTTCATATGAAGTGAACTAGAACAAAATTACAAAATAAAGTTTCAGATGAAATTAGGCTACCAAACGAAATAAAAAAATAAATAAAAATATTACCCTAATCAAAATTACAATGTTCTAAGTTGCTATCTTTGCTATCTTTGGCTTCTTCACAGTCAATTTAAACTAATAATTAAATATATGTATGTAGTTTGAAAAATGTCTCTCAACGGTTATTTGTTTTCTTATTTAGTTCTAGAAAATATAAATAAAATAAATTAGGGGTCATACAAATCAATTATATTTTACATAGTTGAAAAGTTTGTTTGCCACTGATTTAATCTGACAGTTGGACATTACCGGGTTGTTTTACAAAAATCAATCGAAATTATAACAACTTTAAAATATATAAGTAAACATGTTATAATATCGAACAATGCACTTTTCAGAAGCCAAAATGACTAAATCCAATTATTAATGTTTTATAAACAGATGTGTACATGTTTATCAATTTATTGGCAACGATGTGAAAAGTTTGTGCTCAGATACTAAAATTAGCTAGTTGACAAAAAGTGGAATTAATCACATTGACAATATCGAGTTTATTATCAATTGAAAACCGATTTCAACTAACAAAAACTATTCAAAATAAATTAAATCGACATTTTAAACAACACGACAAATTTTAAAATTTTAAGTAAATTACATAATGAATACATTTTCAAAATTGGGAGCTGCGAGATCCCAATGCAATTATCCTAATTAAGTTGCAGAATTTATGGGCTATTTTTACACAGTCATACAATTAATAATAGTGCCCAATGAAACCTACTATATAGTACCTATGTACGTATGTTATATACGAGTACACCATTATTTCATCTTTGACCTTTAAATGATGCATGTTATAGATTTTCCATCTAAAATTAAATTCACAATCATTTAATCAAAAGTCAATACATTATTGTTATTATTTACGTTATAACTATACATAAGCAATTGTATATTATTATAATGTACAGTCATTTTGCAAATCAATTTTTCCTATATAATATATATAATAAGTATAAGTATTTTTAGAATAATTTTCACGTGTATGATTTCGTGAATAGGATATTTTCTATTGAATAGGAAAAATCAGGTGTCGATAATTAAAAATGTATTTTATTCTATAAAAATACTTGTGATATCTAAGCTGTACATTTTTATTAAATATATTTTTTTCAATTAATCGATATATATTTTTTACGATATTTTCTTCTATTGAATAGGAAAAATCAGGTGTCGATCATTAAAAATGTATTATATTCTATAAAAATACTTGTGCTATCTAAGCTGTACATTTTTATAATTTTTTTTTTTTTTTAAATTAATCGACATATATTTCTTATGTATATTCGAACTTACTCCGACAAATATGCACCGATTCGAACGATTTTTGTTTGTTTGAAAGAGTATACCCCCGAGGTAGTAGCATTTAATTTTTTTCAGAATCTGACCATGGACTTCTAAGATACGTCACACAAAAGGGAAAAAATAAAAAACTTAAAAAACTACTGAAAAGTATGTAATAATTAAATTTAACAGTTTTTGAAGTAGAAAAAAAACCGACTTAAAAAACTATCAAATTAAATTATTATATCCTTTTCAGTGTTTTTTAAAAGTGTTTTATATATTGTCTAAATACCGAACGACCGTAATATTTTGAAATCTGACAGAATACACATGTCTATGTATTATAAACACTATTTCATCAAATCATTCAAATAAAATTAATCGTAAAATAGAATTATCAAAACAATCAATCTAATGTAATCAGGTATGACGTGAATCAGCTCATTATAAACTGATCCCCCCCCTCTTTCCTCCAATCAAATTAAAATTTAATCATAAATAACTGTATTAACATTTGAAAAGTTGTGAATTGAACGATCCGACAATTCACAAGTTGCAAGTTAACCTTTAAATTTAGCATAAAGTTTATTAAGTTAATTTTTTTTTATTGATCTCTTTATGAATGAATTATGTATTCATTATATATTTTAACTTGTATTGTATTGTATTGTAATGTATAATCAAAACGAAATGGAAAAAATATTTTATTATTTATTCGAATAAAATTTAAATAATTTGGTTTTAAAATTTCTCAACAATATTAATTAGTTTATTATTTCAGCATTCATGTCAAGTAAAGTATTTGTAAAACAGCGTTGACAAGGATTATAGATTTTTTTGTTATCTACACAAGATATCTAAATTAGGTTTCTTTCATTGAATAAAGTAAAATATTTTATCCTTTCGAAAAATGAATAAATATACGTACAAATACAGATTTTATATCATGATACTCTTATCGTATAAAAGTATTAGGAAATTATAGAGTTCAAACGTTATATACATAAGTATAATCCTATAAAGAGATATATTTGGATTATTATAAGCTACTTATGTTACTGTATATATCGTACCATACACTACATTCATATTACTTTTAAATCTCACTTTTATAAATAATAATCATTTTATTTTCATAGATATGGAGGTCAAAATAAAAGGTCAGACAATTTGTTTGAAAATGAATTGTACCTTCTTACTATTTAATACAATATATATTTAAGAGTATCGAAATATAATAAAATAAATTATACGTATTCATGGGCGCCGGCAGAATTTCTTCCAGGGGGGTGCATCTGGATATATAAAAATAAATTACATATAAAATAATTTAAAAAAAAAATTTTTTAAATAATAATTTTGTAATAATAAACTTGTATTGCATTTAACATGACTAAAAAAAAAAAGGTTTTCAGTTTTTATTTTTCCTTATCTAACTTTATCTAAATTTATAAAATTACAGAGTGAACTAGACGCGATCAAAAATGAAAAATTGTGTTTCTTAATTTTTTTAGTTTTTTCTTTTTTGCCAGGGAGGTGCAAGAGCACCTCCTTGCACCCCCCTCCCGGTGCCCATGTACGTATTATAACTAATATTAAAGACATCATTTATTTAAGTTTAAAAAAGAAATGATGTCTTTTATGCATTCAGTTCACAACAATAAAAACTCACTCGTTATAACGAATATAACCCAATACTACGTAACTACTGACTCATACATTATAAAAATTCGTTATAACGATTTAGGCACAATCAATGTATGTAAAATATTGACAGTAAATATTAATCGAGTATTCAGTCTTTTACAAGGTGATTAAAAAGTAAGGAACATTGATTTTATTATTTTTTTATAAAATTTTCGTTCACGCTAACAAATTATATTATATTTTCTAAAAATTGCTTCAAAACACTTATTCATATCTCACTTATATAATACATCGTATCTCTGAATAATGAAGGAAAAAAAGATATAATTTTAGACTGTACAATCAACGTTGTTTACTTTGTAATCATCCTGTATGTAAATCAATCTACAGTGAAATTAATCATGCCTTGCATTTGTGTTCTTCCCAATACCTTTATACCTGCAACTATTGTTATTTATATAAAAAAATACTCTGGAAAATTAATAATCAAAGAGAAAAGATTAAAAAAATATTCCCTATACAGCCCCTCCCCAATCGTTTGCATAATATATATAATAAAATAGCATCGATTATTATTTTTACAGAGTTATACCAAATTGTATTAAATATCCTTAATACCATGTACTATGGCGAACTGAAATTTATAAAAATATCAGTATGAAATATTATATATGTAGATATGTAAAATAAAATGTAAATGAAAAAGGAAATAGAAATAAAATAAAATTGCAGATAAAAAAGTAAAATAAGTTAATACATATATGTATTTAAAAATAAATGTTATAATGTCCATAAATGTAGTTTATTAAATAAAACTAATTGTGAACAGAAAAAGTTGTTTTAAAAAAATATATACGTAATTAAATAATAAATATCGTTAGTATCGAGAAAATTAAAATTTTGAACCTAGACACAATTTGAATTTTCTCATATTGGAACAGAAAAATAAAATATATGGAAATATTATTTATAATATTTTATTTTCCTGAAACTAAAAACTAAAAGCATGCAATAATTAATATAATTTTGGTGTTTCCATGCTCACTCTAGTGTGATTATTATTTTCATAAAATGAAAAACCGACACTGATAAGATAATTAAAGCCAATAATAATTATATAATAATAGTAATAGAGAAATACTTTTTGGTGTTTTTTTTTACGCACGTTATGGAACAAAACAATAATCATTGACGACAAAACATGCTTAAAACAAAAAGAAATATCTGACCGTCGTTTTTTCTAAACATCTAAGCAAATGATGATGCTGCAATTCGAATATGTCTTCTTCTCTGTAGCTATCGTCAAGTTCGATACCAGACTCTTGAGCTGCGAGTCTGGCCTCGGCAGCTTTCTTCTTGCTGGCAAACGCTGCCCCTGAAGAAGCTTTCGCGATTCGAATACGAGCTAACCGAGCTTTCTGTAAATATAAAACATTACATACAATCATTACCTATCTATAAACAATACATAACATATGTTTGCAATAATTACATACATACATACGTTACAAAATAGATTATTATAAATATTATTTACTATCTCATTTTCGATTTAAAATAATTATATTATTTTTCATAAAATAAAGTCACATATTAGAAAAAATAAAATAAAGTAAATGAATGATATGTATTGGGAAAGATATATAAAATGAATCAATTGTTTTTCTCGAGAAACATAATGTATGATAGTAGGTAAACAAATAATCTATTTTGAGATGAAAACATCACATGTGCCTGCGTATATATTTTACATGTGTGTGTGTGTGTGTGTATGTGTAGTATAGTATAGTATAGTATAGTATGTAGTTACCCTCTGGGCTTTTCGTTTGTCAGCTCGTTGGTTTTGGTGGTAGATCCTGCTGAAATTAGAGACAATAACGGGCACAGGAAGAGCGATGACGAGTACTCCGCTAAGAGAGCAAACACCACCGACAATCTTCCCGGCGATTGTCTCGGGCACCATGTCTCCGTAACCGAGTGTGGTCATCGTCACGATAGTGTACCAAAAAGCTGCGGGAATTGAGGTGAAGTTAGTCCCTTCCACGTTCTTCTCCGCATAGAACATGACAGTCGCGAATATGATGATAGCCATCGCGAGAGAGAATACGAGAAAGCCGAGCTCGCTTGCGCACGACTTGAGTGTGTAGCCGAGGATCCGCAATCCCTGCGAATGCCGCGAGAACTTGAAGATTCTGAAAACGCGAAACACCCGGAGCGTAACGAACGCTCCGGATACGTCGTCGTTATCTGTAATACCTAGCCCGATGTAGTATGGTAGAATAGCAACCACGTCTATGATACTCATTACGCTTCGCACGAATTTACACCTGTCTGGCGCGGCAAACAACCTTAACAAATATTCCGCGGTGAAGATCATGACGCACGCAGTGTCCAGACAGAAGAAGACTATCTTGTAGCGTTCACCGCAAGGTAATGTGCCCGCTTTGCCCGGTCGGTGGCCGCATGGGACTGTCTCAACCACGTTAGCCATCACGGAAACAGCAATGAAGAAACCAGTCACGTAATAAAACACAAGCGCCGCTGTTGACGTGTGCGGATTCTCGAATGCCCGCCACATCTTCTGGCGTATGTTGGTCAATTGCTGCAGATTCTGATCACCATTCTCTGACAATTTATCATCCATCAGTCGCTCCGCGTTTTCACGTTTTCTGTCGCGGTAATCCTCGTAACAGCAGTCCCCGATTACGTCGGGCATTATCCCGAAGAACGCCAACTCCTCGTCGTAGCTTGTGAGACACTCGTGTTTAGGATAGTGCAACTTGCCCGTTCTATAATAGTTAAGAATGTGGCGGAACACGTCCGGATCGCGGTCGAAGAAGTATTCCTTGCAGTCCTCGTCGTAGAAGAACTCGCGCTCGTTGGAGCCGAGCAAGGTATCCGGGTACTTCTCGAGCGTATTTCGCCACGTTTCGAATCTCCGGCCCGAGACATTGATGAGCATCTTCTCGTCGTCGGCACGCCGCCTGTCCTTGGGTATCGGGGGCGGCGGCAGCGGGTTCGTAGCAATCGGAACCCATCCGATGGCCGCCGCCCGGGCAAATGGCAGCCAAGCGGCGACCGAAGCCATGCTGTGGGGCGGAATGTTTCGGGGCCCTCTCTATTCGCCACTTCTAGCGATCACACGACCACTACTCCATTCCCGCCGCGACACTCACTGACTCATGGATTCACGGCCACGGCCACCGCCACTAACACCGTTACCGACACCGACACCGACAATGTGTTACTTTTAACGTGACACAACACTGAAGCACCACCGTCTAAAGAGTTTGTCAGCTGTTTCACTTCAGACATTACTAGCTCTCTACACGGAAGCCTGGTCTCTGTGCTCTGTGCTCTGCACTCACTGTTCTATTACACGCATGCGTATTATTATAACACGCATGCGCTATACTACTCTAGCGTCGCGACGGACACGTCTGCTTGACGTCTGATTCGGTCGCGCATCTACGTCACGCGTCTCTGCACGACAAACATTTCTAACTTCACACGATACACAACATCACGTTTATTTACTATTTATAAAAACATGTATTTCAAATCATCACAATACTATTTTTACATTTTTTCTATTATTAATAATTCACGCAAACACGATTTCAAAACTATCAACAACAATAAAACAAAAAAATTATTCACAACTTATATTTATTCATATCACGAAATACTAGTTTATTATTTATAAAAATAACTTTATTTTATCTCATCATAATGTCACAGTATTAAATTTTCCACTCAATTAATTTATCCGTAAATTTTATTATTAGCAACATTTCAATACGCAAAATAAGAACTAACCAGTGGTTCTAAACAAACATTAGTATATAAATAGATACAAAAGCATCGTTAATAGAGTACTTATCTTACAATTTAAACTCAAATGAATATAATATTAGTATTTATTTAACTCATATATGTACTCGTATTTGAATTACGTGTATATGATTTGCTTATACCGGCAATATTCGGTCGCCAGAGCCTCATTAGTTCCAAACGGGCCACACCGCGTGAAGGAGAGGTTGACATTTGAGTGAAAGAGGCTTTTTGAGTCGCTTTATCACTCCATTAGTAACCCATCAATGTATGTACATATCAGTTTAAAAGTAAATTGTTTTGAACCTCTGACAAGCGTACACACACGCACACACACACACACTATTAGATATTTGACACGAGTGACGTCACAATTGCGCTAGAACATTTGCCGCGTGGTACAATAACGACGCTATCGACGCTAGCTATGTATGTTACATATGCGCACGCTTCACGTCGCATATTATACCACCCACATAGCAAAAGCACCGTATGTCTGTTTATTCTAGGTATATATATTTCTGTACGTTTATTACTAAAAAGTCTAATGTATTCGTACGTTACGTACGTATATTATTTCGTACTCTAATGTTGTGTTGATTTCTTTTATATATGTTCTATAGATACTTAAACTTAACCTAGACAGAAATAACGTCTCAAATTGGCCTACATTTTAATGCATATGTTTATATCAGAATCACACATATGGGGGCGTTCAAAATACGTTTTTATCATTCAGATTTCTACAAGATTACTTTATTTTTGCTGATTTCGAGGCGAGAAAAATGATTTTATTAAATTCTAATTGAACGCGCACCACCCGTTGGGAAACACTGCTTTATTTAATTAGTTAATTAACAAAGGATTGAAGGTGTTATAACATAACTTGGGCATAAAATAGACAACAATAATTACTAGTAATTCTATTTTTAAACGTTTATTTATTAAGGAATCTATTTTAATATTTCGCCATTGTTTATCAGTTTAAATACGACGGATTTTATTGATGAAAATACAAATAAACTAATGAAATTCAGTTTTGTTTATACTACTGTTTTAACGGGAATTTGGATTTGGCAAAAACCATAGAATATATTATTCTCGTAGTTAATGTTATTTTATTTATTTGAAAAATATTCTAGAATTTTGATTTGCATCGCAATTTCTAAGTACCTTCACTTCTAGTTGAATCATTTAAAGGAAAATTATGTAAATATTTAAAATAAAACAATCGATTTTATGAGATGCGATATGAAAGGGTTAAAACTGTATTATACATGAACGGAGTTAATAGGTCAAGAAATTATTGATTTTCTTCAAACCACACATTTTACAGGTTCGCAGGCAATTTATCAGGTTTTACACCAACACAACCACATTATATTACAGTAATATACTTATTATTGTTTAATCATATACTTATGATTTCATTTGAAATATTTAATTTTTATGTAGTTTAAATCATGTAAATTAATATTTTCACATATGCAATATTATAAATAAAATTGTACTTACTACTGCATGTATTGAATAAAAGGATAAAGGGATGGATAAAAAATAAATAATGTATTGTAATGTATTTTGATAATGTTGTTGCAATAAACAATAAATGCAATTATTGTTATATGATAGTGAAGAACAGCAGAAACATATGTTTATACTTCTTAAATATTTTTTATTCTTTCTAATAAATAAAATTACAAAATATGTACGAAATAAAATAATATGTGATTATGTACTTTGAATTTATGCAATTTTAGTCCAGACGATGATTTTTTTCTCGTGATATACAAAAACTACGTTTTTTTTAATAATATAATGGAATGTGCAAAACAAAAATACTTTTTTGAAAAACGTATAACAATTTCTAATATAAAAAATACGCCCGAAATAGTTGATATTTAGAATAGTTTCTTTTATTTTGGTGATAATGAATCAGACAATTAAAAAACTGCGTGTGTAAAATATTTTGCTATGAGTAAAATAAGAAAATAGCGAAAAATAATATTTTCCATAAATAAATTTTCGTTTACAGGTACTGTATAAAAATAAATTATACATTTTATTTAATTTTGAAACATTTTGAGAAAAGCGTCTTTATAGAAACTGTAAAATTCACTATGAAAAATATCATTTCCCATACTCTTTATGTATCATTTGTTATCTTATAAAGGGTGACAATTCAAGCAATATTTTATAAATACATTCAACAAGAACCTGATCAAATCTAATAAAAATTAGTTTATAAAAATACTCAACATTTGGTACAACCAGAATTATTACAACTAATTTATTACTTTAATGTACTTTGTTTAATTGCTGCATGTCATATCTCTCTATGTATTGTATGATATATGTATATATAATATAATATAATATAATATAATATAACGTCGTTCTGGTTACACCAATTGGAATTATATATGTTTGTTTGTGTGTATGTAGGTATCATATGTAGGTATGGAATGTTCTTTCTTCTATATAATATGGGACCTATTCTTTTATACTTATTATTTTATCCAGTTAAACATAGAGTATTGATTGAAATATAATACATTCATTTAATAATTGTATGTAAATAAATTAATCTAATGACTAGAGGAATCATCTTCTATAATTAATAATAAATAAATAAATTAACTAACAAATATGTACTCGAACTTGTAACATGACTAGATTCTTTTTAATTTGGTTCATTGTGAAATATTTTAATCATGTATGTACATATTTCATTTTTATAACTAAAATGTCAGATTTTTCTATAATTTACTTATTGTCAATTTACAGTAAACATAAATGGCCAGAGTCGTACTTATCAATAGGCACTAGAACTAGCTATCATATCTAACTTTTTAAATAATATTTTTCGTCTTACAGGATAGGCCTATTATAGAATTAGATCAACGAACTCAATGGAAGTATCAACCGATTTTTATACTTTATTTTAATGTGAATATAGATTTCCTCGAAATGCACACAAAAATTTGGAATTTTAGATTTCGTTAAGAGTATGTTTTTTATATAGAAAATGTTGTTGACTAAAATCAAATCCGACCACCTGTTCAAAAGTTACAGCCAATACAGTTCCGCGGTTTGAAAATTTCAACTTTTCATATATCTAAAATAAAAAATATGAGGAAAGGGGGGGTCGTGTTGATTTCCTATCTCAAAATGTCTAAGTACGACTTTGAATATATGTCATTCTGATATTTTAGATCGTTCCTTAAATTATCGAATAGGAAACAGTTAATAATATTTAAATTTATTTAGTTTAGGAACCTGAAAATTATAATATCCATATGTTCGTTAAATACATTCAAACTAAGACAAATAAATCCATAAAATCTATACTTTTTAAACATAGACACGTTTTTTAATTTGCTGAGAAATATATAAAAATTTATACGTTCTTAAAAAGTACTGAAATTAATTTTAAAGATGGCTTAGTCATACTGGCAACTGAACAACTAATATATTATGAAATTATTATTTTAGTATACTAGACTGACATTTTAGTATGTATAAAAATATTAATCGGGTTAATTTAAAAAAAAATCAGAACAATTTTCCTGTTATTGTAATTAGGTATATCTGAAATATTTTAAATACCAGACATTTGTATTTACTGTATTTTCTTCATTCCAGTTTTCTAATTTGTTTAACAAATTCAGTTCTTGATGAAAAATTGAAGAAAACTTTGTTCAACCTAAAGACAAATACCTGAAAACAGAAAAAAGTGTACTTTTTTTTAAATTAACCTACCCTATGTACATTCATGAACATATAAGTCGTTCAAAGGTCAAAGCAACTAAGTCCACTATAAAAAAAATATTGAATAATTTTGACAATACGTGAACTTGGTTACATTGACATCTGAGTGACAAATATATAATTCTGACTTTAGAAGTCAAGTAAATAAATTATATTAAAACACATGGCATTTTTTATATCACCCTATGAAACATACAACACCTAGCCCTCGATATATGCGACAGATTGGTTCTGCAAAAAAGATACTAATTTTGTTCAATGAAAAATTCGAGAGTTAGGTGCCTTTTATAACAAACCTTTTCAATGTTATGTTTTTTTTTCTATTTGTGACATAAAAGGTAGGTACAGTTTAATAGCAAATATTCGGTGGGGTAACCAGTATACAATTTAAATAACCCTCCTCCCTAAAAATAAATAAAATTATAACTTTGACTATAATTTGTATAAGTGCTAGAATAATATTCTGGTTACACCACTGGAAATATTTTAATTTTATTTCGCTAAAAACTAAACACTAAACTATATATATTTATATATAAAGCACATAAGATGGTTTTGAAAAGTCATATTTTCGTATAAAATTAAAAATGACTAGATTTTTAAATTACTAAAAATTAGAACACATAATACTTAAGCAACGACATAAATTAATTTTATAAATAAATATACAAATATTTCATAATTCTTTGGTTTTCATATGGATATGATAATATTTCTAATATTATAATCAGACAAAAATGTAACATAATAATTTAAGTAAAGATTGTCCAAAACCATCTAAGTTAAGAGTGCAAAAAACTACAAACCGATTTAAACAATTGCTTTTTTAATATAAATGTCTTTTTGGAATGATGAAAAAAAATGTGTTAAATAAAATAAATATGCATCTATACATACATATACATAAAGTGATATCAACCACTATATTAATCTATACTGTCTTAACTTTTCATATTACACACTGAAATTTAATTAACAACAGAAAAAGCGTGATCAATAAATTTTTAACCCGTCAAACGCCTTACAACAAACACACTATTGATTTCACTTGATTATTGCTTCAAATAGCATGTTTACATTATTTTATACAGTCAAACAAAAAAATAACGAACATTGATTCTACAACCGAAAATAACAAAATTATGACAAATAGTTAACATGTTTCTGTCAAATCAATATTCTTTAGTACTTTTTATTCATCCTGTATATCATAACGTCCAAAGTCCATTTTGTATTGTTTTCTGTCTAATCTATGTGCAGTTTTGTTTATATAATATTTATTTGTATTATCTATAACTACTGAAAAATAGTTTAAACATTACTTTCTAATACGACCATATATAGGTATGTTCGAATTCGAGATTTTCGTGGAAATATCCATTTTAACCTCTCCTGAGTTAATCTGTCTTTATTTGGTCTTTATTTCATATATGTATACGTATATGAAAGTATAAATAAAATTAAAAAATAACTAGATACATAATTTGTTTTAATAAAGGTATTATTTTTAAAAATGAATTAACTTGACATGTGTATTGATTAGGTATAAATTATATTTAAAGTAATAATTAAATAATTTGATTGTCATTTTTCACTTTGTTGATCCACACACAAAATAAGAATGTTACAAACTTTAACGTCATTTTGATCACGCTTTAAACTGTTGTTAATAACAATTTTCCAATTTTTAAATCTGGAAAATACATAATATTATTGCACATTACAAATCTACTAAATCATTTCCTATTTTTTTTCATAAACAGCATTCTAAAATCTGAAAAATACATATTATCAATGGTCCAACAAAAAATTTTTGTTTTTAGAAAGTTGTCATATTATATTATATATTATATGAAAAAAATTAAAAATAAATTATTTAAAATATGTGTCAATTAAAATACCTATATAAGTAACTCATGTATTTTTACAATTTCATTTCAATAATTTAGAAATACGATAATTTTTAATAAATATATCTGACATAATTAAAATCATTTGATACAAACGTAATAAAAGCATTTTTTTCTCGTATATTCAGGGACGAACTCACCATAGTTTACAATAAATTTGGCCTAAAAGATACAAGTTTGTGAAAACACTATCAAGTTTATTATAATTTTGAAAACATTACTAATTCGGTTAGTTTCTCGCCCCTGAATTGTTTTTAATAAATATTTACATTATTATATGTATTATATTATATTGTCATCGTTTATATATTCTCTATAACATATAAAATATTGAAATGATATATTTATTAAAAAGTATCGTTATAAGAAAGATACAAATGAATTCACAACTGATACCTATATGTAATGTAAATTACAAGAGTTTTTGAGATAATTAAAAAATAAATACACCATGCAATCAATCAGTATATGATATCAGTTATGAATATGATGTGACTCTATCATATTATGACAACTTATGATGTGTTTATAATTTTACCTCCAAGTAAGGCATTGCAACTTCTATATATCAACAACATCTCTTACGATTAGAGTTTTGTTCAAGCCATCAATACTTGACAATGTGTGCTAAAACGGTATTAATGGTTCATTTAGTTTAAAACTTATGTTCGTGTCAAATCACAACACTGTATTTTATTCTACCTTCACTTCACTGCAGAAATTCAACCGGTAGGACAACACTGATATCGATTATATTATATTTATAATACATATGTATATAGTTGTCCCTTCTCCGTCCTGTCCTCCCCCCCCCACCTTCCGTATCATCGCCATCTCATTGGCGTTCTTCTCTTACCTATATTATACTAGGTATGTATTATATTAAGAATTGTAAGTTGCTTTTCCATCAGAAAATGAATAAAGTTAAGAGCGATGTCCGCGTATCGTACAAGTTCTAAAACACTTATGTACTTACTTTACTTTACTTTACTACACACCATTTATATTTATATCAATCATAACTTTATCAAATCCAAGTCACGGGATAACCTTAAGTCACTTTCACAAATTACAGAAGCAGTAGATGGCGATCCCTGAGGACCGTACCTCCTCCTGCGGCTTGGAGCTGTCACAAGACCCTGTGTTCGTGGGCATGTTCGACTTCCTGTTCATCAAACTTCATATCAGAATCAACATCCTGGTCCAGATCATGATCTTGATCCGGATCATCGTGTTCCATCCCGCTACTTCCGGGTGACAGTTGTTGCTGTAACGATTGACCCGCGTTTTTGGGATCTTCGTCTTTCCATTTATCCATAGATCTCCTTCGTGCATTCATGAAGAAGTTACCCACAGTTGTCGGTTCTAATCCGAGCTGTCTGGCGATTGTTACTTGCATCTCTTTAGACGGCCGTTTAGTTTCCTAAACACGTAAATGTATTATTATATTGTATGTGTATATATTATATTATCATTTAGGTACATACTTTAAAAATAGCTTGCAGAGTACGACGCTGCAGGTCTGTAAAAACAAGTCGAGGCTTCTTGGGCGTAGGGAGGTGGTCTTGCTGACTCGTCGGTTCTTCTTTCCTCTTGCAACCTACAAAACAGGGAACTGCTTCATAAAACCAATTATAATATAATATATGTTGAAAATACATTGACAAAGTGACTAACTGCATCCATATAAATGTATGTATTATTAATCTGACAATGAGTTAGTCACTTTGACGTATTAATTAACTTGTTAAAGATGTCATACTCACTGCCTCGCTGAGGTATCTGAGCAGCTATAAAAGAAAATAAATTTAAAATTAGTTACAATTAATATAAGTGATATGTTTTACCTATTGTTTCCATTTGGTCTTCATTTCTTTGTAAATATCTGGAATCTAACCAACCCCAGTCATTAAAATATATTAGTAATGCTTGTTTGTGTTAATATAAATGAAAACATTAGGTAAGCATTTATAATAAATAAATATTAGTTTGTTAATTATAAATTATATTTAATTAAGTATTTTACATAAAAATGATATAAGGCGCTAACATTAAACTCGAAAACAGATGCATCCCGAAACCCACAAGACAAATTAAAACAATTTAAACCAGTGTCTTTACACTGATCTAACATTTATTTAATTACCTATATGGGTACATACGAGTACCTACAACGTACATTAAATGAAAGGTGAGCTTTGAAAAACAATCCATGCATTCATACATTTCTATTAAAATAATGGGGAGGGGGTGAGACATGCTGGTACACATATTATGTACATAATTATGTGTGTATTGTAAGTAACATACAACATATACATATACACATATATATAGGTATAGTTTAGGATGCAGGCAGAGAATTGAAATAAATTAAAATAAATAATAGAATGATAAGGATAGTAAAGTAAAGTAAAAAGAGTGACCGATAGATGGACAGACAGACTCACTAGCACGAAGAAGAGTGTAGTTTTCTTCGTTTGCTGCTGACTGCCCTCAGATTAACATTGCGCATCTGGCAGTCTGCAATGAGAACAAGAGAGGAGTCTTAATTTAGACAGAAATACTATCAATAGGTATTATACATCAAGTAAATGGAACAACAAATGTTCAATTAATTATTAGATACCGAACTGTTGATGTTTAACTCGTTTTTATGTTTTAGTATATCTATTATAGTAATAGTATAGTACAGTACAGAGTAAAGTCTAGTATAAGTATAGTATAGTATAGTATAGTATAGTCTAGTGTTTATTTGTGGTCACTCATTGTCATTATTTACAAACATATTCATTATTCTAATAATATGTTTGGAGCTAGGGAACTTCATCCAAAACTCAAATTCATCCAAACTCGTATCAAATTCACCAAATCAATCATTTTATTTATTAACCAAATTACAAACTATCTACTTATAATAAGTATTAGAGATATCAGAAATTGTTTTAGAGTAATACTGTTTATTTAAACTAAATCTAACTTTACGCAATAAATAAGTAATTATCTATTTTTAATTTGTTAATTTAAAAATATCGACAATAAGTCAACTTAATCACATAGGTTTCTGAACCTAATAATAATAGCTTGTAATTTCGTTTTTCGTTTAATTATAGTTTCGATTAGTTGTAATTAAATAAATTGTGATTCGGTGAATTTTCTGTAAACCGTATATTCTAACTTTTATGTAAATTTATTTTATTTTAAATATATTTATTATCGTATAATGTGTACAATCAAACTACGGTGTATAAGGAAATCGATCATATATGAGATATATGCAAATAATTGCTCTCCTCTTCATATTACAACAAATTTGTAAATACGCTTTTTTGTAAATTTAAAGCTTAATTCAAATTTATTAAATGCTTACAAAAATTAACAAATTACAATTCAAGGCATACTGTTTTTTGTAATTTATTAATTTATTTTTAATTACTGTAATTTTTCTGGTTTTTATATGTGGCGAAATCTGATAACGAAATTTACAAATTTTGTATAATATTAACAAGTAAACAAATATTTGCATGCATCTTAAATGGTATTGATTTCCCTTTACACCATAGTGACATTTCACACACTGTATATAATTTTATTATAGATTTTTTTAAGGAATCAGTTTAAAATGTCTTTTGTAAAATACTAAATTAAATATGCACATATTATAATCAACTAAATTTGAATTAAGGTATAAATGAAAATACTGATTTGCAACCCCCTAAATATAATTTGTAGTATTTGTAAGTCTGTCTATATTTTCATTTGATTATAATACAAAGCACCTCTTAAATTAAATATCGATAATTAATGTAAATGTTGTTCAATATATAAAAGTTATTTATAAAAAATATTTTTGTTTGATTTATTTTTTATTATACAAATGCATACCTAATAATCATATAGTTTAAAATTTCAAGCCCCAACAGATATATATTATCTTGAAATTGAAAACGACATTATATTATACGTGTAATATAATGTTTTAAAAAAATAAATAAATATAAGAAGATAACAACAATCTTCTTCAATTTGAGGAAATTTATGACTTTTCAATAATATTGTGATTGTGCAAAATAAACATGCATAGTGTGTCAAGAATAATCATCTACACAATTATAATAAAATAACAAATTACAGTTTGAAAATTTTACAGCAAATAAATATAAGCAACTCTACGGCTACGAATTTGTGCAATTTGCAAATTAGCTATCTGCTTCAATACGAATATTGTATAGGTACTATAGATACAATATATACTCGTATGTTATTTACAAAAAGACAACATTATGAATTTATTAATTATTATTTACTAATTGTAAGTTACAATTACCTAATCGAGGGAATATTTACAAGTAGTTGTATTAAATTTGTGTTTGTTATAATTACAACCCTTAATTATACATAGATATTAAGTACATATAGGTAGAGATTGTTTTTCATAATGTTGTCTGAATGTTAGCATGTCTTTGAAAACATTATACTTATATAATAATTAAGCATTGAATCAGCATGTGTGTAAAATACGTTTGGGTAAGCAGTTACATTACATAACAACCCTGCAATGACTCAGTCCGACTACGAGTAGAGCAGATGTTTGTTTCCCACCAACCACTCTTTATTTAAATTACGTCAAACAAAAATATTGAATAGTTAACATGTTTTATTATGCGAATACTTGTTTGTGTTTAAAAACATTACATACTCGTATAAATGAACGCTATATGATAGATATGTGTAACAGTAATAGGTAACGCGGGATTACAATGGAACGGGATGTTAGTTATAGTAAAGGATTATCAGGGCATCAGACACTGTCAACAGTGTTAACCAAACGTAAATTTCAATGTTTTCTATGACATGTTGACCGAGAAGAGTCTGTAGGACTCACCGGCCAAACGTAATGCAGACATCCTCTGGAACTCTGGCTCTTGTAACCACTTCCACATACGTCTGAAGGTCTCACGCCCGGACTTGAGCTTTGACCAAGGTTTGGGGTTACGTAGAAGGTCGGACAGTGTCCCTTGAGAGCGACACAAAACCCGCTGCGCGAAGATGGCTTGTGGGATGCTGTAACGCTTTAACTCGGCGCTGATTCTCTGCGCCAGATCTTTAGTGTTGATCTCCTCGATGTCTCCGCTGATGTTGAGTGCGTTAGCCGAGCTGGTGATAAGCGTAGCAGGTGCGTTTGAACCGCCACCTCCGGCCATCGTTTTACCACCGCCCGTCTGATGAACGACAGTCTGTGTTTGTGCTCCTCCAGCGCTCTGTTGTTGCTGTTGTTGCATAGCAAGCAGTGGAGGTGAAGGTGACGACGCTACTACGACACTGGCTTCTCTGTCGTGCTGAATCTGTACCAGACCCGGTGGAGTGTGATGACTACCTAACGACAGTGGAGACACGATGGCTCCGTGTCCCAAGCCGTTAAGAGTTGCGAGCGTCGCCGTCGCGCCTCCGTCCGGAGAATGCAATGACGCAGATTGTGGACTCAACGTCCCTCTGCCTACTTGCTGGCCGTACGGAGAGTCATACCCGGTTGGAGACATACTCTTTTGTGGAGACGCAAGTCCGTTGTGACTGTAGGTACTCTGTGGCGACGCGGGACTAGGTTGCTGTGTGATGGTCATGCTACCCAACGCTGCAGCACTTGTCGGAGAGTAGTTGTGAGAAGGAGACATTCCGATCGAGGACATTTTGTCATAACTGTAAGGCGAACTGACCCCGCTGGTTAAGCCGAGACCGAGACCGATGCCGCCGTTGTTTTGCATCACTGTGAACGTGCCAGGTACATTTGCCGAATGACCACCGTACGCGAATTTATCACTCATCGTAGATATCGGCGGTAACGGTTGTAGAGGCGTGAGCGTCGCGTACGACGAGCTCGGACTGAAGCCCGGAGGCGACATACGGCCGTTGACCGACGTTAGAGTCTGATAAGTAGGTTCTGGCTGTAACGCGCGGAAATCCGTCGCCTCCATCATGTTAGCGACACTCACCGACGTACAAGGACTGAGTTGCGAGTCACGCGAATCATCTTGCGGCTGTACAATCACAGAAAGCGAGTCGGCACCCTTGTCAGATACCTCCTCGACAGAAAGCTCGTCGTTGACGACGACGGCAACTTCGACGTGGCCGTGTTCTTTCTTGATACAATGATGCACGTGCTGCGCGTCCAGGCGGTGCATGCGCATTCGTGCCCCCGCGTGCGCACCGCCCCCTACTACCACAGTCTGAGAATCGACCGGTTCACACTCTCCTCCTTCCGCACCTCCCTGCTGCTCGATTATTTCACCGATGCTCTCCATTGGCACCGGGCGCCCAACACTCGCGCCACTCGCTCTCACCGAACGGCCGGCCCGCCGACGGCACCTCCGCCGCCAGCCAGCGCGTCAGGCCGAGGTGCTCGCTCGCTCACACTCGTGATTGTATGTGTGTAACTCACGTTCACGTTCACATTCACAATCACATGGCCACCTGGTGCTCTGGCGCTCATCGCCACCGATCACCCCCCATCACGTGGTGCACCGACGCCACTTTCTAACGACGTCTATCGTGTTGCTGTGTTACTTCACGTCACAGCACGTCACAGCACGTCACGTCACGACACGGCACTTCACCTCACTTCACGCCGCACGTTACGCCGAACAAGTTACAATCGCACAACGAGCACACGATACGATATTCTATGTAATGACACCTCTTTGTCGGCCGAACAACCACTGCGCGACGGCCAAATTGAAACGGGTGACGCACGCGCTACCGAAAAGCCCTCTGTTGATGTTCGCGTCCTTGTTCCGACCGTTACTCTGTCTCTCTTGATTCGATTTGCAACGGTAAAACACTGTACACGAGCTAGTTTCGTCACAACCACCGATCGATATTGCGTTAGGGGTGAAACAAGGGCGGTGGGGAGACCGCGGGAGCAGCTGCGCTCACAACCCCTGTCTAACGCACTGTACAGGTGGGGCACAAACTCTCTATGCACCCATACAACCGTTATATAACATACATACATACATACGAGTATTACTCTACACCTGTGTCATAACTACAAATATTATACAACTACAAAATACATAACATACATATGTACCTATATCATATAGATTACAACTTGCATTCTAACATAACCATTCAAACATTCCAAAATATAAACAAAATTACTTGCATATCTACATTTATAATACATATTTATATTATTCATAATAGGTACCTATTCACATATATTATCAATATTTTCTATTTATGCATACTTTTACAAATACCACTTGTTTTATAAAAGCAAATTAAAGAATGTCAAATATTGTTATTCAAATAATTATATCAAATATATGGATACAAGTAATAACAATTAATCGTATGTATGCATAGATTATTAGAGCAGCTGTATATATCGTACATATGTTAACGAAAACATATATGTTATGTGAACAAAATATAACAAATGTAAAAAAACTATAATATTTTTATTTTATCTTTCATATCTACGTACTTCCTTATATAATTTTTTATTTCTACTTATTTATTTTATATGAAATATATTTTAATGAAAAAAATTGATCGCGACTCAAAGTACATGTATATCTGAAGAAAAATCTTGCATAAACATATTTATAGGTTCATCGAAAACAAATGTATAAGTAGGTAAAATTGACTGGAAATAAGAAAAATTTATCTTCCCCATTTTTTAATATTAATACGCGTATGTTCTTCAGTTTTTTCCAATTTAACATTTTACAAAATGATTTTCATTCTTTCCTTATTATGAGACATTATCTTCCCCATTTGCTAAATTTCAAGGGTAGGTATCTAAGGTATATAATTTTAAGAAAAGATAATTTTAATTATGTCGATTTTCTAAACTATTGTGGAGTTAATTAATTTGGTAACTGAACTACTCAAGTACGTATGACATCAAATTTTTCATATGGTACGAAAAGATCAAAGAAAATACAGTCAAAGTACCCATTAATTAAAAATGCCCTTCTCGGAAAAATTTTACAAATACTGTCCCTGATTTTTCTGAAAATTTATATACATATAAACTACAATTACTATAATACGTAAAATGGGTCATTTTTTGGAAATATTCATTTATTTAATTTTTCTAATTGCTCTAACAGTAAATATGTTTATAAAATATCGATTTTTTTGTTTGTTTAGCGACATAATAATACATTTTTTTAATTAATACAAAAAATACGTTCAAAATGTAATTCTTAAAAAAATGTTTTTTTAAATATATCCATATTATGATATTTTAGAAAAAATTTTGAGTAAAATTTAAATATTAAGACTAGAATAATAATTGAGTTTCATAAAACCTATAGATGGTTGGTATTGTTAAAACACTTGTATGCAATGTACAAACATAACCGAATAAAAACGAATATATATTCGTTAATATCCGTAATATTTCACAAACATACATACACACATACATTTCTATCCCTTTTGTTATCCCTTATCTATGTTACGCAATATTACCAACTATATTAATAATAAATATACATATCTTAAAAATATTATTACTATCAATAAATCAAATATGATCTAGTGATCATTATTTTCTATATAATATTGAAAAATTAAATCCTTTTCATTTATATATTAAATTAAATCTAGAATCATTGACTTTCTTATAGTGAATGTTCCATCAAAGTCGGTTTAGTAGTAAACTATCGAAATGAGCTAAAAAACGGAAGTTTTGTCGATATTGGATAAGGAAATAATTGATATTTTAAATTAAATTTTAATAGGATTAGTTAGGAAAGCACAAAAAAAGTAATAAACAACATTATATTTATTAATAATATACACTGTATAATCATTTGCATTAACAAATAAAAAATATAAAAATGCATTGAAAACTACAACATTCAACTTAAAATAAATGTAGTGAAATTGTGTAATATGTAATAATTGCATGAAAATTTTGACTGTAAAGTAAAATAGGAACAGTATTTTCTAATAAATATTAAATGACATATCTTTAGGTGTATTTTTTTGTTTTTAATATAAATCTATAGAATTTCTGACGTATATATATATTTTTATAAAAATACACGAATAAGACGGTTTTTTTTTCTTTTTAATCAGAATATAGTGAAAAATATTACAATATATACTTTTATTTGTAAATAAATAAATTGTAAATAGTATAAATGTTTTCTTACGACTTAATTATTTATGACTAAACAATTATTAAAGTACTTCATTATTTTTTCATACTTATAAATGAAAATTTCAATCTTTGGTAGAAAAAATTAATATCTTCATATATGATCTTGTAATTTACTTAATATATGTATTATTAAAATTAAATATAGCACACAATTTGTTGAACGTTAAAATATCTATAATATATAATAATCACACATTTATAAACTAACTTGAGTTATGCCTTGTTTTGATTATTTTGCATTATTTTAGTAGGGGTTTGGCACAAAATTGTGACCAAAAGTCAGAGTCTAGGCATGCCTTTGATTATTTAACAATTTTCTAAATTTCACTGCAACATTTTAATGAATTATTTGAGAAAATGGACGAATAACTATTGTAACGTTTGCAGCAATTATTATTAAAATGGAAGATAATGGGAGGTATTAATGTAATTATTTTGATTTTATTCAAGTATAATAGTTATAAAACACACCATACATATACATATTGTTAGTTTTATGCACAAGCATTGTATTGTACAGTTGGTATTACTTACTGAAAATTCACTATATTTTGGTGAATCTCCAGATAGTTATTAATTCGTTCTAGATACTCACAGCTCATTATAAGACAAGCGTATTATAATATCAACAAAGGCAGATTATGATTAGATACTTTATAGAAAAAATACTCGTAATTTGAGAAACACTGATATTTTTTATAATATTTTTTGACTGATACAATCACAGTCCAACAAAAGACAACACACATCTTTTTGGTTTTGACGAGCAATATACGTATTTCCCTGTAAAAAATAATAAGTATTGTTTAAATCAAAACAACTAAGTATATTTTTATATTTCAATATAAATTCCACAAATGAGACTGGCGAATTTAACCCTTATTTGTACTGAACCAAGTTTCAAAAATAAGACGTCAACTAAGAATATATAACAACGTAGAACAGACCTGTATATTTTATCATGTTATAAATTAACTTTTGTATGTATATTTATAAAAGTTCGTATCCGGCCCTAATTTTTAATTTTGAATATTAAATATATTGTATATATATTTACCATTTAGACACTTCTATCGCTGCTGGATTTTTCAAAAAACATAGCATCCTGCACAAAAAGAAAGAAACTGTTATTATAATTATATTACAATAATAATACAAATAACTTACAATCAGAAAACATGCCCCTAACATAACAGCTTTCATTTTGACGTCTAAATCCATAGGAAACGTAATTCCAAAATAATCAGTATCTGTGAACATCTCTCTAACTAACCCAGACCATTGTTTAGAAATCCGGCCGACTTCCGTTTCCTTATCCAATGACAACACTTTGAATTCAATATCAGAACAGAATCCCAAAGTACAAATAGGACCCCTGATTTTCAGTATTGGATTATCTGCAGCGTCTTTTATTACAAATTTCGGTCTGAAAATACTCCATTGTTGTTCGACTTTTCCAACTAAGACGTTTGGTGGTGCAAATACTTCCATAGACTAAAAAGATACAAATAACTATAATACTTAGTACTTAATACAGGTGACTTAAGTACCTGTAAGCAACAAGGAAAGCAACAAGAATCGCACGCAAACGGACGGTTCATTCGAATTATTTGGTTTTGGTAATTGTCGAGTATGTTCATCTCAAAAGGCCTCAAAGGCCCACAACAGTTTCTAGTAAGGCAATCTGTATCTTCAACGGCATAATAAACTTTTTGTCCTAAACTATTTTTAACAGTAAATTTATTTTTTGTTTCAAAACCGGTCAGAGCTGAAATTCAAAATGAAATATTATTAAAGTAGATATTATAGTATACAGTGTCACGAATGCACCTTCAAGTAGTTCAACTTTTTGATGAACCAACAGTTGGTCAATCATAGTAAGGTATTCCAATCCTGGTGGACAGTTGGGAAGTCCTTGAGGTATAGTCATCCAACCATCTGGAAAAAATATCATACATACGAGGGTTAATAATATTTCAACAACTTCAATTTTCAATTCATGTACCTTCGTCTATTTTCATATAAAATAAAGGTACTTGTTATGCACTAATGTATCCACCCACAAAAATAACATATTTCAAAATAAAAAAACCAAAACAACGACTATGAAAATTTTATTTAAATTATAGAAAATGATTACTAAAAAGATATAAGTATTTAATTAATACAGCAAAATCGCAAATGTATTTTCAAACGTTGAAATGAGATTTGTGTGAGTTGATACATTAGTTCATAACAGTGTTCAATTATCTTCCCGTAAATATGAACCAATCTCCGGAGTGAAACAGAGGGTTATTTTAGTTTAAAACGGAGACTAATCTCCGCTGTAATAAACTGTTTTTAAATACTATAAACTTTACACAAATTGTTGCCTTTATACAAATGTACACACTTATAGTCTATGATAATAATATACTGAATCGTTTTTGCATCGTTTTTTTTTTGTTTTATATTTAATATAAAAATTTTCGATTATTATTTTAAAAATTGGTTAAGTAGTTATTTTGCTGTAAGTGAATATGGGTAGTTAGGTTACAGAAATTTTTAAAATAAATATTAATGTATTATATTTCTCAATAAGTTATTTTTATTGTTATGTCTAATCGTGATAAGGTTAAAGTTTCATATAAAAATAAACAAATAAAACAGCTTTATAATGTTTCAAACAATAATTCCATAGTTTATTGACATCAAGTTATTATTCTATACAGGCGCGTAGGAGGGGGGGATATAAAATAAATTTTATTGTAATACTTATGAGTACTGAACAATTTTAGGGGTGGAGGGGTTCTAAAAAGTACTATATATAAATAAAATAAAATTTATGTTACTTTTTTAAATTTCTCCAAATTAAAAAAATAACAATCGACGCCCCTTATTCAAATATTCTTGATACGCGTCTGATTATGTATTATTATATATATTGGTGATAAACTAATAATTATTGCATTATTTTGATAAAAAATAAATAAAACATGCAACAATAATTCTGCAACAAAAAATTATCAGTGCATTTTTAATATCAAATTTATGTAAACAATGTCCTCATTTATTTAGTCTTTCATATATTTATTTTTAAAATATTGACTTTAATTCTACCATTGAAAATATGAAATAATTAACTCGACAAAATATAAAATTAAATCGTTTTTTTTTTTTATTTTACTTTTACAACAAAAAATATTTATAAGAAGTATGTATGTTAGTTATTTCTCGATTTCTCGAATTTTAAATGATATTGTAGACCTTGTCATTGATATACGATATCGTTATCCTTTAGGCCTAAATATAAATAAAATAAAACCGACTTCAAAAAAAACCTAAAAATACTGAAAAGTATATAATAATTTATATAAAATTGAATAATTTTTTAAGTCAATTTTCTTTTTTTTAAATATTTTTATTATCTTCGCACCGATTTCAAAAACTGTTAAATTTAATTATTATAATACTTTTCAGTTTTTTTGAAGTCGGTTTTATTTTTTTCTTAAATGTATCTCCGAAGTCCATGGTCAGATTCTGATAAAATTTATATAGATCTACCTCGAGAGTATACTCTTTCAAACAAACATAAAAAATATATACTGTCGAAATTGATAACCTCCTCCTTTTTTCAAGTCGGTTAAAAAACAATCTAACTTTAGTTTCTAGCTTTTAAAGTTTACGATATATTTTGATGTGACAGACAGACGGACGTGCGACAAATTGAGATTAATAGAATTCTGGTCGAGGTATATAAGATATTCAATTTTAAAGCATGAATATTCAATATTCAATTGTAAACAATTATTGTGTACTTACTTATTAAGAATACAAACAAAATGAATTATTTATAAAAAATCAATTAGGAAGATGACAAATAATTATTGTTTCAATATTTGGAATAATGAATTTAATATTTACTAAGACCAATGTCCAAAAAATTAATAAGAAGAATTTAATTGTTGAACAGATAAGCTGGTAAATACAAAACCCATCGTATTTTTGAGTGAATTATTTGAAAAAGGATCTAACTCAATTTTATTTCGTAATATCATCTATTTTCCAAATTTCTCTCTAAATATTGATTAGGGTTTTTCAATAAATTATTTTTTAAAGAATTAGGAGACAAATATAAAAACACACTTATTATCGAATTAAATTCTACACATTTGTTGGTAATAATAATAAAACAAATTTAAAAAATACCTCTGTTCTTCTTCGGTCAAAAATTTCGAATATCCTTTAGCTTTATGCGACTTTTTAATTTTAAAAATCCGATGCAATTTCCTTACAAAAGAACCGAACAAATTGTCCATTTCCTTCCATTTTGTCATGATTATATCAACTACCAATTACTAATAATAACTAATTAAACTAATAAATAAAAAACAATAACAATCACATTAAAGAAACATCGCTAACTAAAATGATAAACACTTGGGAACGAACTAACACAAGTCAATTTTAAAACGACCGTGTGCAAGGTACTTAAGTGATAACGCATTACTGAGTAAATAGAATCTAACTAGATTACATGGGGCGGGATTCATTCTCTACTTTATTTCAATTGTTTAATGTAATCAATTTGTACCTACTACTCGTTTACAATCCCACTTAACCTATTCTTACACGTATAATAATATAAATATGTCATTTAAAAGACACTAAAAAACACTATTTCTAATAGCTCAAATTCAAATATATGCGCATTTTTCTCTCCGGGTGTAAATGTGTTAATACTTTTTTTATCAAAACTCAATTTATCAATTGATATAGATACATGTTTTTTGTATTACTTAAAAAAAACTAAATTAATTACTTCTTATCGAAAAAACGAACATTCGTATTTTAACTTAGTTTTCCTAAATTTTGTCAGAGATTTTAAAAAGTTTTTCAGGAGTAAATACTCTATACTCTATTTCATTAAAGAATGCAGTGGTTGTCAGGGTTTTGACGGTATGAATCGTGCATTTTACCGTCAAAAACAGAGTATAATATAAAACAATAAATATTGTGGAATCCTTCTTTAAATTTAGAGGGGGTAATATTTTAAGAGTATATTTCTTATATTAAGAAAATAAATATATTCAAAAATCACCGAAAATGTCAATTAAAATTGATAAATTAACAAATAAGTTGAATAGTTAATATCTCAGCTTGGCGCGATTCTACAGATTCCAACTTTTTTTTAAATATAGCTTACACCATTAACATTAAGACTCGCCCTAGTTCACCCTACCCCAAAGCTGGCGCTGAATTCTATGTATGTATTTATCCAAAATTTCAGGAAACATTAAATAAACAAATGGTTGAAATAATATAACAAACAGTAATAAATATTTTAATTATTTTTTACCTTCCCCCCAACTTATTAAAAGAAACAAACGTTCAAACTGGTTCAAAACTTTTATTTTATTTAGAATTTCAACAAGTTTAATTCTGAATTGGAAAAGTATGTATGATTAATTAGCATGTACATATATCATAGTTGTTATCCAGTGGCGAGGCGTGAAATTTTTAATAAGGGAAGCATATTTTGTCAATCCTCCCCCTCCTATTAACAAAAAAAACTAGTTATGAAACACTTTAAGTTCAAGCTTTTACTTTTTTAAATAAATTCTTATATATTTATATAGTAACTAAATGATTAATATAATATTCTCTTGTATTTTAGTCGATATTTTTATGACGAGTTGAAGTTCACTGCAGGAAATTTCACTAAAAATTTTTGAATTTTTAATTACGTTAAAAGTATGTTTATTGTATAGAAAATGACGTGAAAAGTTGTTTGTTTCAAACCGCAGGTCTGTATCTCAAACCGTTCTCGAGATATTGCCTCTCAAAGTTTTAGTTTTTTCAAATTTTTGGAGAAAAAAGGACATAACTTTTGAACGTGTGGTCAGAATTGATTTTAGTTGACGGATTTGAAATCAGCGTGTCAAAATCTATATAATGACATATATAATACTTTAAAATCCGACAAAAAAATTTTGGTCAAAAATCGACATTTTTTTAAGGTATACCCCTTTGAATTTTTTCGATTTTTCGCGAAATTTTTTTTTTCGAGTTTTAAAGTATTATACATGTCATTATATAGATTTTGACACGCTGATTCCAAATCCGTCAACTAAAATCAATTCCGACTACACGTTCAAAAGTTATGGCCTTTTTTCTCCAAAAATTTGAAAAAACTAAAACTTTGAGAGGCTATATCTCGAGAACGGTTTGAGATACAGACCTGCGGTTTGAAACAAACAACTTTTCACGTCATTTTCTATACAATAAACATACTTTTAACGTAATTAAAAATTCAAAAAATTTTAGTGAAATTTCCTGCAGTGAACTTCAACTCGTCATAAAAATATCGACTAAAATACAAGAAAATAAGACGTAGGTGTATTATAGTTTTATAACTGAGTGTGTAAATGAATATTAAATACTAATTTTGATTAAAATGTTTTAATTGTGCATAAAGACGAATATTCTAATAATATTTTTAAATGATTTATTAACTGAAAACACAGATTTGTATTAATTTACCCATAAAATAAGGGAAGCACTGCTTCCATGAACGCCACTGTTGTTATCAATTGTCAATTCCCATCAATTATTAAGTAACTAATGAATTACTTATTATATTATAAATAATTAGTTTAGTTTTTCAACTCACTGTTTGCAGCCATAGGCTGATTAACAACAGGCCCGGGCATATAACCCCCTTGTGGGGGCCCATAGCCTCCTGTAGGTGGCCCATACCCAGCTTGAGGTGCCCCATAACCAGGTTGGGGATATGCCCCAGCCGGTGGTGGATAGTAAGTTCCAGGGGGCTGGCTGTAACCCGCTGCAGGTGATGGCCCATAACCTCCAGGAGAGCCACCTGGAGGACCCCATTGTGGTTGGTATCCAGGTGGAGGCGGATATCCACCTCCTGCTCCTTGTGGGGGATACTGGTTTGGGAAACCCACATCAGGAGCACTTGGATGTGGAGGTGGACCTCCAGCATCTGAAAAATTATATTAAATATCAGACAAATAAAATTACACGAATTTATGACAACTAACCTTTATTTGCTTGTTGATATTTAGAATCTGGATATGAAAGGTCCATGATAAAATATCTAAAAATAGATCACTATTTGCTTCAATTTTTTTTTTTTTGTATATTTGTTTTTATATATTTCGTACAACAGACACTTCAATTGATTGGTTATTAATTTTTTTCTAAATGCAGACAATAACGTGTTAGTTATTTCCTAATTTGTTATTTTGACGTATCGAATTCAATGCATTTCTTGTTCCTGTCAGTGATTACATGAGGGAGAAGGGGAAGGGGAACATATGTCAAAATGAGTCAACATTAGATAAAAAAAATGTGACACATGTATAAAATAAGAAAAATAAGATCCAAATTCATAGGCTTGCGAATTTTTGTTTTGTTTCAAACATAGTATAGAAATAATATTAATCAATTATGTTTATTTAATAAATAAATACGAATGTAATTTAAATGATTGTCCTATAATCAGAATCTCGAATAGATTATTTTCATTTGTTTTCCTAAATGAACAGTTATTGAATTATTATAAGCAATTATATTTATAATAAAAAAATAAAATAAATAAATACATAAATTGTCTAGTTTTGTATTTTTATGTTTTTCACATTTCTTTATCTATGGAACATGTTATTTCGTTTCAAGCCGCTAATTTCAAAATAAATGATTTGTATATATGTAGAAATATCAAAATATAAATAATATAAAAATGTACGGTATGTTATTTGTATGTCTGTAATAAATAATGTAAACTAAACAATGATAATAACTGATAGGTATTGTATATATAATATAGAGATTATATCAAGGATTAAATAAACATATTTTAATAAGTTTCGTTTAATGATATTAAATTAGAACGTATGAATTTCAATATAATTAAACATAAACAGTAATGGAAAAATGAAAGTTGTTAATTAAGTTTAATGATGCCATTTTTGCTTACACTAGCATACAAATATAGTTTCATAATAAATACATATCGTATACCTAGCTAATATTATGAAATATTTAAAACATTTTCATGAATTGTAATTTTCAGTAGTTTTTAAATATATTTACAAACAGCAGTGAGTGCCCAGTGCCCACTGCTCATTGCGTACTATTTAGTTAAAATATCGTATTTAACATAAAGAGAACGAGTGTTTTGATAGTTTAGTAGGAGAATTTAAAGAGTTGTTTATTTCCTGAATAACAATTATTTTGTTGGTTTATATAACAAGGTTATGAGCAATGTTTCATACGTCCATTGTTTCTATTTTAGTTTTCCCAAAACCACGTGACCCTGTGTGATCCAATCTCTCTGTCGCTATCACCTTTCGCTGTGAGTATCTCAGACTCAGACCTGACTCATTCTATTTTGTTGTGTACATGTACATGGCGTATGTATGTAACATACATATACGTATATGAATGTGTCAATAGAAGATGTGTTTCCCTTCCTCCGGACGTGCGCTCTCTCTCTCTGTCTCTCTCTGTTGTGTCGTGTTGCCGTATGTGGAAAGTCAGCTGCCAGCTTTTGGAATAGCCAGTCGGATTAGTATTGGAACCTCTCGAACGGTGGCATTATCGGTTATCTAGGTTCAAGACTCGACTAGTACTTGCTAATAAGGAATGTAATTTGAATGTTGCTGGCACTATATATGCGCCCTATGCGCCTGTATAAATGATATAGTATCTGTAACGATATCGGTTTTGGATGAGAAGTGTTTGTGGATCTAATTATAGATAGACACTGTTTTGAACATTTAACTGGTGTAACCGCCGATAGAGCATATTTGATGAGTGTGTGGGATTGTTTTGTCGACTCTTTGTTCAGAGCTTGTTGCTTGTTCTGTGGAAGCAACGTCAGGGTACTAAGATGGCGGCGAGAAGCAAGTAATATTGGAGATGGGTGGTCTATTGTACTTTGTATTTGAACAACAATATCACCGTGTCGATAATTCCTGTGCGGAGGCGCAAGAGGTTTATTTGTGAATCTGTGCAGTGTAGAGTTAAAGCTAATAGCTGTATCTGTATTACGAATCGGTAACAATGAGAGAATTTAAAGTTGTGGTACTTGGTTCGGGTGGGGTTGGGAAAAGTGCATTGACTGTCCAATTCGTATCCGGTTGTTTCATGGAGAAATACGACCCGACGATTGAGGATTTCTACCGTAAAGAGATCGAGGTGGATAACTCGCCGTGCGTACTCGAGATCCTAGATACGGCTGGTACGGAACAGTTCGCGAGCATGCGAGACTTGTACATCAAGAACGGGCAAGGGTTCGTAGTCGTGTACAGTCTAACGAATCACCACACGTTCCAGGATATACGGAGCATGAAAGAGCTCATTACCCGTGTCAAGGGCACAGAGAGGGTTCCTATTCTACTTGTAGCTAACAAGGTGGACCTGGAGCATCAGAGAGAAGTGTCCCATGCAGAAGGCAGCAATCTGGCTCAGATATGGGGCTGTCCTTTTATCGAGGCCAGCGCTAAGAACAGGACCAATGTCAACGAGATGTTCGCGGAGATAGTGCGTGAGATGAACTTTAGTCCGGAGAAGGAAAAGAAAAACTATTGTTGTTGTACGGTACTCTAATGTCTGTCTGTCTTATCAGAACCCAAATACTATATTTTTGTAAATGGTACCAAAACACTCGATGATATTTTTAATTTGTTATACGTTAGGTTTTTAATAACTAAATGATGTCTATTTGATAGTGCCTAATGAAACGATCCGAGTTATCGAGTTACTGTCGCACGGGTGCTAACTGAGATCTGATAGGTGATTATTTAACCGATCTGAACGGCCACTCGAATCAGGAGCTTGGGTCAGTGTCTGTGTGCTTGTATCACTTAACTTAACAAACATAAACATGTTCCCTTTAGGAAGGCCCGACTGCTATCGACATTGCTGTTATTTTTATGTACATGTAAGCCCCAAACATATGCTTTAATCTATTTTAATAATATTTGCTGATATGATAAGATAACACGCGTTTTATTTCTTTTACAATTACAATTAATGATTATCTCATTCGTTTCAATGTCTATTCGCTATTGTAATATTTTTATAATTGTACATAAAGTTTATATAAATATTTTCTGATAATTTTATTGTCTTATCTAATAAATAATATGTGTACATAAAAATACATTTTTATATGGAATATTATTGAAAAATGAAATATAATTAATGTGTCCCATAAAGTATGTTGCTAGGATTATCGACTTTTGTTTGAATAATAGCACTGCACACCATTATTCCTAGAATATGCTGTATCATAATTATATGTGTTGTGTTGTGTTGTCATCCACATCCATATACATATACATATATTGATCCATCCCATCTGTGTCCAACAATTCAATAGACAAAGTGGAGGAGAGACTAAACAATTCAATATACCAATATTTAATACATTACATTACATACATATAATACAATCATATAATATAGATCTATTATTGTATGCATATTTTAATTATTATTTACTAGTAAATTTTCTACATTTTTAATTGTATCATTTGGTTTTACATAGTTTATTTTAAATTTGATATTTAGAAAATTATGATGCATATGCATATTGTACAATTATATTGAAAAATTAGCAATCCTAGTTGTATTGAAACGACTTACAATTAATAGCGTAACTAGGATTGTTAATAGATTACATGTAAAAGTTGACTGTTTGATTTTATAATTATAATTGTTAAAAATGGTCCAAAGTGTAGAATTGATAATACATACTACATAATATAAGAAAGAAATGATGTTTGATATTTTAAATTGTACATTTCCAAGGCCTAACTACAAGTTGAGTTAAAATGTGCCAACCGATATTGTATTTGTAACATAACATAACATACATATACTTAACAAGAGCGACATGTGTTTGATATGGCCTGTTAGTTTTATTTTATTTCATTTCATTTCATTTTATCTACTCTACTCTACTCTACAGTAGCGTTTTCTAAATCATGTTACAATGTATACGTAATTGTTTATTTTTGTTTATTCTAATTATAATTGTAATGACTGCTCAATCGAGTACCAAGGTTTTAATATATCGGCCTGTCGAGGGATAACTGACTGACATAGAAAGAGAGAAAGATGTCGCTACTTATATTTACGTTTGTGCAGCGATGTCATTATGTAAAAGTCCGATTTATTTGCAAATCAAATCGGATATGTCCATTATTATTATGTTTAATAAAATGGCTAGTTAATATTTAATTTATTTCTGCAGCACTGCGTTCACGACTGTTCACTTTCTTGTTTTGTTTTACATTTTTATTGCTCATTAAAGTATGCTCAAAAGAAATAATAATCAAATTTAAATAAATGATGACGTGAAGTACAGTGGTGCAGTTGCAATATTTTGTGTTGGTGTTATTTACTAAATATTTGTCGTTACCATTCATCATTATTTACATTTTGTATATTAAAACATTGTTTTCGATTGTAAAACGTACGATATATTATATTTTATTTATAAATTACGTTTGTTTGGTAAATGGCACCATATTAATTAATTAATATAATTATAATTATAGTGTATAAAGAATATGTACATATGGCATGATAAAAGAAGTGTTTTTATATTAAAAAAAATTATCAAAGTGATGCATTTTTGAAAATTTGTGGGTAAAGTGTATATAAGTGTATTGAAAAATGTTAAGTTACATACATTTCTTAATTTAGAGCAAGTGTGGGCAACCTACGTGTCTATTTTTGTTATTATGGTAATAGTAAACGGTTCAATTATATTCAATTTAATTAAATACAATAAATGTAGTTATTTCTATCACACGACTAGCTTGGGGTTGCCCACCCCTGATTTAGAGGTATGCATGTATAAGTCAATAAAATTTTGTGATATATAAAACATTCCTTTAGTTTTTATTATTATTATTCCTGTTCCTGTTATCAATTGCAATTTAAGGAAATATTTATGTGGTCAAAAATAATCATATCACTCAAATTAGTCATCTTTTATCAAATTTCTATTTAAAAACAATAATCATTTAACTAGAATTTTTATTACAAATTTATTTACAATCAGAAGAAGCACTAGCATAATTGTATTATGTATTGTAACACTTAACTGAAAATAAAAACAAAAGGTAAGTAAGAAAACTTTATTTTTTAAAATAACAAATGCATTAATCTTGATGAGGCTTAGCTCCAGATGCTTTCTGTTTCTGAGGCGTTTCTCCAAATCCATCATCACTTAGAGTTTTGGCTAGGAAATACAATTCAGCCAATGCAATAATCAAAGCACACATAATACCCAGAAGTAACTTGAATCCAAAATCTAATGTTCCTACCATCAACTCAATACCGATAAACCCAAATGCAAAACCTGTCAATACTGATATAACAAACTGGAACACTGCAATCAACTGACGATTCATTTCTTTCACTGCAAAGTTCAAATGTTTCATATTATATATAATATCATATAAGAAAGAACTTACTGTGATACGCTATGGAGTCTTCAGGTTTACGTGCCCGTACATTTTGACAGTTCTGAGTCATTGCGTTATATTCTCTAGCCTGTTGTTGGATCCTCAACAGCTTACATCTCTTTTCTAGATCATCGTTACGTTCTTTTATTTCATTCTCAGGTAAAACAATCTTACAGTTTTCTAATAACTCGTGTACGTAAACTTTATTTGAATCCTGAGGGGTGATTTTGTTTAATTCAGAATATAACCACTTTACATCCGATATTGTTATGAAACAGTCGATGCTTGTATCATCTTTTAAATCAGAGAATACGTGTTTTGTTAAATCAACATTTACGACTAGAGATTTCAAAAGCTGGCGGTCTGTTTTGGTTATCAGTAAAGAATCGTCGGTTGTAGTTTTTTGGAAACTGTTTTTTGTGTCTGTGTGAATACTTTTGATTGCAGCCGGCATAGAATCACAGAGTGTAAGTTTCTTTATAGTTGAAATCATCAATTGGGAAGGGATTATTTTAATTGTGGGATCAATTATTGAAAGAGTTGTCATTTTTAATGCCGTATTAATTTCTTTTCTAAATCTGCATAAAATTCGCGCAGTTCTTCTTCTTTTTCTTCAAAAGTATGATCGACCCTTTGACACTTGTATGTCATATCCTCAACAAATATTTCCCATTGCTTTTTACGTTCTGCGTTATTTATCTCCAGTTGTGAATTCTACAAAGTTTTTTCAAAATTATTTAAAGGTATTATATAAATTATTTAAAATAAAAACCACTCACTTCTTTAAATTCTTCTTCTATATTTGATATTGAATTACAAATTTCAAAGGATTTAATGAGTTTTTCTTGAATGTCTGGAAATTGTGAATCGATAGATGTTTTTAACCTATTTATTTTAGTATCTTTTAAATCTGTACTGTACTCTAATAATGAAAATAATTGCTCTACTTCTCTGTCTGAACGTTTTTCCTGAAAATATACGTGAAATATAATAACAAAACATGGGTGTAACATTTCAAAATATCAACTTACTTGAAATTCTTTTAATGTATATTGTATTTCACCGTTTAAAAACTGTCTATGATCAAATAATCTCGTCCATACGGGTTTTACACCTGCAATTCAATCAACAATTGCACACCTTTTTTATTATTTTCATAAATCATATGACATACTTACTATTCACAATTTCTGACATTTTCTATAGATAAGATACAAAATGTAAATATTTATAAGTACTTTAGTAACATAATGTTACCTGCACTGTATATTTTTCAAATATATACAAGGCGGCAAAATAGACAATACATATATGTATACATATATTAGAAATTTTGATTTTGAAATAAAGGGAAATTATATATAAACAAAAATAAATTAAATACGGTACCTATATTTATATCAACAATACAATATACTAAATATACATCAATATCTATATCATTAACCATTTACTACTATCTATTTCTAATCACGAAAAATGTTAGTTTAATTAAAAATAGCTTAATTTTAGGATTTAAACATTTTCCATCAAATAATAATGTTATTGTCTTATTCTACTAAAAACTTGAGTAACATGTTATTAAATAAATAAATATTATAATTAATATAAATCTTATTGGAATGTTTTCAAATTTATTAATAATCAAACTTTTGTGATAGTATTTAAATGATTATTGTTATTGTTGATAGAAAATCTTAGTTTATAGAAAATACGATACAATTTAGCTTTCGGAAAATGTTTTAATCAAATCATACATGAAATTAGACGGCCCAAATCAATGTTAAATGTAAATTCTCTTCCTGCTATATTTTTTTTGCTAGCTACAAACTTGTGAATATTTACAAAAATATTAAATATCAAAGAATTGACCGACATATATCATAATAATTCACTATAGATTTCTAAATTAATACTGTACATTTTTAAGGCTGTACAAATGTTTATACGTTTATGTATATCACACTAAAATAATAATTACATTTTACATACTCAATCAATTTATTTTAAACGACAAAATAAATAGAAGGAAACAAAATCTTGAGCTAATATTTAGAATTACTCTGAAACATTGACAGTTATTGTTTTTCCTTTAGGATCATCGAATCTATCCATTGTTTTAATATCCATCATCATACTCAGCCCAATTGTCATAATTATAGCTAGAATAAGAGTAACAAAAATACCAGACCAAATCGGAACAGTCATGAAACCTACGCAATCATAAGCATCACCGAATTTCTCCTGAGTTGCTTTTAACTGAATCTAAAAAAAAACATAATGTTCATTTCCAAACAAATTGATATCTTAACGTATCAAATAAATACCTGGAAACCTCTTAGTGTTAGTATATAATCTGTACTAAAAACAGTAAAAGAATCACAGTAATATGAAAAACCAATTGGAGCGTAAGCGTCCTTTGGTTTTAAAACAGTCTGTTTGCCTTCTGTTATATACGGTCCTGATAATTCAATGCTCTTGAGAATCCAGTAATCCATATTGTTTACGTATGTTAAACTGAAAAAACAAAACAAAATTAAATTTGTTTTATTCTGTACGACAGACACACTTACTTCATAGTTATATTTTCCTGTTGTCCGATAACAAAAATAAGTCTATCTGCTTCAACTGCGGTGAATTCTAAGCTTGTAACCGAACTAAAATAAAATAATTATTAGTAAACGTAAATGTGTTAGAAACAAGTCCATCACAAACGTACATCCAATCTTCGTCTTTCTTTTTAAAGAGAGGTGAATCTGATAAGTAAAGGAAAAATACATCTTTGTTGAAATATGACATGCCAGTTCCAGAAACTTGTTCACTTTGTAATAAATGTCTTGATTTGCGATTGGAACTGGCGCTTACCTGTCAATCAAAAATATAAATAGACAACGCTGTATGATACAATAGATAACATACATACCCATGATGGTAAGTAACTAGTATAAAAACAAATGGCATTACTATCTTTCTCTAAAACTTGCTGACATTGTTCAACCACTAATTTTGCTGAAATACGCAAATATTAAATGTTAGAAATGTAAATTTAGCGCTATTAAAATCGACGTACCGTGACGTTCTAATAAATTTATCCTGTATTCGTTTTCTCTTGCGTCACTCAGCTCTAATAAATACATATTGCCAGGTTCAACTTTCAGTTCTTTGGTCATTCCGTCTGCAGTTAGTTTAGCTTCGGTGATGTTACTTTCAGGAAGAAGACTTTTCAAAGTATCGACTGCAGATTCGACCGAAGGTACAAATGACAACTTCTTTTTAGATTCTTTAGATAGTTCCGTAAATTTATTGAAAACGTTTTGGTTAACTGAAGAAAAATCTTCTAAACTCAACTGGAAATAAAAATAATACATATGTTATTTAAGGAGTCATATGTATACATGTAGAATACATACGTCTTGTTCAATAAATAGAGCCATGAATGGTTTTTTTTTCATCAGTTCTTCCATCAAATATTTAAAATCATCTTTGTTTATTTGATATAAGGCAGGTAACTGTTTGACATCGGTACTGAATTGTAATACAAATATAAAAATCAATTTTGGATTAATACTAGATCATAATGATAACTCTACATTAAACACACAATTTTACAAAACAACAATTTTATTTTTCATATGTTAGGTGTGGTCTACAAGAATTAACCTAAATACTATAAAAAAACACTAATATTACCTTTCTGACTGCCACATTAAAAGTGGCAAATTATCTGCATGGACTAATGCAACTGAACACAACGATAATATTAATAATAATATATTTCCGGACATTGTTAATTATTGATTAATAAACTAAGGTCTTTAACAGCTGACTGAAATCTTATGCAAAGGAAAGCTGTCACGAGAATATTATCACGTGAGATATCGAGGTGTACCGACTTCAACTACCGATATCATCGTGTCGATGTTAAATCATCGTATCAAATCGAACGAATTGATTAACTACATGAAACATATTCTAATATATCATACATATTCTAAAATAAATCCTATCAAATTATTTATAATTATATTTAAGGGCAAATAAGCATTTTCATTTCGATGCTTTGCATTATTTTAACCAGTGTACCTAAACCATATGTTAATATGTATTCGATACGTTATATTAATATTTATAATATGATTCATTTTTATAATCTCTCATATTACACATTAAATAACTAGTGTTTATTTCAATATATCGAATTAAATTTAACGACATTCAAATACATATATTAATAAGCAATTTTTTGTTTAAGAATTAATAACTTAAATGAATTAAAAGTACTTCAAAATATTTATATATGTAGATTTATAATTTAATCAAAAATATATATTTTACAAATTTCATACTCGTTTACTTATTATTATATGATCATTTTTTTATGTTAACATGATAAAAATTTCATTAAAAACACGAATTACCTATAAAAAACACGTATTTATGTGTTCAAATATTATTGTTAAGCAATTGAACGTAAAAAAAATCGTGAAAAATAAAATAATTGATCATTTATTATTATGTTTTATATCATAAAATTAGGCGACCGATAAGTCTTAGCAATTCTATTTTTTTATTATAGAAATTTGATTATATTTTACGTAAAAATTATAACTAAAGTTTGTAGCTTTTTATTTATCAATAAAATAATATTTTTTAAGTATGCATGATAGCTGTGTAGTTTCAGATTTCTATAATACATATATTAATAATTACTATATTATTTATTAATGCGCATTATCGAACTAATAATCACCTGTATAACGTACAGGTAAGTGGCAAGTGGTAAGGTAAGGTAAGACATATGTATAATAGTATACATACGTGCCACTTTAGAAAGTTTTGGTAATGCTGATTGTCTACGTTCGTGCTTTACGTCAGTTGTATTTGCTCTGTCTAACGTCATAGTTCGCAATTTTTTAATTCTATTTCACGTGTTCCTCTTTTCACTACACAGTGACATAAGATTCAAGTTTCGTGAAGAAATTTAAAAAGGAAATAATTGAAAATGCCTTGTCCTTTTTTGGCTAGATTTGGTTCAACTTATGTGAGAAATTATGGGTCAACATTATTAAAAACCTATGGTCAACATTGTCCAGTTATTTCATCAACAATGTGTACAGCGCCAGCCCCAAAACATGAAGGTAATTATTATTAATAATCATTTTTAATTATTAAAAATATTGGTTATATTATATTTCAAAAAAATCACATTCCCAACTTCTTTGCATGTTTTTTTTTGCTTAGTCATAGCTTAATTAATTAATTTAAAATATTATATTTAAATATAATTAGAAGAATTCAATTTGTTAATTGATCTTTTTGTAATTAGGTGATCTAATTGTTGAATGTTATTTCAACATTTTTTTGGCAATGTGACATATATGTTCTTATGTAATTTATTTATATGTAGGTAGATTTCAAAATATTATTATAGAAAATAACTAATAAATCAATTAATTTAATAACCAAATATTTCATGATTTTATATAAAACGTGTTTTTCTAAAAAAATATAAGGAAAGTAATACGATAAAATAATACAATATACATCTATAATTACAGTTAAATTAAATAAATCACTAGTAATTTTTTGGGTATCCTTGAAATAATAATAATAATAATAATACGACAGATTTATCTAATTAAATAAATTAAGAAAAATAAAATTGCTCTGTCGTTAATTAATAAATTTATTATTACATTAAAATAAATATTATCAAAAACGTTAAAAAATGATACTTCTATTAAAAAAAGCTAACATATTACGTAAAACGTTTCAAAGTAAATTTATTAATTTAAAATATACAAAAATTAGAATGTTAATAGGTAGCTATTTATATATTTGTTTTGTATATGTAGCAGTTTACAGATAATATTTTGTTGTACCTATCAAATGAAAATAAAAAATAGATATGTACTTTATATACACTGTTTTTCTTTCTATTGAATCGATATTTTAATAGAAATGAGTACATAAAAAGGTAGAGAGAGAAAGAGTATATTCATATAAAATAAAGGATAAAAAGTAGATTATATAACTATTGAGATTAAGGATTATTATGGCTTTTTGGAATTTTTGAAAATTTTGGCACATTTACTCATTTTTCTATAGTATGGAAAAATTGTTTCACACGCCTATGACTTTAATGTTACTAGTCATGTAACTATGCATAATAATCAAATCGATTATTTTGTCTGTTTGATAATTAGAAACGATAAGAAAACAAACAGTTTATTATAATTACATATAAATTAATTTTTTTCTTATTATTATTTTTAATTACGGTCACGTAATTAAATTTAATTACTCTGTTTTATATTAGTAAATATATCTTTCAATTAATAAAGGTACAAAAATTCAATAGGATCTTTAATATTCAATATCATAATTTAGATTTTAGATATTCCTTTCGTACTCCTCTTTGGATACGCCACTGTTAATAATAATTAATATAATGTCGAAAGGCTTTATTGTATTTTGGAAATAAATTGGCAAACGTGCCGATTTTTAACTACCTATCTATTTTTTACCTAATTAGTAATTCAAATTTTATAAAAACAAGTTCTAGAAGCAAATTAAAATAAAATATTTCTTTCTATTTTGATTTGGAAATGTTCAATAAAAAATACATTGTATAATATATAAGTTCGTATGATAGAGCTTGTACTGTATTATTTTTTACGTTTTACTAAAAAAAATAAAAATAAAACGAGATAATGATTATACAGTAATAAGGCCTAAAGCAATTAGAAATCAACTTTAAAGGCGATTTCGAAAGTAACTTTGTAATAAATAAGTAAATGCAATGTTACATTTTTAATTTTGTTATTACAAAATTAATTATATCAACCCATTCACGTCGATTATCATGCGTTCGTTTAAAAAATCGAATTCAGGGAAGAATATAAAAGAAAATAATAAATAAAATTATTAAATATTTCGCAAGTTTTAACCATTCAAATAGTTTCGCTATCGAAGGTTTCAAATATTTATATTATAGATTGTGTTATCAAAAATAACTTGGATATCGCGATATGAATGAATTTAATAAGATAAATAATGTTGATAATTATTTTAACCTTTGATTAAATTTCCACGCTGGGTCTCATAGACTCCACGCTAATTTGTTTAAAAAATAAACATTATACTGCATTATACAAGTCTCTGGGTGTAAGCCGCGTGGACATTTCACTGCATTGTGTGACGAAACGTTGGCCGATAACACGACCAAATCGACGCGGCTTACACCCAGAAGCCAAGATCCATTATACTGCATTTATTCTACATATATATGAAAACAACGTTTTAAAGTTACGTTCAATTATTGTCAAGTTAAAAACTAAAATCAAAGGTTAATAGAGCTTGTATATTCATGGTCATTGGTCAGTTTGGGCTGTAACTCAGGACCCCGTCGCGGTCATATGAGGCCCAATAAGAGAGAAAAAACATCAAAATTAGTTTCAAGTATTGCTAAACAAATTAAATAATATTAAACAACTTTTTATGGCCAACGTTTCGTTTCTATTCTACTATTAGTAGTTTGATAGAAAAATTGACGTGTTTAAAATAGCAATTTAAATTTAAAATCAGCTATTGTCATTGACAATATCACCCAATGAATAATAATTATAACAATATTTTAGCTTATTCATACTTGTGTTATATACAAGGTTACAATATATGTATAATTATAATTGATCACTTAACGACATATTATAATATCGTAGTACAATATTTTTCAAGTGGGTCGCTGCTTTTTTTTTATCTAATACAATAGCGCAGCGGTTCTTAAACTTATATGGTATAGGGACCCTCTTTTGAACAATTATTTTTCAGGGACCTGTCTACCGAATATAAAAACAAAGAAGGTTGTTAGATACTAATTAATCATTGGTAAATAGAAATGCAAAAGTACTTTAATTTATGTCAAACATGTTTCACGGACCCTAGTTTAAGAACCACTGCGTTAGCGGTTTTAGGAATAGAAATTAAAGGCCCTAAGCAAGCTTGAAAATGTAAGGCTCCCTCATTTACAGACATTTTGAGGCCCGAGGCATAAAATAAATGCAAGTTTAACTCAACCCCTTCATATTTTTAGATTATATTTAATTTTAACTAATTACTTACTAGGGGGTATTTATTTCCCATTTGATTAATTTCTCTCGAATATGAAATTTTATATCAATGTCAAATTTGATTATTTGTAAAGGATATTCACGCATTTGAATGTATCTATTAAAACGTTTTTTTTTACTTTCGCGATCATTCATAATAGAAATAAATATGTTACATAGAAATATAATTATTATTTACATATCTGCAGAAACGAAGTAATATTTGTTTTTATTTTCGTCGATATTTTCGTTAAAGGTATTAAAGAAGATATGATCGTGTCTGCCGTAGAACCGAAATCTCTTGAAAGTGATATCATCAAAGAAAAAACATATGTCAACATGCATGAGGCAATTGAAAAAGAAAAAGGTATGTGGAAAATAAATGTAAACCGAGGACAAATCATAATAATCGTGTTTCTCGCAATTATAATAATCAATCAGTGCAAAGTATTAATGTAGCATGGATACGAACTTTAGGAACACCTCTATCTATCAATTAATTTCAAACTACAAAGGACTCCGCAGTTTTTGATAGGGAAATGGCTTTCAGTCAATTTTTTTGAAACCAACTGGAAAATATTCCCTAAATCATCCCGATTAAAAGTCTCAATGGTCGCAACCGCCTAAGTTCCCGAGGTCTCGCGCAAAAAACTGTTTTGTACCTAAAACTGCAATAAAAAAATCGATATAGTACAGGATTTCCCAAGTTCAATATTTAATTTATTATAACAAATGGAAGAAAACTTTATATACAAAAGTTGTCAGGCTAGACAAGCAGCATATTTTTAAAATAATTACATTTATATAAGGTGTCCCATAAGTGTGTTACAAATCAAAGTTATATTTTTATGACAACTAATTTTCTATTGTTTTTATTTTACAATTTAATATTTTTAATACTATGATTTAGAGAATATTTTCCAGTTGGTTTCAAAGAAATTGACTGAAAGCCATTTCCCTATCAAAAACTGCGGGGTCCTTTAGGGTCTTGTATTTACGTGTATTAAAGAATTGAAATTATTTTAAATCAAAATTGCGATTTTAACTAAAAAATATTTTTATAGAAAAACCGTTTGAGTATGAAGAATTTTTCCATCAGCAAATCGAACGTAAGAAAAAAGACCACTCGTACAGGGTTTTCAAAAAAGTGAACAGGCTTGCAGGGGAGGGTTTGTTCCCTAAAGCACTCGAATATTCTTGGGGGGAACGCCCGATAACGGTTTGGTGTTCCAACGATTACTTAGGGATGTCGTGTCATCCAAAAGTAAAGGAGGCCGTCAGGACTGCCCTAGAAAATCATGGAGCCGGTGCCGGGGGCACGAGAAACATCTCCGGGAACTCATTAAACCACGAGAACCTCGAAAAGAAACTCGCAGAACTTCACCAGAAAGAAGGGGCTCTATTATTTACATCGTGTTACGTTGCTAATGACTCGACACTCTTCACCTTAGCTCAAGCGCTACCTGGGTGTCACATATTCTCTGACGAAGGTAACCATGCTTCAATGATACAAGGAATAAGGAACAGTAGAGTGCCTAAGCATATATTCCGCCACAATGACCCGGCGCATTTAGAAGAATTATTGAAGACAGTCGATGTTAGCGTTCCGAAAATCGTAGCTTTTGAAACAGTTCATTCCATGTCCGGAGCCGTTTGTCCACTCAAGGTAAACCGATTCTGAGTTAATAAATACCGATTCTAGTTATTTATATTGTATTTTTTACAGGAATTATGTGACGTGGCGCATAAATACGGAGCTCTGACGTTCGTTGACGAAGTACACGCTGTCGGCTTATACGGAGAAAACGGAGCTGGAATCGGAGAACGCGACGGACAATTACATTCTATGGATATCATATCAGGAACTATGGGAAAAGCGTTTGGGAACATAGGAGGTTACATCGCGAGTTCTAGAACACTTGTAGGTCAGTATAAGTATGATTCAACTCCGGTCAACGGGTAATGGTAATACTTGTTATGTTTTTTGTAGATATGATACGATCGTATGCGGCCGGATTTATCTTCACGACATCTCTACCTCCGACAGTTTTAGCCGGTGCGTCGACAGCCGTCGCGATTCTGTCGTCACCTGAAGGTAGACTGTTACGCCAGAAACATCAAGAGAATGTCAAATATCTGAGAACTCGACTACAAGATCTCAAATTCCCTGTAGAACACACTCCTAGCCATATCATTCCTATAAAGGTAAAACTCCAAACAAATCCTTTTTCATATTTATCGCAACGTTTTAATTTTTACAGATTGGCAATCCTCTACAATGTTCAAACATATCGGATTTGCTAATACAGAAATACGGGCATTACGTACAAGCCATAAACTATCCGACAGTGAAACGTGGACAAGAGAAACTACGGCTAGCGCCTACGCCTCATCATACTAAACCAATGATGGATATTCTGTTATCGGACATGGAGAAAGTTTGGAAACAATTAGATATTCCTCTCAAGGGTTCAGTTTGTTCAGAAGTGAGTACAAATTGAATTTGAGTGGAAATAAGTATATTATAATATTTTGTGTTTTAGGAATGTACGTTCTGTAGGAAACCATTGCTTTTCAATCATTTTGAAGCGAGAGAAAGAGGTATACGTATACCTTCTCTGTTCAACAATGAAGTTTGTAACATTCCAAACTGTCCGCAAATAATAGCAGTTCACTGACAAAAGTATTGTTTTAATTCGGGAAAAAGAAAAACTATTATTTTTACAATGCTGCAATAAATCAATTTGTATGGTATTTGGGGTAAAAATAAACAATTGACAATTTTAATAGACTTTTTTTTATGGATTTTTCAGGATTTAGAAATGGATAATAGCAATAAAATATATATGTATCTAAACAAAAATATTTATTTTGATTAAACAATTTCCTATGGATTTCTATTTAAAATTTTTACACTTCCTTCTAAAATAAATTCAGCCCATTTAATAGAAATCAATAAGGATGATTTGTTCTTCTTTTATACCAATATTAATATTATGTATTACAAAATTATATAACAACAAATACTGTGTTAATTACTAAATACCAAAAACAACTGAAAATAATACGTTCTTTAAATACCCAAGATACTTGTGCAACAATATGTAGGTACATATATTCAAATACAGATGTATCAAGTTGAGATGATGCACATCAGTTATAGTAAATCACTAATTAAAAAAGTAACAAATTAAAGACTAGATTATTTAAATAAAATAAAATAAAACCAACAAGAATACCTATATTATACATAATAAAATAAATAACGTCAATTGTAAAAATGTGATGTTTTCAAAAATTAAGTGGCTATTTGTAATTATGACAATCGTTTTAATAAAAAATAAAACGCTCAATATATGACACGTGTAACATTGAAAATATGACTAGCTTTATGTTAATTATAAAATACTTCAAATACCGCCTTCAAAATCAATTTAGCTACTTCTCGGATAAAAGTAATTGTACCGCCTGTTGTTTTTTATAGAGATTTCAACAAATCTTTGGTAAATTTTCCACCTATTTCTGTTCTAATCTACGTACTTAAATAAAGTATCACAACCAATTATAAATAAAGGCAGTACAGTACAGATAATAAACTAACTAATTATATAATTGTAAGTAATAAAGTAATAAAGTGATGTAAGTATGTATTATAAAAACAAATTCCTGATTCCTAGATTCATTTAAATACTTAAAAACTTAGTGGTTATTTGTAAAATACAGTCAAACCGGCCGTAGCGGCACAATTTACTCAAATATATAAATGTGCGTACGTATTTAAATATTTATAACTGTATTGTCGCTTACCTCATTACCTGTTATAAATATTTAAATTCTAGTACATTGCAATCACAGATTATATTAAAATATGGCAAAATTAACATTACCTGTAATCTATTCTAGTATGTTTGTTTGTTTGTTTGTTTGTTTGCTTGTTTGTTAATATATAGGCCGGTAGTTGATGATAAATAAAATAAGTAAATCATAGCAATGTCTTTCTTTAATTCTCACTATGAATTTTCCGAAACGCAATCTTCAGTTTTATTAATGTTTATTTTATTTTGAAGTGTAGAAAATAATTATAAACAAATTGATATGTTATTTCGATAAACGTTTATATTTGTGATTATTTAAACAGGAACTTTAAAAACTAAATTTCAACTACATTGTTTTTAGGAACTCAATTTTGTAAAACCAAAGATTGCTAAGACGTTATTAACAGGGCCTATATTTTTTAATTCATTATTTTTAATACTTATATTAAAATTAATACACGAAAATTTTGATGGTCAAATTTTATATTACGTATTATTATTTTTATTATCACAGTTTTTATTTCAAAAGTATTAAACTTAAAGAAATATAAGTATCCAATGAAACATGAAAAAATACAGACCCTATCGTTTCTCAAATTCTTATTTAATTACATATATAATTACCGATAATTATCCAAACATTATATTGATATTTGTACAGATCTATTTTATACAAAAATATGCACAAACAGGGTGACCAATTTACAAAATAATAAACATGCCTCGGTAAATAAGTCAAACCTTACCGTGTTTGTTTAAAATAACAGCAAAATGCTATTACTTTAAAACATATTCAATTCACCCTGTATAGAAATAACTAATATTAATACCTAAACTACCGGCCAGTCAATGTCGTGTTCATACAAAGCATGTAGTCTCTCTTGTCTCCCCAACCTCCGTTTCCTTTCCGCAGTTTTAACTTCTTGTTATTGGTCGTGAATGTTAACGTCAGATGTTCCGGATATAAATGCTTCTTTGCGGCTTTTAAAACCAGCTGTACTTTAGATATAACGGCCGTTGACTCGCAGTTTTTCTTTTTGTGATGAACCCCGCTACCAGACATCAAACATTAGTAAGTAATTATTACAACTGGTTCTTAATCTTAATCTTACCATTCCCCGATATGGAAGACTCTCGGCCCTCTGACGACCATTGCGTGTAGTTTACGTGTCAGACAACTCTGGGAGATATGCTGAAGCGACCAGTCCCAATTGTAATCATCGTATTTACAGAAATAATCAGCACATCTGACAATCTCACTCCAAGTGCTCCGGTTTAGCGTCATGCCCATGTTGTGTTTGCTGCTGATCCAAGGAGTCACTTCCACCTGCAATGCCGTTTGTAATAAGCCATCAAAAGCGACCGTCATCGTAGAATTCATCAGTTAATTTTTATTCATTTGTAACTAGCTAGATTTTCAAAACTAAATCAGAACGAATGGCTATAAATTAAAATTGTTTTTAACTACTCAATTTTTCCAAAATTTCTCTAATCAAGTACGTAAGATACTAGCACCAGTCTTAGATCATACTCTCCAGTATTGGACACTTGTTTAATTAAATCTACTAAATTACTCTATGACAATATGCCAATGGATGTCAAAATGGAAGACATTTATCTATTTATTAAATAATCATAGCATCTGCAACACATTGTTTACAATTTCACAATTCTTGGTTGTTTGATTATATAAGTTTGTTTCCATTTAGGTACTTTTTAATTAAAATCAATGGGAGTAATGAGAATGATTATTTGGAAAAATGAAGTTGACTATTTTATATCAATAAATCAAAAATCAATTAACTGACAAATAATTTTGTCTGTTGCAAAAGCAGTTAAAAAAGCTTCTCTACAAGTAATCAATTTAATACTCTATTTTATTTCAATTATCTGAAATGCATATAATACTAATTACATAAAATAGCACACACTAAAAAGCATTTATCAACAAACACAATTTTACATAAATACAAACAAATATAATTATGTATTATAAAACATGCAACTGAATTTAATTAATTAAAAGATTCTTTGTTTTCAATTTCAACTCAATATAAATCATGTATTTTAATTTTATTTAAAAGAAAGCAAGGCATATGTTGTCAATTAATTATAAATTCAAAAATTCAGTAACTAGAAATTTTGAAAGAGGGGGGTAATTTAAAATTAATATTTTTTATTAAATGTGTTGAATGCCAATAAAAAAAAACAGTACAAAGTTAATTTTTGAGTATAAATGGCAAGGTATTTGTGAATTTGAGTAAAGTGTAAAGTGTAGAGTTTGAAATGTAGAGAATGCATCAAAGAGCAAGCCTGGTAAAATGCATGTGCGTATAAAACAGCTAAAACCAATGCTATAGCTATAGCTACAGCTATAGTGGGTGGCTACCTTCTGGTAGTGCTGGTACACTGAAGGGAGTATCTGAAAACTCCAGGATGGGGGTATTTGTGCCCCGCTAACTATCTCATGCTGCTTCATCGCACGAGCCGCTTCCTTCTGTAAGATCATTACCACGCCACCGTTAACTCACAGTTTACAAACTTACAAACAATAGATTATCAATAAATAAATACTAACATTTTACTTTTCAACTTCAAAGTTAAATTTACTAGGGTTTTTTATGTACTTTTGCAAACATTTTTTTCTAGGGCACATGGGATTACTTTTTTTCTTGTATATAAGGTATTGGCACCAGTCTTGGCCACTTTAAGAGCAAGATATACTCAAATTTAATTACCAAAGTCAGCAAATATAGTTTGTTTTTTATAAATAGACACAAAATTTATAAAATAAATAATAGTAAAATTGTTAACAGTATAAAGCAGACCTTATGATAAAGATAATGACAGTTATATTTCTATTTTAGTAGATTCAGTGAGGTATGATCCAAGACTGGTGCCAATAACTTAAAACAAAATATTTCAGGAGAGTTGCAAAAGTGTTAAATGACTTTTATAAAAATGGGTTGAAAAGTAGGTTTCTATCTCTCTTGTTTGTGTGCTACTGTTGCAGTAACTCAACTGTCTGTATTTTGTAAACGGTGAGAACAGAGAGACATCATATGGAGATAGTTTGACAACAAAACCACATAATTGTGTTCAACTACGTAGCTAAAGCGATTGTGAGGGTCAGAACATAGTGATTAGAAGCAACATAGAATAGACTAACATTTGTTTGAGTTGATAGAGTTAGAGACAACATAATGACTCTGTATATATACCTTCTTTGCATCTCCGTAGTAGTTGTACGTTTTTAAATATGTCCCCAGTGAGAGTATGTTACATTTAGGACAAGCTGTACGGCCCGTTAGCTCCATCAGACGCATCACGTGTATGAAATCTTCAGCTACGTAATGGTCTTCTTCTAAGAACACGACCAGACCTTAAACAGTTTATTAAATTAGTACAAATGGTACCAATGTATAAGTGGTTGAGATAATACCTGTATGATATCTGGTTACTTCTAGTTGGTTGAATACTCGGTTAGCTTTCCACCACCAGTGATGTTTAGTTTGTGTAAACTTGGCTTCTCTGTAATGTCCGTATAGATCTGGATGGAGAGCGTTTTTACACTTCATTATTAACGCTCTACAAAATAAATAACAAATTCAATCATCCTCGTTAAATAAAACAGTTATACAGTATAGTACTTACTGTTCTTGTTTAATATCTCTTGGACAATCGCCTGGATCTTCACCAGGAAATTCATTTGGGTGACTCTGGATTGAAAATGGATAAAAAATCTGCATTACTTTACAGAAATCGACACTCTGTACTAGCTCGTTGATTTCATCATCATAATAATCATGCGAGAAAACTAATAGAGCTCTTTCAATCCCTCGTACTTGGGCTAAACTCACAATCAAATGTCGTAGATATGTTGTCCTTGTATGTACCTGGATTAATAAAATATAAATAATACACTTCAATTAAATATTGTTTTATATTAACATTAACTTACTTGTACGACGATAATAAGTGAATCATTTTGAAGAGGTCCAAATCTATCTTCGTTATAAACGGTCTGTTTGTTATTGTAAAGTTCTATGTTCCTCCTGATGTCTTCTATAGTCAAGACATAGTGCTGTGTGGTTCCTGCACTGTTAGTCCCATTAGCATCTGGAAAGTATGTCAGTGCATATGAAATATATCAAATGTGTATGTTTATTTGTACTTACTCGAAGTATAGGATGTGTTTTTGGGTTTAACCGTTAGAAATTTGTGAAGAACAACCGGAACCATATTTAGAATTGCAGCACTGGTGTCATTATCAGGCGGTAGAGGTTCATTAAGGTTATTCCCTCTCCCCCCGAGACTCAGAAGTATTTGCACCAGTAGGAACATGAAAGAAAATATAAACACCACGAACGCAGAGATTCTTCGTCGTGGCATGGTCCTTAGCTAGGTGGAAAGAGCTCTGTGCTCTGAAAATAATTAAATAAACATTTCAATTAATATTAATATTAAAATAATTTCAAGTGAAATTTGGTAAAACATGATAAATAATTTAACATACATACATACATTCATACTTTCACATTTTTTTAATTAGACTGAAATTTTCCACTGGGTGTATGGCAATTGGCAATCAAATAATGATTTTAGGCTTGGAATTTTATATTATTGCATTCTATTATTGGTATAAAATGATGGCATATTTAATTAGAAATAGTTGTTAACAGAAGTGACAGTTTCACTAAATAAGTAAATACACAAAACATATTTACCTGAAGAAACTTTCCTTTTCATATTTGATATTCCAATCTAGCTGGTATACTTTTATCGCTTCTTTTTGAAAATGACACAGTTAATATAGTTTATCTTGTAAAAATGAATACTAACATGTTCAATATAATAAAATGGTAAGGATATATCACAGTTATTTTTAAAATACACATTAAATACTCATGTCATTAAGTTAATGACTTACATGTGTGTCAATATTATCTTTCAAATATGAATATTTAACTGCAATCATTGCTGTAGCTTATTTTAAACACATGCTTTTAAAAATATTGCTCAAGCAATTCAACTTCTAAACGAACTTCGGCCATATTTGTTTTAGGGATGACATCCTTGTCGACAACTTCAAAAAAATTAACTTTATACATTCATACAAACATAAACATTTTATCATATATTATTTTATCTATAGATTATTGAAAAAAATGTAATAAATATAATATAAAAACGCATTGATATATAGTAATACGATAAGCTTTAAATAATAGTAATGAGTATTATCATTATCTACCACTACAGGAAATAAATGCATGATAGCACATAGTATGATTATTAATACATTAAATATTAATTAAGTAGATAAGCAAATCAGTTATTTGTTTTAAAAAGTATTCGTTTAAAAAATATACATCATTTAAAACATACAATAATCGGTAAACAACAATTAGTTTAAATACAGCGAGGATATAAACCAATGTTGATAGTTCATCCAAGTTTCGTTAGATGGCAGTAAATCAAAAAACACTATTTTCATAATACGAGAATACACTCAAAAATCATAAAATTTATGCATATTCAAAATATATTTTATATTTACAATAATAGAAACAAAAACTATTTAAATATAACAAACTCAAAAGGAGGCCCCTAACAAGGGGGGTCTAATATTATTATACTCGGTCATAGTACATTTTTGTACATCCAACTGAAATACTGCAACTAAATTTTCAGAAGTCATTAACATAATTAAAACAATAAAAAACAGATAAAACACCCAGAAGTCTGAAGAACGTACCGGATGAATGGTTTTATTTAAATAAATATAATTATGAAAAATGTATGCACGGGCACATGCTTTACAAAGAAGTTGAAAACAATACGCCAATATATACATATCATATATGTATGTTAGGTAGTGTACAATACAATATGGTGCTTTTTCAATATGTAAAATCAATTTAACCTGTACTGACAATGTACGATTTAAACGGTGTTCAATACATTAAATAGGTACACCATTGTATTAGCTGTGCCGGTAGAAGCGGCTTTGTTATACGGACAATGAGACACATAAAACTGCGTATAACTAGCAACAACTTCAATTTATACAATTCACCACGCTTTGGGGTGGTCCTCGACAGGGGCGGGCATTACATATTTAACCAAAGGGGGCTTCAAGTATTTGTATATATAATGTTTACAATATATATATATTACAGCTCATGGCTATCAAAAATCTATTCAAATTATAATTGAAGCGGAGGTCGAATCCCTTATAAGTCAAAACAAAGCTGAAGCTCGAAAAAAAGCTCAAAGTAACCAGAAAGACATCTCCTAGAAAGTAAACTGTATCGCCCAGGAATCGTTTTTGTACATAAAACTTTTAACGCATTTTTTAAAATTATTATAATAATAACTAAAAAACTATTCATTTTCAAATTTTGGGAACATTTTAAAAACTATTTTTTCTCGTCGATGAATTTCGATTCAAAAATCTTTTGAAATTGGTAGAGATGTATCTAATTAACCGATTTTTTATGTGTGACAAAATTACAAATGTATTTTTTCTCCAAATGTAAGCATAATTTTTAAAATATAGTGTATAATATACATTAGATAAAGGGCGACAAAATCAGAGGGCCAGCTTTATTTAATCCGGATTTAAGGTAGGGGAGGGGAAGATGCATTAAAGTTCTGTTTTAAAAATGAACTAAGTACGTCCCTGTACGTAACTTGTGCCGCTTCATGTTTTCCTAACAGAGTGTTAATTTTCAGTATTTAAACGGTTCGTTTTTCTATTATTTTGTTAAAAAAATGATGCAAAAATATAATCGGGTGTAAAATGAAAGATAGGCTATGTGTAATATCCGTTTAATAAAACAAATTTGTTTTGCTATTTGATGTCTTTCATTGGCGTCTATTGTATTCATTGAAAAGGTGTTTTACCTATATACATTTATTAATTACAATTCAGAAAGGTGTATGAAATTAATTATTATATTATGGACGTGGCTAAAAAAAGATTTCTTGTGTATTTATTTTGTTTCTAAGGTTTTTACAAACAGGGGTTATTTTAGTGTTTCTGCACTTCCAAAAATGAAAACTGCAGTTGTAAAAGCTAATTTGTGTAGTTGAAAAATTACAAGTAGAAAGAAAAATATAAAAAAATGTATGTTTAGAGCAGAGCCGATCTTAGCAAGTCTGGCGCCCTGGGCGAGATGTATTTTTCCACCCTCTCTCCCACTAAAAAAATGTTAAAAATTTACCGAAAATGTCAATTAAAATTGATAAATTAACAAATAAGTTGAATAGTTAAAATCTCAGCTTGGCGCGATCCTACAGACCCCAACTTTTTTTTTAAATATAGCTTACATCATTAATTTTAACACTATCAAATGCCCTAAGACCGTCAAGACCTCCTTCCCCTCTTAATTTGCAAATGAAATTGATAAATTAACAAATACATTGAATAGTTCTATGATATCTGGGATATGAATAGCAGTTATTAAATAGTTAGCTGTCTAACAATAAATAAAATACTGGCACTAGCCTTGGACAATACCTCAGTGTAGGACTTTTGTTTAATCAAATGTACTAAATTAGAGATATTTGTTGATATTTGATTACTGAAATAACTAAATCATAATCTATAGGCACTTAACTCTAAAACAGCTTAATTTATAGACAATCGGCCAATGGATATCAAAATAGTGGACATTTAAACTTAATGTTAATGTAATTTATTTATTAATTATTATATTAGCATGGCATATATGCTTTACGTTGTTTCTAATTTTACCATTTGTAATCATTAGTAAGTGTCCATTACTGGAAAAAACATAAACAAAATAAGTGGCAATAATTTAAAAAACAAACTATGTATATTTTAATTTAATAAAGAGGTACTTATTTTATTAGTAACATGAGTTGATGAGAATTACAAAAAGAAGCCCATCAATCAAAAAAACCTTATGTAATATTTGTTTGACGGAAAATTCTTATACGTATAAGTAAGTAAAAATGTGATTTTATACAAGTCTTGAGGCTTCCGCGGTGATCTTAATATGGATCTTGGCTTCTAGGTGTAAGCCGCATCGGTTTGGTCGTGTTATCGGCCAACGTTTCGTCACACATTGCAGTTGACATTTTCAGGGCTCTTCTAAAAGTGCTTACACCCAGAAACCAAGATCAAAAAATGTGACTTATTAAATTGCGATACAAATAATATATCTACCGTGAAATAATATAAAAAATATTAAAATTGTACGCATAAGTATTTTATACGCAATTATATGGGATACGATTTTGTGAAAAATAACATTTATTATTTTACCATTAAGGGGACAATTATTTAGACATATGTCTATTTTAATAATGATAATGTAGCATAAAAGATTACTCTTTTTATTCACACCCTAAATTACATGGCTTTTTATTTTGTCAAAATACAGTAATTTAAACACTATTATATTAATGTGATATAGCTGTCTTGCCTATTCATTTCTAAAAACAGTTGCACATTGTGTACAATTAAATTACAATTACTTCATTTTATAACAAAAAAATAAATAATATGTTTAACTTTCCAATGCAAAAGCGCTTCATTTATAAATAAATAAATAAAATATAGTGTAAATTTTAAATTTATAAATAATTGTCGATCACAAAGTTAGACTTTTGTGCTAAACAAAAGTTAAATGACTCTAGTTTATATTAAACTAGCTGGGCCCGCGCGGCTTCGCTCGCGTAGACTACGAAATTATTATTTAGGACTTATATATAGTTGAATTAAGTTAGTTATTATTGTAATAAAAACCAAACAACACTTAAATTACCTACTTAACAAAAGCGAATCAGAATAAAAAGTAAAAATAATTTTTGTTCTATTTAAATTTAAAAGTTAATTATTGAAAACAAAATAAACAATTGACAATCAAAAGAATACCGGCCTGTGATCATTCCCTCTGTGACACGGGTCGCCATCGCGCGAATGATATGTTCCCGTATATACATATATTTCGATATTTTCTAAACTATACACGATCATATCGGATGCTGTAAAGGGCAAATGATATCTACATTAAGACGATGAAATCATTTATTTCGATAAGGATTAATTTTTTGCAGGTCATAAGTCCACGTAAACAGAACCCAAATATTTTTAATTTTCTTTTTAACATAAAAGCTTAAATACAAAAGTTAGATATATGGTGTCGCGGACTTTATTGTAGATCTATTGATTCTACACAATTCTTTAATACATTATTTTGTTCAATATTGAACGTTTTAGGCAGCGTATTGCAAAATACCACGCCGACGGCAAAAGTTTTTCCGACTTGATTTACTATTATCGTCACTGCTTAGTTGTTATGTTACCTAACGTAACAAAATATAGCCTATAACCTGGTCATAGAATGTACCTATGAATTAAATAAAAAACCACGTAAAAAACGGTTAAGTGGTTCTCGAGTGATAAGCGCACTAACGGACAGACAGACGTTCTATACTGTGATAAATGATAGCTGTATAAATAAATTTATATACATAGGGGTGGAAGTTGAGAGTATACAACACAGTACAAGTACAGGTACCGGGTTCACAGTATCGAATTTATACTGTACAACTTCCATAAAATATGTTTGATTTCGAATTTAGTTTGTCTTTCACAGATCGATTCGTTGCTCTTTGAAAAACAAATCGAGTCCAAATTAGATTTCAAGTAATGATTCTAAAGTGGGCTCATTTGTTTCTAAAAGAGCAACGAATGTTCCGTGAAAGACACACAATTGGCGATATTTGTTGAAACTGCCCTTATAAACTATCACAACTAAACTTCATGGATGAGAGTTAAACTGTTTGAATATATGCACTTTACTTATAGAGCTGTAACTAATAAACTATTTATTGGAATGATTTAAAATTTTAATACGTAAAATTAGATTATATTACAAATATTTTAACACCATTTTGACGTTTCTATGATTTATAGTTCCAGAGTAATATGTAGTAATATGTGTAATTTTTAATAATTTACAGAACATGAAGTATATATTTCATTTCAAATGCATTTTTTTATCATTTAAGTACAAGGTGTAACTAATGTCTAATTATTATTATTACATGTAGTTATTGAAACTTCTATGATATCTGGGATATGAAAGGCAGTTATTAAATAGTTAGCTGTCTATAACAATAAATAAAGTACTAGTACCAGTCTTGGACAATACTCCAGTGTAGGATTTTTTAAAATTTAAATGTACTAAATTAGAGATATTTGTTGATATCTGATTACTGCCATTACTGAATCATAATTTATACACTTAACTGTAAAACAGCTTAATTTATAAACAATTAGCCAATTGTAATCTATTATTATTATTATATTATCATAGCATGTTCACAATTTTAGCATTCTTTAATTTATAACTTTTGTAATCATTAGCATGAGTGTGCATTACTGGAGAAAAAAACATAAACAAAATAAATATGGCTATATATTGATTTAATAAGAAGTAGATACTTGTTTTATTGAGTTGATGAGGATTACAAAAAAAAATATATACCTTACTCTTAAAGCGGCCAAGACTGGTGCCAATACTTGTACTTAATTTATGTATCAATCCACCCCTGCTTATAGGGTGTCGTTTTTAAATCATTTTTTATGCATTCATAACTGTCGCTATACATTTTTTAAGAATCACGCTAGAATACTGAAAGCGAGTAGATATTTTTGATTTATTTTCTTATTTTGCTTGAAAATATATTCATAACGACAGCACTTTTGATATACCTTGATAAATATTTTCTTTATAGATTTTGTTTTCGTATATGATTTATGATATCGTATTTTTTTATCATTTCGTTTTATTGTTAATATTTTTTTATTGCAGTGTACTTCAAAATATTTGCGTTTTTATTGAGTATAGTAAAAAAATTATTTATTATTAACAATTCAATTTTAATAAAATTGTATCGAACTAGAAAATTATTTATCGCTTCCAATATAATAATTCATTATATTTACGTATTAATTTTTGTATAAAAAACGTATGTATAAAATATAGTACATTATACCTATATAGTGTTTAGAATAAGTCCAAATATTTTTATTTTAGATTTTATCTGCAGTATTATTTTATTAGATATATATCTATAATCTGTATCAATATAATATCGGTATTATATGAATTTATTAATTACCTAATGTTTTATGTAGGTATGTAATGTATAATGGCAGTTGACCCCGGAGGATTAGAATATTATGTATAACAAATATTCAACAATGTAAGTATTATATTATATTATCATAACGATAATATCATTAAAATGAGTTTATATTAACGTGAATAATAAATGAATAATTATTATGCCAAACATTACACTCGAAATGTATTGTACATCATCAAATTCGTATTAATCAGGCAATAATAAACAAGTAGAGAGAGATAGAGATAGCAATATAAATAAGTACCAATGCCTTTAACAAGATAGCTCTCCCGTTCCATGAATAAAAAACAAAATTGCAGCATGCAACCCGGTTCAAGTGTATTTAACAAGATATTTATTTTAGAGAGAGATGGAACAAAAGGAGAAAGGGGGACGTACATATGTAATAATGTAATAAACCACAATATGTTTAACAATATCAACATCTGGCACGCGATTGGCAGGTTCGCGAGTCGAGACCTCCTCGAATAGGCGGCCGCGAGCGAAGGAGGGTTTTAAAAACCATTCCGGCTAAAACCAATAGTGGTGTGACGAGAAGGCGGGTCTTACCGCGAGTCGACCGGAGTCTGCGGCCCGCAAAGTAGTCCAGTGACAAGTTCCAACATCAGTGGATGTTTGTAACTCCTGTTAAACCGACTAGACAGTAGACAGTAGACACTACAACAGTGATTGTGACTCGGTTATAAGTGGTGCAGTGCAGTGCGAAATGTTACTCTCGATATGTGAACTCGGCTCTACGCTCTAGTTCTAGTATGTGTTTATAAGGTATCACAACAAAATGCCCAGACCGTCGCGTGAATCCTACGGTGATCAGAAACCACCCTATTCTTATATCTCCCTTACGGCAATGGCCATCTGGAGTTCTCCGGAGAAGATGCTACCTCTATCAGACATCTACAGATTCATCACCGAGAGATTTCCGTACTACAGAAGGAACACTCAGAGGTGGCAAAACTCTCTAAGACATAACCTTTCTTTCAATGACTGTTTTATAAAGATACCTAGACGGCCAGACCGACCTGGTAAAGGAGCTTATTGGGCATTGCATCCAGCGGCATTCGATATGTTTGAGAACGGGAGTCTTCTACGGCGTAGAAAACGCTTTAAACTACTAAAGAACGACAAAGACTTACTAGACAATGAACTGGCAGCGTTAGCCAGTATTAACCGCTTCCTGTTTGCACCAAGTGAGCCTCAGATACACGGGCCTCATTCGATGGCGTTAGAAAGCGGATGTACATCGCCCCCGTTCGGTCGAGTACAGACGTGTTCGAGTCCTTCGTCACCTCCTTGTACAGGAACCACGGAATCCTTGTCAAGTTCCGGCGTCAGTGCTACAGTGCGTCCTAAACGATCCTTTACGATCGAAAGTTTGATCTCACCGGATAAACCTAGCGCCGGATGTCATCTCCAGCAGGAAATCGAGCATCCGGTACATCCCCAGGTGATTATGCCGGTCACCACGTCATTTCAGCAATACGGCTCGTGTTCTTCGAGAGCAATGATCAATGCTGCAGCAGCTCTGGGTTTCTTTCCGCCGTCGGGTACTGAAGAGTTAGTGCAAAGCCAACAACCCGCAGTACCGCCTCTACTCCAGGTTATGCCCTATTTCCATCAGTACTCGTTACTCGGGGCATCTGGTCAACACACTGTTTTACCGACACTACCTCCTACCGACGCCGATGTGCCGCAGAATGCTCCCAACATTTCTCCATTCAGACTCACTGTGTGATGTACTTCTAAATGCAAGTATCAACGCGAAACTTTAACCTAGCCAAATTGACGTTCATAATGTAATGTCTATACTATCTATCTATATGTAACATAATTAATTATACCTACTAGAACAACATGCAGAAATATTGCTACAATGCTTATTCAATGTAACTACTTTAGTTTTGCTCAATCCAGTATTTATAAGCTCATCCAATACATTAGTTCAACCCTGTGGATTATTCGTTTACTTTCTTATGAGCAAAACATCCATTTGGTTCAACTATTATAATAATATGTAGTAAGTAATATATACATACTTATAGATAAACTACATATAACGTTAGCAATTGTATTGTAACATACATAGGTATATACATATATATAATATATATTGTATATGTATACCCAATCCCAGTGATACTAATATAAATATCAAAGTATATGTATATATCTGACTAATGAATGTATTGGAAGCACAAGTACTCGTAAAGAGATTCAATATTTCACATACAGTGTAAATAAATATAAACATTATGTACAATATATTGTAAAGTATCGTTCTATGTACATATACGTATAATATATATACATACATATATATTATATATAGGTACTTAATGAATATTATTGATGTTTCGTTTTATTATAGGTCGTATTATACCTATTAGGGTATATTGTAGTAAATTTGTTAGATATTTGTAAATGTTCCTAAATAAATACTTACGCATATATGTATATTGTAAGAATATATGTACTCTCGTACATTAAAGATAACATTTTACCCGGGTCTTACACGTACATATGTATATTAGATTTAACGACAAAAGAAGTGTAGAAATATTTATTTAGTACACTTCTGATATGATTTTTATTTTAATTTATGTTGCTAGATAAACAATTCTCAAATTATGATTCAAATTAATTTATTGACGACCTGGTATTAATTAAGCTTATTCTGTATTTATTTAAAACACTCACAAGACTTAATTGCGCTCAGTTGCTGAAACGATCAATTGTTTATTTGTTAATTTTCATACTTAACAGTAAACAATGCATGTGTGTTTGTATAAGAGGGATTTTCTTTAATATTTATTAAATGGACTTGGTCGTTTTGGCTTCTTAACTCATCTTTACCATATCGTATTTTTATTAAATGATTATTTTGAAAATATGGAAGAAATTAAATAAAATTGTTATAATGACTTGTATCGATATGCATTTCTTTTGTTTTTATTATTAGGTACATTTTTCTGCTCAATTGTACTAATTAGTAATAATAGTTAGTGGAAATTCTAAACAATATATAAAATATAAATATATATTGTAGCTTGTTTAAAATGGCGTTTTTTGGGGACATTATAAATTCAACCTTGTTCTCAATGAGTCCCAGTATTTTTATATATATTACAAATATTGTACATTGTAATCCATTTCCATTGTAATCTATCATCTTTAAAATAGTTATTAATAAATAATTTGTTAACGAAAAAAAAGCAGTTCTCTATGCATTCTATTTTAAAGTATAATATATGTAACTATTGTAATAAAAAAATATAAAGAAAATAACGGGGCTGATTTGGAACAAAGTGAATTTTCATGGCCCAAATAACCCCTGAAAATTATTATCTTCGAGTCAATTAAAAATTTAAAAAATATACATTTACATGTATCTAAAATAACATTGAAATCCCTATGTATTGTAATATACCAATACGTATATAACATCTATGTATAAGGAAGAAGCGCTTTCAACGTTTAATAGCCTAGGGCTAATAAAAAATTACCGAATGCTATCTTTTCATTAGACAGTTACCGTTCAAAATAAATGTGCTGTAATAGGCCTAAATTGGTTCCTGTCGTTATAAATATTAATTTTTATTTTAAATTATTGTACACTGGCACCTTACGAATAATATTCGTATAACGTGTAAAAAAAACTTAATATTTATTACAAAAAAATGTACATATACAATTGTCACTTTAAAATAGCACATTATTTTCAATTGATAATTTCAATATATACTTGGTTATAGTCAATACGATTAAGTCCACTTAATAAATGCATACATGCAATTAAATGGGAGGGGGGGGGGATCTTACAATAATTTTGTATTCTATTTATTCAATTTTTATTATAGAAACATAATTTCTGAAATATATATTGAATTTATCATTAAAAAAAATAATTTTGACGAAACTAATTAAATTAATGTTATTTTAAATTTAGTATATTTAAACTATGTTATACACTAATGTATATTCCCGCACAAATATCATTTTTGAAATAAAAAAAACGGTCGTAGCTATAAAAATGAATTTAATTAAATTAAACGTTTTTACGTTGACACATTAGTACATAACATAGTCCATTTACGCTTACAGTTTCGGATCTCATCTCATTTCAAAATTAGTACAATGAGCATAAAAATGAGTTTTTAAACATATATAATATAATCCAGAGACGGACTGTGGGTTTTTCCTTTTCATCATTAAGTCCGGCTCTGTCGCAATTAATACAATGACTGTGTATTGTATAATATGTTATTTGTGCCAAATGTCAACTAGCCGTACTGTAGTAGTTATAGAAAACATCATTCAATTCGTATTACAATTACAAGCTGTTCAACACAATTCTATCTAGAAATATTGTCTATCATATAAATACACCCCCTCCCCATTTTCAAACCTCATATCACGGTTATGAAAACAGATTAAAGTAACTCCTGCTAAAAACCTATGACATTTTCCAAGCTAGAGCCCTGTCAGCCCCCCTTTGTGGAGGCTATGATTTTATTGATTATATATTTTATATTTATATGAGAAAATACCATTTTTTATAAATCAAAAAACCTGGTCCCAAAATTTTTCAATCAATTACAGTATTTCGATTATTTAAGCCTTTTAATAATAGAAACATTTAGCACAAAGCTGAAATTACTTTCTTCGCTATCATTAAAAAGATATAAATAATCAAAATTATAATAATATAATAATAAAAATTGTGCCAGGTTTTTTTTGTAAAAAATGGGATTTGCTCATATCTGTAATTTTCAATATCTTTCTTAATGTCCGGTATCATAAAGGAGCTGGAAAACTTGCTAGCTAGCAAGCACTCTCAAATGAGGTATCAAACCATGTATGACAGTAAGTTGGTTTTTACCGTTTTTACTCAAGATAAGTAAATATACTTTAGTAAATTTACTTTTACATAGGTACCTTTGTTTTTACTTCCTATGTATGAAACTATATGTAAAAAACTCCAAGAAAACTGTCGTACAAATTTGATACCCCATTTGAACAAATTTTGCTAGCTCCTTTATGATACCGGACATTAATAAAGATCTATTTTATGAATCATTTCTCAACAATGCTATTATAATTTCAATTTGTTAACGTTTCTGAATCACTAATGCATTCCATTGATCATTAATAGAATATTTAAATTCGCGGAAAAGAAAAATAGCAAAGGTTTTTTCCAAGAAATATGTAGTTATATTAGTAGTACTATTGTATAAAGACATTTATTTACTCTTTAATGCAAATTTGTGTTCTTACCACAAAGATATAACATTCGATAATTTGATGTGTATGAAGATTGCAAGCTTTCGCGGTGTTCGTTTAATATAATGATGAAACTTTGATTCCGTCGTTCAAAATATTTTTAGAAGTCATTTTTTAATACATTAACATTTCGATACAATCCGATATTTAGGGTTCCCAAATTATTTTTAATGTAGGGAAAATAAGTTGCAATTTTCATACATTTAGTATCTATTGTAATACAAGTAAACGTCGGTATAAGAAGTACGGAAAAATTAGTTAATGTGGATTTTCTGGGAAAGGAAAAAATATGTCAGTGTCTTTTTTATGGAAAACATACAGTTGTTACTATTATGCTAACAACAGATAAGTGAAAAAAGTATAAATTAATTAATTTAAGTTTTTTTTTAAATACCGGCGTTTAATTTCAACAGAATGGGCACTAGCTATATATTTTTTATAATTTGAGACAGTGGCGAAGCGTCCATGGAAGCAGGGGAAGCAGTGCTTCCCTTACTTTATGAGTAAATTAATACAAATCTGTGTTTTCAGTTAATAGATAATTTAAAAATATTATTAGAATATTCATCTTTATGCGCAACCCAAACATTATAACCAAAGGTCAAAAATAACATTTAATATTAATTGACACGCTCAGTTATAAAACTATAATACCTCTACGTCTTATTTTCTTGTATTTTAGTCGATATTTGTATGACGAGTTGAAGTTTACTGTAGGAAATTTTACTAAAAAATTTCGAATTTTTGATTTCGTTAAAAGTATGTTTATTGTATAGAAAATGACGTGAAAAGTTGTTTGTTTCAAACCGCAGGTCTGTATCTCAAACCGTTCTCGAGATATAGCCTCTCAAAGTTTTAGTTTTTTCAAATTTTTGGAGAAAAAAGGTCATAACTTTTGAACGCGCGGTCGGAATTGATTTTAGTTGACGGATTTGAAATCAGCGTGTCAAAATCTATATAATGACATGTATAATACTTTAAAATCCGACAAAAAAATTTTGGCCAAAAATCGACATATTTTTAAGGTATACCCCTTTGAATTTTTTCGATTTTTCGTGAAATTTTTTTTTTCGAGTTTTAAGGTATTATACATGTCATTATATAGATTTTAACACGCTGATTCCAAATCCGTCAACTAAAATCAATTCCGACCACGTGTTCAAAAGTTATGGCCTTTTTTCTCCAAAAAATTGAAAAAACTAAAACTTTGAGAGGCTATATCTCGAGAACGGTTTGAGATACAGACCTGCGGTTTGAAACAAACAACTTTTCACGTCATTTTCTATATAATAAACATACTTTTAACGTAATCAAAAATTCGAAATTTTTTAGTGAAATTTCCTGCAGTGAACTTCAACTCGTCATACAAATATCGACTAAAATACAAGAAAATAAGACGTAGAATCATTTAGTTACTATATAGCTGGAGGATTGACAAAATATGCTTCCCTTTTAAAAATTTCACGCCTCGCCACTGATTTGAGACACCCGTAGGTATTATTTTTTACAATATTTATATTGAAATGTTATTTAAATAATGATAAACTATGTATGCATTTCGTTTGATTGTTCAAAATATAAATAATTAAATATATTCGTATTAATAAATACCGCATGTATATTATACATCTTTTTTTAATGAAAACTAAAAATCTTATACAGTCGAATGAATATTTTTGAATCTCTTGAATAAAACAATCCATTGTTCTGTAAGACGAATACTTTTCATTAAATTTAGATTTTGTGATTTATTTCAAATGATGTCAAATATTTGTAAAATATTAACTTTATGTATAAAATTCTATGTACTATGTAAATAATAATAATAGGTATTAATTAAGCTCGTCTATTTTTTATTTGACATTATTTAATATTTAATATTAATTTGTACAAATTTTACTGACTATAATTATTAAATAGTCAATATGCAGTGTATATATTATTATAGTGTATTAGTTACAACATGATATTTGTTTGAGTTTTAATTTAATATAAATTATAATTTCATTTATAAATTTGTAAATCTGTGATGAATATATTACGAGAAATTTTCAAATTAATTACATGTTTATTTATTCAACCCATCAAAAATTAGTATCCAGTATACATAATCTTTTTAACCCCTTCATATAAAAAATAAAACCAATTTTTATTTGTAGTTAAGGCCCTTTTTTAACAGGAATCAGAGGTGCAATAAATAAGATATAAGAAACAATAAAATTACTTGTGCTATGATAATAAATAATTTTATAGTTAACACTACTAGTTATTAGGTTTTAATATTCTTTAGTAATGTTTTCATATTTTTTTAATTTAAACTAAAAAACACCTGCCAAGTAAATGCACAGTGCTTCTTTGTGTTCAATTCACCAAAGAGTTAATAATCGAATAATCTTAATACCCCCCCCAACTAACCAATTATATTTCATTAATATCGGTTCAGTGGTTCATGAGTTATGCGTGTGACAAGGATTCAGGAGACAGACTCGATGTTTAATTTAAATAACGATCACATAGATTCTCGTATCTTTCAAATATTAGCGAGGAAATAAAATCTAATACAGAAAAATAAAAAAGTGTTTTTTATAAAATCGTTGTATATGTTTGTCGTGCAGGGCCCCTGTGGTTGGTTGTATTTTTTTGTTACACCCCTGTATGTTTGAAATATGTATTGTTCATAAAAAATAACGTATACCTGATTGATATAAAGTTCAGTTATTTTTATGAATGCACGTGTTTGCGTGTCACATATTATATTAAAGGGAACAACGCACGAGGGGGGCATACAAATACCGGATATAAATTTGTAAAGGAAATGGATATTGAATATATTCTGACAATCGTTTCGACTATTTTTATTTTCATACATCGATATTTTCTTTTCATATCAGTTTATAATTTATTTTAATTATTTATACAAAATATTGTAAAGGGGATATGTTAAAAAAAGTTATATAACCGTACATATATTTTTTATTGTCGAAAATTTTATTTGTTTTATAAACGACTTTGGTTCTCAATTCATTCAATATATATTTTTTATATAAATTCGGGCATAACTCCGCCAAACATGCACCAATTTTTTAGTATTATTAGGGTTTTTTTCTAATACTTTGGAGACCACTGTTCAAGACAATAGAATCATTGCCTAAGGTAAAGGCACCAGTTATGGCCGCTATAAGAGCAAGTTTTAGTTTGTTTTTTTGTAATTCTCATGAACTCATGTTACTAATAAAACAATTAACTCTTTATTTAATCAATTTTAATACCAAAGTCCGCAAGTATAGTTTTTTTTTTAAATTATAGCCTTTTATTTTGTTCATGTTTTTCTTCAGTAATGGCAAAGGTAAAATCAGTAATGAGCACGCAGTGATGGACACTTGCTAATATTTATAAAATGATAAGTACTACGACACAAAAGATATCAAAGAAAGAATCGTCAAATTTGAAACAATGTAAATCAGTTGCTATATATGATAATATAATAATTAATATATAAATTATACTAATAATTAGTTTAAATGTCCACCATTTTGACACCTATTGGCCGATTGTCATCAAATCACACTGTAAGATAGTTAAATGTATATAGATTAATATTAAAAAATGGTGGTAATCAAATATCAACACATATTTCTAATTCAGTACATTTAATTAAAATTTTGCCAAGACTGGTGTCACTACCTTATTTAGTTTTAAATGATTCTGTATAATTGTAAATTGGTGTAAAAGTAACGCGGTACATAAAACATACTATTATAAGTATATACTCGTAGTATAAGTTGAATTTCCAACTAAACTAAAGAGTTATTTATAAAAACTGGTTATGTTAATATGTGTAATTTGTAAATTCTGTTAAATTATAAATTGTTCTTAAATACGCGAATGTACATCCAGTCTTTTTAATTATATTGATACAGTTCGATAACAAGGGTGTATCCAAATGGGGTTACCAGAGAGAGAGGAGATCTAAAGAAGATTTCAAGAATGTCAAGCTTCTAACAATGAATAACATAAATTAAAAAATGGATATTTTTTTATAAATAATGTAGTGGGTTAGGTTAAATAAAATGTGAAAATTTTAAATAAAAAATATTTCCTCGTTTAAAAATGTATCGGCCCGCCCATGGTGCGTATACAGTCTTTAATTATATTGATACAGTTGTATAGAACGATGAATTGATTTTAAAAACTAATTGTTATTGGGTTTACATAAAATTCTATTTATGTAAAGTAAGTGATGTGTATTAAAATAAATTATAAGATGATATTTAATTTATATATCTTTTACAGCAGTCTGCTTTATAATTTTAAATGTACTCGTTTAAAGCTTTAGTGTGTTGTTTATTTTCACAACTACACGGTGTGAGAATTCTGTAATTTAATCAGTGTCGTACGGAGATTTTATTTCAAAATACCTATTTGTGTCCAAATAATTTAATTAGTTATTAGTTTAAGAAAGGAAAAGTTTATTATTATTTTGTGTTTTATGTAAATATATAATCCAAATATAGAATAGAGGGTCCCATACAAAACACCCGCGTTATAATTGGGTTAAACCTGAATCTACAGCCTATACTACAAACAAAAGTCTGTTAGACTATTTCCTACTGGTGGATAGCAAAAACTTGTATATCCGGTGTACGCCCATTTCTAGCAGCTCTAGTCCGTATCTATTCCAATCGATGTGTCTCAGTGGCGCACTAACAAGGGGCATTAGAGACTTACCCTCCCCCCCCTAATATATTTAGTTTATGATTCAATAAAAAATCATTGAACTGAATTGATAGTAAGTGAATTGAACAATAATATATTAAATTACAGAGGAAGTAATGTACATTATTTTTTTCACTACAGATATAAATATTTAGATCTAGAACGGAAAGATAATCATTTATTAATTTTATAATAAAAATTGATAGTAGCATTTCCGTTACCTATACTTATGAAAATACATAAACAATTGTCATTCTATAAATTTTGTTGCTGATAATCATGGCCCCACATCCTGTCACGGGCCAAGATTTTAAACGAGTCCCCTCCTGTTAGCAATCTCAAACATTTTTTGACAACTGATAATTTTTAAGAAAAATATATAACCGGAAAATTCCAGGTTCGATATACAGATGAAAACGTTAACTTTGGCCAAGAAATCCTTGTTTTATATATAACAAAAACAATATTTTTCGTAATATAAGAAATATATACTCTTAATCCAATTGTTTTCGTCCGACAATATTGGTTTAAAAAGAAACATAGTTGGATTTTTATATTAAGTTGTGTTTTAGTTATTGTATAATATATAAAACAAGGGTTTCTTGGTCCAAGTTATTTTTTTATCAGTGTATGAGAACATATATAAAACGTTGAAATAAATATTTTCAACGTTGAGACTGGGGTAAATTCAGTTATTTCCCTAGGGAGGTAAATTTACTTTTCCCTATTCTCTAGTATCATGGCAACTACAAATCGTGTAGTGAAAAAAATTAATTTAATTTCAAAAGTATGAGTTCAATATAAAACTCTTAATTTTGTAATATGACATATCAGCGGTCATCAAAATGTTGTTCCCGAGCTACCGTATATTTAATAATTTTTATTCTCTACTAATATATACATATTTCAATTTAATATAATTATTTATGAGCACCTTTGAAATAAATAATAGGTTTTTTTCGTTCATATAAATGAATGTTTAAAATAAACTATTATTAATTTACTTCCCCTAAATATAGGGGTGAAATTAAATGTAAGATATATAATTACGTTAAAATAGTGCGACCATATTTACTTATATAAGCATAGAATCTTTAAAAGATTAGAACAAAAGGGATAACATTTTAAACTACTTTCAAATTATACAGTATGGGTTTTTTACTTAAAATATAGATTGTATCTTTGCATAATGAACCCTGTTAAATTTGTCGGCTTAATATTATACATTAAACATATTCTTAATATCCCTGCTATTATAAATGTATATGTACTGTATACATATATACATATATATCTGCTTATATGTTTATCACGTATATATTAATCACTATAATAGTTTTCGATCATTAATATGATACATTACCTAATTTAACCGAACTTCAACGAATATTTTCTTATATATTATGTATTTTAATACATATACATTGAATAAAATTTGTATATATTAATAACTTTTATTGGCCATGCGATGAAAGTATATAGGTACTACGTATATATGTATAAAATGAATGTTCTATTATAGATTCGGGAATTACTGAACCGATTTCAATGAGGTTTTCAACAATATTTTATGAAAACTTCAAATTTAACATCATCTTTAAATTAATAATTAATTAAGTAAATATTTAAGAAATATGGACCCGATTCCCAAGCCGTCTTTATATAGATATTGTATCAAAGAAACTACAAAATTAAGTTTTTCACGTAATAATATCACATAGAATTAGAAATAAATGATTTTTTCTTTTATTTGTGTTAAGAGACCTTCCTTTTGCCAAATTTCAATATTCTAGGTAAAACCTTAGTATTTGGTATTAGTTTCAACTTGATACTTCTAGTCGTTCCTGAGAAAATGAGTATTGATGGATGGACAGACGAACAGACGGACAACAGAGTGATTTTATAAGGGGTTTGTTTGTATACAACATTAAAAATCACAATTTCGAGAAAAGTGTATATAAGAGATTGTTATAAAAAAATACATAATTATAAATTTTCATTGTAATGCAGATAAATTCGTAAAGTCGAAATTTTAACGAGAAATATGTATTAGATTATATATAACCGGTGTGGCAATAGTAGCTTTAGAGTTTCCGGTTTCCCGCCCATTTCTGACGGCTCCTAAGCCTCAAAACCGTACGTTGTATCTGAAGCTACGCAATAATGTAGTTAATTAACAATATAATATAATGTACTGCCACGTTTTGATGAAACGAATAATTATTTGATGATTTTGCACGAACATTAGTAATTATACGCTATAATATCCACTGTAATTACAATAGCTTTAGATTTTTGTTTATTTCTTATACATTTCACTATTATGATATAAACTAGCTCTTCATAGATTGTTATCTTTTTACAATATGTATAGTTTTGTAGGAGTAGGCGATTCAATACTTATTTTTAAAGAGTTTTTATATTTTATATTATATAGTTTTTAATTTACATATTATTGTGAAAGTATCGTATTCATCTTATTATTAGGAGATTTTCTTTATAAATAATCAATTAATGTTAATTACTTATTCATGTATAAAAAGTAATACACACCTATTAACTCGATGAGTGCAAAATCATGATTTTATTTCAATTTTAGTTATGTATAAAAAACTAACGATCAAATTTCATATTATTGATCGGTCTTGTTATAATATAATAAGTAACATTTATATAACGTGTAAAATATATATGTATGTATAACTTATTCAGAAGGAGAAACGATCAATTTTTCTATAATTGTATAGGTATATAGTTAAGTTATTAGCAAATTTGTTATTGAAACATTAACTTAAATACAAAAAAATAAATAAATAAACCAGAGCCGGCCTTAGCAAGTCTGGCGCCCTGGGCGAGATTTATTTTTCCACCCTCTCTCCCCCTAAAAAAATGTTCAAAAATCACCGAAAATGTCAATTAAAATTGATAAATTCACAAATAAGTTGAAAAGTTAATATCTCAGCTTGGCGCGATCCTACAGACCCCAACTTTTTTTTTAAATATAGCTTACATCATTAACTTTAAGACTATCAAATGCCCTAAGACATTCGAGACTCCCTTCCCCTCTAATTAACAAATTAAAATTTATATTAACAAATAAATTGAATAGTTAATATCTCAGTATATCTCACACATTTTTTAACGACTCTGATGAAAAAAATTCATAGAACTCAATTCATACTAGACTACATTACGAATAAAACGAGCTGATTTTGAACTATCTACCACTAATAGAACCGGAGACATCGGGTCTCTGTGCATCATAAGTACAGATCAAAACTAAAATGATTGATTGACCATATCTCCTTATCATTTTTGATAAGTTAATTAAGAACTTGAATATGTCAGGTTATGTAATTTGCAATATTTAAAAAATGTATTTCATATTTTGATCGGCACTTCGGGTATTTGCCAATATTATTTGAAAAGCTATATAGAATGGCATGCACAATGCACAGAGGTTCTACTGTTAAAATAATGAAGTTTCCTATTACATAATGAATTTTCTTTTAATCGACATGCATGATTATTATGAAAAACCTCGTCGAGAACTTTTCTTACATGCACAATAAGAAAATAAATGTTTTTCTTAGTCAAGGCATTCACGAAGACCTGATTTGATTTTATTATTAAAATCCATTAAAGCAACCCTCTCCCCCACCCCCTAGGTACGGGTGTTGGGGGATGGGGCCCTATTAATGGCACTCAATGCTTTCACGGTGTTTTTGTTCTCTCTATATAATTTTCTTTGTTCTTTGCACAAAAAGAATACATTATTTGAAATTTCGTTATTTTATTTTATTTGTTTTAAATTTAATTTGTTAATAAAATGTTTTAGTTATAAATGAAATAATTTGAACGAGTTCACCCCTGAAATGTACCTGTATAGGACAGGTAGGTATGTATAAATATATATTGTAAACAAGTATTATTTGAATAAATGTATATTTAAATACCTTTTGATCGAAAATCTATACAATAAATGATGACAAATGCTTTTTCAGAAACGATAAATCATAAATACATTATTATAATTATTTTCATATGCGGCTAACTAAAAAAGAATTTTAACAATAAAAACACTTGTAAAAAAAGTTATATTTGATTTAAACGACAACGACAGAATATATTATCAAGTATTGTGTTCACTATATCTGTCTAACTCCTTCGTTTGTTGTATAAAACAACTTTTTTATTTTTATTGCTTGTATCTTTTATTAGATGTTGACTTTTCAATATTATCATTTTGAAAGCTTTGTAATAATCGTTGCAGTGTAAATAAATCTAACTAGAGTTCAATTTCATAATTTCCGCGGCTTCACTCGCGATCTTGTACATTCACAAGTTCTATTTGAATTAAATTATTATATGTTGGAAAACATTTACAAAGAGTATAAATAAATATCACCGAAAAACATTCAGATAATTATCAAAAACAAGCTAAAACCGGTGAATTAGTGTACTATTTTAATTAAATGGAATCTAGATAAGTTAACTTCTATTCTGTGCAAGTGCGAATTTTAGCAAATACGTATAATTATAGATATAGTGAGTAGACGGGGGGCGGGGGGTGTTCCACGATAAATCGTTCAATAAGACAGCTGCATGAGCCTTAGAACACTATCTAATACCTAGATATCGATCAAACTACATAATATAAACGTCCAGTGGGTAGTGGGTAGTTAACGCTTTACGAGTACATTGTTCCTTAACACCAGTTGTTCACGATTTTTGTTAAATACTAATTAAAACTGGCTTTATTTATACTTGTAGTAGGTACCTATATTAAGTAAATGTTTTCTTGTTCTTTTATTTAGAAAATGTGATTTGATAATGTGTCGGTATAATAGACAAGTCCTCGACTTTGTGGTTGCAGGGTTGAATTAAGGCAGTGCTATCATTCAAGTCCTTTTTAAATTAAATAAAAATAAAGTTTAATTAAATAAGAAAATTAATTTTCCAACCATCTCTTTTTTAGAACTGAAGAGTAAAAGAAAGAATTGAAAAAGGTAATTTGAAAACAATTGGTAAAGAAAGCTTTGGTCGGATAGTATTATTTGAGGGATGAACAAATGTGTAAAAGGTTTCACCCCTGTACATGAATGAACACAAGTTTATTTCAGTCGCATGCACTGCAAAAAGAAGTTTGCAGTAAATAGATTAGTCGATACAATAAAGTATCAGCTACAATATTTGTCCGCGGTTGACACGGATCGTGGTTAAACACAAAGATAATCGTATTTGTCATTTAACCGTGTCAATTTAGGCTGTAACCCTCCTAGCCATTTATCCGTTTTGTCATCCTTTTTTGTTAGCGCTGTCAAAATGGTTTTCGGTCTTTTACGCCAAAGAATTGTTGGGGATTGAATTTTCATCGCTTTTAATTTGCTATTTGGCTTTTGTGTTTGTGATAATATTTTATAAATGATGAATAAATATTTATTTCATGTTATTTTTGTTTGCGAACACGTATGACAACATTTTAAATAAAAGGGGGCGCTTGTACCTATATATATCTAATAATTGTAACACGACTTTAAACGTTTTAACGGACTCATAATTTAGGGTAACTTCAACATTACATATATATGTATATGTACAATATACCTACATAAAAAATAAGTTACTTCATTCTCAGATAAATTATAAAGTTCGAAAAATATATAAAAAAATTTCCTTTTATTGTAAAATTAAAATATTAACTGTACATATCAATCTAATATATAAAATTCAAACTTAAGAGATATAAAGACTGTCGATTGCTTAATTTTGAAATATTTACAGAGAGTGGAAATTATTTTATATGTTTTAATTATTCTAAAATTACCAAAATATCTTTATCATGTCTCAGACATAAAATTTTCTAGATCATTGATTTTTTATGATTTTTCCCGCTGTTTTAATTCCGTTTTAAATGACAATTGTTTTTATTATGAAAACTAATAATGTCAGTTTTAGAGAAGTATAAAAAATACTTAAAATAAAATAAGTCGTATAATAGTTATTTTAAAGAAACAAAAATAAATAAGTAGACTATTTTAATAAACAAGTAAAAAACAAATAATAATATAAAAGTAAGAATTATGTTTAACCAAATAGTATATAATCTGTAGAGAAAACACAATAAATAACAAAGGTGACAGATTCTCACGTTAAAACCAACAAAATGTATTTTTCGGTGAATACAAAAGGACCTTTACTACAGGTCCTTCAATTCAAATGCTGTCAACATTTTCGTTACGCTGCCGACAAAACCCGGCGAGTAAATAGTTAATAGTAAAAGAATGATAGTAAGAGAACAGAGTCAGCAACATAAATTAAATTCTCCTAAGTAATTTACGTCTAAGTCTGTAATAGTTAAATATATTAATAGTCGCCCCATGCCGACTTTTCAGATTGTACATTATCCAACAGGTCCGGCGAATAAAACGGTTATTGGGGGTGTTCAAATACTTTATTTACTGTCATTTCTATAGAATTTTTACCTAGGTATATTAAAATAGTTAGGTTAATGTGTTTATTTTTAATATTTAATAAATAGGTACGAATAGAAAAGAAATATTCAATTATATTTATAAATGGTTTGTCAGATTACATTTCCTAGTATTAACAACCTGGCACGCTATATTATATGAAATTATTCTATTTTACACCAGGGTCCAGGTACACGAATATACCAAATTCTATAATTTAATATAGGTATCGAAAATCAATCATTAAATCAAATTTATTTTTGTGATAAATTTACAGATTTCGTGACTAAAATACTTTCCTTAAACCTGTCAATACATATACCTACAAATATACAATAGAGAACAAGTGTTGAGAATTACGTGGTCTCAGAATACTTGATATTTCCCTTTGTTTGTATTCAAAATTAATTAAAAAAAAAAAAAAATTTACAATCACGACTTTAATTTTTAATTAATTGCAAACATGAAAATATTAATAAAATCATTTTGTATCTACACTGAATCAGTCACGAAGATAAATATAAAAATCATTATCTTATTTAACAGTAATATCTCACAATAAGACCACAAAAAAATACAATCTTTTTTATGTTATAAGTATTATATCTTTGAATGTTCATTCCATCAGTCCATAAAATTTATAAATAATTAATTTTCGAAATACTATAATTCTATAGCATTCTTAAATAAGATATATTTAAGGACAAAAACTAAAGCAATCGATTAATCGATTAATGGGTATATTATAAATATGTATAAACATATAGATAGATACGGTTTATTTATATTTGTATGTATTGTTTTAACTAAAGATAATCCTTGCTACAAAGAAGGTTCGGTTTCTTCTGTATGTATATTTACAGTATACATTTCGTCAGCTGGTCAATGAAGTAAAAAATCCGTTTATCTTCACAAAACAACAAAGATTATTCTCGGCAAATCTCAAGCCAGCATCTTTCTTCATCTCGGACTCATCCCGATACATGCATCTTGTTCCAGCGGCAGCCAGATAATTGCTAAATATTTAAATCACCATTACCATAAACTGAATTCACTTTCTTCCTTCATTTCAGCAAACACAAATCACTCATCTTTTTGTTGCTCGGAGAACAACATGTCAAAACTTTCAGATCTATTTCTTGTACTTGTACTTGTACTTGTAGATAGTGTTCTTCTTTTGACCAATTGCTATGCCTTATGTCCGTTCTTTATTTAGCAAATCTAAATTTTGTTGAAATAAACATTGTAAGGCCAATGTTACACGGTCAATCTGCGTTTAATATAAAGTGCCAAGTTACATCAATAGTTAAATTTCAAATTAATTACGTGGGTGTTTTTAAATTCTATATAATAAATAAATATTGTAAATAAACAATGATGAGGCATCAAAGTGTAAAATATAACAATATAAATATATCCGAATAATATATATTGGCAGTGTAATACCGACCTTAATTTGAATGCGATATGCTATAATCATGTTAGTCATCCTTTGTGCACGTTTGTATAAACATATTGCTCTCTCTATCGCGACAGTTGTCGGATATGTTAAAGCATATAAAGACCAGTCCACGTATGATTGTCTATTCTGACACCTTCAATGAAGGCGGCCCGTTTGAGCCAGAATCGCCCGGGGCGCTACCAGAAACGTAGGCTGTAGCTTTTTAATGGGCGAAAATTGTTTTAATTTAAATTTCTCAGGTCTAATGAATGTTTCATGTTGACAGCAAAATATGTTTAGTAATAGAATTTGTTTAATGATCTAATATTAAACTCAGAGCTATTAGCTATTCAATATTAATATTATTAGATATTATAGCCCATTAAGAGATTTTACTTTTTGCGTACATTAGACGTGACGTGCTTAGCTTTAATGTGTATTTATATAATGGACAGACAGACGGACGTACACGTACACAAACAATAAAGGGTTAGTTTATTGTTATTTAACAATTACAAAGCAATCACATAAAACAAAACAAAAAGCACATGTTAATTTATTAATGTAGGTACGTCAAAAGAAATGTATTTATATATATGCGACGTAAAATATTAGCACTTTAATTATATTTCTTAAATATCATTATTTATTTTATGCATGGCCAAAACACATTATCTTATTTAAAAATATATGTATAGTAGGTATGTGTACTTAACACTAAACCAAAATATATTCAAATTCCAATTTAAAATTAATGTGTTGTTTGTACAAAGTTCACGAAATGAATAACCAATTGTAGTTGTCAATTTCAGGGGCGCCGACTTGTTAAAAATATTGGGGGGGGCTCCCACCTCCATTATATAAGATAAAATAATAATATCATGTACCCCCCTCCCCCATAAAGTTTACGTTAGATGCTTTATCAATAAATAGCCATTTTTTAAATTTTTTAATCTTCTATTTTGATCGGAAATTTAATTTTCTTTAAAATTATCCTTGCAAAATTGTCAATTTTGTAAATTGAATAGTTAATATCTCAGCTTGGCGCGATCCTACAGACTCAATTTTTTAAAAATGTAGTTTACACTATTATCTTTAAGAGGATCACGCACTTAAAGACCCTCGCGACCTCCTTACCTTTTAAAAAAACAAATTAAAACTCTACGCTAACAAAGAAGTAAATTGAATAGTTAATATCTCAGCTTGGCGCGATCCTACAGACTCAATTTTTTTTAAATGTAGCTTACACACATGCTAATATAAAGTTTTTTGTTCAAAATATTTTTCTCAATAGTTTAGCACGCAATACTGAATCAACTGTATTGTAGGTTCATATGTACTTTTATTATAGTCAACTACACAGGCATATCGATGAGGGGGGGCTTGAGCCCCTTAAACCCCATGTAGTCGGCGCCCCTGGTCAATTTAACAGTGGTCCATAAGTAATGAGAATACATATTCTCATTATCATTGTAAGTATAATAGTGAATAGTGGCAGTACCGGATTTAGCAAAGGTAAATGAATTAAAGAGTATATATGTATTATATAATAGAAACAAAACAATGAAAGCGATGGAGATAGCAAGTAAACTCCTCCGATAGGCCAGGGTGGGCCATAGAGAGACGTCGGTGTCTTTTGGTTAGCACCTGGCGGCATTGTATAAATAGCTAGGTAACCACATTTACCAGCAACATCCCGCTGAGTCGGCCAATAGCTATACCAATAATAAATCACCTCGAGCAAACCGAGCTGCGAAGGAATGTGTAAAACATGGGTCAAGGTGTTGATTAAAGGAGCGGCGAGAAGCGGCTATCTACTACAAAGAGATGTATCTGTTAGAGTAGGAACGTGTTGCGTTATTTATATATATCGCTCTCTCTCATTAAACCGTCTACAAGTCTACATTCTACATGCCGACACTCGGGATGTATCTAGCTCTCTCGAGGGTTCTGCTCGAGTGAGACGAGATCTCACTGGGCCGGGGGTTAAAAAGCCAATTATCTGTAACTAAACTAATCTTAGTTACGAGTATATGTGTATGCAAGCTAAACCGTTGGAATTTGCGAGATATGCCAACCGTGCCGAATCTATTCTTAACATGTACATATAACACAACATATACAAATAAACAGGTGTTTTATTATCAATAATATCAATTATTATTGCAATTAACGACAATCATTACATCTCGAAATACTTCATACTCTAGTTCAGTGTCTGCCAAACAAAAAACTAGTTTCAATCAAAATAATATATTTAATATAAACTTTAATTTTTAAATCTTTCACTGCACACAGTTTGGCAGTCACTGCTCTAGTTCCTAAATTACTTTTTTATTAAATTAAATTTGTACTAGTAGCAAGAAAATTAGGTTAAAAATCAGCCCGAAAGAAAATAGTATATGATAGGTAATAAATAAATAAATATTTTCTGATAAATGTCAGGTACTGTCGCCAGTCTTGGTCGCTTAAAGAGCAAGGTTTTTTTTGTAATTCTCATAAACTCACTTTTATACTAATAAAACAAGTACTTATTTATTAAATCAATTTAATTACCATACTTCGCAAATTTAATTATAGCATTTTATTTTATTTATGTTTTTTCTCCAGTAATGGATAAAGTAAAACCAATAAAATGATAAGTACTACGACACAAAAGTTATAAAATAAAGAATGGTAAAATTGTAAACAATGTAAAGCAGATGCTGTGGTAATATTAATAAATAAATTATTACACTAATAATTAGTTTAAATGTTCACCATTTTAACACCCATTGACCGCGCCAAATGAAAAACTGTTTTAGAGTTAAATGGTGGCAGTAATTAAATATCAACAAATATTTAGTCTAGTCAAAGAACTAAGTTCAGACCAGACCTGAAGATGGCCGATAGAATTCGAATGAAACATTGTCAAGAAGACAAAATACCCGGAATTTTTCACCAACATTTATAATTTAGTAGATTTAATTAAACAAATGGTATTATCCAAGAACTGGTGCCAGTACCTTATTTAGTTGTTGTTTTAGTTATTGTTTTATTATGATAGAATTAGACAACTGATGGCAATTTGTAGTGGTTATTTAATAATATTTGTCCAAGTTAATAATAATGACAAAATCATTAGTTGATAAGAAAAAAGTAAAAAGTAAGTTAAGCATACCGACTTTATTATTAACTAATAATAGACATGCGTGTTCCTAAGCGATGTGTATGTAATATGTATGTAAATAATACTTATTCTAATGACATAATTGCCAGGTGTGTTATTTTTGAATGAGTTGAAACGCTAAATGTATAATTCTATAATCAGATTGCTTTCTATGAAATGATACAATTTTAGTCCAAGTCGTGACAGTCGGCATGTATTTATCTATTTGCAATATTTTCATGCTTTTACACTAAACCAGTTTTTAACTACTATTTATTTATTTAAATGTTACATTAACATTATATATTGTAACATTTTCCTCAAATACACAGCTAAAAAATTTACTTAAGCCAAGAAATCCTTGTTTTATATAGGTACAGTAATTCCTCCATGGAACCAATTAACTGCGTAAATGGAGGGATTACTTTACTCTTAATCCAACTATATTGTTTCTCTTTAAAGCAATATAATTCAACGTTTCCACCGGTGTACAAGATTTTGATTTTATTTATTTATTTTGTTTAATACCTAAATGAATGAGTTATAACTATTTAAGATTATTTTAAGACAGGTTTCCCCTACATATTAGCATTAAATTCCGTTTGGCAGTAATAAGTCAATTTTTAGAATGACAGTTAATAGCGCGTTTTCAAGTAAATCGACGCGGCGCGGAATGTTTGAAAGAATAAACATAAGTTTACTGGAATTATAGCAGTTGAATATCTCTTTGTGGTATTACCATTTTTCATAAGAATCATTCTTTGCTAAACTGATTTATTTAACAATTAATGTCATTCAAATTATTTAACATAAGCCACTGCATATTTGGTTTTTATTGTTATTAATACATAAATAATATATTCTACAAACATAAAAATTTCTTAAGAATTTCCGTTCGGATTTTGTAATTTTTGTAACAGTTTCTTCAAACCTGTCTCTGCTAATTTTTACTTCTGTTGTATATCACATTTTAATATATTATGTAGTGTGTCCTCATATCACATAAATGTCAAAATAATTTACTATAGAAAAAAAAACGAGCAAGTATGTATCTTTCTGTTATTTTTTATAACAAGTTGTATACATTATTTAAATAATAGATATAAATAATATATACATAATTGTTCGTATAAAATAAAAGAGCAAATAAACTTATTACTCGTGCAATCAAAACAACAAAGCAAACCATAAATTACATTAACATATAAAGGGTTAATTGCAATATTTAACTATAAATTACATATTAAACAATACACATTAATGGCCAAATACAGCAGGGCGTTGCAAGGTCAGCCAAAACAAAATAAAGATTGGAATTATCATCTTTGTTCGGTTAAATTAAAACTCATCAACGATTTCTGATATTAATGACTGCACATTTATCAAAACTATCATTAAAATTACCGAAAGCATATGTGGAATACCTATTCACTATTGATATATATGTATATAATAATGGCAAACTCATTCTTTGTTTGTTTAATATTTGAAATGTTTGTTGCTTCTGAAAGAGCAACAGTCTCGCAACATAAAATGGGCATGCAATTTAAAATACTTATAAACAATTGCAAACTAGCTCGAGCATTTTTCCGACATATTTCATAATGCATGAAAAACAGTTTACACGCAAACATTTTATTTTGCTCATGGCAAAAGCACCGTGTGTACATTAGCGTACAATTAGCTGCTTAATACAGATGATTATTAAATTGTTTATCTAACCTATCATATCGCCAAACAGGTCATAAAATGATAACTAACATTTTGTCTGTGTTTTTTGATTTGATCTATTCTTTTGAAAAATACGTTATAATTAAAAATGTGTTGTTAAATATTTGGTACAAATCGTTAATGTATTAATAATCATCTGTATGCATATAGTAGAGCCTAAAACACTTAGAAAAGCGTTTTTACTAGTCGGTTGCGTGACTATTTTATTGCAATTGGCAATTGTAAAGTAACATTAGCTAAAAACAGTTAAAATCATATGTTTGTTTATTTTTTTATATAGGTATATACGTATTATTTATTAGTTATGATTTCTTAATCATAATATCTACATATGTAATTATTTATTGGGGCATGGGCTCCCGATGTAACTTGATAATTTATATAAAGTATATATGATATAATATGTTAAAAATGATTTAACATGATGAATAGAATAAGAGTAATTTATTTAATTTACATATGTAAAATATATTTACAAGTATATTGTAGTTTAATTTATATATCGCGGTGTAATCTAGGAAAGGCTTACAAAATAACCATGGCTTATAAACAAATTGTAAACCGCAGAAGAAAATTATGGCGAGTTTCATACACGCAGGTACCTTATCAAAAACAAGAAACGCATAAAAAATAATAAACAAGATTATCTCGCTCTGTAAATTCTCAAACTATAATGAGCTATTTTCATTCTAATGCAAGTATAATTTTACATGGAAAATATAATCGAAATATAAATAAAAAATTACATTTCTTATTTTAATTTTATAACTAAATTTGTGTACATTGAAAATAACACCGTTTATTATATTTTTATCATGTTTGGAAACTTAGTTTTTAAATTAATTATATAGAATTGTCAATAAATACACTAACGTATTAATATAAATATTATTTAAGCATTTATAATTGTTAATAAATATATGAAATAATGATTTATAATCGATTAATCTAAATTATGTATACTTTATAATCTATTTTCTCGAAACTCGCGGATTCGATTGCACCTATATATTTATGCGTTCTGTCATAAAAAATTATACAAAAAATAATTTAAAAAATTGTTGATATACAGTAAATTATGATTTTCCTTCTTATTTTCTTATATTTAAGTTGATATTTCCATGACAAATTCAAGTTGGATGCATGAAATATTACCCAAAATTTTTGAGCTTTCGATTTAGTTAAAAGTATGTTTATTTTATAAAAAAATGACGTGAAATAAACATATTTTTAACCAAATATAAAATTCAAAATTTTTTGGTCATATATTATGTGTCAAAATTGAATTTGTTTTAAAAATATCGACTTAAATACAAGAATATAAATAAAAACTAACTCAGAATAATATATATTTGTACTGATTGATCATTTTATTTTTATATCGGGATGCGAACCGCTGTAATTAAACATTTATATCAATTAATTAATTTATCTCAAGCAATATATATTTCTAAGTAATTCGTTTTATTGTATAAAACAATATATTGTTGCTATAAAACATGACAGTCTGAAAGTTTTGAAAATGTTTGCCTCTGTCTCATCTGCCCCTATAATTTCAGTTGAAATGGCATTATATTCATTACATGTGTAATGTGTACCAAATGATCAGTGTTAAATCGATATCCGTTTTAATCGAACTCAAGACAGCTGCTTTGTTATCTTTTTAAATGTCGGTATCAGTAACATTATCTTATACACATATACTCGTATGTACAATATACATTCACATGCAGTCATATCGTGAAGGGTTACAATTGAAAATAATTACTCTCATTAATCTATCGTGGGGTATCTATTACACTACTATTACTACTAGGTTATTGTTTAAATTTAATAATTATATACGCACCCTGTACAAAATTAATTGAATAAGATTAATAGTACTCAAAATATAAACTATACCAAAGTGCATGTTACTGGCACCCCCTTTTTTTAAATTCGAATTCAATAATAACATTAACATTAACAAATTTTACTCTATTTGATTGAATTTGATGTAAATACACAGATTTGATGCAAATCGACACAATTACAATAAAAAAATTTTACAATAAGATTTTAGTGCTATAAAAAAGGAAGTGCCAGTGACATGCACCTCTCTCCCCAAGTAGTACAATATACATTTACAAATAAACAAAATTTAAGCTCAAATAACATAATATTAAAACAGATATGAAAATCGCCTTCCAAATATTGTTCATAAGAAAAGTATGTACCTATATTTTATATTAGACTTTAAAAATGACGTGAAATATTTACAAATATCGTATAACCTGAAGTAAACTTTTACATTTTCAATATTTATTATCTGGAAAATTGTGTAACTTTTCTTAAAAACGTATACCAATATAAAGAAAACAAAACAAAATACTCTAAATGTCACAAACAAGATACTATATCATCTGTAATAGTATCAAATAGTTTTATGTAAAGGTATTACATACACATATAGTCAAATTCATTTTAAAAATAGTAACATTAAGAAATTGTTTCTTTATAAAACGTTATATTTTTTTTAAAATAGTACCCTTCACATAATATTTTAATTTCTATACAGTAAAGTCATTTTTAACCGCATATAAAAAAATCGCACAAAAAAAGACATTGCTTAAATTGTATTTTTTAAAAACTGCATAAAACCAAAGCAATGATTTAAAATATACCAAAACTCGTATAAAAAACATTCTGAAAATCCTGAATAAATTGATACAAAACATAAAATAAATTTTAGTCATTTTTAGACTCCCAGTTTTTGAATTAAAAACGAAATGAATTATCAGTTTTCATTAGATACCTTATTGGTAAAATTGAAAATGAACAGTGGAGTTGATCAGATTGGCAAGTGATTTGTAATGCACCTTGTTAAAATCTGTACGTATTTTGCTTATTTCACGGTTTGCCCGTATCATATAACATAAGCGTAACGACAATTCAAGTCTTCAGTGCAGTGTTTATTATTGATTATACTGAATTCGTTCTCCGGCGAAGATAAATAACGTATGAATAGATTTTTCGCTGAACAGATTGTTTCACGGTATATAAATGTATAGGGGTTCGGTATTCGGTATATATTCATATATGTGTGATGCGGTATACCGAACGGATATATAAATAAAAACGTCAATTTCAAATTCAGAAAAGTATTATACAAAATCGACTAAAAACATTCAAAAATATACCCAATAATTAAATTTAATAGTTTTTGAAGTCGGTTTCCTTTCTTCTTTATTGAAATTTTTTTTTATTAACTTGGCATGGATTTTTTTAGTGTTTTTAGGGTTTATTCAATTTTTTCCATTTTGAGTGGCATATCTTCGAAGTACATGGTCAAATTCTGATAAAATTTATATGGGACCATCTTGAGAATATACTCTTTCAAACATACATAAAAAATATATACAACCGAATTGAAAAAGTCGGTTCAAAATATACATAAGGTAAAAGCACCAGTTATGGCCGCTATAAGAACTAGTTTTCGGTTTTTTTGATTAATGCGCTTGTTTTTTATAATTCTCATAAACTCATGTTACTAATTAACAACATATATAGTTTGTTTTTTTTAAATTATATAGCCTTTTATTTTGTTCATGTTTTTTCTCCAGTAATGGATAAAGTAAAACCAGTAATGAGCACGCAGTGATGGACACTTGCTAATGATAAGTACTACGACACAAAAGAATCGTCAAATTTGAAACAATGTAAAGCAGTTGCTATAATAATATAATAATTAATAAATAAATTATACCAATAATTAGTTTAAATGTCCACCATTTTGACACCTATTGGCCGATTGTCATCAAATCACGCTGTAAGACAGTTAAATGTATATAGATTAATATTCAGAAATGGTAGTAATCAAATATCAACACATATTTCTAATTCAGTACATTTAATTAAAAATTTGCCATTACTGGGGTCCTTGCCAAGACTGGTGCCATTACCTTAAACTTCAGATCTATTGTAGTTAGTAGTAGGCAGGCCAGTTAACGTTATTTCTTTTATTTCTAAGTTGATTTAAGTATCGGCCAGTTACACGAGACAGGGACGAGACTGTAGCTCCAGTAAGCATGAACAAGATTTATTTTTAAGTAACATTATAATCAATTTATCTACGACGTATGTTATGTATATATGTATTGTATAACAAATTTCATTGGTTGAAAATCTGCCTTTCATATTTCACGCAGTGTTAAACATACCTCATCCCCCTCTTACGAAAATCAATTCTATCTGAGGGGTGCGCTTATTTAAAAATCTATCCCGGGACAAAAAAACAGGAAACTTTTATGATTCTAAATTGTCGCATTGTAAAATATAATAAAACAAGTTACGTTTTTAAATGCTGTATCCAGTTTTTCAGGACTTTGCAAAATGTTTCACACTGGGGGCATTTTTGTAAAAAAAAGTAGTACAAGATATACAAATATACAAAATTAAATAATTAAAAATTCAATATTCAGATGCTTAATGAAATAATTATTTAAACTGCATGAGTTTCTCTCGTACACAGGTAAAAAATTAACTTGGACCCAAAAATCCTTGTTTTATATATACAATGTATATATAAAACAAGGATTTTTGAAAAAAAGGTGGAAAGACTTAAAAAATACAACGTAATGTAGCATTGTCTATTGCATTATTTTACGGAACCAAAAATACTCTTACATACAGTGAAACAATAATATACTTATGTTAAGAAAATATTGTTTTCGTTATATATAAAATAAGGATTTCTTGGCACAAGTCAACGTTTCTACCTGTGTATAATACTCAAATTACTATAATAATACAGCTAGTTTTTTAGGTGAGTTATATATAAAAAATTGTAAATATTTAAACAGACTTTAAAAACAACACTATTATAGTGACTGGTTTATTTTGCAATTTGAAGGGGCCCCTATCAAAAGAGCTCTGATTTTAAATTCAGACAGTTTAACTTGTACAAGTGGCTAGGTATACTCTTATTGAAGTGCTAAGTTTTTAAATGACGAGGCATTTTTTTTTCTGAACAAAATTGAAAGTCACTGTTGGATCATGTTAGGAATTATAGTTCAAAGTAAAATCCATTAAAGTACTTATTAATTGTAATCTTGTACTTAAGTTATTGTTGTTTGCTTTAACAATTTAATTATAGTCTCATTTGACACAAATAGTGGAGCTTATTTTTAAATAAATTGATATATAATTAACCATTTGTGTACAAACAGAATATTTTAGACAAGAGACCAGATAAAATCGTACTTTCAACTATGTTTTTTTGGCTTCTGGCTAAAAGACGTATTTTATTTTACGTATGTGATTTTAAATTCTAGAATATATTTAGAATTATATATTAGATTACTTTTTATATAAAAAGCTAACGCGTTGAGAGTAATTAGTTTTTAAAATTGATAGAAAATCTTTCGATCAAGAATTTAGTAATTTTGAATTCGATAATTTCAATATTTGTATGTACATATATAAAGTAATATTTTCGACTTGTTAGTTAATATTCACCTGTATATAAATTAAAAGCAAAGCTATATCGATGTAAAATTATAACAGTCCATCATATGTTAGCTACCTAGCAGACCTTACCAAATTTGACGTAGATAGTTGGTTAATATAAAGGATATATAAAATGAAACGATATAATAATTATTTATAATATACAGGCAGCTATTTTATTTGAAGTGGAACATCATCGGCAAGTTTCGGCATTTCTTTAATAAACTGATGATAAAGTCTAGAAAAGTAATTATAATTTTAATGACGAAATTTAAATAAAACCGCCATAAACAAGTTCCAAATCAATTTTAATATGTAACCATCATTTTGCTACTGGTTTAAATACGTCAAGATTAATAAATCATTGTAATAATAATAAAAACGTATTCATTTGTTACTCCCTTTACGCGCATTCGTTATATGCTCCTATGGGACACTCACATTTACAAATTATATTTTTATAAAGTACCTGCAAACTAAAATCAATTACAATCTTGCGTTTAATTCATTTTTAACTAAATTAACTTAAACTTAATTTAGAAAACGAGTGACTGACTCATCAACGCCTTTTTATTTTTAATAAGTTTATCTGTTTATAGATATTATAAATAATTTAAGTAAAAATATAAAGGTATTAGATCTTATAAACTATATAAATGTAATATCAAATGATTTTTCAGAAAATAATAATTAATTAATGCGAATATTTAAAAACGTATTTAGGTACTGGTTGATGCACCATATTTAGAGAATCACTGGAATATTTTGGGCTAGACAAATTGTCTACATTTCCCACCACAAGGGTTGTTTTTTAGATCGATTTCAATACAAGGAAGGTATACTAATATTTTTTTCTTTTTAAATCTATTCGCCGCATATTTAAACGCACTATAACAATCAATTCTCAGTTCTTTTATTATTTTATTTCATTTATTATTATTTTGATTTGCATTTCTTCTATACGTTTAAATAATATGTTGCCTTGCTATATATATGTAAGTTTGTACGGTTTCGTTTCAATTCAAATGTAAATATCATATATGAAACATTGTATAGTGGAAATTTATTTTCAACGAAACATTCATAATTTATTTATTTTACAAAAATGTTGCAATATAAAATAAAGTGGGAATTTGTAAAATCTAGTATCAAAAGTCCCTTCTGTGGCGCATGGTGTAGACACGGAGTTCAACTAAACGTAATAAAAATTAATAGATGACCGAATTTATTTCAAAATCCATTTGCATTTATAGTATAATACAAAGCGTAAAACTATAAAATAAAATTCAGACTATCGCCTAAGAAATTCTGTAACGTCAGTTTTTTTTATATTTTCCAATTTTGTATGCACCATTTTATTGTCTTAAATAGTATTAGTAAATGTAACTAAACTGGCTCTACTTCTTAAAAAAATAATCAAACAATTTTTAAATAAACATTACGCAAAATTTAATTAAGTACAATAGTGCACCCAATTATAAAAGTATAGAAATGAAAATCTTATATAGGTATAGTTGCTGAATTATATATGTATTTTATATACCTAAGTAATTATAAACATATCCCCTCCCCCCTTCTTCCTGAATAAATAATCTTTACCCTTTTATATCGTGACTTGAGTTATTATTTTATACTGTTTGCAATTCATTTGTGATTTCCTAGATTATATTATATGAAAAAATATACAGAAAACTATATCAGTAGTTTTTAAATTGTTTGCTTTCCATTTTATGAATTATTGCAAGGGTCCCCAAACTTTTCGTACCTAAGAGCACATTCAAGGTACCCGCATAAAAAAACGCGTACTCGGGCCTATCTCACGTCTAAACTAAAAAAGATATATGTACATATGTTCTCGCCGACTTTTTGATAGGAAATTTTGTGATTTACAAAAAAGGCTTTGAGACATTTTTTCATTTGTTGCTTATTATTATTATTACCTCATAAACAAACCTGCATCAACAGAATATTTTTATTTTACCTTTAGAATTCGTGATTTTGTTAAAAGCACTGATCTATTTATATGTCTTAAATGCACTGTACGCTGTATTTAAGAAGAAATGTTGTAAAAATGATATATTAATATATTTATAAACTAAAATAATTATTTGAGTTATTAATTATTCAATGTTACGTTATTAATTTATTTATAATATTGGAAAGGGGTCGCAATTAATACACCTTTATCCTATAATTATTATAAGAATGTTCCTTTTTTACTCAATCTTTATGTTTATAAAACATTATAATTACATATAGGTTTTATCGTCTAATATCAACATAATATATAGTTATCATAACATTAATTCAATATAAATAAAATCGCCTATGTGGCCATGCAGGTGTTAAAAATAATTTAGCTCAAAACTGGTTTCATTATATTATATTTTTCGGTTTTGTCATAAATTATATTATTATGATCTATCCTATAAACATCAATTTATCATAAACTTAAATATGAATATTTAAGTGCTATTAAATAAATATTAAATTACATGGGAGTAAAAGGTTTATTTAACCCCAGACTTTTATTACTTTAGTTCTATCTATCTAACCCTCTTTTAGCAATTAGCTGTCGTGAGACTTTCTTATACGCAGTACTGAGAATACATTTGTCTAAAAGGTCCCTTGTGTATTTTGAAATACTTTCTAGAACGTTTTGAACCAATAACTCATAGTTAATTTATGAAAATAAACTCCACAATTATATTAAATGTTTTTTGCGTATATAGTACATAGGCATGTAGGTATTATGTGATATAATCAATAAAAATGATCATTTCGCTAAGCGGTACTTCTTCAAAAGATAACAAAAAATATAATTAGAATTATTAACATGAAAGGGACCACCACGATTTTTCTGTCAAACAGATCAAAAGAAAAATGTATTCTATTTCCTAGATTTACACGCTAGTTTAAAATACTTCACGTACCATCTTCAAACACCTGTGTTAGTTAGATTGGGCTCAGTCTATGTCTATTTGTGACCATTAAATTACCAATGTCTGTAACTGCGACCATAACCAGACAGAGACAGACATATCTACATGTCTAGTGTTGTACTCTGTTCGCAGTTCACCGAACAAACTTGTTTTAATCATATTACAAAATTCTTTGTCAGGGATATTAGATTAAGTATACGAGAACAGATAAATACATATGTACATACTCTCTTCAAATTTCAAATAGTTTTATAGGTAATTCATTTTATGACTTTATAAAACTAAACGAAGAAACTGAGGTAATCTATTAATACTTCATTATTTGTAATATATTTTATTTAATATGCTGTGAGAGGGGGGGGGGCAGTATCGTTATTTAGTTATGTTTTTTTCATTCTAATTTATTTGAAATTACATAAATTTAAATCACTGAAATTAATTTTATTGTGTAAAGAAAGGGATGGTGGAGGTGCTTTACATTTATATAGTATCTATATATATATATATATTATAAAACACAACGTCTGTCTGTCTGTTAGTGCGCTTATCACTCGAGAACCACTTATCCGATTTACGTGTATTTTTTTTTAATTCTTGTTTTAGTATATATTTTTTATTGAATAATATAATGTATTGTGATCTATAATAATTCAAGAATATTTTTGAAAAATCCTAAACAATAATTCCGTAGCCCACGTGATATAGTTTGACATATGTATAACGATATATATGTATATACAATGTACAATCTATAGTATCGATAGTCGAAGGTATGTTTGGAACGATGCACCTTCGGATACTATTAAAAACCTTTAGCGATAAAAAACCTTTTCGGCGGCTTGTTTTAACCAAAGTGTGAGACCCGTTGCCAGTTTGTCTGGTCTTGAAGGTAAAGGTACCTTACATCTCAAATTGGGGAACCACCTATACACTATAAATATTACAATATATATCTTCTTGTTTTTTATCGTTTACGATATTGTTTAATTATTTTTATGTACATAGGTAAAATATTGATTTTAATATTTATAACCGATTTTTATTAACCAATAATTTAATTTTTTAATCGAACAGTGAAATATCTATAAACACTATTTTTACAATTATTCTTTAACAGTGTCGAATTAATACATATTTGTGTTACGTTATTATTAGTTAATACGATCCTGTATAAATCTTAAATAAAAACAATAAACAAAATGAATTCCGATTTGCAAGGAAGTACAAGCGGTTTTACAATAATCTGTTCAAGGGATCAAAAACAAAATAATTAAAAGCCGTTGGTTGTACAAGTCTTTTGATAAGGAAAATCGATTTTCCCAAACAATACAATCTCTCACCGTGGCGTTTTTCAATTAAAAAGCAAACGCAAAACAATAATTATTTATAGAGTAAACTTGTGTCAGAATGGCCATGCCCAATACCCACTGTGCATTGGGCACTGGGCACTGACAAACATTGCATAGATTATTTATTTTTGTTAATCTTAAATTTACGTGTAAATGGGCAGTTTTAAAGCTCACGTACACGCACCATATACCACGCTCGGCACGCATACTCTGTCTAACAATACTGATAATCGGCCCATTGTTGAGAAATATAAACTCGGAACACAACATTTCATGTCAACATTACGTAAACTATATGTTTGAATAAGAAAATAACGTTGTTTATACTTGGATAATGTATATTTGTACATAATGTTAATTATGAAAATATTTTACATATGTATAGTATGTAACATATTGTACACACGTACCCCGTGCGGATGCGTGTATACTATATTATACTAGAAATACACCAATCTATACTATATATTATATATATTATCTATACGAGATTTGTTGCGGTTTGCATAGAACCGCCCACAGTACAATGGAAGTAGGCTCAATTAAATTATTCTATTTATTGTTAGAAACGTGCAGTGGCGTATAAAGGGGGGGGGTGGATCAACCCCCCCCCCATGAGTCTACGAAAATTTATTTATTAAATTTAGCTGCCAGATTTCTAAAATGCTCCGGCGGGGCAGTCTCGGACCGAGGGGGGAGGGTGATTTTTAGGTTGCAGAATTTTTTTTTTTTTTTTAACATACAAATAAATTCATCTACTAGTTATATACTTCTATATCAGTGGTGAAGCGTCCATGGAAGCAGGGGAAGCAGTGCTTTCCTTACTTTATGGGTAAATTAATACAAATCTGTGTTTTCAGTTAATAAATAATTTCAAAATATTATTAGAATATTCGTCTTTATGCGCAACTCAAACATTTTAATCAAAAATAGCATTTCATATTAATTTACACACTCAGTTATAAAACTATAATACACCTACGTCTTATTTTCTTGTGTTTTAGTCGATATTTGTATGACGAGTTGAAGTTCACTGCAGGAAATTTCACTAAAAAATTTCGAATTTTTTATTTCGTTAAAAGTATGTTTATTGTATAGAAAATGACGTGAAAAGTTGTTTGTTTCAAACCGCAGGTCTGTATCTCAAAACGTTCTCGAGATATAGCCTCTCAAAGTTTTAGTTTTTTCAAATTTTTGGAGAAAAAAGGCCATAAATTTTGAACGCATAATCGGAATCGATTTTAGTTGACGGATTTGGAATCAGCGTATCAAAATCTATATAATGACATGTATAATACCTTAAAACTCGAAAAAAAAAATTTCGCGAAAAATTGAAAAAATTCAAAGGGGTATATCTTAAAAAAATGTCGATTTTTGGCCAAATTTTTTTTGTCGGATTTTAAAGTATTATACATGTCATTATATAGATTTTGACACGCTGATTTCAAATCCGTCAACTAAAATCAATTCCGACTACACGTTCAAAAGTTATGGCCTTTTTTCTCCAAAAATTTGAAAAAACTAAAACTTTGAGAGGCTATATCTCGAGAACGTTTTGAGATACAGACCTGCGGTTTGAAACAAACAACTTTTCACGCCATTTTCTATATAATAAACGAAATCAAAAATTCTAAATTTTTTAGTGAAATTTCCTGCAATGAACTTCAACGCATCATACAAATATCGAATAAAATACAAGAAAATAAGACGTAGAATCATTTAGTTACTATAACATATAAATATATATGAATTTTTTTTAAAAAGTAAAAGCTTGAATTTAAGGTGTTTGATAACTAGTTTTTTTGTTAATAGGAGGGGGAGAATTGACAAAATATGCTTCCCGTATTAAAAATTTCACGCCTCGCCACTGTTCTATATAAATTTATTAAATAGAACGAAATCTATTAAAGTTTATAAATATTAGTTATAATAGGTAACCCTGCACAAATCTATCAAGCTATTTTAGATAGTTTGTTGCAAAAACTACTTGATTATAATTACTAAAGTACCGTCATCAAATGGTTAATAACTTGAAATGTATAAGCCATGTAAGATAAGTAGCTATATCAAATTTTTAATTAATTATTTTGTGTATACTTAGATAATTATAGTAATGGGTAGCTAAGAATATGTTTTAAATTATCATAAAACAAATTAATTCATGCATTCAAATAATAATTTTAACACACACCCTACACAAAAATAATACTCAAATTGCACGGTACCGTTTCCATTTACATTCATGGTCATATAAACTGTATTTTTATAGGGGAGGTATTATTTTAATTCTTAAGTAATAAAATTGCATAAAATGTCACATCTCTAATTAATCATGTTTATTATACAACTACAAGAACACAGGTAAAAAATAGACTTGTGCAAAGAAATCCTTGTATTATATATGTTGGTATAACGAAAACAATAGTTTCTTAATATGAGAATACTTAAAAGCAATATTTCTTAAATATTTAAGAAGAATATTTCTCAAGTAGGATATTGTTTCCCCTTTGCTAAAATAATGTGCACGCCCATGTTTCTAACGTAATAACACTTGTAACATTATCAATTGTGTTCTGTCAAGGTATTTAACTAAAATATATATACAACTAATTCTAGGATAGAGAAGATAGCGTATAATTAGATGGATTTATTTTGTTTTTAATTTAATTTCTCAGATTAAAATACAAAATGTAAATCAAAAATGAATATAATTTTATACATCGTTGGTAATCTAATCCAAGCCGTGTGAAAAGCCTGCGCTAGTTTTACTGTTCAAATTATCATAACTATAATATTATTTAGTAACATAATATTGTATACATTTATCCAGGGCTGTACTTAATACACTTTATTTACATTTATTTCAGTAATAATGCTCACGCGATTCACGACTTTTTTCAATTTAAATGGAAAAGAACAATAAATAGTGAATATATTCCTAGACAACTTTTGTATAAAATATGTAGTTTTTTTTATAACTTATAATAAATAATTTGATTAAAATTAGAAAATCTCTATTAACAGATAAAAAACTAATTAAAACAATTGAAAAATCGTTTGATTTTTGCAAAAGTATTTAATATACCAAAAAAATAATAAATATATAGTATAATATCAATGATTAAATTGATTATTCCCATAAATATTGTTTATTATTAATAATTATAGCATGTATTTAGTCAAAATATATGCCACATTAATGCAAATGATATTAGAAGGAAACCGCGCGTTGATGAGAAAAATAAAACAACAAAAAAAACTACTTGTTAAAATCATTTATAAGCGATACTAATTAGCATTTAATTTAGTATTTAAGCCTGAAGCGGTGCTTTAGAAATTATATTTTTCGCACTTGTATATAAAAAGTAATAAACTTTCATTATTAATAACACAACCTGTATATTTAGATCTGCATAATCATTTGTTACTATCTTTGGCTAATTGACTTTTTAACAAGTCGCCTTATTATTTGGAGATAGGTGAAGTCGCGTTATTTTACAGTCGACGTCCTTTATTGCGAACTGTAATTAAGCAGTCGGTTTGGCTTGTGAAGTATTTGATAAGATAGGAATTAACGCAATATATATATAGTAGATGAGAAATGTTGACCAGGTGAGAAGGCATCGACCAAAACGAGTGAGGTATGGTAAACAGCAATTAAGCGGCAACTTAAACCATTATAATCATGGTCCTTAACTCGCTACTTTGGTTTTGTGTAATAATAAAGGCAGCTAATGCGTTCGCGTTGATCTCACCGCCATCCGATCTCAAGACGTTCGACAGTAAGAGACGCGAATATTCAACCTATCCATTCTCACATATCTCGATCTCTATTTCTGATATCACCTCGTAATAACCAATATAAAAGCGACCACAATCGAGACTAGATGAGAGATCAGAGTTACGAGATATTTAAATAGTTTCATCTCGCTTTATAGAGGACGCAGTTTCAGTTGAGGAATGTCGGAATGTTGTTTGAGGCCGTCAGTCAGATATGATGAGTGAGTTAGGGGCGTTACTTCGACACTTCGTTTGTTGTTCGTCTGTTATCTACAAGCCTCTCTAATTCAACCTCTAGTACAGCTGTCTGTAAACTGCTCTCAAAACAGTTTCTAGACATGTATACCATTATTAATCGGATATTCACTTCGCTGTTTTATTTACTATATTCACCAATAACAATGTCATTGTAACATACAAATGTCTGATACTTGTTTATTGTATTGTTACACAGAGGGTATTGTAGATATAATACTTGCTTACGTATTCATATAATAAATATTTTGATTGCAATTATTAACCACGTAGTTTTGTTTAAAGAACGTGTAAGTAACAATAATGAATTTAAAACAACATAAATTGAAAAACCGTATGAATACTATTTGGTAAAAACCGTAAAATGAGTAAGAGATCAAAAATGAAAATCAGGAAGTAATTCTATTGTATTTTAAACTGTACAGATTCCGTTTATTACCAATCTTTTTATATAACATCATTTTCATGCTTCTTGCTATTCAATTCAATGTTTTTCCATGTAAATTTCGTAAAGTAATAAGTTTTTAAAAACGATATACAAAAAACTATAGTTGATTTATAAATAAACCTCCTATACGAATATTTAAGTGTTCACTAAAAATAATAGTGATATAAATAATAGGTTAAACATTGATCGGTATACAATAACAAATATATACATACACTATAGCCTTATAATTAGATCTGATATATCAAATTATTCTATAAAATTATATCTTATCATAGAAGCTACAAATTGTATTAATTGTTGATAAAGGCAGACACAAATCAATAGTTTTATAGAGTATCAGAGATGATTCTTTTGTGTTGCTATTAGTAATCTAAAAACTAGACACCTAAAACTAACGTTGTTTTGTATTTCACCTAACTCAATTTAACTTATTTATTTCTAAATAGATTTTTCTCGCTCCAACACCTTTCAGAAATTATTTCAAGTCGGATTCAATCCAAAACATTATTTTTATTTAAAAAAATACTTTGTTTATTAATCCATTCACAAGAAATCGATTTTATAAACAATGTTTTTTAATTAATTAATTTGCAATATTTATTACGATTTTTTTTTTCAAGTAAATAAGTCGATTGTAACCTATTTTTTTATAAACTGTATTGAATTTTGTTTATAAGAAACAATAACAGATAATAAAGATGAACATATAATTAATATATGTAACATATGTAAAATATTGATTTTGAATTTGAGAAACGTCGAGTATTGGTGAGCTGCGTAAATCTGTCTTTATCCGCGGCTGGGATATAGCCGCTCAAAACAGTTCGAGCTTGGTCCCTGTTCTGTGATTATATACAAAATGCCGACAAGCATTGGGCCCATTATATGGGCAGTTCGGACCGATTCAAACATCAGTGATGGCACGGATCGCCCACAAGAGCTGTCGGTGCTAATGCCCTTGTCTATCTCTCAACTTGCACCATCTACCATCTCTATCCGCGCTTTCTTGAGATCCGGTACAGATGAGTATATCTCAACGCTACCACTTGCTTCGGGGTATTACATATAAAACGTACAATCGTTGTTTACAACTACCTCCACACGATATTCACTATACGCGTAGAGTTGATATGGAAACGCTCAATTTTACACATCAGAACCATCAAATATTTCAGATTAGTCATTATGGACAAATAAGGTACTGGCACCAGTCTTGACCTCTTTAAAACCAAGGTATACTGTTTATTATAATTCTCATCAACTCATGTTACTATTAAAACAAGTACTTCTTTTTTTAAATCAGTTTAATTACCAAAGTCCGCAAATATAGTTTGCTTTTTCTTCAGTAATGAGCACCCCAAATTGAAATAAAAGCTATATAAAATAAATAATTGTAAAATTAGAAACAAAGTGTTGCAGATCCTATGATAATATAATAATTAATAAATAGATCACACTTAATAATTAGTTTAAATGTGTTAAAATAACACCCGTTGACCGATTGTCATCAAATTAAGCTGATAGATTATATGATTGAGTAATAGGAGTAATTAAACAAGAATCCAACACTGAGGTATGATCCAAAACTGGTGCCAGTACCTAAGATAGTGTTAAATTCAAAGAGGCATTATGTTTCTTTGTATAATATCAAGATAGGTGTAATATGTTTTTTACGCAAATGAACAATTTATAATTTAAAAATGTATAACACGCTTTTCCCCACCTTGGGGATGAATATCGGAAAATCTTTTACGTAATAAAAAGAAAACACCCTTAAATTTTCACATATTTAGAGTCGGTGCATTCAGGACTTTTCTCTTTTAAATTTTTATAAATTAATTGCTAAAAAATTAAAAATAAATTTTGTTCATTTTGCTTCATCTATTAATTATATATGTCTAGTCACATAAATTAAAATAAACAAGTAAATGTCTGTTTGTTAACTTTTGTACGGCTAAACCGCTGAACTGATTTTGATGTAATTTGGCAGGGAGATGGTTTGTATCCTGAGGAAGGACATAGGCTACATTGTATCCCAAAAAATTAATAAATAAAAAAAATCAAACTCCACGAGGACGAAGTCGCAGGTAACATGAACTGATTCAATAGTTTTAAATAAAAATTTATAAATCTATGTGAATGTTGAGCATATCCACGCGACCGCCTTCCCATCTTGACGAGATGTGTCGTCACAACACAAAGCCGCGGAGGAGGTGGTAAAGGTAATGCCGACGCGAAAAGCCATCAAATTATATTCCGTCAGTAAACATACCTCTGGTAGAAACTGGAGTTAAATCAGATTATAAGCCTAATGGGACATAGCGGCGATATCTTCACGTTGGATCCGCGACCATATCGATGCAGCATTAGCTCTCAGATTAATATAATGTCAATTATGGGTTGTGATGTACGTACACTCACTCACACACACACACACACGCACACACACACACACGCACACGCACACACACTCGCATGTGGATATTGAAACCGTTAGTTTTTAGCAAATTCGGTGAGAAAAAGTTTTGCAATATAATAGTTTTTCAATACACATGTGTATCATTTTTTATAAAAGACAAATATGTTGTCGTTCAAGATCTAAGAGTGTACCAAATTTTAGTTCAAAGGGGGGTGAAATTAGCTTAAAAAAATTTGAACCACTTTTACGTATTTTAAGTTATAAACAAAATATAAAGTTTTTTTCTGTTTCGCCGCCATTGAATAGTTCAGTTACCAAAACAAAGAGTCTAATTTTTGTTAATTTATTTGATTAATGAAGAACTCTTCTATTAGAATAATTAACTGATGAATGTTTCGCCACACGTTGCTGTTCACATCTTGTATTTAAAAATGATTGAGAGCAATAAAAGTTTTGAAATTTTGATAATAATGTGTAACCGGTTGTATTATATTTTTCAAATTCAAGTTTGCGCGTTTCTACTATATTCTGTTTACATGGTAATTTTTTACAATTGTGAACAGTTAGAGAAAATTGGTTTTCAATAGTTTTTTTGTACAATTTAGCAATTATGGTGTCCATAAATCTATACATCTATTAGATTCTAATTATTTACGATACTTATAGTAATTTTTTTCGGTCATTTTTTATCGGTTTACGAAAGTAATAAAAACATTGAAATATTTTGTAAGTTTTTACATTATTTATGGTGGTGCAATTTTTCATACAAATTCAGGGATTTCCCGTTTCGGCGAGTAGGGTATCTAATGAATTTAAATATGTAAACGTTTTATTATTATTAAAATGTTTTACGTGACGGTAATTTTGATGCAAATATATAAAAATAATAGTAATACTTTCCAATAAAATTATATAAATAAATTTAAAAACAAACTTATTTTATTTTAAGTTTTAGACATTCTCATTTTTGTGAATTTTCTTTATGCGATTTTTGCAATGTAAGCAATGTCTTTTTAGTTTGATTTTTTTATAAGCAATTTGCTGTGGAACGTATCCACCGCGTAAAGAGTAATGTTGAATATTTTTTGGGTATAATGATAGGTCTAATTTGAAAAACACCCTCGTGTAGTAGGTACATATGTATATAGTATAAATGTAGGTAATTCGTAGCACGAACATCTACGAAACTGCGCTTCTCGACCAAAATGCCGTCTATAATTAACCAAAATCTGCAGGTGTCTGAACAGAGGTGTTATAAGATTGGACGTCAGTTATAATTGGGATATTTTAAGTTGTTAAATATTTGGTTTTCAGCTTTGCCGACCTCTGTAATTTAGCCGAAAAACACTTTAAGGACAGCTGATATGTATTTTTTTTGCCTTTATGAACGTAGTTTAATTTTGTCAGGTAAGATCTGGGTAATTACATTTTAAGTACCGGGTCTATCAATATTAATATAGGTAATCTTCACACGTTGGCCAACCTGAGGTGGAAGTAATTAATAAATACCTTGATTGGCGAATCGGGAACAACTTTTAACGAATATATTTATCTGCTTTATAACTCGTGGTCATGTAACATAACTTAACAATAATTGGTTATATGTCAATATGAAAGTATCTAATAAAATTCTATTATAGACTCGCATTCACAAAGTACGTACGTACGAAATACAGTAGGAAATTATTACCATATAACAATTATATATTATTTCTATTAAAATAGACATGAAGTTAGTTGTGGATGTGTATCCGACACACCCTGTAGATAAATATGAAGTTAGCGTCACAATTGCATTGCACCTTGTAAAACCTAAAAGCATACGAGTAATAAATTTAGCACTAAAACAACTTCAAGTAGTGCCTATAGCTGGAGAGTGTATAATACATATACTCTCTTTAGTTACACACGGCTCTAGATTAGAGCAATAAATTCTACTGGGGATAAATCAGTGGCGTGCAAATTAAAAACTCGCTTATATTATATAACAATAACAACTAAACATATTATACTAACAATAAGTTTAATTACAATAGACCTAGAAATGTTCAATTTTAGGAATTAAACTGTTTTCAAATTGTATTAGATTCAATAAATTATTGATAAAAACCAATTTAACACGGTAAAGATAATATAATTAACATTAGTATAAATGTAACATGTCATTGAATTTTCTGAAAAACATTTTCATAATAAAATGAAGGTCTACAGAGAGAATTAATGTAAATTTATAATTATCCCCTCTGTCTAGATAAAAACACAATTAATTTTAAAAAAATGAGAACATTAAGTCCGTTAAATACATTTCAAGGGATATCATGTGTAGCTATCTTTTATTCCACCCTTTTTTGACATCTATCATTCAAAAATTATACCTTATAAATGGTTCTCAGCCAGCTGTTATATAAGAAGTGAAATTATTCAAATTTGGTGCTTTTATACAAAAAAAATATTCTTTCTCAAAATAATGAGTTTAATCATTGACTGTTTCTTAGTTTCTGGTAACACGTTAATTCTCAAATATAGTCAGTAATCATTTTTTAATTGACCATTCAGTAATTAATACAATTAAATAAATAACAATGATTTTAATTTAAATGAAAATAGATGAATAAAATGTTTTTAAGAACCAGGTGCTACATAACATACTTGTATATATGTATATACAATACAATAAAATAAGCGTCAGACTATAGCAGGTTCATCTATTTTGCCGTCTCGGTTTTAATTTTTATGACCCAATAAATGTCTAAAATTATCAAATAAAAGTATGCTTTTATACTACCATCTTTATTATTATTATAATTATTAGATTATTACCACTACATTTCAAATAATTAAGTTGAAAAAATAATTAACTTTTATTTCTGAATATATACGAGAATATATTTGTAATTTAATTTTTTAGGGGGTATAGTTTTTAAATCTGAGATATTCAAACATTTATACGTAACATATGATTGTTTTTTAATTTTATTTTTAAACTTTAACGTGTACATTTTTCTTTACTCCGTACGCTTGGGGTGTACAATGCAACGTCATCATATACCCCATGTACCCCCTCCTTACGGTTCTTTGAGGGCTCACAAATCTCTGTCTCCCCACACAATCTGTTCAGTGGTCCATGCCAAGGTAAAGTGCAATAATGTTATACAGAAGCAAACCATAGGCGCCGATTTCAAGAGGTAGCGCTCAATGTTTATTTTAATTGTGTTAGAACAAATAAAATAAAACCGACTTCAAAAAAACCCTAAAAATACAGCAATAGGACGAAAAAACAAACAGTCTTTTTGTCAACTAAAATTAAATATGATTAATAAAGTTCAAAGCCGAGATGATACGAGAATATTTAAAAATGATAAAGATAATATAAACAATGTTTAAATAAAAACAATTTGCATGCATTAAGTTAACCCCGCCATTTTTTATTTCGAAAAAAAATTTTGTTGTACTGAAAATGTACTCGATAAAATGAAAAAAATAGGTACAATATTTTTTTAGTTATAAATAATTTAAATTTTTGGCCCCCATTTTTTTTCATTTGCGATAGTACCGCAGAATTCAGAACAACATTTTTTTTTTCGAAATAAAAAATGTCGGGTCTAACATCCATTCATTTTATTTTGAATATTCCAATTAAACTAAGATTTTGATTAAATTCGAAACCGCAATTAAATTAATTGAAAGTGTATAAATATAAGGAAGTAATCAAGTTAGGTAAATTAAATTATAATTTGTTCTTAAATAAATTTCAATATGTAAGTATATTTGAAACCCCTAAAAAAGCATCAGTTTCAATTTGCATGAATGCAAGTATGCGAATAAATCTTAAAAATAGATTTTCATATAGCACACAAATAAATTGTTTTATTTGATAGAGGGCAGAACAGAAAGTAACGCCTAATGTTTAGCTGTCATCCGTATAGAAGCGATAAGGTCATGGTTAGATAATTTTCAGTCAGGGGACAATAATTGACAATTATTCTTTCTTCTTTGCGGGGTCCAACCCCAAAGCGCTTTATATTTTATATTCGGTTTGCTTTATGTTTTTAAAAACATAATATACAAAATCGATTTATGAATAAAGTATACTTCCGCCCCGCCCCCCCACATCTTCAATGCCCCTAATTAGGATTTCATTGTTATTTCTTTCACTTTGTAAGTTTGAAAATTATCACAACATAAATGTGCAAAATAATAGATATTCAACTAGATCTTGTTCCCCCTACAAGTATTTATTATTTTTTAAAATTCATATTTATTTATAAGATAGTTATATTTCGGTGCGTACTTCTCTTTCACATTAATTCAAATTGTATATTTCATTATTATATTTATTTATTTCGCCGATTTAAAGTTACTCGGTGCTATTTTCATGCAAATTCAGGGATTCCCCGTTTTGGCGAGTTGGGTATCAAATGAAAGCTGACAATTCAAGGAATTTAAATATGTAAAAGTTTTGTGATTATTAAAATCGTCGTTTAACGATACCGAGTTGTATTTTTAGATAGTGACGGTAATTCTGATGATAAAATACAAAAAAATATATTTACTTTTCAATAAAATTAAATAATCAAATTCTTTCAGATTCTGAATTAATATTCTTTGTATTTTTTACAGTCTTATTTTCGTAAATTTTCAGATTGTCGGCCTATTTTAATTGATTGATTTGGTTTAACGCAGTTTTAAAAAAATATGGAACGTATCTCCAATTACAATGTAAGCAATGTCTTTTTTAAGCAAATTTTTTATACGCGATTTGTTCTGGAACGTGTTTATCGCGTAAAAAGAGACCCTACTGTATTTAAAGTAGCAATTGTTTAGAGATTTCATAACCAGCCGTATATTTAACAGAGTTCAATGCCAAAATGAGTTTAGTAAATGTAAGTATATATTAGAAACATGTAATTATTTCACTTAATTATATTTTCCACAATTAAAAACAAATTAAACAACAATTTGTCTGCATTTAATTAAAATATAAAACAAGTAGGTATCTATTGTTCTAATATTGTTTCATTAAAATTATTTTAAAAACTGTATTTTATAAGTAAGTATTAAAAATGTATTGTAATGTTATATAAGCTACCTACATGTATATTTTTTTATTTATTTATAATTATGTAATTAGACAGTGACTCTCAAAATTTGTTATAATTGGTGAAAAAATGACAGAAAGCGGACAGAAATTATGTTTACAAAGTACTGGCACCCAGTCTTGGCCTCTTTAAGAATAAGGTATACTTTTTTGTAATTCTCATCAACTCATGTTACTAATTAAATAAATATGTACCTCTTCATTAAATCTATTTGATTACCAAAGTCCGAAAATATAGATTTTTTAATTATAGCTTTTTATTTTGTTTATGTAATGGGTACCTAGTGATGGACACATTAGTAATAATGATTACAACGATACAAATGTTATCGTAAAATTTGAAACAATGTGTTGCATAAATATATAATAATAATTTGTTTAAATGTCTACCATTTTGACACCCATTATCAAATTAAGCTGTTTTAGAGATAAACGGTTGAGTAATCAAATATCAACAAATATTTCTAATTTAGTACATTTAATAAAACAAGAGTCCAACACTGAGATATGATCCAAGATCGGTGCCAATATCTAAGATAGTATTAAATTCAAAGATGCATTATAATCGCGATTGTTTAAATGCAATTACATGTTTCTTTTCAATTGACAAAAACGCGAAAATTAGTTTTTGGTGCATTTCTAGTTAGTTTTTCTTTCTCTATCGATTGCTATTTAAAATTATTGGTCATAAAAAATGATTACGACAAGACCCAATATTTATAACTATAAGTCACTTACGTTTTAAACATAACCATACATTATGAATATTAATAGTTTAGTGATTATTACTGTCCACGGTAAACGATAATAACTCTCGTTAAAATTGTTTAAAGAACATTTCAAGAAAATAATCGATTAAAGTATTACTGAATTTTTCAACTTCATTGCATGTTTATGTATTTAACATAATTTATACATATTTATTAAATCGCTGCATCTTTTTTTAATTCAATTTTTATTAATTTTACTTTATTATACGGCCATATTTAAGAAATACAAATCATTATATAAAATAAGGTATTTTTGTATTGTTTTCCAAATAAAAAAACGACAAAACAGTACAGTCTATATATAAGAAGGTTCTGTGGCATCCATAGTAACAATTTTTGAATGAAATATACAATTTTTTTAATAGTCACATCGTTTCGCCTCTTATAAAAAACCAAATATAGAGCTTGTAGCTCGAAAACGAAGAGTAAAATAAAAATTGCATGTTGAGAACGATCCTATAGTTTTTCTACAGTTAATTTCCGAAATTTATATATAGAAATAAAGCTTTTGCTGTAATTTTTTAATTTACAAAATCACGACAATTTCTAATTTTCTCCACTACTGATAATAAAAAACTAAATGTTTTTATTTGTTCTTACAACATCAGACAGATTATTTGACAATATATTTTTCGTTACTAGGTGATCGGTTTTATTTTTTTATACAATGAAAATTAATTTTGAGTAAAAGTGCGTTCAGCAACCCCTATTAGGTGATTTTTTTTAAAAGGGCGACCAACGGAATTGAAATAACGGAGAATCCAAAATCAATAAACAGATCATACCGGAAAAATTGATGTTATATCTTAACCAGTCTTTGGAAATATAACATAACATATAATATACATATATGCGGATATGTAGTTAAGATTTTAAAATATGTCTTCAGCTATTATAAACTACAACAGTGTAGAAATTATACAATTGTAACGGACCGTAGCGGATAATATGTATGTTTCTACTAATCTTGATAATAATTAAACCATTGTACAATACATAATATCTTCTATAGGTAACTATAGTGTATACTTTTAATTAGTATTAATAAGACTTTAGCATCAATTTTGTGATTTTTGTAAAAATATATCGATACTGAAATTCTAAAATTATTTTTAAAATTAGACGAAGACAAATTTATATATTTGTGCAAAAAACAGTGATTTACTCCGGGAGCTAGATTTTAATGAAATTCTTAATGATTTTGCGACGAAGAATGCTCGCAAAGTACTTTTCGTTTAACGAAAATAATTGTATCTATTAATTGCTTATAAAATATATCTTTTATGATGAAAACTTGTTACATACGTAGAAACGTTGGCTTGGGCCAAGAAATCCTTGTTTTATATTATAACAAAAACAATATTTTCTTAAAATCCCATTATATTATATAACATATTGCATCTTTATGTATATTTAATTTCTCAATATATGTATATGAAATCGCGGTATCATCTTGTTTATTTTTTTAAATTCAATTTTTATTAATTTGACTTTATTATATAAGGCCATATTTAAAAAATACATATTTTTATATAGCATACGTAAGTTTTGTATTGTTTTCTGACAAAATAGTACAGCCTATATATATAAGAAAGTCCTGTGGCATCCATAGCAACCATTTTTATAGCCAACTTGAATATTTTAAAATTAAATACCATTTTTTTTTAATTATATTATTGTTAGATGAAACAATAATATAGTTGGATTAAGAAAAATTTGTTTTCGTTATACCAACATATATAAAACAAGGATTTCTTGGCCCATAAGTCATTTTTTTATCATGTATTTGGCAATAAATTACTGAAACATTTTATTTGATCTTGGACCTCCACAATTATAAATCCGACCCTGACTCAACTTAATTTCTTTTTTCAATGAAAAATGATTATTTTTTATTTAAATTTGCCCCCAATTATGTTACAATTTTGAGGTATTTAATATCTAGTTTTCACAAATATATATTTTTGGGATAGATCCTAAATTTAAATTTAGAAAAATTATAAGTAATACATAAACATATTTTTACATAAAATTAGGAAAGTCAAAAATTGAAATTCTTTATTACTTCCCTCATTATATATTTTTATGGCGGTGAAAATAGAAAAATTATTAACTAAACTAAACTAATTTAATTAATTCATTTGATATTAAATCAGTACTTTTTCATTTGATGCAAATTTCAAAAACAATAATCTTTGTAAAAATAAAAAGACAAAAAACGTTATTTTAAAATTTTCAGGTATAAATCGAGTTGATCAATTGAAATTTCTATTGACTCGCGGGGAAATTTAAATATATCGATTTGAATAGCAAAAAGAAGACATCATTTTAATTGAACTTTTTTAATTTTAATTTAAAATTGTAATAACTCTTACTCACTAACCGTTTAGTAAATCGAATTTAAACTTGATGTAGATAATTTTTATATATGATTTGTCTTTTACATCTTTAATTAATAAAAAAAAAATTGATAAGAAGATTTTATATTGGGGAGGCTTCAATTTACATATATGTACATATGTTTGTATATTTGGTGGGGTTGTTTGATACCAGCAAGTTGGCGTTAACAGAATGTAGGGGCGGGTTTAATAAACAAGTTACCGCCCTTTCTTACGCGCGAGTGTGTGTATGTATGTATGTTTATATTCTGCATTATGCATTAGATGCATAATGCAGAATATAAACAAATAAAGATAAATACATATTTAATTCAATTACGTTTTTATCGATTTTAATGCTTTCGCAGTCATCTCGTTGTTAAATATTCCTAGATAAAATGTGATATATGAAATTATTAATTTTCCAATACGTTATAAGTTCTATAATATAGGTATATCTTTATGAGTATCTATTAATCAAAACAATTCATGACGGTACCTTCTGTAGACTACTAAAGTTTAAGAACCGCTGATATATTAAATTTGGATCTATACTTCTTCGAGAAAACAGTATTCGGAAAATAAGCAATTTTAAAAATCATTAAAAAAAAATTTTATTTAGGTATGTTTTCATTTTTCATGCAAAAATTCGTAAGTAGTAAAAAACATTATTTTCGAGATTAATTATATATATATTATATATACATATAATATCAAAATTATTTGATTCGAATTGAAGTTTGATTGTAAATTTTATTTTTATTTTATTAACATTTATTGCCAATTGATTTTAACACGATGATTACAAATCCGTCAACTAAAATCACCCGTTCAAAAGTTAGGACTATTTTCTCCAAAAGAACGATTTGAGATAGACAATTTCAACTTTTCTCGTCATTTCAAACTTCAATTTATTATTGAAATATATATCAACTCAAATGCAAAGAAACTAATCAGAAAGTAACCACTCGAGGAAATCTACTTTGATATTAAAATAAAGTATAAAAAATCGGTTGATTCTTCCATTTCATTCGAAACATATTTAAATTTACGTTATATATTTGAGTTCGTTGATCTAATTCTACAATAATTCTATTGCATTTAACATAATCCCTAATATACGTATGCGGTCTATCGTTATCTATATGTCATATTGCGGCAATGTTGAAGCTAGGGATTACAGTAAAAGCTCCTTATTCGCGCTTCCTTCATTCGCGTTTTCACTATTCGCGGATTAAAAAAATGCGACCCAATTCCTATATTCGTGGCTAAAGATTTCTTTATTCGCGGATCTAATCAGGAAACGTGACATTTAATTTGAAAAATCTTAGTGAAGGTTTAAGAATGGCAAATGAGCTTTGTGATTTCTTTATGAAAATTGATCCGTCTATGGAACGAAGTTTTATTTTTAAGAGGCAAATTGCTAATGCCACTGCTGAATATCAGTCTGAATTGAAGAAGCTTTTAAAAACTGCCAAGCAAGAAAAAATTACAAAATTCTTTAAACCATTGCCTAAGCCTGAAGATAATAATTAATCAATATGGTCAAAAACTTCAATTAAATTGATTTTTTTATATTGTATTTGTTTATTTATTTTGTCACCTAGGAACGTATCCCCTATAATCCCATATAAATTACCATTCCGTATTCACGGTTTCTGTATTCGCGGCATATTTATGGAACATATACCCCGCGAATAAAGAGCTTTTACTGTATTTGAATAAAACTACTAACTATTTAGTTAATAAACGAGACACCTGGTATACCCGCTACTGACGTAAAAACAAGCCTATTAATCAACGTAAAGTTAATACAAATTCAGATTACGAGAGGTCCCTCTAATAACAAAGTGTCGAGTAGAGAATTGGGAGACAGTACGCCTATACTGTATAAATTTAAGGCCATAAAACCTCTCTCGCCCTTTACAATCCAACAAAATGGTGTTTGCTCCCCTCCTCCACCAAGAAGGCGTGGCTTACACCGATGGGATGTATGGGACATGGTCCTATTTCTCTTGGGTAAATGGTTAACTATCATTATCTCTCTTTTTATTCCGATCTGTATACACTATTACATAATTCAATATAATCATTACAGAGGCGAACTCAACTACATTTTCAGACCCTGCTCTGTGCTCTATATATAATTATTACAATACTACATGTATTCATTTTCAATTATAGATACTAAAATATAAATAAATAACTTATTATACTCATAAGAAACTTATCCGCATAAAAAAGGTTATATAATATAAGATTGATTATGTTTTTTATTACTTTATTTTATAAATAAAGTACGTCAGGTATAAGGAAAGTATTAATTTAGGTAATAGATTTTTTTAAATATACATATTTTCATGTATTTTTTAAAAGACAAATTAAAATTTTTACTGGTAAAGTTTTTCAAAATTCGCAATAATTTGTTTTCTATTTGACAAAAAAGATATTGATTTCATCTAGTTTCAACTAGAAGCCCAGGGACGTCTCTAAGATATTTTAGCACCCTGGGCTGCCTTGTGAAAAATAAACTATCCAAAAATTGCGTTACTAAAAATACAAAATCTATATCTACAAATCGATAAACAAAATATTAAACACAAAAATATATATGTATATAGTTTTAGGTAACTTTTTTACATTTAATATCTGCAAGTTCAACATCAGATTCACTACTTAAAATACTTAAATCATGCAGTTTAGACTGTCCTAAAGATTTTATTTAAAAGTTAAAATTCTGCCACATTTGAAATTTTCTCATGGTGTCGGCGCGGGTGCAATAATGAAATTGATTGATTAATATTTGTGAAATGATAAAAACTCGCAAGAACTCTTGCGCCATCTATCAAAAACTGCGAGATTTAAGTTTTAGTCAAGATACAAACCACAATAAAACATTAGAATTCTGTATTGGATTTTATTTCGTTAAACTATTCACGAATAGATGACTGTAAACATTGCTACGTTTTATTTCAATTATAATAAACATTATTATTATTTATTTATAAATAGTTACTTCCGCCAATAACAAAAATAATTCGAATTAACTTAAATAAAATATCATAATAAATTATAATTAATTTAATTTTCAACTCTTTTACTAACAAAGATTACAGATATTTTATGCCCTAGTACAATCAAGGGAGACAACATTTACAATACACTAGGCCCAATGTAAAATATACTTATTTAGGTACAACTGACTTGGGTCAAGAAATCATAACAATACTCGTATTTTCTTAATATAATAATACAGTAATCCCTACATTTACGCGCGGTTGAAAAAGTTTAGGAAAAAAGGTGGAAATACTTTTCTATTGCTCCATTTTCGTGGAAGGGATAACTGTAATTATACTGTCAAGCCAACTATATTATTGTTTTCGTCCGACAATAATATATGTAGTTAGATTTTTTTTTAAATATTATTTTCGTTATATACAAAACAAGGATTTCTTAGCTCAAATCAACGTTTCTACCAGTGTACCTTCAATATTTTTTTTTACTTCAAAAAGAAATGTTTTTAAAAGGAATGGCCATAACAGCATTTTCAACTAAAATTGAAATAAAATGTAATTGAAACATTTATAATGACTATATCTGTGTAAGTTAGCAGTTAGCTATATGGGCTACATGCTATATGTACATGTGTATATGTTATTCCCAAGGCTAAAGATTTAGTGATAGTTGTACAGCCACACTGTACAAGGCCGAGAAGTACCAACTATATATGTTACATATACATACATATATAGGTACATACAGTTAGCTTTATTGATGTATATGAGCTTGAAACAAGGTGCTATAGTAGCTCACTCAAATTATTTGTATTATTAACATTCAGTAATAGCTATAATTAAGATTTTAACTATTTTATTTCAAATACTATACTCTAACATACCTACACGCAAATGTCGATATAATACATATAACGTATCATTCTATGCGAGCTTTTTATTACACGTACAAAGTACAAAGGGCTCAAATTTTAAATGCAAAATTAATCTTAAGTTTAATAGATATATCGACAATCCAAAAATGTAAGTATGTAATGACATTTTTATTAAAAAAAAAAAAACGGGTACCATTTTTGATTTTGGGAACTCAAAGTAAGTATAAAACACATGTTCAACTGGCTTAAGTGAGTATAGTCATATAACTAGGTCACTCAAAATATAATGTGGTATAACTTATCCCATTTACGCCCAAAATGTGTATTTTTAATAAATTAATCTAAGGCTTTAACTTTGAGAAGAATCAAAAACCTGAAAACCAAATTCCTTTTAACATTTCTTCCACATGCATATCAGCCCATCGCAGATTTGCAATAACCAAGTAAACTGGGGGATTAAGAAAGGGGAGGTGGGGTTGAGGTTCGGGTACTCCCCCCCCCCCATTCACCCACCCACCCACACACACAACGTGGTGACGCAACGACTTGCGTGTTTGGCGTACATTTGAAAAAGCGAATGCCACCATTGCAGTGGCCAAACGCCGAGATAGTTACGCTGACCACTGGCCAAACAGACCGGCTTTGTTTCTTGCACCAAACCACTTATGTATGGTTTCAAAGTCGTCACACTTACAATAACAAATATTACATTTACCTTTGTATATAATTAAATACGTTCGTTTTTCTAATGGGATTTGAATTTGATTCTAATATTTTATTTACTTATCGAAGAGAAAAATCAACTAAACCATGTATGCATATTCATATATGAACGCACCCAAGCTATTATTTCAATGTAATTAGTACCGTTAAAAAACAATTACAAAATTAAATATAGCATGTTTGTAAAACACTTATATTAAAAAATACATTTTAAATGTTTATCAAGAGATTCAACACTTTTTGATTTGTAAAATAGTTAAATTTAAAAAATATCAATCGTATTTTAAACATGTAAAGAACCCACGAACTCGATCCTGATTTATTGAAGACAGAATCTATCAATGTCATTGTACAGTATAGTACGGAAAACTAACACATAGATAAAAATAGCAACCACAGAACTATACTGTTACTGGAAGGGTAACTATTACAAACAATAAACATTGGGTATCTAATGTTTAACAACAAACAATTTCATTAAATTTATGATGAATTCAGTTAAAGTTTATGTATTTCTACTGAAATAGACTGGTAGATCGCGATCTATTTGATATAAATATACCAAAACTGCAGAATTCTATGAATTTGTGGAATTAAAATATTCTAGAAATCTGACATAAATATACAATATAGATCGTATTTGATTTTTGTAGCTCAAATTGATTACAACGATTTTGTAGCTATTTTAATACTTTTATATTTGTATTACTAATATCTGATATTTTTTAAGTAATGGCTGATTGTCTATCCCTTTATCTAAATAGAGTTAAAATATGACCATTTACTGTACAACATTATGTTTAGTGTAGTAATAATTATGACAAGTTTCATTAAATGAGCAACAAAAGTAACTGACTCAATTCCATAACTCTTTAAATAACAGTTAGCTCCCCTGAACTCAACAATCAAGAGTTTACCGGTATAGGAAGTTAAATACAATAATAAAAACCTTTGACTTTATGACCAGCCCATAAAAATGTTATCAACATGTTTTATCCGTTTATTATTCTTACCCCTTCAGTCCCTGTGAAGTCTGTAAAAGTTCACAGCACCTGTGCGTGTGTGTATATGTAGTATACGAGTATGTATATGTGTATATAACTACAGTAAGCCCTCGTCTATTTAAATGGACACACTAAGTCACAATTGCGAATAATATAATACATAACAATTCATTCAAATTAAATAGTTATTTTGGCATCTCAACTATCAGATATTTTACTTTAAAGATAGTTTCTACTCCACACTAATTAACATATGTATATCAACGTTTTAATTATTTCAATTAAAAAACCAAAAAACTATTTAAAATAAGATGACTTCTTCCTTAATTACCGAAATAACGAGGTTTCATTATATATATGTATGTAGGTATGGTGAGTATGTGCGTGCGTGTGTGTGGGGGGAGGGGGGGGGAAGTGAGTATAAGAGAGAGAGAGAGAGAGTGTTGCTAAATGTGTGTAGTTTTAGTGCAATCTGATGACCTATATGTATTTACAGAAACCACTAAATAATACAAACGTTTTATTTTTATTATACATATACGTAATTCGTATGTTATTAACGAAAAACATTTTTCAAAAAGCTCTATCAATCACGCTTAGAGCGTTTACTAAATAGTAATAGTTGTATTTATTATAACGGTGTATTGAAATGTTTTCTTTATTTTTATGCTTGTAGGTATATGTTATTATAATTTGAAAACGTGGAAGATAAATTGACCCATATAGTGTTTTGTTTATACGAGTAATTCTGTACCAAAATATATCGGCAGGGTTGTATCGCGTACAAAGCAAACTAGGTCTTGATAAAATTGAAACGATCGACAAAATCAATAATAAATTTGTACGTGGTGGCAAAGAACAACAAGAAGAAGAATAAGAAGTAGTAACATCTCGAATGCAGACCGCTTTTGCATAAACATTGCGTGTCTGGTATCACCGTTTGAAAGGGTGAAATCATAGATTTATCAGGGACGACATTTTCACTGGGAGTCGGACGCCTTGGGCGGCACGAAATTACTGATGCTACATGACAGGTTGATTTGATGCTAGCACGTAGTTAGCACGCCAACTCACACACACACACACACACACGCATTGGTGGCGATTACAAATTGATGTTACGAAATGAGTTAATCGCCACTACGATCTAGAACAGTGTTTCTCAACCCAACGATCAATAAATTTAAATTTTCCCAAAATTATCTTGTAAAATTGGGACAATTCAATAAAAAAGATAACTTACACGTTACACATACATATGTATATAACAAATATTTGTAGGTGTAATTAAGACGAATATTTTATCAAACAAGATCTACTGTTGATATTGAGAACTGCTGATCTAAAACATTCCGATATAGCAGCAACTACATACAGTACCGGCTTTAGGGGGGGGGGGGGTATCTTTAAATTTTTTGTCGATCAGTTAAACCCGATTAAGCAAAAAATATAGCTAAATATAAACAATGTTAATTTGTAAAAAAATCGATTATTTGATAGCTGCTAACTAACAAATACTTATTCAGCAACCCAGAAAACCTTTAATAAGGTATTAGCTGAGATACTAACTAATCAACTTGTTTGTTAATTTATCAATTTTAATTGACATTTTCGGTGATTTTTTAACATTTTTTTAGGGGGAGAGAGAGCGGAAAAATATATCTCGCCCAGGGCGCCAGATTTGCTAAGGCCGGCACTGACTACAGGAATTCCACAAAATGTAACTTTTTTATTGCGTGATGGTGGTTTTTAATTAAGTTTTAAATTACATATCTTGTTTAAATGCATTAATTGAGTTTGGAAAAAAACGTTACGTCATCAAACGAAAATAATCGTTTTTGTTTTTCAAATAGGGAGTAGATTATATTAATTAAGAAAATCTACTTCTTAACCTGAAACGGTTATATAAGAAAGAATATTTTTCATTATAAAGAAATTGTCAAACAATAGTCGATAATACTGAAATATCATAATAAAAACACTTTATTAAATTAGATGTAACGTTTTTTCAATCGCCCGTTAAAATCTCCGATGACAACCCATTATAAATGAATATTTTCAATGAGAACATTTGTGGTATCACTGATTATATCAAGTCAAAGTACTAGCCTGACTTAACGATAATTTTAACTATAATTTTGATTACTTAAATAAAACTACAACCAGTGGTTTTGGTAAACTTGTTAAACCCGTATGTGTACATATATATAGATTATTATTGATTTACGCGCCCTCTGCTGGGTTAATATTGTATAAGATACGTATATTTGTGCACTTGTTTAGAGACAAATGTGCGTATTGTTTGAGAGATGAAGTAGTGTTTAGTTAAGGATGTGACACGCCTAGTACGGGGTTAATAGATCAGCTAAGACAAGCGGGCGGTTCCGTTTGAAGTTTCGTTGAACAACGCTTGCGCCCGATGGTAGCGGTGCGTTGAGCGCGTTGAAAGCGAGCTACAAACGACAGTTATGGTGGAGGTGCAGTGAAGAGCCGCAGTTAGAATCACACCACATTACAGTTACGTTACGTTACGTTACGTTACGTTTATCTTACGTTACAGTTACGGGACATGAAGATGCGTTGGGCTAGGATGTACTGCAGTGTGTTAACGGTCGTGCTACTGTCTTTACCGATAAATGCACATACGTTAACGACTTTTGGCAAGACTCAGCAGAGCAGTAATAATCAACCGCCGCCGCCACCAGCAGGTTAGATTATTTAATTACTTAATTCACTCATTTTTATTTTAATATATATAATTGTTATTTAATATAAGTAACATACACAGTTTTAACTGGCCCAAGAAATCTTTCTTTTACACATAACGAAAACTAAATTTTTTTAATCAAATTATATTATTCTTTCTCTTTAAAGCAATATTGTCGGACGAAAGAATAGAAATAGAAAATATTGTTTTCGTTTTATATAAAACAAGGATTCTTAGCTCAAGTCAACGTTTCTACCTGTTTATGCGTTATCAAATAAAATTATAAAATTAAAAAATTATAAAAGAATCGTTCTTTATTTAGTATATTTGCTAATATTAATTGAAAAATATTATTTATAAATAAAAGATTATCTAAACAAATGTTTGTATATAATTAATATTTTTTTCCTTGATTATTTTTAATATTACTTATTTTTCTTTGCAAAACATTTTCAAGTAACCTTTTTATTATAATTTGATAATTATTATATATTATTTAAATAAAATATAAATACTTATTGTAAAATTGATCTTGTAATAGTTCCCAAATTGTTAATAATAACTAACAAAAATAAATTAAATACAAAAATACTTAAATATAAATAGACATGAAATAATTTTTCAATTAATGAAAAAAATAAAAATCGTCAGTTTGTTTTATTAAATAAAATTATAAACCATTATTTTAACATTTTTCCCAAAAATATCTATGTAACTTTCCTATTATTCTAAATATACGAAATTTGTATTATTTATTACATAATAAATATTTATTCTGATTTATAGATTATAGTCCCTATTTCCTATTATCTATTTATGAATGATTAACACTTTTGAGCCACAAACACTATTTTACTTTACAATAAGTAGTTAATCGTATGAATAAACGAAAAGTAAGAAAATTTCATACTTCTTGTAAAATTACAAACATTGGTGAGATTATGATATGTACAATATAAAATGCCTATTTTGCGTTAATTTCTTTAATTTAGATTCATGTTCCGGTTTAAATATTTTACGTAAATGGTAATGGCTAACATATTTGAAGAATCTAAATGTGTTGTACACATATTGTTTTCAACTTATATTAATCCTAATTGCTGGTAATTATCGATCGACAAGTTTGTTTGTTTCGGTATATATATAATAATTAATTTAAGGGACATGTTTACATACTTACAGTATCGATTTCAGTTGTCCCCTTTTCACGAAAAATAATAAAACATGTTTATATGTTACATATTATAATCTTTAATCAGTGGCGTAGCTTGTAGGTACTGCAGATCAATGCAGGTAACATTGGGGTAAAGCAATCAGAAATGTTTCTTAATTACTTTGTAGAAAAACCGTACGTATTTTTTCTAATTTTAATTTAATATCTTCGACTATTGTTTTAAGATTTAGTAGATTTTTCGCCAAATAACGGATTTTTTAAATGCTCATTTAAAAAACTCATTCATATATGGAAAAGTTTGAAAAGCGCTGCTATATATAACTGTTAACATTAACGCATATTATTATTTTACGGAATAATACATACATATATGTTATAATATATTATGTATTGAGTTACATATGTATTTAGGGCTATGCGTGTATATACAATAAATTAGTCTTGGGTCATTTCCGTCATATTAACATTTTCATTAAATCCGCAGGAAATTTTTCACTGGAATTTTAGTTGACGCAACAAATAACAGCTGCTTTTGAAGGGGTAACAACCATAACAGTATAAGTATATTTATTCATGTTTATGGCGTTTAAAGATTTTTCGTCAAAACTGTTTACATATACCTATACAAAAATGTTTTTGCAATGCATTTTCTTACTTCATATTATGAAACTAAACACAGATCAACTTTCGAGGGTTAATAAGTTCAATAGAAATATTAAACTTTTAATGTGATAATATTTCACACTATTCTTAATTTCTGAATTATGTTTTTGGTGATATAATATGTATATATGTATACATACATTTCTTTGTTAAACTAGATATGGATATTATAAAACACCACTTTCGAAATTTAATTTAAAAAATCAATATTTTAAAAGCATGAAATTACCACTTTAAAAATAGCATATTTATTGATACATTAAACCAGCAATTTTATTTTCTTCTAAAATATAACAATGCAATATAACAAGCGAAAAAAGTATCGAATAAAACACATTCTAAACTTACATTTGTAATTTAAAAAACAAAAACAAAGGAATTTAAACGTCCAGATAATTTTATATTAACCCCATAGTTTTACATACCGCTCACAATTTAATTTATTACCTAACCGCGCTATGGGGGAACAGGGGGTGAGGGGGTGAGGGGGGTTGAAGTACGGGTTGTAGTGAAAAAAGTGAAATTATGAGAACATGCTTACACGCAATAAAAGTTGGCGTTAGAAGGAAGATGTTAAATGTATTACAAACAGATACTTTAAACTATACAGTAAGTTTTACTCTGTTCATTTTGAGGAATTATTTACATTTATTATATATGCCTCAATTTACGCGGTTATTAGGTTCCATGGAAACAGCGCGTATACAGAGTGAATTCACGTAATATTCATATATGTATGTTACATATAAATGTAAGTTACACCACTGGCCTAAATTGAGGGAAGTTAAATTATAAATAACAAACTGTACGTTAATAGTATCGCATACATATTACATAATAAAGAAAAAGACATTATAAGTATACATAGGTATAGGGTAAAATATAGCATCAGAAAGTAATCCATCAATATTCTGAAAGATGTAAGATTATCTATAAACATGCAAACTATCATAGATTCATATATACTCGTATATGTATATAGTATATAATAGATAACGAATCAGAGATCTTACTATAATACAATAATTGAAAATGTTATTTCCTGTTCTGTAATCAGGGACCAAGAAAATGTATGTTGAATAAATTATTGTATAATAATTCAAACGATATTGGAAGTATCAACCGATTTATATGCATTTTACATTCTTTCAGATGATTACTTTTCGATTTTTTTTTTATATTTAAAAAGTTTTAATTTTTAATTTTTGTATCAATGTCATTACGTGTGTTATATTTCTCTTAAAGTTAATTCCTATTTGACTATTTTGAAAGGATATTCACGCTTTAAAGCGTTTTGTTTAAATGAAAGATTACATGGAAATTATTGTCTAAATATCAGGGCTGGCCAACCTGCGGCTCGAGGCCACATTTGAATAAATTATATTTAATAACATTATTATTTAAAATGTCTGAAACTTGTTTTATTTTACCATTGTTATTTTTTTTAAATAACATTTAAAATATTGTTTTATTTATGTATTATTCGGGTAAATGCATCATAATTTACTATATGTACATAAACAATTATTTTCATTATTTTTTATATAAAAATCAAATCCAAAAGTTACGATCATTTTTCTCCAAATGTGTACATAATTTACATTATAATACCTTTTTTGGTTGTTTTAATTGTTAAATAAAACTAGTATTAAATAAAATATCAGTTTCCCATTGTGACTAAATGTACCGAAGTCTATTACAACAATTCAAATGTACATTGTAAATTAAACATACGTACGTGCATTATTACATACAAAGTGGGTACTTTGCGAAAAAAAATAACATTTAAAAATGACATATTTTGTACACCAATCATGATTAGGTTATTTATATAAATTATATATGTAAAGAAAGAACAACTATGACATTCTAGTACTCCCCCCCCCCCCTTACACTCACACTCACACTCACACACACACACTCGTATGTTGTTGGTCAGTTTCTTTCTTCAAGAAATATTGATTCGTTTTAACGTGTTCTTTTTGCATGTTAAATTTACTATACAAGACCATAAATTCTCTTGTATTAGGTGTACGAGTATTCTAATTATATTTAAATATTACAAAGTTTTTTCTCCAAAAGTCATGCAATATCACTTACAGGATAATAAGTAAATAATTCAAGTTGGAATTCTTTTATAACCTGTATATTAGTCAAAGAATTACTAATACAAATTTCTTTGTCTGTTAGTTTTTTGTTAATTAAATTGCAGGGACGGTTTTGGTTAGTTAAAAATTATTATAATATTAAATACTTTCACCACAGGTTTCACGAACAATATGTATCTATAGTTTATTTCAAATCAGGACCCTTAGAGCCAGATAAATGTTTCAAAATAGTATTGAGGTAAAATTAATTTCAATATATCTAATATTTGTTAAATAAAAACATCAATTTTAGTATCGAGCTATACAAATATATTATTTGGTGTATAGTTCACATTCAGTAATAAAAATACGTTAGTGAAAAGAAAAATGGACATATTTGCCTTATTCTCCGATATTAAAAAGTACAGTAGGACCTCGCAATAACGACGCTCTTAAATCTATTTATTTTTCAGTTGTAAATCATGTACAGGTACTTAATATATATATTTAAAGGTAAACATTTTGTAAATTTCCTTTTCTATAATTGTTTTATAGTTAGTGTTATTTCACAATTAATAGGTATATATATTACGCCGTGCCGTTATTGCGAGGTGATACTGTATTACAAATACACAATACGATACGCTTTCGTTTGTTCGGAAAACATTGTTTATTTGAATAAGTTAGTTAGGAGATGTTACATCGATGGCAAGTATTATTGTCTCATATACATATATGTATATGTTATATTCCATATTATTATAAATTAAACCGCGATAAAAGGAACAAAGCATAATTTCTAATCATACTTTTCAATAAAAACAAAAGGTTATAGGTTATATATAACATTAATTATTATTTAATATATTTCCATATTGTCTTTGATCTCAAATATCACGATGCAATTATTAAATGAATTAAGTTAAAGGTGGAGTAAATTGATTGATAAAAAAGGCGATTTGAAGCGTGCGGCACGCTCACAACACCGATTTGTTCTGATAACGTTGTCGAAATTTGCCTAAACAAGATTAAAATCGAAATGCGCCCTTATCAGGATATAAATAAATACATCAAATAACTACACTTATCTTAACTAACATATTATGTTGTATAACACATAGATATATGTTAATAGTTACCTTGTACATTACACGTATCAATCAACTTATTTATAAATATATTGTACATATTATATATATTACACTCACGTAGTTTAGTTTAATTACACCGTTCAATTTGATTCAATTCAAGTGTTAGCTAATACCTATTATAATCTAATATACCTACTACACTACATATGTACATGTGGTTTAATATACATATATTATTCACACATGATCCACATATTATGATATAAACATAAACGTGTCATTCTATGTATTTTAAATCATTTAATACAGTGGTTCCCAAAGTGTCTTTACAGAGACACCGCGATTTGTTAATTACAAGTTAGTCATGTAATCTTAGTTGGAAAAGTTTGGGAACCACTGATTTAATACACAAGTAAAAGATTGCATTCATATTATGACTATTAACTTTATGTATTTCTCTTTCTATGCAGTGGTGTAGATAGGGTTGGGGTCCAGGGGATCAATCCCCCCCATGAGTCTACGAAAATTATAAGTTGATCAAAATAATTTTTAGTACTACACGAATTAAGTTGCCAGATTTCTAAAATGCTCCGGCGGGGCAGTCTCGGACGAGGGGGGGGAAGGTAATTTCTACCTAGTTATATACTTCTATATCAGTGACGAAGTGTCCATGGAAGCAGGGGAAGCAGTGCTTCCCTTACTTTATGGGTAAATTAATACAAATCTGTGTTTTCAGTTAATAAATAATTTAAAAATATTATTAGAATATTCGTCTTTATGCGCAACTCAAACATTTTAATTAAAAATAGCATTTAATATTCATTTACACGCTCAGTTATAAAACTATAATACCTCTACGTCTTATTTTCGTGTATTTTAGTTGATATTTGTATGACGAGTTGAAGTTCACTGCAGGAAATTTCACTAAAAAATTTAGAATTTTTGATTTCGTTAAAAGTATGTTTATTGTATAGAAAATGACGTGAAAAGTTGTTTGTTTCAAACCGCAGGTCTGTATCTCAAACCGTTCTCGAGATATAGCCTCTCAAAGTTTTAGTTTTTTCAAATTTTTGGAGAAAAAAGGCCATAACTTTTGAACGCGTGGTCGGAATTGATTTTAGTTGACGGATTTGGAATCAGCGTGTCAAAATCTATATAATGACATGTATAATACCTTAAAACTCGAAAAAAAAAATTTCACGAAAAATCGAAAAAATTCAAAGGGGTATATCTTAAAAAAATGTCGATTTTTGGCCAAAATTTTTTTGTCGGATTTTAAAGTATTATACATGTCATTATATAGATTTTGACACGCTGATTTCAAATCCGTCAACTAAAATCAATTCCGACCACGCGTTCAAAAGTTATGGCCTTTTTTCTCCAAAAATTTGAAAAAACTAAAACTTTGAGAGGTTATATCTCGAGAACGGTTTGAGATACAGACCTGCGGTTTGAACCAAACAACTTTTCACGTCATTTTCTATACAATAAACATACTTTTAACGAAATCAAAAATTTGAAATTTTTTAGTGAAATTTCCTGCAATAAACTTCAATTCGTCATACAAATATCGACTAAAATACAAGAAAATAAGACGTAGAATCATTTAGTCACTATATAAATATTTATATAAGAATTTAAAAAAGTAAAAGCTTGAATTTAAGGTGTTTCATAACTAGTTTTTTTATAATGATATAAAAATGATTGTTAGTAATGTGTTAAACAACATATATTTTATATACGTATCATTTGCATTTGAATAGTAGAAATAATTGGGGGTTAAACGCTCGTTAGGTTAAATAACAAATCAATACCTATATAAAAACCAGACCACTTTTACATGTTTATAGAAAAACGAAATTTTAAAGTGTCAAAAATATCAGCGTAACACAAAAATTGAACACCTACTATTAAATTTATAAAGAAAGAAATATAAATGTCCCTAATTTGTATAAAAGTTGTTCATAGCAGCTGATATACACAAGGACTTTTTTACAATTTGTCAATATCAAAACTAAATACCAGGTTAATAATCCCAACCAGATTTATAAATAGCTTTAATATGCTACATATGTTCCATTATAGCGCATAATAGGCAACAGGGGCGAACTAGTTCATTTATAGAACTCGGACAAATATTTAACATAATTACTTGAGCCACCTACAATAATATACTTGTATTGTTTTTCTTTATACATATTTAAGTCAACTAATTCTAAATCCGATTGTTATAATAAATATGTATTACTATTTACAAAACTAACAAACTATAGGACATGTAATAATAGCGGATTATATCGTAGGTACTTATGTTATGTTTTTATTTAATCATTAAGCAGAGACATATTCAGAATGGTATAAATTCCAATAGAATCAATAGATATTGTACCAACGCGTACCACATAGAACTTATTGTTAGTATACTCGTACAAGTACCTATTGATATTTTCTAATAATGTTTAATTTTTCAGTTAAAGGTCGCGAGTGCAGCAACGAAGCTGATTGTGCTGGTCAACAAAACACAAGCTGTGTACCGGATCCACTGGACAAGAAACTCCGATGTCTTTGTGGAGACAATCAAGCGCCCATGAACGGACAATGTCACAGTAAATATAAAGGTAAGTACTATTAGTATTACATATAGTAGTGATTACTATTGTACGAATACAAGAGCATGCAATGTACATATATTGCATGTCTCAACAGAATGCAGTGTACCTGAGGTCAGTAAAATGTAACACGTACAAGATTGGCGCGTCGCATTCCAATCGTGCCAGATAGTACAGTGTAACATAGGTACACTGATCAAAATTACAAAATTATAATGACGTCTAACAAAGAGTGATTCGATCAAGTTGACAATTTATTGAAAAAGGCAGTAAAAAACATAAAATTAATTTTTATATTTGTATCTTGACACGCGACGCGGGTTGTTATGGTGTTTTTGTTTCACATTAATTTACAGGACTGCGTCATGCTTGTAACTCGGACCGAGACTGCCTTGCAGGGGGCGCCTGTGTCGTAGGAAACGGAACTATCGACAGGAATCTACGTACATGTCATTGCATGGAAGGATATGTGGAAATTAACAACATTTGTAGCGGTATGTATTATTTATTATGTTATTGTTATGTTTACAAAATATAAAATCTTCATTAGCTAATGCATAGTACGCGAATAATCTAAAAACACGCCAGCATGTAATAAAATGATTAAGTGCGGATTGATCGGGCCAGAGGGGCCATATCGGGCCGTGTTATCGTACACCTGCCGCACTTATCGCGCTGGCGAAGCACGCAGTCCCCTTCCCTCTACGTTTTACCACTTTTCGCAACTTGTGGAGCCCTTGCTTTAAATTTACATATGTACCTCTACCTACATATACATATATGTATTATACCTACATGTGATTATATATTATACAATACAGTAGTACATACTAAATACGTTTTCATTTTTTTACAGGTGGTGACCCTTCAGCAAGATTTCAAATCATTCTCCTAATAGCTATGCCTATATTGTCATGGGCAACACTAAAACTATCGTATTAAATATTCGAGCTTGTAGATTTCAGGTCACTTTCCAAAAATAAAAAATATGCACTGTCAAAATAACCATATATTTGTTAGTATATATTGGTCAAATTAAATGTTTCTATTTAGGTGTGATTTTTAAAACATTTATTCTAAACATACTATTTATACAGCTATAGCTGTATTTTATGTTTCACTAATGTTATTATAAATAAATGAATTCAATTTCAACACCTATTTATTAAACAAAATAAAATACAAAAAGCACTTTAGACGTTAATAGGAGAAAATCAGTTTTATTTTACTTATTCGGGTTTTTCCTTAAATGTAAACGAATTTCAACTATTTAAATATATATATGTATAAAGTTTCATTTATATTATGTACCTACATTCATGTATATTCATCAAAATAAAAATTACAGATTTTAAATCTATATTTTTTTCATATATATATATTTATTTTTTTTCAGAAAAGTTATCTTCAATATTATTAAAGTTTGATATAATTGAATTTAGTGGCTTTTTGGCCAATATACTAACCGAATAAATTTGGAAAGTGGCAAAAGTTAAAATGCCCGTTATATAAATACAAATTATACATTGCACATTTTGAAAGAAGATTTGTTATCTTTCACAAAATATTGATAAAGTTTTCCTAGCATTAAATAGAGAGGATTTATTTCAATATTTTGGCTCAGACTTGCACAATAATTGTATAAGTATCACTTAACAATTTTGAAAAACAGCCAAACATCGTACACAAATAATATAATTTGTATTATTCTGTCGTTTGACATTTTTCAAAATAGTTATTTGAATATTTTATATTAGCTTTCTGGAACAACATAATAAAGCAATAATAATTCAAAATCAAATGTTTATTTTCTTTACTTCTTAATTCAATAAACAGATAAAATATTGACCACGCCCCTGAACTATAGTAAACAAGTAAATATCTTTTGTTTTATAAAAAACAAAAACAAACATAAAATCTACAACACATTGAAAGCACTTTGAGATGTAAATACAATAGTTTTATACAATTTGTAACAGGTAAGTATTGTCTACCTACATATATATATAAACATTTACAATTTTACTATAGTTCAGTGATTTTTACTTCATCAGTATTTATCTGTGATATAAAATATTATATATATTATAATTAAAATAAAAAGCCAAAAATATACATTGTTATTATTAAAATTAGCTTTAATTTATTTTTTAATAATCAACTGAAATGGTATATATTTTTGTAATTCACAGACCTCGGTACGACGTACATTTTTGAATATTTTAATTAAATTTAATGTATAAACTCTATTTAAACGCGTGCCCTAGACTCTAGACGAAAACCTAGTTAGATACCTCCTCTCCTGCATATTTATATTTTATATATAGCTTTTATTTTCTCCATATTCGCATTTATTATGTTGTTCCATATATTTAAATAATATTTCCGATACAATATACGGGACCGGTCCAGTTCAATCATTTTCTCGAAATGTATAGTAAAAATCAATTAATTGATGGTTTGAAACTTTGCTAATTTAAATTTCCCACGTGCTGCCATCTCATCAACTACTGTATATATTATACATATGTATTTTATTTTACTTTTATACCGGTCCTGATATAAAACTAATTGTCTTTCAGATATCGATAATTACAAATAATCAATATTTTTATTGGTCCCATTGTGCATTGCCTTCAAATGTTCAAATACTATCATATTTTAAACTGGCTGGATTATAACAATTGCAACAAATTATTCCCTCAAAATAAATTACAACTATTAGGCTACTGATAACTATAAATTGGGATTTAATTTATTGATTATTTATAATAAGAGAGTCTGTAGCCCCATTTCTGTTTTACTTAGAGGCTAATTCAGCATTCAGATATTTTAAATAAATAACGCAATTGATTTTAAACATGCTTGATTCATTTTTAAATTAAATAGTGCAAAAACCATCATATTTTTTTCATTTAACTCTAAATAAATAATTATATAATAAAGGCATGATTAATTAATTTTTAATAATAATGGATTATCTCTATATGTGCACATTTTTTTCTATTCACTGTGTGTATTCTACAAAAATTAAATAAAAATATGATGAATGAGCCTGACACTTATTTGAAGTTACCTTTTAGCATGTTTCCAAGGAAAAGGATATAATTCAAAGATATAGATGATTTATTTAATTTATTACACAACCCTCAAATGTACATATACAAACATATATTACATAACAAAACAAACAGTTTAACATATTTTAAAACCAATGTCTTCAATAGCTCTAACGCATACAATATAATATGTATAGCTTCTCAAATAAATAACAAAGTAAAATGACTTTTATTTACATATTAGAAAACAACAAAGTCTAACTTTTTATTTTAATATCACCTAGTATGTACTTTTGAAAACATATTCAAATATAAGACCCTTATTTTTCAATGAGAAGAAATAGTATTATTCTTATTCTTATTCTTAAAGGCCTGAAAATAAGAACAGCGTCTTATTTTCAGACTAATACGGTTTAGATTGTTTTCGCATTTATTTTTATAGATTATTTCTACAGTACATGTTTATGAAAAATAGATTTATAAATGGTTATATTAATTATTTCTGTTTGGCACCAAATATTACATCCTTAAAAAAGGTAAGTACTCATTGCAATACATATCATTTTTATCAGAATTTCTTTTAAATATCAGGACAAAAACAATACAACTTCCCTTTTGATAAAAGAATTACATTTCAAATATATAAATGAATTGATACTTACACTGTTTTAAGTAATTGATTATTATACTGAACACAAGGACAAAGATTATTGGTTCATGTTTTTAAATGTAACATAGTATCACAAAGTACGCTAACGTCTAGATTAATTGACTTTTTTAGCTGTGCGTGATTTCCATGCCGATACCAATTGCCAAGCAAAATACATCGAGAATGAATGTACTTGCAATGACAATATTATAAATGCATACCACAATAAACTGTACGGATAACCCTGAAACATATTAAACTCAACTCATTAAACATTCAGTACTTGTGTATTTCAATACCAACCTGCCACAATTCTATATCATCCTTTTCACCTGTCGTCAAGTAAGTCCAAGCATCAGAGAAGTAATAGACCAAAGCGTAAAGTAAAGGACCGTATCCAAGAACAATTACAGACAACATGTAACGTTTTAGTAAAGAGATACGGTTACGTCTCAATGCTGCTAAAGCAAGGAACGAAGCGAGAAGACTTCCGCACCAGGCGTATTCCCAAACAAGAGGTGTAGGAATCTGTAGTTCTTCAACTTCTAATATGAATATGTCAAGCCGATCGAGTATGTCTGCTGATAGTTTTGACAGCATAACGAAGAATAACAGATAGTGACATATTATACAGTATTTTAATCTTGATTTGTTTAATGCACTTAAATAAAATCAATAGACATTTATATTATAATATATTATTTAACATATTTATGTCAAATGTACCTGATTTGATATTGATGAGCAATTTTTTGTCGGTGAGCAAAATCATTTCCGTCAGTTCCAAGGACCATTGGGCCCCCTCTTGAAGCCATTATTTCACAATTTATAATCTCAATACAACTTAGCACAAAATTAGAATTACATTTGGGATCGAGCTACTTTAGAACATGCTACTGCCAGGGCATTCCGAATATGATCATAACTCAAGTCACCGACAGAGAGAGAAGATACAACAAAACAAACTGTGTAAATCTCTTCTCTTTTCAACAACAACAACAGTTATACTTGTTGTGTTTTTATTTATCAGTCATCAGTCTATGATCATCAATATTTTAACAATAACAATGTTATTGTTTCATTTCGAATTTTAAAACTGAATCAATTAAATATTGCTTTATTTTAATACGTAATTACTTTTTCAATTTATTCATTACTTATTATTATTGTATATATTCAACTAAATCTGCGTTACTATTCAAAACTAGACTTTATTTATTACAATCATAAATATAACATTTGAAAATAATTAATTATACATATGAAAGTGTAACTAATAATATGTACATAATATGTAATAGAAATTGCAACATGAACCTTTTAAAAACATTCAACTAACGCCATCTAACGTAATTTATTGAAATCATACAATATTAAGGGTTCATTCACACGTACACATTTATGTATTGTATTAACAATTAGTAACAAAATAGAGGAACTTATTATGAAACTGAAACAATCTTTCAAATAAATATTAATATAATCACATAAAAAATACAATTCAATTGTATAAAATAAATCAACATTTTAAATGAATTTGTACTGAATAAAAACCAGACATTTTTTATGAAATTTATATGAAAATGGCAAACAAAATTACAAATATCAATTACAAATTATCACACTTATAGTCTTTCGTTTTTCAATACCATCAAATTTTTTAAATCAATTATGACATCTTTATGATCAGCTGCATCTGCGTAGTTGAAATTCGATTTTAAATCTTGTGGCATTATAACGCACATATTATTACCACTAAATGTTCCTAAATATTCATCTGCTATAATTTCAATTCCCAACTTATTTTGGTTCATCGTTGAAGCACATTGGGTATCATTCAAATTTGCTGTTGGTACCGGTACTTGATCTTCTTTTTTAGGATTTGAATCATACGGTGATTTAGCATAGCTACGTTTGGAATAAGGGCAAGAAGATGTTTCCGGATACTTCTTGTTCTCGTTACTGGACTTTGGTAAGTATTTAGAACAGTGCGGTTGATTTATATCATATTCATAATTACTTTTACTGTATCTGTCTGGACTTTTTGAATACGATCTGCGTCGCTTGTTTGATTTTGAGCTCCTTGCGTCTCGTGTTTCTGTTATAAAATCGTTCTGCTGTCTGTACGATTCTGGAAGTGTGTTTTCTGGTTGAGATTTTGGTTCAAACTTTTGGTTGTTTGTGTTTGTTGTTAAACAGTAATTTTTACCACGTTGTTTCTTTTGTTTTTTCATACTTTTTGCAATTACACGCTTTTGATGGTCTAATTGTGGAAACAGATCTGAAACAATTGTTTTCGTTAATTGAAGCTTATCCAATGATAACTTGTACCTGTCTGTACCTTGTGATTTTTCTAGCGCTTGCCTTGCGGCATTCATTTCAGCTTGTTGAATACTGTGTCCCGTAGCTTTCTCCAATCGTTTTCCACGGAAATAGACGGCGACCGTATAAACTCTTGTATTTGTAGGTCCTTTGCATTCTATCACTCTACAAAAAGGGTTTTAATGTAAATAAAATAATGCAAGAGATTGAAAGTAGTTATTGTACTTGTAAATAGGTATGTCTGGTTCTCCGCCTTCCATAGTACGTAAAGTCAAACAGCATTGCTGTAGTTTGGATTTCGGATCGTTCCAGTCTTGATTCATAATGAATGTCTGCAGCCGTGGGAATAAGGTAACGTTGCAAAATGTGGAACAATAGTTCATACCCTGGAATGTGTTATTTATTTATATTTCTACCGAATAGAGTAGAGATATTGACGTACCTTATCGACATATAAAGCACCCAGTAACGCTTCCAGTAAATCAGCCCTGTCTTTAGTTTTGAGTTCTGCTTTTGGATTGTTGTACATCGCATACAAAGTTAAATCTAAATCATTACAGACGACTGCCTGTGTTCTATTATTTACCAAAGAACTTCGAAGTAACTAAGACAGAGACAACGGTATTACAGTAAATATAAATAGAAATACAACAAAACTGTCTAAACTTACAGACAGATGTCCTTCATGATGCTCTGGAAAATGTTTATACAAGTATTCCGAAGATATCAATTGCAAAACAGTATCTCCAAGAAACTCTAGTCTCTGATTGGATCCCAGAGTGAGATTTGTGTAACCGATACTTCTATCTGTAAAAGCACGAGCCAGTAATCTAATGTGCTTGAATTCAACACCTACCGAGTTCTCAAACTTGCTCAGTTTCTGAAGCACTTTCACATTTGTTATGTGGTGACGATCACCATCTGGTTCTTGTTCTTGTAGAGGATGCAGAGGCAAAGTGAACCAGATTTCTAACAATTGATTCTCATCTTTGAATAACGTTTGACCAAATACTTTATCCGCTACCTGAAGTATAAAATAAAATCCATAAGATATACGCAAGTACTTAAATTTATTACAATTTCATTTGTATAAATTTCTACTTGTATAATATAAAAATACCTCGATTCCTCCGTCCAAAAAAAGAGCCCCCATGAGTGCTTCAAAGCAATTAGCCATTGCATGTCGTAGCTCAAGATCGTGACACAAATCTGATCCGTGGGCGTAAAGCATGAATTGATCCAAGCACAGTTTACGTGCTAAAACAGCTAGATGTTGATTCTGAACCAAAGCTGCACGGTAAGTTGCAAGTCCACCTTCCTCTAAGTCCGGAAACAAGAAGAACAGATGAATCGATGTCAGAAATTCTACGACCGCATCCCCGAGAAATTCCAGACGTTCGTTGTGTGTTATGTTTGACTCGGTTTCGTCTTTCTTTCCAAAACGAGACATGATATTGATCAGAGTATTGATACCTACGATAAAAATAAAATTGTATTGTTTTAAGTGTCTCAGTGAAAGTCTCATCTTGCATTTTACCTCTCTTTCTCGTATTCATATAATGTATTCGTCTGTCTCCGTATTCAGGCTGGCGAATACCGCAGTTAGTTAAAGAGTTCCTTGCGTGATCTGGATTTGTTCCAAAGTTCTCACGATAAGAAGGGTGAGTCAAGGCAAGTTGTAGCAAATAACGATTTTTAAATTTATAGCTGATATTTTCTTCAAGAACATCCAACGAATGGTGGAACCGTAAATGGCAGACTAGAACGGGAATTAACATCGCATGCTGAAACATTTCAATTTTGTCAAAATATATTCATTACCACATTGAAAATAATTACTTGGACAATGTCACACATGATGCCAGTTCGATGGAAACCTTCTGCACTGACAGCGACAGTAACATCACGTTTTAATTTACTGGCAGTTCTCATGTCCTGTAATTTGGCTTCTTTGGCTTCTAGCTTACGTTTGTCTTCAAACGAAGGTTTAGGCATATTAGCAAGTAAATGACGGAACTTTACGTAGTCTCTCCAAGCTTTTTGATAGCTAAAAACATCAGTAGTTTAATAAATAACTCAATTATTTCCTAGCTGACAACACTCACTCTGGATTTCCTGCGTAACTGAGTTGCGGAGGTCGAATACCGAAATGAACAATTTCAGGAAACACTTTGTCCTTCCCGGTTTGTTTGTCCAAGTTCCGATCAAGCTGATCAACTCTCACAGAACAAGGTTTCTTCCCCGGATACGTGACTACCATCCCTTTCACTTCATCTGCAAAGTTTTGCCAATCGTGTTGACTCATTCGCACCATTTCTGTTAGAAAGTCTTTCTCAATCAGCTGATAAGAATTATCAATTAAATATTTAAGTACTTCGCACATGGATAATATTTCTTTTCCATCTAGAAAATAAACATTTTGTCATTTGAGAGAATTGAGTATGTGCAAAAATGCAACTTTACCTTCAATATCTCTGACAAATCTTGGCATAAAATGGAACTGAGAACAACCTTCAGAATCTCCGACAGCTTTTAAATTAAAATCCAACAGTTCCAAAACTTCTCTAAACAGATAGTCATCTGAAAAGGATTCATCAAAATAATAAACACCCAAACAAACAAAACCAAAAAACAAAACTTACGAAAAAAATCCAATTCTCTAATACAAAATTTATCTGGTGATTTTTCTTCATAGTATAAAATTGTATATTCAATATTAAATCGTATAACTTTACAAGTTGGTAATTTTTCCAGGGGAAAATGAGAAAACATGGAAAACCCTTCAAAGATAAACTCATGATCATCGTGATGAATTATCGTTGGAGTTTTAGTCAAGAAATTTGTAGGTGGTGAAATGGTTATACGGTAATGAAACAATCTATCTGCATTATTTGTATCGACGTTACATTTCTTAAGACTTTTTTCTCCAGCGTAAATTCCATGACGTATTCCAGATTTCTGAGCTTTCAAAGAGCATCTACATAAAGGACCATCATTCATTTCTCCTGGATCATTGAACCTACAGAATATACCAAACTAAACAACTTTATAAAATACACAGAGTTGTCAATACATATTACAAATAAAATAGTTAAAAAACAGTCAAATTATTCACTGTATACTTTAATTAATTTATTGATATTTCTGATGTAGACACATACCACATTTCTAAATGTAATCTATCAGGATGTTTTTGTTTTCTTTCTAATTCCTCCATTGTACAATCTTCTTCATCAGTTAAATACTCCTCTGAACTACTATCCGATGAATCTGATTTTTCAGCTACAAATTAAACATAACCGTTTATTACTTATTGACACTTGATGTAAGTATAATGCTAACTTACTTTTATGTTTACAAAGTCTGGCCCTGTTTTTCCTTGGAGGAGGTTCGTAAAGCGGTTTAGAATCTCTTACTTTCTGAGCTCTCTTGAGAAGATGATTTTCAAATCGGGAACAAAGTGAAGACAAAGCATCAGTGGCTTTTACAATGCGTGCATTAGATAACTCTCTTTCATAGTATTTCTCAGCAGGAGTGGACCTGACAATATCTTTCTCTTTGTCATCTTTAGTCGCAAGTTTCTTCATCTTTTCTGAAATATCTTCGCTCGTAGTGCAGTAATTCTTGCGCCAGTTAGAGAGCAAAGCATCACGTTCGCTCTCTGGTTTTCCTTTGCTCTCAGATCTTTTCGGTCTCCGTTCTTCAGACCTGTACGATGTTCTAGAGCGGCTTCGGTAGTAACGGTCGTCGTGTCTGCTCGAGCTACGCCTGTAGGAGTCTCGAGTTCTGTGATAATGAGAATCTGAGTCTTCGTGTCGGTAATTACGATCGCTTGTTTTACTAGATCTGCTCGTTGAAGAGTGATGAACGTTCCGTGGTAGTTCTACATTTCGAGATCGTGTGTTTTCTGTGTGAACTGGAGCTTGGTTGATGTTAGAATTTTCATAAGGTAGCGTGTAGTTGTTGTCGGAGAACTGTAATAATAATAACTCAAATGCTTACGTGTAATTTTCTTGATGTATCGTTACTTACTCGTGAAATTGGCGCCGGTTCGTAATAATTAACCGGAGCAGGAGGAATAAAAGGTGACTGGATATTTGGTGGAGGAATATGTTTATTAAAGTACGGCATAACACATGGAGCGCTCGGAGGCTGAAACTCTCTCTGATAATTAGGAGGCTGTTCCATGTAATTCTGATTGTAATTGTAATAAGCAGGTTGTGGTGGTGGTAGTCTAAAATCTCTTTCTCGAGCATTGTTGTATCCATAATTATTTTTATATGAATACTGATCCATGTTAACAGTCTTGTCTTTCAATTTATTATTATATTAAAATTTACAATAGTAAAGATACATAACCTAAAACAATTCCGGTAGTAAAGTATTATTGAATATTTATAAAATGTAGCAATAGTTTAATGAACAAAAGCACTCACTAAGGAATTATCATTTTGTCAAGTCTCTTTAACTTTAACACTAACAATTGTCAAAAGACTTGGGGTGTTGCTTGTTTTTGGTTCAAGTTGGCTGCAATTGAAATATTTTATGGTTAATTATGCTTGCTACATGACACGAATGACATATGATATGTAATGCAATGGTCAATGGTACTGTCACTCAATTAAATACTAGCTAATTGTAATAGGACATTAAATACTTGGTGGATAAAATTACACTTTTGTATCGTTTAGATAGATCGTTTATAAAATGTTAATTAAAAATGGAAACTTCAAATTGTGATAATGTTTCTGACTGTGATTCAAAAGTGTCATTTTGGAGAAAGAATACAAAAGTTGTTCCTGGCAGGTAAATTGTTTATTTATTGTATTTCATATAATAATATCATTGTTATAAATGTTTAACTTTTCAACAGACCAAGTCCTAAAAAGGAAAATCATATGAGTAATCCGTTAACAAGAATCTCTGGTTCTTCCTCTTTCAATGAATTTCAAGCGTCAGTTAATGATGCGTGGGATATGGGAGATGATGAATTCTGTATTATTTCTGGAGAAACAGGTATTTACAATTACAAATCAGATTGATGCAACAAATATTATTAACAATTCTTTTAATTCAGAGCGAAAACTATGTAAGAAATCTTCTCAGTCATCTTCATCTATTATAACTAAAGATGCATCAAACTTAGCCGTACATTCATCCAATCATACTAAAACCACCATCGTAAACAAACCAAAAGAAGTAACAAACGATAGCAAATGTATTAGCAACGTGGAGACAGTGGAAGACAGAGGTAGCAGCGATCCTAAACCAATGACTAAAAGGTTTTATTTTATCTGACACGATGTTTGAGTCAGTTGTAAAATGTAAATGTTTATTTGTAGAAGAAGTCTAGGACCGGAATGTGTGTCCTATCCTGGCCGTCCTCACGCTTTAGGTACCGGAGTACTGTCAGCAAGGGATACAGACTGTGAATCAAAGATGGATCGGTTTCAGATACTGCTCAGTAGCGCTTTACTCGATCTTGGTGATCTCAGAGAACTCAGTTGGTCAGGAATACCAGTCAAGGTATTATATACATGTATTCTACATATATTCTATTTCATTATCAATTTCCTTTCAGGTGAGAGCCATCACTTGGAAATTACTGTGCGATTATCTTCCGACAAGTTTAGAACGACGTGAAGGAGTTCTTAAAAGAAAACGTGAAGAATACTGGAACTTTGTTAAACAGTATTATGACATTGAACGAGACGAAGCATACAAAGATACTTACAGACAGGTAATATTGTGTAAATAGTGTGTTAATTTGTTGAATATTAACTTAATGTATGTTATATATATTTCCAGATCCACATTGATATTCCAAGAATGAATCCACTCATTACATTATTTCAACAATTGATAGTCCAAGAAATGTTTGAACGTATTTTGTTTATTTGGGCAATCAGACATCCTGCATCGGGCTACGTTCAAGGAATCAATGATTTAGTTACTCCATTCTTTGTTGTATTCTTACAAGAAGTTATATCTGCAGGTAACTAACTAACTGTCTGCTATTTTTCAAACAGATTATTTTATTTAGATTTCTATTACAGAAAATATAGACAGTTTTGATACATCTACATTAACTCAAACTCAAAGAGATATAATAGAAGCAGATTCATTTTGGTGTCTTTCAAAGTTTCTCGATAACATTCAAGACAATTACATTTTTGCACAACTCGGTATACAGCAGAAAGTCAATCAACTTAAAGAATTAATAAAAAGAATAAACGGTAAATAAATAAAATAAAATTCTCTTACTTTCCCTGACTACACAATCTAAATTCCCTTTTTGTCTTGTGTTGTTTTAGAACCATTGCATCGACATCTAGTAAGCCACGGAGTTGATTATCTACAGTTCTCTTTCCGTTGGATGAATAATTCTCTTACTAGAGAACTGCCGTTACATTGTGTAATAAGACTCTGGGACACTTATCTAGCAGAATCTGATGGGTTTGCAACGTTCCAGTTGTACGTATGTGCAGCATTTCTATTGCATTGGAAAAGTCAGTTATTACAAGAACAAGACTTCCAGGTAATTTACAATAATTTACTAGTTTGTTTAAACATAATTTAATCATTGTGTTTTTGTTTTCTCAAGGGATTATTGCTACTGCTTCAAAATCTACCGACCCAGAGTTGGACCAATTCACACATAAGTCTGCTTGTGGCCGAAGCTTATAAACTTAAGTTTACTTTTGCCGATGCTCCCAATCATCTCCAGTCTAGTAAATCTGTCAGGTGACAATCTGTTTAGTTATTATTGTGTCACCATTGACGCCTTTGATTTTTATTGTTTTTTGTTTCAATTCAAATATAACATATCATATCAGATTAGATTCGGTAAATAATTAATTATCTTCCAACAAAAACAATAATTGCCAAACTAATCTTTATTAATGTTGCGTACAAGGGCGTTGATGTGTTGAATGATAATTTAAAATGTACTTTTAGTATTTTATATATTTCTCGATACAAAAATATGAGGATTGTTTTCTAAAAACAATTCTGTAATATATATGTATATCTATTTAATTTGTTTTTACGTCATTAAATATTATATTCTTCATTTGTATCAAATATTATTTATAAAGCTTTTAATGTCTAAAATGATATTAATTGCACAATAAAAAAAAAGTGGTCGACATATAAATTATCAAGCTGTCTTCTTGACATTTGATTAATTTCAATAAGACAGGTTTCAAATAAAACATTTTATTTGTTTATACAATTCATAAATATTTTAAGTGTCGTTGTTATATAGATTTATGAATCTGAAAATTTGAATATATAAACAATTGAAATATACTTTCTCAAAAATAATATGCATTTTTATTTACATCAAGAGAAATCCTTAAACAAGACAGAAGGAATTTTGTTGCCCTGTGATTTATATCAGATTTCTCCAAAAGATATATTTCTATTTAATAAAACATTGTTCAAAATTTTATCAATTTTTTATAAGAAATATATACACGTATATAATATGCCATTTAATTAATATGTACTTGATATTACTAACTAAAGTTAAAACATTAATAGAAATAATAAAAAAATGATAACTAATAATTATTTTAATGTTGTAAAATCTGGGACATTATTATACATATTCAAAGCAAATAATGATAAAAAAATTATAAATAATTATGAACAACCAATTATTAACTTATTATAAAATTATGATGTTTAAAAAATTATATTTTGAAGTTGCAAAACAAAAAATACCAGAGGAATATTTGTGCTCATGTATTTTATAGTAAAATTGGCGGATCCAAATTCTATTAAATCATAATATACATTCATTTTTAAATAATTCATTTTATTTATAATTTAATTAAACAATCTAATGAAAAATTTGAGTATTAACTAATAATTCATATATTATTAACAATAAAATTAATTCAGAAATTTATAAATTTTATGCTAAATTAACGAGAAATGAGAAACACAAAATTTTCGTGATTGTAATAATAACATATTTGTAAAATATGAATATTCAAAAAAAGAAATAGGTTTTCATCATAGACATCTGACTCGAGAGCAGAGTCGTGTCAAAAGAAAGAGATGGAAACAGGTTTGAAATATACTTGTCCTTTTTTTATACAGGAGTGTAACTATTTCATTCTTGGCCCCGAACATTAAAAATATTCATAGATATACTATATATATAAAGAGGTTAAAAAACAAAAAATAATTAACGTTATAAAAAAATTTTATTTAAAAAAAAACAATTATTGATTTCTAAATAATATAAGTTTCGAATTTTTTGATCCAATTTTAATATCTTGTTCTTCCTTTTTCGTAGCTTCGTAATGCAGGGGTCAAAACTGATCAGTAAAAGTCAGTTTTTTGTAACCCGGTCAGTTTTTTGGAAAAATGGTCAGTTTTGTCAGTTTTTTGGGTTTGGTTACACTATTATGTTAATACAGAATGCACTGTCCATTCTCTATGTCTATGGTTTTCATTTAAAAAAAAATTAAGTTGTCTTCAAAATAACCTTGAAACTTCAAGGTTCAAAATTTTATTTTCATTAACCCGTTTGTACCAGACATTTTCCCTGAAAAACCTTAGTTTTCAAGATATTTGCTTGTCTCATTTTAAATAGACCACCCGGTATATTATCAGGCCGGTAAACTAGCCAATATGGTTCAAAGGGTTAAAAGCTTTCTGCAAGATACTAAATTGTTATGGATTTTGGTCTGTGAAAAAACTAAATTGAATAGATTCACAGACAAGATAATATTGGGTTAGTGTATTTACTTACCTTGTGTTATAGTTTTGGTCTAGATCAGCGTTTCTTAAACCGGAGTGCGTGAAGCTATGTAGGATGTTCACAAAATAAAAATCAGTATGAATTTCAAATTAATAGTACTTATTTTGTGTTCTAATAAAAATATTATTTCATCATATTTAAAGTTAATTGAATGCAAGGGTCTGCAGATCACTAAAGTTTAAGATTTGCCGATCTAGACCAAATTATTTATTATATTGAGCAGTAATTAAATAAAAATCATTATTTTAATGAAATACACTTTTATTATTTTTATTTTACATTTAAATATCGGTGCTTTTTGTATTATAACTCAGGTAGTATATATTTTTAAAATATTTACAAGTTAATGTTACTAAATATAATGTTACTAAATATGATGAATTATATATTATGTATAAGTATTTTTTTAAAATAAAATTGATTGTTATATAAATAAAACATTTCATTTAAAAATATTAAAATGATATAAAGAAGTCTGCAAATATTGGTCAAATGTAAATATAAACAGTAATCTCTCCATTTACACAGATTTACTTTTACGCGGTTGAAAAAGTTTGGAAAAAAGGGTGGAAAGACTTAAAAAACAAAACGTAATGGAGCAATTTCTATTGCTTTTTTTACGAGCTGTTTTTATAGAACCAATTAATCGTGTAAACGGAGGGATCACTATAGTTATAAAAATTAAAATTAAAAACAAAGTCAATAAAATATCTAAATATATATAAAAATAGGTACTACACCCACCGCTATGACATTTAAATATCGGTGCTTTTTGTATTATAACTCAGGTAGTATATATTTTTTAAATATTTACAAGTTAATGTTACTAAATATGATGAATTATATATTATGTATAAGTATTTTTTTAAAATAAAATTGATTGTTATATAAATAAAACATTTCATTTAAAAATATCAAAATGATATAAAGAAGTCTGCAAATATTGGTCAAATGTAAATATAAACAGTAATCTCTCCATTTACACAGATTTACTTTTACGCGGTTGAAAAAGTTTGGAAAAAAGGGTGGAAAGACTTAAAAAACAAAACGTAATGGAGCAATTTCTATTGCTTTTTTTACGAGCTGTTTTTATAGAACCAATTAATCGTGTAAACGGAGGGATTACTATAGTTATAAAAATTAAAATTAAAAACAAAGTCAATAAAATATCTAAATATATATAAAATAGGTACTACACTCGCCGCTATGAATATCCACTATGGAGTACCTACATATCAAGTTCATTACATGGAATAACCTGTTTACAAGGAAACGTCTTACTTTAGTAGATATTATTAGTAGAGTGTTTACATAGAGGTGGGTGTATAACAGACCAGTACGATAAAATATACTACATTCTTGATCGAGTCACTCGACCTTCAGGAACTGCATTTTTACTGTAAAAAATAATTAATATAGAGCTCAAATTATTTCTTATCAAAACCATATGATAGCTTATTAAAAAAATAAAATAAAAGTGAATTTTATTTTCTAAAAATAAAAATTATAATCAATTTACTTACGTTTGTTCAATGATCTCTCTATCAGCAGTTTTCTTGCCTCTTTTCACTCTCTGCGTTCCTTTAGATGTTTTTATAATTTCTGATTCCGATGCTAATTTTTGCATTCTTGTTTTTTTTATTTCACTTTGTACGATAACTTCATTTTCAATGTTATCTGGCTCAGATGTCAATTTCTTCTTTCTTGTTTTTCTACCATTTTCAGTTTTTGGCATTAATTTTTCTCTTTTGGTTTTTGTAATTTTTTTAGGTACTGCCTTCTTTTCATTATCATCTAATTTAGCATTTTTAATTCTCGCAGATCGCCTAAGTTTAACCGGTGATGTTAAATCAATAGTACCATCATTTTCTACTACAAATTTTACTTTACGTTTATTACGGTTGGTTTCAGTTTTTTCTAAATTTTCTACTGGTTTTTTATTTGTTGATAAATCTTCAACTACCTCAGAAATATTATTTACAGTAACCAAAACATTATTCGCTATAAAATCGCCAGTTTCTTTATCGACATGGAACATATCTTTGTTTTCTAAATCAGTTTGTTCGTTCAGCCACTGCACCACAGATTCTCCAACACCAGAAACATTAGTCAAATCATTTGTTAGCATTTTAGTTTTCTTTTGAGATGAACCTAAGTTTTCATCAATTGATTTTCTAGTCATTTTTTTGTTTGGTGAAGAAACTTCATCAGAATCTAATTTGAATAATTCTGCAACTCCAGAAACATTAGTTAAATCATTATTAGAAACTTTAACTTTTCTTTTACATGAACTCAAAGTTTGTGATCCTTTAATTTCACTAACAACCTCTTTGAGAGACTTTCGAGTAGTTTTTATGATTGGTGTGGCTTCACAATCTGATTTAAATAGTTCATTAATGCCCGAAACATTGACGGCATTGTTACCTGAAACTAAAGATTTTTGCATTGAAGAATTTAGTTCGTTACTTTCTCTCATAATTTTCCCGACTGATTTTCGGGTTATTCTTTTGCTTGATGACGAGTGTACATTGAATAGACCAGCTACTACAAATACATTACTCAAATCATTGACAGTTAATTTTTTTTTTTTTTTCGAGGAAGTAATTAAATTTTTTGATGGCGGTTCTCCAAAAACTGAATTAAATAAATCAGCCACATCCGATTTTGGTGTTTTAAAAACATCATTTGACAGTATACTATCTTCTGTGTGAATTGGAGTCGAATGTACAACATTTATTTTTGGTATTTTGAAAGGTGTCAAATAATAAAACGTATTTCTTGATGGGGTGTTAAAAATTTCAGCTTCTGATTTGTTTTGGGTTTTTTCTTCATAATAAAACGTATTTCTTGATGGGGTGTTAAAAATTTCAGCTTCTGATTTGTTTTGGGTTTTTTCTTCATAATAAAACGTATTTCTTGATGGGGTGTTAAAAATTTCAGCTTCTGATTTGTTTTGGGTTTTTTCTTCATAATAAAACGTATTTCTTGATGGGGTGTTAAAAATTTCAGCTTCTGATTTGTTTTGGGTTTTTTCTTCATAATAAAACGTATTTCTTGATGGGGTGCTAAAAATTTCAGCTTCCGATTTGTTTTGGGTTTTTTCTTCAAGAAATTTGATTGATTTTATCATAGATTTCCTTTCTTTTTTAGGAGAATTAGATAAATTAAGTGGTGTGTCTTCCAATTCAGATACATTTTCTTCACTGAATAACTTTTTTGCTTTAACTTTCGAATCATTCAGTGATTTTCGGACTGTTGTCTTCTTTGCTGTCGAATGTTGAACTTTCAGTGCTTCCGATTCAATGTTTGTTGTGTTTTTTGGAGTGTCCGATTCCCATGAAAAATTCGCTGAGATATTTTCTTGGTTTGAATCACTTTCAAAATCACGTTTTTGTTCCCTTGTTCGGCTTCTGTTAGAAACTTGAAAGTTGCTTAAGCTAGTAGATTCTGAACTTTTTATTGAAGGTTTTATTTCTTCACATTCTGTTACTTGAAATTCTCTATTTGGCATACATGAAAATGTTTTTGACGCAGCCTCCAGTGATTTACGTATTTTTGTAGAGAAGACAGTATTTTTCATCTGAAAATGAATGTTATAATAACATATTATGGTTAATATGGAGAACATGGGTGTTTGCTGTCAGAATTATCAATAATCATGTATATAGTATAATAGTATAATAGAGTTGATGCTCTAATAATATACATGTTAACCGTCCTTGGTAAGGGAAATCTATTGATTAGTTTTGCGTTAGTTAATTTTGGTTAGGTTAAAAACAGAGATTCAATCTCCGTCGCAACAAACTATTTTTAAATAATTCAATCTGTGATGTTTGTTAGGAACTTAAACTGTTTATATTCTGTAGAAATATTGATTTATATATACAATAAATAATACATGCTGAAACATGTATAACATAACTATGTGTACATTACACCTCCCTTTTTAAATCTTTACATTTTAATTTATACAGAATTACCTTAAATTAAAATACAATCTTTTTATAGTGATATATACAATTAAATAGATTTTATACTACAAATTCTTTATACATGTAAATACAATTATTTAATATTTATTTAATATGTAATGTAACATATTTTTAATAATTTAACTTTATATTAAATTTCAGGTGTGAATCTTTGTACTGTAGTACGATTACGTATAGGATATTAAATATGGATTTAATGTTATTTTATTGTCACCGCAGATACGTAACGACCCGTCCTTTTTTAATATAGGTACAATGGGCGTGCCCCATTCGCTGTGATGAACCTTGGAAATAACACCCGTATGTTCTAATCTTTCAAGTTCACTCTCTACTTTTTCTTTAAGAGAAAATGGTACTGGTCTCGCCTTGCAATAAATTGGTTTAACATTACTTTTTATATTCAATGATAAATCATAATTTTTTAATGTTCCTAATTCATCAGAAAATACATCATGAAATTCATTTTTCAATTTATTAGTTAATATTTCATTATTATCTATACCGGGTGTTCCAGACCACCCGTCCACTATGTTTTACGCCCAAACTATTGAAGATAGAGTTTTATGATAAAAAATTTACTATATATATCGACCCTAAAGAATTTCAGGAAAATGTTTTCAACCCCCTAAAACTCCTCCTTGGGGGGTAGTTTGAGGGGTACATGCCCGTTTCTCAGCAAAATCAAATGGAATGGTATATCCAAAAGTAGATAATTTTGAAGATCATATAAAAGGAAGAAACTTTTGTAAAAACAAATTTTTCATACATTCAATTGTTTAGAAAATATGGCGACTTGATCCTAAATTTTAGGGTTTTACTAAAATTGCTCTAGTTTCGTTAAATATTAATAAAATTTTATTTTAAAAATTTGTTTTGAAAGTAGAAATAACGAACTTTCTAATGATGTATGATTATTTGAGATTTTGATAATTTAAAGTGTCATACGCGACATATCAAAAATTCAAAACTTCAATTAGGGATAATTCAAAAATTTTAAATGGAATGGTATATCAATTAGTACTTTATCTTAAAAAATATATTTAAATTAACAACTTTTGTTAAGAAAATTTTAAATTTAAAATTATAATTTTTTTTTTTTTTTAAATAAAATTTAAAATTTTCTTAACAAAAGTTGTAAATTTAAATATAGTTTTTAAGATAAAGTACTAATTGATATACCATTCCATTTAAAATTTTTGAATTATCCCCAATTGAAATTTTGAATTTTTGACATGTCGCGTATGACACTTTAAATTATCCAAATCTGAAATAATTATACATCATTAGAAAGTTCGTTATTTCTTCTTTCAAAACAAATTTTTAAAATAAAATTTCATATTTAACGAAACTAGAGCAATTTTAGTAAAACCCTAAGATTTAGGATCAAGTCGCCATATTTTCTAAACAATTGAATGTATGAAAAATTTTTTTTTACAAAAGTTTCTTACTTTTTTATGATCTTCAAAATGATCTACTTTTGAATATACCGTTCCATTTGATTTTGCTGAGAAACGGGCATGTACCCCTCAAACTACCCCCCAAGGAGGAGTTTTAGGGGGTTGAAAACATTTTCCTGAAATTCTTTAGGGTCGATATATATCGTAAATTTTTTATCATAAAACTCTATCTTCAATAGTTTGACGTAAAACATAGTGGACGGGTGGTCTGGAACACCCGGTATAATACATGTTTAATTGTTGCCATTTTAAATTTAAATCTTTTATCCATTCTCTACCTAGTAAAGGAGGACCACCATTTGTTACAATGTATAAATTCAATAATTTAATACCTTCTTTGTGGTTCACCTTTACTTTTATTATCATTTGTATAAGTAGTTAAATTCAATTTACATAGATACAATGATAAATGTTTAAAATATTTATTAAACAATTTAATAAACAAGATATAACAGATATTGGTGACCCTGTATCAACTTGCATTCTAATATCATGATTTTCAACATTAATATTGATTAGAATTGGTTTATTGCTGTTTTCAATTAAATTAATTATGTTATATAATTCACCATTATCTGTTGACTCTGAAACTTGTTTGATGAAGTTATTTTTGATTTTTAAAATTATTACTTGTACATACTCTTTTAATATGTCCCTTTTTTCCACATAAATTACAATTTAATTATAATAACAACTATTACTATTGTGGTTTTTCAGCCCACAGTGCACACACGATTCCTCCTGGGTGAAAGCCAGATATAATAAAATAAACATAAAAATGGTAAAAATGTTCTAGTAATGCATGCGCATCAACTCTATTCTGAATAACTTATATGTGATTTTTGACAAATTTGACAGCGGACATCCATGTTCTCAGTATTAACCCATATTACATTGTTGAATGTTATATATATGTATATTCTTGAGAAGAAGTAACAAATAGTTTAAATTATAATTACCTTTAAAGTTCTTCCTTCACTGTATCGTTTAACAGGTATATTTGATACTTGTTTTGCTGGTTCCCAACGGAACTGCGTGTTGATTATTTTAAATGTTTCTCCAGATTTTAAGCACACTGATTCCACTATTGGTACTTTATTTACATATACTTTAATGTCAGGATTTAAGTTTGTTATTTTTAGCTAAAAACAAAAATAAATACAATTAAATATCAATGTCATACAAGAAATTAACTTTATTTTACCAAGCCTTTTGGTTGGATTTCTAGTAATGACTGTTTTGATGATATTTCTTGATGCAGTCGTATATCAGATTCAACATATTTTCCGATTATACAAGATTGTTTGAGCATAGGATACCTAGATCCATCTTCGCCGTTTCTTTTCAGAATTATTATAGAACCATATAACTTATTCATTTTGACATAAAACCGAATTATATGTATTTTATTACTTACACAACGCCTACCGCGAGTTAAAACTTGATAAGTATAAACATTAGTTACGCCGAAGGCGGCCGAAACCAAACTACACTTTAAATTAAATAGGGACTGTCTCCGTGAATATGTATATGTAATGTGAATCGTTGCCGGCACTCGGTCCGATTCGGTAGTACTCGGGATCAGCGTTGCCAACTTTCTGACGAGAAATTATGATACAATCCCTTAAGGCAAGGTATATAAAGACAAGGTAGTCTCAACCAAGGTTAGTAACAGGGTATGGTAACTCCATATGGAAGGGATGAAGATTTTCACTGGCGTCACATGGCGCTAGTATCACTGTATTTTGAATTTACCGCTGTCTGTATGCGCATGCAAGTACACATTTGAAATTTTTTATTGTTTGACATTTTGTAAAACAATTAAAATGTTTTTGTAAAAGTAGTTTTCGTTCGTTTGATTAGAAAATGATTGATTAATGTTAATATGTAAATAATGTTATTTTACTGTTGTGTACCGTTATGGCATATGCATTAATAACAAAAATACATAAATAATGTATTATAAACCGTTGGAGTCGTTGGAGTATATACGAAGTTCTTAATATTTGGATTAAAACAAAAAATAAAGCACATGAATCCTCAGAAAATGTATGGAAATTATAAAATAAGTGATGCTCATTGTGATAAATCGCACAAATTTCAGGTAAAAATAAAAGCATACTTAATAGTTCAATCTAACCTAACTAATTGCCAACTTTTTTTATAGAGTGAAAGCAAACTATCAAAGTTTAATGCTGCAAAATCATATTATATTATATAATCATATTATTATATATCATATATAAGACATTATGAATAGTTATTTTGCATTCATTGCACAATATCCAGAGTGATGCATGATTAGGTGTAAAAGACAAAAAGTCAGTATTGGATGTCAGGAGAAACCGGAGCATGCTCTGGTTTTTTTTCTGAACCGGACATTATCCGAATGCTTATAATCATTGTCCACAAAATCTACACAATTCTTATTGGTGAACTGCAACCGACTCAGATACGAAGAAAATTTATCTCCAAATTTTATTATTATTAACTATAATGGTGCATCTTGACTTAAATGTTTTACTACGAATGAGGTGAGCGTAGACAAATAAACAAACTGGATACTTAGAACCAAAGATTGTTATGCTCGCCATATCATTTTAGTTTAAAAATGGATTTAAGTGTGGCAACAGCTGCTTTCTTAGTGTTATATAAATTGATTAGAAATAAAAAAAAATACTTTGACATTTTTGCAACAAACTGTTTCCGAATTTTAAATTTATTTCAGTAAAGGATATTTATCATATTTAATGATTTATTTTGATCAAATACGATTTACCAAGCTTTGGAAAATGTTTAGCATATTCGTTCAGAGAATGGTATTGGCTAGCCAAATATTATTTTGTGTGTTTGGTTTGTTCAGTGTAAAATGCTAAAGTCAAAACACACTATTATACATTATTGCTGATTATAATATCCTATACATTGGTTGTCCCAAAGTGAAATGAAATTTCATTGGTATTTTTTATTAAAAAAAAGTATAATGTAAAAATTATCAAATGATTGATTTATTGAGATACACTGATATTTAAACAAATACATTTATTAATAATTTAAAGGGAAAACTTGCAAAGCTTTTGTTACAACAAATACTGTTTTTAGTATCTGTGCTTTTCTAATAATTAGAGATGGGCTGAATAATCGGTTCAAAAAAAGTTCACTATTTTAAATCTGCTCATAAAAACATGCAAAAAGAATTTGTGTGTCTTCGATGTGTTCGTGTGGCATTTGAATGCAGCACTTATTCCCACACGAGGTCTCGAAGTTTATGTTAACTAAACGGAGAAATTTTATTTTTGTAGCGAGTATAGAACATTAATTTTTATTATAAGTTAGTTATAAATAAATTCAAGTAATGTGACTGATTAAAATGATATTGCTTGATATGTCTTGCTGTATTCATATTATTTATTGCTATATTAATTTAATAACAAAAATTTGAGGCTGACTAATCAGCTTTTTTTGCTGATTAGTCAATCCATCTCTAAGAATAATAATACAAAATAAATACTTTATTAAAATAATGTTAATTAACAATGTTGTTCATTATTACTTGTTGATTTTGATAACAATTGTGTACACATATTTATATTTAATCAAATAAATATATTTTCTTTATATACTTCTTTTTCTGTTAATAATATGAAATTCTTATATAATATTGAACATAAAATTATGTTATTAAAATAAGTGTTCATAATTACTTATTTTAATAATGTATTTTTTATGTTCAATTTTATATATAAATAAATATAAAATAACAGCTGTATTGAGGGTATTCAAATTTAGCGCGTTTTAAATTTTAGTTTATGACTGGCGTCACTAGGCGTTGTTTTTTTATGAATACATGAGAGTTGCCTATCTATAGTATTTATTTATCTATGGTTAGTAAAGTAATAGGTTGCCTCATAACTCTGGCGGGGAGTGGCATGAGAGGGGAGAACGCGTCATCGTGAGGAACTCTTTGACATTATAAATGGCTGTCAAACTATATTTACTCTTTATTTTAGTTAAGCTGATTTATTGTAAGTTGTTTTTAAATATTTTCATTTGATATTGATAGTGTACTGAGTTTTAAATCTAAATTTTTATTATTTTATTATTATAAATTATAGTTTTAAACAAGTGTTTTTTTATGTGTAACCAAGAAATGTATTTTCTTTAAGCATTGATTTCTGACATCATTTTAAAGTTTTTATGAAAAAATATTATATGTAATAATTTGTGCTTCTGTAATAAACAATAATATTTACTTTTTTTAAATACAAATATCCAAAAATTCGAAATAATTTGAAAAAAAACTTAATATATGAAACAACGTTTAAAGGTTCCTCAGGGTGACGTCATCACACGCAGCCGCTGATTGGTCAAAAAGTTATGAGGCAACCTATACATATACTAACCTTGAGTCTCAACAATTCCTTGACCAATCAGCGTTGGCGCGGGAATTGACGTCACCTGGGGGATATATTCAAATGTCATAAATTTTTAATAGAATATTAATTACAAAAAATTCCTTTATTTATTCTTGTTTTCGTATTTTTTGATATTTTAACAACACATACAATCAAATAAATACAAATTCGACATAACAAAATCATAAAGTGCTGTCAGAATCATATAACGTATTGCCAACTTAAGAATAGTAAAAATGATGCTTCCCGAATTGACCAAATTGTCTTTGACAGCTTTTTTATGAGTTTTCAATGTCGAATTTATACTTATTTGATTGTATGTGTTATTAAAATATCAAAAAATACGAAAACAAGAATAAATAAAGGAATTTTTTGTAATTAATATTCTATTAAAAATTTATGACATTTGAATATATCCCCCAGGTGACGTCAATTCCCGCGCCAACGCTGATTGGTCAAGGAATTGTTGAGACTACCTTGTCTTTATATACCTTGCCCTTAAGGTATTTCTCGGAAAAATGAAAAGATTCAAGAGTAAGCTCAAATTTTGTAAAAAACTAAAAAAAGGTTATTAGAAGCTCCATTCAAAATCTTAAAATGATTGACCATCTGTGAACGAAGATATCGTCAAAATAAAATCAAAAATTTAACATTGCGAGTATAGGGATTACGATATTTTAAGCGGATTTTCAATGAAAAAATAAATAATTTTATGTGAAGGAAGATCAAGAAATTTATGAAATTTTCAGGGAAACTAAATTAATATAATTGGAGTTAATATAAAAAATCTCAAGTATTTTCACCACCCCGTTTTTAAGTTATAAGTAAAATAAAAACTAATTTTCTGATAAAAAATATCACGGTACTAGCTATGACAACGCCGCAAAGTATTGACAATTGCCGCGGTATTTAAAAATCGTACGTGCTGAATATATTGTTCTTTTAATTTTAAGGAATAATAAAAATAATAAAAGCCATTTCTTAATTATAAACTTATAATATATAACAAATTCAGCATTCTCCTTTTTTGAACAGATGTTACACCATTGAGTTAATACAGTATGCACTGTCCATTCTCTATGTCTATGACCACGGCTATCTTGATTTTATAGTATGTACATACACTTTTTTTTCCTTTTCTAACATATAGCGTACCTTATTTCTCCCCGAGAAATACCTTAAAAATTATGATGTTTACCAAAAAATTATGATATTCCTTGAGTTGTTATGGTTGAATTGTAATTTCTCCGGGTTTTGCAAAAAAATAACGACTAAAAAAAAAAAAAGGTCGTCAAAAATAAATAGAGCAATTCCGTAATATATACATATGTATATCTATTTAATTTGTTTTTACGTTATTAAATATTATATTCTTCATTTGTATCAAATATTATTTATAAAGCTTTTAATGTCTAAAATGATATTAATTGCACAATAAAAAAAAAGTGGTCGACATATAAATTATCAAGCTGTCTTCTTGACATTTGATTAATTTCAATAAGACAGGTTTCAAATAAAACATTTTATTTGTTTATACAATTCATAAATATTTTAAGTGTCGTTGTTATATAGATTTATGAATCTGAAAATTTGAATATATAAACAATTGAAATATACTTTCTCAAAAATAATATGCATTTTTATTTACATCAAGAGAAATCCTTAAACAAGACAGAAGGAATTTTGTTGCCCTGTGATTTATATCAGATTTCTCCAAAAGATATATTTCTATTTAATAAAACATTGTTCAAAATTTTATCAATTTTTTATAAGAAATATATACACGTATATAATATGCCATTTAATTAATATGTACTTGATATTACTAACTAAAGTTAAAACATTAATAGAAATAATAAAAAAATGATAACTAATAATTATTTTAATGTTGTAAAATCTGGGACATTATTATACATATTCAAAGCAAATAATGATAAAAAAATTATAAATAATTATGAACAACCAATTATTAACTTATTATAAAATTATGATGTTTAAAAAATTATATTTTGAAGTTGCAAAACAAAAAATACCAGAGGAATATTTGTGCTCATGTATTTTATAGTAAAATTGGCGGATCCAAATTCTATTAAATCATAATATACATTCATTTTTAAATAATTCATTTTATTTATAATTTAATTAAACAATCTAATGAAAAATTTGAGTATTAACTAATAATTCATATATTATTAACAATAAAATTAATTCAGAAATTTATAAATTTTATGCTAAATTAACGAGAAATGAGAAACACAAAATTTTCGTGATTGTAATAATAACATATTTGTAAAATATGAATATTCAAAAAAAGAAATAGGTTTTCATCATAGACATCTGACTCGAGAGCAGAGTCGTGTCAAAAGAAAGAGATGGAAACAGGTTTGAAATATACTTGTCCTTTTTTTATACAGGAGTGTAACTATTTCATTCTTGGCCCCGAACATTAAAAATATTCATAGATATACTATATATATAAAGAGGTTAAAAAACAAAAAATAATTAACGTTATAAAAAAATTTTATTTAAAAAAAAACAATTATTGATTTCTAAATAATATAAGTTTCGAATTTTTTGATCCAATTTTAATATCTTGTTCTTCCTTTTTCGTAGCTTCGTAATGCAGGGGTCAAAACTGATCAGTAAAAGTCAGTTTTTTGTAACCCGGTCAGTTTTTTGGAAAAATGGTCAGTTTTGTCAGTTTTTTGGGTTTGGTTACACTATTATGTTAATACAGAATGCACTGTCCATTCTCTATGTCTATGGTTTTCATTTAAAAAAAAATTAAGTTGTCTTCAAAATAACCTTGAAACTTCAAGGTTCAAAATTTTATTTTCATTAACCCGTTTGTACCAGACATTTTCCCTGAAAAACCTTAGTTTTCAAGATATTTGCTTGTCTCATTTTAAATAGACCACCCGGTATATTATCAGGCCGGTAAACTAGCCAATATGGTTCAAAGGGTTAAAAGCTTTCTGCAAGATACTAAATTGTTATGGATTTTGGTCTGTGAAAAAACTAAATTGAATAGATTCACAGACAAGATAATATTGGGTTAGTGTATTTACTTACCTTGTGTTATAGTTTTGGTCTAGATCAGCGTTTCTTAAACCGGAGTGCGTGAAGCTATGTAGGATGTTCACAAAATAAAAATCAGTATGAATTTCAAATTAATAGTACTTATTTTGTGTTCTAATAAAAATATTATTTCATCATATTTAAAGTTAATTGAATGCAAGGGTCTGCAGATCACTAAAGTTTAAGATTTGCCGATCTAGACCAAATTATTTATTATATTGAGCAGTAATTAAATAAAAATCATTATTTTAATGAAATACACTTTTATTATTTTTATTTTACATTTAAATATCGGTGCTTTTTGTATTATAACTCAGGTAGTATATATTTTTAAAATATTTACAAGTTAATGTTACTAAATATAATGTTACTAAATATGATGAATTATATATTATGTATAAGTATTTTTTTAAAATAAAATTGATTGTTATATAAATAAAACATTTCATTTAAAAATATTAAAATGATATAAAGAAGTCTGCAAATATTGGTCAAATGTAAATATAAACAGTAATCTCTCCATTTACACAGATTTACTTTTACGCGGTTGAAAAAGTTTGGAAAAAAGGGTGGAAAGACTTAAAAAACAAAACGTAATGGAGCAATTTCTATTGCTTTTTTTACGAGCTGTTTTTATAGAACCAATTAATCGTGTAAACGGAGGGATCACTATAGTTATAAAAATTAAAATTAAAAACAAAGTCAATAAAATATCTAAATATATATAAAAATAGGTACTACACCCACCGCTATGACATTTAAATATCGGTGCTTTTTGTATTATAACTCAGGTAGTATATATTTTTTAAATATTTACAAGTTAATGTTACTAAATATGATGAATTATATATTATGTATAAGTATTTTTTTAAAATAAAATTGATTGTTATATAAATAAAACATTTCATTTAAAAATATCAAAATGATATAAAGAAGTCTGCAAATATTGGTCAAATGTAAATATAAACAGTAATCTCTCCATTTACACAGATTTACTTTTACGCGGTTGAAAAAGTTTGGAAAAAAGGGTGGAAAGACTTAAAAAACAAAACGTAATGGAGCAATTTCTATTGCTTTTTTTACGAGCTGTTTTTATAGAACCAATTAATCGTGTAAACGGAGGGATTACTATAGTTATAAAAATTAAAATTAAAAACAAAGTCAATAAAATATCTAAATATATATAAAATAGGTACTACACTCGCCGCTATGAATATCCACTATGGAGTACCTACATATCAAGTTCATTACATGGAATAACCTGTTTACAAGGAAACGTCTTACTTTAGTAGATATTATTAGTAGAGTGTTTACATAGAGGTGGGTGTATAACAGACCAGTACGATAAAATATACTACATTCTTGATCGAGTCACTCGACCTTCAGGAACTGCATTTTTACTGTAAAAAATAATTAATATAGAGCTCAAATTATTTCTTATCAAAACCATATGATAGCTTATTAAAAAAATAAAATAAAAGTGAATTTTATTTTCTAAAAATAAAAATTATAATCAATTTACTTACGTTTGTTCAATGATCTCTCTATCAGCAGTTTTCTTGCCTCTTTTCACTCTCTGCGTTCCTTTAGATGTTTTTATAATTTCTGATTCCGATGCTAATTTTTGCATTCTTGTTTTTTTTATTTCACTTTGTACGATAACTTCATTTTCAATGTTATCTGGCTCAGATGTCAATTTCTTCTTTCTTGTTTTTCTACCATTTTCAGTTTTTGGCATTAATTTTTCTCTTTTGGTTTTTGTAATTTTTTTAGGTACTGCCTTCTTTTCATTATCATCTAATTTAGCATTTTTAATTCTCGCAGATCGCCTAAGTTTAACCGGTGATGTTAAATCAATAGTACCATCATTTTCTACTACAAATTTTACTTTACGTTTATTACGGTTGGTTTCAGTTTTTTCTAAATTTTCTACTGGTTTTTTATTTGTTGATAAATCTTCAACTACCTCAGAAATATTATTTACAGTAACCAAAACATTATTCGCTATAAAATCGCCAGTTTCTTTATCGACATGGAACATATCTTTGTTTTCTAAATCAGTTTGTTCGTTCAGCCACTGCACCACAGATTCTCCAACACCAGAAACATTAGTCAAATCATTTGTTAGCATTTTAGTTTTCTTTTGAGATGAACCTAAGTTTTCATCAATTGATTTTCTAGTCATTTTTTTGTTTGGTGAAGAAACTTCATCAGAATCTAATTTGAATAATTCTGCAACTCCAGAAACATTAGTTAAATCATTATTAGAAACTTTAACTTTTCTTTTACATGAACTCAAAGTTTGTGATCCTTTAATTTCACTAACAACCTCTTTGAGAGACTTTCGAGTAGTTTTTATGATTGGTGTGGCTTCACAATCTGATTTAAATAGTTCATTAATGCCCGAAACATTGACGGCATTGTTACCTGAAACTAAAGATTTTTGCATTGAAGAATTTAGTTCGTTACTTTCTCTCATAATTTTCCCGACTGATTTTCGGGTTATTCTTTTGCTTGATGACGAGTGTACATTGAATAGACCAGCTACTACAAATACATTACTCAAATCATTGACAGTTAATTTTTTTTTTTTTTTCGAGGAAGTAATTAAATTTTTTGATGGCGGTTCTCCAAAAACTGAATTAAATAAATCAGCCACATCCGATTTTGGTGTTTTAAAAACATCATTTGACAGTATACTATCTTCTGTGTGAATTGGAGTCGAATGTACAACATTTATTTTTGGTATTTTGAAAGGTGTCAAATAATAAAACGTATTTCTTGATGGGGTGTTAAAAATTTCAGCTTCTGATTTGTTTTGGGTTTTTTCTTCATAATAAAACGTATTTCTTGATGGGGTGTTAAAAATTTCAGCTTCTGATTTGTTTTGGGTTTTTTCTTCATAATAAAACGTATTTCTTGATGGGGTGTTAAAAATTTCAGCTTCTGATTTGTTTTGGGTTTTTTCTTCATAATAAAACGTATTTCTTGATGGGGTGTTAAAAATTTCAGCTTCTGATTTGTTTTGGGTTTTTTCTTCATAATAAAACGTATTTCTTGATGGGGTGCTAAAAATTTCAGCTTCCGATTTGTTTTGGGTTTTTTCTTCAAGAAATTTGATTGATTTTATCATAGATTTCCTTTCTTTTTTAGGAGAATTAGATAAATTAAGTGGTGTGTCTTCCAATTCAGATACATTTTCTTCACTGAATAACTTTTTTGCTTTAACTTTCGAATCATTCAGTGATTTTCGGACTGTTGTCTTCTTTGCTGTCGAATGTTGAACTTTCAGTGCTTCCGATTCAATGTTTGTTGTGTTTTTTGGAGTGTCCGATTCCCATGAAAAATTCGCTGAGATATTTTCTTGGTTTGAATCACTTTCAAAATCACGTTTTTGTTCCCTTGTTCGGCTTCTGTTAGAAACTTGAAAGTTGCTTAAGCTAGTAGATTCTGAACTTTTTATTGAAGGTTTTATTTCTTCACATTCTGTTACTTGAAATTCTCTATTTGGCATACATGAAAATGTTTTTGACGCAGCCTCCAGTGATTTACGTATTTTTGTAGAGAAGACAGTATTTTTCATCTGAAAATGAATGTTATAATAACATATTATGGTTAATATGGAGAACATGGGTGTTTGCTGTCAGAATTATCAATAATCATGTATATAGTATAATAGTATAATAGAGTTGATGCTCTAATAATATACATGTTAACCGTCCTTGGTAAGGGAAATCTATTGATTAGTTTTGCGTTAGTTAATTTTGGTTAGGTTAAAAACAGAGATTCAATCTCCGTCGCAACAAACTATTTTTAAATAATTCAATCTGTGATGTTTGTTAGGAACTTAAACTGTTTATATTCTGTAGAAATATTGATTTATATATACAATAAATAATACATGCTGAAACATGTATAACATAACTATGTGTACATTACACCTCCCTTTTTAAATCTTTACATTTTAATTTATACAGAATTACCTTAAATTAAAATACAATCTTTTTATAGTGATATATACAATTAAATAGATTTTATACTACAAATTCTTTATACATGTAAATACAATTATTTAATATTTATTTAATATGTAATGTAACATATTTTTAATAATTTAACTTTATATTAAATTTCAGGTGTGAATCTTTGTACTGTAGTACGATTACGTATAGGATATTAAATATGGATTTAATGTTATTTTATTGTCACCGCAGATACGTAACGACCCGTCCTTTTTTAATATAGGTACAATGGGCGTGCCCCATTCGCTGTGATGAACCTTGGAAATAACACCCGTATGTTCTAATCTTTCAAGTTCACTCTCTACTTTTTCTTTAAGAGAAAATGGTACTGGTCTCGCCTTGCAATAAATTGGTTTAACATTACTTTTTATATTCAATGATAAATCATAATTTTTTAATGTTCCTAATTCATCAGAAAATACATCATGAAATTCATTTTTCAATTTATTAGTTAATATTTCATTATTATCTATACCGGGTGTTCCAGACCACCCGTCCACTATGTTTTACGCCCAAACTATTGAAGATAGAGTTTTATGATAAAAAATTTACTATATATATCGACCCTAAAGAATTTCAGGAAAATGTTTTCAACCCCCTAAAACTCCTCCTTGGGGGGTAGTTTGAGGGGTACATGCCCGTTTCTCAGCAAAATCAAATGGAATGGTATATCCAAAAGTAGATAATTTTGAAGATCATATAAAAGGAAGAAACTTTTGTAAAAACAAATTTTTCATACATTCAATTGTTTAGAAAATATGGCGACTTGATCCTAAATTTTAGGGTTTTACTAAAATTGCTCTAGTTTCGTTAAATATTAATAAAATTTTATTTTAAAAATTTGTTTTGAAAGTAGAAATAACGAACTTTCTAATGATGTATGATTATTTGAGATTTTGATAATTTAAAGTGTCATACGCGACATATCAAAAATTCAAAACTTCAATTAGGGATAATTCAAAAATTTTAAATGGAATGGTATATCAATTAGTACTTTATCTTAAAAAATATATTTAAATTAACAACTTTTGTTAAGAAAATTTTAAATTTAAAATTATAATTTTTTTTTTTTTTTAAATAAAATTTAAAATTTTCTTAACAAAAGTTGTAAATTTAAATATAGTTTTTAAGATAAAGTACTAATTGATATACCATTCCATTTAAAATTTTTGAATTATCCCCAATTGAAATTTTGAATTTTTGACATGTCGCGTATGACACTTTAAATTATCCAAATCTGAAATAATTATACATCATTAGAAAGTTCGTTATTTCTTCTTTCAAAACAAATTTTTAAAATAAAATTTCATATTTAACGAAACTAGAGCAATTTTAGTAAAACCCTAAGATTTAGGATCAAGTCGCCATATTTTCTAAACAATTGAATGTATGAAAAATTTTTTTTTACAAAAGTTTCTTACTTTTTTATGATCTTCAAAATGATCTACTTTTGAATATACCGTTCCATTTGATTTTGCTGAGAAACGGGCATGTACCCCTCAAACTACCCCCCAAGGAGGAGTTTTAGGGGGTTGAAAACATTTTCCTGAAATTCTTTAGGGTCGATATATATCGTAAATTTTTTATCATAAAACTCTATCTTCAATAGTTTGACGTAAAACATAGTGGACGGGTGGTCTGGAACACCCGGTATAATACATGTTTAATTGTTGCCATTTTAAATTTAAATCTTTTATCCATTCTCTACCTAGTAAAGGAGGACCACCATTTGTTACAATGTATAAATTCAATAATTTAATACCTTCTTTGTGGTTCACCTTTACTTTTATTATCATTTGTATAAGTAGTTAAATTCAATTTACATAGATACAATGATAAATGTTTAAAATATTTATTAAACAATTTAATAAACAAGATATAACAGATATTGGTGACCCTGTATCAACTTGCATTCTAATATCATGATTTTCAACATTAATATTGATTAGAATTGGTTTATTGCTGTTTTCAATTAAATTAATTATGTTATATAATTCACCATTATCTGTTGACTCTGAAACTTGTTTGATGAAGTTATTTTTGATTTTTAAAATTATTACTTGTACATACTCTTTTAATATGTCCCTTTTTTCCACATAAATTACAATTTAATTATAATAACAACTATTACTATTGTGGTTTTTCAGCCCACAGTGCACACACGATTCCTCCTGGGTGAAAGCCAGATATAATAAAATAAACATAAAAATGGTAAAAATGTTCTAGTAATGCATGCGCATCAACTCTATTCTGAATAACTTATATGTGATTTTTGACAAATTTGACAGCGGACATCCATGTTCTCAGTATTAACCCATATTACATTGTTGAATGTTATATATATGTATATTCTTGAGAAGAAGTAACAAATAGTTTAAATTATAATTACCTTTAAAGTTCTTCCTTCACTGTATCGTTTAACAGGTATATTTGATACTTGTTTTGCTGGTTCCCAACGGAACTGCGTGTTGATTATTTTAAATGTTTCTCCAGATTTTAAGCACACTGATTCCACTATTGGTACTTTATTTACATATACTTTAATGTCAGGATTTAAGTTTGTTATTTTTAGCTAAAAACAAAAATAAATACAATTAAATATCAATGTCATACAAGAAATTAACTTTATTTTACCAAGCCTTTTGGTTGGATTTCTAGTAATGACTGTTTTGATGATATTTCTTGATGCAGTCGTATATCAGATTCAACATATTTTCCGATTATACAAGATTGTTTGAGCATAGGATACCTAGATCCATCTTCGCCGTTTCTTTTCAGAATTATTATAGAACCATATAACTTATTCATTTTGACATAAAACCGAATTATATGTATTTTATTACTTACACAACGCCTACCGCGAGTTAAAACTTGATAAGTATAAACATTAGTTACGCCGAAGGCGGCCGAAACCAAACTACACTTTAAATTAAATAGGGACTGTCTCCGTGAATATGTATATGTAATGTGAATCGTTGCCGGCACTCGGTCCGATTCGGTAGTACTCGGGATCAGCGTTGCCAACTTTCTGACGAGAAATTATGATACAATCCCTTAAGGCAAGGTATATAAAGACAAGGTAGTCTCAACCAAGGTTAGTAACAGGGTATGGTAACTCCATATGGAAGGGATGAAGATTTTCACTGGCGTCACATGGCGCTAGTATCACTGTATTTTGAATTTACCGCTGTCTGTATGCGCATGCAAGTACACATTTGAAATTTTTTATTGTTTGACATTTTGTAAAACAATTAAAATGTTTTTGTAAAAGTAGTTTTCGTTCGTTTGATTAGAAAATGATTGATTAATGTTAATATGTAAATAATGTTATTTTACTGTTGTGTACCGTTATGGCATATGCATTAATAACAAAAATACATAAATAATGTATTATAAACCGTTGGAGTCGTTGGAGTATATACGAAGTTCTTAATATTTGGATTAAAACAAAAAATAAAGCACATGAATCCTCAGAAAATGTATGGAAATTATAAAATAAGTGATGCTCATTGTGATAAATCGCACAAATTTCAGGTAAAAATAAAAGCATACTTAATAGTTCAATCTAACCTAACTAATTGCCAACTTTTTTTATAGAGTGAAAGCAAACTATCAAAGTTTAATGCTGCAAAATCATATTATATTATATAATCATATTATTATATATCATATATAAGACATTATGAATAGTTATTTTGCATTCATTGCACAATATCCAGAGTGATGCATGATTAGGTGTAAAAGACAAAAAGTCAGTATTGGATGTCAGGAGAAACCGGAGCATGCTCTGGTTTTTTTTCTGAACCGGACATTATCCGAATGCTTATAATCATTGTCCACAAAATCTACACAATTCTTATTGGTGAACTGCAACCGACTCAGATACGAAGAAAATTTATCTCCAAATTTTATTATTATTAACTATAATGGTGCATCTTGACTTAAATGTTTTACTACGAATGAGGTGAGCGTAGACAAATAAACAAACTGGATACTTAGAACCAAAGATTGTTATGCTCGCCATATCATTTTAGTTTAAAAATGGATTTAAGTGTGGCAACAGCTGCTTTCTTAGTGTTATATAAATTGATTAGAAATAAAAAAAAATACTTTGACATTTTTGCAACAAACTGTTTCCGAATTTTAAATTTATTTCAGTAAAGGATATTTATCATATTTAATGATTTATTTTGATCAAATACGATTTACCAAGCTTTGGAAAATGTTTAGCATATTCGTTCAGAGAATGGTATTGGCTAGCCAAATATTATTTTGTGTGTTTGGTTTGTTCAGTGTAAAATGCTAAAGTCAAAACACACTATTATACATTATTGCTGATTATAATATCCTATACATTGGTTGTCCCAAAGTGAAATGAAATTTCATTGGTATTTTTTATTAAAAAAAAGTATAATGTAAAAATTATCAAATGATTGATTTATTGAGATACACTGATATTTAAACAAATACATTTATTAATAATTTAAAGGGAAAACTTGCAAAGCTTTTGTTACAACAAATACTGTTTTTAGTATCTGTGCTTTTCTAATAATTAGAGATGGGCTGAATAATCGGTTCAAAAAAAGTTCACTATTTTAAATCTGCTCATAAAAACATGCAAAAAGAATTTGTGTGTCTTCGATGTGTTCGTGTGGCATTTGAATGCAGCACTTATTCCCACACGAGGTCTCGAAGTTTATGTTAACTAAACGGAGAAATTTTATTTTTGTAGCGAGTATAGAACATTAATTTTTATTATAAGTTAGTTATAAATAAATTCAAGTAATGTGACTGATTAAAATGATATTGCTTGATATGTCTTGCTGTATTCATATTATTTATTGCTATATTAATTTAATAACAAAAATTTGAGGCTGACTAATCAGCTTTTTTTGCTGATTAGTCAATCCATCTCTAAGAATAATAATACAAAATAAATACTTTATTAAAATAATGTTAATTAACAATGTTGTTCATTATTACTTGTTGATTTTGATAACAATTGTGTACACATATTTATATTTAATCAAATAAATATATTTTCTTTATATACTTCTTTTTCTGTTAATAATATGAAATTCTTATATAATATTGAACATAAAATTATGTTATTAAAATAAGTGTTCATAATTACTTATTTTAATAATGTATTTTTTATGTTCAATTTTATATATAAATAAATATAAAATAACAGCTGTATTGAGGGTATTCAAATTTAGCGCGTTTTAAATTTTAGTTTATGACTGGCGTCACTAGGCGTTGTTTTTTTATGAATACATGAGAGTTGCCTATCTATAGTATTTATTTATCTATGGTTAGTAAAGTAATAGGTTGCCTCATAACTCTGGCGGGGAGTGGCATGAGAGGGGAGAACGCGTCATCGTGAGGAACTCTTTGACATTATAAATGGCTGTCAAACTATATTTACTCTTTATTTTAGTTAAGCTGATTTATTGTAAGTTGTTTTTAAATATTTTCATTTGATATTGATAGTGTACTGAGTTTTAAATCTAAATTTTTATTATTTTATTATTATAAATTATAGTTTTAAACAAGTGTTTTTTTATGTGTAACCAAGAAATGTATTTTCTTTAAGCATTGATTTCTGACATCATTTTAAAGTTTTTATGAAAAAATATTATATGTAATAATTTGTGCTTCTGTAATAAACAATAATATTTACTTTTTTTAAATACAAATATCCAAAAATTCGAAATAATTTGAAAAAAAACTTAATATATGAAACAACGTTTAAAGGTTCCTCAGGGTGACGTCATCACACGCAGCCGCTGATTGGTCAAAAAGTTATGAGGCAACCTATACATATACTAACCTTGAGTCTCAACAATTCCTTGACCAATCAGCGTTGGCGCGGGAATTGACGTCACCTGGGGGATATATTCAAATGTCATAAATTTTTAATAGAATATTAATTACAAAAAATTCCTTTATTTATTCTTGTTTTCGTATTTTTTGATATTTTAACAACACATACAATCAAATAAATACAAATTCGACATAACAAAATCATAAAGTGCTGTCAGAATCATATAACGTATTGCCAACTTAAGAATAGTAAAAATGATGCTTCCCGAATTGACCAAATTGTCTTTGACAGCTTTTTTATGAGTTTTCAATGTCGAATTTATACTTATTTGATTGTATGTGTTATTAAAATATCAAAAAATACGAAAACAAGAATAAATAAAGGAATTTTTTGTAATTAATATTCTATTAAAAATTTATGACATTTGAATATATCCCCCAGGTGACGTCAATTCCCGCGCCAACGCTGATTGGTCAAGGAATTGTTGAGACTACCTTGTCTTTATATACCTTGCCCTTAAGGTATTTCTCGGAAAAATGAAAAGATTCAAGAGTAAGCTCAAATTTTGTAAAAAACTAAAAAAAGGTTATTAGAAGCTCCATTCAAAATCTTAAAATGATTGACCATCTGTGAACGAAGATATCGTCAAAATAAAATCAAAAATTTAACATTGCGAGTATAGGGATTACGATATTTTAAGCGGATTTTCAATGAAAAAATAAATAATTTTATGTGAAGGAAGATCAAGAAATTTATGAAATTTTCAGGGAAACTAAATTAATATAATTGGAGTTAATATAAAAAATCTCAAGTATTTTCACCACCCCGTTTTTAAGTTATAAGTAAAATAAAAACTAATTTTCTGATAAAAAATATCACGGTACTAGCTATGACAACGCCGCAAAGTATTGACAATTGCCGCGGTATTTAAAAATCGTACGTGCTGAATATATTGTTCTTTTAATTTTAAGGAATAATAAAAATAATAAAAGCCATTTCTTAATTATAAACTTATAATATATAACAAATTCAGCATTCTCCTTTTTTGAACAGATGTTACACCATTGAGTTAATACAGTATGCACTGTCCATTCTCTATGTCTATGACCACGGCTATCTTGATTTTATAGTATGTACATACACTTTTTTTTCCTTTTCTAACATATAGCGTACCTTATTTCTCCCCGAGAAATACCTTAAAAATTATGATGTTTACCAAAAAATTATGATATTCCTTGAGTTGTTATGGTTGAATTGTAATTTCTCCGGGTTTTGCAAAAAAATAACGACTAAAAAAAAAAAAAGGTCGTCAAAAATAAATAGAGCAATTCCGTAATATATACATATGTATATCTATTTAATTTGTTTTTACGTTATTAAATATTATATTCTTCATTTGTATCAAATATTATTTATAAAGCTTTTAATGTCTAAAATGATATTAATTGCACAATAAAAAAAAAGTGGTCGACATATAAATTATCAAGCTGTCTTCTTGACATTTGATTAATTTCAATAAGACAGGTTTCAAATAAAACATTTTATTTGTTTATACAATTCATAAATATTTTAAGTGTCGTTGTTATATAGATTTATGAATCTGAAAATTTGAATATATAAACAATTGAAATATACTTTCTCAAAAATAATATGCATTTTTATTTACATCAAGAGAAATCCTTAAACAAGACAGAAGGAATTTTGTTGCCCTGTGATTTATATCAGATTTCTCCAAAAGATATATTTCTATTTAATAAAACATTGTTCAAAATTTTATCAATTTTTTATAAGAAATATATACACGTATATAATATGCCATTTAATTAATATGTACTTGATATTACTAACTAAAGTTAAAACATTAATAGAAATAATAAAAAAATGATAACTAATAATTATTTTAATGTTGTAAAATCTGGGACATTATTATACATATTCAAAGCAAATAATGATAAAAAAATTATAAATAATTATGAACAACCAATTATTAACTTATTATAAAATTATGATGTTTAAAAAATTATATTTTGAAGTTGCAAAACAAAAAATACCAGAGGAATATTTGTGCTCATGTATTTTATAGTAAAATTGGCGGATCCAAATTCTATTAAATCATAATATACATTCATTTTTAAATAATTCATTTTATTTATAATTTAATTAAACAATCTAATGAAAAATTTGAGTATTAACTAATAATTCATATATTATTAACAATAAAATTAATTCAGAAATTTATAAATTTTATGCTAAATTAACGAGAAATGAGAAACACAAAATTTTCGTGATTGTAATAATAACATATTTGTAAAATATGAATATTCAAAAAAAGAAATAGGTTTTCATCATAGACATCTGACTCGAGAGCAGAGTCGTGTCAAAAGAAAGAGATGGAAACAGGTTTGAAATATACTTGTCCTTTTTTTATACAGGAGTGTAACTATTTCATTCTTGGCCCCGAACATTAAAAATATTCATAGATATACTATATATATAAAGAGGTTAAAAAACAAAAAATAATTAACGTTATAAAAAAATTTTATTTAAAAAAAAACAATTATTGATTTCTAAATAATATAAGTTTCGAATTTTTTGATCCAATTTTAATATCTTGTTCTTCCTTTTTCGTAGCTTCGTAATGCAGGGGTCAAAACTGATCAGTAAAAGTCAGTTTTTTGTAACCCGGTCAGTTTTTTGGAAAAATGGTCAGTTTTGTCAGTTTTTTGGGTTTGGTTACACTATTATGTTAATACAGAATGCACTGTCCATTCTCTATGTCTATGGTTTTCATTTAAAAAAAAATTAAGTTGTCTTCAAAATAACCTTGAAACTTCAAGGTTCAAAATTTTATTTTCATTAACCCGTTTGTACCAGACATTTTCCCTGAAAAACCTTAGTTTTCAAGATATTTGCTTGTCTCATTTTAAATAGACCACCCGGTATATTATCAGGCCGGTAAACTAGCCAATATGGTTCAAAGGGTTAAAAGCTTTCTGCAAGATACTAAATTGTTATGGATTTTGGTCTGTGAAAAAACTAAATTGAATAGATTCACAGACAAGATAATATTGGGTTAGTGTATTTACTTACCTTGTGTTATAGTTTTGGTCTAGATCAGCGTTTCTTAAACCGGAGTGCGTGAAGCTATGTAGGATGTTCACAAAATAAAAATCAGTATGAATTTCAAATTAATAGTACTTATTTTGTGTTCTAATAAAAATATTATTTCATCATATTTAAAGTTAATTGAATGCAAGGGTCTGCAGATCACTAAAGTTTAAGATTTGCCGATCTAGACCAAATTATTTATTATATTGAGCAGTAATTAAATAAAAATCATTATTTTAATGAAATACACTTTTATTATTTTTATTTTACATTTAAATATCGGTGCTTTTTGTATTATAACTCAGGTAGTATATATTTTTAAAATATTTACAAGTTAATGTTACTAAATATAATGTTACTAAATATGATGAATTATATATTATGTATAAGTATTTTTTTAAAATAAAATTGATTGTTATATAAATAAAACATTTCATTTAAAAATATTAAAATGATATAAAGAAGTCTGCAAATATTGGTCAAATGTAAATATAAACAGTAATCTCTCCATTTACACAGATTTACTTTTACGCGGTTGAAAAAGTTTGGAAAAAAGGGTGGAAAGACTTAAAAAACAAAACGTAATGGAGCAATTTCTATTGCTTTTTTTACGAGCTGTTTTTATAGAACCAATTAATCGTGTAAACGGAGGGATCACTATAGTTATAAAAATTAAAATTAAAAACAAAGTCAATAAAATATCTAAATATATATAAAAATAGGTACTACACCCACCGCTATGACATTTAAATATCGGTGCTTTTTGTATTATAACTCAGGTAGTATATATTTTTTAAATATTTACAAGTTAATGTTACTAAATATGATGAATTATATATTATGTATAAGTATTTTTTTAAAATAAAATTGATTGTTATATAAATAAAACATTTCATTTAAAAATATCAAAATGATATAAAGAAGTCTGCAAATATTGGTCAAATGTAAATATAAACAGTAATCTCTCCATTTACACAGATTTACTTTTACGCGGTTGAAAAAGTTTGGAAAAAAGGGTGGAAAGACTTAAAAAACAAAACGTAATGGAGCAATTTCTATTGCTTTTTTTACGAGCTGTTTTTATAGAACCAATTAATCGTGTAAACGGAGGGATTACTATAGTTATAAAAATTAAAATTAAAAACAAAGTCAATAAAATATCTAAATATATATAAAATAGGTACTACACTCGCCGCTATGAATATCCACTATGGAGTACCTACATATCAAGTTCATTACATGGAATAACCTGTTTACAAGGAAACGTCTTACTTTAGTAGATATTATTAGTAGAGTGTTTACATAGAGGTGGGTGTATAACAGACCAGTACGATAAAATATACTACATTCTTGATCGAGTCACTCGACCTTCAGGAACTGCATTTTTACTGTAAAAAATAATTAATATAGAGCTCAAATTATTTCTTATCAAAACCATATGATAGCTTATTAAAAAAATAAAATAAAAGTGAATTTTATTTTCTAAAAATAAAAATTATAATCAATTTACTTACGTTTGTTCAATGATCTCTCTATCAGCAGTTTTCTTGCCTCTTTTCACTCTCTGCGTTCCTTTAGATGTTTTTATAATTTCTGATTCCGATGCTAATTTTTGCATTCTTGTTTTTTTTATTTCACTTTGTACGATAACTTCATTTTCAATGTTATCTGGCTCAGATGTCAATTTCTTCTTTCTTGTTTTTCTACCATTTTCAGTTTTTGGCATTAATTTTTCTCTTTTGGTTTTTGTAATTTTTTTAGGTACTGCCTTCTTTTCATTATCATCTAATTTAGCATTTTTAATTCTCGCAGATCGCCTAAGTTTAACCGGTGATGTTAAATCAATAGTACCATCATTTTCTACTACAAATTTTACTTTACGTTTATTACGGTTGGTTTCAGTTTTTTCTAAATTTTCTACTGGTTTTTTATTTGTTGATAAATCTTCAACTACCTCAGAAATATTATTTACAGTAACCAAAACATTATTCGCTATAAAATCGCCAGTTTCTTTATCGACATGGAACATATCTTTGTTTTCTAAATCAGTTTGTTCGTTCAGCCACTGCACCACAGATTCTCCAACACCAGAAACATTAGTCAAATCATTTGTTAGCATTTTAGTTTTCTTTTGAGATGAACCTAAGTTTTCATCAATTGATTTTCTAGTCATTTTTTTGTTTGGTGAAGAAACTTCATCAGAATCTAATTTGAATAATTCTGCAACTCCAGAAACATTAGTTAAATCATTATTAGAAACTTTAACTTTTCTTTTACATGAACTCAAAGTTTGTGATCCTTTAATTTCACTAACAACCTCTTTGAGAGACTTTCGAGTAGTTTTTATGATTGGTGTGGCTTCACAATCTGATTTAAATAGTTCATTAATGCCCGAAACATTGACGGCATTGTTACCTGAAACTAAAGATTTTTGCATTGAAGAATTTAGTTCGTTACTTTCTCTCATAATTTTCCCGACTGATTTTCGGGTTATTCTTTTGCTTGATGACGAGTGTACATTGAATAGACCAGCTACTACAAATACATTACTCAAATCATTGACAGTTAATTTTTTTTTTTTTTTCGAGGAAGTAATTAAATTTTTTGATGGCGGTTCTCCAAAAACTGAATTAAATAAATCAGCCACATCCGATTTTGGTGTTTTAAAAACATCATTTGACAGTATACTATCTTCTGTGTGAATTGGAGTCGAATGTACAACATTTATTTTTGGTATTTTGAAAGGTGTCAAATAATAAAACGTATTTCTTGATGGGGTGTTAAAAATTTCAGCTTCTGATTTGTTTTGGGTTTTTTCTTCATAATAAAACGTATTTCTTGATGGGGTGTTAAAAATTTCAGCTTCTGATTTGTTTTGGGTTTTTTCTTCATAATAAAACGTATTTCTTGATGGGGTGTTAAAAATTTCAGCTTCTGATTTGTTTTGGGTTTTTTCTTCATAATAAAACGTATTTCTTGATGGGGTGTTAAAAATTTCAGCTTCTGATTTGTTTTGGGTTTTTTCTTCATAATAAAACGTATTTCTTGATGGGGTGCTAAAAATTTCAGCTTCCGATTTGTTTTGGGTTTTTTCTTCAAGAAATTTGATTGATTTTATCATAGATTTCCTTTCTTTTTTAGGAGAATTAGATAAATTAAGTGGTGTGTCTTCCAATTCAGATACATTTTCTTCACTGAATAACTTTTTTGCTTTAACTTTCGAATCATTCAGTGATTTTCGGACTGTTGTCTTCTTTGCTGTCGAATGTTGAACTTTCAGTGCTTCCGATTCAATGTTTGTTGTGTTTTTTGGAGTGTCCGATTCCCATGAAAAATTCGCTGAGATATTTTCTTGGTTTGAATCACTTTCAAAATCACGTTTTTGTTCCCTTGTTCGGCTTCTGTTAGAAACTTGAAAGTTGCTTAAGCTAGTAGATTCTGAACTTTTTATTGAAGGTTTTATTTCTTCACATTCTGTTACTTGAAATTCTCTATTTGGCATACATGAAAATGTTTTTGACGCAGCCTCCAGTGATTTACGTATTTTTGTAGAGAAGACAGTATTTTTCATCTGAAAATGAATGTTATAATAACATATTATGGTTAATATGGAGAACATGGGTGTTTGCTGTCAGAATTATCAATAATCATGTATATAGTATAATAGTATAATAGAGTTGATGCTCTAATAATATACATGTTAACCGTCCTTGGTAAGGGAAATCTATTGATTAGTTTTGCGTTAGTTAATTTTGGTTAGGTTAAAAACAGAGATTCAATCTCCGTCGCAACAAACTATTTTTAAATAATTCAATCTGTGATGTTTGTTAGGAACTTAAACTGTTTATATTCTGTAGAAATATTGATTTATATATACAATAAATAATACATGCTGAAACATGTATAACATAACTATGTGTACATTACACCTCCCTTTTTAAATCTTTACATTTTAATTTATACAGAATTACCTTAAATTAAAATACAATCTTTTTATAGTGATATATACAATTAAATAGATTTTATACTACAAATTCTTTATACATGTAAATACAATTATTTAATATTTATTTAATATGTAATGTAACATATTTTTAATAATTTAACTTTATATTAAATTTCAGGTGTGAATCTTTGTACTGTAGTACGATTACGTATAGGATATTAAATATGGATTTAATGTTATTTTATAGTCATCGCAGATACGTAACGACCCGTCCTTTTTTAATATAGGTACAATGGGCGTGCCCCATTCGCTGTGATGAACCTTGGAAATAACACCCGTATGTTCTAATCTTTCAAGTTCACTCTCTACTTTTTCTTTAAGAGAAAATGGTACTGGTCTCGCCATGCAATAAATTGGTTTAAAATTACTTTTTATATTCAATGATAAATCATAATTTTTTAATGTTCCTAATTCATCAGAAAATACATCATGAAATTCATTTTTCAATTTATTAGTTAATATTTCATTATTATCTATACCGGGTGTTCCAGACCACCCGTCCACTATGTTTTACGCCCAAACTATTGAAGATAGAGTTTTATGATAAAAAATTTACTATATATATCGACCCTAAAGAATTTCAGGAAAATGTTTTCAACCCCCTAAAACTCCTCCTTGGGGGGTAGTTTGAGGGGTACATGCCCGTTTCTCAGCAAAATCAAATGGAATGGTATATCCAAAAGTAGATAATTTTGAAGATCATATAAAAGGAAGAAACTTTTGTAAAAAACAAATTTTTCATACATTCAATTGTTTAGAAAATATGGCGACTTGATCCTAAATTTTAGGGTTTTACTAAAATTGCTCTAGTTTCGTTAAATATTAATAAAATTTTATTTTAAAAATTTGTTTTGAAAGTAGAAATAACGAACTTTCTAATGATGTATGATTATTTGAGATTTTGATAATTTAAAGTGTCATACGCGACATATCAAAAATTCAAAACTTCAATTAGGGATAATTCAAAAATTTTAAATGGAATGGTATATCAATTAGTACTTTATCTTAAAAAATATATTTAAATTAACAACTTTTGTTAAGAAAATTTTAAATTTAAAATTATAATTTTTTTTTTTTTTTAAATAAAATTTAAAATTTTCTTAACAAAAGTTGTAAATTTAAATATAGTTTTTAAGATAAAGTACTAATTGATATACCATTCCATTTAAAATTTTTGAATTATCCCCAATTGAAATTTTGAATTTTTGACATGTCGCGTATGACACATTAAATTATCCAAATCTGAAATAATTATACATCATTAGAAAGTTCGTTATTTCTTCTTTCAAAACAAATTTTTAAAATAAAATTTCATATTTAACGAAACTAAAGCAATTTTAGTAAAACCCTAAGATTTAGGATCAAGTCGCCATATTTTCTAAACAATTGAATGTATGAAAAATTTTTTTTTACAAAAGTTTCTTACTTTTTTATGATCTTCAAAATGATCTACTTTTGAATATACCGTTCCATTTGATTTTGCTGAGAAACGGGCATGTACCCCTCAAACTACCCCCCAAGGAGGAGTTTTAGGGGGTTGAAAACATTTTCCTGAAATTCTTTAGGGTCGATATATATCGTAAATTTTTTATCATAAAACTCTATCTTCAATAGTTTAGCGTAAAACATAGTGGACGGGTGGTCTGGAACACCCGGTATAATACATGTTTAATTGTTGCCATTTTAAATTTAAATCTTTTATCCATTCTCTACCTAGTAAAGGAGGACCACCATTTGTTACAATGTATAAATTCAATAATTTAATACCTTCTTTGTGGTTCACCTTTACTTTTATTATCATTTGTATAAGTAGTTAAATTCAATTTACATGGATACAATGATAAATGTTTAAAATATTTATTAAACAATTTAATAAACAAGATATAACAGATATTGGTGACCCTGTATCAACTTGCATTCTAATATCATGATTTTCAACATTAATATTGATTAGAATTGGTTTATTGCTGTTTTCAATTAAATTAATTATGTTATATAATTCACCATTATCTGTTGACTCTGAAACTTGTTTGATGAAGTTAATTTTTATTTTTAAAATTATTACTTGTACATACTCTTTTAATATGTCCCTTTTTTCCACATAAATTACAATTTAATTATAATAACAACTATTACTATTGTGGTTTTTCAGCCCACAGTGCACACACGATTCCTCCTGGGTGAAAGCCAGATATAATAAAATAAACATAAAAATGGTAAAAATGTTCTAGTAATGCATGCGCATCAACTCTCTTCTGAATAACTTATATGTGATTTTTGAAAATTTGACAGCGGACACCCATGTTCTCAGTATTAACCCATATTACATTGTTGAATGTTATATATATGTATATTCTTGAGAAGAAGTAACAAATAGTTTAAATTATAATTACCTTTAAAGTTCTTCCTTCACTGTATCGTTTAACAGGTATATTTGATACTTGTTTTGCTGGTTCCCAACGGAACTGCGTGTTGATTATATTAAATGTTTCTCCAGATTTTAAGCACACTGATTCCACTATTGGTACTTTATTTACATATACTTTAATGTCAGGATTTAAGTTTGTTATTTTTAGCTAAAAACAAAAATAAATACAATTAAATATCAATGTCATACAAGAAATTAACTTTATTTTACCAAGCCTTTTGGTTGGATTTCTAGTAATAACTGTTTTGATGATATTTCTTGATGCAGTCGTATATCAGATTCAACATATTTTCCGATTATACAAGATTGTTTGAGCATAGGATACCTAGATCCATCTCCGCCGTTTCTTTTCAGAATTATTATAGAACCATATAACTTATTCATTTTGACATAAAACCGAATTATATGTATTTTATTACTTACACAACGCCTACCGCGAGTTAAAACTTGATAAGTATAAACATTAGTTACGCCGAAGGCGGCCGAAACCAAACTACACTTTAAATTAAATAGGGACTGTCTCCGTGAATATATGTAATGTGAATCGTTGCCGGCACTCGGTCCGATTCGGTAGTACTCGGGATCAGCGTTGCCAACTTTCTGACGAGAAATTATGATACAATCCCTTAAGGTATTTCTCGGAAAAATGAAAAGATTCAAGAGTAAGCTCAAATTTTGTAAAAAACTAAAAAAAGGTTATTAGAAGCTCCATTCAAAATCTTAAAATGATTGACCATCTGTGAACGAAGATATCGTCAAAATAAAATCAAAAATTTAACATTGCGAGTATAGGGATTACGATATTTTAAGCGGATTTTCAATGAAAAAATAAATAATTTTATGTGAAGGAAGATCAAGAAATTTATGAAATTTTCAGGGAAACTAAATTAATATAATTGGAGTTAATATAAAAAATCTCAAGTATTTTCACCACTCCGTTTTTAAGTTATAAGTAAAATAAAAACTAATTTTTTGATAAAAAATATCACGGTACTAGCTATGACAACGCCGCAAAGTATTGACAATTGCCGCGGTATTTAAAAATCGTACGTGCTGAATATATTGTTCTTTTAATTTTAAGGAATAATAAAAATAATAAAAGCCATTTCTTAATTATAAACTTATAATATATAACAAATTCAGCATTCTCCTTTTTTGAACAGATGTTACACCATTGAGTTAATACAGTATGCACTGTCCATTCTCTATGTCTATGACCACGGCTATCTTGATTTTATAGTACATACACTTTTTTTTCCTTTTCTAACATATAGCGTACCTTATTTCTCCCCGAGAAATACCTTAAAAATTATGATGTTTACCAAAAAATTATGATATTCCTTGAGTTGTTATGGTTGAATTGTAATTTCTCCGGGTTTTGCAAAAAAATAACGACTAAAAAAAAAAAAAAGGTCGTCAAAAATAAATAGAGCAGAGGACATAACAATGCAAATTATGGGTAACAAATTTTATGAAAAAACTAATATCAGGGTTTGCCAAAACTAAAATCTGGTCACCTTAAAAAAAAAACGACTATAAACATGATTTAATACACATTATCTTATAACATTACAGGAATTTATCAATAAAGTAAAAAACTTAAACAATAACTTATAAAAGCATCAAAAATAAAATTTTCTTTTTTTTATAGGAACTTTATTAAAGATTAAAGCTTACGGATTGCACATAATTAATCATGGTTACAATTACTGCACACATAAGAATATAGAAATTAACATTATGTACTTTTATATTTAAGTTTAACATCAGTAACGTAATTACAGCTACCTAGCTGGACTGTCAAAAACCAGGGGTCCTAGACAGATATCCAGTTACCTTTATTTAGGGTCACTTTGTATCCTGAGTTGTTGAGATTTTTATATTTTAGAGAATTTTCCAGCTATATTATTAATATTATTATTATGTATGTTTATATGTGTATTTTATATTGAAAGAAACATAGTTTTTTACTTTAAACTTTCGTTTTTATTTATTTTTTCCAGAATTTCCTACGTAAAAAAGTATAACAGTAAAAAGTTAAAAAAACGGCATGACATTGGGGGGGAGGAGCAAACAAAGCTCTAGTCCAAAGGAGCAAAAACAAAGTCATTGAATTAATCTAAAAAATTTTACTGGTGGACCGAAAAAAAAACCAGGTCGAAAAAAATTTCTTAAGGATAAGAATGCTATAATTAGGGGTTTCTAGGAAAAAAATAATTTGAGGCCCCTTCTTGTTCAGAAATTTTGGTAATATGTTTATTTAAAAAAATGAAATACAATATATAGTTATTTTAAAGGGGTCGCTCCCTCCATAATAGGGGAAGGAGGTCTCGACGGTCTTATAGGGCATTTGATAGTCTTAAAGTTAATGATGTAAGCTATATTTTAAAAAAAAGTTTGAGTCTGTCGGATCGCGCCAAGCTGAGATATCAATTATTCAACTTATTTGTTAATTTATCAATTTTAATTGACATTTTCGGTGATTTTTTAACATTTTTTTAGAGGGAGAGAGGGCGGAAAAATAAATCTCGCCCAGGGCGCCAGATTTGCTAAGGCCGGCTCTGTATATGTTAATATAAGAATGCAGTGGTTGCCGGGGTTTTGACGGTACGGATCGTGCATATAAGTATACTCCATTTTGTCGCAATATGGTTTAGCTCATAGATATACATAGATAGAACATGGACCGCGCATCTGACACGAAACAGAGTTGTTTCAAAAGAAAAGAAGATATTTTGATTGCAGATAGGTACGTGACGAATTTTTGAAAACCAAGAGAGAAGTGATGATTTTCTATAGAACAACTTGACTTTGACCAAGGCGTCGCGACGTATGGGGAATGGAGGGGATAGACGTCTTATTATTAGAAAATCATTAAACGAGTCTTTTTTAATGTATTTAAATACAAAAATACATTTTATAAATACAATCTATTTTAAAAATATTTGAATGTTTTATTTTCAAAGAAATTAACAAATTAAAAAATTAAATCTCGTATATGCAAATATTGAAAAGGAAGAATAAAAAATAATTAATATGATTTTGGTAGGCGTCGGTGCCCGGTGATTAAACACAAGGACGAGTGGGAGATTTCGACGCTCGGTCAGGAGTCAGGACAATACAGGATTATTTTGAGCGGGGAAAATTTCAAATGTGTTAATATAATTTTCTTGGTGCTGTAATAAGGTCTCTAAATATAACCGATACCTAAAATATAATCAAACTGTTATTAATTATTATAGTAAATGATCAGGGCTCGATTAAATCTTTAAAAAAGCCCTTAAATAATGTATTATTTTTATTTTATTTTTTAAATGAAAATGACAAGTTTAGCTGAAAATTTAAAAAGCATTTTGAAGAGGCTAAGCTTTAAAATCTAACATAGATGCCGTGTTTAGACCGAAAAAACAAAACAGCAACATCGTGTCTTTTTAACAAAAGCCCAGTAATCGAAAAAGTAATCAAACAGAATCATATTTTGACGTTTCATTCCGGAATCTGTTAAATTCCGTAATCAAATGTAACAATTTCAATCTGTTTAATTATGATTTAATACGATCAAGCGGTCTGAAGATGTTTGCAGTACTACCAATCCATGATACAATTTACCAATACACATTGCCAACCTTTCTTTTAACTGTAAATTTTGATTCCGATTTAGTTCGAATGATTACGTTGATCCGTATCGTTCCGGTAAACGACATTCAGTTTGAAAATATTCAATACGTATTATTACGTTCGGTGTTTTGAATCCGGTTTATTATGTTTTAAGGAATTCAGATTGGAGGTTTCGAATACGGATCATTATGGTTCTCAACTATGTTCGTTTTAATACGTTTTTTGGAACTGAATCGTAATTAAACAAATTCAGTTTACTGAATGTCAGCACTAAATGAATACGGTTAATAACGAAATGATATTATCATTGTAATTTTCAAAACGTAGCATTTGAACGTTAATTTAATAGTTTACATCACCTTTTTTTATTATATCACGGGGATGACATGATAAAATTTGAGTCGTTTGGCATATAAGAGGTAATAGAGTGTTTTGCAAAATAGTACAACATTGATACAATTGAAGACGCCATTTACTTTTTCTGTTTTCTTAAAATGACGCAATTACTTAATGTCGACACGTATTATCCGTATTATACTCTGTAAATAGTGTTAAAAAATAATTATGAGTTTACTCGATTTTAAAACTATATTGAACTAAAGTTTCGACAAAAATGTGACGAGAAACTGGAAACTGTGGTCACAGAACTTTGAAAATTGAAATATTCCGTTCTACTTGGTTATGATTGACTATTACAGAACTTTCGAATACAAGAAAAATGAAGATATCTCTCTTATTTTCAATATATTATAAAAGGTAAAGGGCTATGGAATTTTTTATAACAATAATATGTACATAATTTTATTTTATTTTTTTTCAACAAATAAATGTTTTTTTAGTTTCCAATCTGACAAAGAAAATAAGAAGTGATTATTGAAATTTATATATTAATAACACATGAAGAATGTCAGTTGAATTTTTGACGGAGTCCAGTAGTTTGAGAGCAGAAAACAGTACATCGAGCGTAGTCCACGATTAATTATTAACCTTTAACTAGTAAAACGAACAGGTACCGTCTGTGAAAGTGATAATTTTAAGGACAAAAAAACGTTATTCTAACAAAATATCTTGAAACTATTAATATAACTTGAATGTCTGGCTAATACGAAGTGTATGGGTGTCCGCTGTCAGATTTATCAATAATCACGTAAATAATTATTCAGAATAGAGTTGATGCTCTAATAATATACATGTTAACTGTCCTTGGTTAGAGTTGATTAGCTTTTATTAGGTTCGGTTAGGTTAAAAACGGAGAATCAATCTCGGCCACAACAAACTGTTTTAAAATAATTTTATCAATTAAAATAAACATGACGGTAAAAATGTTCTAGTCATGCAAGCACATAAACTCTATTCTAAATTACTATATATGTAATTTTTAACAATTCTGACAGGGGACACGCATACACTCCGTATTTACCGAACGTCTAAGTATTATTTTTTACTAAATTGTTAACAGAAAAATTTTAAGAAAAAAAAGCTTACTAAAAAATCAGTTGATCGTATTAAAATATGATTAATATGACTATTTCAAAGCACAAAACAGTACCAAATCAAATATTAGGTATCATTTCAACTTATTTTTATATAATTTACAAGTAAAAACAGTTTAAAAACCACTAATTTTTGTTTTGCACCCATGCTCGATATATCAATGCTAATACATATATCTATCCTTGTTTACATAACCTATAAAAAAATGTCAATATATGTATTAAATGATGTGAATATTATGTATTTATTGTTGTTTTTTTGTAAAAAAATATTATATTGAATGTGTATTTATTGTATAAAATAAATTTCAGGTGAAATTATTTAAATAAATATTAATTTTATCACGCGTCAATTACACCCATAGACTTATATTTGTACTCGCGTCATTTGCACCCATAGACTTATATTTGTATCGTATTTCCTGAATCCGGTAATATTCGTTTTAGTTCGGTTAGTTTGATTTCTCATTCCGTATTAATACAAAAAATGGAATTCAGATTCCGGAATAAAACAGAATGGTATTTCATTCTGTTTGATTACTTTTTCGATTACTGGGAGGGCAATAAACGCTGTACATTTTTAAAACACGATATTGCTGTTTTGTTTTTTTTTTGGTCTAAACAAGGCATAATACTTAAAACTGATTGATACAGCTGAACAATCAATTAGGTAACTAATAGCTTAAGTAAACTAAATAATGAATTACGAGGTCTATAGTGGCCTATAATATTGAATTATTTTACCACCATTTTTTGTATTTAAAACCCTATTCGACTTATTTATTATTGGCTTAAGTACACTTAAACTTGTTTTTAAAAGAGAACAGGTAATACAGGTAATAATTCCCAGAAAACATACATACATATCTCATTGGAGAATTTCAACCAATAAGAATTCATGTTTACAGTAAAATGGCGTCATATTATCTATAGAAAATTCAACATATTATTTTTATTTGTTAATCATACGTACGTGAAAATAATTAAATTACCTAAATAAATATGATATTTTAAAAATTATTAGTACAAGCTTTAAATTATCAAATATAAATTAATCATTTATTTATTATTTTTAAATATTTTCTATTGATGCATATTTATAAACAGGTTTTCTTATTTTTATTTATTTAATAAATATTTTACACTACAAAAATATAACTAGAGAGTTATTACCAGAGCCGTAACTAGAGGCTCTGGGGCCCCGGAGGAGCTAATAATCGAGGGGCCCATTATAAAAATTGTGTTGAACAATTTTCATGTGTACGACTATTTTCGAAAAAAAAATTTCAATAAAAATGTGAAGGCCTTCAAATTTTAATTAACAACAAATATTACGTAATTCAAAGAAGCATGTACGAGTATATTTTATTGAAGAAATGTATAAATAAAATCAGACTAAATTAATTATTTCTATATCTTAGAGACTAAAGGGTCTCTAAAAGTAGTTTTCCTAAGGCCCAAATCAGTTATTGCGATATATTGAATTACGCCTCTGGCCCAAATACTGAAAAAATAAGTCATATTCCGATGTGATACCTATATTTTTGTAATAAATATTTTGCTAGGAAAAGCAGTGAATTTAGTTCAGTGTCGTAATGCTTGGCCGGGATGGGGGGGGGGGGGGGATGGGGCAGAGAAACCTGGCACCCCTCCAGTGGGGCCAACATATAATATAATGTAATTGCAAAATTAGAACCTTTATAATTTATAATTAAAAAATCAATTACTAACATATATAGGTATATAGGTATCGCACATGAAAATGTTGATAATCTATTATCTCAGATCTAAACTATAAACATCAGTCAATAATTTGTGTCACTTGCATTTGCATTAACACTTCTTAGACAACTGTATAGGTAACTGCACGTATTTTTGATCGGATTAAAAATGAATTTTGTAATAACATCGGAAATGATCGATCGTGGAGAAACAAAAACTGTAAGTTAATTCATTTATTAATATTATTATGTATCAATGTTTTAGAATATTTCATTTTTTCAGATATCTGCTGCGATTACTGATCTTTTAGCAAAAAATGGAAAAATTTTGATTCAACCTCCTTATTTTAGTCCGGACGATATAGAAATAGTAAATGATAATACTACAAGAGTGAGGTACTTACAAATATTGGAAAAAATTGCTCTACAAAATAGAACATCTATTCAAGGTAATACGAAATAAAATGTATCTCAGGGCAATTTTAAATTTACCTTCCACAAATGTCATTTAAGTTGTAAACAAATAATAATACTATGTTATTTTATTTAAATAAATACAGTTCTTGTTAATTGTGTTTTATTATTCATTAATATGAACACAGATATTTTAGTAAATTCTACGTGAAAGTATCTTATAATCTCTGAAAATAGGAAAAACCTGCAGATAACCTTTATAAAAAATAACATACAATTTCTCAAATCATTTATTTAACCAAACTTCTTACAGGTAAGTATACATAAAGACATTTAAAAACACGTCAAATACAAACAAAAAATCTATTTTTTAGGTTTCATCTTTCTGCCACTGTTTGCAATTGCAATATTAAAAAGTAAACTGATTTTTGCGTCTCGACGTAGTGACAAAAGTTCAGCTATCAATTTTCGATTCATAATCACTTTGTTCTGCATACCAGGGCTCAAAATTAGGATCGTACGTCTAATGGTGAAGTTTACTAATGCCAAATGTCGAATTGCCGTATCGATCTAATTGTAAGAAATTCAATAAATACCAATATATGAATATAAAAACGATAATATATAAATATTAACTTATATTCATATCAAGTTATCATTAAATATAAAGGGTTGGTCACTTTGACTTCTGAATAACTCAAATGTTTGATATTTAATATGTTGAAATGACTTACCACAGAAGTATCTCCTTCAAGTATCATGTCCTCTGTTATTACGTACTGGATTCTCTCAGGCATCATAGGTATATCTATTTGTTAATTAAATAATTAATACTAATACCTAAATGTCAATATTGAATATAAATCACTAGTAAATTTGACAACGTTATATAACTAGAAAACTCGGAAATCTTCTACTGCGACATACGTAGGTATTTGATATTTGGTGCATACAATGTTAGAAGCAGATACCGATATAAAATATCTAACTAAATATTCACAGTACTCAAAAAATTGTATTTTTATTTCAATACCTATTTGTTAAAATATAACGAAATAATAGTAGGTATAATTACTTATTCTTTATACTTATATAAGGTACAATTAAGAGAATCAACATTTTAAATGTATTATAATACGTTAACTACCTATACATATATTATTTATTTAATTATTAATTATTACAAAACAATTATAATATATAGAAAATAAAAAAAGTTGATAATGATTTTCACATTCCATAAAATATCGATTAAAAAATGTTTATTACATAAAAACTTAAAACGAATTAAACTTAATTTTAAATTTAAATTAAAAACTATCAGTATCTTCACTATCTTCAGATTCGAGGTTAGAATTTTCTTCTATTGGATTGTTTTTGAAAAACATTTCCATTTGCTCGAATCGCTGTTTCTGTTTTAAATAGATTTCTTTTAATTTTGAAACATGGGATTGCATATCCGTTAAATTATTTTTAAATTCTTTCATCAGTTTCGGATCAGAATCCTGCAAAACTAGCACTTTGTTCCTGAAATTTAGTTTGTGTATAGCCTTTAAAGCCTGTAAATAAAAAAATTAATCAATATTAAATTCTACAGATTTAGCTTAATCGATCAAAATGTATTTTTATTGGGACCTTCTCATGACCCCCTTCAAGGAATCAAATAATTTGGGATTAATTAAAAATTAATTTAATCGCTGTTTTGGGCACCTTCCCCTACCTCCCTTGTGGGGTAATAAATCTATACACGACAGGGTTTTAGGATTTATTATAAGTTATAACATGAAACATTCAAGAAAATTCAACTTACCAAATGTTGTTCTTTTCCTTTAACAAATTCCTTGTTCAATTTGAAATCCATTTTGATTATTATTATTAATAAAATTAGCACAACTAGATAACTGTGTGTATGTTTGTCACCATTTAAAATAATTTCAAAAATATTGAACTCTAAAATGTACGTACGTACACTTAAAAATATTTTATACAAATAACAAATTAAATGGGTGTTAGAAAATATTTCTAATATTTTATATAATTTTATACAAAATAAGTATTCTTATAAGTATTTTATGTTATACAATACTTATAGTCCATAATATACGTCACGAAATATTCATGCTTTTTTTAGCCTTCCCTCCCACCCCCTTTATCAAAATCTCTCCAAAGGAATGATTATTAGTTTATTAGTAACATAAAAAAATGAAGACAAAGTGACCACATAAAGTATTTGTAGATAGATAGATACTGTATATATTTAAGTAATATAAATTATAATTAATAATAAAATAATTGGTACTTGGTAATGTATACATTTGTATTACATTTTCTCTAAAATAATAAATAGAAGTTAATATTTTTACTAATAACATATTTAACACATTCTCAAGATTTGCATATGATATATGCGTGTAAACAAATATTATACAAATGTGGTAATTTATTATTATTATTAGATCATATATATGTATTGTCATTCCAAAGAAATTATTATTTTTTATGATTATTAGTAACATACAAACATGAAGACAACACATAAATATTTGCATGGTTATATTATTATTGATATTTGTATTTTTGAAAATAATACAAACAATATCGCCCCTGCCCCCACCCCGACGTTAAAAAGTGATTGGTATCCGTGTAGACTTGTTTTTTTTATATAAGGTGCCATACTGACAATAAGTATACGATCTGATAAGATAATTTCAGTTAGAACAGTTTTCTTAAGTATAATACAGTATAATAGATATCTGAAAATGATGACACTTTCGTTTTTCCGACACCTTGCTTTCTGTGGATTAACTGAAACGGTAAGTTAAGTAAAAACTGAATGTTCAATAATAATCAATGAATTGTTTATTGTTTACAGATAGAAGCTGAAATACGTTCTCTACATTCTCGGAACGATATGATCATTTTGAAATACCGTTTAACCGATTCTCTCCGTGCTGAGATAATAAGAAATTACGAACGTATTGAATGTTTGACAAATCTAAAACGTATAGCTGAAGAAAAGGCTTATCAATTAGAGAATAATGCTGTTTCAAGCAATGTTAGTGATAATTCTCAAGATCTGAGTGGATTGAGTGATGTTAGTTCTACTTTCGAAGAAGGAAGCTTGTCAGAAATTGAGTTTTTTGATGAAGAATATGATGATGATTTTGATTATTAATAAAATGTAAAATCCATATTATTTAATTTTAAAATTTTCTGTATTACAAGTTATGTCGAATTAAACATATAAATATCAATTTTGTATAGTAATGTTTGGTTTTTATTTTTACTTACCTATATATAGTTATTACCTTTAATTACAAATATATTAAATAATGTAGGGGCTGGATTATTTTTGACATTTAAAATAATACAATAAGACATAAACAAAAGGCCATCACATTTATATTAAATAAACATAATATAATATCATTGCAGTTAGATTAGAAAGATTATCAGAGTGAGGGCCCCCAATTCAATCAATCAGATTAAAGCAATATGCAGAAAGGTATTTATATACCCCCACATCCTATTGCGAGTCCCCACGCCAGGATTTCCAATTTCTGGCCCCTTTTTGCTAAGAAATGTACATTAATAATTTATTTATTTGATTGCTAAAAAAAATAACTTATTTTCATTTTATTTGGCAAACATTTGAGTTATACACGAAAAAAAAGACTATCAAGTGAATATTTTGAAAAACAATCGCAAAGCTTCTCGTATCTTCGATATGACGATATAATAATAAATTATTTTTAGATTATGATCTGCTATAGACGATGTAAAAAAAACATTAGAGAAAAAGATGATGTTTGTATCAATAAAATAAAAAAAATCTTTTGCTGCGTTTAAAGACAAAAAAATAGACGAAAAACAAAAGTAAATAAAGTTTATATACAAATATTTTTTCGATTTATTGACAAATACATCCTATCAAGACATTTATTCTGACGACCTATACTAAAGCCCTGTTAGCTCCCCCATTCTGAAAATGTCTTCACTAAAGAATAAGGTGACCAAGTCTCCGGTTTTGACCCAGAGTCTCAGAATTTGCACACTGGATCTCCGGGCTCAGGGTTTGGGTGCAATTTCTCCGGGTTTTGCAAAACTAAAATCTACTAAAGAAGCAAATCAACAAAAAAATACTATACATCTCTAATGTAATAACTTTACATTTACATATTATATGACATTCCATTGATATTAGAACCACTGCTGCCACCTATTGGAAAAATATATCAAACAAATATAGATATCTGTATTTAGATCTGGACAGAAAATAATTCAGTATTTCCTCCCGGAGTGACGCAGGAACGACTCCGGAACGACCCCGGAGCGACGCCGGCACGACGCCGGAACGACCCCGGAGTGACGCCGGAACGACTCCGGAACGACCCCGTAGCGACGCCGAAACGACCCCGGAGCGACGCCGGAACGGCTCCGTTAGGTGAGGTTGGGTTAGGTTAGGTTAGGTCAGTGACTCCGGGGACTCCGGAAATGACCTTACTGACTCCGGAGACTCCGGAAAGACATCACTGACTCCGGGGACACCGAAAATGACCTCACTGACTCCGGGGACTCCGGAAATGACCTCACTGACTCCGAGGACTCCGGACATGACTCCGGAACGACCCCGGAACGACCCCGGAGCGACGCCGAAACGACGCCGGAACGACTCCGGAACGACCCCGGAGCGACGCCGGAACGACCCCGGAGCGACGCCGGAACGACTCCGGATCGACCCCGAAACGACGCCGGAACGACCCCGGAGTGACGCCGGAGCGACGCCGGAACGACCCCGGAGCGACCCCGGAGCGACGCCGGAACGACCCCAGAGCGACTCCGGAACGACCCCGGAGCGACGCCGGAACGACCCCGGAGCGACGCCGGAACGACCCCGGAGCGACTCCGGAACAACGCCGGAACGACCCCGGAGCAACGCCGGATCGACCCCGGAGCGACGCCGGAACGACTCCGGATCGACCCTGGAGCGACGCCGGTACGACCCCGGAGCGACGCCGGAACGACCCCGGAGCGACGCCGGAACGACCCCGGAGCGACGCCGGTACGACCCCGGAGCGACGCCGGAACGACCCCGGAGCGACGCCGAAACGACCCCGGAGCGACGCCGGAACAACCCCGGAGCGACGCCGGAACGACCCCGGAGCGACGCCGGAACGACCCCGGAGCGACGCCGGAACGACTCCGGATCGACCCCTAAGCTACCCCGGAACGACGCCGGTACGACCCCGGAGTGACGCCGGAACGACTCCGGAATGATCCCGGAGCGACGCCGGAACGACTCCGGAGCGACGCCGGAACGACTCCGGAGCGACTCCGGAGCGACTCCGGAGCGACTCCGGAGCGACGCCGGAACGACCCCGGAACGACGCCGGAACGACCCCGGAGCGACTCCGGAACGACCCCAGAGCGACGCCGGAACGACCCCGGAGCGACGCCGGAACGACTCCGGATCGACCCCAGAGCGACGCCGGAACGACGCCGGAACGACGCCGGAGTGACGCCGGAACGACTCCGGAACGACCCCGGAGCGACTCCGGAACGACTCCGGAACGACCCCAAAGCGACGCCGGAACGACCCCGGAGCGACGCCGGAACGACCCCGGAGCGACCCCGGAGCGACCCCGGAGCGACGCCGGAACGACCCCGGAGCGACTCCGGAACGACCCCGGAGCGACGCCGGAATGACCCCGGAGCGACGCCGGAACGACCCCGGAGCGACGCCGGAACGACCCCGGAACGACGCCGGAACGACCCCGGAGCGACGCCGGAACGACCCAGGAGCGACTTCGGAACGACGCCGGAACGACCCCGGAGCGACGCCGGAACGACACCGGAGCGACGCCGGAACGACTCCGGATCGACCTCGGAGCTACCCCGGAACGACGCCGGTACGACCCCGGAGTGACGCCGGAACGACCCCAGAGCGACGCCGGAACGACCCCGGAGCGACGCCGGAACGACTCCGGATCGACCCCGGAGCTACCCCGGAACGACGCCGGTACGACCCCGGAGTGACGCCGGAACGACTCCGGAACGACCCCGGGGCGACGCCGGAACGATTCCGGAGCGACGCCGGAACGACTCCGGAACGACTCCGGAGCGACGCCAAAACGACCCTGGAGCGACGCCGGAGCGGCGCCGGAACGACTCCGAACCGACCCCGGAGCGACGCCAAAACGACCCCGGAGCGACGCAGGAACGACCCCGGAGCGACGCAGGAACGACCCCGGAGCGACGCCGGAACGACCCCGGATCGACGCCGGAACGACCCCGGAGCGACTCCGGAACGACTCCTTGTTGAAAAATCCTTATTTATCAAAAACAAAAAAAGGAAACATGTTTTTTAAGATTTGTTGTTAAGGGGCCTTTACTAGGCCTAACGTAGGGTCTCTCTACTGCATTTTATAAATAATACAGTTCATCAAGGACTTTTGGAGGAAATGCAGAAAGGGAAAACAACGTAAAGATAAAACGAAGATAGTTTAAATAAAATTTTATTGAATACACATTCCATAAAAATAAATATTTCTACCCTAATAATATAATTCTTTCTTTAGAAGACAATTTACGATACCTGAAAATAATTACAATTATATGAAGAATATACAAATATAATTTCAATAAAGAAATAATGTTAATCTTAGATTACAAATAACTAAACAAGGAACTTTTCAACCCAATGTTGCTGGTTGCTGCAGAACACATTAAAACTCAAACATATCAGTTTACGCTATGCTATCTAACGCTAAAGTGACCAGACGTCCCGGATTGTGCGGGACAGTCCCGGATTTGAGTGGCCTGTCCCGCATCACAAAGTGTCCCGGAAAACGTCCCGGATTAGACATTTGAAGACCTTTTTTTTTGTTGAGTGTTTATGCAGAAAATAATAAAAAAAAAAGGTCATTAGATTTTATTCAAACTGTAAAATGTAAAATTTTTTAATCTAAAATACAAAAACTGTATTATTTAAATTTTTTTTAAAAACATTTTTATCAAATTTTTTTATTTTTATTAAATATTTTTCCCTATGTATATGTGGGGGGAGGTGTCCCGCATCAGGGTTTTAGAATTCTGTTCACTTTAATATAGTATATACTATATACTATATGTATATACGTGTAATACTTTACACTATAGTTTACACTATTATATACTATTAGATTATTACTATTATATGGTCTTCGGGCATTAGATAGTCTTAAAGATAATGGTGTAAGCGATATTTAAAAAAAAACTGGAGTCTCTTCGATCGCGCCGAGCTGACATATTAACTATTCAACTTATTTGTTAAATTTTCAATTTAAATTTCTTAATAATAGCCGAAGGCGCACTCGAAGGTCTTCGGGCAATAGATAGTCTTAAAGATAATGGTGTAAGCTATATTTAAAAAAAACTGGAGTCTCCTCGATCGCGCCGAGCTGACATATTAACTATTCAACTTATTTGTTAAATTTTCAATTTAAATTTCTTAATAATAGCCGAAGGCGCACTCGAAGGTCTTCGGGCATTAGATAGTCTTAAAGATAATGATGTAAGCTATATTTAAAAAAAAAACTGGAGTCTCTTCGATCGCGCCGAGCTGACATATTAACTATTCAACTTATTTGTTAAATTTTCAATTTAAATTTCTTAATAATAGCCGAAGGCGCACTCGAAGGTCTTCGGGCATTAGATAGTCTTAAAGATAATGATGTAAGCTATATTTCAAAAAAAAACTGGAGTCTCTTCGATCGCGCCAAGCTGACATATTAACTATTCAACTTATTTGTTAAATTTTCAATTTAAATTTCTTAATAATAGCCGAAGGCGCACTCGAAGGTCTTCGGGCATTAGATAGTCTTAAAGATAATGGTGTAAGCTATATTTAAAAAAAAAAATGTAAATTTTTTTAATCTAAAATACAAAAACTATATTATTTAAATTTTTTTTAAAAACATTTTTATAAAATTTTTTTATTTTTATTAAATATTTTTCTCTATGTATATGTGGGGGGAGGTGTCCCGCATCAGGGTTTTAGAATTCTGGTCACTTTATCTAACGCAGAATACTGTTACTGTTGACCAAAGCTACTTGAATCAAGTTTAATATAAACGTTAATAAATTACAGTAATCTAAAATGGAATCCTTATACTCTGTAGATACATTTATTTTTTGGGGTTGGCTAAATAGATATAACTAATTCCATGCAGTTTACATATGCGTTTATTCCTGTTTAGTTATGCTATGCCTGTAGGTTAAGAGGAATAGAATAACTAAACCTGATTAGTTATATTGAGTGTAATATGCCATCTGCACGCATTTTTAAACCCGGTTTTACTACACCGGTTACAGTAAAACTGGAATAACAGCGCTGTGTAAACGTACTCATAGATAATTATACATATTTAATTTATCACCACCTACTTTTATAATTAAATTTGCAATATTTACCGCGATATTTAAATATTTGTTTGTGGCCAAGGAGCTACTTAAACTATGTTGTACTTTACATACCTTAGTTTTAGTCACCTGTTTATCTACAAAGAAGTTTTAGCTGGCATATTTGGACAACAATAACAACAAAATTAAATTATTAATATTTATTATGCGAATTTACGTTAAAATTTTAAAATACTTAATATAAAATTATATAAAATTAATATTTATTATGCGAATTTACGTTAAAATTTTAAAATACTTAATATAAAATTATATAAAATTAATATTTATTATGCGAATTTACGTTAAAATTTTAAAATACTTAATATAAAATTAAAATAAAACAACATATCACATATTAAAAATCATACACGTATCTTCAATTGTTAATTTGGCGCTTCCAATAGTCTTCTGTTCCTGCAGATGTTTGATTCTTTGTTCTATCGTGTCGATCGAAATAAATCTAGAAGATATTTTAATTAAAAAAAAAAAAGAAAAAATTGACAGGCAATTTTTTTTTCAAAGTTCTGTAGGTTTTGTAAAATGAATTAGAATTCAACCTATTAAAAAGCATATTTAAGATAGGAGTTTCTTCTTTCAGATGCTTTACAGCAGCGGTCACCAAACTACGGCCTGGGGGCCGAATCCGGTCCCTGATTTTTATATATAAATATTTTTATATACATTTGTTATATTTTCTTTTGCTCACTTTAAACTCCCATAACTTTACAGAAACCAAACAGAACTTAAGTTTGCAAACAGCATAAAAAAGCAGAGATTCCGATCTTTAAAATACTGTTGTTTTGATCCAATTCTGGTGACTTTTACCCCATTTACAAAATTTAATTCAAACACTCACTTGTAAATTTTGACAGTCTTCTTCTTTTGGCCCATCCTGTATATTATATCTTGCACTTGCGTCTCCAACTGTGGGTTCCAGTTCGGTTCAATCAGTAATAAGTGATTTGCTCCGACTAAATTCAAACCTACACCTCCAGCCTTCAGCAAAAGAAGAAGTACCTATGAATACAAAAACGATTAGACATTATTCAATCCATTCTCTCACAAACTCCTTACTCTAAATCTGCCATCTGGGTTATTGAAATCGTCAATTATCGGCATTCGCTTATACACCGGTATATCTCTGCTTAACGTCATACATTCTATGCCGTTGTTATTCAGATGTTTTCTGAGAATTCTCAACATTCCGGTCCATTGTGACACGACTACCGCTTTGTCAGTGGAATTATCAAGTACCTGGCTGTTGAGGATGTCGAGTATTTTTTTTATCTGAAATAGTAGTTAAGATGAGAAATAATTCCAAAAAAAGTTTAGTTTTATTTATATATATCCGGATGTCAGTTTTACAGCAAAAACGGTTATTATCAAAAATACAGAGCGCTGAATTTTCTACAAGAATGCTTTATACATTAATTTATTCTGTACAATCAATAGTATGTGCGTAATATAGCGTAGAAACAATTGTTTTTATGTTGACAATGAGTTTTTCTAAAATATCTCAGAATCTGTCAGTTTTATTGCAAAAACGGATATAAACAAAAATTAAGAACACTAACTTCTCTATAAAAATGTTATTTACAATCAATTGTTTCTGTGTAACATAGCAAACAATACAAAATTAAATACAATGAAATGTATGTAGGATTTAAAGTAATAGAGGGCGTTATCATACTAAATTTTAAATACTATAAGAAAACATTCTACCTTAGAACTAGGTACGTTTTCATTAAAAAGTGCATTATCCGGATTGAGTATTTTCCTGGTTGCGTTATTTAGATTGTTATCTTCAGAAGTACTCGGACCCGCATCGTTCTCTTGCACTTCTTCTTCATCAATATTCAATTTTCTCAAATACTCCAACAAGTCGATATCATTCCCATTGTCATCTTCAATATCGCCAGTCTCGTAGTTATCCCGGTGTATCATCTGGAAACGAAAGCGAATTAAATAAATAAAGACCCGTACTAATTCTCATCACATTTATACGTACATCTTTTATAAGACATGGGTGGTTACAAATCTGGCGTAAACGCAGCAACAACACTAAAACGTCATGCCTTTTCACTTCAGTGGCTCCGTAGACCTGCATCAGTTTCTTATGCATTTTTACATATTCTTGATTCTTGTCCGCTACAAAATAAAAAGCAAAAACTTCGGAATGGTGTTAAAATGTGCGTAACGCAGCGTTCTAAGTTAATGCAAAATTTTACCATTATTTCATTACTGAATAATTATGAAATTTTTGCATTATTCATTAAAAAATTAATATTTCTTGCATTATTCATTACTATTTCAAGATTTGAATTTATAAATAAAATTGGAAAAAAGTTGATAAAAACGTTATAAGATGCGTAATAAGTAATCTAATTTACATTATTAAAATTTCAAATAATTTCAAAGAATTGTTTAGTAGTTACAATAATTTAAGTAAAACTCACAGTTTCGCATAAAGTCACTATCGTATGCGAACTCTGTATTTTTTTCCGCATATTGGTGCAGGAACTTTGCAAATAGTGCCTTCGAGATGACCAGTGTCTTTTGATAAACCTGCATCTCTTCTTTGTTGAGTACAATCTCGACCACCACCGAGTTTTTCTCTGGAAGTGACATGAGCGCCCCATCAGCCTGTAGCTGATCTTTTGTGCGTCGTAACATGATCGACTTGACAACCATATGTAACCTTTCTTGGCCACCGGGACTGGTGCTACCGACCCATTTTTTCCATATCTGTTAAATGACAACATCAAAATTATCTCCTGAAGAACAACCGAGATCAATATCTGACCTGTAAGTCGTCGAATGGAGAGCACTTCAAGAATTTCAGCACAGAGAACATATGCATCTCATTATTATGAATCGGTGTACCTGTTATTGCCCAACGGTTGCGGCCTCTTAGTGCGAACATCGCCTCAGCTGTCTGTGACTTATGGTTCCGGATGGTATGTGATTCATCCAGAATTATGCGGTCCCATTTGATTTTAAAAAGAGGACCCTGGAATAAAAAACAATAAAAATTACATAGTTCTTAAAATCACACAGACCCTGAAAGTGCGCATACCTTTTTTTTAAATTCTGTCATACCGATGTTGTATGTTGTTATTACGATTGCATATTTCGCTAGCCTGAAATAAAATCAGAGATGGTTGACGTAAAAGTGAACATTACAAACCATGCTGCATTTGTGACTGTTTCTTTGGGACTTGGAGTACCGTTACTACAGTTACTGTTCATTGGTTACTAAATGTCCATTTTAATCAGAACTGTGTAGAAAACCCCAATGAAAAAACCTTAAATGACTACCTGAGAAACAAACGCAGCCTAGTTTTGTGATGTTAATTTACCTTTTGTCTTCCAGTTTGCGGTTAGAACCGTGATAAAGATTTACAGTCAGTAAATTTTTTTTACACTTAGTCTGTACATCACTTTCCCATTGGTTTATTAAATTTACTGGACATACCACCAGAGTGCCTCCTCCGTAATCTGTAAACATATTTTTATAATCATCTTGAATAACAAACAATTTTATGATCGCTTACATTTTTCTCTGGAACTGTTACTATCTTCATCAGAAGGTACATTATGCTCATTTTCGACCATTTCTCGTTTCTTAATGATTAATGAAATCATTATCAAGGTCTTCCCCAACCCCATGTCATCCACTGAAATGATAATAAAATAAATACACCTAAAAACTCATTTATCTTGTGAATGGTCCATGAGACAACAAAAACAATTATAATAAAAAAACAATCATCGTTAGATTCAAAACAAAAGCTGTCATTATCAGGAGCCCCAGTTTCCATGTAAACAGGTCAAAGTCAGGTCAAATATGACGTAAATAAGAGAAGAGAGATTACGTTACCCAGCAACCCGCCTGGCGGTGTTTGCGTCTCACGCCACAAGAGCCACGCGAGCGCGTGCTGCTGATGGGGCATCAACGCAACATTCAGCCCCGCGGGATCGGTCTCGCATATATCGGACGCCGGGCATCTCTCTATCGACCCGTGCACTGAGAAAAAGAATTCATAGTATCAATGTAAACGAAGTTGACTCAATCCCGCCGCGAGTTTAAATGCGGCGAAGCTCGCTACAAGAATGAGTCAACTACTGGGCGAGTTTAGAGAAATATGTTCGGTCAATCCCGCCGTGAAGTTGAGTTGACAATATGTATTTTGTAGCAAATTTTTACGATATCCATACAAAAAATTTGTAGTCTATTAAGAGAAATATATACTTAAATTAATATATTAAAGTTTTAGTTTCAACAAAGGTTGAGGTTATAACAATAAAATATTATATTTTGTCAAAAAACGAAAAAATTTGAACGAACATATATGTATAGGAGCTCCTTGAGTTTATCTACTACCAAAGCCTTTTGGTTGCTGTATGTTACCAAAGCTAATAATAATAAATAATAATAACACATCAGTATCCGTTTTGCACGTGAAATATAACAAGCGTTACCTCTTCTGCCGAAACTAGCCGGCTGTACGCGATTGACTGTTTCCTGGATTGTTTCCCAGGACAGTTGTTGTGACGTTGAAGCTATCAAATGAAACGGTTTAATGATAAACTCAAAAACTACAGAACCAATTTGGATGCAGTTTTCATCAACACATAGATAACTTATTTGAACAAGTTTTAGGTTATATATCATCACGCTATTGCACAAGATGGTTGAGCAGTGAACAAAAATATTTTTAAAAAAAGCAAAAAAACTTACGCATGTTGTTCTTCATAGTTTCCAGCAGCTTCTCCTCTTCTTTCAAACTTTTTTTCTGTTGGTTTTTCAAATCGACAACGTTACAGGTGTTCTGTTGTCTAATCTTTAGAACTGATGGTTTTGGTTGAAATATTTTTGGTTGTACCATTCTTTTAAATTGTTTAACCGGCACCTAAAAACGTACAATGTAAAATTAAGATGTCTCGTGTTTGATAGAACTTTGGAAATATAAATCGTACAAACTTCAGATCGGTGTTAAAATATGCATTATGTATTTTAGTTCTATGTATTAAAATTTCAAATTGTTTAGAAGTTACAGGTCTTTAAGTAACATAGTAAATATCCCATTTGCTCTTCGAATACCTGTGAGTATTAAACGATTTGAAATTTTAACAAGTAAAACAAGACTATATAACGAATATTTTTACACCAATCTGAAGTTTGTGTGATTTATAGTTACAAAGTAATAAGTCCCCAAACATGAGACGTTAAAACGCTGCTCGGAGGAGACTTACAATTCTTGATTGAGGTGACAGTTCAATTATTTCATTGTCATCGCTTGTGACGGTGTTGTTTCGCGATATGGCGAAAGCTAAAATGGAAAACAACACAAAGAGAATAACAAAATCTATTTCTCGATATTTACTTAGGGTTGTCAGACGTCCCGATTAATCGGGATTGTCACCGTTTTTTAGTCTCATGTCCCGGTGTCCCGAACAAACCTTTCGGGACGCCCAAAAGTCCCGTTTTTCAAATTTTGCATATGGTTTGTTTATTCAATTGTTGAATTAAAATTTGACAGTTAACATCATTTTTGACTTACAATCAGTCCATCCATGTCAATAATCGATTCATTGAAATTTTTCTAATAAACACACTATTTCAGCGATTTTCAACGAGTTGGTGAGTTATTGGTTGTTATTAAAATTATAATTAATAAATGATTAGCATTAAAATTTATAAATTTTATTTTATTATTTAATAGAAATTAAAAATGAAATGGTTGAATATTGTTGATTTTTTTCGGGGGGGGGGGGGGGGGGGGGGCGATTTGACTCACAAGAAATCTGACAACCCTATATTTACTACAAGTAATTTTTACTTTCATCATCTTCGGCATCTATCCCGACATTCGTATGATACATATTTTTTTCTTGCATCATCGGTAAGCTCTGAAAAAGGGGGTATTTCAAGAAAAAAAGACAAAAAATAATCAAATTAACTCAACGTACCTCACGTACAAGTATTACGTTCTCATCATTTAGTGCAGAAGGTGATAAGTGCGAAATAGAACCCTATAAAAAAATAACTATCTTATACATGCTTGAATAACCAGTATTTTGAATATTTCTTGGTTTTTCAAAGAAAATAGGAGGGGTGGAGTTCTTAAAACAAATTTCGCAATGCTCTGAAAATATTAGTTTGAAAATTTTTTTTTTTTAATCTACAAATGAATGTTAAAAATATGATATACTTCAATTTCAAGATTCTTACCAGCATTCAACTTTATTTTAATTAACAACCAAGCACATTTCTTTACTCTGCACGTTCAGGCTCTATATTGCCCTTTCACTCACACTTCCATATGGACAAAAACAGTTTAATATAAAATTAAAGATAATTAAATTCTCTACCAAAAAGATACTGTGCATATTTTTCGTCAGATTCATACTTCACCAAGTAATGATTGTCTGAATTTATTTCAATGAAAATACAATATTAATAATAATATTAAAATTAGACAGTATTTTTATAAAATTCAGATAGTTGTTACTCGTTGAAATATGAATTTGACAAAAATTGTATATATAGATCCTTTTTGAAGATATTTTAATTAGCTTTAACATCATTTAAATAAGTAAATAATATCGAAAAATAATAAATTTTTCACAAAACTAATTTGCTTCTTAAATACCTCAGGAATGAATCATCAGATCAAGTTGAATTTTGTTTAACCTTCATACATTTTTGTAAAAATTCATAAAACATATTCAAAGATCATTAAATATTACCGAAAAATCATTTCTCACTTTAAAATATAACAAAAAAAAACTTTAAAAAATAAAAATAAAACAGACTTCAAAAAAACCATAAAAACACTGAAAAATATACCGAATAATTAAATTTTACGGTTTTTTAAGTCGATTTTCTTTTTTCTATCTTAGAATGTTTTTTATTTTTCAGTATTTTTACGGGGTTTGAGTGATGAATCTCAAAGTCCATAGTCAAATTCTCATAAAATGTAAATGGGGAATATACTCTTTCAAACAAAAAAATCATACAAATCGGTGCATATTTCTGTACCTCAGAACCAGACGAACATAAGCCACACGATGCCAAATTTTCAGCAGAACATAAAAAGGCGATGTTTAATCCCGCGGGATCAGTCTCATTTGAATCGGACGCCGGACAATCCTCTATATTACCGCTTGCCATTTCTTTCACGAAGTTTTGTAACGAAATGGCGATAACTAAAATGGAAAACAACACAAAGAGAATAACAAAATCTATTTTTTTAATTATTTAATTTTTACTTTCATCATCTTCTGCATCTGACTCGAGGATTTCTATCCCGACATTCGTATGATACATATTTTTTTCTTGCATCATCGGTAAGCTCTGAAAAAGGGGGTATTTCAAGAAAAAAAGACAAAAAATATTCAAATATTAGTATTAATATTAGTATAAGTATTACGTTCTCATCAATTAGTGCAGAAGGTGATAAGTGCGAAATAGAACCCTATAAAAAAATAACTATCTTATACATGCTTGAATAACCAGTATTTTGAATATTTCTTGGTTTTTCAAAGAAAATTGGAGGGGTGGAGTTCTTAAAACAAATTTCGCAATGCCCTGAAAATATCAGTTTGAAACTATTTATATTTATCGATACAAAAGAAAGGACTGTAAAATTTTACTTAATACGGATGCTTCAAATTACACGAAATAAAGATTCTTGTTCTCAGTGGCGTATTTACGTTAAGTGCCGCTCTAGGCCAAAAAAAAATGCCGCTCTGGGTAAAAAATAATTGCCGCAAAATAACATGTTTTTCCCAAAACTAACTTGCTCCTTAAATACCTCAGGAATGAATCATCAGATCAAGGTGAATTTTGTTTAACCTTCATAAATTTTTGTAAAAATTCATAAAACATATTCAAAGATCATTAAATATTAGCGAAAAATCATTTCTCACTTTAAAAAATATAACAAAAAAAAACTTTAAAAAATAAAAATAAATACCTCGTTCAAGGCTGCTGATTCAAAAATCTCCAAATCTTCTGAATGTTCATTTTCATTTTTTTGTTTAACTAGTACTGTAAAAAAAAACATTGAATGTTTATAAACTTCCTGAGAAATAACAAAAAATGAATATTTATATAAAAAAACATGCTTAATAAATTAAAATAGCACATTATTAATAAATAATACTTTGCAGTCACTATTAATTTTACAAATAAACTTACTATTTTTATCATTTTTTATAATGTAATATTTTTCATTCGCAGATTGAGACGACATTATGAACGATTATCGATCTACTAAAAATATATGTGATTTGTGATAAGTTTAAACAATTCAAATTATAACATCTGTCGTAATTACATCAAATGCGCATGCATTAATCCAGGGGTCACCAAACTTTTCGGGGATCGGGCCGGATCGAATTTTTTATAAACATTTTATAATTTGTTTGTGAGCGTTAACATCAGTTTACAAAAATTAAAGAATTTTTAAGAGTAAAAAAATTACACTACACCTTTTCCAATTGTATTTCAGAAAGCGTCAATTCAATTTCAGAAAGCATCAATTGTATTTCAGAAAGCATCAATTGTATTTCGGAATAGTCAATTGTAGTTCAGAAAGCGTCAATTGTATTTCAGAATATAGAAATTGTGAGTAATAACTAGAGATTGGAAAAATAGTTTTTCAACTATTGCGTAAAAATGCATTTATTGTAATTTTTATTACATATCTCCATCGTTTTCAGAAAACTGGGTTGATTGAACACAATTTGAAATCAACTATTTGCAACTACCTTTCCAACTATTTTAAAACTATTTGCGGCACTTTTTACTGCTTCGTTTGCACTAATTATTATTAAATCGTAAAAGAAAACTATTTATCAACTATTTTCCGAAAAAAAATTCAACTAGTAACTATTTCATTGAAAATAACAACTATTTTTCCAATCTCTAGTAATAACATTGTATAATTGAATAAAAATTTGAAAAAAAAACTTTTTTTAAAAAACAAGCTTTTATCCTTTTATGTATGTATAATTATTGTTTATATAATATACAATTGCACTAAAAAGTTAAAAAATAAATTTTCAAACTATCACAGTATATTTAAATCTACAAAATTGCACTAAATTGATTTATATTTTTCAATAAAGTCTTAACATACCTATAGGTATCTGTGTTGGAGTATGTGACCATTTTGATCATAATAATAATAAAACGGGATAGGTACTATGGTCAGATATACATAGGTATACATTTTATAAGAAGAAATAAAGCTACATATATTTTATGTCATATATCATAAATTAAAATTATAGCACATACCTGATTTTTATATAAAATTTGATAATTTTGAACTTAATATTTTAGTTTTCGATTCATTTGTTGAAAATTTTAATATCGTTAAGGATAACCTCTTTTTTTAAAGATGAAACGTCGAAAAAAAAATTCAAAAATGTACATATATCAGTTTTGAGAGGCTCGACAGGACTTGAGGAATTGTTTTGGTCAAATCAAATAAAGGATGTTGTTTCTTCAATTTAATTTTTTTGTTGTTGTTTACTTACGACCATTTTCGATCGATTTATTTGCGTCCAAACATTTGTTGCTTTCTCATCGTTCTGCACTGAAATTAAAAAAAGTTAATTTTTTATCAAAAGTTTGGAGTTTAGTTAGGCGAGCGGATTACAGCTAACCGACCAATCAGTGGCGTAGCGGGGGGGGGGGGGGGGGGCAAGGGGGTCTATCACGCCTCGGGCGCCACTCACAGAGGGGCGCCAAATGGTCCACAAGACAAACAAGATTTTTCCAAAAAATTAAAAGAACAAACAATTACAATTTTTTTTAGTGTTTTTTGAAGAACTGTATCTCTGAAAAATGGTCGTATAGAAATGAAAAAAAAAGAAATTTAAAGGTTCAAGTTTTTAGATTTTAAATATTTTAGCATAACATTTTTTTGAGTTATCGCGCAATCATAAGAAATAGTGGGACACAAAAATTTTCCAATTTTTTTTAAGGATCCACGGGCTCGGGAATTTTTTTTCAGTTAAACCAATGCATTGGTCAGTTAACTTGTTTATTCAGCTTTAATTTGTTTTTATTTTTTTTTTGGTGAACATTTTAGTAAACTCTGATATACACTAGACTTAATTTGTTATTATCGTCTTATAACACAACATGTTTAGTCAAAGAACCGACTAGAATATCATACAAGTCCTCAACTTGCATTGATAATATAATAACAAATTCTAACAATTCCCACGAAACTATAAATATCTTATCATAGTTATTAGATCATAATATGGCAATAAGTTTAAATGTATTCACCGAAAGTAACCCTATTAAAAACAATAAATTATTTAAATATATACGAACATATAACGAAGACGAAATTATACTCTTTAATTACCTAGGTACTTTCAAATGAAAATTGGGACTTAATTTTCAATACTATAGACCAGGCCTGCATAACTCAAAATGTAAGGCGGGCCATAATTCTTTAAAAAAAACTTGTGCGGGCAGAAAAAATAGGACAAAAATAATATTATTTAATTATTTATAAATGAAATAAATATTTATATTGTTTTTCTGTAAACCGAGTGTTTTTTTTAACTTTCCAGCGGATTTTTTCCAAAATAACGAATTTTCAGAAAAAATGTATCAGACAAAGGTTTCATGGTTTTGAGGGGGTTAAATATTGACAATATGAGGTGAATTTAGAAAGGTCACTTCGATGGATTGTCAGTTTCAACTTTTCTTTTTCAAATTTATACCTATATTTTTTTTACAGATTCCTAATTTAAGAGATAATATAAACAACTTTTGTTTGAAATTTTTTTTTCTGAAAAAGTGAATTTTATTGATATGAGACAAACCAAAGAGAAATTTTGGGATTTTCTATAACTTTTTAGTCAGAAAGAAAAATCATAAAATAAAAAATGTAGTTAGAACTAAACAAGGATTCTCGGAGAATTGTTTTTAAAATTTATTGTTAATTTTTTTATGTAACTTTTTTATAAAGAAAAAATTCTGAAATAAAAGAAAATGAATCACATATTTAAAAAACAGTTTGTGAGAATCTTTGCATAAATTTAAGTACATTTTACCTCTTGCGATTATTTATAAAAATTAGTAATTTTCGAGTAAAAAACTATGGAAAATCCAGAAAGTTTTCTTTGGTTTACCTACTACTTATAATAAAAAATTGACATTTTCAGAAAAAATTCTCCAAACAAAAGTTGTTGTTTAGTTTATCTTGTAACAAAAAATATAGGTTTAGATTTGAAAAAGAAAAGTTGAACCTGAAAACCCATCAAAGTGACCTTTCTAAATATTATAAATCAATAAGCTAGGGAATATTATTTTTAATTTATAATATTATGCATTTTCACCAAAGCCTTCGCGGGCTGCAACGTGGGTACTGGCGGGCCGCATGTGGCCCGCGGGCCGTATGTTGTGCAGGCCTGCTATAGACGCTAACGAATGTTATAATCACTTTTACGATATTTTTTCTTTCTATTTTAACTTATTTTTTTCCGATTAAACGAATTAATATTATGAAAAATACTTCAAATAAAACCGATAAAACTTGGCTTACACCAGAAATTAAATCACTTTGTAAATATAAATATGATCTTTTTATTATGTTGCGAGATTTTAAAACAGATGGTTTAAATTGTAAAAATCTTACTTTAAAATACAAAAATATATGTAAAGAAGTATCGACAAAAGTTAAAATTGCAAAGAGCAATTATTACAGTGATATTCTCATTAACTATATAGCTTCACTGGGCTGTCATATTTATATATGAAAGGGTAGGTAACTTATTTTCATTTTATTTGGCAAACATTTGAGTTATACACGAAAAAAAAGACTATCAAGTGAAAATTTTGAAAAACAATCGCAAAGCTTCTCGTATCTTCGATATGACGATATAATAATAAATTATTTTTAGATTATGATCTGCTATAGACGATGTAAAAAAAACATTAGAGAAAAAGATGATGTTTGTATCAATATAATAAAAAAAATCGTTTGCTGCGTTTAAAGACAAAAAAATAGACGAAAAACAAAAGTAAATAAAGTTTATATACAAATATTTTTTCGATTTATTGACAAATACATCCTATCAAGACATTTATTCTGACGACCTAAACTAAAGCCCTGTTAGCTCCCCCATTCTGAAAATGTCTTCACTAAAGAATAAGGTGTCCTAGTGTCCGGGTTTGACCCAGAGTCTCAGAATTTGCACACTGGATCTCCGGGCTCAGGGTTTGGGTGCAATTTCTCCGGGTTTTGCAAAACTAAAATCTACTAAAGAAGTAAATCAACAAAAAAATACTATACATCTCTAATGTAACATTTACATATTATAAGACATTCCATTGATATTAGAACCACTGCTGCCACCTATTGGAAAAATACATCAAACAAATATAGATATCTGTATTTAGATCTGGACAGAAAATAATTCAGTATTTCCTTGTTGAAAAATCCTTATTTATCAAAAACAAAAAAAGGAAACTTATGTTTTTTAAGATTTGTTGTTAAGGGGCCTTTACTAGGCCTAACGTAGGGTCTCTCTACTGCATTTTATAAATAATACAGTTCATCAAGGACTTTTGGAGGAAATGCAGAAAGGGAAAACAACGTAAAGATAAAACGAAGATAGTTTAAATAAAATTTTATTGAATACACATTCCATAAAAATAAATATTTCTACCCTAATAATATAATTCTTTCTTTAGAAGACAATTTACGATACCTGAAAATAATTACAATTATATGAAGAATATACAAATATAATTTCAATAAAGAAACAATGTTAATCTTAGATTACAAATAACTAAACAAGGAACTTTTCAACCCAATGTTGCTGGTTGCTGCAGAACACATTAAAACTCTTTATCAAACATATCAGTTTGCGCTATGCTATCTAACGCAGAATACTGTTACTGTTGACCAAAGCTACTTGAATCAAGTTTAATATAAACGTTAATAAATTACAGTAATCTAAAATCAACAAGAACAATTCTCAAATAAGTAACGTAACTTGTTTATTTGTTTTAGTTCTACTTTGAACTTATTCTTGATTAATATGGCAAATATTAAAGTCACTTTTGGTAAACATGGTAAAATAAAGAACTTGATTGTTGTTCACCTTTCATTATGGCGTTTGTTCTAAATTTGCACCACGTGTGTTTGATATCAATATACTCAATGTAAACAATACATCCAGTATATTTAATTACTTCTAATTGATAAAATAAATTAACTAGTGTACATATAAAAAAATTACGCCCACATAAAAATCTACGTTACAAGCTTTTTATCCGTATTTATTTATTTCTTTATAATTAAACCGCACAATATGATTTATAAATTAATTTTAGCTGCGATAACACAAATCAGGAAGTAATTACGTAATAAAATTTCTTTAATTAAAATCATTACATACATACAGGAGTGTGAAAGAGCCGGTTGTTAACATTTTTCAAAATCGACTAACCGGTTGGTAAATTATTTGTTCAGATCATTTTTATGTTTTCTTTTTCTGTCCTCGATTCTGCCAATCGTTTATATGGTACTTGTGCTTTATATCTCCGGCCATTATAGTCTCATGTTTTATATGTTTTGATCAACGGCAGGCAATGTGAGCCCATTGTTAAATGTTTGCCAGTACACCCCTGCTTATATTATATGTATATATATACACTTTGGGAATAAATGCATCCATCAGATGCAATTTCTGATACACACAAATAAACCAATTTAAATAAAATACTGACACCGGTCTTGGCTATTTTAAGAGCAAGTTTTACTGTTCTTTGTAATTATTATCAACTCGTGTTACTTATAACTGTGTTACAACTACCTCTTTATTAAATACATTTAATTAGCAAAGTACGCAAATAAAGTAATGGGCTAATAATTACAAAAGTTATAAGATAAACAACAAATTAATCTGTTTTAACCGAGACTAGTGCCAGTACTTTTAGCCTTTAGTATTTAGTATTTAAAGTGAATAAACAAATAAATAAAGAAAAGAAAGCTCTTCTTTTGATCAGATAGTGGTCCCACATAAAACTCATGATATCTATCATTCAGACCCATTTTCTTAACGGTAACGGGATTTTACATATTCCATTTAATAAATACTTTAAACCAATACAAATCATTTTTACGTAAATAAATAGACAAATATTACGGTACTTCTACGTTAAAAAGAAATACCGCGCAACATTTAAATGGATGTCCTAACTTCACAAGAGTCTCTTTATAAATATACACTGTACACGTTATCACGGTTGACTATATGCTACATCCAGTGGTTACTTCCTCGCCTGTCTTGTGATTCCAACAGCACTGGTGATACAACGTAGGTCCACTTTCTGCAGATGCAGACGCAGGCGCAGGCGCAGGAGCTGGTAACAAAGACAGAGATTCTGTACTTAGACTCTGTTCTAGTTCCAATAGTTGTCCCATGAAGTTCAAGTTAGGTGAGATGATAGGTCGCACGTTCTTTACCATCTTGTACGCTTCCACCATCGACAGATGTTTGTATTTCATTATGTAAGCTATCGCTATCGTTGCGCTTCTTGAAACACCTGCTTGACAGTGGATCAGGACACTGTCGCCTCTCTTACGGGCCTCCTCTGAAAAGATAAATAACATTATATAACAAGTGTACATCATTGGGTGCTCATTACTGGACAAAAAACATCATCATTTTAAAAATAAACTATTTTTGCAAACTTTACTAATTAAATTGATTTAATAAAGAGGCCAAGACTGGTGCTAATACCTTACACACGTTGCATAAATCGATAAATTCATAGATAATACACAAATATTAGCTTATTTTTTGTTACTGCGAGATATTTTAAATATTAAATATAATTTTGATAAAAATTCGCAAAATGTAAAGGGTTGGTCACATTGACTTCTGAATAACTGAAATATTCGACTCACGTTGCATAAATCGATAAATTCATAGATAGTCCGGTTCTGTAAAAATGATTTCAACACAACCAAGATTAAAGCTAACATTGCGCAGTAGTTCTATGTGTGAGTGTGTGTGCGAGTGTGTGTGCGTGTGAGCGAGTGTGTGAACGATGACTCATAGCTAAACACAGCTGCCCATGCCGGTTGGGTTATCAGCTAAGAGAAGGTACAAGGGGGGTCCCAAGTTGAGTGCTCGGGGAGGGGCTATAGTACAGACCGTTTGTCGCGATATGAGTCATAGCTTACATGTGGATAATCGTATGTGTATACAATATATATATATATATACACATATACATACGTGGACCGTATTCAGATCGCTTTTCACTGGGTTATGCATTCCGTCCGTATAATTGTTGCTTTATTTGTTTCACTATTAGTTGGGCGCATAGATTACAAACAAGCTCGTTCTATACATTCCATAATAGCTCTATGTTTCATTTTATTGTCATTTGGTGACTGGCGCCCATCTAACAGTCAAGTACTGATCAAATAATCAAGTCAACTAGTTTTTAAGAAATTATGCATGTAAATAAATTTAAAAAGTACAATTGAAATAAAAAAACAAAAATAAATAACAAAAGTAGTGAATAATGAATTCAAATCCATGCTCGTGTGAATCATAAAAGATACATTTCATTTGTTTACTTTGTTTTGTTCAATGTTTATTAATAATGTTTCAAAGTTTGCAATACAGCCATTTACGTCATTGACTAACTTAAAAAATAAAATCGACTATAAAGTGCAGGGTGGGATTTATAAATTGAATGCCCCCCCTAAAACTTTGAAAGGACCAAGATATATTTTATCCTTTCAAATATATATTTAGATAAAATTGGGCGCATATGTAAGGTTAATTCGGGAAACACTGTTCTATATAAAGTATGAGTCATTCTCGCGGTAATGCTATTAACTTATTTTTGAAATGAGGGCAATGTTACTTTCGGCACATAATTGCGTACTGGGCTAATTGTTTAACATTTATTTTAAAATCATGTCTACCAGTTTTAAAAATAAATAATTATTATTTTTACCGATAAAGTCGAAGGCCTCCTCGAAGTACTGTTTAAGGTTTTGTTGGCCCGAATCCGAAGCGGGTATCTGTTTGTAAGTGAGCGGGCCCGGAAGAGCCCCTGATACCGGAGGTCGAGGCAGATGTGCCGTCACGTTGAGAACACAGTTGGCTCCGAGTTCTCGCAATCTTTGTGGATCTGCAGCATCCCGTCCGTTGCCTAGATACAGAAACGGGAGCACTCTAGAAGCGGGATGTGTGTCTATATCGCTGTTACTTCCGTCTGAAATGTAATTGACAACTAAGTACGACTTACATTCGGGTTCATAGAGTTACCTTCATTCATTTTACCTGTTGATTCAACAGCTGTGTAAAGTGGTTTTTCTAATAGAGCGTCTTCGCACATTTCTGTATACCTCCTATGGAATTCTTTGTGGCCTCCTGAAATAAATTAAATAACGATAACAACATACATATTATAATAATCAGATTACCTACATACGTATGTCTATATATCAAAGATATGTAATTCACCAAGATTTTAATTCAATTTATTTCATGCAAAATACAATGTGAAAATGAGTTCAAGGAAGTTCAAAATATATATTTCCATTAAAATCTCATATTAATGTGAATACAAAAAACAGCGACGATCAAGGGAAGAGGGTAGAGGGTAGATTGGTATGTTTTTAACACATCCCCTTAGTCATAGTACGAGTAGAAATGATGATTCATCGACTAGTTAGCTGTTAGTATACGAGTAAGTTGTCGTTTACATTTTACATCGACTTGGCCATTGTTTAAACCTGCAGTCCAGTGGTACCGAGAGCGCAAGGCCGACGCGCTGCCTTGAGATCGCTATTTCCTTGTTTCTTTATTTTATAAACCAGGGGTAACCAAAATTACTCAAACATACGTGGATTCAAATTTAACTTATCTCTACAATAATATCAAAATTAAGAAATGTTTGTTTTAGATGTAATATTGGCAACCCTGTGTTATACAGGTAAAACTTGTATGTATACAAATATATCATCAATTTGTGTGCATTATGTTGCAATTAAACTGACTCATTGCAATTATAATGCATATAGATAAATATTGTATTTAATTCATATTCTTAATAGGGGTAAAAGTTAAATGGTTTTAAATTAAATAAATATCATATGAATCAGATTGTATTTAAATTTATTTAGATAAATAGAGGAAGTTTTAATTATTAATATTATTATGAATCATTTGATTTGAAGGATTCTTTTGCAAAAACTAAATTGTTGATTTTTTATTAGAAATTTTGATGGAATGGACATACGTTTTAAATTAATAAATATTTTAACAACAAAGATTAATCATAGTTATAAATTTTATTCATTGGATTTTTTATGCATGATACATCAAAAATATTAAATTACTTAAAATCAATACGAGTACCAATACCTATATAAATTTGTAGGTTCTGACTGTACAAATATAAATATTATACGTCATTTTATAGGCATTTCTGTAATCTTTTTTTAATTTCACTGTTAGAAAGCCTAAGTCCCTGAATTTAGTTTAGACTATATGATAATTGATTTCTAATAAAAATACGTAGTTGTCGATATTAATGTAATTAAAATCAGCAATTAAATAATTAGATCTAACACGTATTTGTTATTGAATTGAATTAACAATTATTAAATTAAAATATTGGTATACAGTTATTAACCTTGTAAGCACATAATATATTAATTAATTAATTCAAATAAAATAGCAACAAAGAAAATTGACGATTTATCTGTATTTATAAGATAATTAATAAGATAACTTATATTATTAATTCAATAAGGTGGCGCTTAGAATAAATAATCTATATTTATTTATAATGTCCCATATTTGTCAATGTGTTATTTGCGCAGGAAAAGACGCGTTTAAAAGTGAACACCATTGACATGAATAACAATTCCTAGAACATAAAACACGTAACTTTTGGGTTACAAATAGTCCTGATTCATATATCCTGATTCCTAACCATGTGCACCAACAATATATTGTTGCTTATATAGGGGGACATTTTATCACAAATTATTATCTTACATATAGATTTATCTACACGAACCCGCCAATTTCATATTTAGATTATCTTTTTAATACAGTATTGTGGATAATTCATTATTTCATTACCTTTTTAACGATATTAAAAATACATAAATATTATAAATGCGAAATTGACAGGGTTACTTTTTATGTTACCTTTTCATGACAGGGAGATAAGCTACTTTGTATCGCGAAAAAAATATTAGAAGTCGCGGGTTACATTTGTTACAAAAGTTTTTATTGAAATGATATGATTCAATATAGTTCTTAAAAATCACAACCACCTATTATGAATATGCATAGAAGAATATATATTACGTAGAAGAAAAAACTATCAATTTACAAACACACGCAAGAGGTGCATACATTTTACAACACAGGTGGATACAAAAGTATGAATCATAGAGTTCTGGACATTTGTTCAAATAACCGACTAAGTTTTTTATGAATGTGTCATTGAAGCTTGTGTATGAAGTCATTTAAAAAATTAATTATTATTTCACATTGCAATTGTTATCAAATTAAACATTTAATTCATGCTTCCTCTACACACAATTCAAAATCATTAAATATTGCCCCTCTCAATTTTATATATTATTAATATACAAATGGCCTGTTCATTTATTCGAACAATCAAACCTATTATAAACAAAATGTCGATTATTATGTTTTCAAAACATTTATTGAAAAGCTATAATAATACACGGGGCACCATTGTTCTGAAACCAAAATAAGCAATTCGTATCTCAAAACATCGATTACAATCGAATGGTTGTTATAAACGTGAGCTAATATAATATCAACCCGAACAAATACCAGCTTTGTTTTATTGTTAGAAAATTAACATCGATCAGTTCGAAGATGTTATCAACATTCAACATGCACAGGCGCTAAACACTTTCTAATTCAATTTATAAACTGACTAAATAATAGTTTCATTATTATCATAGGTGTTTATCAATAGAGTTATCAACACGTGTGAATCAGAATCAGAAACAGATAAGAATAATTCCAACAAACCTGATTGTTGAATGGGCATTAGAGTCAAAACCAAGCATGGGGCCCTAGTTTTCAGCCTCATATCGAAATCCCAAAGGGCACTAACACTATAACAGTATGTTTAGTGTTCTGCACTAACTATTAACTATCACAGCACTAGTTTACAACGTCCGGTACATTTATCACATCACAGCTACCCATTACCCATCCAACACTTACTAAAGTCAATTATAACTATTTGGAAATAATCCGCTTTCTATAGCGTGTACTAGTATTGTTGTTGCCCCCCTTCCGATACTTATTCTATCTTTGTCTACATGTATACAACGTCATCCGAATGAGTGGGGGAAACATACATACATATATATATTGAATCATTTTGTAAATAATACACAATGATCATAAGTTATTGTTTATTAATGTTACTACATATAATAGATTAACTTAATTAAGGTACCTATTTTAGATATTTCTATGTCAGTGACGTAGATAGCTTTTTGCGATGGGGGGGGGGGGGGGGATATGACTTAGTATTTAATCTCATATTTTTGGTTCAGGGACCTTAAATACGTGTCATTCCGTTAAAATCTCGAGTTCGATTTTTTTCATGATTACTATAAATTATTATACAGTACATTTCATGTATGTATAATAAAAAATATAAAAAAACGTTTAAAAAATAGCTGAAAATAAAATTCTATTAGACTCTTTTCGTATTAACTATTGCATGTTAAAAAAAGTTGATTTTGTTAGTACTAGAAGAGTTTAAAAAAATGTCTGAGTTTTTAGTTATATAGTAGATACATATGCAAAGAAAAAAATTCAAAATAGTAATATATAATTTGTAAATATACCCCCTTGTTACGTCCTGAATCTTTACCAACCAATAACCATTTTTAATTTCGTTTTTATGTCAAGTTAGTAATGATCATTACAAATATATTATATGATGTAAATTATCACTAAAACACATCACGTATATATTATAACTAATAGGTATTTATAAACTTTAATAGATTTCGTTCTATTTAATAAATTTATATAGAACAGTGGCGAGGCGTGAAATTTTTAATAAGGGAAGCATATTTTGTCAATCCTTCCCCTCCTATTAACAAAATAAACTAGTTATGAAACACCTTAAATTCATGCTTTTACCTTTTTAAATTCTTATATAAATATTTGTATAGTGACTAAATGATTCTACGTCTTATTTTCTTGTATTTTAGTCGATATTTGTATGACGAGTTGAAGTTCACTGCAGGAAATTTCACTAAAAAATTTCGAATTTTTTATTTCGTTAAAAGTGTGTTTATTGTATAGAAAATGACGTGAAAAGTTGTTTGTTTCAAACCGCAAGTCTGTATCTTAAACCGTTCTCGAGATATAGCCTCTCAAAGTTTTAGTTTTTTCAAATTTTTGGAGAAAAAAGGCCATAACTTTTTAACGCGCGGTCGGAATTGATTTTAGTTGACGGATTTGAAATCAGCGTGTCAAAATCTATATAATGACATGTATAACACTTTAAAATCCGACAAAAAAAATTTGGCCAAAAATCGACATTTTTTTAAGGTATACCCCTTTGAATTTTTTCGATTTTTCGTGAATTTTTTTTTTTCGAGTTTTAAGGTATTATACATGTCATTATATAGATTTTTACACGCTGATTCCAAATCCGTCAACTAAAATCAATTCCGACCACACGTTCAAAAGTTATGGCCTTTTTTCTCCAAAAATTTGAAAAAACTAAAACTTTGAGAGGCTATATCTCGAGAACGGTTTAAGATACAGACTTGCGGTTTGAAACAAACAACTTTTCACGTCATTTTCTATACAATAAACACACTTTTAACGAAATAAAAAATTCGAAATTTTTTAGTGAAATTTCCTGCAGTGAACTTCAACTCGTCATACAAATATCGACTAAAATACAAGAAAATAAGACGTAGAGGTATTATAGTTTTATAACTGAGCGTGTAAATTAATATTAAATGCGATTTTTAATTAAAATGTTTGAGTTGCGCATAAAGACCAATATTCTAATAATATTTTTAAATTATTAAATAACGATTTTTGACAAAATTTAGAAAACTTGTAGTGATTGAGCAATGTATGTAATGTACCAAGGGTGTAATTAAGTCAAATATAATATTTGTTATTAATAATATTGAAATATTGACACATTTTTACTCATTTCATAAAATTAAACAATTATTCATCGTATATTTCATACAACAATGACTCATTTAGGATAGTAAAAAGCAATACCGATAAATATTACCCATCCTATCTATAACAATAACAATATAGTCAAACTTACAACATTTTAAATATCATTAATTACATTAGTTATGCATTTCTAGAAAAATATTAATAATAATGATATTATATTAATGAATTCGGTGAATTATATTATAATAAACAAAAAACTATGGATACTACATAGAAATTAGTTTTAATAGATAAAAAATGGTTATGAAAATCCCAAATAGTAATTTCAAATCATGATTCATACAATGACATATATTATATATAGAAATATAAATATATATTATAATTAATCAACAAAAATTATATTCATAACATTGTAAGATAGTATTCGTAAAAAAATACATCATTTTCTATACACAATAAAAAAGTTGACTTGGACCAAGAAATATTTGTTTTATATTTATAACAAAAATAATAATATGGTATATTCTCATATTAAGAAAATATCGTTTTCCTTATACCTATGTATATAAAACAAGGATTTCTTGACTCAAGTAAAATTCTTACCTGTGTACCTACTTAATTTAAAAAGGAATACCCCAAAATAAGCTTTAGTTTTTATAAAAAAATAATGTATTAGAACATTTAGAACACGTTACGAAAATCATATCATAAAAATAAAATACGAAGAAATTATGTGAGAAATATTTTCCGGAAAAGTGAATACTTTCAGGGATGGCCAGATTAAATATTATAATTTATTTGACTTTTGATAACTGTCACGACAAAATTAGGTAAAAACGTTATTTTATTTTCTAATCGAAAAGGAAGAAATTCTTAATCATGTTGGACGTTTTTTTTTGTTTGTTTGAAAGTGCATATTCTCAGGATGGTCGCATAAAAAATTTCATCAGAATCTGACCATGGACTTTTAAAATACGCCACTCAAAAGGGAAAAATAAAATACTTCTTCAGAAAAAAATAAACCGACTTCAAAAACTGTAAAATTTTTGGTAATTTTATTTTTTTTCTTAAAAAGTTTTTTACTATTAGATTCTGTTAATTGTACATCTATCGCACTATCGGGGTCTAGGTTAGGTTAGACTGAAGTCACATTGTAACCATCCTGTATGTATTATGTGCACGAACACGGTTAAAAGCTGGCAGGCTTCCAGAAATACACAAAAGCTTCATTCTCACGAATGAGTCACCGTCCAGATGAGATCGCTTTAATTTTATTTTTAACTGTACATATTTGCAGATATCGGTCCTCTCTGTACATATACAAACTCACCGACTACGCACCTATCTTTTTAATTGATTACCAAATTCAAATTATAGATAATACAGATACAGACAAGACTTCAATATTATAATTTCAAATCAAATTCAAAAACAAGCATTACTAAAATAATACTAACGTATTTCTTACGAGAATTTACATCAATCACAAATATTTTATTCTTTTATCAGTACCCCCCTCCCTTCCCCACACACACCCAAAAAAATGAAGTAAGACATCAAATGCCAAATTACGAAAGAAAAAAATAATATACAGTTTTTATTTTTACTCCATGTGTAGAAAAGCGTGACTTGGGCCAAGAAATCCTTGTTTTATGTATAAGGAAAACAATATTTTCTTAATATATAATTACTTCAAAAATAACATAGTTGAAAATGGCCCAATACATCCATTTTCTTTGCATCCAACTGTATATTTTATAATATCTAAAAACAATAAAGAATGCTAAATATTGAATCATAGTTCATTATGATATTTATTTTGTTATCATAACCTTTATCAATTGATGCAATGACGCGAAAACTAAGATAAATATAACGTCAAACCATTATTGTTTTTGCATTACGTAAATTATACTCAACTTATGTCAAATGGCCTTTCTTTCAGCTTTTTAAATTTTCGAAAAAATTTTAAATTATATTTTGTATACAATCATTTATCAGGAGTATATTTAAAATTTAAATAACTATCATTGCAATAATCATTTTTAATGTTTACGTGAAAAATACTTGATTTTTTTTGAAAAGAGTAAATGGACCTTGAATTTGTATTTGTCAACAAACATCTAAAAATAGAATAGTCATGTTTTTAAAACATATTTGTTCAAAAGTATTAAATGTGTATGATTATTTCACTTAAATGTTCTGAAAATTACTGAAATCGATATTTTTATAGGATCATTAAACAAACATAGAACATATATTCAAAAAATTCGAAAATTCAATTGAATTTAAACCGAAAAAAAGTTGAGATTACGAACTTCAAAATGATCTATTTGAATTTTGTCTATTATTAAGTATTCAGTTTAAACAAAAAAAAAACGTTTTTTTTTTTAAATAATGACAATATTATATTTTAAATACAATACCTAAGATAAGATTGTTCTAAAAAAAGCAAAAATACAAAACAATTAAATACTATATGATAATGTAAGAATTTTAATAAAATTTATTAGGCTTATCAAAATAAAGCTACATTATAAAATAATTAATTCTTCTGTTATTTCAAGATTCATGATCATAAACTGATCTAATTAATAATTGTTATCCTTTTCAATGTATTCATGTCTTATGTTTTCCCCTTTCTCTTGTATAGCAAATTGTCCTATTTAATAAATAAAGGTTTTTCCAATCATTATTTATGTTAAGAATATTGAATTGTTTTCTGGGCAGTAGGTTAAGTTACTAATTTAAAAGTGTTAAACGATTTTAAAATCAACTAAATGTAGAAATTTGAGAACAATATACACTTATGTATTACAAATAGAGTAAAAGAAATAATTAATATAATCACATGTATAGTTAATATAATCTTTACTTAATCTATATATTACATTAAATAAAAAAAATCTCTAAGTATTTATTCAGTTAAAATAAAACAAAGAAATGAACTTTTAATAAATGATTTCAATTACCATTGTTTAAAAATCATACAAATAACAAATTTCAATTATTATACAAACGAACAAAATAAATGTATTAATCGTTCTATATTTTTGAATTTTTTAATGAATCTTATATATTTTTACAGTCTGCCCTATTACATTTTTACGTATACCCTGGTATATATTTTCATGTTTTAGTTTTATAAAAAACTACTAAACAGGGATCGATGAATCAGCTGTAATCTTAGCTAGACTACCCTTGGCCTTATCTTCATTAATTCATTAATTAATACGTAAGAATTAGTAATACATAATATACAACAAACGTGTTAATATATGTATGTTAAGATAGCTTAAGTCAAAATGAGATAAAAGACTTACCCAGAAGTACAGTAGGTTCCCTGTCTTCATCGACCAATGTGGCCAATACAATAAACAGAGGATGTGAAGACGGTAACTTGTCCAAGTCAGCTGTTGCATCATCATAAACAAGAACTTCCTTAGATACACTCTTTCTCAAGAGCTCCTTACCATCTCTGGAAGTGACAAGATCTGCCAGAGTGGCTTTACCTTGTTGTAAACGTCTTCTATTAAGTCTATCCGAACAGTTGACGTTGATAGAACCACGAATATGACTAGCATTATAAGCAATGAATGGTCTGCAGTCTAGAAGTAATAATGCACGTGAACTCATCTCGGTTAGTTTACCGACAAGAGCGTCCGGGTCAAGAGTTCTGACCCGCTGTAGTACGCCTTGGGTATGGGTCGAGGTGTCCAGCTTGAGGCGCTTAGACTTTACGTACTCCGTAGGGCCTGGTTCGCTTAGACTGCGACTTAGCGATAGCTTCAGACCATTCCGCGGCCGACTACCGATAAATACTAACGTGGACATCGCACAGTCTGTTACAAATAACGTCACGGCTATATCCGTACAGCACCCGACATCGCACTACGATATTTCCAGGCTGGGACTCGGAATCGCCACCTATCGATCAAAATCATATAAATAACAACAAACAATTTCCATATTTTTACTCGGTTTATCTATCATACTCAATATAATAAACCATTCAACATTTTCAATAATATGCAATTGATTTTTTCTTTTAATATTGTATCTATGGTTATACTTATTCCATAAAACACACAATAGTTAAATATATTTTATCATATCTGACATTTTCTAACAATAAGTAGGTACATATTAATATGTATATTTTGAGAACGAATATATTTCTTACAATTAGTAACAAGATAACTTAATCCGGGTGCTATAAAAATATCCAAACGTTAGCTATATGTATGTTATCAAAAACCTGATATAAAGTAGATAATGACATATTTACTTTTATTTTACTCAGGTAGGTGTTTGTCGTACTCGTACTTAATACTTATGTATGTAGATACCAATATAATATCTATCTACTTATTACATATTACGTACCTACATGTAACATACAATATATATACATATATTATGTAACTTTAATTATCAATCATCATCAAAAAATAAACTATATTATGATCAAATGTATAATTTACCAATATTTTCTTATAAATTTTAGCTACTTTTAAATTCCATGAAAAATCATGTAATGTAAACAAAAATGTGAAATGTATAAAAAGTCTATATACAGCAATATTTTTAGATTATGTTACATACACTGTTCTGTTGTAATTTTTGTTTATATATTAATGTTAGTATGTATATTCTTTATAAACTAGATCAGAGATTATTTACGTCTATAATGTGTCAAAATATTTAATTATAAAAATAGGTAATTCTTTAAAATTCTGTAATTATGATAAAATAACGCATTCTCATTTCGAATCAACTTCGTTTTTCAAAAAACATTCTCATAAATATACTTCAATTCAATACATAAGTTCGAATTTTAAAACTGAATCGATATTTTTTACGAAATTCAAGTGGAAATGATATTTTACACAATATTTTATAAACTGGCTAATTTATTTAAAAATGTGTCAATTTCAAGTGGATACAAATAAAATTTTGATAAGACAAACAGTTAGCTGATATAAATAATATGTAAACAGCATGTGTGTATACAGAAAGGGGGTTATTCATAATTTTGACAAAAATTGAGTGTCGAAAATTTTCCCAGTTTTATTGTATTAAATAATCGTCATTCCTATATATATAAATATAGTGAAATATTAACTAATGTTATAAACAATATATATTCCTGATTAATAATTTGGTTTTGTGACGTCATACTTTAGAGCTATGACGACATCGACATTATTTTTAATATCAAACTATAATTTTACCACAAAATGAATAAGCATTAATTATATTTATGAATGGATGTAAAGTGAATAAAACGTATTAACGTAACCCTTCGATAAATAATACATATATTCAAAAACTGTACATGACGTCACGTCTCTCTAGTATGACGTCACGAAATTAAATAGAAATATGATTATTTTTATCAAATTTCATTATTTTAAATAACTACCCCCTCCCACCTCAAAAAAGCAATTGATAATTATTGTATAGGTACCTATTTATTTTCTACATACACATAAAATATATGTATATCATTTTAAAGAAGTAGCTAGTTTGATATCGTTACTAGTTACTATGATAAAAAACAGATAGTACATATTATAAAATATATTTAATATTTGTTTATTACATAAACACACATTAGCTTAACCTTTTCAATAACAATATAATTACTTATTTGTATAACACAACTAAACAGTGAACAATTTTAATTTTTAAATGGGAGATACCTATTTGTAATAACTACAACTAGGTACTGTATATATGGAAATACGTTCAGTCTATTGTTTTATACAAATAATAATACGTATATCGACTCGTTATATAAAGAGTGGTTGGTATTTTTGCAAAGTTCCATTGAAACTGAGATTAGTAAAGTATTTTTGAATGATTCATTTAGCAAGGCCGTTCAAGTAGGTATTCACTTCAAGTTTAGAATCTCGTATGTTAATTTTGTCTATATGTAAATAAGAATAGCATTAACCCCTTAACAAACTTGTTTTTAAAACTAAATACCTATTTATTTAGTCTTGTATCATTATAGAAGGTCCTGTATTTTCCCTTAATCAATGTGTTTCTAAAAATATCTGGTATATAAATACAAACTACAATTTATACGTTATTGCACACTTATTATAGATGACTCATAATAGAAATGTCAATGTAGCATTATTGTATAATATACTGTAGATGTATGTATTTATCAAATACATATGTACATATTGTAAAATCAATAAAGGAAATTGTATAATTACATAGGTAGGTATATCTTAAACTTCAAGTTTTTCTTGTGTACGTACATATTATTGTTATATGTAAAATATTATAACTATAACTCTGTCTAATAACAAATAAACATTAAATATGTGTACATGGATTTGATAGATTAAATTGATCTCATATTATATAAACTCACCATGCGTTTTAAATAAAATATCGTTGAGGCATGACTATGACTACACATACTTATTAAATGTATTCACAATTGTATTTTAAATAAATAAATAAACATTAACTTTTACAACACATCACTTACAAACACACAACTTACGAACATATCACACATTAGTTAATTTTAAACACTAAAAAACTTATATGTATCACTGAAAACCGTAATTCACATCATTAAGTATACAAACATGTACGTATGTATGTACATTTTACTTGTGTCTAATAGAATGAGTCATAACGACATTGTGGTCGCGGGGAAAGGGGCTTTAGAGGTCGCCCGCATAGCCTCATACCATGAATGTCATCTGTCAAATGTCAATACACTTTTTTCACATTTTATTATTATTATTTCTTAACTCTGATAACACTAACACAAAAGATAATGCAATTAAACCGTACAAAATTTACTTTTGTTATAAACTTATAACTAACCTCTTTATAACATTATTAACTTCATTTTTTTGTTTTATCTTTCATTATCACAGATGTATTTATCAGAATTTATTCAATCGATTATGTTAAATTGTTTATTTACAATAGCACGTATTGTTTTTTAAATTAATTTCACATAATTAAACTAAAGTTTTTATAAATGTCACTTTATTAAATACATTACGTTCTGATTATGGTGTCAATATTTTCTAGAAATTTGATTGGACGATGATCACGTGATTCAATATTTTTAAACCAATCATATTATCAGGTTTGACATTACGAACAACTGTGAATACATCCGTAATTATATTAACGTACATCTCGCGACACCTATTATTCTTTTAATGAACTAAATAAGTCAGTGATTCCCAAACTTTTTAGACTCGTTAAAAAATATAAATAAATAAGTCAAAAAACTGCATTAATGAACAAAATTCATTTATGTATTATTTATTAATCATTAAATTAATGGGATGGATGAGAAATAAATAAATAAATGGCGATGTAGAAAAAAAACAATTCAATATCAAAAATTAGCAATATATTTATTTTATATGAAACTTTCAAACATTTATAATGAAAATATTATGAAAATATAAAAAAATATTAACTTCAATCAATTCAAATAACTATAACTTTCTTTTAACTTTAAACTTTTAAACATTTATAATGAAAATATTACGAAAATATAAAAAAATAATAACCTCAATCAATTCAAATAACTAACATTATTTTCTCTTTCTTTTAACTTTAAACATTTAGACATTTATAATGAAAATATTACCAAAATATAAAAAAATATTAACTTCAATCAATTCAAATAATTATAACTTTCTTTTAACTTTAAACTTTTAAAGATTTATAATGAAAATATTACGAAAATATAAAAAAATATTAACTTCAATCAATTCAAATAACTAACATTCTTCTCTCTTTCTTTTAACTCGCTTTGGTTTTTCAATAACTTCAGGATATTTTCTAAAAGTTAATACATTAAAATCCTTAACAAGATCTCTAACTTTTCTTCTGACATCATGAAAGTCTTTTGCTAGAAAAAAATAAAATATAAACATAAATAAAATTATATAAACAAAATGATCAATTATTACAAGTTTCTTACAAGTTTCATCAACAAATGTTGCATGATCTAATGGCTTATTATTACGTTTGGCTTCAAACAAAGCATTTAAATGTACTGCTCTTGGATCTTTAACATCTAATGTTGAGATATGCGTTCTAAGCGAATCTACAATTCTTTGTTGTACCACAACTAATTCATCATAATCTTCATCTGGTACTATTTCAGTACAATAAGTTTTTTGATTTATCTTAGAAAAATCCTCTATAAAATCAATTTACATTACATTATTATAATATAATAACATGTTTTAAATTATTACCTAAATAACCTACGGATGTCATTATAAAACAACGTTCTCCTTTAAAAGTAATAGGTCTTACATACGCAATTCTTGCCTTTTTTGTTGCAAACAAACAAACTAAAAGTTGTTTTCTTTTTTCCAAGTGTTCCCAAAAATAATATGATAAAGCTGATGATTTAGGATCATCTTTTTTTGATGTTAACATTTGACTGGGGCCACTAAACATGTAAAAAGGTTCAAATATACGTTGATTGGCAACATATAATAGTTCCAAGCTTCTAGATTTTCTTCCTGGTTTGCGACTCACATTTTCATCTAATTGTTTTAATTCTTGCTAAAATTATTAAATAAATAAATTAACCCTTTCAACACTAACACTAAATATGGGTTAACGTAAAATTCAGTTAAAGTTAGATTAGGTTTGGTTTACATAGTGCGGTAGATAAATATCTAAAATAACGCTTCTCTTAAAATCACTTTAACGTCTTCTTCGCAGTATAACCATAAATGCATTCAGTTAAAACTTATAAAAAAGGAAAAATTCACCCAGAATCTACAAAATGATTTTCAGTCGTCGAGAATCAGAATCATTTTTCCATATTATTTAAATGGGAAATGGAACGCCTTCAAGATAATAAACTATCTTATTTTGTTTTCTTAACGTAAATATTGATTTTTTCAAAATACTCTTATAACTATTTTTATTTACCATAGAAAATATTCCTTCATCATCTCCCAACTTAAAGACCTTCATTAAATTTTTTTTTTTGACATGTGTCGTAATTGGAGTATCAACATCTTTATCAGGTATATAATATTCTTTATAGGAAAGACCCATCGGTTCATCTTTCACTCCATCGGATGTTCTTCTATCAGTATTATATTCTACAACTGGTTTTGCAATACTTTTCTTTTCACCAAACAATTTTTCAGTTTGAAATACTATAACACAACACAAACATCAATGTTAAAATTTTATTTACAAAAACGTTTATGAAATTATCTTACCGATGAAATTTGAGTCATCGTAATATAACTCAACTTTATTAGTTTTCCCGTATGAACTCAAACATTCTGCAATATGTTCTCTATCATCAATTAGTTCAGATTGATCAGTTAAAGAAAGCAATGACTAAAACAAATGCATTAATTTAGAAATTACACAAAATTCTTGTTATCGTAGCGGTCTGTGTCAGACAATTTCATCAGAATCCATTACGCGGACTATTCTTTCAAGTTCAATTCCATATTTTTACTGCAGAATAAGATGGTCCAGATTTTCCGTAAATAGTTATACTTTTTTCAAGTACTACATTTTGGTAAGGTACATCGATGCAGACATAGTGACATTTGTCATTTATTTATTTGAGACACGATAACAGGTTATATCTCAGGTCGGGAACTTTTGTTTAGAGTTAAATACTTACTGAATAAAAATCACTTCCAGTTAAATCTTTTTGTGATAGAGGAGACAATATAAGTGTTATCTCATTCATCCGAAAATCATCAATGTAATTCCATGTCATAATGTCTTCTGAATCGGCTGGTATTAATTTAGGTTTTTCGGTATCGGACATTAAAACAATAATTTTTTGTTGGTTCTTTACTGCGCTATAAACAAAAATTAAACCATAAGATAAACATTAAACTTTTTATTTATTTAGTGTTTAAACATACTTTTTAACAGCAACTTCAACAGCTTTTTCTAAACCTTCTTTTAATGGCAATGGACCCTCATCTGTTGAAAATACGGTTAGCATTTATTATTGCATCATAAAAAATTATATACATTTAAAAACTTACAAATTGATGATTCTCCTATATATGACTTAATTTTTTTAATACCATCATCTAGATCATCTTTAGAATGGAGTAAAATATTAATAGGTTCATCTTTACCTCCAAGTAGTATTATAGAATAACTAGATTTACTATCTTCTTTTATCCATTCTATCATATCCGATATCATCTGAAAAATAATAATTAAAAGTGAAAATCTTTCATGCGATAGCTGTCAAGTATTAATACAAGTTCTCAGTGATCAAATGATTTTCACAGGTTTAAATACAATGAAATTTATATTTTCATGTTCTCACCGTTAAGCAAGATTTCGATGTATCTGCATTTGTGTAATCAATACAAAATACAACATATTTATATAGTCTCAAATAACTGAAATCAAAACCTTCGTCTTCATACGCATTTTCTTCATTGTCACTCATTTTGTATTATATATTCTTTAGTACTTTTATTGAAATATTTCAAATTATTGTTTTATAATAATAAACTTTTTAATAATTAATTAACATTATAATAAACACATTCATTCAATTATTTACTAATGACAACTGAGGATAGCTATGAATGCATCTGTAATTATATTAACGAATACCTCACGACATCTATTGTTTTTTTAATGAACTAAATTGAATCCGTTGATTCAGATTAACATTTTCTCGAAATTTGATTGGACAAAAAATCAATATTTTTAAACAAATCATATTGTCGGGTTTTTATTTGAATAACTGTGAATCATCCATAATTTAAAAGATTGTGCGAAAATATTTAACATATAAAACACCGAATTTAATATAGAAAATAGATTTCTAATATTTATATTATATCAAAACAATAACAATAATTACAATATGAATCGTATTATAATGTTTTATTAAAAAAACAATTTTTTTAAATCTTCTTACAATTGCTTATAAAATGACATGTCAGATATAAACTTCACATGGTATTTTTTGGCTAACCTTAAAGACTTTTACAATTTAACAATAATGTGTGAAGAAGATATATTAGAGAATTTTATCTATAATATTCCATGGACTCACAAATCAAAATACATAAATCTAAAGCAAATATGTGTTGAAGGTAAATTTAAAGACTTGGTTAAAAATGTGAACAGTTACAAAATAGCTCGGGGCCTAATGGAAGGTTTAAATATTCCACATTTAGTGTGCTACACTTCGGATGCTTATCGCACTCTTTTAAATGTAGCTGATACCGATACTCTAGACTGTATTGAAGAACAGATAGTGTTGGAACTTTTAATCTGTGATCCTTCGTAAGTGTTACTAGTACTTAAACCAAACTTACTTATCAATTTAATCTTATTTCTTGCTTTCAGAACAATCCAGTTAAATGCATTCAAGTATGCAGTACAGAAAATAGTAAACAAGCGTACGAACATGATTGATTTATTTTTTACAAGGCTTTCTGAAAAGAATAAGATTGATTTACCGTTATACAGTATCATAAAAATTCTACAAATAATCAGAAACGACAAACTTGAAGATTATTACGACAGCTGTCAATCATATACCTGGTGTGTCCCGGTCAGTTTAAACCACCAGAATGAAAATATACGATTAGCAGCTTTCTGTTACATGTGTGAATCTAAACCGTTACCTTTAACCTTAAAATTCATCAAAACGTTTTTAATTCAAAACGCTAGTGTGGAATCCATGTCAGTTCGTAATATGTTAATCAAAGAATTCTCTGGATTCATGTTGATATTACAAAGACATCTTTACGGAGAAATAAAAAACAGAAATGTCTCACTTTCAACCGTAGATTTCTTTGTTTGGTTGTCATTCTTTATCAAAAGGTGTCTAGATGAAGACAGTTATCAGCGAAGGAAATTATGTCTGATGTTCTATGACATCATAATGAAATATTACATAGAACAACCTGGCTTTATAAACAAGGGCGGGCTTATTAAAAAAGGGGTTGACAGAAACATGTCAAGAATGGTCAAGGATTATTTAATATCACATGAAAAATGGAGTTTCGAAAAAGAGGAAATGATATCCAGTATAACGGAAACATTAAAAGATAACAACAACGATATTGCAGAACTGGCTAAAGATATTATACTTAACTATTTCTGTGACAGTGAAAAAATAGATCACGTCAGTTTAAAAAAATCATCTGACATTTATCTCCGCAATCCTCTGTTTTACGTTATTGAATCAGGAACAATTATGCTTGAAGTGGTCTACAGAGTGCAGAATAACATCTCTGATTCATTAGATCATATCATTTCACGTGGAAAACACTGTGTAGAATCATTACTCGATCAGTTTAAGACAACCATCATGTCTGATAACGAAATATATGCAGTTTTGCTTGTATTGACTCGATTTCGTGACGACCTGACTTCAAAACAGATAGAGAACATAGTCGAGTTTCTAGAAAATCTGATCCCATATCTTTTGTGCACATTAGCAATCGATGCTAGAACGACTTCTGATCACTTTGTCACGTCACCTAGTTTCGGGGAAATGGCAATAGCGATTTCTAGATTGTTGGATTCGAATATTGATGAAGAACTCATGTCCGACGAAGAACAATTACTGTTGAATAGAATCTGGCGTAATTTAAAAGTATTTATTAAATTAATTAATAAATAAATTCTTCTATTTAACGTATAATTTTATTACAGGCGTGTTGTGAACTTCTAAGTCTAGTTGGCCAACATCACAATGATCCTAAGTTACAAAAGAATTGTCTGATGCTTTTGATGCGAGTTTTGCTCGCAAACAGACATAAGGGGGTCATTGAAGCCACAGGTCGTGCAGTTATCGGTCTTGTAAAACACATGACAAAGACTCCAGAATCAGCAAAGGTAATATGAATTAGTAATTTACTTGGTTCGTACAATAGTAATAAAAATAGATTATATTGAATTTGTTGAATTGTTTTTAGGTGGTTGATGATCACGTTCAATCTGTATTGAATAATATTGCAAACGGTGTAATATTTACATCTTACACTCGTCGAACAGCTGGTTTAAGTATACTTGTACACAGTATACTAGTCGGAGATCAGAGATTAGCTAAAGGTCTTGCAACATCCACTATCAGAGAACTGATGCAGATTGCCACAAGTGTAAAAGATCAAGGATATAAAGTCAACAGCGACAATTGTAAAACTGTACAAGACAAGCCGTTAGCCGTCGCTCTGCATTGTCTCAGACCTATTGTATTTGATAGCGGACTTTGGACTGTAGCCAAGGACTTTGCTACTGACTTATTTCACATATGTATTGATAATATTTCTAATCAAAAGGACTGGAGTGTCAGGTATGTAAACTAATTTAAGATTATGTATTGAGTTTATGTATAATTCTTGTTGTTTATTATTTTAGGAACGCATCCTTGCATCTATTTAGCGCTTTACAGTTGAGAATTCTTGGACAGACGAGGAGCATCACGCTTGAAAAAGTCTACAACAAATATCCAAAGTTATTACCTTCACTTTTAGCTGCGTTAGAAAAGAAAGAAACGTCATTTATTATATTATCGTTTCTATCAAAAGCAGCGCCGGTCAATTCATCTGAAATGAGTTCAGATTTCTGGTCGAGCACTTTAAAAGTCCGAGAACGACTTTGGATACACATAGAACAAAGTAATAACGCATACGCGACACGTTTGGCAGCAAAATCGTTGTGTTCTCTCTATCCGATCAGTTCATTTCAAACAACGGTATCTGAAATACTGCAGAAAATCGTAATGTCAAAAAACATGAACACGTGTTACGGATATGCTGTAACTTTAACATTACTAATGGAAAGAATTATTTATGATGGTTATTGCGTGTTACCCGACTCTGTGTTTGTTGATATTCGAAACGATATGAAAAATATGATCGGAGTAGTTGATAAAGTTCCACCTTTTGTAGGAAAGATAATTCACAGAGTTTGGGTGATGGTGAATCAAAATTCTGACATGAAACGATTGGCGCACATTGAAGAACATGAATTCTTGCACTGGCATTTGAAGAATTATATAAATGACGTGAATGACGTTCACCAATTGTTAAATGTGATTTTATTTTTGCTGAATAATCGCAGTGATGATAAAATAATTGAACCGTGCGTCTCGACTCTTGAATTGTTTGTAGAAGACACAAACAAAATTTCTCAACAATACAAAATCAAATTCGCTTTAAAACTATTTGAATGTTTACTCGTACAACGTTACAGTACTGATTGTAAAACACGTTTAGAAAACATCTTAATAGATTTGCTTATAAACGTAGGTGATATTTATTCTGAAAACAAACTGAATTTCAAGATGGAAGATTTCAAATGTCTAGATATACGATTACCGTTAAAGTGTAGTGTATTCAGGTTCCTTCCGAAATTATTACAAGTACAAAACAGTGACTATCTCTGTAATCTCTTAGTGGAATATTCAAACCCAGATCGAGAATTGAATCTAAGGCTTGACGCAGCTAAAAGTCTTTGCTTATTGACTATCTACAAGTTTCCTGAAATGCAAAAGACCATTTTGAAAGTAACATATTTACTTTTATCTGATTTAGATGTAGACGTATCGGATTTTGCTTGCGTTTCAATAAAGAATATAAAACAGAATTGTACTGTTCCGGAACACAATTACTGCCAGGTGTTCTTTATCGTTAAACAGTGTTGTACGTTGTTACAACGTATAGACGCAGCTAGATTACTGATAGACTTTACGTTAGGCTTTAGAGAAGAAGAGTACACATTGAAGGGAGATAGAAGTAATCCATATCTTCAATTCAATAAAAGAAATAAATGTTTTGATAATTTTCTTATAGAAGATGTTATGTTTAGATTTTCAGATTTGTTTTGCTCGATGGATGAAAGAGATAAAGACAATCTTAAGGAATATTTTATAAGTAATTATGAAAGTAAATTCAACTATGAAATAGTTGATGGAGATTCAGATTCTGCGATAAAAATAAAGAATATTTATTCATTTTTTAGCACTATAATTTATAGATTATTGGTTATTATTACTAATTAGGAGGAATAGTTATTATATAGTGTTTTTGTCAACATTTTTATTTTTAACAATATTAACTGCAATTTATTTCAAATAGAACAATGATAAATATATATAAAAATGTATATTTATTAAAAATAATATACATTTTACATAAAATATATAATTTTATTTCAAATTTCCTTTAAATTATCCAGATTTCTGTTTTTAAAAAGGTCGTAGTGGATCATAATAAAAGTGTATTTTTGTTACAAATATTTAAAAATGGAACTGTTTTTGGCGCCATTTAGTAAGTGCTTTGACCTTACCAACCTTACTGTCAACAACCTTTAGTTGACTACTGAAGATTTTTTACGAGACATTTCTACCTGAACCTGTTACTTAAATTATCGTTTTGAGACTTCCCGTGTCTTTTATCATTTCATAATATAAACAAAACAGTGACGTTTTATTTATAATATTAAAAAATGTATCGTTTATGAATTTGTAAAAATTCTGTGCTTGAGATTTTTACACGGGGGTGTCACTCTAGTGGTAAAATTGGAAACACAGTTTGACATTAACGGGTGTAGGGATCTCAGGGGCATGGGCGGTAAGGGGATGTCGGGTGATGGGATCTCAGACGTATGAGAGGTAAGAGGAAGTGTCTTGCACAACAGTACAACGTTGATAAAAATATTGCAACGATGTAAAAAGTTTAGACATGAAGGAAGATGCGAAGTATTCTAAAATGGCGTATAGAACTTCGGAAAGTGTATCGTTTGCAAAACGTTAACGTTATTTTTTAATATTAATGTAAGTATTTAATTATTATTAGTTTTTCTATTACATATGACTGATTTGCTTCTTTATTTTAATTTATGTGTTGAGATACAACTTTGAATTGAACTTATTTTTATTAAAAACAAGTATAAATATTTTTATGCTAATAATTAAACTTATAATTTAATGAGATTTATTCTTCACTTTACAGACACTACATACATCATATTTCCTGATCTTGAAGATAAAGAAACATTAAGAATATTGGTATGTACTCAAGTTTGATGTGTTTTTATAATTAAGGCTCAAGTCCGAGTAGCCACTTCCAGCAACTAAAATATGGCTCAATGTTGCCAAGTAACTGCCAGTGACAGTATGCCTTCAAAACTCGACTTCAGTTTGTATTCAACTTCGAGGCATTTTTTTAGTGACTTGAAGTGTCTGAGTTGAGCCTAACTTACGAGAACTAGCACCTTTGAAATATCAGGAAAACTAACATGTTTAACATATTTTAAAGAAAATTAACATGTTTAAAATATGCAGTGAGTTATCAAAAATGCTAGGTAACGTGGTGAGAAATAAAATGTGCTAATTTTCATGGCAAAATATCATACATGCTAGTTTTCGTAAGGAATAAAACGTGCTAGTCTTAATAACGCAATTGAAATAATGTAATATTGTACTTGAAATATATAAATTTTGTGAATTAAGTGTAAAAAAATGTAAATCAAGTAATTTGTCATAGTTAATAAACATTAATTAAAACAATTTTGTATTTTTATTTCATTAATCTTAACGTAAGAATATTTTATTTATTCCTTAATAATCCGTGATGTTTTATTGTGTCTGACATAATTTGTGCATTTAATTTTTTGTACAATAAAAAATATTGTTTGACATAATAAAACATCATGGGTTGTATAGGTTAGGTTTAATTCCAATAAACAGAAAACATAATAATATGTGGATTTCAAATATTCGTATACTGGTACATGATTGGTTCAGAGTATATATATACCCAACCAATCAGAACCGTCGCACCTCTTAATGTCAAACGATGTTTCCAGTAAAATAACGTTGAGTGTCGCTTCTGTATATTTATTATTCTGTGGATTTTTAAACTTCTTTACCATGGCATTTAAAAGTAGGGAAATGTTTAAAAAATTAAAGTCCACTGTAATTTAAATGGCACCGGATCGACAATGAAAAAATAAACAGCGATTAATTAAAATAATTAAATACAGTGCAGTATTTTCGGTATTAAAACTCCTACTAAGGACTACGATTTAATGCTACAAAATCATAAGTATAATTGGTTCGGGAAATAGTTCGTTAAATTCAAATTTTCCTTTTATCATATTTACATGAAATAGAAGAATATTAATCGTTTTTGTTTTGTTAATAAATATAAAGTATACGTGCTAATTTACTTTAATACAAAGTTGTGTTTATATGTGAAAATTGAATTCTAATGCTGTTTTAGAATTTTCTATTTAAAATAAAAATAAATACATTTTATTTGCTCAAATAAAATAATTATCCTGTTTGTATGGAATTAATTATAAAAACAATATTAATAGATATTTATAACATATAATAATTATATCAGAAAGTACGTTAAAACAATCTGACATGACATTTAAAAAACCCTAATATTTAGGTTATGTTTAGTTGGTACCTATGTTTTTTAACAGAACGTTTTGACGGTTTTGGCCGTGAATCGGTATAAATAAACTCGGTCCAGATGTCGGTTCAAACACCGACGAACCAGGATAAGATTTGGGGGTGTAATGGGGCTTGTTCTGTCGTAAATGTGTTGGGGCAACGGAACCGTAAAGACAGTTCGTGCAGTCCGGAAAGTGTGTGCAGTAGTCCGGACTTTGTGACGTTAGTTAACGGGGAGCATCGCCGAGGCAGACCTAGGGCTGAAGCTCTCACGAACTTAATGATAGTTGGTTCGACGTCACCCAGCGCGATCAAATGTAAATTCTGCAGCCGAGTCTTCCCCAGGGAAAAATCACTACAAGCTCATATCCGTACACACACAGGTTAGTTTGTTTGCTTTTTATATATTATTTAGAGTGATTGTTGCGTTCTATCTGTCAAGGAGAGAGACCGTATGCTTGCGATTATCCGGGTTGCGCTCGGGCATTCGTGCAGAGCGGTCAGCTAAGGACGCACCAGCGTCTTCACACCGGCGAGAAACCCTTCCGGTGCTCGGCCCCCGGTTGCGGAGCTCGTTTTACACATGCCAACAGACACTGTCCAGGTCATCCTCAGAGTTCTCTCGTGCGTTGTACTTCGCTGCCTGCGTCTCCGGCTTCACCCGATGCACCTCGCACCAGAGAAGTTTTAAATTGGCTTGAACGGTAAGAATTATTATTCATATTCAAGTTTTGAGATATTTAATGTTTTTAATGCATTTTTCAGTTATAATAAAGAAAGAGCTGATAATTCACCCACTAGACCTACAAAGCGAGCAAGACTTTGTTACACAGAACAAGAAAATGTCAGGCCTTCAGAATCACCTTCGAAAAACACTAGATCCAAGTTAAAAAAATCTAAAAACCAAGAAAACTCATCGCCTCTCAAATCCATAGGAAAATCATTCCCTTCTCTTTCAGGAAACAGAACCACATTGCAAGCTCTTAACGATAATATCAAAGAAGAAGAAACCAATAAGAAATGCAACGATACACCTAAAAGGTTTTCTAACGAGCAACCTAAGAAACGATGGCTAAGAGAAGCTTGCAGGGAAGCTGCGTTATGGGCAGCCGAAGAACAAACGGAGAATTTAGCTCAACCGATACAGTGGGGAATCGACGACGCATCACCTTCGAGTACAAAATGGAAATCTGCCACGAGCACGCCGCAATCTAGCCTAGAATCTACACAATCTAATTCAGGTAATTGATTTAATAATATACAATTGATAATTTATTCTATTATTTATAAACAATGTTTAGTTTCAGATATAACTGATGAAAATAACCCATGGTTTATTTCTGAAGATACAAAACCACCTTACAACTGGAAAGTATCTTCTAATTACAAAACAAACGAACCAGCTATTCTCGAATGGCAACAACGTACAAACTGTCTAGATAACTCGGTCATAAATAAAATAGTAAATGAAGAAGCGCAATCTTTCAAAGAAGATGATGCAACAACGCAACAAACAAGACCCACAGTTGTCGTGTGTCCCTCTCACTCGGTTAACTTTGGTATTGTAAGTGTCTTTATCATATCTGGGAATATCTAGTTAGATTTCTAAATGCACTGGTAGGATTCTATCTCTCGGTACGTTTTAATATTAATTGTTTTTACAGGGCGACGATTCCACATCGGATCATTATTCATCGGCAGACGAACAGAACAAACTGTTAGGTGCGATTGCGTTAATCGAGCTGGCCGGATGCTGCCAAGTGAAAAATCGGTGTAAGGATCCGTAGTAGATAGTTTTGATTTGTTAAATCATTTGTTACCTCAGCAGTTCAAGTTAACTTTAAATTTTGTTTAGTATTAGCGCTGCATATATTTTTATAAATTAATATATCTGGACACTTTTTTTCATAAAATAGAAACATAATTTCTAAGTAACGGGAGCAGATATCAATACACCTGATATCGCTTTGTTTATATTAAACATGTATTTATTCTTGTCTCGTTACCGAACAATTTCTGTAAAATGTTTGTTATATGTATAGTCTAGAAGATATAACGTACATTTTAAGACAATTACAATTAGAAATAAGTATTCCTCCTGATTGCAATAACTAACTGAATTGTCTACCTTATGTAAATATTAAGACTGTAACGTAGTTGTTATAAAGTATAAGAGTTTATTACAGTAAGTATTGGCCTTCTATTCGGTCCTCAATCTGTTTTACATTACACTTTGTCTAATTTATTGTTATATTTAATGTAAACAATATTTGTTTTCATTATAATAGTATTTATGATTATTATTTACGATTATTCGTTGCTGAAATTACAAAATCGTTAAAGTGACGTGCAAATAAAGATTCCGTACTTTTCAATGTTAATAATGAAAATATAGCAGATTTTATATATACATTACGCATATAGAGGATTTTTATAATCATATAAAAATATTATTTATAAAATTTTACAAATTTTATTTCAGTATTTTTTAACTAATTTTATAATTACTATAAATAAAATAGAATATAAGGTAACTGAATAAAATAATTCAATTCTGTATGTTTTTCACAGATTTTAGTATTAACTCTTACAGTACCAAACAGGGTTCTTGTTTTTATGTTTGTATATAATGCAATATCGTTTATTTATTAACACTTGTTTTGTATTTTGCTATATATTTAGTACAATATCGATGTGATACTTGTTTTTGTTTTATGTTATGTGGAGGGGCAGGGAGGGGGGCTTGGGAACTGTATTGCAATATATATATATATATTATTTAATTGCATTTCAAGTACAACGTTTTAGGTTTCTGCAATGATTTGATGCAATATAATTTATAATGTTTAGACATTTTATCCGAAGCAGCTTTTATTTATGGTACTGTAAGAGTTATCCATTGTAAATTATTTGTAAAAATAGATTAAATAATTTTCTACCGTTATATATTTAAAATTGTTGTGATTTTCTTAATATTTTTTTTATAAATAAACTTACCTTAAACTGTGTTCATTTTTACCTCTGTTATATTCCTTACACAATTCAATTTAAACTTTATTTGTATTATAAAAAAAAGTAAAGAAAATTTTATTTTTAATTGACAATGGATAGTTTTCTTTCATAAATATTTGATGATTTTTAACAAAAACAATGTTGTTTTTATTTTTTTATATGGAAAATAGACAATAATTACTACACGTTAAAGCAGTGGTTCTTAAGCACATGAAAAAGATACACATAAATTTCTCAGCCTAAGAAATGTTTATCGTTTATAAATTTTCAAATGTTCTTTAACCTTAGAAGGCTAATAATATTTTATCTACGTAGAGGCGTTTATTATTCTCATTTATTATACTTGTAGTTATTACATTTGATTTTTTATGGTATACATTACCTATTTTAGAGAAATATAAATGAAAAACACAGTTTTTATAATTTTTTTATTAAAAGTTACAAAAATCAATCTTATTCTACTTTTATTGAGATCCTAAAACGAACGGTAGAAGTAACAAAAACAAAAACTATATTTTTTTTTACAAAATAAAGTTACTTTAACTAAAAAAAATTAAAAAGTGAACTTTTTTTAATACATATTAACATATAACAAAAAGTTACAAAGAGACTATTCATTAGTCTATTCAACTAATAAGAACTTCGTATATCAAAAATGGTGACACTTACCTGCGTGACAAAGTCGTCCCTTGGCACAAAGAATCAAAGCGCTACATTAACTATTTAGATAGAGCTGTGTTAGTCAAAAAACTAAACAGTGACATACATATATAAATAATAGCAGTGTGCCTTGAAGATCTCTTTTTATGTTTGAGTGCCTTCATCTAAAAAATTCATGATTACGTAACTGATATATTAGTTTTTTTAAACGGTTTAAACAAAATTGTTTCATCAGAATATTTTTAATTTGTATAAGTAAAGACAGACTTGACTTGCTCCTCCCTATTAAAATTAATAACAAGTAAAATACGGACGTTAAATATACATTTTTTTAACAATATGCATTAATTTATTGACAATTTTGGAGAAATAAGTATCGGGGAGGTTTATTGTAATAATCACTTCACTGTTACTAAAAATTAATATTTATTATCTGACATATTTAACATGAATGTATTTTATAACTAAACCGTACATGTTATATACAAATTTCTTATATATAAATATGCTACTTATATTAATTGTTATTAACACTGAAACATCCGGCAAGTGAATCATTGGACATTTACGTACAGCTGTAAGATGTTTAAGTGTTAATATGTAATTTATTGTGTAACTTGTATTCATAGTATGTATGAAATACATTACAGTATTACACGTACCTAGCCATGTGGGGTGTCAAAATGTAGATCTCAATCTATAGATATTGACCCTAATATATATATATATATATATTTGATGCAATATAATTTATAATGTTTAGACATTTTATCCGAAGCAGCTTTTATTTATGGTACTGTAAGAGTTATCCATTGTAAATTATTTGTAAATATATATATATATATATATATAATATATATATATATATATATATATATATATATATATATATATATGTCGTCTTAGATTTCCGGAGTAATCTGCGTCCTTTATCCATTGCAGGCGTACGACGTTTCGGGCAGTGCTCATATATTATTATATATTTTTATGTTTGTATATAATGCAATATCGTTTATTTATATATATATATATATTAGGGTGTTTCGTTTGAAACGAATATTTTTTTTTTTCCTCCGACACTGTGAAATATTGTTCTCAACACTGAAAAAAAAATTCCCTGAAAATTTGAGCCCTTAATTTTAATTTAAAGTACTTCCTTTTTTATTTTGAATTTTTCCCATTTAAAATACATGTATTTTAAACCACGTTTTTTTTTAATTTCTATATCTTGGCTGGATTTTAAACTATTATGTTGATAAGCATTGATATTTGTAGTATATTTAACGCTCTTTTGAAGACCTTAGGACAATTTCAACCCAACTTATTTCATATTATTTTTATTAGCCCTGTTAGTCATTTTTTTTATTTTTTTCACATATTTTTGAAAATATTGAGAAAATGGCTTGTCTGGCTGAAAAAATGTAGAGACAAAAATTGTAGGAAATCAAATTTTCTACAAAAATGATGTCTATAAATATGTCGCTCGAATGCATAGTTTCGGAAATATGAACAGTTGAATATTTGAAAATCAAAAAAATATTAATTTTTTTCTTTCCTATTATTGTTGAAATTTTTCTCTTATAATTTTCTCACGACATTTCTCTACAGGCCTATAGTGAATTTAAGACAGTAAAACTCAAAAAAATTAATATTTTTTTGATTTTCAAATATTCAACTGTTCATATTTCCGAAACTATGCATTCGAGCGACATATTTATAGACATCATTTTTGTAGAAAATTTGATTTCCTACAATTTTTGTCTCTACATTTTTTCAGCCAGACAAGCCATTTTCTCAATATTTTCAAAAATATGTGAAAAAAATAAAAAAAATGACTAACAGGGCTAATAAAAATAATATGAAATAAGTTGGGTTGAAATTGTCCTAAGGTCTTCAAAAGAGCGTTAAATATACTACAAATATCAATGCTTATCAACATAATAGTTTAAAATCCAGCCAAGATATAGAAATTAAAAAAAAACGTGGTTTAAAATACATGTATTTTAAATGGGAAAAATTCAAAATAAAAAAGGAAGTACTTTAAATTAAAATTAAGGGCTCAAATTTTCAGGGAATTTTTTTTTCAGTGTTGAGAACAATATTTCACAGTGTCGGAGGAAAAAAAAAAATATTCGTTTCAAACGAAACACCCTAATATATATATATATATATAATAGCATCACGAATAGTTTCAGGGTAGTACCAATATCAATATTCTCTGAATCTGATTTAGATATTCTAGTTCATCCAGAACGTATATTCTGGAACCCGAAAGATAGTCGACTATGCCTGGTCAGGACGAAGTCAGGGGAAACCAAAAACGATTCTATCTTTTATATTATTTATAAAATTTTACAAATTTTATTTCAGTATTTTTTAACTCATTTTATAATTACTATAAATAAAATAGAATATAAGGTAACTGAATAAAATAATTCAATTCTGTATGTTTTTCACAGATTTTAGTATTAACTCTTACAGTACCAAACAGGGTTCTTGTTTTTATGTTTGTATATAATGCAATATCGTTTATTTATTAACACTTGTTTTGTATTTTGCTATATATTTAGTACAATATCGATGTGATACTTGTTTTTGTTTTATGTTATGTGGAGGGGCAGGGAGGGGGGCTTGGGAACTGTATTGCAATATATATATATATATTATTTAATTGCATTTCAAGTACAACGTTTTAGGTTTCTGCAATGATTTGATGCAATATAATTTATAATGTTTAGACATTTTATCCGAAGCAGCTTTTATTTATGGTACTGTAAGAGTTATCCATTGTAAATTATTTGTAAAAATATATAATAGCATCACGAATAGTTTCAGGGTAGTACCAATATCAATATTCTCTGAATCTGATTTAGATATTCTAGTTCATCCAGAACGTATATTCTGGAACCCGAAAGATAGTCGACTATGCCTGGTCAGGACGAAGTCAGGGGAAACCAAAAACGATTCTATCTTTTCAGCATTGATCCGTCAGACCAAGAATTAGTCTACACAGACAACGAATAGCCAAAATTTCAGAAACCAAAAACGATTCTATCTTTTCAGAATACCGGATCTTACTATACCCGAGGAATTGAAAATTCTTAGCAATTCTGATTTAGAATATCTAACACTATCTGACACTATTTTTATTTTTTTATTAGATCAAAATGGATTACACAAAGCCGCTTAATCATGGTTGGACGAGGGAATTAATTTTTAGAGCAAAACGCAAAGCCAACGGTGAAAGAAATTGCGACATCTATTACACAACACCGGAAGGCAAAAAACATAGATCGACCAGAGAAGTTGACAACTATTTAAAAAATCATGAAACGGAACTAACATTAAATAATTTTACATATAAGAAAGAACCAATAAATGACCCGAGAGAAATCATACGAAATGCTATCTGCAAGAAAAAGAAACAGCTGACTTGACATCATTAATTATCTGTCCAATGGATTTTATTTATTTAATATTTTTATTTATAATTATTTTATAAATAAAGTTACCTTAAATTGAGTTAATTCTACAATAGCTTTACGAATGATTTAATTTCCGAAACGGATTATAGATTGTGAAGCACGGCGACCTCGCACACCTGGATCACCTCGTTTTCATCGCGAGATGTAGGTGCATCCAGAGCGTACATGCTGGAACCCGAAAGATAGTCAACTATGCCTGGTCAGGACGAAGTCAGGGGAAACCAAAAACGATTCTATCTTTACATAACACAACAAGAGATGTTCGATGGTTCTGCATCCTTATTTTCAGATTACGACATATCTGATTTAACGCTGTAAGTGTACAAATATTCATTTATTTTATTTTGTATGATTTTATGTCAATGGGATTCTTTCAAAAACGATTCTATCTTTTCAGAATACCGGATCTTTCAATTCATCAGGAATTGAAAGTACTCAGCAATTCTGATTTAGAATATCTGAATCAGATTGACGGATCAATGGCGTTACTGTCAGTAACAGATGATGCAGAACCATCAGAAATTACAACGTAAGTATACAATTATTAATTGATATTATTTTGTATGATTTTACTTAAATTGGAATTCTTTCAAAATCGATTCTATCTTTTCAGCATTGATCCGTCAGACCAAGAATTGGTCTATACAGACAATGAATAGCCAAAATTTCAGAAACCAAAAACGACTATCTTTTCAGAATACCGGATCTTTCTATCCCCGAAGAATTGAAAGTTCTTAGCAATTCTGATTTAGAATATCTAAAATGAGATTGATATAATTTTTTTGACATTTTTTTAATAAAGGTTTAAAATACTAAAACAGCCTCGAGCATCAATTTTTTCGTAAATAGTCACTTACATGAAAATTATTTATAATGCATAAAATGCATATTGCACAAATCTTAAGTTTTTGAAAATTTCTGAGAATTAAGAAAGGGTGTCATAGAGTTATTTTTTTTAAATTTTCATACCTAGGCACGTAGGGTGTCAAAATGTAAATCTCAATCTATAGATATCGACCCTATTTTTATTATTTTATTAGATCGAAATGGATTTCACAAAGCCGCTTGACTATGGTTGGAAGAGGGAATTAGTATATCGAAAAAAACGCAAACCCAACGGTGAACGAAATTGCGACATCTATTACACAACACCGGAAGGCAAAAAACTTAGATCAACCAGAGAAGTTGACAACTATTTAAAAAATCATGAAACGGAACTAACATTAAATAATTTTACATATAAGAAAGAACCGATAAATGACCCGAGAGAAATCATACGAAATGCTATCAGTAAAAAAAAGAAGTAAGTACAGCTGACTTGACATCATTAATTATCTGTCCAATGGATTTTATTTATTTATAATTATTTTATAAATAAAGTTACCTTAAATTGAGTTAATTAATTCTACAATAGCTTTACGATTTAATTTCCGAAACTGATTATAGATTGTGAAGCACGGCGGCCTCGCACTCATGGATCACCTCGTTTTCATCGCGAGATGTAGGTGCATCCAGAGCGTACATGCTGGAACCCGAAAGATAGTCAACTATGCCTGGTCAGGACGAAGTCAGGGGAAACCAAAAACGATTCTATCTTTTCAGCATTGATCCGTCCGATCAGGAGCTAATTTATACAGATCAAGAATAGCCAAAATTTCTCTCGGTTCAATGGATTTTATTTATTTAATATTTTTATATATATATTTTATATATATATTTATTCAATTTTTTCGTAAATAGTCACTTACATGAAAATTATTTATAATGCATAAAATGCATATTGCACAAATCTTAAGTTTTTGAAAATTTCTGAGAATTAAGAAAGGGTGTCAAAATGTAAATCTCAATCTATAGATATCGACCCTATTTTTATTTTTTTATTAGATCGAAATGGATTTCACAAAGCCGCTTGACTATGGTTGGAAGAGGGAATTAGTATATCGAAAAAAACGCAAACCCAACGGTGAACGTAATTGCGACATCTATTACACAACACCGGAAGGCAAAAAACTTAGATCGACCAGAGAAGTTGACAACTATTTAAAAAATCATGAAACGGAACTAACATTAAATAATTTTACATATAAGAAAGAACCGATAAATGACCCGAGAGAAATAATACGAAATGCTATAAGTAAGAAAAAGAAACAGCAGACTTGACATTGCCTCTTTTCACTCTCTGCGTTCCTTTCTTGCCATTTAATTTCTGCAAGTCCTCATAGGGACTTTTTTTTGTTCGTAAACCTTTATTTGCTTTCGGTACGTCAATGCTGACATTCTCTAAATTCTCAATTTCAACTTCATCAACAGTATAAAGTCTCTGTTTTCTCATTGTACGCTTTACTTTTACTGTAGAGAAATCATACGCAATGCTATTGGCAAGAAAAAGAAGTAAGTACAGCTGACTTGACATCATTAATTATCTGTTCAATGGATTTTATTTATTTAATATTTTTATTTATAATTATTTTATAAATAAAGTTACCTTAAATTGAGTTAATTAATTCTACAATAGCTTTACGATTTAATTTCCGAAACTGATTATAGATTGTGAAGCACGGCGGCCTCGCACTCATGGATCACCTCGTTTTCATCGCGAGATGTAGGTGCATCCAGAGCGTACATGCTGGAACCCGAAAGATAGTCAACTATGCCTGGTCAGGACGAAGTCAGGGGAAACCAAAAACGATTCTATCTTTTCAGCATTGATCCGTCCGATCAGGAGCTAATATATACAGATCAAGAATAGCCAAAATTTCTCTCGGTTCAATGGATTTTATTTATTTAATATTTTTATATATATATTTTATATATATATTTATTCAATTTTTTCGTAAATAGTCACTTACATGAAAATTATTTATAATGCATAAAATGCATATTGCACAAATCTTAAGTTTTTGAAAATTTCTGAGAATTAAGAAAGGGTGTCAAAATGTAAATCTCAATCTATAGATATCGACCCTATTTTTATTTTTTTATTAGATCGAAATGGATTTCACAAAGCCGCTTGACTATGGTTGGAAGAGGTAATTAGTATATCGAAAAAAACGCAAACCCAACGGTGAACGTAATTGCGACATCTATTACACAACACCGGAAGGCAAAAAACTTAGATCGACCAGAGAAGTTGACAACTATTTAAAAAATCATGAAACGGAACTAACATTAAATAATTTTACATATAAGAAAGAACCGATAAATGACCCGAGAGAAATCATACGAAATGCTATAAGTAAGAAAAAGAAACAGCTGACTTGACATCATTAATTATCTGTCCAATGGATTTTATTTATTTATAATTATTTTATAAATAAAGTTACCTTAAATTGAGTTAATTAATTCTACAATAGCTTTACGATTTAATTTCCGAAACTGATTATAGATTGTGAAGCACGGCGGCCTCGCACTCATGGATCACCTCGTTTTCATCGCGAGATGTAGGTGCATCCAGAGCGTACATGCTGGAACCCGAAAGATAGTCAACTATGCCTGGTCAGGACGAAGTCAGGGGAAACCAAAAACGATTCTATCTTTACATAACACAACAAGAGATGTTCGATGGTTCTGCATCCTTATTTTCAGATTACGACATATCTGATTTAACGCTGTAAGTGTACAAATATTCATTTATTTTATTTTGTATGATTTTATGTCAATGGGATTCTTTCAAAAACGATTCTATCTTTTCAGAATACCGGATCTTTCAATTCATCAGGAATTGAAAGTACTCAGCAATTCTGATTTAGAATATCTGAATCAGATTGACGGATCAATGGCGTTACTGTCAGTAACAGATGATGCAGAATCATCAGAAATTACAACGTAAGTATACAATTATTAATTGATATTATTTTGTATGATTTTACTTAAATTGGAATTCTTTCAAAAACGATTCTATCTTTTCAGCATTGATCCGTCAGACCAAGAATTGGTCTATACAGACAATGAATAGCCAAAATTTCAGAAACCAAAAACGACTCTATCTTTTCAGAATACCGGATCTTTCTATCCCCGAAGAATTGAAAGTTCTTAGCAATTCTGATTTAGAATATCTAAAATGAGATTGACGGATCTGCATCATTATTTTCAGATGTAGATCCATCTTAATAACGATGTAAGTATACAAATCAGAGTCGGTGTCTTTGGAACCTAATGTAGAAGAAGAGATAAAAGACCCTATTTTGATTTTTTTATTAGATTAAAATGGATTATTCAAAGCCACTTGATCATGGATGGAAAAGGGAGTTAGTTTATAGAGCAAAACGCAAAGCCAACGGTGAAAGAAATTGCGACATTTATTATCATACACCGGAAGGTAACAAACTTAGATCAACCAGACAAGTTGACAATTATTTAAAAGCTAATGAAACAGAACTGACTTGAAATAATTTCACATACAAAGTTTTAAAATACTAAAACAGCCTCGAGCATCATTATTTTTTGTTTTTCAAAAATTTTTTTTAATATACTGGTGTAACTTTAAATGTTTATAAAAAAATATAAATAATTATAAATAATAATGAAAAAATATAATTTTTTTGTAAATAGTCACTTACATGAAAATTATTTATAATGCATAAAATGCATATTGCACAAATATTAAGTTTTTGACAATTTCTGAGAATTAAGGAAGGGTGTCATAGAGTTATTTTTTTAAATTTTCATACCTAGGCACGTAGGGTGTCAAAATGTAAATCTCAATCTATAGATATTGACCCTATTTTTATTTTTTTATTAGATCGAAATGGATTTCACAAAACCGCTTGAGGATGGTTGGACGAGGGAATTAGTATATAAAAAAAAACGCAAACCCAACGGTGAACGTAATTGCGACATCTATTACACAACACCGGAAGGCAAAAAACTTAGATCTATTCTGACAGGCAGGCTGTTCAAGCAAACGATTGCCGCACTCGGGTAAAAAAGCGATTCTTACACACAAATCAATTGCAATGATACCAACTATTAAACAGCCAGAGGTATACGATACTTCAAAATCCTTGTTTTCTGATATAGAAGATCAGCAGGAGCTGAGATACAGCTATCAGAAAAACTGGTAAAACCCTGATGGAGATCTGTAGCGATTCTGACGTACAAATTGACTGTCTGAACTGATGGATATAAGACAACAACATGATTTTCCAATTGTTTGCCAAGAAATAAATTCTCCCCGCCCAGAGTGTATTAAAATAAAAATGTAATTTAAAATTCTGATAGTGTAAATTTTTACAACAATGGCTTTTGTCCGTCTTTGTTTCAATTATGTTTTTACAAAAAATCGAAATTCAATTAATGCCACCATATAAATAATCTAGCTAAATATTTCATTTTGACAATCCCCATATGACTATCGTAAAATTCATTTAATACATAATGCCTTATCTTTTGAGGTACAATTACTCTATTACTAAGGCCGTAACTACCGAACAATCGAAAGTGGGGAGATAAAGACCCCCTCGATCACTTGTTGCTTTGGAGTCTCTAGTTACGGCTCTGTCTATTACCTCAAAGTAACACAATCTTTTTCTATTGAGAAATTTAGCATAATTATTATCATTTTTAATGGTTACCGACCACCCATTCAGTGTATAATACAAAACTTTATTTAAAATGAGATCATTTTTTGTTTCTTTAGCTATTTGTTCACTTTTAATTATTAAATATTCTTACTTATTTAAATAATCAGTTTGTTTTTCAATTACTATTTGTGTGTCGGTTTCCTAGATAAGAAGTCTGCTAAATTTCTTTCTGATTTTATATGCTTTATATTAAAATTATAAGGTGATAATGTTACTGCCCATCTTTGGAGTCTACTGGCTGCCATAATAGGTAATCCATTCTTAGACTCAAAAATTGACAATAATGGTTTATGGTCAGTACAAAGTGTAAAATGTTTACCTAACAAATACATATTGATAAAAATTCAGGACGAAGTCAGGGGGAAACCAAAAACGATTCTATTTTTTCAGAATACCGGATCTTTCAATCCCAGAGGAGTTGAAAGTTCAAAGCAATTCTGATTTAGAATATCTAAATCAGATTGACGGATCAATGGCGTTACTTTCAGATATGGGGGAAGCAGAACCATCAGAACTTACAATGTAAGTGTACAAATATTAATTGAATCTATCTTTTCAGAACACCGGATCTTTCTATTCCTGAAGAACTGAAAGTTCTCAGCAATTCTGATTTAGAATATCTAAAACAGATTTACAGATCAATGGCGTTACTTTCAGATATGGAGGAAGCAGAACTATCAGAACTTACAATGTAAGTGTACTAATATTAATTGATTCTATCTTTTCAGAATACCGGATCTTACTATACCCGAGGAATTGAAAATTCTTAGCAATTCTGCTTTAGAATATCTAACACTATCTGACACTATTTTTATTTTTTTATTAGATCAAAATGGATTACACAAAGCCGCTTAATCATGGTTGGACGAGGGAATTAGTTTTTAGAGCAAAACGCAAACCCAACGGTGAACGTAATTGCGACATCTACTACACGACACCGGAAGGCAGAAAACTTAGATCGACCAGAGAAGTTGACAACTATTTAAGAAATCATGAAACGGAACTAACATTAAATAATTTTACATATAAGAAAGAACCGATAAATGACCCGAGAGAAATAATACGAAATGCTATTAGTATAAAGAAGAAGTAAGTACAGCTGACTTGACATCATTAATTATCTATTCAATGGATTTTATTTATTTATATGCTGTTCCTGTTGCAGCTGTTGTTGCTGATCCAGATGCAGATGCAGATGGAGATGCTGCAGCAGCTGTTGTTGCTGATCCAGATGGAGATGCTGATGGAGATGTTGCAGCAGCTGCTTCCGGTTCCGAGTCGGTGTCTTCGGAACCGGACGTAGACGAAGAAATACATCCGGTTCCAAAGTAAGTGTACAAATATTCATTTTATTTTGTATTGTTTTCATCCCATAGAGCACGAAATATTGCTAAAACGTTGCGGTAATATTATAGAACTATTGGATCAAAAACCTTATTCTCTGAAATGTAAGTGTACAAATATCACATACATCTGAAGTGACGTTCATCCTATCTTTTAGAATATTAACTAATTTTAATGTACCACGATGATACTTATTAGATTCGGTAACAAAAAACGTACAAATACGTATATAAATATAATATATTTCAGTTGTAATTCGTGTCTTGAAACATTCGAGTCTCCATACAAAGGTAATGTTTTTAGAATATTTACTAATTTTAATGTACCGCGATATAATACCTATAATTGATCAGGACTTTTTTGTAATGTAACCTGCTGCTGTAGCTTTATCAAGTTCAATAGAATTGGAGATATGTATTTAAAAAAACGTACATGAGAAACCGTAAAATGGCCGTTTTTTTAAGAGGGTCTTAAAAAATTGCATTCCGGAAGTCAACCAATGATTTATGTTTCGTACTAACTATGATGCCTAGAACAAGCTAGTTAAAATGTTGCTTCTTCCTTTCAGTTCTTTATAAAAAAAATCGCTAATATGACTCCGCTACAAATCGAGTTTTATGCAGCTAGATATGAAAAATTCAAAAATAATTTTTTTGACATTTTTTTAATAAAGGTTTAAAATACTAAAACAGCCTCGAGCATCAATTTTTTCGTAAATAGTCACTTACATGAAAATTATTTATAATGCATAAAATGCATATTGCACAAATCTTAAGTTTTTGAAAATTTCTGAGAATTAAGAAAGGGTGTCATAGAGTTATTTTTTTAAATTTTCATACCTAGGCACGTAGGGTGTCAAAATGTAAATCTCAATCTATAGATATCGACCCTATTTTTATTATTTTATTAGATCGAAATGGATTTCACAAAGCCGCTTGACTATGGTTGGAAGAGGGAATTAGTATATCGAAAAAAACGCAAACCCAACGGTGAACGTAATTGCGACATCTATTACACAACACCGGAAGGCAAAAAACTTAGATCGACCAGAGAAGTTGACAACTATTTAAAAAATCATGAAACGGAACTAACATTAAATAATTTTACATATAAGAAAGAACCGATAAATGACCCGAGAGAAATCATACGAAATGCTATAAGTAAGAAAAAGAAACAGCTGACTTGACATCATTAATTATCTGTCCAATGGATTTTATTTATTTATAATTATTTTATAAATAAAGTTACCTTAAATTGAGTTAATTAATTCTACAATAGCTTTACGATTTAATTTCCGAAACTGATTATAGATTGTGAAGCACGGCGGCCTCGCACTCATGGATCACCTCGTTTTCATCGCGAGATGTAGGTGCATCCAGAGCGTACATGCTGGAACCCGAAAGATAGTCAACTATGCCTGGTCAGGACGAAGTCAGGGGAAACCAAAAACGATTCTATCTTTACATAACACAACAAGAGATGTTCGATGGTTCTGCATCCTTATTTTCAGATTACGACATATCTGATTTAACGCTGTAAGTGTACAAATATTCATTTATTTTATTTTGTATGATTTTATGTCAATGGGATTCTTTCAAAAACGATTCTATCTTTTCAGAATACCGGATCTTTCAATTCATCAGGAATTGAAAGTACTCAGCAATTCTGATTTAGAATATCTGAATCAGATTGACGGATCAATGGCGTTACTGTCAGTAACAGATGATGCAGAATCATCAGAAATTACAACGTAAGTATACAATTATTAATTGATATTATTTTGTATGATTTTACTTAAATTGGAATTCTTTCAAAAACGATTCTATCTTTTCAGCATTGATCCGTCAGACCAAGAATTGGTCTATACAGACAATGAATAGCCAAAATTTCAGAAACCAAAAACGACTCTATCTTTTCAGAATACCGGATCTTTCTATCCCCGAAGAATTGAAAGTTCTTAGCAATTCTGATTTAGAATATCTAAAATGAGATTGACGGATCTGCATCATTATTTTCAGATGTAGATCCATCTTAATAACGATGTAAGTATACAAATCAGAGTCGGTGTCTTTGGAACCTAATGTAGAAGAAGAGATAAAAGACCCTATTTTGATTTTTTTATTAGATTAAAATGGATTATTCAAAGCCACTTGATCATGGATGGAAAAGGGAGTTAGTTTATAGAGCAAAACGCAAAGCCAACGGTGAAAGAAATTGCGACATTTATTATCATACACCGGAAGGTAACAAACTTAGATCAACCAGACAAGTTGACAATTATTTAAAAGCTAATGAAACAGAACTGACTTGAAATAATTTCACATACAAAGTTTTAAAATACTAAAACAGCCTCGAGCATCATTATTTTTTGTTTTTCAAAAATTTTTTTTAATATACTGGTGTAACTTTAAATGTTTATAAAAAAATATAAATAATTATAAATAATAATGAAAAAATATAATTTTTTTGTAAATAGTCACTTACATGAAAATTATTTATAATGCATAAAATGCATATTGCACAAATATTAAGTTTTTGACAATTTCTGAGAATTAAGGAAGGGTGTCATAGAGTTATTTTTTTAAATTTTCATACCTAGGCACGTAGGGTGTCAAAATGTAAATCTCAATCTATAGATATTGACCCTATTTTTATTTTTTTATTAGATCGAAATGGATTTCACAAAACCGCTTGAGGATGGTTGGACGAGGGAATTAGTATATAAAAAAAAACGCAAACCCAACGGTGAACGTAATTGCGACATCTATTACACAACACCGGAAGGCAAAAAACTTAGATCTATTCTGACAGGCAGGCTGTTCAAGCAAACGATTGCCGCACTCGGGTAAAAAAGCGATTCTTACACACAAATCAATTGCAATGATACCAACTATTAAACAGCCAGAGGTATACGATACTTCAAAATCCTTGTTTTCTGATATAGAAGATCAGCAGGAGCTGAGATACAGCTATCAGAAAAACTGGTAAAACCCTGATGGAGATCTGTAGCGATTCTGACGTACAAATTGACTGTCTGAACTGATGGATATAAGACAACAACATGATTTTCCAATTGTTTGCCAAGAAATAAATTCTCCCCGCCCAGAGTGTATTAAAATAAAAATGTAATTTAAAATTCTGATAGTGTAAATTTTTACAACAATGGCTTTTGTCCGTCTTTGTTTCAATTATGTTTTTACAAAAAATCGAAATTCAATTAATGCCACCATATAAATAATCTAGCTAAATATTTCATTTTGACAATCCCCATATGACTATCGTAAAATTCATTTAATACATAATGCCTTATCTTTTGAGGTACAATTACTCTATTACTAAGGCCGTAACTACCGAACAATCGAAAGTGGGGAGATAAAGACCCCCTCGATCACTTGTTGCTTTGGAGTCTCTAGTTACGGCTCTGTCTATTACCTCAAAGTAACACAATCTTTTTCTATTGAGAAATTTAGCATAATTATTATCATTTTTAATGGTTACCGACCACCCATTCAGTGTATAATACAAAACTTTATTTAAAATGAGATCATTTTTTGTTTCTTTAGCTATTTGTTCACTTTTAATTATTAAATATTCTTACTTATTTAAATAATCAGTTTGTTTTTCAATTACTATTTGTGTGTCGGTTTCCTAGATAAGAAGTCTGCTAAATTTCTTTCTGATTTTATATGCTTTATATTAAAATTATAAGGTGATAATGTTACTGCCCATCTTTGGAGTCTACTGGCTGCCATAATAGGTAATCCATTCTTAGACTCAAAAATTGACAATAATGGTTTATGGTCAGTACAAAGTGTAAAATGTTTACCTAACAAATACATATTGATAAAAATTCAGGACGAAGTCAGGGGGAAACCAAAAACGATTCTATTTTTTCAGAATACCGGATCTTTCAATCCCAGAGGAGTTGAAAGTTCAAAGCAATTCTGATTTAGAATATCTAAATCAGATTGACGGATCAATGGCGTTACTTTCAGATATGGGGGAAGCAGAACCATCAGAACTTACAATGTAAGTGTACAAATATTAATTGAATCTATCTTTTCAGAACACCGGATCTTTCTATTCCTGAAGAACTGAAAGTTCTCAGCAATTCTGATTTAGAATATCTAAAACAGATTTACAGATCAATGGCGTTACTTTCAGATATGGAGGAAGCAGAACTATCAGAACTTACAATGTAAGTGTACTAATATTAATTGATTCTATCTTTTCAGAATACCGGATCTTACTATACCCGAGGAATTGAAAATTCTTAGCAATTCTGCTTTAGAATATCTAACACTATCTGACACTATTTTTATTTTTTTATTAGATCAAAATGGATTACACAAAGCCGCTTAATCATGGTTGGACGAGGGAATTAGTTTTTAGAGCAAAACGCAAACCCAACGGTGAACGTAATTGCGACATCTACTACACGACACCGGAAGGCAGAAAACTTAGATCGACCAGAGAAGTTGACAACTATTTAAGAAATCATGAAACGGAACTAACATTAAATAATTTTACATATAAGAAAGAACCGATAAATGACCCGAGAGAAATAATACGAAATGCTATTAGTATAAAGAAGAAGTAAGTACAGCTGACTTGACATCATTAATTATCTATTCAATGGATTTTATTTATTTATATGCTGTTCCTGTTGCAGCTGTTGTTGCTGATCCAGATGCAGATGCAGATGGAGATGCTGCAGCAGCTGTTGTTGCTGATCCAGATGGAGATGCTGATGGAGATGTTGCAGCAGCTGCTTCCGGTTCCGAGTCGGTGTCTTCGGAACCGGACGTAGACGAAGAAATACATCCGGTTCCAAAGTAAGTGTACAAATATTCATTTTATTTTGTATTGTTTTCATCCCATAGAGCACGAAATATTGCTAAAACGTTGCGGTAATATTATAGAACTATTGGATCAAAAACCTTATTCTCTGAAATGTAAGTGTACAAATATCACATACATCTGAAGTGACGTTCATCCTATCTTTTAGAATATTAACTAATTTTAATGTACCACGATGATACTTATTAGATTCGGTAACAAAAAACGTACAAATACGTATATAAATATAATATATTTCAGTTGTAATTCGTGTCTTGAAACATTCGAGTCTCCATACAAAGGTAATGTTTTTAGAATATTTACTAATTTTAATGTACCGCGATATAATACCTATAATTGATCAGGACTTTTTTGTAATGTAACCTGCTGCTGTAGCTTTATCAAGTTCAATAGAATTGGAGATATGTATTTAAAAAAACGTACATGAGAAACCGTAAAATGGCCGTTTTTTTAAGAGGGTCTTAAAAAATTGCATTCCGGAAGTCAACCAATGATTTATGTTTCGTACTAACTATGATGCCTAGAACAAGCTAGTTAAAATGTTGCTTCTTCCTTTCAGTTCTTTATAAAAAAAATCGCTAATATGACTCCGCTACAAATCGAGTTTTATGCAGCTAGATATGAAAAATTCAAAAATAATTTTTTTGACATTTTTTTAATAAAGGTTTAAAATACTAAAACAGCCTCGAGCATCAATTTTTTCGTAAATAGTCACTTACATGAAAATTATTTATAATGCATAAAATGCATATTGCACAAATCTTAAGTTTTTGAAAATTTCTGAGAATTAAGAAAGGGTGTCATAGAGTTATTTTTTTAAATTTTCATACCTAGGCACGTAGGGTGTCAAAATGTAAATCTCAATCTATAGATATCGACCCTATTTTTATTATTTTATTAGATCGAAATGGATTTCACAAAGCCGCTTGACTATGGTTGGAAGAGGGAATTAGTATATCGAAAAAAACGCAAACCCAACGGTGAACGTAATTGCGACATCTATTACACAACACCGGAAGGCAAAAAACTTAGATCGACCAGAGAAGTTGACAACTATTTAAAAAATCATGAAACGGAACTAACATTAAATAATTTTACATATAAGAAAGAACCGATAAATGACCCGAGAGAAATCATACGAAATGCTATAAGTAAGAAAAAGAAACAGCTGACTTGACATCATTAATTATCTGTCCAATGGATTTTATTTATTTATAATTATTTTATAAATAAAGTTACCTTAAATTGAGTTAATTAATTCTACAATAGCTTTACGATTTAATTTCCGAAACTGATTATAGATTGTGAAGCACGGCGGCCTCGCACTCATGGATCACCTCGTTTTCATCGCGAGATGTAGGTGCATCCAGAGCGTACATGCTGGAACCCGAAAGATAGTCAACTATGCCTGGTCAGGACGAAGTCAGGGGAAACCAAAAACGATTCTATCTTTACATAACACAACAAGAGATGTTCGATGGTTCTGCATCCTTATTTTCAGATTACGACATATCTGATTTAACGCTGTAAGTGTACAAATATTCATTTATTTTATTTTGTATGATTTTATGTCAATGGGATTCTTTCAAAAACGATTCTATCTTTTCAGAATACCGGATCTTTCAATTCATCAGGAATTGAAAGTACTCAGCAATTCTGATTTAGAATATCTGAATCAGATTGACGGATCAATGGCGTTACTGTCAGTAACAGATGATGCAGAATCATCAGAAATTACAACGTAAGTATACAATTATTAATTGATATTATTTTGTATGATTTTACTTAAATTGGAATTCTTTCAAAAACGATTCTATCTTTTCAGCATTGATCCGTCAGACCAAGAATTGGTCTATACAGACAATGAATAGCCAAAATTTCAGAAACCAAAAACGACTCTATCTTTTCAGAATACCGGATCTTTCTATCCCCGAAGAATTGAAAGTTCTTAGCAATTCTGATTTAGAATATCTAAAATGAGATTGACGGATCTGCATCATTATTTTCAGATGTAGATCCATCTTAATAACGATGTAAGTATACAAATCAGAGTCGGTGTCTTTGGAACCTAATGTAGAAGAAGAGATAAAAGACCCTATTTTGATTTTTTTATTAGATTAAAATGGATTATTCAAAGCCACTTGATCATGGATGGAAAAGGGAGTTAGTTTATAGAGCAAAACGCAAAGCCAACGGTGAAAGAAATTGCGACATTTATTATCATACACCGGAAGGTAACAAACTTAGATCAACCAGACAAGTTGACAATTATTTAAAAGCTAATGAAACAGAACTGACTTGAAATAATTTCACATACAAAGTTTTAAAATACTAAAACAGCCTCGAGCATCATTATTTTTTGTTTTTCAAAAATTTTTTTTAATATACTGGTGTAACTTTAAATGTTTATAAAAAAATATAAATAATTATAAATAATAATGAAAAAATATAATTTTTTTGTAAATAGTCACTTACATGAAAATTATTTATAATGCATAAAATGCATATTGCACAAATATTAAGTTTTTGACAATTTCTGAGAATTAAGGAAGGGTGTCATAGAGTTATTTTTTTAAATTTTCATACCTAGGCACGTAGGGTGTCAAAATGTAAATCTCAATCTATAGATATTGACCCTATTTTTATTTTTTTATTAGATCGAAATGGATTTCACAAAACCGCTTGAGGATGGTTGGACGAGGGAATTAGTATATAAAAAAAAACGCAAACCCAACGGTGAACGTAATTGCGACATCTATTACACAACACCGGAAGGCAAAAAACTTAGATCTATTCTGACAGGCAGGCTGTTCAAGCAAACGATTGCCGCACTCGGGTAAAAAAGCGATTCTTACACACAAATCAATTGCAATGATACCAACTATTAAACAGCCAGAGGTATACGATACTTCAAAATCCTTGTTTTCTGATATAGAAGATCAGCAGGAGCTGAGATACAGCTATCAGAAAAACTGGTAAAACCCTGATGGAGATCTGTAGCGATTCTGACGTACAAATTGACTGTCTGAACTGATGGATATAAGACAACAACATGATTTTCCAATTGTTTGCCAAGAAATAAATTCTCCCCGCCCAGAGTGTATTAAAATAAAAATGTAATTTAAAATTCTGATAGTGTAAATTTTTACAACAATGGCTTTTGTCCGTCTTTGTTTCAATTATGTTTTTACAAAAAATCGAAATTCAATTAATGCCACCATATAAATAATCTAGCTAAATATTTCATTTTGACAATCCCCATATGACTATCGTAAAATTCATTTAATACATAATGCCTTATCTTTTGAGGTACAATTACTCTATTACTAAGGCCGTAACTACCGAACAATCGAAAGTGGGGAGATAAAGACCCCCTCGATCACTTGTTGCTTTGGAGTCTCTAGTTACGGCTCTGTCTATTACCTCAAAGTAACACAATCTTTTTCTATTGAGAAATTTAGCATAATTATTATCATTTTTAATGGTTACCGACCACCCATTCAGTGTATAATACAAAACTTTATTTAAAATGAGATCATTTTTTGTTTCTTTAGCTATTTGTTCACTTTTAATTATTAAATATTCTTACTTATTTAAATAATCAGTTTGTTTTTCAATTACTATTTGTGTGTCGGTTTCCTAGATAAGAAGTCTGCTAAATTTCTTTCTGATTTTATATGCTTTATATTAAAATTATAAGGTGATAATGTTACTGCCCATCTTTGGAGTCTACTGGCTGCCATAATAGGTAATCCATTCTTAGACTCAAAAATTGACAATAATGGTTTATGGTCAGTACAAAGTGTAAAATGTTTACCTAACAAATACATATTGATAAAAATTCTTACACCCCCGATAATTAACAAATAGGTTTTTCTTTAGGTACATTTCAAACTATGCATTAATATTGCATCTAAACCTTTGTCTAACGCATCTACATATAATATTATAGGTAGTTTCGGGTTGTAAATGTAATGCGTTAATATCGGCGTATTATTTAATCATTTTACAAAATCATTTCTCACAATCTAGAGACCATTTCCATTTTATATCATTTTTCGTTAGAGAGTAATTAAGCACAAACCTAGAATAACATGAAGTCAGGAACGATAGGTGTTTAATTATATTTCAATTTTGTTACCTCCCTAATTGCGCCTCTACCTTCGCTTTCAATGCGAACAGTAACGGCCGCGGTTTATAAAAAATACATGTTTAAAATCGGACTTTAACTCTAAACTAATATCATCTTTAGTGAATGTGCCTAATTTCTCTGAAAATATACAATTATATTTATGTTTAATATTTTCGACTAAAGCTACATCTTCATTTGAAATAAAAATTATATTATCAATATTAAATTTTAATTTCTCTATCCAGAAGCGTCTTTACAAGTGTTTATTACAACCTTTATTAATAAAAAATTTTAAATCATATGATTTATTATCGTATGTCACTAACAATATTTTTACCAATGGGTTTGATTTTATTAATTATCTTATCAAAACGCGTTACATAATAATTTTCTGAAATACAAGTTAAAGACGCATCTGTATCAATATCAAACATGTTTATCTTTATCATTACTATTTAATTCCATTTTAAACATGTTTTTGTCCACATTTAATTGAAAAATATTGTCGGTCTCTACATTACCAACTTCCTTTTCCGTTTCTTCTTCTTTTTACAGCTGCTAGAGTTACTGTTTTATTCTTTCGAAAACTGCTCACGCTTCCTTCCTTCACGCTGCTACTTAACTTGTTTATTTCCGGCCTCCGCTTCACCATGGCTAGGTCTCCGTCACATACCAAGGCACCAAATAGAATGTGTCTAATTTCTCTGAAAATATACAATTATATTTAATTTATGTTTAATAAAATATTAATTAAAATTAAAAATTAAAGCTACATCTTCATTTGAAATAAAATTTATATTGGGTGCGTTTAGCGAGCTCAGCGGTTGAAAGTCGGCAGTCAACTATGCCGACAGCCAACTGCTTTAAATTCTCTAAACCGTGAGCTTAGAGACATAGTATCACGAAAAATATAAATATTACCATTAACATTTCTACGAACGAGCCTGTTGTTTATAATAACGAAATCCTTTAAAAAAATTGGTTTGTTCATTTTTTTCGACAAGAACGACTCGGAAAACGCAAAAATAATAATTTTTGTACACATTTAATTGAAAAATATAGTCGGTCTCCACAATACCGACTTCCTTTATTACAAAAATAATTTTTTTACTTACGATTTTTACTGCAACAGCTAGGTCTTCGTCACATACCGAGGCACCAAACTGTCGCACTGACTCCTCCGCAATTTCTACCGCTTTGTTCAAGGTTAACGTTGTTGCAATTTCTTCGAAGAGTCGGTCTCGGATACTATTCTTCCCCATTCCAATTAATTATGAAGCTATCTCTGATTAATACGCTTAATTCTGGTGCCGCAAAACAACAACTTGCTGATAGCGTTTTTACACGTGCTGTCCATTCACTCACGGATTCACCATCTCGTTTCTTCTCAATATAAAATTCACAACTTCAGTGAACCATGATTGTATCGGTGAGAATTGTTCTTTTTTTCATAAAATCTTTATTAACGTACATAAGTCGTTGCTCAAATGACTCAAAAATAACGCTCGTCTTTTTTCATCGCCGTCAATATCAAATGCAATCAGTCTTTGTGTAAATCGATTTATAAATATTGACCATTCCATTGTTTTATGATCAAATTCAATCCATTGACCGAAGTTAGCACGTGGTGCCTTCTTGATTCGACATTTTCCGTTAATTTTTGTGATATTCACTTTATGTTATTTTATTTTATTCCTCGTCGTCAGTATAAGTAATGCTTTGCGGCGATAAATTAAAAACGAATATCACTTAATATTTATTCTTCATAAAAAACAATAATCTCAGTAATGCACATGCAAACGTGTTGAACGCAGTTCGTGGTATGCATATAAAATCATTTACATATTAATAATACATATGTATGATTTGTGACGGATGTGACGCAGTTTGCATTATTCTGCGAATTTACGCGTATTGCGCATTGTTTCCGCCAGTTTCGAATCACAGAACTTCCGAAATTCCGAATGACAACTCAAAACAAAACTATTCATCGAAGGTACATCTTGTTTATTCTTGTTATATCTGATATCTCAAGGTTATTATGCATAACACATTTTTATTTATTGCGTGTTTATTCTTGTTATATCTGATATCTCAAGGTTATTATGCATAACACATTTTTATTTATTGCGTAAATTGCATATTAAATTATATATATGTATAATTAAATTACTTCTTACAAGAAAAAACCTTGTTTCAGTTTGAATTTATAGTTCATCTTGTCTCATCTCTTAAAGGTACATAATGCTTTTAGAATATTAACTAATTTTAATGTGTCACGATGATACTTATTAGATTCGGTAACAAAAAACGTACAAATATGTATATAAATATTATATATTGCAGTTGGAATTCGTGTCTTGAACATTCGAGTCTCCATACAAAGGTAATGTTTTTAGAATATTAACTAATTTTAATGTGCCACGATGATACTTACTCATTACAATTTATTATAAATCTATTAGTTTTTAGCGATACTTAAATGTGGAAATTTCTGAACGAAATTAGGCAAGAGAACCATAATTATTATATTTAAATTGTGTTTCCATCTATTTTTTATTAAGACAACAATTTCAATCATAACTCTCCGAGTCGACGTATTAATTGCTGTAAAGGTTTTTCTGGTTTTCTAATAATTATACTTTTTTATGTCGGCTAAGAAATTTTAAAACGGAAAAGCACTAAAATTGTCTAATATTCAATATTTTCTTACTTCATTACAAAGTATACATAGCTGACCTGATATCATATTAATTATCTCTGTAATGGATTTTATTTATTTCTCAAATTACAGACCAAAAGAACAGGATATATCAGAGTTGGTGTCTTCTGATGAACAAGAAGAGTACATCAGATACCAAAGTTAGTGTAAGTACAAATATTCTTAAGTTTTTGACAATTTCTGAGAATTAAGGAAGGGTGTCATAGAGTTATTTTTTTAAATTTTCATACCTAGGCACGTAGGGTGTCAAAATGTAAATCTCAATCTATAGATATTGACCCTATTTTAATTTTTTTATTAGATCGAAATGGATTTCACAAAACCGCTTGAGGATGGTTGGACGAGGGAATTAGTATATAAAAAAAAACGCAAACCCAACGGTGAACGTAATTGCGACATCTATAACACAACACCGGAAGGCAAAAAACTTAGATCGACCAGAGAAGTTGACAACTATTTAAAAAATCATGAAACGGAACTAACATTAAATCATTTTACATATAAGAAAGAACCAAAAGAAATTATACGCAACGCTATAAATAAAAAAAATAAAAAAATGAAGTGAGTACAGCTGACTTGACATCATTAATTATCTGTTCAATGGATTTTATTTATTTCTCAAATTACAGACCAAAAGAACCAGAACAAAAACAATGAAGTTCAGAGTCGGTGTCTTCTGTGTAGAAGAAGAGATACATCAGATTCCAAAGTTAGTGTAAGTACAAACATTCATTGATTTTATTCTGTATAATTTTATGTAAATGGGATTCTTTCAAAAACGAAAAGTGGTCCTTTAATTTTTTCCGTGTGTATATTAATAATTCCACCAAATATATTTTAATTTTAGATTTATTGAAATTTGAAAACATGGTATTTTATAGCAAGTTATAATAATTAAATAATAATTAAATAATATTAAATAATTCTTAGTAAGATAGCGGAGATAACATTGTAATTTATTTCTTGGCATTAGCACGTTTTATTATTGACTGAGCCAGACTCCAACAGCTTCTTCGATAGCTTTAATTGAAGATGATGGACATATCAATAGCGCTGTTTCTGTAAACATAATACATTTTAATAAATGGTTTTATATTGATTATGTTAACAGAATTAAATAATGTTTTGATATTTTTTTTGCTTTCAAATGTCAAGTTCAGCCTTGCTCAGAGTATATATATCTCAAACGTATGTTAAATGAATGTGCACAGAGGGGTTTAGAGCAAGAAACTGTAAATGTAAATATTTATGGTACTCAAAGTACAATGTATTGAAATTAAAAAGAAAAAATCTGGTTTAGTTAATCATACGAAATCTTATTTTTGATCAGTTATGAAATATGTGAACTGATTTATTGCTCTCTTTTTTAATTTTCCCATTATTGAGCTAATTACTAAGCTCAGCTATCATCTCCAAATATTTTTAAACATTGGATCTGTAAAACAAAATATAATAGCTTTTTTAACAACATTCATAATTAAGTATTCAACCCAATGAATGCTTACCATTTTATAAAATATTTGTTTATTTTTAAAATTTGTTTCAATTTCTAATAGCTGCTCTACTCTCTGTAGAGGAAGCCTAATTTCTTCATCGTCACATCGTTAAATACTAAACTTTTTCTGTTATGGCGAGGAGCAAATTCAGATTCAATAAACCTCATTCTTGTAGTTATATGTATTTTCTGTTTGTTTGAGCAAAATTAGTGACTATAAAATGCTTAGCTGATGCAGGAGATGCAACCACTACACCATTTTGTATAAATTTCATATTAAATAAATTTTGTTTTTATTGTTTAATGTATGATGGAATGTTCGAATATAAATAAAAAAGATAAGATACAAAATAATGTCACTACATTCAATTGTTAATTAAATGAATTAATACATTATTCTTATATTTCCTCATAATATTACAATAATTCAGCAATATTGTGTGCAATATTGCTGAAGTTTAGAATATAGGGAAATAAAAACTTGAAGACCTTTTTATTTTTAGTCGCGTTACTCATTTTTTGTTTCCCTATTTTTTTTTTAAATATGCTATATTATTAACTAAAAAAATCTACCGCCCCTCTCGGCCTGCCGCCCTAGCCCATGGCCCACATGGCCCCATGGTAAATACGCCTCTGGCTATATGGGATGTAAATGGGATTCTTTCAAAAACGATTCTATCTTTTCAGAGCACCACCAATATTCAGATAGATTAGATATTCTAAATCAGATTGCAACGTAAGTGTACAAATTTTCATTGATTTTATTTTGTATGATTTTATGTCAATGGGATTCTTTCAAAAACGATTCTATCTTTTCAGAATACCGGATCTTTCAATTCCTCAGGAATTGAAAGTCCTCAGCAATTCTGATTTAGAATATCTGAATCAGATTGACGGATCAATGGCGTTACTGTCAGTAATGGATGATGCAGAACCATCAGAAATTACAACGTAAGTGTACAATTATTAATTGATATTATTTTGTATGATTTTACGTAAATTGGAATTCTTTCAAAAACAATTCTATCTTTTCAGGACAACCTCTAATGTTCCAAATAACAGAATGTAAGTGTACAAATTTTCATTGATTTTATTTTGTATGATTTTATGTAAATTGGAATTCTTTCAAAAACGATTCTATCTTTTCAGAACACAACAAGAGATGTTCGATAGTTCTGCATCATTATTTTCAGATTATGACCAATCTGATTTAACGCTGTAAGTGTACAAATATTCATTTATTTTATTTTGTATGATTTTACGTAAATTGGAATTCTTTCAAAAACGATTCTATCTTTTCAGCATTGATCCGTCCGATCAGGAGTTGATATACACGGATCAAGAACAGCCAAAATTTCTCTCGGATCATTTATCGGTTCTTTTTTGTATGTGAAATGATTTAATGTTAGTTCCGTTTCATGAGATTTTAAATAGTTGTCAACTATCAAATCTCTGGTCGATCTAAGTTTTTTGCCATCCGGTGTTGTGTAGATGTCGCAATTTCATTCACCGTTGGCTTTGCGTTTTGCTCTAAAAACTAATTCCCTTATCCAACCATGCTCAAGCGGCTTTGAGTATGTGACTCACGTCTGTCGCCGAATTACAGCCCGTTTGAGTTCAGCAATCGAACAGGTATATCAATTATTGAATGTTCACAAAAAAGATTTTTTCTACTTGGTAATTTTTCAGAACGATGTATCAGTCCAGCACGAAGCATTAGACATCTTATCAGATCTTCTGTCGCGTTTTGGTTCAAAGACTCGGATATTGACGGCTCTGTTACTGCAACTCTATTCTGACAGGCAGGCTGTTCATAAGCAAACGATTGCCGCACTCGGGTATTTGGTGTTGTCGTGCAACTCCACATTGTATGCCAAGATAATTGACCATCTTTTGGAAGCACTATCAAACCCTCCTGAAATGACAAGTCAGTCTTTGGCAAACAATCAGCAGTCAATTAACAGAACATATATTCAGTGCATAACTTCGTTGTCCCAAAGAAATCATATCACACCTCACGTTAATACGGTAAATAAAAATGATAAGGTTATTATTTTGAAATTTTTATTTATTATTATTTCAACAGATAACCGAGCTGTGTCTGGTTTACATGACGTACGATCCCAACTACAACTACGACAATGAAGATGCAGAAGGTCTGGGCGATGAAGACGGAGCTTCGGACATAGATCAAGAAGTTAAAGAGCGTGCTATTTCATGCATGGGACAGCTGTTATCAGATTTTGGCAATCTCTGCCTTTATTTTAATTTCACTTTTAATTATTTATTTTTTTAATTAATATTTTATAACTTTTTAATTAATATTTTAACAAAAATTAGATATCGGAAAAATATAACAATAATATATAAGAGGGAAAAAGTTTTTCTTTATTGTCAAAGAATACTCATAATTTTTTTCAGATGTTTTATATTAATATTGTGGGATCAAGTTTATTTTTAATAGGGTACTTTTTCATTCAAACTTGAATATCTCGGCATCAAAAAATGTGACAATCATTTTTTTAAAAGTATTTTAAAGCTGAGAAAATTTACTAAATGATAAATATCATGAAATTTTGAAAAAAAAAATCATACATCCTCGTGTGAAATTTCTATAACTGCAAATAAATACTTTATTTTTTTAGTCAACTACGTGTGGACAAAAAAAAATTCAGTTACTTTGAACGAATAAACGGTGAAAATTCAATGAAAATTAATTTAACTGTCGAAATCAATAGTCTTACATATGTTGTTGAACGTTTTTTCATAATCACACGCAATTGACTACAAATTGAAAAATTGAAATTTTCTGCAATTATGGAAGTTTCACACGGGGATGTATGATTTTTTTTCAAAATTCCATGATATTCATCATTTAGTAAATTTTTTAGTTAAGTTAAAATTAAACATTTTTTAAATGCTACTAGACAATAGGTGATTATTTAAGCTTTAATATTCTTTTTTTTTCTTTTTAGTGCGACCAACATTAGGGCCTTTATGGTCGTTTAAAACTTTTTGGTACTTTTTTCATTCAAACTCGAATATCGCGACACCAAAAAATTATAAAACAAATTTGAAAAAGCCTTTTAAAGCTGAACAAATTTCCTACAAAATGGTTATCTTGAAATTTTAGAAAAAAAATTTTACATCCCCGTGGGTATCTTTGAAAATTGCAAAAAAAAAACAATTTTTTTATTTTTTATTAAACCGCGATTTGGTCACAAAAATAAATTTAATAACACAAAAATACCCCAAAATTCGAAAAGATGATAAAATTTACTTCAATTTTCATATCCTATAAATACAAAAAGGATCATATTTGACCTATCGGTATTACTTTGAAAATGAGCTATTTTTTCGAAAAATAAAAGTGGTCCTTTAATTTTTTCCGTGAGTGTATTAATTTTTTTCAAAAAAATTAAAAAATATTATACATGTTTATAGATAATAAACATAATATATATTTCTTGCGATTTTCTAATAATTATGAGTTTTATTCATACAATTCTTTGTAGATTTTTTTAGTTTTATATATTTTTATAAAAACATTTTGTCTATTATACAGATATTTTTTAATAGATATTTATGTTATGTTTTTACATATTTATTTGTTTAATTTTTTTTAGCTTCTAAAATCTACCTAGAATCGACCATAACATGTTTCCTCAAAAATTTCGGATTTGACACTTTTTACTAATACGTTGGTTTCACTAATTTATTGATTAAATCGAAAAAAAACATATTATTGTAAAAAAATTTGTAACAATTTCACAACTATTTTGATTAAAAAAAAACTATTTGCCAACTATTTTACAGAAAAAAAATCAACTATATAGTAACTATTTCATTTATAAAATAACAACTATTTTTCCAATCTCTATAGATAATAAACATAATTGTGATTTCCTAATAAGTTTAAGTTTTATTCATACAATTCTTTGTAGATTTGTTTAGTTTTATATATTTTTATAAATACATTTTGTCTATTATACAGATATTTTTTAATAGATATTCATGTTGTGTTTTTACATACGAGTATTTATTTATTTGTTTAATTTTTTTTAACTCCTAAAATCTATCTATAATCGATCATAACATGTTTTCCTCGAAAATTTCGGATTTAACACTTTTTTATAATACGTTGACTTCACTAATTTATTGATTAAATCGAAAAAAAATTTATTGTCAAAAAATTTGTAACTATTTTGATTAAAAAAATATTTGCCAACTATTTTACAGTAGAAAAATCAACTATATAGTAACTATTCCATTTAAAATAACTATTTTTTCAATCTAATAATAATTGTAATTTTATTAAATTATTTTATAAATAAACTTACCTTACATTGTGTTAATTTTTTTCTGTTATATTCCATTCACAGTTATATTTAGCTTTATTTGTATTATAAAAATAATAAAGAAAATTTACTATTTAATTTACAAGGGATAGTTTTTTTCATAAACTCAATATATTTGATGATATTTAATCCAAAAAAAATTCATGTCTACGTAACTGTTTTAATAGCTTTTTTTAAACGGTTTAAATAATATTGTTTTCTTTTATTTTTATACTGCATATAAGGGGTGGACTTTGGCCTAGGCAGTTGTCTAGGGCCCGAATTTTTAAAAATATTTAAAAAATTAAATATGCAAATAATCGTTTTTAATTAGCTTGTATTGACACTGTCTTTAATTAATAACGTGGTAAATCTTATTAGAATGCAAACAGGTATTAATGAATAAAAAACACTAATATTTTTAAAGCAGTGCAAAAATTAAAAAATATTGTGAGGTAAATTATAATTTATAATGTCGGGATATAGAAATTTCATATATAACATAACAACATGGCATCTTTTAGAGAAATTTACCATTTTGAATAAAAACAAAAATGATAGCGATATAACTAATCCATATTCGCTGGGAACCTGGGACGCGCTATCAACTGATAGATTACTACATTATTATAATCCTTATGTTCTGAACCTTGATAAATTAATATTAAATATATAAAATTGTTTAAATAGTTCAATAGCAAAATGTAGACGTATTCTTATTGTTAGTTGATACAGAAATATATTAGTTATGTCGGGGAGAGCTAATAAACATTACAAAATATAATTGTTCATAAAATATTATTCATTTTTATATAACATTATTAATAATGTCTCTTATTATTTATAAACTTAGAAATATTATTATTTTTGTTCTGGTCGAAAATAAATTTCTTTGGGGTCCCGTCACCAATTCAATCTGAAGGGCATATAATTGACTTGAACAAATAATACAAATTTGATTAGTTTTCTCGAAAACATAATTTTTTAAAGATTCAAATAGTGCGCCATTTAACATTAGAGACGAATATTATATATATTTGTTTGATCTATGTTCTTTTTATTTTTATTTATTGTACAACTACATTTAAATTAATATTTATTCTAAATTTCGCGAAAATATCTAAACAAACAAAATTTTAATGTATAAATACGAATTACCTAGAGTTACTTCAAGTTTTGCCAATAAAAGGTATGTTTTTTAATTAAATTTATTATCATATTCATCGTAAAATTTGAAAAATATATTTTTACTTTTATACCGCAATAAATGTTTGTTTTTCGCGTTATTATTTATTAAATAATAAATGCAACATTGATTGATTAATATATTACATCTGTAAAAGTATTTTATAATATAATAACAGTACAAATATTTGAATTTAATGCTATTTTGTTAAATAGATTGACAGTTCAATATATTTTCATAAAATATCGGCTCTTCCGGAAGAGGAATTATTTTATTCAACGCGGCTCATGTTTTTCAAGTTTCACTTTTCTTTTTACTCTTGAATTTTACTTCTGTCAGAGTGTCCAGAAAATTATAATTGTGTTAATTATAAATATATATTTAAAGTGTATAATTAATACTGTAATTTGAAATGTGGAGATCACTAAAAAGGTATTGTACTATTTTTCGCTTTTTTACAATTTCATATTTTTAATTGACGAAGAATTTAACTTGAATGTGGCTAGTGCCGGATTTTAAAATGGCTGGCTCTTGAACAGAGGACGATGTGGGCCCCCTTTTATCATGATATTCGTAATTTTAAATAAATCATTTTCTTCTGTAAGCTTTCGTGATCGTTGTCCATAAGATCTAACATTTCGGGCTGTTGTTCACATTGTCGTATTTTCTTACTTGACGTTTCGACTCTCATGTCGGAGTCTTCTTCAGAAATGTTTCTGAAACTCTATCAGAAACACTTCTGAAAAATACTTCGACATGAGAGTCGAAATAAGAAAATACTACAATGTGGACAGCAGCTCGAAAAGTTAGCTCTTATAGAAAAATTAATAATTATCAAAAAAAAATGCATTTTCTGTGTACTAATATAGAAAAATTGTACACTATGTCCGTTACCACCTTGTCCGCATTAGTAGGATATGATCGTGTATAAAATGAAATATCTTTTTTTTATTTCGAAATTTTAATTTGTGAAAAACTTATTCCAAAATGTGAGGACCCTAGATTAGCTATAAAAAATATTACCTATAATAATAATAGTTTTTCGATTCATTATTAAAACTAATATGACATTTACCGAAAAACGCGAAAGCCTGCAATATTAAATTTTGTTTTCGTTCGTATAGTTTATTAGACCATGTATGAAATAGATCCAATGAAACAATTTTTTATAACATACAAGACTTAGTAAACATGGCGCTTGGTTCAGTGGTACCTATATTATATTTGTTTAAAACAAAGTCCCTCGCCGCGTCTGTCTCAGTAACTACTGAACGGATTTTATTTCAGTTTTCACTAATGGATAGAGAGTTTCACGAGGAAGGTAAATTTGTGTATATTAACACCAAGTCCAATGCGCTAGTTGTAAAAATACTGATTATAAAACGCAACGTCTATCTGTATATCTGTCTGTCCGTTAATGCGCTTATCATTCGAAAACCACTTATCCGATTTACGTGTTTTTTTTATTGATAGATATGTTCTTTGACCAAGTTTTAGTAAAAAGTTTGCCGCCAGCGCGCTCTTTCTTTTTTCAATTACGTTAAATATTGAACAATATAATATAGTCAATAATTGTGTAGAATGAAAAGATCTAAAATAAATTTCGCGATATCATATATCTAATTTTTAGCTCGGATAAGTTAGTGTTTTATACGTATTATAACTTCGTGATACACATTTTATATTATTTTCTAGAGGAATCATGAACATGAGCCTAAACGACCACGGGGTGGTATCAGATCATTCCCAAAAATCCAGAGTAAGTTTTTTTTATATATAATTCCAAATTGATGTAACTTTTCCTAAATTTAATTTTTATTTTACAGAAAAAACAACGCGGCGTATCTCCAGCCAACAGTGATGTAAGTTTACATATTTTTAATTAATTGAAGAGAGCATTTATTTCGATTTATTCAGTTTTGTTTTGATTTAATCTATTTCTTCGAGAATTTATTATTTTTCGAATCTGTAATTTCTATTATAATTTTCAGGACGGGTTTTTCCAATCTTATGAATGGAGTGACGAAGAAGTCAAATTTCATGTGAGTTTTATTATTTTTCAACAATGAAGAGGTGTTTAAAGTTTTTAAATCGCGTGTGCGAATAAAATTTAATTTTGAATTATTTGACCAGCCTTTATAAATAGAGGGCTCAAAATACAAGGACACAGTTACATTTTGCACTTTTTAGACAAGTGCTCAATGTTTAATAAATAAATAAGTATTTAAATACGGATTTAATTATAATACTTTGAGTGAATTCTGTGCGCGAAATATCAATGTTAGACTATTTTGAGCCCTTTATAATAGAGTTAGTGTGTTGTATTAGCTTATATATGTGTTATATAACATATTAGAATTAGAATTCGATATTATTTGCGGTAATAGCTGCAACAATGGGTCAATGTTTAAAAATCGATAAGTTTGAAATATGTTTGTGTGTGTAGGCAACTATTCATACGCCAGTGTGGTAGCATTTGTAGCATTCTTTCACACACATCCATATTTGTGACTTCAGGAAAATTCATGTTTTGAAAATAAAATGTCACTATTTTTCATAAATAGTTTTTAATCCTAATATAAATTAAATGTTTTTAATAATTTAGAGACTTTCCTTGTTAAATATATTTATAATAAACAACAAATAACGTATTTTAAAGTTAATTTTCAAAGTGTAGCAATTAAAAATATTTATTATTTTACCTAAAAAATCTTGATAATTAAATAATTGATTTATTATTATTTTTTTTACAAATGTTCATACGTTTGATGAGTGATTTTGCCGATTATTAATATCCTAACATAATTTTAAGTCGATTTTTGAACCGAGTTTTAGTAAATTTTGACTGGCAGTAGAGCTATTTTAACAGTTGTAATCTTGTTTATCACAGAATAATTTTCTAAGAATCATTTACCGGTGTTTTTATTTTAATGCGTCTTGTCATTTGTTTATAAAAAGGCTCAAATGACTCCTCAAAATTATTTACATAAGTAGAAATAATCTTATATTTATAAGAAAGTATATTAGTATAAAAATAAAACAAATATATCTCACAATGGCTAGTGTTTCCTATCAAATTGCTAATCTTCTAGAGAAGGTAAGGATTTTTTTACTCTTTGCATTTAAAAGTGTGTTAAAGTATCTAATTTTGTTTATATTTATGTATTGCACTGCTTGCAAATCATCTAAATAAGTTTTTATCGCACTTGTAATGTTTGTAAATAAATCTCGCCTCAGTTCAAATTACAACACGTTTTTTCTATCACGCTCTCTAGAATATTAAAAAACAAATGCATTTGTGCATCAAACATATGCACAAATGCATTTGAATGCACTCGATGCGATTCAGTTTACAAAGAGCGATCATTTAATGTTATACAGTATAGTTTACAAAAAAAGGCAACCTAATGTTTTATTGTAAATATTTAGATGAGCTCTACTGATAAGGATTTCCGATTTATGGCTACAAATGATTTAATGAACGAACTACAGAAAGATAGCATTAAATTGGATGACGATTCCGAGAGAAAAGTTGTTCGTATGGTCCTTCGATTGCTTGAAGATAAAAATGGAGAAGTTCAGAACCTTGCTGTTAAATGGTATTCATTTTAGAATTATTTTTTTTAATTAGGTTACATATTATTGATTTTTTCATGTACTATATACATGTATTCTAAACATACTCATAAATAGATATTTTCAATAACTTCTTAAAATTTAATGCAGCTGAAATTCATAAAAACACTTAAAAACTAATTAATAAGTAGGTTAAAAGTTATAAGTAAGTGTGAACTATGCTTAACATAAAAATAATAATTGTCAATCAATTATAAAAACATAAAATAATACATAGTGAAACATATTTCTATCTTGTATACATTATCTAAGGTAGATGCCAACTATTTACTAGAAAACCAGTGCTTCTAAACATGTTTCACTCATAATTTGTCACTATTAAAAACTAGTTTTACTTACAATCATGTGTAGTAGAACAATTCATATTTACTATATAATCAAAATAAAACTGGGACTTGGACTTTCTTATACATATATTAAGAATTTGTGAAAATTGGAAATATAGGAATAAAAATAAATTGTGACATTTGAACAACATTTTGATTTTTATTATTTTATATATGGTTACATTTTTAAATTATGAATATCTAATGTAATGTAAAATAGCACACATTTGAGGGTCTTAATGAAAAATATACCTCCAAAACTAGTCAGTAGTAAAATGCCTGCAAATCTTATGGAAATAATTGAAATGAAAACGCTACAGTAAAATAAATTATGTATATTAATGTATTTTGTAATAGGTACATGATTTTATTTGTAGCTTGGGACCGCTTGTAAATAAAGTGAAAGAATTCCAAGTGGAAACGATTGTGGACACTTTGTGTGCCAACATGGTGTCTGACAAAGAACAATTGAGGGATATTTCTAGTATCGGACTCAAGACAGTAATCTGTGAATTCCCTCTGGGAAATGCTAACCTCATTGCTAACGTCTGTCGCCGAATTACAGGCCGTTTGAGTTCAGCAATCGAACAGGTATTTGAATTATTGAATCTTCACAAAAAAGATTTTTTCTACTTGGTGATTTTTCAGAACGATGTATCAGTCCAGCTCGAAGCATTAGACATCTTATCAGATCTTCTGTCGCGTTTTGGTTCAATGATAGTCAGCTTCCAGACTCAGATATTGACGGCTCTGTTACCGCAACTTTATTCTGACAGACAGGCCGTTCGTAAGCGGACAATTGCCGCACTCGGGTATTTGGTGTTGTCGTGCAACTCCACATTGTATGCCAAGATAATCGACCATCTTTTGGAAGCACTATCGAACCCTCCTGAAATGACAAGTCAGTCTTTGGCAAACAATCAGCAGTCAATTAACAGAACATATATTCAGTGCATAGCTTCTATTTGGTACGTAAAAGTTATAATAATAATCAAACAATATCAGTGAGTCGTGATGTATTATTTTAGCCGGCAAGCGGGGCACAGATTCGGAGAACACATTGAACGAATCGTTCCCGTTATAGTGAGTTACAGCCAACACGAAGATGAAGAACTACGCGAATATTGTCTGCAAGCTTTCGAAGCTTTTGTACATCGTTGTCCCAAAGAAATCACACCTCACGTTAATACGGTAAATAAAAATGAAAAGGTTATTATTTTTAAATTTTTATTTATTATTATTTCAACAGATAACCGAGCTGTGTCTGGTTTACATGACGTACGATCCCAACTACAACTACGACGACGAGGATGCAGAAGGTCTGGGCGATGAAGACGGAGCGATGGAAACAGAAGAAGAAATGGACGCAGACGAGGATGACGAGTACAGCGATGATGATGACATGAGCTGGAAAGTACGCCGGTCGGCTGCCAAGTGTTTAGAGGCTATTGTTATTACACGCCATGAATTGCTGTCGCATTTCTATAAACACGTGTCTCCTGTACTCATTTCACGCTTTAAAGGCAAGCAATATTACTTACAACATTACATTGAACGTAGTTAATTAATTAAAGTGATTTTTGTGTTGTTTAGAACGAGAAGAAAATGTTAAATCAGATATATTCCACGCGTACATTGCCTTGTTACGACAAACAAAACCGGTTACTAACATTGTATTGGATCCTGACAGCATGGAGGAGTCGGAGGCTCCGTTATGCATGCTCCAAGCCCAGGTAAATAATTAATTATTTAGGAGGTTTTAGAATAATTAACTTTTACTGTTATTTCAGGTACCGACAATAGTTAAAGCTATTCACAAATTGATGCGTGAGAAAAGTATTAAAACAAGACAAGATTGTTTTGCCTTGTTGAAGGAACTGGTGCAAGTCTTACCCGGAGCATTGACGCATCATTTTGATTCTATTTTACCCGGTATTCAATATTCACTAGGGTATGCATTGATTTGAGTTATCACAAACCAAATTGACTAACTCTATTCTACTGTTTTGTTTTTTAGAGATAAAAATTCCAGCAGTAGTATGAAAATCGATACTCTTGGTTTTGTCCACACTCTAGTGATGACTCATCCCCCAGAAGTGTTTCGTCCCCATCTCAATGTTCTGATGCCTTCAGTGATAGCGGCAGTTAATGATTCATTTTATAAAATAACAGCTGAAGCGTTATTGGTTTTGCAGGCGCTTATGAAAGTAATCAGACCTAATAAGAATGATGATTGTTTGCAGTATACTAAACTGATCGAGGAGTTATATGATTGTACGCTGGTAGGTTCCGTTTGTCTTTAAAACTGTTTGTCTTAAGACTGATTGATAAAAACGTTTGTAAATAATTACAGGTGCGATTGAGAGCTTCGGACATAGATCAAGAAGTTAAAGAGCGTGCTATTTCATGCATGGGACAGCTGTTATCAGATTTTGGCGATCTCCTGCAATCACAAGAAATGCCTTTGTGTCTGCCGATATTTGTAGACCGACTCCGTAACGAAATAACTCGTCAGACGGCCGTCAAAGCGTTGATAAAAGTAGCGGCTTCGCACAAAGCCGTAGATCTATCGCCCATCATTGCAGAAGCTGTACCGATATTGAGTTCTTTCCTTCGCAAGAACCAACGTACTTTAAAACTCAGTACTTTGACATTGCTAGATACTCTTATCTGCCACTACAAAGAAAAGGAAGTGATCACAAACGAGCTGTTACAAATAGTGATGGATGAGTTGCCGCCACTTATAGATGAATCGGATTTACATATTGCTCAATTGACACTCACTCTGTTAACATCTATCGCAAACTATTACTCGAATACAATGTACAATGTCACTGATCGTATTCTTCCTGAAATTGTGACTCTTGCCAAGTCACCGTTATTGCAAGGTGTGGCGTTAGATGCAATGTTGGAGTTGTTCAGAGCTATGGTGAGAGCTAACCTGCCAGGACTCGGTTATGGAGATCTGCTGGACATGGTCTCGAGACTGGTTGTTCCACTACCATCTGCTGGATCTATAACACCTCCGTTACACAAACAGGCCTATTACTCGCTGGCCAAGTGCGTCGCGGCTATTACCATTACTAACCCTAGCATCGTGCCTAACGTGGTGCTGCAGTTTCTCAGAGATATCGAGCCGATGAGGGCTGATCCACAACATATTTTCGGACTGTTGGTTGTCGGAGAAATTGGCAGACATGTGTAAGTGATTTATAATGTTTATATAATTATTGTTATCAAATACAAATCCCCTAACCATAAAAATTGTAAGAGTTTAGACTTACACGTGTTTCAATAGCAATGCTATCATCATCAGAGTCTTAAAAGACTTTATAATGTTTATATAATTATTGTTATCAAATACAAATCCCCTAACCATAAAAATTGTAAGAGTTTAGACTTACACGTGTTTCATAGCAATGCTATCATCATCAGATTCTTAAAAGACTCTGATGATGATAGCATTGCTATTGAAACACGTGTAAGTCTAAACTCTTACAATTTTTATGGTTAGGGGATTTGTATTTGATAAGTCATAACCATAGTTTTTGTCTGTTGTTTGTTATAATTATTGTTATTAATAACTATATAATAATTTCAGTAACCTGAGTACGATCTTCAATTTGCAACCTGTGCTTCTGAATTCATTTACATCAAGTTCCGAAGAGGTGAAATCTGCAGCAAGTTACGCTTTAGGCAGCGTAGCCGTCGGGGATCTCAAGTGCTACGTGCCGTTTATATTCGGACAGATAAATATGGCTCCGGAACGTCAGTATCTGCTGCTTCATTCTTTAAAAGAGGTATTCAAAAAAAATTACAACTGCTAGAATATACAAAATTTCTAAGTAAATAAATTGATATATTTGTCTCCTTGTTTATGTATTATCTTTTAGGTTATAACTTGCATGTCAAGTTCACGCACCGGCGTCGAAGAACTTCTAGAACACGCCCCTCAGATCTGGGACCAGTTGTTCCGACACTGCGAATCAGCAGAAGAAGGTATTCGCAATGTAGTCGCCGAATGTCTGGGAAAGTTAGCTCTGATCAATCCTGCTGAATTCTTACCGAGACTTCAGGAGAGTCTGCAGATGCCTTCATCACTGATGCGTACTACAGTTATAACAGCTGTCAAGTTTACAATCAGCGATCAGGTTAGAACAGACCGTTGTATGTTGTATGTTGTATGTTATATATTATAGATATCAATGTTTTGTTCTGTTCAGCCTCAACCTATTGATCCTTTGCTGCGTCAATCTATGGGACATTTCTTAACAATGTTGAACGATCCCAATCTGAGTGTTAGGCAAGTTACTCTAGTCACCTTCAACTCTGCGGCACACAACAAACCTTCTCTTATACGTGATCTGTTGGATACAATGCTACCAAACTTGTATGAAGAAACTAAAGTCAAGGTAAGTGTTGTAACCATACCTATACCTACCATTACAATATTGATTGTTTACAGCGAGAACTGATTCGTGAAGTTGAAATGGGGCCTTTTAAACACACTGTCGATGACGGCTTAGATATACGCAAGGCGGCGTTTGAATGTATGTACACTCTTCTGGAAACCTGCCTTGACCGATTGAACATATTTGAATTTCTCAATCAAGTAGAAAATGGCCTTCGAGACCATTATGATATTAAAATGCTTACTTATTTAATGGTAGCTAGGTTAGCCCACCTCTGTCCAAATGCTGTATTGCAAAGTAAGTGTATCTTACAATAGTGAATTAATGAATTAATAAACGGATTGATTAATTGTTTCAGGACTTGAAGGTTTAGTCGAACCTTTGAAAATAACCTGCACGTTGAAAGTAAAAGCAAACTCGGTGAAACAGGAGTACGAGAAACAAGATGAATTGAAAAGATCTGCAATGAGAGCTGTGGCCGCGCTTCTCACAATTCCAGATGCCGGTAAGTTGTTATTATATCAATGTCAACATCAACTCCGTGCATCAACGGTTTTACAATTTTAGATAAAAACCCTCACATGGCCGAGTTCATAACGCATATTAAAGCAACGCCTGATCTCCAAGCAATCTTGGATGCGATGCAGAAAGATAACACGGCAAATTCTAATTATCATTACGATCCAAATATTATGGACCAGAGCTAAAATATAATTTGATTTCTATTTAGGATATACAACTTTTACTTTTGATCTATTTGTTTATTATTATTATTATTTTGATTTGGGTTTAGTATTACAGTATTTCAGTTTTTGTATTGTATATAATATACATCGGTTTCAAAATTATATATATAACTGGAGGTTTGGAAAAGATTTACTATTTCTATTTATAATATAATATAATACTGTACATATTTTCAAATTTCAATTGAAAAATATTGCTTTCCTTACCTCATAGTAACAATACATTGAAAATAGATTTTAAATGTGATAACATCTTTTATAACAACCTGATTTGCATTTAAAATAAATTTGCTGTAGTTATTAACATGGTTTTTATTTTGTCTCTCCGTTAACCTGTCACAGTCCTGTGCTTTACCGTTTACCTTTTACCTTCTATCTCTATCCAACACTTGTAATAATAAACTCGTCTTTTTTCTATAATAAAATTTATTTAAGTATCTACAGATATAACAAAAATACAAATTGAATAGCAACAGATATTATTCTATTTTATTTCAGATTTCAATTACATTCATAGCTTAGAAATAATTTAAACAGATATTTATTCTAATTAAATGAACACTTGAATATAATTTATAACTGTCTTGATGTCATTGTAATACCTATATACAAATTTTTCAACACATTTTTTTCGGTGGGAATCGTTCTGCAAAAACTGAATACATATTTTATTTTATAATTGAGATGTTAATATAAAAATATATTTAAATAAACGATAATATGATTATTATTACGATAATATGAAATTTAACATACTTGTAATTTTATAATTGACTTGATTGTACTTTACTGAAATTCTCATATCTGGATTCTCGAGTTGAATAAATATTATTATGTATTATAAAATTTAACATACACTTACTTTAACACAATAATTTACATATACCTACATATATACACGGAATTGAAAATGTATTAAAGTAGCACAAAATTAAAGTACTCGATCGTACATAACGTTAAAACAAACCAAACAAACAAAACACAAATATCTGGACGTAAACCTCCGACTCCGTCATCATCGTAAGTATTATTATTACAACACTGAGTTGCCACACTAATCACCTTCGGATAAAACTCATTCCAAAACTGAAACGCTTTATAATCCACTCTTCCTGTATCACTCATGTTAAAACTTCGGTCTATTATCAAGAAAATGGCATCTTCTGTACTGAATCGTTCCCATCTTATCGGATATATCCCGCCTTTGGTCGGATCGGATTCTTTAGCAAAGTTTGCCCAGAAGTTCATGACGATGTCTGATATTCTTTTATCGCTGGCTTCCCAAGTAAACGGTACCGTCATATAAGGCATTCCCCATATATAAATGAGATCAAATAAGTGAGGAACCGTAACCCACTCGGGAACGTCTACCAACGCAGCTTCTGTCTGCAGTTTAAGATCAAATCTATAGACAAACGTGTCAGGTACGTGTTTACTAACTAATCCTGCCCACAAGTAAGTTGTCGCTCCGTATTTCTTATCGGTCACCATGTCGACGATTGTTTTTCTTACAAGTTCACTTTTTCCACTTGAAGATGGCGGAGGTTTATAGTAGAACAACAGAGAGTCGAGAACCAGTTGATGGTTAGACACGCATGATTCGTTAGGATTGAAAGGCGGTATGTCAGGTTTAGATACTTCTTCTATCATCTCTTCCAGAAGTGTGTCTGCAGCTTCCTCGTCTCCGTTTGAATCCAGACGTTCCATTGATAGGGCTTCTTCCATGTCGGTGTACCCCATCATCATTGGTATCTGTATATTATACAAATATAATAACAATCATAACAGAGGCGCCGAAACCGAGAGTTTCCCCAACATGTTAAAGCTCACAAACAAATTATAAAATGTAACCACGAGTCTAGTCAACAGTGAAACCCAGAGCCGGCCTTAGCAATAGGGTGGAGTGAAAAAATGTTTTTTTGGAATCTTCGAAACGCTATATGCGCAAAATGTGCATTTGTATATCCTTAAAACACCTACCGAAGGAATTTGTAATTGGATATCATCCTGAGGTTCCTAAATGATTTTCTTTATTAGAAAAAAACATAATTTTTTGGGCATTATATCTCGGTAACGGGGTAAGATATTTGAATGCGCAATAATTTCAATTAAAGAGCAATCCAGTGTCTTCAAAATAATATGTAACTGTAATTTTTTTTTATAGTTAATCATTTTTTTTTTAAATGAAGTTTGTTTTTTGGTTTTTTTATAAAAATAATCTTATTTTGAGAGCATTTTTCAAACGATTAACTATAATAAATGTTTGACTGTTATATATCATTTTAAAGGTACTGAATGTCTCTTTAATTTAAACTATTGCGCATTCAAATATCTTACCCCGTTACCGAGATATAATGCCCAAAAATGTATGTTTTTTTCTAATAAAGAAAATCATTTATGAACCTCAGGATGATATCCAATTACAAATTCCTTCGGTAGGTGTTTTAAGGATATACAAATGCACATTTTGCGCATATAGCGTTTCGAAGATTCCAAAAACACATTTTTTCACTCCACCCTACTTAGCAAGTCTGGCGCCCTGATTCGGCCCCCCTAAAGCCGGTGCTGGTTAGTACGTTTCTTTGTTAAAATATTTCGTTAACACGTCTCTTTAAAAACGTACTAACGAGGTTCCACTGTATTTCTATTTAATTATTTATTTATTTTAAGAACGCCAAATAAAGTTAGGTTCGTCCTCCTCATTGGTTTCGGCGCTACTGTTATTTAGTATTATTTGTTACCTTGATAAACTCGCCTCGTTCATACAAATTCTTTGGTTGGTCTGGGATAAACGGTCTCGATGTGTTACTGAGACCCGCATCTATCACCGGACCCCAAGGAAACTGGGTAGTGCCGCTCATGAGTAATCCGGCATCAACTCTTCTCAGACAGTCGAGTAGAGCAGATGTCGGAGTGCGGTAACACCCAAAGTAATCTGCGATGTAGTCGATCGTGGACTTGTCTTCTTGGGCGTTTTTGATAATTCCTGGCGTTACCACAGAACCGCTCATCGCCACTACCTAAAAAAAAACATTGTAATATTATATTACATACTAGAAATTAAAATGAACAAGATAATTTTACTTTTGAAAACAATCCTTCTGAATAAGGTGAGACGAGGTGCAGGCCCGCACTTATGGCCCCGGCTCCATAACCAAACAGGCAAATGTTCGTTTCGTTTCCTCCGAACAGTTTGATGTTAGTTTTGACCCATTCAAGGGCCGCAGCTTGGTCCATTAGTCCGTAATTGCCCGACGCTTCTCCGTCCATTGTTGTGAAAAAGCCCATAATGTTTAATCTGTATGATACAGTGACAACAATGACTCTCTGTTTGAACACCAGCCAATAAGGGTCCCACAACGCCGGATTTCCGGTACTGAAATTGCCAGGGTGTAGCCACACCATTGTTGCAAAACCTCCAGCTGGCGGTACACCTAAAAATGAAACAATATACCCGATTTGTGGTCCATCCTGTATAATGCATACATTTAACAGCCCTGCAATAAGATACATGGTCTATGTACGTACGAGTATTGTTGGCCTTTGGTTTTATTATTTTCCGCTGCACTAGTGGCAAATCTGCGTTTAGCGTGTTACAGCAGGGGGTACAACATATGGGGTAGTTTGCGTGCCGCGGAGCTGGTAACTAGTGACCACCCACAACCGATACAGACCCGCACTCTATTTGCGTACGAAATGTTCAATTATAGGTACCATTAAATGTAATGCATTGATTTTTATTAAATTTATACAAATACACACGATTTTGTAATTTCATTTTTAATTCATGAAGAAGCGAGTTTCGTTTAATAAAATATGTGGTTAATTTGTAAAATTAAATACCACTGTACTGTGGGTGTTAACGTTATAAAAGGGAGATACCCATAAAATGTCACGTTTCTAAACAAATTTTGCACATTTTGAGAAATACTGCTCTAAGGTACATTTTCCAAAAATAGATAATGTCGTCTGGCTCTAAAATTATTAATCAAGTATATGTGTATATTAAATTGTAACTTAATCAGCCCCTGTAGGGGTCATAACTTAGGGTAGCGGCTAAAATTAATGCGGGCCAAACGATCTGATAAGAATTCAACCTTGGCTACCTTAGCAGGGGCCAAAGGTCATTATATTCATGAATATAATATCTAATAATATTTCTTATGACTCGAAGAAAAGAAAATCTTTAATACTATTTTCTTTTAACCGTTAATTATCCTGAAAAAAGAAAAGTTCATTTTTCTTTGTATTTAAAATATGCATTTAGATTAAAATAGTTATCACAGACCGCGGGGTGATGTCTCCCTCTCTGATAAATGTAATTGAAATTTAGAGTACCTATCTATTTTTTCTTTTTATCTAGTACAAGGGTGGATAATACCATAATAATACACATTAGCATATAATTTAGAAAAGCCATTTCAACATTTGAGGGAATTTATTCGGTAGGTATGTATGTTCTGTCGTGACATTTTAATCAATGCAATTAAAATTTCACCTAGATATTGTTATTTTCCGAGTACCTACTACGGAAATGGATATGTTAATACGTATATTAATATTTTATTTCTTAGTTCGGTAAAGCACGCACAAAAAACAACAGTTTCTCTTTTACGAATATGTCTTAATATTACGATAAACTTAATTACATATTGTAATTATTTCATTTTACTTTCTGGATCATATAAGCTTTCGTTTAACGCGGTAATAACATAGAACGCATGTTCCACCCCTGTTGTAAGACACACTGTTACTGTTCTTATTGATAATAATATATAATCGGCCACTCTGAATAATATATCAACTTGAGGAGTTGTGCAATTATCGTATAAATTTATAAATGATATTTGAAATTAGAGGTCAGTGACTGAATATAAGGTGCGTGGGTGGAAACAGGGCTGTAATAGGTTTTATTATAATTATAAATAAAATATATGAAAATACTTCGACTTCTGACGAAAATGGTGTTTTCTATTCTATAGTCTATACTAGGCTTGGCCAACCCAAATTGCTCCACGGGCCGCATTAATACGGCCCTGTTACTTCAGTATGAACAAATTACGATTCATATCACACATCCTGTTTAACGCTGTCCTTATCGTTGTAAAGTAATGTAAAGGGTAGTTCTTAATTTATAGAAACACTTTAATGTTTTATTTCAGTGGCGTAGATAGGGGAGGATCAAGGGGATCAATTCCCCCCCCCCCCCCCATGAGTCTACGAAAATTATAAGTTGATCAAAAGAATTTAGTTGCCAGATTTCTAAAATCTAAAATGCTCCGGCGTGGCAGTCTCGGACCGAGGGGGGAGAGGGTAATTTTTAGGTTGCAGAATATTTTTTAAAAATTTTTTTAACATACAAATAAATTCATCTACTAGTTATATACTTCTATATCAGTGGCGAAGCGTCCATGGAAGCAGTGCTTCCCTTACTTATGGGTAAATTAATACAAATCTGTGTTTTCAGTTAATAAATAATTTTAAAATATTATTAGAATATTCATCTTTATGCGCAACTCAAACATTTTAATCATAAATAGCATTTAATATTAATTTACACGCTCAGTTATAAAATTATAATACCTCTACGTCTTATTTTCTTGTATTTTAATCGATATTTGTATGACGAGTTGAAGTTCACTGCAGGAAATTTCACTAAAAAATTTCGAATTTTTGATTTCGTTAAAAGTATGTTTATTGTATAGAAAATGACGTGAAAAGTTGTTTGTTTCAAACCGCAGGTCTGTATCTCAAAACGTTCTCGAGATATAGCCTCTCAAAGTTTTAGTTTTTTCAAATTTTTGGAGAAAAAAGGCCATAACTTTTGAACGCGTGGTCGGAATTGATTTTAGTTGACGGATTTGAAATCAGCGTGTCAAAATCTATATAATGACATGTATAATACCTTAAAACTCGAAAAAAAAAATTTCACGAAAAATCGAAAAAATTCAAAGGGGTATACCTTAAAAAAATGTCGATTTTTAGCCAAATTTTTTTTGTCGGATTTTAAAGTATTATACATGTCATTATATAGATTTTGACACGCTGATTTCAAATCCGTCAACTAAAATCAATTCCGACCACGCGTTCAAAAGTTATGGCCTTTTTTCTCCAAAAATTTGAAAAAACTAAAACTTTGAGAGGCTATATCTCGAGAACGGTTTGAGATACAGACCTGCGGTTTGAAACAAACAACTTTTCACGTCATTTTCTATACAATAAACATACTTTTAACGTAATCAAAAATTCTAAATTTTTTAGTGAAATTTCCTGCAGTGAACTTCAACTCGTCATACAAATATCGATTAAAATACAAGAAAATAAGACGTAGAATCGTTTAGTCACTATATAAATATTTATATAAGAATTTTAAAAAGTAAAAGCTAGAATTTAAGGTGTTTCATAAGTAGTTTTTGTTGTTAAAAACTCAAAGACATTTTTTTAACTCAGAGACATTTTTTTAAACTCTTATAGTATGAACAAAATCAACTTTTTAAAAAATGTAATAGTTAGTACGAAAAGAGTCTAATAGAATTTTATTTTCAGCTTTTTAGTCGGTTTTAAAAAGGCAAATTAATTTTTTTAAACGTTTTTTTTATATTTTTTATGACACTATAATAAAGTATAGTAATCATGAAAAAAATCGAACTCGAGATTTTAACGGAATGACACGTATTGAGGGTCCCTGAACCAAAAATATGAGATTAAATACTAAGTCATATCCCCCCATCGCAAAAAGCTATCTATGCCACTGTTTGATTTCGAAAGATTTTGAGATTAGGTATGAAAAAAATAATAATACGTGAAAATGAAAAAAAACAATCGGGGAAAATCTTTGCTAATTATTTTATGGTTTAACTTTAAAGTATCTAATAACTATTAAAAGTAGTTAATAATGAATATAAGTTATTTTTGGAAAGTATGGGGGGACGGGTTAATAATTTTAGAACATGTTGAGCAGTGGCGTAGCTACACTGGGCAGAAAACAAAAGGGAGGGTATTTGTTTTCTTTGAATGCGCAAATTAAAGCTAATCACGATAATTGAAAGTTATACAATAAATAGATTTTTTTAATATTTTTAATTAAATACCTATTAATTTATTTGAGCCACTTGTTTATTATATTCTAATTGTTTTCTTAAATTACATACGAAATTCGCCACCCCTACTTAAAATCAATACAAACATGGTTAAACAAATCTGAATCGAATCGTGATTGAGATAAATTATAATATATATGTATATAATAAAATATTATCCAATGTCTGGAAAACACGCCATTTTTAATCTTAAAAAATTAACCTGACCTTGTATAGTGACCAAAGCTATACTCTTATTACCTATTATAATTTGGATACTATATCGTAAAATACCTCTTTCACAAGCCGACATTAATTAATAATTCAAATTATTATCTGTGCATTAAAATGTCTATCTGTCTTGAAAACTAAATTTAAAAAATTGAGTCTATTTTTAAAACATTATAAGTACTAATTAATAGTTTCCCTTCCTGATCGATATCTTAATATGTATGCTATTATATTAATTTATTTATATTTAGCTGACCTTACATTTGTCAATTGATATAAATGTGATGGCGTGCCACAGTTTGTTATCTGACTAAATATAAGTGTATAACCTCGTAAGGGTTCTGAACCTACATCCTTCGGAAAGTATCAAGGCTTTTTTATAAATATCTTAGAAACACATGCGACAAATACTCTACGCTGAACATGTTTGTATATGGCCTCAAAGCTAATCTTACCGTACGGTACAAAAACGTTAAGGTAGAGACAATCTTCATTAACTTCAAGTTCTTGGTTCGGTAATAACTTGAGAAAAAGGACTTCATGGCGTCTTAATAATCCCGTGTCCTGTAAACATCCAGGGGCGTAGAAAGAGGTGTTTCTTACCCCATCCCAAGTCGGTAGAGGTTTATTAACTGGGGGTGAAAATCTGAAAGAAAATACGGATTTTACGATAGAATTAAACAAAATGTATTTCTATTTAATCTTTATAACATACATAGCTCCGCATGTTTTTAATTTACAGTTTTTGATAAAAATTATCGTAACTACCCGATCTAAAATAATATTTAGGACAAGAAAGATTACAGAAATAAAATAGCAGTTAAACTTTTGTTTATAATAACATACTTACATTAGCTCATACATATATTTATAAATACATATCTGCATTATTTAATTATAGTATACCCCATTCTAACATGGGAGGGGGGGGGGGTAATTTCAACACCCACGTCGAGAATTTCAATATAGGTGTTTGCATGTTACGCGTAAGGAAAAAAATAGCATATGCATATTTAGCACGAATTTAAGCTGTCTTTAAATTATAGTGATTGCTTAGGGAGGGGGTGGCTTTAATTTGCACCCCTACCCATTTTCTTGAACTTAATTTTGAATGTGATTGTGATAATGTTATATTATATTCATACACTGTTTTATTTATTGTTTCAATCTACGCTAGTTTTATTTTGAAAATTAAGATTGGGCGATAGACTCTTTCATATTTAAATTATTGTGTATTATACAATAGATAGAAATAACTTACAAACAAATGTATATTTTTGATAGTAGGGCCAAACTGAATATAATTTTATTAATAGAAATAACTTAACGATTGGTTGATACATACATTTTTAAATTTGATATGAAAAATAACTTTTCATATTAATTACAATAAAAATTTAATAAAAATATAAAATCTGTGTTCCATTTATGTATTGTATGGTTTTTTGTTATCGAATATTCAGTATTCGACCCTCATTTGGGGCTCAACAATCGCGTGACTAAAATTTAAGGGGTTAGTAAAACATAAAGTAAAGATTGATTTCATTCCTTATTTAAAATATCATTACAGTTGTAATTCATAAATATTAAACAGTCAAGTACTTTACAATAATAACTAAATAATATTATAAAATAATTATGCTACAAATCCAAAAATAACTTTCTATAACTCAAAAAGTATCAAGCAATAAGTTCTATGATCTGATCCAAATTAAGTGCCTTTTCGAAATAATCTAAGATTACATGAACTAACTTTACCAAATACGACTAGGTTGTTACATATAAGAAATACCTATTCTTAGAATTACTTTACAGAGGTTTTATTTTATTTTTAAATTGAAAAATCGTGTAAAATATTTTTGCCTAACTATATTTTTGATCGCTGAAAATGTATATGTTGCCTGCAAAGCATTGACGGATTGACGGTGACGAGAGATTATCCACATTGTTTTGACTATCATAATAATAAAATAAGTAATGATATCTCCATTGATAAGTGGGACATATCCATGGATACAAGATAAATAAATATATGTATTGTTTTAAATCGTTGAAATCATAGCATAACATAACATAACATTATGACAGTGGTGTCCCGCAGAAAGAAGCTGGGGTAAAATACATATATTCTTAATAGAGTACAATAAAATATACCTTAAAGTTCCCACAGGTGGTAGAGCGAAAGGAACCCCTAAATAGGCGATAATTCTTTGTGTCCTTATGTAGGACATTTCTCTGCCGACAATAGTCCCTTGGTCTGGAACGTACAGCATCAAAGGTTCTCTGGCAATGCAGGTGTTAATAACAAAATAATATATCCACGTGAAAATTATCCACATACTCATTTTTTTAAATTTTATGTCAAATATGGCAATATAATGGCATTGTATGCATTTCAACAATTAATTAATTTATACAATTTTTATCTCTAATCGTACATCGTCAATGTAAGAATTTGGATTTAAAAAATAAGTCATCGTCTTTATTTGAAATTTCACGTGTTTGTTTTTTCACCTTCAATATGCATTTCAATATACATAACAATTGTTAAGCAATATACATAATTTCAATTACAAAAATGTCTGTAATACTTAATTAATAATTAAAACATTAGATTATTTAATTATAAAACTATTCAAGTTAAAAAAACGTATATTATTATTGTTTTATTGCACTCAATAAATAAATAAATTCACAATAAATGTTTAAATACAGCAATTTTGTTCGTGTTTTTTTATTATTTATTAAAAAAGCGAAATTTTCAGTCACTGTTATTATATTTAAATGCACAAATCAATATTTATTAAATAAATTTAATTATTTTATTAAATTGATTTAAAATCCGATTATTTAGTCCACACTTATCCAATAATATTGCAATTTAAACAAAAAATGCGCACGATATTGAAAATTGTATCGAAGAAAATGTGGAAAATGTTTATTTCTTAGAGCAGGTGAATTTTACTACTGATTTTCCCGAATACCTTCTAACAACTCACTCGATGTTCTTGGCGAAAAATTGTTACAAATATTGTTAAAAAAGAATCGAATCTGGTCCAAATAACTATTTGTCTATGTTCTATTCTTTTCTAGCAGCGCTGTTTCACGCATAAATATAGGGAATATTGCGTGCAAGAACAGTTTGGTGGAACTTAGTACAAAAACGCGATGAAAAATATGTTTTATTGAATATATGGACTTATTATTTATAATATTTACTATTTATTTAATTTTATATTATATATGCATTTATTTATTTTCATTTATTGCTACAAATATAATATATTGTATATGTTTTAAGCGTTATCAGCTGGTAATATGAGTAATTTTGTTTATATTTATTATTAATATAATTTTTTAAATATTTGAAATTTGATGCCACCAGGCTGCCAACATGTTATGTTTGAAAATTTTGGTTCAAGTTATAATTTTATTGAAAATTATAATTGTGATTTGTTTTTCTACATTAAATTAAAAGTAAATATTAATCGAATGTTTTTAATTGTAATAAATTGTTTAATTATTTTTAAAGTTTATGTAGATTTTTTATATTTCTCACATTGGCTCTCTCGGCTCTGTGATGTCTATTTCAGTAAAATCAGATTTACCAATCACATAATTTTATTTAGTAATCTAAAGTATATTTTAATTAAAAGGAATATTAATTTAAAATAAATTCGAATAACAAAAAATAAATATGTTAAATGAGATAGTGAGAAAACAGTGATTGTATTTGATTTTTAAATATAAAAGTCGGGCTGGCATTTTGTTTAGTAACTATTTAAAGATTGGCGACTTGATTTGGTGCTGATTTCATAGTTTGACAGTAAAAGATAAATAAGAAGAACGCCATCTTGCGCACGCGTACTAAATGACGTAGTTCTGTTGTATGATGGTGAAATGCGTGAAATGTAAGTGAACTATGGCGGGTGCCCAATTAACATGGAAAAAGGTGTCAAATGCCGTCGGCCCTCAGCCAAGACCTCGCCATGGACATCGAGCTGTGGCAATCAAGGATCTTATGGTCGTTTTTGGAGGAGGCAATGAAGGAATTGTACAAGAATTGCATGTTTATAATACAGGTAAGAGTCTCAACATACACAAACTGTAATGGCGGTATTATGTTGGCGTACTGTAAACTGATTGTAAAATCAAATTCATTTACAGTTTACGGTTAAAGAATTCTTTATTTTTCAATGCATTATTTTAATGTAAATACCCCCTTATTAGGGGCCTATATTTTTTATGTTTACGTTATCAAATTTTGAAAAATTCTAAAGATGGCTGCCTTTAGTCAGTTCTGGAATAATATACTCCGATTGAATTTTTAGCGTTATTTTGAATGTATATCATGTTATAAGCCCGTTTTTCTTATATTTGCTTCAGTATATATCAACAAACTGAATGAAATTTTATATATGTACTTTTTTCAGTGTTTATTGCTTTTAAATATTCAATATTTCCATCAATGTTTGTTGACTTGTACTGTTAAGCATTTTATTTAAAATTTTACACAGTAATTACATATATTTCCCCTTTTTACTTATAATACATACACTATATATTGTGTTTTTATTTTTAGCAACAAACCAATGGTTTGTGCCTTCCATCAAAGGTGATGTGCCCTCAGGATGCGCAGCATTCGGGTTTGTTGTTGATGGCACAAGACTCTTTGTGTTTGGTGGAATGGTTGAATACGGGCGCTATAGCAACGACCTTTATGAACTACAGGCATCAAGATGGGAATGGAAGAGACATAACCCCATACCACCAAGAGATGGAAAACCTCCCTGTCCTAGATTGGGGCACAGTTTTACTCTGGTTAACGGAATGATATACTTGTTTGCAGGTCTAGCCAATGATGCTGAGAGTCCCATATCTGCAATGAAGTAATTTATTTGTTATATTATTTATCTTGTGTATTTGCATTACTGACTTGTTGATGTTTTAGCCGACAGTTGTTGATGATTCCTCGGTATCTGAACGATCTGTACATCCTAGATATCAAAAGCAGTTCTACAAATGTTATTTGGGAAATGCCCATGACCAGCGGGGCTAAGCCCCCTCCCAGAGAGTCTCATACAGCTGTTGCATACACAAAAAGCGAAAACCTTTTAGTTGTTTACGGAGGAATGAGTGGATATAGATTAGGGGACCTCTGGATCCTTAATACAGGTAAATGGAATGTTTGTTTGTTTGTTTGTTTCTACAACTAAAAAGTACTTTCTTGTCTTTCAGATACGTTAACGTGGTACAAACCTAATGTAACAGGAAAGACCCCGATGCCTAGATCTTTACACACTTCGACATTAATCGGAGATCGTATGTTTGTGTTTGGAGGTTGGGTTCCTTCGGACATGAATGAAGTGGAAGCTACACAAATTCAAAAAGAATGGAGGTGCACCAGCACTCTTGCATGTTTGAATCTTGGTATGATGCATTATCATTATTACTTACTTATGTAATATTGTCACTATTTATGAATGCAGAGATCCTTTGTTTTCAAGATTAACTAAACTCTAAAATGTATCCAATTAATTGAATTAATGTAAAGTGTGTTTGATGAATGTTTTAGTTTTTTATGTTAATAATATTTTTCCTATAGGTTTTGAAGTGTTATTATCATTTACTTATTTCTGAAATAGATTAGTAATTGTAATTAACATTCAACTTGAATGTTTGAAGGTATTTTGGATAAGAACAATTGTAATTTGAATTGATATAATTTATTTATATTATTTTTATTATAAATAAATGTATTTGTAATTGTTAACTAACTAGAAACCGTTTTAGAAAAAATGGAATGGGAGCAATTGTCCATGAATAAAACAGATGAGAACACCCCACGGGGCCGTGCAGGACATTGTGCCGTTGGAATCCACAACCGCCTTTATATTTGGTCAGGCCGAGATGGTTACCGTAAAACGTGGAACAATCAGGTAGTAAGTTTCAAATTTTACTGTGGCAATATTTAACAACGGTTTTCAGTTTTAACATTGATAATTAGACGACGTGCGAGCACCTATTTTGCACCGAGATCCAATGTTATATATTAACAAGATGTTTATGGTATCCTATTTTCTACATTGCACTTAGTTATTAGCTCCGAGCTAATTGTGTGTGCGTATTGAACTTATTTTCATTATAAATCTGGTGAAAAACGCTTCTCTATCTTCCGGTATGATTTACGTTGTTGCTAAATATGTTTGTTTTTTAAATGATTATTGTTTTCACTGATTAGATGTTAGAGAAGGAGTTTTTCTTTATCAATTAGAATTTGTGTTTATGTAAAGAATCAGTATTTTATGTTGTTGAACCGAGGCAATGTTTATAGTGAACGTTTGTTCAAGATATTACTTTTGTATTTAGGTATGCTGTCGAGATCTCTGGTACTTAGAAGTAGACAAACCGGGACCCACAGGTCGTGTGGCTCTCGTCAAAGCCCTTGTAGACAGTTTGGAAGTGAGTTGGCCTGCTCCACCACAAACTAGTTTATTCTTACTACAGGTAAGATATACGTTTGCTACTAATAAATAAACATTACTTTTACTGATTTCATTCTCTTTGATTAGATTCAAAAGTATGAAGTACCACCACAGCCAGTTCAAAAAATAATAAAAGAAAAACCCGTTCCTGCTGGAACAAGCGCACCAGTTGATTCGATAAGATCGGCACCGACGCCAAAGAATAACAAAAAGGCTCCCATTACTACGATGGTTCCTCCAGGGTTCATTCTAGCGCCTCAGATGATACAGTCTCCGACATCTCAAGCCGCTCAAAGTAAGTTTATCTCTAAAACCACTTTGTCAGCTCTTACATGTACTTTTGATATAGCTTCAAGCATATCGACGGTGACGCCAGCTGCTGCTGCTGCTGCAACGCCGACCATTACTCAGACAACTAGCGAGACTGCGACATTTCCGCCAGTATCTAGCCCCGTCAAGGTGACCTCTTTACCGACACGGCTGTCTCCCGCTTCTCCTCAGACAGCCACTGTCTCATCTGGTGGTCAGGCTTTCAAGATACGACCGCAAACCGGACAGTTCATTAATCTGTCTGATTTAGTTGTCTGTTCTCCCAACCAATCTCGTAAGTCATACAGATTTTAAATGTTTACAGCTCTTTAATCTAAATGCACTAATGTTTGTTCAGGTACTACAGTGCGTATAAAACATCCGGACGTTATGCGCACACCAGGAAACAGTCCTCTGGTGTCTCCTGTGAGTCCTAAACAACAGGTACTTGTTAAAAATGCTACATCTCCGAGCTCTACCCAATCTCCCACTTCTGTGACAGTTTCTACAGCTCAAGGAACGCAAGCTGTTAGCGGGAACCACATAGTTACTTTCTTAAAGGCCGGTCAAGGCGGTATACAGATGGCCAATGTAAGTATTCTTATAAATTATTTTTGTTGGTAAGTTAAATTTAATTGTTATTGAATGCTTCCAGTTACCGAAGGTTAATTATGTACAAAAAGCAATACCTCTTCAGAAAAACGTTACTTTACAAGGTAAAACAATAACTTTCCAAGGGAAAACCGTACCAATTCAACAAACGAAAACTGTTCAACTACAAGGAAGTTTACAGCAGGCCGGAGGCAGTCCAACTGTCGTTAAACTTATCAGTGGCAATAAAATGTTAGCTAATGTCAAATCTCTACCTACGGTGCAAATGGCGAAACAATCGCCAGGTAAAATAGTTATATCTAAAGCCAGCGCAAGTCAGTTACAAGGCAGAAGTCCTCAACAGTTGATTTTAGTTACTACCGGTACGCAGTTACGTCCCGTGCAAACTTTGACCAACACTCAAGCAGGTATAGTACTCCTGATTGACTCTAGTACAGCTGTACCTTGCTTTGATTATATTTTATCATAGCAGAGTACAGCTGTGCTGCACCGTCAATTTTTTAAAATAAGAACCAATGTAAAATTTACTGTAGGCAAAAACGTGTACGTTACAGGCAATGCAGGTAATGTTGTATTATCAGCCGGATCAGGAAACATGTCTATACAACAACAACCTATGAAAATGATAGTGGTCTCTTCGGGTAATCTACAGCAAACGGTTCAGGGAAAACCTATTACTATCATACCTAGCAGCGGTGGCAAGACAGTGACTTTGCAAAAACCTCAGGGTCAGCAAATAATAAATACAAGCCAACTTATAACACTGCCAAATTCTGCTGGTGGACAGGTATGTCCAATGTGTTTTATTTATTTATATTATATTCACTATCGTTATTTCTTAACAGAAACAAGTAATGATTGGAGGAAAACCTGTAACTGTTATGGGACAAAAGACTGTAACTCTTGTCGGTAACCAAATTTCACAACAGAGTCTCGGGAAACTTATCTGTCTTTCCTCGGGTACAAATACCACAACTACTCCGACGATAAGTTCAGTTTCTACTTCGTCAATCGAAACTGTTCCTAAGTTTATGATAGTCAGGCCAAAAGCTAGAAATGATAGCACAATCTGTAAGTTTTTAATGCAATTTAACTTTATTGATTTATTTCTTCATTCCAAGTTGATTATGCCGAAGGTAATTTTACATGGGGGAGAATTTAAAGTGTTGTAGTAAGTAATCTGTGTACAAATATAAGAGTGCATTTTGAAAGAAGACTTAAATTACTCAATATTGTTTTGTTTACACAACTACAATACCTTTTATTATTAGTATTTTATCTGGTTTGTTAATTTCATTAATGTATTTTATTCCTATATCTTAATCAAGTTGGAAAACACTGTATGCCTATCATTTATATAAATTGTTTAACATGAAATATTGTGTGGTGGTTTCAGCAAGCACGACACCGTCAGAAGTATCTTCAAACACAGATGCGGCATTGGCAGCCCTGGCTGCTGAAACTGGCTTCATTGTGGACTCTTCAGAGAAATCAGAAGAGAGCGAGGATGCAAGCGGGAATATTCTGTGGACGACCGAAGGAGGCCAAAGCACAGAAGCTCTTCTACCTGACTCGTCTACTGTCAACTCAGACAAACCAGATCAAGTAGGAAGTTTAGGTCTGAAAGGCGGTAGACCCAGATACATTAAGCTAGGTCTAAAGGGTGGAGGGAGAAAACGGCCATTCAGAATGTTGGGTTTGTACGGCGGTATGAATAACGAACCCAAGAGCGACAGTTCAGAGCAAGCGGAATCTTCACAACAATCTGATACGACACAGGAATCACAGGAACAATCTGCTGTCAGTGAAACACAATCTACAGAAGAAACTACTGATGAATTTAGCAGCAGTCCAACTAAGAAACTCAGAATGGATTTGTCTGAAACAACAGAAACAGACGAGGCAGAGATTAAAGACAGTCAAGAAACAGAAACAGAAGCAGAGGCAGAAAGTCAAGAAACAGAAACGGAAGCAGAAGTAGAGGCAGAAAGTCAAGAAGCAGAGGCAGAAAGTCAAGATGAGCCGATGATAGATGAAAAACATTACGAGCTGGCTGGTCTGTGTGCAGACAATGTCTCGGAAAGTATAGATACCATTAAAATGAAAACAGATAACGAGGATTCAGATATATTGAACGTTCTGTCAGACATGCACGGTGAGAAAGAACCAACAACTGAAACAAACGACAAGGAAGAACAGACAGAACCTGCAGCAGAAGAGAACGCGGCTCTGCTCGGGACACTATCAGAACCAGACAACTTGAACAATAGCGGTTCTATAGAAGAAAACGAAGGTCTTCCAGAAGGAATGAATATATTCAACACGGACTTACAAGAAATCAAAGATGTTTTAGATAGAGAGATGAGAGATCTACATGATGTAAACGATGGGGAACACAGGGAACCTGATGAAAGTGCAGATATCAAAAGAGAATTAGACACAGTCGCTAAACATGTCGCCGCTTCAATACAAGAGCAAGATACAAATACCGGACTCACAGCAGATCCTTCTGTAAACGATACGACAAACCTGGATTCTTTAGTGTCCACAAACAACACCTTCTTCTTGAATGATGTTCTCGGAAAGCAATCGTCAACAGAGTCAAACGCTTTGGCAACGTTGGCGAGCGCTGCTGTCAACAGAGTGGAACCTCAGCAAGTGGCCCCTGTTGCACCGGTGCAAGACAAGAAAGACAAGTGGTACACGGTCGGTATCATTCAAGGGAACAGTTGTGAGGTCAGGGAGTTCTATGACGTTGATAATATTGAAAGTGTGACGTCAGACAATTTACCTAGTTTCGAGAATTTGGTCAAAATACCTCTTGAAGTTGGGACGGCGTATAAGTTTAGGGTAGCTGCGATTAATTCTCTTGGATTGGGAAACTGGTCAGAAGTAAGTATTTGTCGATAGAAAGCACATTTGTAATAATATATTTGATGAAATAATAGTTTGCAGTTAGTTAATTTTGAATGCGTATTTAAGTAATTTGCTGTTATTCATTTTGCAATACAGTTAGCCGCATTCAAAACCTGTCTTCCTGGTTTTCCTGGCGCTCCATCGTCTATTCGAATCACCAAGAACGCTGATGGGGCTCACTTGGCCTGGGACGCGCCTCCTGGTGATCAAGGAGATATCCTCGAATACTCTGTGTACTTGGCTGTCAAACCAAAGAAAGACGTGAGAAGCTCGACCACAGGGCCACCGCCTTTACAGTTTGTCAAAGTCTACTGCGGAGTCCCCAACAGCTGTGTCGTGCTGAACTCTCAGTTGGCTGCTGCACAGATAGATTCCGCTTCGACAAAGCAGGCGATCATATTCAGAATCGCTGCTAAAAACGAGAAGGGATACGGACCGGCTACGCAAGTGAGGTGGTTGCAAGGTACGTGAAACGTTACCGCTTTGATTATAGATATACATGTCTGGACTGTTTTTTATTAGATACGGCAGCGACTCCAGCTCCGAAAGCTACCAAGAGAACGGCGATGGCAGACAGCAAAGCGAAGAAACAAAAAGTGGACGATTATTATTATAAAAACAATTGTACATAAGTTTAAAGTTAAACATGCTTTAGAATGAGATGAGTGAATAAAGAGACAAATACGATTTGAATCAATTTCGTTTATATTAAGACAGAAATGAAACTTACTTTTGTTTTATTGTTAGTTATTTGAGAAAGTGGTTTTAACAGCCGAGTAGATTGTAGTTGTTGAAACCGTTGGTAATTTTCTATTTTCTAGTATTTTGTTAGTAAGTCATCATACAATAATTATATCAAATATGAAATCATGTTTTGTTGCAAATTTTTATTTGATTATTAAACGGAAACGTGTTTATTTTAACAGTATGATCTACAGTATACAAGATACTAAATTTACAGAAGTCTCAAACAATTATTTCTAATATAATACATTTATAAATGAGCTGCTTACAATCAAAGATTGACAAACGCCATTTTTGGGAAAATTTTGATATCTGTAAAATTTTTAAATTACTTTGTAACAATCATATTATTTTAAAGATAGTTTATTGTAAATGGACAGTAACTCTGTCGCTCTTAATGCCATTTTTGTGTAAATTTAATTAACCCTTTTGTTCTCAGTGGTTTTGTCAAGAAACTACATTTTTAATAATTTATTTGAAAATATTATTATTGTGTCTATAGAATTAATTTTGGGTTTAAAAGGGTTAATTATTAGTGTCTATGTAAAAGTTTATACTCTTCAGAATTTTAAATTACTTGTAACAAAAACAGAAAATATGGCTTATGAGTTTAGTTGAAATACTTGAGCTGTTAATAACAAAAATGCTGGTTTTGTCACTTTTGTGCTTTGGTTCTAAGCGTCTTAAATAATATGCAGTATATCTTGTATACTGTTAGAAAAAATTATATCGTGTAAAAAAAAGAAAAATAAAACTAAAGAAATACAATTGCAGTATTTGTTTTCTTTTTTTCTTGGTATTTGTTTGTTTCTGCAACAAATGATCCAACGATTAATATTTTACAATAGATAATACTGTGATTGTTATTTTTTTATTCTATTCATAATGAATTGGATGTGGAGATGATTAAGACATTTTTACTGTATATGGGCGATTACTGATTAGTGCCTTTTGTGTTTGGACAAACAACATTACTTTTACAGGCACTAATAATTATCGATTGATGCAAAAATTAATAATTATGTAAATACCTTTTATTTATATCAATCAGATGGTTTGAAAGTATATTTTAAAAATGTCTTTGAAAAAGCAATCAAATAACATAATGAACTGAATTTTAAAATGTGTGAGAGAATTTATTAAAATAATTAAATAGAACGGTTATTATGAATTATAGACATAAATGAAATAGTGCTTTTTTTTAAATAAATTAAGTATAATAGAGGTGAGATGGTATCACTGTCTATTCGCTTGCATGTATAGTTTAATTAATGTTTCTTTTTTTTTAAATAAAATAATTTCAATTCGTTCTACTTCTACTAAATGTATCAAACATAATTTTGAAATAAAAAGCTTTTATTATTTCATGTTTTTAAAAAACTGCTTTGTTTTTATATACATTTAAATAAATATATCCTTTTTTTACACCAATCATCCTTTTATTTTTGCAAAAAAAACCCTACAATTCGATTGTTTAAAAAAATTTATTTTATTTCATTTATGTAAAGTTTTATTTTACTGATGTAATGCTGATGAATAGAATAATTAAATAAATGATTGAATAATAATTATTTTCTCAAAGTAATGGTATTATTTTTCCCTTTCCAACAAAAATAAAATACATTTTGTAAATTTGAAAAATATTTATTTTAACAAAAAACTACAAATTTTATATTTAATGTAAAGAATTGTTTTAAAGTTAAGGTACTTATGTTAATTAATATTCATTTATACTTGAATACAATTCTTTATAAAATGGCACAATTTTCCTATCAACTTCCTCGTAACAACATTTCCTCTGAATAACATTTACAAAACATTCTAGAACCTAGCTATCACAGATAGCATACGTCAGATATAAATTATTTATATATATTACAAATATCAAAATTAACAACCATTACATTTAATTAATTATCAAATAATACTTGATTTAGTTATAAATTAAAACAATACCCGTATCTAGTCACTGTCGCTACTGTCTACTTGAATTATTCTCGTGAACTTTTTGTCCACGTACCTTGCTTTTGGGGGAGAATCTTCATCGGATATTTCTGTACAGTCGAAATTATTATCAACGCAAAACGAATCCTAAAACAAAATAAATTATGAGTACGGCTTCCATCCGTTGTCTACTAATTAATTAATACTAACCAGCAGGTAACTATCATTAGCGGTGACATTTTGTGAATAGACTTCATTGATTTTCATTTGCGGGAGTTGAGGTATTTTAAATGTCCCTCGTTTTGCTGAATTCCTATCAACAAAATAGTGTAATTATTTTTAAAATCCTTCAAAAACAATTGTTTTATTTTGTATTTACTTTATAGACTGCAAATAAATAGCTTGCATGTCGATGTTTTTGCCTGATTCATCTGACGCTTCAGTAATAAAACTACAATCTTCTTCTGTGTCCGAACATATCACTTCATCGCTGACATCCGAGTCCACCTCGGCTTGGGTGCATAGAAATGGATTTTTCTATAATAAAAAACTATTAATATAATATTTCAGACATCAAAATTATAAACACTTACAATTTTTGTTTTTTTCTTTGGTTTGGTAGGAGTGTCATTCTTTGAATTGATTTTACTCGTTCCAGTTATTGGGTGAATCTGTAAAACTGTCTCATTTAAATCAATGCAAAAGTTTGGGCTGTCACCAATTTCTATTACCTCTAAAAATTCAAAAAATATCCTTTTAGATTAAAATTGAGTTTAACACAAAGGAAATTCTTTATAAAATAATTTTCATCTGTCTTTACCTGCGTCTGCATCATCTTCAGATCCAAATAAATCCTCATCACTGAAGTAGTCTAAATAATTATTATTTTGTGTTTGCTTAGCTTTTGTTTCTACCGTCTTATTACAATAATCAGTTTTAGTTTTTAATTGAAGTTTTTTTGAAATTGGAACAATCAATGCACTGGTACTGGGTACAGGTTCTTTTCTTATAAAATCTAACTCTGTTATGTTTAAATTAACTTCAGATATATTAGCTTCCTTCACTTTTTCATTTGTATTGCTTTGTTTCAATAATTTTAATCTCATTTTTCTAAAATGAGACCTTTTTGTATTTGAGAGCACTGGAGATCTTTCAAGTCTTGAATTAGAAAGTACCGGAGATCTTTGAAGTTCTAAATTTGGCAGCACTGGAGATCTTTCAAGTCTTGAATTAGAAAGCACGGGAGATCTTTGAAATCTTGAATTAGACAGCACTGGTGATCTTTGAAGTCTTGAATTTGATAGCACCACCGGAGATCTTTCAAGTTGAATTAAATTACGTTCCGGAAGCGTTTGATTTCTTAATCTATTTTCATCTGAAAGTATCTCTATAAAAATATATAAGGTAGCCGGGGTTGTCAGAATTTGTAATTGTAAATAAATATTTTACCTGCATCTGCGTCTTCCAGGGAACCAAATATATCCTCGTCACTGAAGTTGGCCAAATAATCATTATACTGTATTTGTTTAACATTTGTTTCTATTGTCTTATTATTACAATAATCAGTTTCACTTATAGAATCTAACTCTGATATTGGTGTTGTGTTTAAATTAACATCAGATTGCATTGGTTTTTGTTTTGCACAGTTTTGTTTAAACGATTCAAATTTTCTTTTTCTAAGACGAGACTGTTTTCGATTTGACAATACCGGTGATTTCTCAAGTTCAACTGAATTACGTTCTAGAAGCCTTTGATTTTGTAATTTCCTATATTTATCTGAAAGGCCAAATGGACGACATGGTTCTGAGCCATCAAATAAAGACTCAATTGAATCCAACCCAAAAAAATTCAAAGTTTCTCTTGATTCTTTGTCAAGAACATATTCAGTAAAATTACATTTATCTGTGCATTTTTTTTTAATAACCGGCACTTTAGGTATAGATATTATATTTTCAGTTTTGTTGTCGATGTTTTCTTGTTCTGTAAACGTTAATTTAGTATCTTCTTGATTTGTTTTATTGAGCGTGATATTGTTTATACAATTATCAGTAATGATATTTTCAATTTTGTTTTCGATGTCTTCTTGTTCTGTAAATGTTAATTTAGTATCTTCTTGATTTGTTTTATTGAGTGTAATATTGTTCATATAATTATCAGTAGTAATATTTTCAGCATCTTGTTCAGCATTACTGAAAGGTGCAATTTTTAAAAATTCTGTAAAGTCAAAAACGTCATTATTTGATCTTGGTAATTGTTTAATATCCAATAATAATAAATTATCGCTTGTTATTGATTTCAGTGTAGATTCCGGAGGACATTTTGGAATAGTTATATTTTGTTGGTCTTCTAAGAACGGAGCTATTTCTTCACATTTGAAATGTTTTACACACATAGTGCAATTCTTATCTTGTAGAGCTTCGATACTTTTTTTTGTGTTTACTTCCGTTATTAAATTTAGTAAAATAATTGATTCTTCATCGATTTTTGTGACTTCATTAGTTTCTGGAAAAAGAATATATGAGACTCGAGAACAGATTAAATAAAATCATGTTTACCTGTTATCGAAGTAGTTTTCTGGAACATGGTTCTAATATCTTTATTGGCTAATATCTTTCCAGTAGGTTTTTTAACTAGTTTGTTTTTTCTCTTCGGGGAGTATAAATTAAACTCTAAATCTTGAGTTATGTCGTTCAACTTAACTAGAAGTTGTTTGTTTTTCGATGCTAGATCTCCATCAGATTGAATATCATCCAAGTCCGTAATACTTGTAAGGTTTTCATTCATAGCTTCATCTATTAAATACATGTGTTAATATTATTATAGTTAAATTACATGAATTCTTACACTGACCTACTTCTTGATTCCAATTCATTTGTCTTGTCTGTAAAGGGATATTGTATCGTTTGAAAGAATTACTCTTCATGCACGGAGCCCATTTATTAACTTGTCGTTTCCGAGAACCAGCTCCAGTCGAGTTTTTCTAAAAATAAAATAATTATTGCGTTTATTATTAAAATTATTGTAATTATGGTAAATGTACCTTTTTATCGACAGGTTTAGCTTGCGCCACAGTCATGAACATTTTATGGCACGTGGGTTTTATATCTGGTGGCAGTAAACTCGGATTTGATGCAACAAGCAAACTTGCTTTTAATTCAGGACTGTTCAATAAACAGTTGTTCAATGTTTCGCTTTGTTGTAAACATTCTTCGAGTGTCTTTTGTTCGCGACCTTCAGTAACCAGCATTATAACTTTCCCTATACCGTGTCTCCCGGTACGGCCTATTCTCTGGATCAATCTGACCGGAGACTTGTTAGCAATATCAAAACAAACAATCAGTTCTACGGCTGCAATATCGAGTCCCTCTTCACCTACACTTGTACACAGTAACGTGTTACATTCACCTGAACGAAATTTTGTCATCACCTAAAAAAAAACATCTTCATTTCAATACTTTTGTTAAAAAATTATGAAACTTGAAGCACATACAAATAACTGCTGTCTTTGTGTTATTGAGCTCTGGCCCAAAAACATCCTTGGCCTTATGACAGGCCGACAACTCAGCAAGGCATTATAAGCTTCAAGGACACTTTCACGGTATTCAAAAAATACAATAACTCGCGTTTCCGGTTCGTTCTTTAACTGTTTTTCAACTATGTCTCTTAATATTTTAAATTTTGGGTGTCCTAAAACTATGTTACGTGATACCTGGAAAACAAAATGATTATTAAAAAAAACAACAAAAGGATGTACGGCAATGACTGTATTAAATACTTCAGGAATTGTTCCATCTGGTAACATTTCAATCTCTAAAGTGGTAACACCGATATAATTTTGTATACGTTCCAGTAATTGAGATAATTGTAAATTCTTTTGAATCCAACCTTTATCTTGATGATCTGAAATTAGTTTGTTTTTTAATAAAATTAATTAATTTAATGTGATCTATAAAATAAACCAACTGACCATTATAAAATGAAATGAAACCACGGAAACCATGTTTGATTAATACATCATAAGCATGGTAAAGTGTTAAACAAAAGTTCAGATCTTGTAATATTGTAGGCTCTGGAGCTCTAAAAAGTTACAAATATTAAACTCAACGTATTTGGAAATATTTACATCAACTTACTTTCCTTGTCGTTGACAGTTTTGTTTGTAATGCTTTTGGACCATAAAGATAGTTCCTTTGTGAAGATTTCTAGCGGATCCTTTGAAAATTCCGTAGTTTATTAATCTCCTAGTATATTGATCTAATATCTGAAACATAATTATTATTTTCAGTTGAAGAGATACAGACATTACAACAACATACAAACATACTTTAATATATTCATTGATAACAGATTTCAGCATTTCACAGAATGGAACTACAATTGTTTCGATCTTCCGTTCAAACACATAATCTCGGACATCTGGACTGGCTTCTGTCCTTACTTCCAATCTAGTGATATTGAGAGATTTCACTACTTCCACGACTTGGTGCGATGTAGATCCCGGAGTCGCACTCAATGCCAGTATCCTTATGTGAGACAAATCATCTCCAAGATGCTTGACTACTTCGCAGTAAGCATGGTTGCCGCGAGCTCTGTGCGCCTCATCTACAACCAAACACCTTATCAAATGTTTGGGGCACACTTTTGATGCAAGATCAAACATCAAAACCTGCGGAGTTAGGAATATCACCCTCGCCTGGTTCCATACCTCGGTTCTGTTCTTGCTACGGATCTGGAATAACAAAGTAAATGAATAATCCAAACTCCAAACAAACAAATGAATCAATTTCTTTTACAGATTACCTCTCCTGTAAGTTCTGCTATATGTTCTATTGGAAGTCCTGTGATTTGCCTGCAAGCTTCTTTTTGCTGAGTGACCAACGGTCTAGTTGGAGCCATGAATATCACCCGACCAGTTGGATACCAGCGATAAATGTTATACATCACGACAGCTGCTATCATTGTTTTGCCAAGACCTGTCGGTAAGCTTACCTAAAGATAATTGTGCATTTTAACATTATCATTTGTAAAATATTACAAATAAATCAATACTTACTAGAGTATTATTGAATAATGCTGTTTCAACAATATTGTATTGGTACTCTCGAATTGGAAAATTTGTTGGGTAGATCCATGATTTACTAGAATACTCATCCAGTCCTTTATGAAGATTAGTGAAACTGAATGTTCCATAAATTAATTTTTATCATATTCATTAAATAATATTATATGTAAACTTACCTGTTATCATCTGTCATTTTTGCTGTTTTTTTATAAAAATTAGAAGAATAAATTATATTAAGTTTAATTAATACCTAAATATGTTATTATATTACATTTTAAAACTATCTTTAAGTATTCTGACCATTCTGACAGTCATTTGTTTGGTTTGTCACGTGGTCCATAGATATCAACACGTGTGTTTATGAAAGTCTAATCTTTGGATTTTTTTATATGTATGTATGTATGTATACAAGTTATAAAGTAACTTCCCTTTTTGAAAATCAAAATTAATGTTATGTAAAAATAAAAACAAACAAATAATTGGTACACAACTGAATTTAATTAATTTATAAATATACAATACATGATTAAAACATAACAATATTACAGATGATCATAAATACAATTGAAAAAGAAAATTAGTAATAAGCCACATACCAAAAAAATAACAAGTTTCTTTGATATGAGGATTAGAAAATAAGTAAATTTTACATATAAAATATTACCTTCATACAGACCCTGTTAAATAATTTTATACAATATTTGATATTCATTTAACACTACGGAACAATCGTATAAAAATAATTCAGTTATTTGTTCCGTAACTATGCATAAATAATGAATTTAAATTGATATATGGAAATCTAGTATTTACAGTTACAATTTTATACATTAGGTACATCAATTAAAGTCTGTTAGCAACCAATAACATTTACCAGTCGTAATTAAAAAATTGCAAGTTGATGTTACCTTTACAGTAATAACAATAGGAAATTTCAAATATTTATCAGAATATCAAATTTATGGATTAGGGAAAAAATACTGATTGTATACCAAGTTAAAACATATCGTAAAAATATAATTTTCACACAGTCTCTCTTTATTTTACATATTCAATGTATTTGCCCATTGTTTCTCAGATAACAGTGGAGCGATATTATTGTGTTGAAATAACGCAAATGTAAAAATCATAGTAACTAGTAACAATACTGGCCAAGGTATAAAAATGCTTAAGTCCACATTGCACAATGTTTTATAAACATGCAGTTCATCAGTAAACCAATTAAATATTCAATCTTTTTGTTTTCTGAAAAATCAACAGGGTTATTTATTTCAATTAAAAATAATGCTAATTAAATATTGTGGACTTAAGTCAGTATAACTACTGGGTCACACGCTTATATTGTATTGTAAATCAAACAGTACATTTGATTTGAACCGGAATGGTTTACTAATTAGTTCTGAGCTGGTAATCACCATTCTGCGTGATATACCTGACCCAGGGCAAAGCTTGATAACCGCTCTTCTCTATAATCTTGAGATACCTAACTTGAATACCGGAAGTTGTAAAATACGGTATCTCAAACTTTACTTGAATGGGTGGCTTTCCTTCTACGTCCTCACATTCGACACTGGGCAAGCCAAAATGGGCTCGCATCAAATATTCCTTTCCTCCGGGGAAGGACTTGACAGACCACGTGATGGCATTCTGTTCTGGGGCGTATTTAACGCTCCCAACAGTTGTCTGGAATCTTGGCGAGTCTGCGTCTGCAGGGACAGGAATCACTATTTCTACATTATTAGCTGTGGATCTTCGCTTGAACTGGGACTTGGCTTTAATCATGTACTCAACTCGACTGTGCGCGTGTCTTTCTATCACTGATTCGATCCAGATCAGTGGTTTTACGTGAGTGTTCAGCCGATAGGACATAAGTTCAAACTCTCCATCAGGAGGAATGAAGGATATTGTGCGGTCATTCTCAAATCTTGACAACCTCACGCATTGGTGGAATTTCACATCTTCTAGCTCGACAGACTTTGATTTACCTCTGCCTGTACTTTCAAATAATACTTTATCGTTCAGTCCGAGACGCAGCTCTGGCATTCCTGAAAGGTACACTCTCATTTTGATGGCCCCGACTATCTCACTGCGCAAGACATTACCGTTTGCATTCGCCAGGAGGTTGACTGATTCTATCACGTCGAGGAACACTTCGTTCTTACGATATTTGATACCTTCAGAGCGCCACGAGACGGCATTGGTCACGGCTTGGGGGATTCGAGGCTGGATTTCAAGCTTGTGGCCTTCTTGCATGATGTACTCTTGCAAAATCTTGCTATCGGTCGTTTGGGGATACCCAAAGTCTAGCAGTTCATCCATCAGTTCATATATTATGACAAAATTATCACGAATGCTTTCTTCTTCGAGTTCTTTGAAATATTCCATCATGACTCTGACTATTTTGTGAAGGAAAACAAATACAAGCGCTATGTTTGCATTCTTTTTTGTTGTGGTCACGATAAACAAGTTGTTAGTCTTGATGTATGCAAAAGTACAATCCGATGTCTGGAGTATGGGTGTCAGCAGACCTTCTTCTTCTTTTTCCATTAGTAGCGGCATGAATTTCTCGATTACGTTAGATTCCATGTCCCCACGATAATTGTGGGATATCAAAACCTTGCCTTTCACGTCAAGAATATAAATAGCCGATATGGACATGGTGGTTAGGATTATAATTTTCTTCAAATCAAAAGTAAACAATAAATGTACTGATGTTAAAAGAAACCGTCACGCATTTTCCTTAAAATATTCTCATTTTGTGTATAAAATCGTCTTGAAAGTGCAGATATGACGTTGACAATTACTGACAGTAGAACATATTCATTATTTCGACAATCGATACAATACTACCACACTATCTTGGTGTTACCGCGGCTACCGAATTGAAAACGTGTCTTATATCTATGGTACACATATGGTCACATTGTCACATTTTAAAATAATCAGGTTATGGTTATTCAAATATGAAACAAATTGATAACAAAGTTAAAAGATAGTATTTAAACACATATATTTTATGAATATGTAATAGTTATTAAGGTAATTTAAAACTATTTATTTATACTAATTACTCAAAGAACTAATAACATTCATTTTGTTTTTATTTTAGATCAACATTTCAAAATGAGTTATCAATCAAAAACAGAGAACAATTCTAGAAACGTTTGTTTTCATTTAGAACCAGAAAGTATTACTATTGGCTCACTCACTTCTGAAGAACTATTAAAATTAAGTGTTCAGAAAATCCATTCTCCTTTTACGTTTGATGCACTTCAACATCCACTGTCTGGCGGTCTGTATGATCCTGCATTAGGGCCTGTATCAGGCCTCCACGGCCTTTGTACAACATGCTTACAGAATATCCACAACTGTCCAGGCCACATGGGCCATATAGAATTACCTGTTCCGGTAATAAACATAATATATTTCAAAGTTCTTGGACTGATTTTAAAAATGTCATGTATTTCTTGTCACAAGATACAAATACAGGGTAAGTCAAATCATTTTGTAATATTATTTAATACATCTACAGTGATTGTATTTGTTTTAGACCACATAAAATCATCTTTTCAAATCATGATAAGTCTTGTGGAGAAAGGATTTGTTACGGAAGCTCACGAATTAGGTGCACAGATGCATTTAATCGGAGAAGAGACTCAACAAATCACAACTGAAGAATCAGAAAATGTTGTCTCCATTCCAACAGATCGAATATTAAATAAATATGAAAATTTACTGATTCTCAACACAGGTAACATTTGAAAAAAAACAAAATATTCTGTTTAAATTAAAACAAATGTATTATTTCAGAAAAAATAGAAAACTATAACAACCAAGGTATGAAAATACAGTTAATCGATAATATGATCAAGAATTGTATAAAAGCAAAAAAAATATGCATACACTGTAAAAAGAGAATGGCTCGAATTCAAGCATTTCACAGGAGAATTATCATGACAGATCCATCTGAAGAGACATCCAAGTATAACAACTTAAATAGAATTTATAAATTATTGTTTGATACTATTTATTTGTTTCAGTAAAGCAAAATACAAATATACCGAACCAAAAGTTATAATGGCTGATAAATTAAAGTGAGTTTTTATCCAAATACATTTTCATTAACAATATTGCTACATTTATTTTGTTTTTTGCAGAAAATTTGTTCGTTTGATATGGTTAAACGAATGTGAATTTCTAAAGACACTATTTAACATATTTACAACAGTTAATATTGAATATCCCGTTGATATACTCTTTTACGATTATATTCCTGTAACACCACCGATTTGTAGACCTGTAAGTAAATAATACAATAAATTAATATGCGGAAACGTTCATCGCTTCTTCTTTCTATTCCAGATTAATTTTCTAGATGGTATGATGGTAGAATATCCGACAACTTCTTTATATAAAAATATAATCCAGAATTGCACCCACATACGTACAGTAATCAAAATAGGAAAAGACGACCAAGAAGACATTGCCGATGAATCCAAGGTACTTTATCAATTTATTTAATGTAATTTTATGTGCGATTTATTACTTTTTATTTTAGATGTTATACAAAGATCTTCAAGGAGAAAGTGCCGTAGAAAAACTATATTTTATTTGGCAAGAACTTCAAACCGATATCAACAGTTTAATCAGTAGCAGCATGAAGAAGGGAAAGAATATTCCACCAGGTCTCAAAGAGGTAGAATGGGAGGGAATCTTTCAAATATTTATAAAACTTATGTTTTAATTTAATTTACTAGATAATAGAAAAGAAAAAGGGTGTTATTCGACAACACATGATGGGAAAGAGAGTCAACTATGCAGCTAGGTCTGTTATAACTCCTGATCCCAATTTAAATATCGATGAAGTGGGAATACCTGAAGAATTTGCAAAGAGACTAACGTATCCCGTGCCTGTAACTTCGTGGAACGTAAAGAAACTTCAAGAATATATACAAAACGGACCTGATGTTTATCCTGGGTAGTGTTATTACACTAACAAACTAGAGTTCATTTTCAATGACTGTCGTGTTGTTTACAGGGCTGTTTTGTTAGAAAACGAAGAAGGAGCTCTTCACAGAATTCCTCCAACTCAAATTGCAAGAGATGGATTGGCAAAACGTCTTCTAGTCCCCGATGAACATCAAAATTTCAAAAAGAACTTTGGCATCAAATTTGTAAGATTTTTACTCAAATAAATTTGCACAGAGTTAATTTAATTTAATAATGTTAATAACAGGTTCACCGTCACATTTTGAATGGAGATCCAGTATTGATGAATCGACAACCGTCTTTGCACAAACCCAGCATGATGACTCACAAAGTGCGTGTGCTCAAAGGAGAGAAAACATTACGACTGCATTACGCTAATTGTAAAGCATACAACGCTGATTTCGACGGTGATGAAATGAGTATGCACTATCCTCAAAACGAGCTAGCTCGTAGTGAATCTTATACAATAGGTATTTGACAGATTGATACAATACTTTACAGTACCAAGTAAACATTCTGTATCTTTTAGCTAACGTTTCCAATCAATATTGTGTTCCCAAAGATGGTTCACCTTTGAGTGGTTTGATTCAAGATCACATGATAGCTGGCGTATACATAACTCTCAGAGGACAGTTCTATTCAAAGTAAATATTCAATATGAATTGATTTTTAAATCAATAGATTAATATTTAATAATTTGATTTCAGAGGTGATTATCAAGAGTTGGTTTATTATGCCCTCGCTCATAAAAGTGGTCAGATTAAATTACTCCCTCCATCAATTGTAAAACCTGTGTATCTGTGGACAGGAAAACAGATCATTTCTACTATAATAATCAACTGTACGCCTATAGGAAAATCTTATATCAATCTAAAAGGCAAAGCAAAACTAGGTGAAAAAGTATGTCTTGAATTTGAATAATTTAATATGCATAACGTTTTTATAAAATGTGATATTACAGTGTTGGCAGCGTGAAACATCTAGACCGTGGCTTGGAGGGGGGACTGATCATACTGAAGAACACAGAATGTGCGAGTCTGAAGTGATAATTCGTAATGCAGAGCTTTTGTGCGGTGTTCTAGATAAAACTCATTATGGAGCTACTCCTTACGGTCTTATTCACAGCATGTATGAAGTAAGTCTGTTGTAAACATTTATTTAAACTGTTATTTATTTGATTTTGTTTTCAGTTGTACGGAGGTCAATGCGCTTGTGATATCTTAAGTTCATTTTCTAAGCTTTTCACTATTTATTTACAATGGGTAGGCTTCACTTTAGGCGTTGAAGATATTCTAGTGGTTTCAAAAGCAGATAAAGAAAGATCAAAACTGATTAAACGATCAAGAAAAGTAAGTTATACTTAAGTAAGACTAGAAATATTATTTAAACGTGTTTTATCAGACAGGAAAAGAAGTGGTTGCTGAAACTATTGATGTACCTTCCGATACACCTGTAGAAGAAATGATGTCGCTGATAGAATCTTCATATGTTAAAAATCCAAAATTCAGAACGATCCTCGACAGGGCTTACAAATCCGTTATGGACCCTTATACAAATAAAATTAACAAGTACGTTATCATTATCTTTATCCATTATCTAATTATTGATTGTTTGATTATTTTTAGAACGTGCATACCATCCGGTTTAGTATCACAATTTCCCGATAACAACTTGCAGTTGATGGTTCTCTCTGGAGCAAAAGGTTCAATGGTTAATTGCATGCAGATATCTTGTCTTCTTGGTCAAATTGAGCTGGAAGGTAAAAGACCTCCGGCAATGCTGTCTGGACGAACGCTACCCAGTTTTCTACCGTACGATATTACCCCAAGAGCTGGAGGTTTTATAGATGGTAGATTTATGACGGGAATCCAACCACAAGAATTCTTTTTCCATTGCATGGCTGGACGAGAAGTAATCATATATTTAAATGATTTGGTATTTTGATAGTTAATTAAAAATTGTATTTGATGTAGGGTCTTATAGATACTGCCGTAAAAACCAGCCGAAGTGGATATTTGCAACGGTGTCTTATCAAACATTTAGAAGGTCTTAATATTGCTTACGATATGACAGTCAGAGATAGCGACAACAGTGTTATACAGGTATGTAATTAGTTTGTTTGGCATCTCAAAAGTTAATTAACTCATTTTCAGTTCCTTTACGGTGAAGATGGCATGGATATTCCAAAAGTACAATTTTTGAATAAAGAAAGGATGGACTTTTTCATTGATAATTTAAACGTCTATTTGGATGAAGATGTTATTACAAGAACAGAAAATATGCAAGAACACGCCTTGAAAAAGTATAAAAAATCTGTAAGTAAGATAATGTTACTATGAGGTACTGGCACCAGTTTTGGTCGCTTTAAAAGCAAAATTACTGGTTTTTTTTGTAATTCTCATAAACTCACTTTACTAATAATGCAAGTACATCTTTATTAAATCAATTTAACTACCAAAGTCTATAAATATAGTTTGTTTATGTTTTTCTCCAGTAATGATAAAGTATAACCAGTAATGGACACTTGCTAATTATTACAAAAGTTATAAAATAAATAATGGTAAAATTAGAAACAATGTGTTGCAGATGCTATAATAATATAATAAGTAAGTAATATATCATATAACTTAGTAGATATAATTAAACAAGAGTCCAACACTGGAGGATATAATTCAAGTTATTAGAAATTAATGTTTTTCAAACATTGCAGGTAAAACGTTGGAAGAAAAAATATGGTTCTCATCGAAGTGTATTGAAATATTCAGAATGCATAGACGACGATGGTTCATTGAAAAAGTATAAATATATTTTAATTATAATTAACTGCAAAATCTCTGACATAAATTTTTGTATCATTAATTGCAAACTTTTAGAGAAAACAAGGTGTGTCCGGATCCAACAATCAATATATACAAACCTTGCGCTTATTTGGGTTCCTTAACGGAGAGATTGGATATGATAATGGATGAATACATAGAATCTAGAAGAGGTCTGATTGATAAGAAGAATTATATAAAAGCGATGGAAATAAAAGCTATGAGCTCTCTGTGCGCTCCGGGAGAACCGGTCGGACTTCTTGCCGCTCAGGTGTGTGAAAACATTTAAATCTAACGTAGAAGTTACTTACCAGATGATCTTGTTATTTTGTAGAGTATAGGAGAACCTTCAACTCAAATGACACTGAATACTTTTCATTTTGCCGGTCGTGGTGAGATGAATGTAACTCTTGGTATTCCTAGACTTCGTGAAATTCTCATGACAGCTTCTAAAAATATAAAAACACCTAGCATGGTTGTTCCGTTTAAAGAGAACATCGAAGACCTGGACAAGGTATCAAACAGTCTTCGTAGAAAATTAACACGGGTCACTTTAGATCAAGTTTTGGAAAAAATCGATGTTAAAATTTTACACGAATTACATCCGATAAGGTAATTTTAATTTTAATTTTTGATAATGGAACCTGTTTAAAATGTGCTATTTTCAGACAACAATGTTACGTTTTACGTTTTCATTTTCTCCCGTACGAACAATACAAGAAGGACTTTTATTTGAAACCGAAAATAATCTTGAAGTATATGGAAGAAAGATTTTTCAATAATATGTTCCAGGCATTGAAAAAAGCAGCCGCAGTCAAATCTGTTCTGTTAGTGCACTTTTATATTAGTTATGTTCAATTGAAATTTACTTTATTTTACTGATGTTTTTCAGCATTGAAATTGAAGAAGAGAAAAAATCTAAACCTCGTAATGACGAAGAAGACGTCGAAAGTGACAAGAGAAAAAGTAATGGTGATTTTAATTTAAATCTGTCGGACGATGAAAGTGAACAGGTATTTGAAATTTATATTGGAAATATTGTACGAGATTGATTTATTTTATTGATTTGACAGGAAGACGAGGATGCTGCTAAAAGACAAGAACAAGATGAAGATTTCCTAGAACCAGAAAGCGAAGATGCCGCTTCAGAATCTGAATCAGAAACAGAAGAAAATAAAACAAAGAACATTGAAGAAACTGTAAGCAAAGAAGAAGAAATTGTAAGCAGTAAATTACTAAGTTCACTAAAATTTGCTAAGAATTATATATACGATGTGAAGCATAAACGATGGTGCCAACTTACCTTCACTGTAAGTTTAATTAAAACTGTTGAGTAAAAATATTATAATTATTATTTATCTTGCAGCTTCCGTTTTCATTCGAACAAATCGATATAACGGCAGTTCTAAGAAAGACAGCAGAGAGATCGCTTTTATGGGAAACTCCACAAATTAAAAGAGCAATTACATATTTGAACGAAGAGAAGAGATTGATGATAAGAACGGATGGAATTAATCTTGTAGTAAGTTATATAAGTAATATTACTTGAAATGTATTTGTTTGAAATGTCGGTGTTTTTTGTAGGAAATGTTTAAATACAGCGATGTTCTTGATTTAAATAAATTGTATTCCAATGATATCTACGGAATGTTAGAAACATACGGAATAGAAGCAGCTGTTAAAGTTCTTGTCAAGGTAATAATGATTACTATTTGTTTAATAAGTCAGTCAGATTTTAATAACATAAATTTTATTAATGATTTTGTTTGGATAATTATTACAATTGAAAATATACAATAAAATCCCATTGATATAAAATGTGTTTATTTTCCGTAACAATGAAAGTAAAATGCCATTCTCGTATAAAATTGTGCGATATTTGCATGGTATGGAGATTTTATTGCATACATAATAATTAATACATGAACACTTATTTTTTTTAATACAATAACTCAATTTGTACTGTATGATCACTTTATAAAATAGATATTCTTCGTTTTACATATTTATAAAAATATTGTTAACAATTAAAAGTATTGAATGTTGTTGTTGTCGATAATTGAATCAATTTAGAATATAATATTGTATTGTATATGTTGTTATCTCATCTCTTTGACTGGTAAAACGAAGAACAGTAACATTGATAACAGCTATGTGATTATATGATTATTATTATAAAAGAGTATAAATTTGAAAACATTTACTTTTTAACTTACAAAATAGACAATTTCCTAAAAAGAAACATTAAATTAGTTTTGAGAATCAACGTATGATTGCACGTAAACATAAACATAAACATAAACAGATATCTCTCCAATGATATGTACATTTGTTTTTAAAAATCCACAATGTTGGCACTCTCGTGAAACAAGCGGTTTGTATCTTTGTAGGAAATGCAAGAAGTGTTCAAAGTGTACGGTATTACGGTAGATCCACGACACTTAATACTGATAGCCGATTATATGATGTTTGATGGAAGTTTTAGGCCTCTGAGCCGCAGAGGAATGGACAGTAATCCTTCTCCGTTACAACAAATGTCATTTGAATCTGCACTCGAATATCTCAAGAAAGCATTGTGGAGAGGTAATGTACTTATATATACTTACTCGTTTTATTTCTTTTAATTGATTCATTGTTACAGGTAAAGCAGATACTTTGAAATCACCGTCCAGCTGTCTTATGCTCGGTAAACCATTCAGAGGTGGAACAGGTTCTTTTACGCTTTTGCAATCGGCCAAGGTTAAATCAATTTAACACTATTAATTACTCTAGATTAATTCAAAATAAATAAATAAATAAACTTCATTTATACAAAGAAACAAAATCTACTTGTTATTTATTACCTAGTGTTGTTGTTTTTAATTAAATGATAAGTGTCAATTATGTGGATCATCTCCATTACAAATTTCTCTCGGGAATTTTATTATTTTATATGCTTTTAAATGCAATATATATTATATATATATAATATAAGGTGACCACACTTTGATGCTATCTAACTTCTATATTCAAATATAGGTATATTTAATATTAATTATTTGTTAATGTGTTATCCCAGTGGTTCCCAAACTTCCTAAGTCAAAACATGACTCAGGGAATAATTCATTCATTAACATTAAATTTATGAGATGAACCAGCAGATCAAAGACGTCGCGACGCACATTTTAGGAACCACTGTCGGTTATTCGGTAAATTTAATTATAGCTTTTGCAATTTCAAAATCTGATTACCTTATTTTTATTTTTAAGATGTATCAATAGATATTAACCATTTTATCTCCATGAAAAAAAAATGATTAAAATTAAAAATAATTGCAGTTTTTTTCGTGATACCAGGAATATTGAAATTTTACGATTTTTGACGAAAGAAATCGCGTCGTAATTTTATATAAATCGGCGCGTGTGCTAGTAATTTTGAAGAACGCGCAATTTCGGTAAATTAATTAAATAAGTATGAGAGGGATATTTGAAGTATGTAGACTATTGTTATTTGAAAGCGATAAAACGATATAATTCCAGAGAGGAACGGCACAGCTTGATCAGGTTACAACTTTGAAGGTACTTCAATAAAAAACATGTATTGTGGTAAAATAGTTTAATAGCAATGAACACATACAGCTGAAGAACAAATGAGAACAGAATGAGAATCGCAGCGGTCGCGGTGCGTTTAAAACGCACGGCTCCACATCAGATGACGTAAAAAAAAAAGAAACGCGAACCAAACGACACACGCACTCGCAGACACACACACGCACGCACACACACGCGCACGCACACACACACGCTCGCGACGATCAACAGTGACAGACACACGCACACGCTCGACTTATTTACCACAATTTATTTAAAAATTCGACAAAAAAACAAATTATCACCATTTACCCTGTGCAAGTCCTCTTGTAAAGCAAGTGTACCGAGGGACAGACTTGCATCGCTCAACATATATACAAAACGGTCCAACGGTAAATAACAGCACGTAACGACACGGTCAAAGGTTGGCACAGAAGTGACACGATACGACACAGAGGGGCGGAGCAGATCAGAACCCGCCGTAGCCGGAGTCGGGTTTAATCCGGTCGAACATGTGGTAGGATGCGGTCGCGGGCGTCGCGGGGGCGGCCACGGGCTGGTATGCGGCGTGGCTGTTGTAATAGGGCGGGTAATTAGGACTAGGAGCGTGTAACGGAGCCGGAGGTGCATTGTGCGGCGTACCACCGTAACCACCGGCACTACCGTATTGCGCGTAAGACGGGTACGCAAGCGGTACACACGCCTGATGCTCGAACAATCCCGGATAATTGTAATTATAATGACCATAACCATAATGATAGGGCGGGTAGGTATCTGCAGGTGCATCATTAGGACATCCTGCTTCACTTCCGTTACCTCCACCACCACCACCTTCTGCGATACTTGGAATCTGATCTACCAATGATTCAAGTCCAGATAGACTCTTAGCGGCTATATCCTGAGGACGACCGTAGTTATATTGCGGATATTGAGGCTCGGACGGCGCCGGGCTGGAGAAACAACACTCGGTCGAGTCCTCGGGCGGCATGGAGGCGGGCGGCTCGAAGTCTGGTGGTGGTGAAGTCGGCGCTGGTGAGGAGATAGCGGCACTGATCTCGGAGGATAGATCCGAGTGCGTTAACGGTTGTGATTGCGGTCGTGGGGATTGTGCATATGCAGCACGTGATACCGGTCGCGGTGATTGCGCGTACGCGGCGCACGGTTGCGCATATGTGCAGAACGTTGCTGGTGATTGCGACGGTGATGAGAAATGTTCTCGCACTGTAGTCGACGAATCCGTCTGTTCTAATTCAGGCGGTTTATCTTCTGCTTTGATTTTCTTCGGTCTGCCTCGTTTCTTCTTAGTGCCGTCGCTGTTAAGATTCGCGTTGGGGTTCGCCGGTCGCCGCACCGGTTTTACCGGTTCTTCACCCTCAACTCTGATCTTCTTGGGACGGCCGCGTTTCTTTTTGCAAAACACACCGTTAGCGTCCTCTTTCTTGACGGTCGCGTTGCTAATGTCCATTATATCGGACGGGTACTCTGACTTAAACTCTGATTCGTAACACGGTTTATTTATTTTAGTGTCCGAGAACACGACTTCTGAGTCGTCTATACTCGCAACCATACCGTTTAGGTAATCTCTGAACTTCTTAAGCGCGGCATAGAAAGGTACCTTGTCTGCTGCTCGGGGCAACTGAGCGCAGCGGGCGCTCGACGAGGGCATCACCCACATGTACTGTAATAAAAACTGACTTTGTTACATATATCCAGGGGGAAATTTATAATATTGTAATACCGCCGAAAAATCGTGTTGATTTCCGCATGGCGGCTGCGCGTGTGTAAGGATGTAGTTCACGATAACTACTGTAAAAATACACCGATCTCAATTACTTTTGAGTAGTGAGTACTCCAGACCTATTTTAGAAATATTCGAAATTTTGTAATTTTTATCGTATAAAAAGTGAACGTTGCGAGTATTATCTCACTAATTTTTATAAGACTTGGTGCGTTTGTAGTTCAATTGAATAAACAGCTATTGAAGGGGTGAAAACTACCCTCAATATTTGAATTTTAAATACTAATGTCCGGTATTATAAAGGAGCTAGCAAAATTTGCAATTACTTTCAAATGGGGTATTAATTCTGTACTAGTATCTATGGATTAGCTATGAATTTATAGCAGTGACACTTCAACTAATTGTAACACAGTTGGCATCTTTGACCGTACAAAATAATTTTCATAACATCACCACTGTTTTAATACCGTTTGTATTTACATACTTACTACAACGTGTACGCGAAACTTGTCAAAGTCATCAACAAACTCCAAAAGAACTGTCGTATAAGTTTGATATCTCAGTTGAAAGTGCTTGCTAGCTAGCAAATTTGCTAGCTCCTTTATAATACCGGACATAAGTAATACATCACTAATTCATGTTACCTTGAAAACAAATACAACTAAATTCAAATTGCTAAATTGCTAAATTGCTAAATTGCTAAATTAATTCTACGAATGTGTATTATGTTTTTGGCATTAGAAAACTAATATTTATAAAACAAATCCCATTAAAATTTTTCATATATTAAAAATTATTTAAAAAGATATTAAAGAACGTGTAACTTATGTATGGTTCTCCATACCGATATTTTTATTAATTGGCGTTTTTACACGTGTATTTTGAAATTTAATTTTCGATTTATCTTTGTAATTATTTTGTTTTGGTTTGAGAATAGTTTTTAACCAGGGGTCACCAACCTTTTTAAGAAACAGGCCCGAGAAAAAGTATACTATTTTGTTAAAAAACGATTGTATCAACTTAATTTTTTTAAAGAAAACCATAGTAAGCAATAATAATAATAAATATAATAATTATAAAAACGAGATTTTTTATACTTTATTAATACAATAAGCTTTGTTTTCAACAGATAATTTATAATCAGGCTTGTTAGTTTGTTTTTTTTTTTTACAAATTATCACAGTATGGAAAATGTTGAACAACTATTTTGATTTTTAAATATGTAGAAAAAATAGATCGTAGTTTGGGGACCGCTGCATTGGTTTAAACTATGCACCACCTACTTACTACATTATACAGGCTATTTTAGATACATAATATCAGATTAAATCGTGTCTATTTCTAAAACTAGAGGAGGTATAGAATATACAGACTATTGACTCACCTGTACATTTTGCCATGCACAGGTTGTTTTTTCTAGCTAGTGTGAAGTTATACATAGTATGTTTTTAAGAACCACATTCTATCAGATGATTTTATGGTTCAATAAGATATAATAAAGATACTAACAGAAAACTGATTTAAAAATAACTGTGCATGAGGAAAAAAACACTTGATGGGTTTTAATTTTTTGTAGATATTTCTGATGAAATATTTGCTTTTGAATGTTCTATATTTTTGTTCAGGGCCGGATTTATATTTTGATATATTTACATTTGATTTAAGTCAATTTTTACCTGCAGTAAAATGACTTTAAACAAAAATAACACAATGTGTTTTTTGTTTGTTTTATAGATCGGTTAATAAATAAAAAAGAAAAGACAATTGCACTTACCGTATTGGTGCCTTCTATGAGATCTGGTTGCCTTCCAAAACTGAAGTCTTTCTTGCCGGAAAACACTTCGTAAATGAGTTTTCCGTTGAAGACAGCAATCTTTGGTTTGAACCGACGCAATTTTTCTAATAATATCTGACTGCCCTCTTTGATCTCTTTCCGAGTCAGATCAGCGCTACCTTTGGTAGCTCTTTGTACCATGTTAGTGAAGCCTATACCTACTTGAAGCAATTTGTAGTCTTCATCGGCTGTCATTTGTTCTGGCGTCAGTCCTGACAGATATAAACATTTCCAGAAATGATTTCCGGGTCCTGCGTAATGATGCCCTTTGTATGCCGCAAACAGGCCAGGGTTTATTCCGATCTACAAGTAGAGTTGACGTAATTAGTTGTATGTGTTGTTGGTGGTTGCCACCAGGTGGCACAAATGTTCCATTGATTACAGAGGAATTCAACCAATGTTTATAATAACTTAATCTGTATCAGTTTATTTAATATTTTATTTATACCTGAGCCTTCAATGTTTATTCTGACCAATAAATTCTTCTCAGAACAAACTTGTTATTGTTAGAATGAACTAATCAAATTATAATAATAATACAAACGATATGAATGTATATAATGCATGTATTGTTTAATCTACTAATGTCCAAGGTCATACAAGTTTAAATATTATAATAATATGTTGATTTTACTATTTTTTAACAGGTTTAATTAACTATTTGCACACAAATACTGGTTTTGTCAGAGAAATAATAGCTAGGTATAATAACTCACAATGATAATATCCAAGTTATAAGTCAAATGGTCCGGCAATGTTCTCTTAGAGACTTCCTCTTCAGGCATTCCGTTAAATCTATCATGTTTTTTCCGTTCTTTAATAGGTGGTTGGGGCATTCCTGTTAAAACAGCATTAAATTCTTGCCTGTAACACAAATAAACAATAAGTAAGATACTACGTCTGTAGTGTAGAACACAGTAGCATACCCCGGTTCGAGTTTAATCTTTTTCTTGCGCCCCCTCTTGCGGGGTACAGGTACTAAGCCATTGTCAGGCAGAGTCCCTGAGGTGTCAGTAGTATAGATCCCATGGGGCATGACAGGCACGGGCAGAGGCACAGACACTGCAGGCTCGTCATCCACAAAGCTGTAGGGATCATCGAGTGGTTCACACTTGATGTCGTGTGATTTGATGAGCATCAGATCTGCACTGGTCTCGTAGCCGTCGTCGTGCGGTTCGGCGGCGCTATAAAGGAGATATTGTTAGTGTGTATGACAGTGACAGTGACAGGGACAGGGACAGGTTAGGTACTCACAGTTTGAGTCTGTGCTCCTTGGGGGAATTGCACGCCGCTTGCCCGGACGCGGGCTCCATGGTGGCTGCTCCTAGAAGGGTTGCAGTCTCCCTGAACAGAGTAGCCACCTGCATCTAGCTAGCTCTCCGCGCGCCCGCCAATTACACGTCCGTTTGCATCGCGCTCTGGATACGCGCGTTCTCGGCCGCACAAAACACACACCCTGCTCGCTGCTCGCCTTTGAAAATAGTCACAACACCGTGATTGGTCGCTCATGTAAGAATGTTTCTGAAAAATCAATAATGTAGAAACCTGCCGGTGATATATTTTTACAGAGTGTCCCGCACGGCGCACGCGGCGAGGGTTTGCATGCGTTATCGGCGTCGGGACGACGGCGCCTACGCTGCCGCGAATAAAAAGTGCATGCGCTCGACGCACACATGCCCAATACTCCCCTCTACACCTTCGATCAGCTGATCAACATGTCGACCGCGTCGCACTGACTTCTGCGTCTATATTCCAGCGTATCCGATCGTGTTTGTTTTGTTTTTATTTACGCGTTTGACAACAAACGTCATTCTCTAACTCTAGTCTATGGCCGTCTCTTTGCAAATCGCAAATGGTAATTGGATATTGTGCTATGTACTGCTAATGGCTAGTGGCTAGTGACTGGTGACTGGTGACTAGTGACTAGTTAATGGTCAGACAGGAACGTTGTGATCTGTGATGAAACTGCAACTGTGATAAGAATGGGTAATTGTCTGAAAAGAAACACGGCCGATGACATGTCGCTCCTTCGCGGGGGAGATGCAGTCAGGGAATCGTCCGATCCTCTCGGTCCTTCGCCTCCCTACCAGGTATTCGTTTGTTATTTATAAACAATCACACTCATTCCTTTCAATATGTTGTATCAATACTGTTCTATGTCTTGTTTGAATGACGTTCAATGTCATTGTTTGTATCACCTTGTAGACACACTCACAATCACAATCAATGTCACATTATAACATACCATTTACATATTTACACAGATAATAAGTGGGGTTATGCAAGATGTGGCGCCACCAGTGATGCCCATGTATTACCCTTCTCCCAATGTGAGCCGTCCTATAACTCAACTGACCGAAGAGGAACAGGTCAAGATCGCCAAGCGTATCGGACTGATTCAACATTTACCTACCGGCACGTACGACGGTTGCAAGAAAACACGTGAATGTGTAATTTGCATGGTGGAGTTTAATGTATCAGATCCTGTATGTATTGATACGATAGCGTATATATTATTGTTTGTTTGCATCGGTCTGTTTGTTTCTGCAGGTCCGTTATTTGCCCTGCATGCACACGTACCATACCAAGTGCATCGACGACTGGCTGATGCGCAGTCTTACCTGTCCGAGCTGCATGGAGCCCGTTGACGCAGCTCTACTCAACAGTTACGAGACCAACAATTGACCAGTAACGTAGCAAAGCGATAGACTCCTCTGTGCTCATTTTAAAAAACAATCTGTTTACCACTTGTGTCATTTCGAATGTGCTGTCTGGTTGTGAAATGTTTTTCTAAATAGTTTTATACAAATTATTACCACCCTCGTTGTCTATTTATTTTATTGTTTATTGTTTTGTTAACGCCTTCCAGGGTTGCATTCATTTCAATTTATTCAACTTGAAACAAATAATAACACAAGTACTTAATTTTAAATTTGTTTTTATTTATCAGATTAAAGTAATAAAAAGTTACTTTTCATTATGCAACCCTGGATAACAGATAACTATAACAGATTATTACTTATTTGACATTTCTGTAAATAAATACAGTCTCTACTGCAAGGTAACGTAGTATTACGTTAGGTGTATAATAACTACAACTACACTCTCCTTCTACTGGCTCAAAACGATTACAGCAGAATGGCAAATAGAAATGGATGTATCTATGTTGAATAATGAATTGATGATTACTTAACTTTATTTGTTTTTATGAGCATTAGTAATTAATTATAGTATTATATATATATATCGGGTGGGGTTTTTGTATTCTCGAATTATTTATGTTTGTATTATCGTACGATTACACGAGTGGTAAAAGAAATAATAATTATCACTTTGTACAGAATTAGTTGGTAGTGAAATATCAATTACAGTGTAAAAATGATGATTTTTTTTATAAGTAGGTACGATTATATCTCTGCTTAAGTTAAATGTAAGCAGAGAGCAAAGAGGCATCGGCTGATTATAAAATTTAAAAAAACAAACGTGGTGATATTTAATGAAAATAACAGTACTAATTTAGTTTCCATTAAAATGACTTTATATCTTTTATATTTTGGTTTATTTACTTTAGGCTTTATGTAATGACAGAAATTAGAAATGGCTATACAATTGCGTCTTGCGTCTGTGTTATGCAAGTTGCCTTCTCTTCTTCTATTTACTGTTGTCATTTCTAATTGTAGTCTACATAATAACATGTATAATATAATATAATATAGTCAAACTGTGATTAGAATGAATGCAAGCGTTGTGACGTGACGTCACGTCACATTAGATGAATGTTAAATATCCAGTGTGCTATTATCATATATAATGATATATGTACATACCTATATCATTATATATATTAGTTAATTAATTAATTAATGTGCTAATTTATATAATCCAAAGACAATTGTCAAACTTATTTCATTATTACAAGATTTATTTTATCAATTTCAAAATAACAAAACAAAACAAAACAAAAAACAAAACTTAATATATATATTTTAATAAAGATTTTATTTTGTGGGAATTGTCCTTTTCCTTTTACATTTCAGTTGTCCTCTGAAACTTAATTAGGGCTTTTCAATGTCCATTATTATTAACATAAGTGTTTATCCTCCCTCCCTCTCTCTCTCTCTCTCTCTCTCTCTCTCCAACCCCCTCCCCTGTGTGGGGGTGTCTCATATTATATAACATTAAATAGCCCTAATAACATATTTGTTAAGTATATTGTTTAAATAACTTTACTTGTACATATATAATATAATATAACATACTAAAGTGAAATTCAAAAATGTTTATATTGAATTAAACTAATTGTTAATAAATAATAATTTGATTAGGTCCTTTCTCTCTATTTCTATCTCTCTCTCTCTGTATTGTAGCTACATACTACATACATATATCATTTGAATTTGTTGTTGAGTGTATCAAATCAAACATTATTGAATTTCATTATTATTTTGTATTTATCGAATTAAAAAAAATCAATAAATTGATTGTCTAGATTTTTCAATAACACTTTCTATTCATCCCGATAAATAATTTAGCCGAAGATGAACACAAGAACGAGAAGAAGAAAAATAACTATTTGATTATACTCGTATTTTTTATAGTATAATATTTTTGACTAACCCTGTACGTAATATGTGTATCTACGAGTATATATTGAATAGATACGGTACATTTATTGAACTTTGTGAACCTTAGCTTGCACACTTCCAGCTCATGATATACACATATAGTTGATTCTTTTATCTCTTGCAAAAAAATATTCTCTTTGAAAATACAATTTGCATTAAAAAATACATGATGCGTACAAATATAAACAATGTTATAATTAATTATCATAATTGAACTCTTTAACCGTCATTTATTTATTTGCGTGTTAGTATTTTTATACAAGTAACTAATACCTACCTTTAACTAATTCTATAAATATTTAGACGAAATAAATGAATTTAATTGTCAGGGTCACGTTGTAAACAAATTCTTACATTTCTTTAATTGGAATTCCGTAGATTTTATCATAAACAAGTATAGGCTTTCGCGGTTGAATACATTTGGATTTTGATACATTTTTTGTCACTTGATATAATCTTTTCACGTGTCGATCATGAGCCAGACTTTTGAATATTAAAAAAAATGTGCTATAAACAAATGAAAACTTTATTAACAGCACCGTAATAAATATTTTTTACACACACCTATGATTAAATTAAATACTTTTTAAAATATTGTAAAAATGCAATGGGGGGTTACGAAAGGGGTTTCTCGAAAACGTTTTTAATATTATTAGTTGTGAACACATTTTTTATAATTATGTAAGTATAATATTAAAAAGTTTTGAATTTTCTAGAAATATGTGATTTCTAATGTTTATTATATAATTTATTAAAACAAATTTCTTATCAGTGATTAAATAAAACTAGACTATTACTGAATAATCACGTGTCTATAAAAAGTTTACACGAAATGTTTCTGTTTGATTTAAAAGTATTATGAATAGATACTTACATATACACATAGGTATTTAAATAAAATGAAATGTTTGATCTCCGCCACTGCATTTAAACAATAATGAAAAGCGCAACAATAATAAATACGTAGTTTTGTTTTATTGTAAAATAGTACTCGTAATTACAGAACTCCAGCGGTGCAAGGTCCAACATTGATCAGCACACGTTTCCAAGAAGTCGGTTAGTAAACGGCAATCTGCTCTATAATACAGAGTGTCCGTAACCTCCGCTATCAGTTCAACAACGTGAACATTCAACACAGCACAACACAAGCTACAAAATGTATCAAATTTGGATATTGGTCTCTCTCGTTGTTTGGTATCGTTTCGACGCCGGCGTCGACGCCCAACAAGACAAAAACCCTTACTTGGTAGGCCATTGGAACGCGCTCTATCCTCCGGAACAAGTTCAGGATTCGACCCAATCGATTACAGTTGAAGTATCTGAAGAACACATCAACACCTTATGTTATGGATGCCATAGACACTCGTCGCAGAATGCTAAAATCACGATATCCGAACTCGACTTGACGGCGTTACGGATCGAGTACATTAAACAGCAGATACTCAAGAAGTTGAGACTCAAAGAACCTCCTACGGGTGTTATGCCGCTTTCTAAACTACCCAAGCCGCTTTCTGAAGGGGACGAGATTGTGCCACGTTCAAACAACGGTCAGAGGGCAGAACCGGACGATTTCTATGCGAAAACTACACAAGCGATTCTATTCCCTATAGAGGGTATGTACCTAGTACTTATACCTATATCTATTACAATATTTGTGCAAGTTGCAGTGTTACAATTAGTGATTTGTGACCGTGGAAATAAATACACCACCTATTTCATTTAAAATAAAATTAATAACAATATGTCGCTTTCGAACTATAAATGACTCAATGTCGACTTTGTTTCATACTTTATGATAATTTTTACACATTTGACTTTTCGTCACAAACACATACATGTATAAATATGTATATGTACATTAATTATGTGCATGTGTAGAATTTTATGTATCTCGTATTTTATTTGGAGCGATAATAACCAAAGGTTGTAATACATCCGGCTCGATTTACCATGGCCTTGGCTTTAACTCATTGTCAGGCGTCCAGAAACTATCCATTCAGATGCCAAAGTGACTGAACTATCTCAACTTGCTCTATCCGATTCTTGTTGTTTTGCAATAAACTATTAATTCTGTTATTGCGGAGTCCGCGTCGCATAAACATACTAACACTAACAATAAGATACGAGTACATTCAGGCTTTAGCGGTTCCCGGGTCCCGGACCTACCTATCTATTTTTAAAAGCTATCTTAACAAATCCACGTGTTTATGTTATAATATCGTTTATTAATATGTATTACAAATTGGGTTATTTGTCTAATGCGTATTGTATGATAATCTTTTATTGCCCGCATTAAATAATTCTAGGAATGCTCATTTTTTTATGTGTTTATAATTATTTTAATTAAATATCTAATAACGTTTTCCTTAGTTATTTTTTTCTTTTGGTTATGTTTTTTATAGATACTGACGGTTAATTTTGAACAATTTTTAATTATTAATGTAATTTATTTTTTATAATATACGTAGTTATGCAGGCAAAAAAAAGTTGAGCACACTTTTTCCCTCTTAGGGGTTGAATTTCGGAAAATCCTTTTTAGTGGGTAGTTACGTCATAGAAGGGAGACATCCTTGAATTTTATAGGTCCAAGGGTTTGGGCTGTTTGTTGATTAGTTAGTCACTTAGGACTTCTCTCTTTATAAATAGAGATGAATGTTGTGATTATTATCATAGGCGCCGATCCCTAAAATGAAGTTTTCCTTTTATAAATGTGATTTAAATGAAAAAATATTGTATAGTAATTTATATGATTGTTCTTATTTTTTGATTTTAGTAAACGGATTTGAAATTAGCGTATCAAAATCTGTATAATACTTCAAAACTCGAAAAAAAAAATTTGCTGAAAATTGGCATTTTTTTCAGCAATAAAATTGTTTGTATAATTTTTAAGTATTATACACGTCATTATATAGATTTTGACTCGCTGATTTCATATTCGTTGGCTAAAATCAAAACCGACCACCCGTTAAAAAGTTACGATCATTTTTGTCCAAAATTTTGAAAAATATAAAACTTTGAGAGGCTACTTGTATATCTTGAAAACGGTTTGAGATATTGCGGTTTGAAAAATTCGACTTTTCACGTTATTTTCTATAAAATAAACGTGCTTTTCACTATATCTAAAATTCAATTTTTTTTATGATATTTCATACATCAAATTTGAATTTGTTATAGAAATATCATCTCAAAGATTAGAAAATAAGAAGGAAAATGATAACGTGATAGTTTCTAAAAAAAATAAAAATTGCATCATTTTACATGCACGTGATTTTTCGTAAAATATGAAGTATTTTTTATATTCCTATTTATTTTTATTATGTCTAATTTTGATTTCAGTAAAGTATATTTGCTAATATAATTGTTTGAGAGTTAGGTCCCTGTGTAGAATGCACCCCTGTACATATGTGAAATATTGTTTTCTCAATATTATTGCTACTTATTATTTATCAAGTAACATTGATTTGGTTGTCAATCGACCAACCTTTGGAACTTAAATCATAGTGGTCATATTTTAACCTCTTTTACATCATAAATAGGAATGTCTGGGAAAAAATTTGTTATAAATAGATTCCTAGTAAGATTTTTGTTAAGATATTTTGTTTATTTATTTATAATTATGACGAATTTGTTTGATTGATATTATATACAGGCTGAATAAAAAGTTCAAGATAATCTTTTTACTTCATTCGTTCAAAATATTAGTCGTAATTTTAAACCCTAACCGAAGCAAAGTGTTTTTCAATTTTCAACTTAATAACTTAGTGAATCATAAGTATTTTTCTAATGTATGTATCATTTATGTCTATAATATATTCGAATTCGATATTTTGATGAGAAATTTCCGTTTTATATGACTAGATGCACGTACACTGTATATTTTCAGTATTACGTATAAGAAAGTCATACAAATACTATAACTCTAATGTATTATATAAATTTGTAACCTGTTATGTCTTAATTATTGATGACTTTTCCTGGAATGATTTAACTAAATTTGAAAACGTGCTTACGCTTTTTGACCCCAACAAGGAAATACACTTATCAAGGTCATATTTAAATGATCTTCTTATCATTAATGCAGATAATGATAACATACTAAAATGTGTATTATTATTCGGCACATTTGTATGACATACTATAATTCAACGGTACATAGACAAATCAACACTATTACTACATATACTAGGTACAGTACTCGTACATGCAAATCCAAATTTTAATCGTAATTTAAAAACTATGTAAATATGTTTATACATTTCTTGTTTGCATGTGCACAAATCATGTAAAAAATATTTACGTGATTTAACGAAAATGATAATATTAGGTCAGTTTAAATTGATGAGTGTTTTTTTAAAGAATTTCTACATTCTGATGGGAAAATTTGCAATAAAGTGTTATTTTGATTAAAAATACGTATTCATTTGACCGGGTTTTTTGATCTGTATTATGAATTTAGTAAATATATAGATAAATAATAAACTTCACCTTATTTACAAAATGTGATTACAATAATTTATTGTTTGTGTAATGAACTTTGAAATGAACTTGTACTTAAAAATATAATTACATTTATTTAATGGGATAAAAAGGGAAATATCTAGATTATTAAAAAGACTATTTTTTACATAAAATTATAAAATATACATTTTTAAACAATTTGTATTTATTTATGATATCATATACAGTAATCCCTCCATTTACACGGTTAATTGGTTCCAAATGGAGCAATAGAAAATTACATCCACTATACTTGAATATGTTTGAATTATTGATTTTTATTACTAATTGTAAGATGAATTATATTATATTTCCAGGCGCCCACGAGTGTACGCCAATTCGCAGCCCTTCGGCTTGTTTCCCGTTCCAACTATCAGGCGATATTGAATGGCAGGACGTTAGTGCAGCAGAACTTTGGGTCTACAAACGAAAAGACACTTTCGACAGTCACAACCAGACATTCGTTGTGTCGGACATCGCGCACTGGGATATAAAACACAGTTTTACAAAAATGAAACCAATCGCTATACACGAAACAAGCATTATAGGTAAACACAAATCAGTGGCGTAGATAGATTTTTGCGATGGGGGGGGGGGGGGGGTTTGGGTATGACTTAGTATTTAATCTCATATTTTTGGTTCAGGGACCCTCAATACGTGTAATTCCGTTAAAATCTCGAGTTCGATTTTTTTTCATGATTACTATATTTTATTATACAGTACATTTTTAATTTCGTTTTTATGTCAAGTTAGTATTGATCATTAAAAATATATTATTTGCTGTAAATTATCACTGAAACACATCACGTATATATTATAACTAATATTTATAAACTTTAATAGATTTCGTTCTATTTAATAAATTTATATAGAACAGTGGCGAGGCGTGAAATTTTTAATAAGGGAAACATATTTTGTCAATCCTCCCCCTCTTATTAACAAAAAAAACTAGTTATGAAACATCTTAAATTCAAGCTTTTACTTTTTTAAATTCTTATATAAATATTTATATAGTGACTAAATGATTCTACGTCTTATTTTCTTGTATTTTAGTCGATATTTATATGACGAGTTGAAGTTCACTGCAGGAAATTTCACTAAAAAATTTCGAATTTTTGATTTCATTAAAAGTATGTTTATTGTATAGAAAATGACGTGAAAAGTTGTTTGTTTCAAACCGCAGGTCTGTATCTCAAACCGTTCTCGAGATATAGCCTCTCAAAGTTTTAGTTTTTTCAAATTTTTGGAGAAAAAAGGCTATAACTTTTGAACGCGTGGTCGGAATTGATTTTAGTTGACGGATTTGAAATCAGCGTGTCAAAATCTATATAATGACATGTATAATACTTTAAAATCCGACAAAAAAAATTTGACCAAAAATCGACATTTTTTTAAGGTATACCCCTTTGAATTTTTTCGATTTTTCGCGAAATTTTTTTTTTCGAGTTTTAAGGTATTATATATGTCATTATATAGATTTTGACACGCTGATTCCAAATCCGTCAACTAAAATCAATTCCGACCTCGCGTTCAAAAGTTATGGCCTTTTTTCTCCAAAAATTTGTAAAAACTAAAACTTTGAGAGGCTATATCTCGAGAACGTTTTAAGATACAGACCTGCGGTTTGAAACAAACAACTTTTCACGTCATTTTCTATACAATAAACATACTTTTAACGTAATCAAAAATTCAAAATTTTTTAGTGAAATTTCCTGCAGTGAACTTCAATTCGTCATATAAATATCGACTAAAATACAAGAAAATAAGACGTAGAGGTATTATAGTTTTATAATTGAGCGTATAAATTAATATTAAATGCTATTTTTGATTAAAATATTTGAGTTACACATACAGACGAATTTTCTAATAATATTTTTAAATGATTTATTAACTGAAAACACAGATTTGTATTAATTTACCCATAAAGTAAGGGAAGCACTGCTTCCCCTGCTTCACCACTGATATAGAAGTATATAACTAGTAGATGAATTTATTTGTATGTTAAAAAATTAAAAAAAAAAAATTCTGCAACCTAATAATTACCCTCCCCCCCTCGGTCAGAGACTGCCCCGCAACTAAATACGTGTAGTATTATAAATTCTTTTGATTAACTTATAATTTTCGTTATTTTTACGCCACTGTCACAAATATGATTATTACCATTACAAATATTATCAACGTTGTTTTACTTGTTACAGAGGGCTGGATGCGAATAGACTTAGCGTGGCCTGTGAGAGATTGGTTACATTACGAACAATACAAGCACGCTCTTAATATAGCTTGTAAAACCTGCGGTATGGACTCCAGCGAGTCTCCGGTTTCACAAAAACCGGAACACAAGCCTTTCTTAGTTATCTACACGTATTCACATCCGGCGCCACCGTTTCCCTCACATCCGCCTTCCAAATATCAGAAACGTAAAAAGGTGTGTTAATTATTTATTATTTAATTTTAATATAATTGAATAATGATTGAATTTTTATTAAATAGCGAAACATCAACTGTTCTAAAGGCGCTAAGGAGTGTTGTCGCGAACAGTTGTATGTCTCATTCAAGGACATTGGTTGGGACGATTGGATTATATTTCCTCCAGGATATCACGCGTATTTCTGTCGCGGATCCTGTACATCTGCCGCGGCAGTTACTCTGAGCGGTTCGCATTATAACTCCGTAATACGGGTTAGTTATATAGTAATAATTAGATATATGCAGGGCCGGATTAAGCAAGCGCGGGGCCCGTAGCAAATGTTATAAAGAGGCCCTTGGCAGTGGCGTCGGGGGAGGGGGAGGGGGTGAAACTCGGGGATTAAATCGATAGCTTCACCCACTCCCCCCGAAAAAAGTCAATAGGATTTTTTTTGCACATTAAGCGGGCGTCACACTGACTTGATTTAGAATATATAATCCTTAAAAAAATTGATATTTTTTTTAACCCTTTTAACCCTTGGCAAAGAACGGAAAGGGATGATAAAATTTGTTGAAATTTTTATTCAAAAATTAAAAATCACAAACTTTTAAAATTTGCTTTGGAACACGTAAATTAAATTAATTTTCGCGGAAATATAACTGTTTGAAAATTTGAATTTTTTTTTAATTATCCTTTAATTTTTTTGAGGTGTGTATAATAAAATACCACTTTTACAAACAAAATTTTCTTGATTTGATTTGAGCAAATTTAGAAAAATCGATTAAAAAAATCAAAGATCGGAGCTTCAAAAATCGATTTTTCGATTAAATCGAATCCAGATCGGAAACCCTAAATTTAAATTAATAATTATTGTAGATTTGGACACCCCGTATCAACCATTGGACGGTAAGTGGTAAGTCCAATAAGAGATATTTTTCCCCAGAGACGCGGGGCCCGTAGCATTTGCTACTCCTGCTACGTTGTTAATCCGGCCCTGGATATATGTATTGTATGTTTACTGACTGATTTATTTACAGAAATTGCTGTATCAAGGTGTGTCTGATTCACTCAGGTTAGAGTTATTACCTTGTTGTACGGCTACGCAGTTTCTGCCGCTGCAATTGCTCTACATGGATAACAATAACACTATAACACAAAAGACTTTACCTAATATGATTGTTGAATCTTGTGGCTGTATGTGATAGGTAAATATTTAGTGATGATTAGCGAATACGGACATAGCAGTATTTATAACGTATGTATAATATTATATATGTTATGTACAATCAAGGAAAGGTCTAATTCCGGACTAGAGTACTTGAATGTGGTATTTTGTTTTGTACGAAACGACAAGTATGTGTAATGGTAATGTATAGGTACCTTTTCTATTTAGGGTATTTATTTATTGTAATTTCTATTTTTGACTCCAGGTGTTTCGAAAATATAACGTACAAGAGAAACAAATATGAAAATTATAATAATATTTCTTTTTTCGTGTTGAAATACATACATACTTTGTATATGTATATAAATGTTTTGTAAATTAAATTAATATAGTATGAAAATGTTGGAATTTAAATTTAAATAAATTTCAACTATTTCTATTATTAACTTTATATGATCGGTATTAGAAGTGATACATAATTTAATTCAACCCTTTTGTTATAGTCAAACTACTTAAAAATCACTCCTATAAATCAAGCAGGGCCGTGCGGTATATTTCTCAGTAGGTATCATCAGCTCCTTAAATGTTTTTTTCTTTAATTATGATTAATTTAATTTGGAAAAACTTCTTTCCCCACTAGTGTCTTAATTAAATTTTCATAATTGTAACAGTATTCGGGTACAAAGTATAAATAATTTAAAACATTCAAAGGTTTCATAGAATAGGTAATATAGAAAATTGAATGGTTCAAATTGTATTTTGATTTCGCTGTTTATGTCGCACGATACGGCCCTCAAGTCAAGTATGGAATTACCCTGGGGTGATCCGGGCAGGAGACACTTATGATTATCTAGAGTTTATGGGTTGATGACTCCTGAAGGTGCTCCAGTATTACTACTTTATAATCAACCTATACATATTATTTAATATTCTGATTCAATACTATATATGTATGTTATTATAAAGTTTGAATGAGTCGTGAATTTGTAACACCCTATATTATTGATACTTAACAATTTATTTTAAAAACAAGTGTAGTTTGTCTAATTCACTTCTAATATTGTATGTAATATAATTATATCTAGTCTATATAATAGATATAAATATAGGTTATTATTAGCACAAATTTTATTTTTTGATTGGTTGTGTTGTATATATTTATGAAAAATAAATTTTAAAACTTCCAGTTTTATTTAATAACATGTACGTCAAAACAGAGGGGCAAATAATTGGTCTCCCCCTCCCTTTATAAATAAATAATGTTTGTATATATTTACTTATGGGAATTTTAAAAATAAAAAAAAGGAAGTGCGTACGTAGTTGAAAACATTTAATATTTATTGGTAATACTTTAAAAAATAAATAAATCCCTGTAAATATTTGTTTAGTTTGATTTTTATCCGTCTGTTATTTCATTGCAATGTATATTATTTGTTATTATTTTTAAATTATTTTAAAAGATGTTATTGTATTACATTTTATGTAAATCAATAAAATTGAACACGATATATTATGTCCTGAATTAAAAATTAAAGCAAGGTTTGTATGCAATGTATATATTTATTTTACTTTAATAACAACAATAAAAATAAATAATTTCAATTCACATTTTCATATAGGTTAAACAAAAAGTAAGGAACATTAATATTTTCGTAAAATACAATAAATGTTTCTGACTTTTTAATACTTCTGTATATTCAATGGTGAAAAAAATTAACATTAAGAACTTCTATTGTTGTCTTCCCCAATTACGAACTCTACTGCGCCCCAATCTAGGGGCAAAAGGGGGTGATCTTTGTTCCACCATATCTGCTTCTGAAAAACTTGTGTCTTCGCCAGATTTCCGTCCAAGACGTGGAGTAAAATTCATATTGTGCCTTTTCCCATCTGAAAATCAACATTATTCATTTCAGTATCAAATCAAGTACCTTATTTTAAATTAAAAATTAAAAACCAACGCTTAGAGATATTTTCAAAATTGACTTTCTAACATTTGTTAAACATCCACGATAACTTACTTTTGCCTGCCAAAGCAATGACTGTCCATGGTGTATCTTGAATCATATCCAAAATAGAATTATCGAATCGTTCTTCGCCGTTTAAAGAATCATCGTCCACTTCTGCGTCTCTTTTGAGCCGACCCAATCTTGGTCCGAAATACACGCGACTATGACGACTAAATCCATTCAGTCTCGCTACTTCCGGTTCCTTACAACAACACTCACAATTAACATTTATATAAATGAATTATTCCTCGAGTGCTTACATAACTCTTACTGTACTTACATTTGATTTTGCTTCAATGTTTAAAACACAAACTATCAATAGTATATTTAAGATTGCACATGAATACATATTTATTAATATAAAGTTACAACACGACTCTGATAGCAACTTGAAACTGATGTAATTTTCTTGAATTCTCCCTTATTTATACACATTATATAGATCTATTCGATCAACAACTCCCGTAGTTTTACAAAATCCCATCAGATTAGATTGTCAATCTTGTAAAAGACATATTTACTGTTAAGGTTACTTGGCCGTGATGCGAAACAACGTAAATTACGTAAATGTGATTCATTTTGCGTCTATCTACGTACAATTCGTTGTAAAGAGTATGCAGAGTTACGAAATCAAGCTGTTTGAAAAATTGTTTAAGTATTTAATTGGGCTAAATAAATAAATCCTCGTCTGCACAAGTGTGGGCTATTTATTTTTTTGTTTTGTTTTTACTTTTGTTTACTTTTTAATTCAGTTGTTAATCAAATTACGTATTGTATGATGTATATATATATATTTATAAAACTCTCATTAATTCAAGATTAAGAGACTTTGGTATATAATACAGGGATGGACTCTCACTAACTCTATACAACTTTTGGACTCTCAGGTAAAAATCAATAATTTTCAAAAATCGCGTCGAATGAGAAATAATTTCATTGTACAGTCGCCTGCAGAACTCGTCTGGCACCCTAAAGGCTAGAATCGCTTACAGCAGATTCCAAATTTAAAGACAAACATCATCGGTTATCTTTTTCTATCAAGTTTAATATATTTAAATACTAAAATTCGGAATATCAAATATTTATTGTCACAAAATTTACGTATACAATTTTCAATAGATTACATAATAATTTATGAGTACCTATTATAAGCGAAGAGTAGTTCTTTATCTAGCAAATTAATTTCAAAATATCTGTCTTTGTTTGATATATGGAGAAATGATTTAAATATTATAATAATCAAATGGGAGGAGCTTACTAAATTTGTGATAAACGAAAATGAATACAAACTGCAAGACCATTAATGCAGGCGACTGTACATATGTTGAAATAAGGATTACTATATAATAAATAATAAAATATTTTTCCCTACGGCACTGGCTTTACTTTAGAAAGGATGGGATAACATCTGGTATTTGTAACACAGAATTACGATAATACTTCCTGGCTTTTAAAACATTTCACTTGCTGTAATTTGACGGCGTTCTTGAAACAAAATTATACTTATGTTAGATACGTGTATCTTAATTTCATTAATTATCTATAGCTATTTTACACATGTAAAATTCATTTCAATATATTCTGGACCACCTTACAGCTTACACAGCTGATCTGATTGTGAGTAGGTACTAAAATAGAATGCTACTATAGTTAACTAGCTGTTACCCTTCTTCAAAATGCAATCTACCTCCCTGCCAAATTTCATAAAGATCGGTTTAGCGGTTTACATATTAGTATAGATTAATCCGTGATAGTCATAGACATAGAGAATGGACCAGACATCTGACTCGAGAGCAGAGTCGTGTCAAAAGAAAGAGATCGAAGCAGGTTTGGAATATACTTGTCCTTTTTTTAAACAGGAGTGTAACTATTTCATTCTTGGCCCCGAACATTAAAAATATTCATAGATATATATAAAGAGGTTAAAAAACAAAAAATAATTAATGTTATAAAAAAATGTTATTTAAAAAAAAACAATTATTGATTTCTAAATAATACGTTTCGAATTTTTTGAACCAATTTTAATATCTTTTTCTTCCTTTTTCGTAGCTTCGTAATGTAACCTAATATCAAAAAAAATATTTAAAATTTTGTTAAGTAAAACAGGAATTTATTTAAAACTATTTTTTATTAATATATATTTAATATTTTTGGTAGCAAAAATGTTATTTTCCCGGAATATCCGTTCATAATTTTGCAAATTTCTATCAGATCAATTGATGTTTTTTTTTAAATTTCCTCGATGAAATATAAACCATTATAGTATGTTTATTGTTTATATTATTTACTTTTCTAATAAAAAACTTATTGCACAAAAATCACAAGATAGATATACAAAAATATATCGAATAGAAATACTACCCTGAACTATAGTAAGCTACCAATCAGATTCTTAAAAAAAGAGATAGATATATTCCAAACTACACTGCATCTCTCTCTCACTTCTTGAACATTGTGTTAATACAGAATGCACTGTCCATTCTCTATGTCTATGGTGATAGAACATTTTTATTTTATATAAGTAGGTATCTATAATCTATATATGATACAAAATACATCTCGTATATTTAGGTAATGAATGAATGTATTGTAAACATTGGCGTGTGAATTTTATAAACATCTAAAGGCCATGTGTTGAATCCCCTTTTACACTACAACAGGTTTAATGAGGTATAATATGGTACACCATAACATCACTTTGTTCTGGAAAATTTCTATTTTATCAACTTATTGATTTACCCTTCATTCTGTTTTGTTTCTTTTAAATGATTTTCTACAACTCAGGTAAATTTTACATATAAGTATTACATTATTCAAATTGCATTAATAACAATTATTTTTTTTAGATCACACCATGACGGTTGAAAAGGAAAATCGTAGGTATATTTATTATTTTTCAGGAATTTAATAAAATTTCAAACATATAATATGAAATATTTATTAACAAAAAGTTATTTTACAAATGACACATAATTTAATGACTGACTTACAACATAAAAGGTATCATACATTAAAATAGACAAATTATAATTTACATATAATATAATATATAAGTACATCACTTTAAAACTTAATCAACTAATATAATTAGTATTTGTAATATATTTATCTATATTGTGATTTATTTAAGTACAGGTCTGTATAATATTGCTTTATTCTTGCTTAAATTCAAGGGCCCAAACATGCTGGGGCCAGCCTGTTCTGCTTTTCCCTCTTTTGGTTGGAGGGTCCCCTTCATGGCAATTCTAAAATAAAAACGATATAATATATAATAATGCAAATTTAATTACACGGTTACTAATTGAAAAATCTAGTTATCCAAATAACATAATTGACTCAAAGATAAATAGATAAATTTATGGTTTAAATATTCTCTAAGGATAATGAAAACAAAGAAGGACAATATCAGTTGAACTGTATCTATCTGTCTCTATATTTACGCCCCCTATTATTTGACTAAATCACAAATATAGCACAATAGATAATTGAATTGTTAACCCTCCCTTTTCAATCATTACGAGATAAATTATCGATAATTGTATTATTTATGAAAACAATATTTTTATTATTTATTTAATTGTTTTTATCATAGATATGACTATCCCGAACTAAAATAAAAACTTATGTACTTGTTTTGAAGTATGTAATTTCTATACGACAGTATGAAAATAACTACTTGCAAAGAGAAAAAGTTAATGAAGTCTAGTCTACTAAATATTTTCGTTTGACTACTTTGAAGTAAATAAAGCGAACGTAAAAATTATATATTCAAAACAATCTGACAGCTATGTTTGCTTTTAATACACGCCCATTAAATGCTTTATTATTCTCTAAAATTATTTTAATAGCCTCTATGTTTATCTTTCAGGAGCCGGATATAAAAAAAATAATACACAGTTTTCGGTAATGCATGCGCAGATATTATACAGTACAACTTCTATAAACTATACTTGTGAATATTTATTACTTCTTACATGTATTGCACTTGCGCCTTCAATGTCCGTTAATTCGTTAGAAGACGTGAAATTATCCGAAGATGAAACGGATGCTGTACTGATACTGTGTCTCCTCCCAGCTCCTCCTAGGTTTTCTAATTCTGCCCGGAACCCTGCATCCGGAGCATTAGTTTCCAAAACGCTCTTCAGATAAGATATATATAATCCAGCGAGCCTTAATGTTTTTATCTATTCAAATAATACAATGTAATTATAAAAGAAAATTGATCCGCGATCTCTATACTATACTATTGTCCGGTATTATAAAGGACCTAACAAAATTTGCTAGCTAGCAATTACATTCAAATGGGGTATTAATTCTGTACTAATATTAGTTATGGAATTTAGAGCAGTGACACTTCAACTAATTCATCGCCACTGTTTTAATACCGTTGGTATTTACTTACTACAACGCGTGCGCGAAACTTGTCAAAGTCATCAACAAACTCCAAAAGAACTGTCATATAAGTTTGATATCTCAGTTGAAAGTGCTTGCTAGCGGCTAGCTAACAAATTAGTTAGGTCCTTTATGATACCGGACATAAGTACCTTAGATAGTTTAGTATCTGCTGGGACGTTCGGTATACAGTCCCTAAGATCGGCATAAGCATTGTTAATGCTTTGAGTCCGTCGCCTTTCCTTCTTATTAGCCGTATTTCTTCGCTTTACTACGCGTACGAAAGGTTGTCCTGTTCCATTTACGTTACCACTTACGTCTACACCCATAAACGTGTTAACACCGTTACTTACGATGTTGCTGCATCCTCCTAAATACAAATATACCTCATTTAAAATGTATTAGCACCAGTCTTGAACATTTTATATTTGATTATTGCCAATGGTGGACATTTAAATTAATTATACAGTGTATTCCAAGTTGATTAAGACATAGGAAATTTAAAATGGAGACAATTAGAAATGTTGTAGTAGCCTTTGGTCAAATTTAACGATGTGCATTTTGAAATGCCGCCTCGAAATTAACTGTTAAATTTTAAATTAATCAACAGTATTTTGTTTTCAACTTTTATAAAGAATAAAATACATTAATGAAATTAGATAAAATTATAATAATATTTTTTGGCAGATATAAATTTGAAAACAAAATACTAATTACTATTTTATTAAATTTTGTGACGGCATTTCAAAATGCACATTGTTAAATTTGACCAAAGGTTACTACAACACTTCTAATTGCCCCCATGTTAAATTTCCTATGTCTTAATCAACTTGGAATACACTGCATAACATCTCTTTTATATTATTTCTAATTTTACCATAATTTATTTTATAACTTTTTTTGACGTAGTACGTAATTATTAGCAAACTGAGTGCCCATTACTTTATCTATGTATTACTTATTACTATATAAAGAAAAAACATAAACAAAATAAAAGGCTATAATTTAAAAAAAAAACTATATTTGCGGACATTGGTAATTAAATTGATTTAATAAAGAGATATCTGTTTTATTAGTAACACAAAAAACAGTATACCTTGTTCTTAAAGTGGTTAAGACTGGTGCCAGTACTTTTATTATTTCAATTAATTTTGAAAATAAGTATTGTAATCGTTGAAAGTTAGGGCTTGTAATTTGAAAACGAAAGTAGTAAAAGTGGTTTCTTAATTATTTAAAATGAAATTATGAATTGAAGTTATCAGTACCCGAATGAAAATGTACGTCCTCCATCAAAGAAAATTGCGGGAAAATGGTTTGGTAATGCGATGAAATAGGCATTATGTTAGGATCAGAAGATATCGATGCAGATGGTCCTAATATTGTCCGTGGGCCGTCGCTAGAATCTGAACAAGGCCCTGGTCCATCTTCTTGTGTTTCACTGTGGGCCCCTACACAAACTGCTGCCGTGTCCCATAAATGGCGTTCATCGTCAGATACTGATAATGTACAAATAATTAATAAACGCGAAAAAAAAATTACAGTAAAATTCATAACTCAGCTTTAAATTGATTTTTGATTTTTAGATCTATGATTTAATTTATAAATGAAACTCATCGTATGACGAAATATAAAATTAAAGGAAAGTTCAATGCTCTATTAAAATTTAAAAAAAACTTCCGTTTTTTAGTGCGATATGCAAAATTTTCAACTGCTCTGTAAATAAAAATAAAAGAATTTTCTTTGGTTTGAAAAATATTAAAAAATATCGTATTTTATTATTTATATATTTCGCTTTAAACTTTAATGTGGAGAAAAAAAAACAAAAAGCATTTTTAAGCTGGAATATCGAACTTTAAAATGTAATAGCAACATTTTTTCCATTGAATTTAAAATTAACTTAATATAAATTTTGCGTATTTTTTGACGTATTTTTTGCACATAATTAATTTTTGTGAGGTACTTAATCTATTTTTCAGATAAAAGATTAGAACATGATTTTCTACAACCCAGGTAATTTTAATTTATAATATTGTTAAAATTACATTACTAATTCAATGTTTTCTTTTTTTAGATCACACCAAGAAAATTCCAACGTTATTACCTATTTATTTATTTATTAAAAGATAAATAGGTATTCAACAGAAACTCATCTTTTCGTTTGGACCAAGACATTTCTCCAACGAAAATATTCAACTTTATATTATTATAAATTGATTTTCCATTGTATTAAGAAAACACAAAAACTTTAAAACGTTTATATATTAGTTAATTATTGAGAAAAAAAACCTCTTACCTGGATTATACATATCCGTTTTATAATGATAATAATAAGACGAATAATTACAAAATGGCGAAAAACTATCGAAAGTCGTTGATTTAGAATTACCGTCTTCTAACATCGAATTTGAGTTTTCAGTAAACATACTTTACCGATGCATTTAACACTATCGAAATTTGGTTTTATTGCGATAAAATTAAACTATTTCACAAACACTTTTCATTATTGTTTTTAGGCACTAAATTGTATCCACAGAACTAGTGAGTTGCAGTTTGCATTGTTATTAAATATACATCTTGTTTATTTTTCTTTCATAATTCCCACGAATTTTGATCTTGTCTTTATTAAGAGATCACTGCTCAAAAAATCTTTAAGCCACATGTATTTGTTCAAGTGCCTCCCATTATATGCATTACGAGTAACTCCACCCAATTTAGAGGCTTCATTCAAACTGAAAACTAGCCAGTATATATCTATACTATGTAACATATATGTATTAAATTACTTTAAGAAGTTTAAAGTCCTTATAGATCCTAATATACATATATATAATAATATATTTAAAAATGTAATAATTTATAAGGTAATTAATTATTTTGAATAAAACAATGCCTATGTCCTTATTAAGGATGCAAGCTTTCTTTAGGCGTGGAAAGGTAACAAACAAACAGATAGAGTTACTTTCGCATTTATAATATTAGTAGAGATTGGAAAAATAGTTGTTATTTTCAATGAAATAGTTACTAGTTGAAAATAGTTTTTTTTTACGATTTAATAATAATTAGTACAAACGAATCAGTAAAAAGTGTCGCAAATAGTTGGAAAGGTAGTTGCAAATAGTTGATTTCAAATCAAACCAGTTTTCTGAAATCGGTGGAGATATGTGGCTGATTCTCAAAAAAAGTAGAAAAATGATTTTGTTATATTATGTGTTTTTTTTTTTTTTTAATAATGTACAATTTCTTTCGTAAATATAATAAAACATAAGGTAATTTTCTGAAGGGTTATAGTGGTCCCCAATATTTTTGACTTTAAAGGGGGTTAAAACAAAAATTCAAAAGTGAGGATATGATAGCTTAGTGCATAGGTGTCCAACCTTTTGAACCTTCCGGGCCGCATAATAAAATTTTTATTTAATTTGGTTCACTAAGGGCCGCAGTTTATAACAACTGAGGACCTTTTTTTTTTTTTTTTTTTGGTCGCGTCAGTTTCAATTCCTAGTTTTATTATAAATACCTATATATGTAATATAAATAGAGTTAGATTAGGAAGACCTTTTTTTTTTTTTTAGTCGTACATACTATTTTCAATGTAAATTTATTATCAATAAATTTATTTATTTTTTTAAATTATGCTCGCGGGCCGCACCAAGGGTCCTCGAGGGCCGCATGAGGCCCGCGGGCCGCGGGTTGGACAAGCTTGGTGTAAGCTACATTTTAAAAAAAAACTGGAGTCTCCTCGATCGCGCCAAGCTGAGATATTAACTATTCAATTTACTTCTTTGTTAGCGTATGAGTTTTAATTTGTTTTTTTAGTTTTAACTTGTTTTTAAAAAGGGAAGGAGCACGCGAAGGTCTTTAAGTGCGCGATGCTCTTAAAGATAATAGTGTAAGCTACATTTAAAAAAAAACTGGAGTCTCTTCGATCGCGCCAAGCTGAGATATTAACTATTCAATTTACTTCTTTGTTAGCGTATGAGTTTTAATTTTTTTTTTTTTAGTTTTAACTTGTTTTTAAAAAGGGAAGGAGCACGCGAAGGTCTTTAAGTGCGTGATGCTCTTAAAGATAATAGTGTAAGCTACATTTTAAAAAAAAACTGGAGTCTCTTCGATCGCGCCAAGCTGAGATATTAACTATTCAATTTACTTCTTTGTTAGCGTATGAGTTTTAATTTGTTTTTTTAGTTTTAACTTGTTTTTAAAAAGGGAAGGAGCACGCGAAGGTCTTTAAGTGCGTGATGCTCTTAAAGATAATAGTGTAAGCTACATTTTAAAAAAAAACTGGAGTCTCTTCGATTGCGCCAAGCTGAGATATTAACTATTCAATTTACTTCTTTGTTAGCGTATGAGTTTTAATTTGTTTTTTTAGTTTTAACTTGTTTTTAAAAAGGGAAGGAGCACGCGAAGGTCTTTAAGTGCGTGATGCTCTTAAAGATAATAGTGTAAGCTACATTTTAAAAAAAAACTGGAGTCTCTTCGATCGCGCCAAGCTGAGATATTAACTATTCAATTTACTTCTTTGTTAGCGTATGAGTTTTAATTTGTTTTTTTAGTTTTAACTTGTTTTTAAAAAGGGAAGGAGCACGCGAAGGTCTTTAAGTGCGTGATGCTCTTAAAGATAATAGTGTAAGCTACATTTTAAAAAAAAACTGGAGTCTCTTCGATTGCGCCAAGCTGAGATATTAACTATTCAATTTACTTCTTTGTTAGCGTATGAGTTTTAATTTGTTTTTTTAGTTTTAACTTGTTTTTAAAAAGGGAAGGAGCACGCGAAGGTCTTTAAGTGCGTGATGCTCTTAAAGATAATAGTGTAAGCTACATTTTAAAAAAAAACTGGAGTCTCTTCGATCGCGCCAAGCTGAGATATTAACTATTCAATTTACTTCTTTGTTAGCGTATGAGTTTTAATTTGTTTTTTTAGTTTTAACTTGTTTTTAAAAAGGGAAGGAGCACGCGAAGGTCTTTAAGTGCGTGATGCTCTTAAAGATAATAGTGTAAGCTACATTTTAAAAAAAAACTGGAGTCTCCTCGATCGCGCCAAGCTGAGATATTAACTATATATAATATATAATATTTTTTTTGTTTTTACACTTGTTACAATTGTGTACGATTCGTTTTTGTTATTATTTTTGGATTACGTTAAGATCAACTAATGATTGTAGAATACTTGAATGTAATTAAGGTATTTTTTATATTTAAATACGCCTTTGTTATTGTTCTAATTTATTACGTTATAGTATAGATAGAGGATAATTCTGAGTGATTATGACCGCGAAAGCCTAGTTAGTTTACCGTCATATCGAGTACGTCGAAACAAGACTTGAGTATTATTTTAACTTGATTATGGAAAGAAGGATGGTAATATTTAGGGTGTGGTAAAGCCGGAAAAGGATACAAAATAATATCATAACAATTTTAGAACCGGGGGTGTTTATATTATTTCGCCCCGCCTTATTTTGCGCGCGCACAGCGCAGTTGTAATCAAATTAACTTTATGGTCTACCACTTTGGTTAACCAAATTTAATTTAAGGGATGATGTTATTAGCACATTATTCAGGGGTGCCCCTTGCTCCCTTGTTATAATAATAAACGTTTGTAATAATAATTTACGACAGCTTTATTATTCATTTTGTTAATTTAAAAACACTAAAAATACATTCTAATTTTGCAATTTCAATATTTGATCATACAGAGAGTTTCAAAATTTGTCCTGGAACAGGACCTTCGTATTCTTACTCAAAATTCGGAAAAATGGCACAAATATGTATTGCATTTTAATTTCATTTTCATTATATTATTATTATAAGTTTTTATTAATTTAATATTCATAGTCAAAATGGAAAACTTTTATATAAAATAGCTAAAACGTATTTTATTATTGCAATTAATTATAGATTATTTTATAACTGAATCATACCTTTATCGGTCCGTATAAAGTTTAGTCTGAATTATTTTTTATTGACCATAAAAAAGCTTGTGCAAAAATTCAAATTCGGAAAAAGTGATCATGAGGGAATTTTTCAAAAAGAAACTCTCTACTTTAAGATTCCTTAAATTTTTTTTATAACTTTAACAGCGTGCGCCGGACGTGAAATAAATTTCTACGAATTATAGAAGTTCTCAGTTCAAATCGTTGGTAAATTAACTTTTCTTTCAGTTTTTTTAAATATATCTACTTCAAGTTTAAAAAAATACTTTTTTTCGTAAAAATTTTAACTGAAAATTTCAGTAACTCGTCGAAAAAAAATCAAAAACGCAATTTAAAGTTTTCAAATAGAATGTTTCAAATTTAGCTAAAATAATTTTCATTCGGCACACGTACTTTAAGAATTTATTTTTTTTGATGTACTTAAGGTATTTTTAATATCAGTTTAATTACTTTTTATTTATTTACATGTATGATACGTAAATAACAAAATCTTTATTCATAATATTTAAATTAAATGGTAGTGTACAATTTTTTGGTTGAATGATGTTAAATTTGTTTGTATATTTTGTATATTGAATGAGTGACAAATGAGATGTCTGCAGGTCACACTTCGATCTGTGACTTCTGCCAGTGGCGTACGTTTAATTTACACAAATAAAACTTTATAAAAATTGATATTTAAATTACAATAAAAAAAATGTTTACTCAGACTAGACATAGTTAATTAATTAATGCAAATTAATAAATAACGTTTTTTTAAAGATCTGTATAAGGTAGTGGCACCAGTCATGGAACATACATACCCCACTAAATTAGAAATATTTGTTGATATTTGATTACTGAATCATAATCTATAGACACTTAACTCTAAAACAACTTAATTTGATAACAATTGGCCAATGGGTGTCAAAATGGTGGACTTTTTAACTATACTCTATATATTTGATTTAAGAATGCAGTGGTTGCTGTGATTTTTGACGGTAAAATTCACGATTCGTACCGTCAAAATCGCGGCAACCACTGAATTCTTAAATCAAATAGAGTATAATTATTAGTGAAATCTATTTATTAATTATTATATAATATCATAGCATCTGCTACACATTGTTTACAATTTTACCATTGTTTTATTTGCGGACTTGGTAATAAAATTGATTTAATTACGAGTAAAGCGGTGAAGACTTCTGACAGAACATGTTGGCAAGCACTGGTACAAGGTCTTAGGCGCCACTTGACTATTGAACAATACATAAATGTGTCCATTTTGAACAGTAGATTGATTTGTATGTATCTACATCCACACATGTGTAACTTATACCTATTGGTAACTTGACCTCATATGTTGCGCAAGACAATATACACTTTGTTACGGATACACCCTTAATAACGGGGTGCCCCAAATAAAATATCACTTTCAAATCCTTGCAGTGGTGTATTTTTGTGATTTTTAAGGTTGTGGTGGGCAAAATGATTACCAAAATATAACTATTGTCTGCGAGTCGAGTTTTGCCTGCGTCTAATTTTTTATTTTCTTATACTATATATAAGGTACTAGCACCAGTCTTGGATATGACCCCAGTAATGGCTATTTTTTAATTAACTGTACTGAATTAGAAATATTCGTTGATATTTGATTACTACCATTTCTTAATATTAATTTATATACATTTAACTGTCTTACAGTGTGATTTGATGACAATCGACTAATAGGTGTTAAAATGGTGGACATTTAAACTAATTATTTATTAATTATTATATTATCATAGCAACTGCTTTATATTGTTTCAAATTTGACGATTCTTTCTTTTATATATTTTGTGTCATAGTACTTATCATTTTGTAATAATTAGCAAGTGTCCATCACTGCGTGCTCATTACTATTTTAACATTGATACGTGTTTACCATAAATACCATGGAACTTTCTTATACGTAATACCCAGAGTGAACAGTGCGTGTGATTCTAATTATGTATGTATTTTTATCAAAAAAACATGTTTTCTTATTTCAAAAATTATTCGGAAATTCAAAAATTGGTAAGAGTAAACAAACACGTTACCGTTTAAGTGATTACTTAAAAAAATAATTTCATACATGTGGAGAATACTATTAACTTTAATGTATGTCCCATTTATTTTATTTTCACAATTTTTAGCTAGTCAGAATTGTTTTAATAAAAATTAGAATCAAGTATAAGAAAGTCGTGTGGCTCCCATGGCAGATATTTTTTTTAATCTAGTATTTTTTCGAGGAACTCCACTGCATTATTATCTGCTGTATATGAATATGTAGTATGTAAGTAATATGTAATATGTAATATGTAACCACTCCCGGTCATTTTAAAGAAAGATTTATTTCTTTTTTTTTACAAATGTACGATAAATATTTGGTTCATCTTAAAAAATATAGATATCGTAAAATAAATGTTATAACATTTTGAAAATGCAATGAAACAGGTACTATGTGGCGCCATCCTTGGGAAAATCGCACAAGTTAAAGGAAAATCAGTAAACACTATGGAAATCTATATTTTCCACATTAAAATAATATCTTAAATAGAATTGTTATTTAGAGTTTTGTATAATTTGTTTAGTAAAATATTATAATAAGGTTTGCTTTACATTAATTGAAAAATTCATATACGACATAAATTATTGTTGGTTTTTCTCTAAAAGATGGCAGCAATACATAGAAGGAAATCTGTAAAAAAAACTTCCTATATTTTTTTTGTGGTTCACAAATATGTCGTACATATGTATATTAGTTTAATTTGTCCCAAGATAATTTCGGGTGGTTTTTAGACGATAAATTAATAATATCAAGATAAAAAAATGTTTTTCGGGTACTAGAAATCTTAAAGTGACATAGAAAGCACTTGAAAATGGCGCCTCCTTATCAGTGTTCCCATTTATAAATAGTGCTTTTAAATTGTACTGCAGCTGCTCTAATTCATAATAAAAATCATTTAAATATAATGCATTTGGCAGGGTTGGACTAAGTTTTCATTTTAAATCAGTTTAAGAAAATTATTATAACCATTTTTTTTTCATATTAATTTTTATAATAAAATTAATTTATTTTCAGTATCAACAGATAATTATTTTGACCAAAGGTGTATGGAGTTAGAAGTCGATTCGATTTTTATTTTACTTTTTTTTGTAAGCAGTCTAATTTTGTTTCGATATTTTTTTTACTTAAATGCTTTGGATAGGAAAAGTTAACAAAAATCAAAAATAAATATTTAATTATATGACACTTAGCTAAATAATCCTTTTCTAATTTGGCGCGCTAAAATTTTCTTATAGTGGCAACCTTGTTCCACATTAATCAATACTTACATTTTCTTTTAGATATTCTGTGAAAATGTATCTAATTATTGCATAATACTATTTTAAACAAAATACTTATATAAATGTTAACTATACAATAGGTATACGTATGTAGTAAAACAGTAAATTTATTGTTTCACCTCAAAATCATTGAATTAGTATTATACAAACTATCAAAAATCAATTAATTAGAAGGGGCATGGATAAAAATAAAAATACGGTTTTATTTAATTTATTAAAGAATATATTTATTTTGACTTCGAGGTTTTAGGTCATTATATGTCAATAAAATCGTTATATGTGATATAACATTATTTATTATTATAGACGTTTCGTCATGTTTCAGACTGCATCGGTATCTTTTGATAACAATGATAATTTTACATATTTCTGACTATCTTACAATACTTCTAATGGAGTTAATTTTGTTAACGTCTATAATAATAAATAATAATAATAATAATAATATAATAAATAAAAGTCAAAATAAATATCATAAAAATGGTAATTTTCTTAAATTCTACATTAAAAAATATATATACCTACTTTTAATTTTAATGTGCATCCACTTAATCGATTTTTATAAGTTTTGCCCCTTCCGCCCCACAAAGAAATTTACTCCACATATTATATATAGAAAATACAAAAAATATAAGAAAATAGTCCACTTATGAGGTTTTCTTCATATAATCTTCAAAAGAAAAATATAGTGGCTTTTTGTAAAAGATGTATTTTGAAACCTTAACTGTGCATCTATGTCTTTTGTTGTATTTTATCGAAACACAATTTTACCTATATAACTGTTATTTGATTTTTTAACAGAATTCAATATAAAAGGTTATTCATTTCACCTGTATGTTTAGATATTTGTATGTATGATTTCATTTAATTTTAATATTGGTACGGTTTTCGTTGATTTTAATTTTAATTTTTTATCTCGCTTATTAAATTGTTATCTATGTATATATTCTAATAAACAAAATTAGAAAATTATTTTTTTCGATAGATGGACTTAAAAATAATTTCAATAACACCGAACTAGTAAATAAGGGTCGATCCTTTCATGTTTATATGATTCGTAATTCCGGAGTACTATGTCGTAAAAGGCGAAACGTGTTTTTATCTACCACAGTTCTGTTTTATATACTTAGTGTTCGTTCAATATTTTCATATCAAATAAAGTTAATTAATTACAGCGTTGGTTTTCATAAATAAGTATAAATATTCTAAACACGTATTACATAAAAACAGTTTCTCATTTATCAAACGCACTGAAAACTAAAGGAAATCATTAGATATGGAACGTTCACATGCCAAAACAACTAACTAAACTAAATAGAGAAAAATATTACACTTCCATTTTATTTGTAGTCAGTTTACGTAAGTAGGTATTTATATAAAACAAAATAAACTGCTTAACATTAAATATTTAAAATTAATTAATTTAACTTTTCACGATTTCACTTAATATTTGTTTTCCGGAAATCAACTGGCGCGGAAAATAAATGTCTTCAACTTGAAAAATCAACAGAAATATTTACTGTATAAATACATATAATGCTATTTTTTGTGATTTTGTACAAACCTTATTTTGTGAAATAATTAAAAGTTATATAGGTATCCACTTGTGTAAAATAAAAACAATTTGACATTGTTTTTCTATGAATAAAATGTGACAATTGAAATGAAAAGAAGCAATAAGACCTGTCGGTTTACAAATTGAGGCTTATCGGGATGTAGTATCGTGTATCTTTCTCTCTCTCTGACGTGCATGTTTACCTGTATTCACTCGGAATACTTAATTGATTCACCTGTGGAAAACTATAAACAACAATTAACAGTTAATAGATTCACAGATCTATGGGATCAATGTAAAACAAGTATTTTCGTTTCTGTTTAATTTACTCAGATTATAGAGAACAATCAGACAACGATAATTGTTTCTAAAATACTAAAAACTATCACCTTAAATCCTATATGCAGTAACGGACTCAGGGATTTCAATGCCCCGATATACGATATCTATTTGTATAATCAGACCAGGCGAGATTTATTTTTCCGCCCTCTCTCCCCCTAAAAAAATGTTAAAAAATCACCGAAAATGTCAATTAAAATTGATAAATTAATAAATAAGTTCAATAGTTAATATCTCAGCTTGGCGCGATCCTACAGACTCAAACTTTTTTTTTTAAATATAGATTACATCATTAACTTTAAGACTATCAAATGCCCTAAGACCTTCGAGACCTCCTTCCCCTATTATGAACAAATTAAAATTGATAAATTAACAAATAAATTGAATATTGTTTATATTTAGCTATATTTTTTGCTTAATCGGGTTTAACAGATCGACAAAAAATTTGAAGATAAAAAAAATGTTTACTCGAAAATTACTTATGCCCTGTTTCGCCCCCCCCCCCCCCTCCTAAAGCCGGTACTGTGTATAATATAATATATATATGTATATATAACTGTTTATCAAATAATACATCTCTAAAAACCTTTGATACTAAAAATAAAAAAAAGTTGTACGCAAGAATAAATATAAAATACAAAACACCTCCTTGTTAATTAGAGAAATTTCTAATTTTAAAGTAATTTCGGTGTCAATTTGTTCGTACACAAATTTATTACGATCTCGACTGCTAATACAAAACACTTCTGTTAAAACTCATTATTCATTAGTGGCGAGCCACCTGAACTTGTTTTGCACGCAAAACTCTACCTAGATTTGACGTCATACACAGGGCCGGGTTTCAGGGGGAAGCTGGAAATTGTAAATCTGTATCACTTATGACATTTTCTTTAATTTTTATTATTAACCCTTAATTTAATACTTAAAAAAATACAGTAATCCCTCCATTTATAAAGAAAACTTAAAAAACGTAATTGCTCTATTTACGCGTTGTTTTCATGGAACCAATTAACCGTGTAAATGAAGGAATTACTGTACTCAAAGTATTATTTTATTCTCGGGGATTTTCCACACCATATTTAATTTTAATAGTTAATTTTCCTCTAAACTAAGGGGTCCAAATTAGTACTAAAAATTATACGAACGTAAGAAGACAAAAACCGATTTTATAAAATACTAATTTTTGTTTTGCCTATCAAAAAAAAATTTACTACTCATGCAGAGTTTTTGTTTAGCAGTAGGGGATCCATTAGAAATCCTGGTCTAGGAATTTGGGGGCCATGCTTTATTTGGTGCATTTTTTTATAGTAAAAATATCGAAAAAAAAATTACATGTACTAACTAATGGTCTAATAAAAATTTAAAAAATATATACCTATAATAAAATGTTGTTTTACCCATGTTCTAGATATTTTTACTGAATTTGGTTCAATAAATGATAAATACAATTTCATATTTAATTTTTTTAGTTCAAATAGCGAGTACGTATAGATCTACATACTATAAAAATTGCAATCTAAATTCATTCTGAAATAGGTCACTTTGCTGTCAATATTATAAATATTTTTATATTTTCAATGAACGTAACATTTTCGTTATCAAGACAATGTCATATTCAACATTCATATACACTTCATTTCCTATTAAAATATTCATCCAGGTTTGATTGAAATTATAATGTAATGTGTCAAAACCCATATGGTTTCATAAAAAAATAATCATAGTAAATATTACAGGCTCGGCTTAGGTTGAATTTACTTTCATAGGTTTTATTTAGTTTTCTTATTATTACTTTGAGGAGTACAATACTATATACAGTATATACAGGGTTTCTTATTACGCGGTAGATACGTTCCACAGCAAATTGCGTATGCAAATTCTAGTTAATTAAAATGTTTACTCAGACTAGACATAATTAATTAATTAATTAATGCAAATTAATAAAGAACTGATTAAATACGTTTTTTTAAAGATCTGTATAAGGTACTGGCACCAGTCATGGAACATACTCCAGTAAATGTACTAAATTAAAAATATTTGTTGATATTTGATTACTGAATCATAATCTATAAAACAACTTAATTTGATAACAATCGGCCAATGGGTGTCAAAATGGTGGACATTTAAACTAATTATTAGTGTAATCCATTTATTAATTATTATATTATCAAAGAATCTGCAACACATTCTTTATTTTATAACTTTTGTGTTGTAGTATTTATTATTTTGTAATGATTAGCAAGTGTCCATCACTGGGTGCCCATTACTAGGACTTTGGTAATTAAATTGATTTAATAAAGATGTAATTGTATACCTTACTCATAAAGCAGCCAAAAGTGATCATACTTGACAAATAGTTAGAAATGATTTGATTATTTGATCTCGTATCTAATTTTGTAGACGAGTTTTCGTCTATGTATCTGCTTATATGTTACTCGTATCGTGGAACAATCCGCTATAAAATGTCGTAAATATATCTCCATGTTTAGTTGGAGACACCTGCCTCCACGACTAAACATGAAATGTGGAGCTAGAAATGAGATAAACCGCATACTTACGCCTCTATCTTCCATCTACGGCACTAAATTTAAATAAAATGTTTCTTTTCATCATTGTAATGTTCCCATGTTTAAAATGCATCTATCTTTAACTCGACTCACTTTACATGGAAATGTTTTTCAATTTTTCTACACATTTCAGTAATTACAATAATTGCAATGGTCAAATTTCAATGAATAATGTCTGATGCAATATATAACAATAGAATACGATATTGTACTCCTAAGTTATTTTTTATTACTATTTGCAGTTGTATTGATATGCAAATGACACAAGAATATAATATTCTCAACAAGTTCTACTTGACAATAGAAGAATAGAAAAGATGCATTGCATTTTTGTTATTTAATACTCAAGTTTTAATTAAAAATCAAATAAAACTATTTCATTTTAGTTATTAAAATAATGTGTTTTATACTGTACTTATTACGAAGATTTTATTTAATTTTATACATCTCAGTTACCAATGTGACTATGTCGATTTTTGTTCGAATTGTTCATTTTAGTACTCCTATTTTATTAATGAATAAAATCAAAGAAAAGCGTAAGCATTATTATTAAAATATGTATTTGATATAAGAGTGGAGCGAAAAAATCAATTAAAATAAAGGGTATTATAATACTTCCATTTCCTTCGGAACATCGAAGTAAAAACAAAATATGTATATTTGCAGACTTTGATAATTAAGTTTATTTAAAAAAGAGGTACTTGTTTTTTATATTAGTAACATGAGTTACAAAAAAAATCCCAAAACTTGCTCTTAGGCGGCCAAGACTGGTACCAGAGTCCAGTACCTTATTTTGTTTATAAACAATGAACATTTTTTAAAGTTAATGATTTTTTACATTTGAGGAACTGACAATTAATGATAAATTAATAATATTAAATATCGTAGATTTGATTGAATTTCCATCTACCTACTATAAAAACATATATGTGTAATAAATAAATCATGTAAATTCATATGAAGTATGTGAAAAAATACATTTATTATCGTTGGAGGAAAATTTGAAATACGAAGACAGAGATGCTAGTGCGCATATGTGGAGCTTTCAGAGAGTATATAAAAGAATTGTGAGCTTAAAGCTTGTCACATACTGTCACGAAAGCTCTGTAACTTTACAGTGTTCTTAACATTTTTAATTGTGCAATATCTTTTAACAACATTCATGTAAGTGTTTTTTTATTCTTAACTTGCTATTTTTATTGTTGTACCGATACTAACAATAAGTAAAATTTACAAAACTATTCAGTTTTAAACAGTACATTTCAACAAAGTTAATAAATTAAATAAAATAATATTCAAGAAAAAGGAAACTTGCAAAAATCATTACTTATACACGGGTAAAAAATTGACTTGGGCCAAGAAATCTCTGTTTTATAATCCAACTGTATTATAGTATTGTATTAATAGTTAAAATAGAATAGTTGGATTTAGAGTATATTATTTCTTGATCCAAGTGAACGTTTCTACCAGTGTTGGATTTTTAATATTTTTAATCCAACTGTAATTATAGTATTGTATTAATAGTTAAAATAGGATGGTTGTATTTAGAGTATATTATTTCTTGATCCCAGTGAACGTTTCTACCACTGTTGGATTTTTAATATTAGACGTATTTTTTTTATAAAATAGTTATAATCTTTTTTGTCTTATGTCTGTCTTATACAAAAATGATTTTGGTAGGATTATTTGAGGCTTTATAATAATTGATACACGAGTTGATTTTTAATTGAAATTAAATGAGATATTTTCTAATAAATTATGCAGAAATACCGTAGGGAATTTCTAGTAATTAAGTTTTTTCTTATACGTATACGTAACTTTGTGAACTATAAAAATTAACTAAAGTTTATAATTATTATGTTATATTAGTTATGTATAGTTATCAAGTTGTTCTAATATCATCCATATTTAAATATTGAAGTATACGAGTAGATACTTATTAAACATATTTTGATTAAATTTAACTTTTAATAGTATGCAGAAATACATCAATGTGCAGAATACTAAACGTGGACTAACTGCTAACTCTTAGGTTGAACAGATAATAGAATTAAGAACTTGTTAAATAATTGAAACTTAACTTTCTTCTTTTAAGCTTCTTGGAAAAGTTTTTAGGATAGAAGAAAATTAGTGTTCGTTTGTTTATTTTATTCAATACCTCTTACTTTCTTTCTTAAACAAATCGTTAACATAAACATTTAATTTAAATCAAATCGATATAATGTATTAAAATGGCACAAATAAATGTATTTATTTGTAAATAACAATGTATACATTACATAACATATACCATACCAGCGGTTCTTAAACTTATATAGTCTAAGGACCACCTAATGAACAATTATTTTTCAGTGATTATTTTAATAAAATTTTACAACCGTATTTTTTTCCTCCATACTTACAATTTTTGCTTTTCGACTGCAATGACCTTTTTCCACAAATTTTATTATTTTATTTATTTATCATACATTTTTTCAACTGCAGAAACAAAGTACTTTAATTTATGGATCTTGGCTTTTTCTTTTCCAAAAGTTTTAGAAGAGCCCTGAAGATGTCCACTGCAATGTGTGACGAAACGTTGGCCGATAACACGATCAAACCGTCGCGGCTTACACCCAGAAGCCAAGATTACCGCGGAAGCCTCAAGACTTTGTTTAATTTATGCCAAACAAACGCGGACCCCAGTTTTAGAATCGCTGTAGATACCTATTACGTTCATGTCATTCAAAAACAGACTGACAGGAAAAAAATGATCGTGAAATTTTCTAAACCTTGATGATTATTAATTGTTTCTACTCGATAGTGTACTCTTCAAGGAAGTAAATAGAATTTTGTTATCACCTTTACTCATAAACGTGATGCGTTACTCTACAAGTACAAGTACTAACATTGAATACATTTGAAAGTGTGGAGATCGCCCCTACTCTTCATTCAATTTTAATCAATTTCTAATCAAAATGGTTAAATGTAAATGACAGCTTCTGATAAGTAAATTAATAGCATATACAGGTGTATAATATAGTATTGTTGATACAATTATACAACCATGGGGTGGAATATCCACATAGATTTAATAAATTATTTATTTTAATACCATTCACCCCCCCCCCCCCCCCCCCTTCTCTTAATATTCTCTATGTAGTCACGATCGGTATTGGCATTTGTGAATAGGTACTGTATTCAGTTACATCGAAATATCGAAAAATATTTGTATTATCAATATTTAACATTTGATAAATTTTATAATTGATTTTTGTGGTCCTTAAGTATACGATTAATGGCCACAATATCGTTCTTGTTTTGTAAAAACTATAACTAAACACAGTAGAAGAAAAATTGATCAATTTTAAAGTTGGAATTGCATTTTTCTATAGATTGAAAAACTTTACATCGAAAATGATTGAGTTTTACTTTTAGATATGTAGCGAAAATAAATAAAGTCGATAGGTACTTGAAAAATAGCAGTATTTCAATAATATCTACCTATTACTATTACTGAATGAAAAATACTTTACTTTTCAATATCCTACTAGAAAAGGCAATAAAATATTGTACACTTATTATTTATTATTGAAAATGGAATATAAAACATTTTATACAATAGCAATCAAACTTTAAATAATATTGAGTTCTTCTAAATATGGTAATCATGTACTTACCTACGTTTATTACTTTTCTTTAGTTTCACTTTATAAATATTATATATATATATTTTATTTTTATTTTTTCTTTGATACTTAATATCGGTAGGGAGGAGGGGCGCAGAAGGATAAGAATGTTGTTGATGGGCCGATCATAGTAGGTTTTCACAAACAGGGGGGAGGGCTGTTTAGTAGTATTTATTTAATAAACAAATAAATCTTTTACTTACTGTATTTTTATATAGAAACTTTGAACATTATTAATTAGGCATTTAGTATTTAACATTTAATAACTTATAATTATTTATAATAAAAAATAGTTTTGTTAATTTTTAACTTCGTGAACGTAATGTTTTTTGCATCTCAGGGCCTTAGTTAAATTTTCAAACGTGCTTTAAACTGAAATAATTTTAGCCCCGTTTTAACGTTAAGCTAGGTGTTTCTGTATAAATTGATTATGTTCAGAATGAAACTGGGAACTTCAGCTATAATCGTGTTCGCGGCATGCGTGTGCACGACCACTACCGGGTCAATCGCGCCAACACCGAATTGTGACGCCGATGAGATGGATAAGTTCCCACGGCTTTGTCGCATGTTCAATGAAATGCTGAGGCAACAACCGGCCGTGGCCCACGAGATTTACCACGAAGAGGCCCCTGTCGCCCGTTTTGGTCTCATTCAAAGCAATCAGCCTTCTGGAATGATGCTACTTCCAGAAAATGGCGAATTCTTAAGTACGTACATTGTAACATAGCTATGTTTACTTTGTAAATGGGCTATAAAAGTTTATTGCAAAAGAATAACAACTTTATGAGTTCACCTATGTCTTCATTAACATTATTATTTTTGTTTAAAAGCTGTATTTAAACATATTATGTCTAGTCTATGATAATATATGTATGTATATTATTTTTTTTCAGATGGTGTCAAGAGACAAGATGTTGATCATGTTTTTCTAAGATTTGGTCGTCGAACTTAAAAAGAAAAACATATTTTTATATATATAGTTTCAATTGTAAAGTCAAGTAATTAAAAAAAAATATTTTATATCCACCGATATGTATCAATCATCAATTGTAATAAAAGCATAAATTTATGTTACATATAATATGTTTATTATTTATTTATATTTTAGAAATACCTACATAATTATTGATTTTTGGTATCCCTTCCAATTCCAGAAATATAAAATTATAATTGATCAATATTTATTTAAAATACGTTTAATATTTTATAAAAAATAAAGTCAGTATTGCGGTGTTACTTCTAAATTTTATGCTTATATCAGGATTTTTTTTGGTAACAAAATAAAATATAATCTTTCCAATAGTATGCATCTTAAATTATTTCGAAAATAAGGTGGGTGGGTGGTGGGAAGCACATCTCCACTTGTAGTGATTTGAAACAAAAAAATAAAATATATTCTCATTTTATAGACTTGTCTCTATCGTATTATCAGACATTTATATTTATAAAAAACAAAATGGCGGAATTGTAAACAAAAGTTAGCAAAAATCGAGAAAAAAAGATAACTATTAGTTTGTAGAAAACGTGTGAAAATTATAGCCCGGTCACTTGATTAGAATTACGTTTCTGCTTCCCAATAATCGAAAAAAGAATTTTCGAGAAAAACGCGTTTAAAATTTAGTAACAGATGTTACACTAACATGGTCTGTTCTCTTTTATGTATCTATAACTTCGTAAATACTTTCAATTTCGGTCTACAATTTTCACATACTCTCATTACATTTTACTTTCAAAATATGTAAAAAAAAATCCAAAATTTTAAATCGTCACTGCAATACTGCCTTAAATTGTATGATTTAATATTTGAGAACTGTCTTGGTTCATTCCACCATCAAGATATTATTTTTTTTATTTGGGAATTTTTTTAGCGACCTTTATAGTTTCTTTAAAATCGTTGTCAAACTGTCTCTCCCCGTTTTAATTTGTAAACTATCAATGCAAAAAATCTGAAAAAATTCTAAAATGTAGCTTTTAATAAGTATTTTCAATGAAAGTCATAGCAAATACTGTAGAATTTTTTGGGCCCGGGCCCCATAGACTTAAAGTGTACTCAAATATTTTTTTTAGCAATCCCATTGAGTGGGGTGTCTTTAGATAGGTCTCCTGATATGCTTATCAAAAAATGTTTGAGGACGTTTTGATTTTAACCCTTTAGTTACGATATAGTTTCTTTAAAATCGTTGTCAAACTGTCTCTCCCCGTTTTAATTTGTAAACTATCAATGCAAAAAATCTGAAAAAATTCTAGAATGTAGCTTTTAATAAGTACTTTCAATGAAAGTCATAGCAAATATTGTAGAATTTTTTGGGCCCGGGTCCCATAGACTCAAAGTGTACTCAAATAATTTTTTTTAGCTATTCCATTGAGTGGGGTGTCTTTAATTAGGACTCCTGATATACAACTAAAAATGTTTGAGGACCTTTTGATTTTAACCCTTTAGTTACGATATAGTTTCTTTAAAATCGTTGTCAGACTGTCTCTCCCCGCTCTAATTTTTAAACTATCAATGCAAAAAATCTGAAAAAATTCTAGAATGTAGCTTTTAATAAGTACTTTCAATGTAAATCATAAACAAATAGTTTAGAAATTAGAGGGGGGGGACACAATGATAACAACTTGAAAACCCAAAAATATCGTGTCTGAAGGGTTAAAATCAAAACGTCATTAAATATTTTTGTTGCATTTTACGAGACTTATTTAAAGAAACCCCACTTAATTGGGTAAGTGGCAGGAGGAGGGTTAAAAAAATATTTTTTCAATAATCTCATCATTTCTGTTTGAGTCATCAATCTACGTCCGTATACCTACCAAATTTTATCTTAATAGGTACATAAATGAGAGAATGGGAAGGCTGTGACATACAGACAGACGGACTGACCGAAACTCTAAGGGTTTCTAGTTTTTTACGGAACCTTAAAAATCAAATTCATTGTTTTATACTCCGTTTTTAGTACAGCGCATGCGCATAGCGATCGGCTGTCACATTTTGTAATTAGGCATCGTACACACGACATTTGTATTTATGATATTTTAATTTGATATATTTATGTATTATATATGTATATTATACTATATATTATGTTTTGCGATAACGGTAAGTGTTTTTTAAAGTAGTAAATCATGTACAAGATCTTGAATTAATTATTTTTAATTTTAATTCCCCGGTGTGAACGAAGATTAATTCGAAGCGTGGGTGGATTATTAGTTTACATATTTGCTACATCAGCAACGATGGCGCAAATGTCGCTCGCATTTGGTTGGCTGTAGATTTTACTGTCAAAGTTTTTAGTTTTAATTTGTGAATATACATTAGTGCATAGTTTTTTTATATTAATAGTAATATTAAAATAAAATATATTGTTATTGTTTGTGTAAAATGTTCTCATTTCAGTGAAAAACGAAGTACCTTGTCGTCAAATTAGTGACTAGCCATTATAACGTATATATTACGAATGTTTATGAGGTTATATCGTCAGATACGAAAACATTTAAAGGTAATTTTATTTGTTTATAATTATAGGAAAACAGGTTAATGAACGCGGTGTTTGTTTTGCAGATATCGAGAATATTATAAAACACAAGAGCGACTGATAATATCCAAGTGAAACACGGTGCAGTTATTACAAAGAAGCGACATCTCGAGTACTTCAATTACATATTAGACGCCTAGAAAGACGGACATAAGCCAACAAAAACTATATATATTTAATTTATGTGACTAAGAAACATACAGGTAACATATTATTGTACTAAATAATATATTACGTACCTATACAATTTGTTTAACATCTAAAACTGACGATTGTTTTAATCTATAATGAAAATTTAATGATTATATTTTAAATAAAAGCTATTTAATTCGTTTTTTTATTGAGAGTTGAGGAATAATATTGGAATACAACCTATTATTAAGTTGTGAATATTGAATTTGTCTAACTTTTATTAAAACAGATACATATAATGTATTGGCACCAGTCTTGATCACTTTAAGAGCAAGATTTACTGTTTTTTGGGATTGATGGGCTTCTTTTTTGTGTTTATCAGGAACTTATGTTACAATAAAACAAGTCCACAGATATAGTTTGCTTTTTCAATTATAGCCTTTTATTTTGTTTGTTTTTTCTCCAGTAATGAGCATCCAGTGATGGACACTTGCTAATTATTGCAAAATGATAAGTACAAAGACACAAGAGTTATAAAATAAAGAATCATGATTTGAAACAATGTAAAGCAGATATTATGTGTTAGTATAATAATTAATAAATAGATTACACTAATAATTAGTTTAAATGTCCACCATTTTGACATCCATTGGCCGATTGTCTATAAATTATGCTGTTTTATAGTTAAGTGTCTATAGATTATGATTCAATAATGGCAGTAATCAAATATCAACAAATATTTCTAATGTAGTACATTTAATTAAACAAGAATCCAACACTGAGGTATGATCCAAGACTGGTGCCAACACCTTACATATATTATAAAATTAAATCACATATAGTAAATTTATTATTTTGATACATTTCATTAGTATTATATATAAACACATTACTTTATGAATTAGCTCACTTGATTTTCCAGTAGTTATTTTTTATGTACCTTACTAGGGCTGTAATTATTAAACGATTAATCAAAAAGATTTTAAAATGTATAACTAGACTTTACATCGATAATTTTAAAACCAACCCGAAGTTTGTAAGATACATAGTTCATAGTGATGTTCCCCAAAACATTTTATACTGCAAATGGTATACTATACAAGTGTAATGAACATCATATTATGTTGAATATACCCTTCCTGTCTAATGAATTAATTAATTATTAAAGATTAATAATATACAAGAGTCTAATTTTTCCATATTACATTACATATTATAAAAACGTACTATTTTATGTATTAATAAAGATACAGTATAAAGACAACGAGTAGACTATATTGAATATGCCAGTTCTTATTCAGTCATTCAGGTTAAGCAGCATCTAGCTCAGTCAAGTGTTGGATGGGTGAGACCGCTATATTTATTAAAATTTGTATAAAGTTTTGTGGAGGGTCTCTGATTACTAAGGTATATAGAGCCGGGTGGTGGGTTTTATATATTTGTGTATAATTTTGCGTTGGGAGGAGCGCACATATGTAAAAATTGTTAAGCACTTATAAAAAATAAAATAAAAATAAATGGTAATTAGTAGGTCACAGAATTTCTCACAACGTATGCAGCGAAAGTCACGATATAGTTTCTTTAAAGACTGTCTCTCCCCGCTCTAATTTTTAAACTATCAATGCAAAAAATCTGAAAAAATTCTAGAATGTAGCTTTTAATAAGTACTTTCAATGAACATCATAGCAAACACTGTAGAATTTTTTTGGGCTCGGGTCCCTTAGACTCAAAGTGTTCTAAAATAATCTTTTTTAGCTATCCCATTGAGTGAGGTGTCTTTAGATAGGTCTCCTGGTATACATCAAAAAATGTTTGAGGACCTTTTGATTTTAATCCTTTAGTTACGATATAGTTTTTTTAAATCGTTATCAGACTGTCTCTCCCCGCTCTAATTTCTAAACTATCGATGCAAAAAATCTGAAAAAATTCTAGAATGTAGCTTTTAATAAGTACTTTCAATGAAAATCATAGCAAATACTCTAGAATTTTTTTGGGCCCTGGTCCCATAGACTCAAAGTGTACTCAAATATTTTTTTTAGCTATCCCATTGAGTGGGGTGTCTTTAGATAGGTCTCCTGATATGCAACAAAAAATCTTTGAGGACATTTTGATTTTAACCCTTCAGTCACGATATATTTGCTTTCAAAGTCGTTATCAGACTGTCTCTCCCCGCTATTATTTCTAAACTGTTGATGAAAAAAATCTGAATTTTTGTTAGAATATAGCTTTTAATTAGTACTTTCAATGAAAATTATAACGAACACTTTAGCAAAAATAGTTTATGAAAAATTTAGAAATAACTGTTTTGTTTTCTTTTTTTATAAATCGTTACACGAACATGTGTACACTATGTTTTCAATAGTAATTTAATACTTGTTTTAATGAAAATATTCGCAGCTATATAATCCAATTAATAAAACAATGTTATTTTTAATATACCTCTTTTATTTGACATTCAATTGGTTTTTTGACATTACCGTTGATACTTAATCCATTTTAATGATCTAGCTTCAATAATAGTAAGTAAGGAGTAACAGTAATTTACATTCACTATACACATATTATTATATTATTTATATTATTATTTAATTATATTCTTCTTTCCTCTATTTGTACTTCTTTTATATATTTGGTTTTTTTGTGACACATTTGTAGTACGATACTTTGTGCAATTACTTAAATAAAGAATATTGTTATTATGTACGTATTTAAATTTTACGTGAACTTTTAATTATAGAATAAAAATAAACTTTGTATTTGTGTTTTTTATATTTTTATTTAATTGCGAAGGTGATCATTAAGGCCTCTGAGAACTTATTGGAAAACAATTGTTACTTCTTAAGGTAAGTATTTATAATTTGATAAATGAAATTAAAACTAAACCTGTGTAGATAAACAGGTAACTTTAACTAATAAAGTGTATCTATGTAGATAAATAGATACCATGAATTTATAGTAATGCATATGTATGTATCTGTGTAGATAAACAGATTAAGCTCATCTGTATTTTGCAAGTAGATTAAAAAAAGTAATATGGGTCTCGGCTTCTAGGTGGAAAAAAAAGTGTTTCTGGGTGAAAGAAAAAAAAAAGTCTGGGCTTCTGGGTGAAAGAAATAAAGTCTGGGCTTCTGGGTGTAAGAAAAAGATTTTTTAAACGGTGTATGTGGCGCCATCTAGCGGAATATTTTGAAACTAAAAATTTAAAAAAATTCCTTAGCAAAGTAACGAGAACATGCTTATGTGATCACTCCTGTTCTCCTGTTATTTTTTTTAACAAAGTAACAGGAGAACATGATAATGTGATCACTTATGTTCTCCTGTTACTTTGCTAAGAAAAGTAACAGGAGAACATGATAGTGTGGTCACTCCTGTTATCCTGTTACTTTTCTTAGCAAAGTAACAGGAGAACATGATAATGTGGTCACTCCTGTTTTCCTGTTACTTTGCTAAGAAAAGTAACAGGAGAACATGATAATGTGGTCACTCCTGTTTTCCTGTTACTTTGCTAAGAAAAGTAACAGGAGAACATGATAATGTGGTCACTCCTGTTTTCCTGTTACTTTGCTAAGAAAAGTAACAGGAGAACATGATAGTGTGGTCACTCCTGTTATCCTGTTACTTTTCTTAGCAAAGTAACAGGAGAACATGATAATGTGGTCACTCCTGTTTTCCTGTTACTTTGCTAAGAAAAGTAACAGGAGAACATGATAATGTGGTCACTCCTGTTTTCCTGTTACTTTGCTAAGAAAAGTAACAGGAGAACATGATAATGTGGTCACTCCTGTTTTCCTGTTACTTTGCTAAGAAAAGTAACAGGAGAACATGATAGTGTGGTCACTCCTGTTATCCTGTTACTTTTCTTAGCAAAGTAACAGGAGAACATGATAATGTGGTCACTCCTGTTTTCCTGTTACTTTGCTAAGAAAAGTAACAGGAGAACATGATAGTGTGGTCACTCCTGTTATCCTGTTACTTTTCTTAGCAAAGTAACAGGAGAACATGATAATGTGGTCACTCCTGTTTTCCTGTTACTTTGCTAAGAAAAGTAACAGGAGAACATGATAATGTGATCACTTATGTTCTCCTGTTACTTTGCTAAGAAAAGTAACAGGAGAACATGATAATGTGGTCACTCCTGTTTTCCTGTTACTTTGCTAAGAAAAGTAACAGGAGAATATGATAATGTGGTCACTCCTGTGCAAAAGATTTTTAACGGTGTATGTGGCGCCATCTAGCGGCATATTTCGGAACTAAACATTTAGTTCCAAAAAATTCCGCTAGATGGCGCCACATACACCATTTTCAATTTTTAGTTGCCAAATATTCCGCTAGATGGCGCCACATACACCGTTGTTGTGGTTTTTTTTTTAAATCTTTTTCTTCCACCCAGAAGCCCAGACCCATATTTGTTACTTTTTTTAATTTTTTTTTAGTAATCTTTCATGTGACATTTTTTTATTTATTTTTGTGCTCTAGTTGCAAAATACAGATGAGCTTAATACGTGTATATCTACACAGGTTAAATGCTTGAATTTATATAATCTATTTATCTACATAGATTATTATTACTTTTAAAATACCTGTTTATCTACACAGGTAGTGAAACTATAAATTGATAACATACTTATCTGCATAGATGTGTTTCTTAAATCTGGAATAATAAATAAAGAAGTGATTGTTTAATGACACCCAAGGAAATTCCACTGTTACCTAAAGCCAATGTGTAAGATAGGGGGGGTGGAAGACTGTCCGATATAAACTATTAAAAAAAAATAGATCGTGACTGAAGAGTTAAAATCAAAAGTTCCTCAAACATTTTTTGTTGCATATCAGGAGACCTATCTAAAGACACCCCACTCAATGGGATAGCTAAAAAAATTATTTGAGTACACTTTGAGTCTATGGGACCCGGGCCCAAAAATTTCTACAGTATTTGCTATGACTATCATTGAAAGTACTTATTAAAAGCTACATTCTAGAATTTTTTCAGATTTTTTGCATTGATAGTTTACAAATTAGAGCGGGGAGAGACAGTTTGACAACGATTTTAAAGAAACTATATCGTAACTAAAGGGTTAAAATCAAAACGTCCTCAAACATTTTTTGATAAGCATATCAGGAGACCTATCTAAAGACACCCCACTCAATGGGATTGCTAAAAAAAATATTTGAGTACACTTTGAGTCTATAGGGCCCGGGCCCAAAAAATTCTACAGTATTTGCTATGACTTTCATTGAAAATACTTATTAAAAGCTACATTTTAGAATTTTTTCAGATTTTTTGCATTGATAGTTTAAAAATTAGAGCGGGGAGAGACAGTCTGACAACGATTTTTAAGAAACTATATCGTAACTAAAGGGTTAAAATCAAAAGGTCCTCAAATATTTTTGTTGCATATCAGGAGACCTATCTAAAGACACCCCACTCAATGGGATAGCTAAAAAAATTTATTTGAGTACTCTTTAAGTCAATGGGACCCGAGCCCAAAAAAATTCTACAGTGTTTGCTATGATTTTCATTGAAAGTACTTATTAAAAGCTACATTCTAGAATTTTTTCAGATTTTTTGCATCGATAGTTTAAAAATTAGAGCGGGGAGAGACAGTCTGATAACGATTTAAAAAAACTATATCGTAACTAAAGGATTAAAATCAAAAGGTCCTCAAACATTTTTTTATGTATACCAGGAGACCTATCTAAAGACACCTCACTCAATGGGATAGCTAAAAAAGATTATTTTAGAACACTTTGAGTCTAAGGGACCCGAGCCCAAAAAAATTCTACAGTGTTTGCTATGATGTTCATTGAAAGTACTTATTAAAAGCTACATTCTAGAATTTTTTCAGATTTTTTGCATTGATAGTTTAAAAATTAGAGCGGGGAGAGACAGTCTTTAAAGAAACTATATCGTGACTTTCGCTGCATACGTTGTGAGAAATTCTGTGACCTACTAATTACCATTTTTTTTATTTTATTTTTTATAAGTGCTTAACAATTTTTACATATGTGCGCTCCTCCCAACGCAAAATTATACACGAATATATAAAACCCACCACCCGGCTCTATATACCTTAGTAATCAGAGACCCTCCACAAAACTTTATACAAATTTTAATAAATATAGCGGTCTCACCCATCCAACACTTGACTGAGCTAGATGCTGCTTAACCTGAATGACTGAATAAGAACTGGCATATTCAATATAGTCTACTCGATGTCTTTATACTGTATCTTTATTAATACATAAAATAGTACGTTTTTATAATATGTAATGTAATATGGAAAAATTAGACTCTTGTATATTATTAATCTTTAATAATTAATTAATTCATTAGACAGGAAGGGTATATTCAACATAATATGATGTTCATTACACTTGTATAGTATACCATTTGCAGTATAAAATGTTTTGGGGAACATCACTATGGAACTATGTATCTTACAAACTTCGGGTTGGTTTTAAAATTATCGATGTAAAGTCTAGTCATACATTTTAAAATCTTTTTGATTAATCGTTGAATAATTACAGCCCTAGTAAGGTACATAAAAAATAACTACTGGAAAATCAAGTGAGCTAATTCATAAAGTAATGTGTTTATATATAATACTAATGAAATGTATCAAAATAATAAATTTACTATATGTAATTTAATTTTATAATATATGTAAGGTGTTGGCACCAGTCTTGGATCATACCTCAGTGTTGGATTCTTGTTTAATTAAATGTACTACATTAGAAATATTTGTTGATATTTGATTACTGCCATTACTGAATCATAATCTATAGACACTTAACTATAAAACAGTATAATTTATAAACAATCGGCCAACGGATGTCAAAATGGTGGACATTTAAACTAATTATTAGTGTTATCTATTTATTAATTATTATACTAACACATAACATCTGCTTTACATTGTTTCAAATCATACGATTCTTTATTTTATAACTCTTGTGTCTTAGTACTTATCATTTTGCAATAATTAGCAAGTGTCCATCACTGGATGCTCATCACTGGAGAAAAAACAAACAAAATAAAAAGCTATAATTGAAAAAGCAAACTATATCTGTGGACTTGTTTTATTGTAACATAAGTTCCTGATAATTACAAAAAAGAAGCCCATCAATCCCAAAAAAAAGTAAATCTTGCTCTTAAAGTGATCAAGACTGGTGCCAATACATTATATGTATCTGTTTTAATAAAAGTTAGACAAATTCAATATTCACAACTTAATAATAGGTTGTATTCCAATATTATTCCTCAACTCTCAATAAAAAAACGAATTAAATAGCTTTTATTTAAAATATAATCATTAAATTTTCATTATAGATTAAAACAATCGTCAGTTTTAGATGTTAAACAAATTGTATAGGTACGTAATATATTATTTAGTACAATAATATGTTACCTGTATGTTTCTTAGTCACTTAAAATAAATATATATACTTTTTGTTGGCTTATGTCCGTGTACTCAAGATGTCGCTTCTTTGTAATAACTGCACCGTGTTTCACTTGGATATTATCAGTCGCTCTTGTGTTTTATAATATTCTCGATATCTGCAAAACAAACACCGCGTTCATTAACCTGTTTTCTGATAATTATAAACAAGTAAAATTACCTTTAAATGTTTTCGTATCTGACTATATAACCTCATAAACATTCGTAATATATACGTTATAATGGCTAGTCACTAATTTGACGACAAGGTACTTCCTTTTTCACTGAAATGAGAACATTTTACACAAACAATAACAATATATTTTATTTTAATATTACTATTAATATAAAAAAAACTATGCACTAATGTATATTCACAAATTAAAACTAAAAACTTTGACAGTAAAATCTACAGCCAATCAAATGCGAGCGACATTTGCGCCATCGTTGCTGATGTAGCAAATATGTAAACTAATAATCCACCCACGCTTCGAATTAATCTTCGTTCACACAGCGCAATTAAAATTAAAAATAATTAATTCAAGATCTTGTACATGATTTACTACTTTAAAAAACAATTACCGTTATCGCAAAACATAATAAATAATATAATATACATATATAATACATAAATATATCAAATTAAAATATCATAAATACAAATGTCGTGTGTACGATGCCTAATTACAAAATGTGACAGCCGATCGCTATGCGCATGCGCTGTACTAAAAACGGAGTATAAAACAATGAATTTGATTTTTAGGGTTCCGTGAAAAACTAGAAACCCTTATAGTTTCGGTCAGTCCGTCTGTCTGTATGTCACAGCCTTCCCATTCTCTCATTTATGTATCTATTAAGATAAAATTTGGTACGGTAACGGACGTAGATTGAAGACTCAAACAGAAATGATGAGATTATTGAAAAAATAATAATAATGATAACATTTTGATAATAATGAGAACATTTTACACAAACAATAACAATATATTTTATTTTAATATTACTATTAATATAGAAAAACTATGCACTAATGTATATTCACAAATTAAAACTAAAAACTTTGACAGTAAAATCTACAGCCAATCAAATGCGAGCGACATTTGCGCCATCGTTGCTGATGTAGCAAATATGTAAACTAATAATCCACCCACGCTTCGAATTAATCTTCGTTCACACCGGGCAATTAAAATTAAAAATAATTAATTCAAGATCTTGTACATGATTTACTACTTTAAAAAACAATTACCGTTATCGCAAAACATAATATATAATATAATATACATATATAATACATAAATATATCAAATTAAAATATCATAAATACGAATGTCGTGTGTACGATGCCTAATTACAAAATGTGACAGCCGATCGCTATGCGCATGCGCTGTACTAAAAACGAAGTACATATGTATAAGCAATGAATTTGATTTTTAGGGTTCCGTAAAAAACTAGAAACCCTTAGTTTCGGTCAGTCCGTCTGTCTGTATTTCACAACCTTCCCATTCTCTCATTTATGTATCTATTAGGATAAAATTTGGTAGGTATACGGACATAGATTAATGACTCAAACAGAAATTATGAGATTTTTGAAAAAATAATTTTTTGATCCCCCCTCCCATAGATTGAATACTGTACTCAAATTTTTTCTGCCACTTACCCTATTAAGTGGGGTTTATTTAACTAAGTCATGATATATTTGCTTTTTCAAGTCATCAGAGTATCCCTCCTCTAATTTCTAAACTATTGATGCTATAGATGTATTTGTTAGCTCTAAAATAATAAATGTATTCTATTATTTAGCAGAAAATAAATAAAACGTTATATTTCTTTATATATCTATATTTAAATAAATATATGATAGATAAGTATTTCAACAAATGCTCAAATCAATATTTAATGTATAAAATAACTATGTTTAACAGAATTTTAATATTTACAATTAATATTACATGTATAGTAAGATGGTACAATTTGTTTCACATCACCGTGATAAGATGTCATAGAGTTTAATTTAAAGACACATGGCCTTAAGGTAACGCAGTAGTAATTGTGTTTACAGACACCCAAGGAAATTCCAGTTACCCAAAAGCCAATATGTAAGTTCCAAGTATTTTTCTTATGCCTAATAGTTTGTTATTTTGTTTGCTAGTTTGCTCGTGTTTTTTTTCTTAATTACTAATTCAAAGCATATATAAATCAAGCGTCAATAACTGCCAGCGAGGGGCAAAACGGTTATAAAATATAACATACATATGTAAAATGTTAAGTCGTGACGCTTAATAAATTAAATATAAAATATAATCAGCTGTGAAGATTATCATACAATTATTAAAATAAAATAGGGTGACCAGAAACATATCTGCGTTAATAAAATACACATATCAGATAATGCCTCCAAACACAGTACAATAAAACTCTGGGACTAGCTAACGATCACTAACATTTGCATTTAGTTTTAAAGTAAGACATTGACAAAACAGAGAACAAGTTTTACTGTACTTAAATTAATTATAAGTAAAATACAATGCAATACAATACAATACAATAATAAAGGAGGTCCGGTCCCTATTAGTTATGTTAAATCTATTTGATTACATTCAAAATCAAAAACCATTATCTTTATATTTACAATAAAATAAATAAGAGATGAAAAAAGCCACAAATTAATTTCGATGTATCATTATTTTTAATGATGTATTCATTTGAACTTTGGGCATATTACACTTAAAAACTATTTATTAAAATATTAAATATTGTCTGAAAAAATCAGACATATTGAAACAATCGATACAAAATTAAAGTGTACATTTATTTTTGATTAAGATTTAGTAACTTTTTTTGATTTTAATTTATTGCTTCAACGATTCCAGTCGATTACAATCATCAGTTCACGTTATATATCGTTGTTTTGTTATATGTAAGAAGTGCTTTCGACAAAACCCATCGCTTTTTTAATCAAATTATTATTCTGAATTGTTTCTCCCTAAAACTAATTGTTTACATTTAACGACTCCTTCGTTAAACAACACCTTATAAATAATTTGTACAAAGCGTATTCATATATACCTATATATAAATACAAACGTTTCTTCTCACACAAAATAAAGTAAAGCAGTCACCCTATTAGATAATATCAATAAAAATCACATTGAGGTAAATATCTATTCAAACACTGCGTTTGTGTTTGCACTTACCGTTACAACAATGACTGAATAGACACCTCATAGATTGACATATTAGACTTAATTGTGATGTATAAAACCAACCAACTTTTACTTTAAATTAAATGTGCGACATTCTTACTTATTATATTATAATTTTATATTTGCAGTAGGTAATAAATATATATCAAACAAACAACAAAATTACTCTGCACCTTTTTTGTAATAAATAATAATAATTATTGACAAGCAAAAGAAAACGATTGAATTGTTTTATTTCGATTCTGTTATTGCAGATGTTTATGTAATTATTATATTTTTACAATCAAACACATAAAATATATATCAATAATATTAAAATGAGTATTTATTCAAGTTACAGGCACAATTTATTCTGATTTTCTATTATCAGAAAAGGTTTTTGTTGATTTTACAGCCTTGATATTGGTATCATTCATGTCCATCTCATCTCATCAATTAAAAACATTAAAAAAACAATCATTCATCAAAAATATTATATCTTTTACAAGTTACAACTAAAAACAACAAAACTAGACATAAACATCTACAATAACCATTGCAGGTACATTGTACACGTTGTTCACGACAATTATTCAATGCCTCGTGGTCCGTCGATCGGCATCGTATGCAATACCTCATCCAATAACTGCAACGCACGATGTAAGTGAACTTCAATCCAACACGGCGTCTCCTTGATAGACTGTCGCGGATAATCAGGTCCCCAACCTTTGACAAAACTCAAACGCAATATACACAACCTCCGCAAGTCATCCACTCCTATTCCGGCTGCCGCTGACAGACCTGTATTCTCAACAAACAGAGTTAATAAACTGTCCGAACCAATACTAATAACTAACTAATACTCACTTATCGCAGGAGCTATACCTCCAACAGAATGAGGCCCTGGTATGTGACCTGCCACAGCTGCTGCTTGAGCTGCTGCCGCTGCTTGCGCCGTCGCAGCTTGAGTTTGCATCTGTCTGTGACACTGTCGTAAATCAAACACCTACACAAGACCAATATTTACACATTTACACATTTACTTACAATTTAACTGTACCTTGATATATGCTGAAGGGTATATTTTATGTACAGCATCTCCTGGAGCTCTCCCGGCCTCACGATCCAAGTAATAACTCTGTACAAACACGCTGTGGTCGCTTAAACATCGTAACCAAACGTCACCTTCACCACGCAAGTCCAACTGTACGCCTTTACCTATGTGCAATCTAAAACATACCGATAATGTATTAATATAATTATCTCACATGTCTGATATTATAAAACAATTGTTTTATTAGAAATTCATTTATAATATCAGACACAAAAAACACTAAAAACAGATATATTTCTAAGTAAATACAGTAAAACCCAAACTAATCAGGGTGAAAAGTCATCCGGATTAGTGAAGCCCCATAGAGAATTAAAGCTTAGCTATATAGATCTATCTCTTTCCTTTTTTCCAAATTTTTATATTCATCAGGATCAAATTGATACATGCTAATCAAATTGATACATTGGCATGTATTGGAAAATGGAAAATATTCAGATAGAACTTTTAGTCTTAGAAAGGCAGAGTGCTTAGAATTTTAAATGTATTAATTCACAAACTTACAAAAATACTGGTTTACAATAATAATTGTATTTTATATATTTACAATATCTATTTATTCAAAAATTTTATATGAAACCAGTATTTCAAAAATTGTAAGCTATTGAAAAAATTATTGACAAAACATTAATTAAAGAGTAGAAAGAAATTAAGTTATTGATTTTTTATAAACAATTACTTACTTGATGAAGAAAATAATTTAATATAAATATCCGCAATATCGTATCAATTATTAAAAATGTGTAGCGACTTCAATATCAATAAAAAAATAATTTTATTTAACTTTTGGTTTCCACACCATACATTTAGATACATCACAACACAACATTAATATAATAATAAAGGTTTCAAATCTGCGGGATTCCAGTATGGTGACCAAAAGTTAACGTGTACAGGCAAACAAAGCATGCATTTATTTATATTTATAAGTGATGTGTTGACAGAGTTGAGTTGCAAAATTTGTTTTTTAAACATTCAACATAAAGTTTAATAATTTTTTTGTCACAAAATCTTCTTTTGGTTGTGTCAAGAATGTCATTACCCATTTATTTAACTTTTGTTGTTTCCTGCAAAACGCATTAACAAGGAAAAGACCTGACGTTTGTCCATTCCATTGATCCAGATTAACTGCGCCCAGACTAGTGAAGATTTACTGTATTTCAAAGAGAAATTTTATAAAATCAAAGTGCATTTCACTACAATACATATCAATTAGACCATTCTCCCCAGACCTACTATATAATAATTATATATAATGTAATCTTAAACAAAACAAATAATTCTAATCACAAATATCTATAAAAATAACAGATCTGGGGACTGGGCTCAATATTAACTAAATCAAATTACAATTTGACTCACCTAGCTCTCTCGCTCTGCTCTGTTCTGTGAACATTGCTCAAAGCACCTAGACAAAATCTATTCCCTCCAGACGGATCAACGTATCCATCTACAGTTACATTCGGACAGCTAGAAGATACTTTGAACGTCTCGCCAACCTGAGTATCCAACTCAAAATACGCAACCGAACACCAATACTCTGGCGCCGGCTGTGCCGACAGTAACCCGGCTACATTGACGTCGCCACCTAATTGACTTGAAGCATTGTGACCCCCTGTATCAGAATTAATGATATGATACGATACAATACGACACATTACAATACAACTATATACTCACAGTACGTAGAGTGGTGGTTTCTGGTGTCAGGCGGGGGAGGTTGCATCGACTGCGTGTACGTCAGCGTGTTAGAACCTGTCCACGTACCCTGGCCTGCGCCTCCTTGAGCACCAGCACTGGGTTGTTGACCTCCGCCTGTCGGTGCTCCACCCCCACCGGTAGTACCGGCTGCATTACCGCCAAACCCGTTCTGATGCATGTGAGGAGAACCCGTAGTTCCTCCTGTACCTGGACCTATGTTACTTTTCAGTATCGGCACGAGCGGTGTGCGTGTTTTAATTTTGTCGTTACCTAGCGTAGGAGTTCCTACTCCTACTGCGTTTATGTTGTCCTGTACCGTAACCGGTACCGTGAACAGACTCTGAGGTGATTGCTGCTGTTGACCGGGATGTTGAGGTTGTTGCGAGGTAACTGTAGTACCGCTCGTATGCGCCACTTGTTGCTGACCCGTGTTGACAGAATGTCCGCCCATCACGTGAGGTAAGTTTGCTGAAATAATAACACTTCTTTATAATAATCTCTATATAATCTTTTGACAAAATAAAAGCGCAAACAAAAATCCACCGGGTAAACTAAAATAAAAATTCTTACAGTGGTGCATGCGTGTCGGCAACCAAGTAGATCTCGAACAGTTATTATCAGGAGATGATTCGTGATGAGGTACAGGAGGAGCTGCATTGGGCCCTGCACCTCCGGCAGGTGCCGCCATAGCCAGCCTTACGGCCGCATTCATATAACCCCCCGGAGGTTCCGTCGGATTTACTGTTCGTAGAAAAACAAAAACAACAAAAATAAAACAAAAACAAAACAACAAAAATAAATCCCATTGTTACCGGACGGTCCAGGCTGCTGCAAAGCTGTCAACGCAAACTGTTGTTGAGGTAGAGGCGGATGATGTTGGATGGTCTGCGACACGGCCATGTCTGTATCTATATCCATGCTGCCCGTCGTAGAACCTATGCTAGGACCGACTCCCAATGTCGCACCTGCACTGTATTCATCTTTGACTAAACGACTAGGACCTGACTGTAATGTCAAGCCTGATAAATCTGTAACAGATTGCGGATGTTATCATATATTAACACATTTAAAATATGCACCCCCCCAATTACTTTTCTTAGTTCCTTGCAAAAACTAACAAAAATTACAGAGTGTACTTGTATTTTAAATGCATTAATATATGATGATATCATTATTTCAACAATTCATTTTAAGTAGACTTTTCTTACCAATGCCTGGCGATACAACTCTCTCATAATGGTACGGGTTCACGCAAACAGAATCACATTTCAAATCAAAAGCAAATTGACAATATTTCACATGTTTTAATTCATTCTTATGTAAATCTGGCCATCTCCAGATTCTTGCATATATAACGTGAGGAAAACCTTTTCTACCAGCAACCTACAAATAACAAATCCATTTGATAATCATTAACAGTTACAATAAACATAAACAATATAACTAACCTGCAATCTTCCATCCAACGTTCTCTGAATAGTGACACATTTGCTTGGATGGGCTCCGTTGGTCGTGATAGCCGCTATCAATGAATCCAGTTCATCCCTCTTTTCTTTGAGTTTTTTGACAAGACTTTCAATAGCTCTTTTGGCAAAACCTTCACTTTCACCACCTTGCCGATGACACATCAGACTGTGCACTATACTGAGACAAGCGTCCGCAGAAGTCGGAGCACTAGTCGGCATTCCTGCTGTCATGTCGCGCACTGCGTTCCACAAACGTTTATTATTAAAATCAAGTCGCTAATGATACCATTACGTTAACTGATTAAATTAATTTATTAAAATAAATATTAAAGTATAAAGTTTAAAATTGACAACAGATTGATTTATAAACAAATATGAATACAAGAAATTATTTAAATGTATAAATGTGAGTAATTGAAATTGATATATAACAACCACTGTAACTAAGTGTCATAATTCATAATAGGTATTAATTAACATACCTAAAATATCAACATAATATTCAATAACTACATGTATAGATTACAATATAGTTAAACATAATTAAACACCACACATATTTTCATGATACCACTGGAAATTGATCAATAACGAAACATTTGATAGTAATTATGATATATATTAATTTGTTTCTAATGTCGGACCCAACCTCATTGTCTAAATAATTTCTTTGTTCACAACTCAAATCGTATTTACATTTACCGTCTTGTGTTGTATTTGTCGTATACATGTGTCCCCCGCCTGAAAGTCCTACCATATTAGAGGCAATATATGGTAAATAAATACAACATACAAAAACATTAATATCAAACCATAAAAATACTATTTATTTTATTATTAAAACTCCTGTCAAAGCACTTCTTTAATGCAGCCATAATGCAGTAAACATGATAAAGAATACACTACCGGATGTCTCCATCTTTTTCTAATCGCTATTTGCTATTCTATCTAGGCTCCAGGCTTACCAACATTACGATCACGGATTTCAAAATATGTACATGATAATTAATCAAAAAACTTAAAAAAATTATGTCCATTGACGTAAACTATATTTATCTCTCATGGCAACTCAAAAAATAACTGGGAAATTTAATTAGAAATAAAATGTATTCAAATCATGAAATATTTTATTAATTTCAGTCATTTTTAAACAATTGGGCTTATTTCGACTAGATAATAATGTATGAAATAGTTTAAATGATAAATTGAAGTACACATAAATATATTAAACCCAAATAACAACAGAATATTAACCTGGCAGTGGAAATGTGAAAAATTCAAATTGACCCGTTAGACATTAGGGGCTATTTAAAGCACTTTTTTAATTACATAATTATTTTATTATAAAGTAAAACATATTATATCTTAGATTGGTATTAGTGAATGTATACAACATAAAAGTTATAAAAACGTAACAACAATATTGATAAAATGATTTAAACAGACGTAATATTATATTTTATATATATCTCACTGCCGGATTAATTAACACATACACTTATTGTTAGAATAATAAGTATTATTTATTATATCTGTAAACGTATAAATGTAAAATTCCTCTTAAGCAACAAAACATCTGTTGCTTTGATGGAAAATTGCCTTAAAAATAACTATCCAATATTGCACCAGTTTAAAATTAAGTATGAGATTCTTTTACAGATAAAATAATATTCAATTAAAATTAAATAAATATTTAAACATTATACTAAATAATCCTTAAATTTTCATTTTAACAGGAACAAAATATATATACAAAAATTTAGAAATCATTATTATAAAATATTCTTTCAAACTAATCACAAAAAAATAATATTTAAGGTAACGTTGATACTCCAACTAAAAATAAATAACTTAATAAATAAAAATACTTACAATACTTGTGAATATTTTCTAAAATATCCACAGATCGTTCAAATGGCACCAAAATAAATCTAAAACGTCGAAATACTCGGACACCCAATTTTAAAAAATATGTAAGCTAGTAATATTAAAATAATCGTCTTCAAACGTTATAAAAATAAAAACTCTACTACGTTTTTATCAAATTATCTTAATATTACAATTACAAGGCACTTTCTTTAATATTAAGCGTATCAATAACTCCTTTTATTTATATTTTAATCACCGAGATCACTATCTCTATCTCCGATAAGGAACAAGAACTGGAATGCGATACCGAGCAATGCCGTACCGAGTAAATCTCCAATCGCAGTTAAATACGGAATCGCCGAGTTATCAGGATCCATTTCTAGTTTCCACATCCAGTGAATCATGATATGGCAGATGTATAACAACAAAAACACCTGAAAATAAACAAACAGTAATTAAACGGTACAACTATTAACAATTTACATTTACCTGAAGTAATGCCGCACTCAAATACACAATCATAAATATAACCGTTAAAGAAGTATGTCCAGCTTCTACGTAACTGATTAAGTACGTAAATATTAAATGTCCTGGGATTACCATTGCCAACAGTACTCTGGCTGTTCTTGCGTGTCCTCCTCAAAAATCAATTACAGTTATTAAATACATTATTAAATATAATAAATATTAGATACCTGAACTGCAAAAAGCTGCAGCCGGGTCAAAACATATTCTGTGATTTCTTGGCAGTTGTCCCAGCGTACAAGACTTGTGTAAAGAAGTTGAGATTCTGCTCGCTTGAACTCCGACCAAATTACCCCCGACTCCGTTAATAACTAACTGATACACGGCTATACCTTTGTAATTAGATATCGTAAAATCTAATATAAGTCCGCCCATACTAAAACAAAAAACAATATTGTCTATTAAATACCTAAAGTCTTGTCAATCATAAATATATAATTCTACATATTATTATATCTATTGTTTGTACGACAAGTGCTTCAGAGACTTAATTGTTGTTCCACTGCGTGCATCATATCATCTGCTTACATAGATCGGAAACACACATAGTTTTTTTTTTTTAATAAATTTCAAACAACTTTTGGTTCACATAGAAGTTAATTATGTTATTTACAAGTGCAAAACTTCAAAATGATCGATCAACTTGACTAACATTGTCCAAGATTGGTGCCAGTACCTTAAGATAGGTATAATAAATACCTGCTGATTAACATGGCCGATATAACAGGAACCCAACCTTCACTCAGAACTGACTTGGTATGAGGATGTCGTGCAGCTATGTGGCCCCATAACGGTACAGAGAATGCACTCAAGATCAATATCACTGGAGCTACCCAAACAGTCGAAGCTAAATAAATAAATAAATAAATAAATAATTAAAAACTTTGTCAGAATTATGTTATGATAACAAACACTTTACCTATAATAACATAAAACCGTGATGATATCCACGATAACAATGCCAGCGTCGTCAGATCTCCCAGACTTGCCGCGATAGGTGTGGCCACGTTATCAGGATTGATGTGGTAACGATCCGATAGTAAAATAACAATAACCATTATGACTCCGAGGACAAAACTGGCCAATGCTGCTGTCAGAACGCTACTAGAAGCCAGAAGTAAAGCGTGATTCATGTTGAATTTCCCTTCTGGCACCCAGCCCATCACGACCGCTGCTATCGATGCTAGGAAACCTATAACGATCGCTTGACACTGAAATATAAGTCAGATTTATATTGAAAAATATTCACTTGTGTTTTTCATTTAGTTTACCTGAATTAAAGCTAAATTGGCTGATATAAGTTTTACAGACTCGCTAAATGAATTTAGGTAGCCCATGTTGGCTTGCGTAGACAGACGAGAAGCCAAAGTCATTTCAAGATTACCTTTAAGACCTAGCAGTGCCGGTACGAGAATATATAGTTCGGGTACTTTACGGAATACTGACCAATGCTGTACGACATCTAATACTATACTCGCTGCGACCATACCGAAACCAGCCAGTAAATACGGGATAAACATTTGTAAAGATATAGCGAGCATGCTCTCTTCGCAGTCTTTGTAAGTTTCAGTGAAATTAGAAGAGCCACGTATGTTGGATTCTTCTGATTCTGATTCAGACTGTTTATCTGATTCATTTTCATCCTGCAATAAATTTAAACGTACGTGTACAATTTAATGTAACGCTGACGCATTTGTTATCTTACTTTGCTTTTGTGATTTTCGGGAAGTAATAATACTTTTGATGACATTTTTCTAGATCTCAATTCATAGTTTTGATTATCCATTATGACAGAATATCGTTATCTAAAAATAAATATTAGTTTTTATTGTATCATATATAAAACATAACCTATCAACTTGAGATATTTATTATTAATTAAATATGACATTAAATAAATATTATAATTAAATAAATGATATTAGAATGAAAATATACCTCGATACATCTTTAGAAGTAATATTAAATAGATTTTACACTAAATAAAATACTTCAATGTTTACACATAACCAATAAGACGTCAACAACTTTTTTAATGAATCGTAATTTGAAATTTTATCATTATTTACGTAAAATGTTAAAAATAATTATCATTGCTGAATGAATTAATTTTTAATTAGTTACACTTTTAAAACGATTTCTTTCGTAATTATTTTGCCACGTCTAAGAACAAATTGATTGGATATTAATGTATAAACATCATTTTTGTATTCATATATTTCTTATCACAAAAGTTTAAAAGAAACGTTATTATTGCTTCATTTGTGTAAAAACCGATTAATACCTATGTTAATTTATTTAGCATTGAAGTTATTTCTGAATAAGTATATATAAAGAATTTAGCCAGCTATAGAAAACACCTAAAATATAAATTAATTAAAAAAAAAAACACAATTTTTAATTAGAACATTTTATTAGTTATTAAAAAATTGACAAATACATTACAGATAAATACAATTTATCTGTTAACACAGAATTTTGTTAAAACCAAGGTTTAAAAATAATGGACTGAAATTTAAAAATACATCTTATAAAAAATATTTAGATATTAATAATCAATATTATATATCAAATATATATACAACTATTGTATCAGCTACTTTAATTATTAAATACTAAGAATCACATTGAGTGTGGCTTCTTAAAGCCTGAGATCACAGATTTATAAAAATATTAAGACTTATTAAATTGCCAGATTAATTAAAAAGCGTATTTGTTTATTTGCGGTACATTTAATTTATCTAGATCAGAATTTAACCTATATTCAAACCAATTAGGATTCCACTGATCTAGACTAAAGCCTATTATTTACTAACACACAACAAAAATAATACTGACGGACAAAATTAGTGATATTTAAAATAATCATGTATTTGTCGTAAATCAATTACGATCTGAATTTGATTGAAAAACATGTCAAAAATCATTCAGAAAACGTTTATTAATTATGGCACTTTAGTCCAAAGATTAAATATTCTTTTACTTCTTTACTTTAGTCAAAAAATAAAAGAATTCAAAACAAATAAATTCAATTCAATTCTTGAAACAAATCTTACAAACTAATAATTATCAAATGAAAAAACAAACTTCATTCTGATTAAATAGAGTATTTTGTTTTTTTTTAAATCAGTCAAAACATTTAATTGCGTATCAATCAGAACAAATTAAAATTACAATAAATCAGTCAAAATTAATATGCAAGAAATTTGAGCAAAATAACATATTAAATTTAACAACAAATGGTTTTAATCGTCATACTCATCATCTCTTGGCTCCAGACTCCACAGGGCGAAAAATAACAAAACCGTAATAACATGACCGATATAAAACAAACCAGCCCAAAGACTGATTGAATGAACCAACTCATTAGTTACTCTAGCCAGAACTATCTCTTCAAAGATAACACCCAAATACGCTAATTGGAAAATAGAAACCAAGCTAAAAAATACATTAACAATTACTGTGACCGGATGATATTTCTTGTATCTATGATCGCATTGTACACATTCATGAGCCAAAATGCAACAACTTGAACGTTCAGAAAGATAAAAACGAACCATGAATTCCACATACGCGTATATTCCTAAAGAGAACAATACCAGTGCTAGAGACATATTAAAGCCGTGGAGAGCTGCTGAGATGACATATGTACACACAATTGCACCAATTGAACCGACGTGGCCGCGGGCTGGTCGAAATACATCTGAAAAATACACAGTCAAATCTACTTGTAATTTAATAACTAGATCAAATTACATACAATATTTAAGCCACTTGTGCATCGGGATGTTCCAGTTTATGACGACACCTGCCATAGAGCGTGGTAATTCAATGTGCATTACGTTAACGGTATTTGTGTACGGAAGACCTCCGGTGATCAGCATGATTTCCGTAAAAAACATAACAAAGTAGTGGCTGCTACGATACATTAAAGCATCACGGTACACGTGAAAAGGTCTGAAAATCAATAAATCATATCATTTACAACGTTCAATTATCGATTAGTGATAGTAGGTACTCACAAGCCGCCGTATTCAGTCGATATAACATAACCCCAACAGTTTGAGAACGTTATGAAAACAGTTGCACCAAATAATTTTACAAAGATTTTAAATAAATTATACATTGTCTGAAATAATTAATTCGCTATTAATCAATACATTCTTTTTTATTTAATTAAATAAGTACTTACAAGGCCGGCCGTTTGGAAATTATCGTAATCTCTGTGGCGAATCCACGGTCCAAAGAAACTTGTCGTTAGATTAAAAATATATCCAAAATACGATGTGAACCACGGTAAAAACTGATAATTGTAGTCGTACGCGACACTTATGGCTTTCATCGCTATGATCATTTGTACACCACGCAGTTGTTTCCATATAGCCGTTTCAATCAAGATTTCGCTACAAAAAATACAAAATATTATTTTCTGCACGATGATAAAGGTACACGTATATCTACCTGATAATCAGGTATACGACTGCAATTAGCGCAAATGTGGCTGTCGAGTACGGTTTTGCAAAACAGCGTGTAAGTATCAGAATGGCATACGTGAATACACCATACGCTACAATGTGATATACGTGATGCATTGATAAATTGAAGTACATTATAAAAATACCACCGCTAACAGACAATAAATGTTTGGACCATTTTGGAATTCCTGTAATTAAAATTAAGTACATAAGTAAACAGTTTACTGATAGTGACATACAAAATACAGTACTTACGAGAAATAATTAAATATCTATAAGCTAGCGATAACATAAATGAGATAAAGAATAATACTGCAACAGAAGACATAGTAGGGGCAGCACAGTAATACAGCCCCAATAAAAACCGGTCTACAATAAAGTTGAAATCCCATTTTGAACCAAATAATGTGTACACGAACTCAGACTGTCGAAGATTCATTTTAAACTAGTATTTAACAGTGAATCACTGAACACATAACCTTTTCACGCCACCGGCAAAACAATTGACACACGAGAAACACGCTTCTTCAGAGCCGCCTAGTGGCTAAATGCATAACGAGAACCAAAGTTTTACGTTGGTAAATTGGTAACGCTGATTTTTATGAATTCTTGGCAATTTCAATGAACATAAATATATTTTTTTTATTTGTGCAATATACGCGTATCTTTGCTATGACGAACGCTATGTATGAATAAAAATATTACTCATGTATTAATGAACAATATTCACAACATTATTAATTGATTACCAGTATAAATTCAAACAAATATCAAGAGAAAATCTTCCGCGCCCGCACAAACTGTCAATTCGAATTAATAATGGCTCTAATGGCTTCTACCTAGTATAATTTTTAATAAACCAGATTTTTTTGCTTCAATAATGCAAATGGCGCGAATTTATTTTAAAATTAATTTCTATTTTTTTGTAAATAAATACATTACCCATAATACACTAGATAAAGTTATTTATTAGAAATTATTTATAAAACATGCTAAAAATCTTTTTTTTATGTTCATTTATTTATGCTGATTCATAACTCTTAAAATTTAATTATCAATTAATATTTATTTATTGTCATGTTATTTTGTTTCTATTTGTATTAAACAAATAAAATAAGTTTTGATAAAAAAACTCACCGACTGAAAACAATAATTGCACAATACATGCACTTATTTTACAGGAAAAATAAAAATGTTATGTAAATGTATAACCACTGAATATACAAAAGTAAAAATGTTTACTATGAATACGATAAATTATATTTAAAGAATGATAAGATAAAACTCGATACAAAAATAAATATTCTTTATTTAGATACAAAATTGCACATTTGCCAGATAATTATTCCTGATTTAATTAGGTTATGTCCGAACTGTAATTCTAAACAATTTAATTTTTTTTAATTATCTTAGGTACATTATATAAATCACAGGTATTGGCATTAATTTAAATAATTATCTTTGGCTGAGGGGCTACGCCTGATGGCCAATAACTTAAATTAAAAAAAAAAAAAATTATCTTAAGTACACTAATTATATAAATCACAGGTACCAGTATTAAATTAAATAATCACATTATTTTAAGTACACATACTTCTATAAATCACAGATATTGTTACTAATTTAAAAAAATAATTCCAGCAAGACACGCACGAGTGTATGCCATAAGGGTTCCGAAGTGGAATGTTAGGAATCACTTACAGGTACATTTTTAAGTTAAAAAATATAAAAAAGTGTAAAGTTGTACTGATTTGGTGATGTGCCATCATTTGAATTTTTAATTAAAAGCCCAGATTTTCTGTATCAATCAACACGAATAGCTCTTCATACTATTTTTTACTGTATTGTTCAGTTAATTTTGTTGACGGTTATGAGACAAAATAGAGTCAAAATCTGGTGGTTCTACTATTCAACCAATATCGTGTTTAAATAAATTTATTAAACTGTAAATTTACTTGTAAATTATAAAAAACCTTTTTCTTTTTTCCCGACTTTCTCAAAAAAAAATTAATAAATTAGAAAGTGGACACACTGTTATATAAATCACAGATAACGTTATCAGCCTAATTCACTAAATACCAAAATGCAGAAATTGATTGTTTTCTTTCAGATCACCTACAAAGACAGACAAATACTATTTTTGTAAAGAAATCAAAATTACATCATGTTACTGGTTTATGTTTGTCTTTGATTCTAATTCTAATTTAGACGTTACAAGCCTGTAATAATCATTCGGATGAAATACCGTGGTAGTTTCTACTTCGTGTACTGTCTTTAGATATTTTGAACAGCAGTAATGATATCTTAGACAGGTTTTATTTTTCATAATATCCTCAATATCTGCAAAATAAACATCGTTCTATCATCTGATTATATAATATAATATAATATAATATAATATATATACACTCACCATTTATTGGGAACTCTTTAGATGTAAGATTCCTTTGTAATTCTTGCGGGGTACATGAATCGAAGTAACAACCCGCCATTTTTGAGCCTTTGCCGATTTCACACATAGTCGAACATTGAAATGCATTGTAATTACCAGAGTATATTTTATCTATGTAGAAATTATACGCAGTTCTGAATTTTTTGGCGCTTATACTGCGGGGAGCTATGTCTTCTTTAAGATGTTTGTAGACGGTAGACTTATTAAACCCAGCACGTTTCAGAAACAGAATATATGATCTTATAGCTGTGGCATCTGGATTATAGTTGTCTCGCATTTTCTCCATTGTTCGAGTCATACACGGAGGAAATGCTTCTTTTATTATCTTAGGTGTAATTACCACTTTAGGTTTTGGGATCTCTGTCGTATCATCTGGATTATAGCTGTTTTGCATTTTCTCCATTGTTCGAGTCGTACACGGAGGAAATGCTTCTTTTATTGTCTTAGGTGTAATTACCACTTTAGGTTTTGGGATCTCTTCCGTATCTGGTATTTCAAATTCATCCAAGATCCAATCATCAGGTAAATCTTCTAAATATGACTGAACAGTTTGACTAGTTTCATCTGATTTTTCAATGTTAATTTTAGGTATATTTTCAATGTTAATTTTAGGTATATTTTTAATGTTACTTTTAGGTATGGTCAGTGAATTGTCTATTTGCAAATCAAGAGACTGCAGAGATGTAGTTGTAACTATGGAATCTATCATTTCATTTAAAACATGAGAGACTTCTTTCACTAATTCAGTGGACAGAATTGTTTCATGATCTAATTTCATTGTTTGATTGAAATATTGATTGGGATGATTGACTTCGATGTCTTGACCATACTTACATTTAAAGTACTTACTGCACGCAGTCTGACATTTTTTTTTACCTACATCGTTCATTATATCTTCGATATCTGAAATGTACAATACAGGTTAAATATGTCTCTACAATTAACAAAAATTACAGTTAAAAATGTGAATACTATAAAGGATTCGTACCAACTTCTGGAAGATTGTCATTATTGAGTTGTGAGCGTATGATGCTCTCGCTTTCGACTTTAAACGGGCAGCCGTGATCATCATTTTCGTCACCACTCATATTCAGTATGTCCGTGCACGAAAATGGCTTGTAATCAATACGGCTACCGACTAAACCATAGTCGTGTTGGATGTAGTAAAGATATTTTTTAATGAACGTGTATTCTGGCATATTCTTAAGGAAGTTTTGACGCATCAACTGGATGCACTCTTCTACGCCAACGCCCATACCTTAACATCACAAACACAATAAGATTACAAAATCGCTTTAATTGTTACGGTGACTGTACCTTTCAAAAACAAATGGTACTGCCTTCTACCATTGAACTTGATTTGCCCTCTTCTTACGAGCTTTTCATGCAGTCTGCGCATGCACGGCGGGTAATTTGGTACGGCCTTATTATATATTTCTTTGACAGTGTAGTTGTAACCGCGTTCGCTGTAATATGATACTTTCCTCTCGGCTTGAATCTTTTCTATCACGGCCTGCAGCTGCCAATTAATGTGATTTTTGTTCAATTTTAGAACGCTATTCTCGTAATTATCCTAAAACAGTTAATATTTAACTCAATGTCTTACTTAATGGTTAAACAATAAACTTACATTCATTTGTTTAGATAGATGAATCCTGTAGAAATTTGCTATCGGCGACCAATAGTATTTTTCACTAAAATATACGTAGTTATTTTGTAGGATAGCTTCGTGATTTTCAAACAGTTCAACTGCATATTTGGTCTTTGTTTTATAAAATATCTTTTCTTTAAATATCAATTTGTTATGTTCTTGAAAATCATCAAAGAGCATTAAAAATTTTTGTAATTTTTGTTTCTCATAATCATCAATAACTTCTAAATCTAAATTTACCATTTCTATAAATTTTTGTTTTTCTGTCTGCGACATTCTAAAATATTTTGTCTTGAAATATTTAACTTCCATGTTGATTAGCCAGTTGATGGATTCATGGTTTTCGGAAAACGCCTTCATTGCCACTAGTAATGATAAATGATCAAGTTGGCGGTAGCGAACTTGATCTGGTGATGTACCATCATTGGGATTTTTAATTAAATCCCCATAAAATCCCAAATTTTCTTTATAAATCGACAGAAATAGTTCTTCATACCATTTTTCACTGTATTCTTCGGGTATTTTTAAAGTTGTTTGATTAATTAATTTATAGATTTTAATTTTATTGACAGCTATGAGACATAGCTCGTCAATATTGGTGGAGTCAAAATCAGGCGGTTCTACTGATAATCCAATGTCATGTTTATACAGATCAATTAAACTTTTTTTATTAAACTTTAACATGATGTGCTCGTACTTGTAAATTCTAAAAAAAACCTTAGATATAGAATAGCAGTTATGATATTTATGACAGGTTTTATTATTCACGATATCCTCAATATAAACATCGTTCTATCGTCTGATTATAATATATATAAATAAGTACACTCACCTTCTATTGGAAACTCTTTAGATGTTACATTATTTCGTAATTTTTCCGGGGACCATTTGGTCATTGTAAATCCGAATTACAAATGTTACAAATGGCTTCTAACAGCCCTAACTCGTAACACATCCGACATCCGGTCAGAATTGCATCATAGATCGAATACATTCGGATTTTGTCGTGTCTTCGGAAAGGGCAATTCTCTGCGCTACGGAATATAACGAATGTGTCTTATCTAAACATAACCATCACTGGACTCACATGAATATAGCTCGCGCACCGCCACTGCATCCGGTGTTATTTTAATAAACTAAATTTGCAAACGGCGCGAATTTATTTTAAAATTAATTTCTATTTTTTTTTTTTTTTTTGTAAATAAATACATTAACCATGATACATTAGATATAATCATTTATAAAACATGCTGAAAATCTTTTTTATTTTGTTCAGAATAAATATTTAGATAATGCGGGTGATGTTTTTATCAAAGAAATAATCATTTATATGTATATTTGTTTATTTATGACATACATTAGATTTATTAAGGCACATGATGTGATCACAACTAAAAAAAAAAAAAACAATAAATTGTGTAGCCATTTAAACAAAGAAATGTTACAATAAATGGGCTTAAACTTGCTCTGTGAATAAACTAAAAATAACATTTCCAATATTTATTATGTACAATATGCAATTTGAAATATGGCATGTCAAAAACTAATAACTAAATATAACAAAAAATATATATATAATTAAACAAAACAAAGTATTTGTAATAATAAGCTTTAAAATATACGAAGCGTAGTGTAAAAATGTAATTTTATTTTATTTTAAATGACATATCGAAATCAACACGAAAATAAAGGATATATAGGAATAAGATGAATAGGAAAAATATATGTTAAATTTATTAATAATAATAATTAAGTATTTTGTTCAAAACTTGAAAAATAAACTAACTTAAACATCTGATTAGACGATCTATAAAATATTGTTGTACGATTAAATGCGTGAAGTGATGTGCTTTTGGATAAACACAAGTGAATGAATAAAAAATAAGAGAAAATTGTTAAATTGTAGGGATACTTAATTTCAAAAATGAAACAAAACCAAAATACAAAATTAACATAGGTACATTCTAAAAAACATTATTTTATTATGTAGTGTGAAAGTAAAAGTAAAAAGTAAAAAGTAAAGGGTAGGCGTAAGAGTATACTAACTATTTAATCAAATAAAGTGTTTTATTAATTTAAGTATTCATTATAGTATACCTACTGCTACTGATCTTCATTATATATTATTTTACACAATTGTATATTTAAATATTAAATACACAGTATTTTGTATTTGTATTTGAGCGATAGTTCTTTAAGTGACAGACATTTGTAGTTAGAATGGCCTAACGCTAATCGACCAATTTAAAACAGTGGCTTATATTATTATGTACGTATTCGGGACAAACTATAAAAAAATCAAATATTTTCAAACAAGATTAGGTCATTCTCACTATTCAAATAATTTAAATTTAAATAAAATAATATAAATGAAGTGAAAAATAATTTGCCACTGATTATATTAATAAAATAATCAATTATTGTTGTAGTTTTAATTTTGGGGATAAAATTGGTAAAGGGAATTTTAAAAAATCTCATAAAAAGGAAAATTAAACTTCAACTTTGTACGGAGAACCTGGGATATGGTCGTCTCCCCATTTGACAAGAATAATGTAATCGCCTCTCTCACGGACAAGGTAGTTGACGTTGTATTGATTACGACCGGTATGTTTGATAAACACTTCGTCACAAGGTCCTTTAGGACCGTGAATTCCAACAAAAAGAATATTAGTACCTGTAAAAATATAAATCAACCGTTGACGTCGACGTCGACATATACATATAAAATATTTGCTACTTTACCTGCGTCTGCGCACGATACAGTAAACTGGTTCTGTTTTGCCAGATACGCTTTCTTCAATCCCATTCCTTTAGATGTCACCTTGCTAGCGTCTGATTTGAAATGAGGTAAAACAGGCCCTAATTTGTTTCCGGCTTTCGATACTTTCTGCACCGTCTCTACAACAACAGACGATGTTTCTTGTGCTCCAATTTCTGCTAAGTTTTCTCCTATGCAGTGGACTTTAATGGGTGAACCGACAATATGATTGTTATTATATTTAATACTGATGTAATAATCTCCAGGTACCAACGGAGTATAACGGACTTTATAACCTTCCTCCACTTCGGTACAGTCCATCGCTACTCTAGACGGTCCATCAATTGTCACAGCTAATGTACCAACGCCTGCATTGCACGTATCGATTATGAAATCTGTCTTGACGCCTGGATCAAACAACACAATCAGTACGTGATTCTTATATATTATATAATATTGTCAAAATTGCATTACCTGTTTTAATTTCACGAAGACCGTTACCGTACGCGTGAACGGCAGCAGGATCCGCATCGTCCTTACCGACTTTAATATTGAACGGGGAGTTGGGGATGTGCACTCCGTTAAATTTAACATGGATTTTATGTATACCGTTCTCACGTGGCATGAATCTCACTGAAGTGGTGTCCGCATCTATCTTCTGTATGAAACAATCGTCTTCGCTGCCCGACGGTGCCACAATCTGTAAAATAAATATAATTTACATAAAGAAACATTTCACTGCTAATCTATTTATAATAGATATTAACCTTTGCGTCCAGTTCTCCCTTGGCTCCGTTGATACGTACAATGAATTGGGCAGGTTTATCGGCTTGTACGCTACCTTCTGGGAATTGGGCAATCTCAAGCAAGTGAGCATCACCCATCGCCGGTGAAATGTATACTTTAAACGGAGAATCAGGAATATGTTCATCATTGAACTTGATACCTACACGATATTCACCTGTAAATAAACAACGTATTATGTATTAACTGCTATTTCACAATTCTGTCATCTTTCTTCACTAAAATAGAAACTGATAATTGTCTAAATCACACGCTATGTATATATATACTATACATACCAGGTTCCGTTACAGTGTAAGCTACATCACAGGAACCGTCACGACGATCAGAGAACTGGATATCGGCTTTACTCGGCCCTTCTACACTGATGGCTAACGTTCCAGAACCGGCTTCACGTGTCCAGATATTAAATTCATTCATTTCACCTTGTTCTCCGCGTTCTAAACCAGCTCCGCCGGCTTTCACTAAATGGGATCCGTTATCGTGAAGTGGACCGACGGTAAACTGGAATGGTGATCCTAGACAAAGCGTACAATGTATTGTAATAGACATAGACAAACATCATACTGCATATATTATATTATATATTATATATATTATATATTATATTATATTATTATATTATTATTATTATTATATTATATTATATTATATATATTATATTATTAAATTAATTTAGGTATATATAATATTATTATATTATATTATATTATATATATTATATTATATATTATATTATATTATATATTATATATATTTACCAGGGATATGAATTTCTTTGTATTTTACTGAAACAGTGTGAACTCCTAATTCTTTAGGAACAAAATGTACTGCGTAAAGTCCATCTTGAACTTCATTTATCTCTGCATCTTCTGTAACACCTCCAGGTGATGTAACGGTTGCCGCAAGATCGAATGACGTAATACCTTTTCAATACAAAATTCATTTATTGTTAGACAATGTTTCATCACGCGAAAATTAACCTTATTACGTACCTGGCATTTTAAATGTAAGTTTACATTGACTTCCTACTTCAGTTACAGGCACGGCATCTCTTTGTCTTTGTATTTTCTCTCTTTGTCTGTTAGATCCTTCTCCAGTTACCTATTAATGATAAATGTCGATAGTCAGGCCCGGATTTACCATGTAGAGCGGCAAATTTTGGCGGAAACTTTCAAAACTTGTTATATTCGTGGGAATTGAATTTTCCGCCTATTTCATTGGCACGCGTACCAACATTATAAGTGGAAAATGCCCGAATCGATTTATACAAGTCTCGAATATTCGATGTTTCTGTATCGAAAATCATCTAATTTTCTTTTTTCTTTTCGTACCAAATTTATTCCACCATTGAAGAAGTTTCGAGGGGGGGGGGGGGTCGGCAATTTTCGCAACTGCCTAGGGGCGGCAAATTTCTAAATCCGGGCCTGTCGATAATCGATAGTCGATACTCAATTGACTGATTAGAATAGGTCGTAAGCCAAATTAAGAAAAGTTTCAAATTTACATATTCAAAAATATGTATAAAAAAAATTAAGTTAAAATCACGAAAATTGGCTAATTGTTACAGTCAATTTAGTGAGAGCAAACAGCGTGGCCGTTTTATGACTCTCAGAAAACTTTAAACGCGTTTTTCTCAAATGACTTTTTTCGATCTGGTTCCAGCGATTCCTTAAAAACTAATGAACCGATTAAAAAAATATCTGCATTTTCGTAATCGCAGTGGCTAAATCTGTGCGTAGCCGATTTTTGAAATTTTTATATTTACTTTTTTTAAGACCGCTTGAATTAAAAAAAAGGTGCTAAAAATGAAAAAAAAAATTCAATCGCCATTTTGTGAAAAATTAAATAAAAAAAAAAAAACGGCTACGGACAAGAATCATATAGATAACCCATCTTACCCATCCCGAAATTTCGATTTTTTTGGGTCGTGACATCGGGGCTCAAAACTTTGTAAATTTTTTATATTTTTCAATAAAAATTGCTATTGAATTAGTTGAATATACACTTAATAAAATATCCTTTATTTAAATAATTTAAAAAAAATTGCAAACATTGACAATTTTTTGACCCGTCACAGTGGCGTTCCCCCTTAAAAAAAACATAAAAGCCGATATGATATTACAATCAAATATTTTTGAGATACAGACTTAAAAAACAACCCAATCAAGCAAGTTCTATTGCTCCATTTTTGTGTTTTTTACAGGGCTTCGAACCGTTATTTTTTTCGTTTCGGTTTTCGTTCCGGTTCGAGTAAAAAAATATATTTCGGTTCGGTTCCGGTTTTCGTTCTGAAAAAATAACGGTTTTTCCGGTTTTCGGTTCAGCTCTGTGTGATTAATTTAAAAAAAAATTATTTGTATTAAAATTTTTTTTTCTACCATAATTTAGAACATTTTATGGTACTTGTATGATAGTCCGAACGACAATTGAAGTGGGAAATAAGATCATGTTAACGTGCGTATTTTAACATGTACTGAACCGTAAAAACCGATATTTTTATTTCGTTCTGCTCCGGTTTTCGTTCCGGCAAAAAATAACGGTTCTTCCGGTTTTCGGTTCAGTTCCGGTTCGAAGTCCTGGTTTTTTACAAGCTGTATTTTTATCCCAAATTACTGATTTTTGGGGTACTTGGTTTTCGTGTTGATCCTGATTTTCTTGAAGCCATATTTAAAAATAAAATCGATCAATTTAGAATATAGAAGTAAATCCAGTGGCGTACTGTTATGTTACGGCTTACTGTTTAAATAAATAGGTTTGAAGAGGAGGTAATTTATTTTATACAAGTAAGTACCTTAACGGTGAAGGGCGATCCTTGGACATGGTGATCAGCAAATTTCAAATTGATTATGTAATAACCAGGTTCTGTAGGTTTGTATGAAATATTTAGAGTCCCGTCGTCTTTGTCAGTGCATTGGATATCGGCCTTGCTGGGGCCCTCGATGGACAGAGAGAGTCCACCATAACCTATAAATAACACGAATGTAATTATGGTTAACCGTTAACGGCAGAATGTACTTTGATTTTTTTTCTAAAATTATAACATAACTGCGCCAATATATATGTACATATGTGTAGGTATTGGAACGTGAGTCGAGGGAAAATATTTTTAAATTGATACATAATTACACGTTATATTGACTTCTGAATGGTCGATATAACGTGTTTATTTACGTGTTATTTACGACCAACAATGTACAATTTTATAAATTTATAATATATTTAACTAATTTGTTCTTGTTATTAAAAAGTAAAAAAAAGCTGTCAAATTACTCATGTAGTTATAGTAAATAAATAATATATATTTTAGTACTTGAAAAATGTCTACTTTTCAATGATTTTCGCAGATTGAATTTTTATTTTTGCCAAAATATGTAGGTAACATTGATAAGAAGATATTTCAATCTTTAAAATGTTTTTTTATTTGTTTGTGTACATTAATTTGTATCATAATTAAAGAAATATGATATTGCTTTTTTTTTATAAACATAACATAGGAAAAAGTTTGGTAAGCTCTGGTTTAAAATATTAACATACGATTAAATATAAAGTAATAAAAAAGATAAATTATCAAGCAAATGAAAAACAATATTTGAAAATATATGTTTTTGGTCAATTAAAATTGTAGAACATAAATATTTGTTATGTAGGTACTTGATGGTCGTAAGTCAAAATATTATTAAAAATAAATCCCGACATCAAAAGGTCTACAAATTCGGTTCTTAGTTCTAATGACAGTTTGTGACACTAGTCAAAACTGTAATGTAAAATAAAGTGACCGCATTAAAAAATAAAAATAACATGTTTGAAAATGTAAACTCGACAAAATAAATATATTAGATTAAATTTGTAAATCAGTACAAAACAAAATTGTCATATTTATATGTTTGTTTGGAAAATACGTAATCCGTGGATTATAAACGTAAACTGTCTTTTGAAAATGTGTCGTTCAAATTATTATAATATGCATAAAAGCAACTAGTTTATTATTTAATTAACCGTGGAAAATGAAAATCACGACAAAATGTATTTCCAGAAATTGATGATGATATATATTTTTTAAATAATAATATATTGATTGTTTTTTTTTGATGTACCTAAATTAATTTAAAAATAATCACGTTGTTTAGTGTTGAATGAATTATTAAATTTAACAGATGATTTACCTGTAGAGTAACCTAATTTTACCACAAAATCATTATTTATGATGTAAAAATAACTTACTGGCAGATTTTCTAGTAAATTATTTAAAAATATATTTTTTAGCATATATTAAAATAACTTTATCCTAATGCTGTAGATACTTAACACTGTACATTTTCTATATAATTATAAATAAAATCTCTGTTAGAAAATAAATCAATAAATAGGTTGTCGATTTTTTTGCAGAACAAAAGTATGAATATATTACGTTTCATATTACGTAAATAAAAATAGGTAATTGATTGACTTACCGGCGTTTCTCGTATCGACAGTGAACATATTTTCCTTGTGAGTTTTTCCTTCCTTCAAAGTATTCCCAGTGACTTTGACTTTTTTAGCATCTCCTACCTCCCTTTCGCAAACGTTAATCTTGAAAGGTGAATTAGTGATATGTGTTCCCATGCGTTTAACCGAAACGACATGTTCCCCAACTTCCCTAGGGGTGAATGAAATACCAATGTTTCCAGAAGGAAGCCTTTTCAAGAAACAAGGCTCTTCAAGACCGCTAGGGGCTTGAATAGACGCATTCAATGATCTGATATCGGCGTCAGATATTTTCCCAGGTAGTGAAACTTCGCTACACGACCCGACAGATATTTGATTCCTTTTCCGACCTTCCCCGGTTATTTTAGAAACAAAAGGTGATCCCTTAATGTGCTTATCACCGAATCTGACTGTGATTTTATATTCTCCAGGAGCTGTTGGTAAATAAGATACCGATACAGTTCCATCTTTGTTGTCATGACAAATGATAGACGCTTTGCTTGGACCTTCGACAGCTAATGAAAGTCCTCCAGCTCCGGCCCCTTTTGTCGAGATGGTAAAGTTACTTGACTCACCACTGACTCCGTGAGTCAAACCAGGGCCGTATGCAGTCACATACCCGGAACTTATAGAATCTACATGGAACTTGAACGGGGAACCTATTTCAATTAATTCAAATCTTTATCAGAATACACGTGTCAAATTTATAACTAAATATATGTATTTATATATATGAATATGAATTTTTGTATACAATAAATTTTACTTTCAACTTTAAAATCCATTAAAAATCTATAAACATAAAATGTTTGTTGTAAAATATAAGTACAATTGTTAAATAAAAAATCATTTTGAATATACAAATATGTTAGAAAAATAAACATCAGACATTTGGCAAAATAAATATTTTCAAATGCCTGCAATCAAACATTTTTTTTTTAATTTTCTTCAAGAAATTATCGTCAAAATTTGGCATCGATTCAAAATATTATACGATATTAAAATTTTAAATATTATATTTTTTAAACGTTAGGTACCTATATATAAATACACTTTTTTTTATCTCGATGTTAATAATTACAATTAAAAGATATTTTATATTTTTGAAGGTACCCACACACTTAAAATATAACTATCATATTAAAAAGATTAATTAATAAAAATGTGAATTTTAATTAGGATTAAATGAATCGGCCATATTTGAAAAAAAAACAGCATGTGACTTAATTATATTATAAATAAATAAGCGATCTTACCTTGAACATGTTCCCCATTATATTTGACATGCAATTCGTGAAGTCCTTCCTCCCTTGGATCGTATCTAACACTCACGGTTCCATCTCTGTTGTCTTCAATAATAGGTTTATCGATATGTCCGCTTGGCATTTTTACCTCGGCTGCAAACAACAAAAACAGAATAAATAACGTGATCGTGATCGTGAGCGTGAGCGTGAGAGGGAGCGTGAGCGTGAAATGAGATACGATACACTGGTACAGTTTAGAAATAAACACCTAGTTATGTTACATAACACTCGTAACTAAAAAAAGAATCTGTTCCAGCAGCGGAGGAAATGGTCGGACACTAAGTTTAATTGTAATTGTGCAAGGATAACAAACACACAACACCTTTGTGGGTATGAATGTAGAAACAGGACAATACGGTGATCGGGGCGATTTCAGTGCCCTCGGAGTTTTCCTGTATCTCGTTGAGGCCACAATAGACGATTGGTTTTTCCTCGTGGTCGTACTCGGATACAGTGATTGTCTTGAAGTTTTCCCAGTAGATGTCGGTATAATCTTCCCAGGTCGCTTCTTTAGGTTCGTCTTCGCCGAAGTTGTTAAATGCGAACATAATGTCAGACTACTCCGTTAGCCGCATCTATCACTAACTACGACTACGGCTTTTAACTGGCCACTAGGCGAACTGGAGGGTGATCAGATATAGGAGACATTTCCAACAGCTGCAAATATATTGCGTCCATCGCGTCGATCTTAATATACATATACATACATATACATACATAACATATTATATATACATCTGATTAAATATATCAAATCGGTACAGGTAACGTATCCAAAAATATTATGCTCTGGAACAACCTCCATGTCTTCAAATATTTTATCAAAAATACTAAATGTAGGTTAATCATTAACTCGCTGCTTTGCTTTACGCATTGGTTATTGTTATACATATATCACAAAAACGTATCAATCAAATATTGATTTTTGTTTATTTTCAGTGGAATTGGAACATGTCGTTTATTTATATTTACGTATATATAATAAAAAATAGAATATTTTTAACACGTGAATCATTTTAATGAAATATTTATTAACATTGTTGAAAGATGGAACCATTAGAAGACAATTAAATATACTGACAACATATTGGAGCCATTAAAAATGAGTAGGCGTTTAGTCAAATCAATTTTATTATTATTCATATTTTTTGTTACTTTTTAACAGTATTTTCTATTAAAATATTTTATAAAATCATATTTATTATTACAATTTTCAGTCGCTTTATTTAATTTTGATTACTTAAAATTGTATAAACACATTAATTTCGATTTTATTTTTCGGAAAATATTTATTATGATATTCTGTCAACAGTTTTAAATAAAGTGATATTATCTTTATTTTCAAGAATGTTATTAGCTAAATAATTATATTTACTTAAGTAGATTTATTTTGCTCACTCTATATTTACGATAATATTCATAATGAATTCATTTTATATTGTTTATGCTAAAAATTTCACAAACGTTCAGTTTTTACACATATGCGACATATACATATACATTGCCTTCAAATATTAATAATTGTTATTATATTATTGAAAATATAATATCTACGTAAGATATATTATTGTTAAGTATAATACATATCATACAACCAAAATAACAATGGAGTGTTATATTTGCCTATCTGAATATATTTCAATTAAAACAAAAGAAAAACAAAATCTATTTTTACACAGTTGAAAGCAGAATTATGTACCTACAAAAAAGAATATATAAAAAAAACATATTGCTTCATGAAAAAACGATATAAAATTATTTAAAAAATTAATAGCATTAATAAAAAAATATAAATAAAAAGTTGTAGGAGAAAGGGGCTAGAGGGGGTAAATGACGTGATAGGGGGAGGAGCCGAATATTGAAGTGGGGATAGAAGTGGGGGATCACCCACACTTTTTATAAAAATGATACCCTTGATATGTCGTATAACTATTAATAATAATAATAACCCGTTGGAATTCATAGTCGCGGTTTTGAACAGTGATGACGACATGCCTTAAGGTCGTTAGCGCAACAGTGAAAGAAACTATAACGTTTATGACTAGTTTTGTAACTTCTCCAGACCGGATGGAGGTGTTATGAAATAAGTCTAATAGATTAAAAGAGATTCTTCATACATTTATTTCCACCTATTTCTCTACTACATACAGTAGCACCTCGTAATAACGATCACTCGCTACTTGCAATAACTAACCAATTGTAAGTACATGTACTATGATTGTTATTGTTTTAATTCAGTCACGATTACATGCGTTATTACGAGGTGCTACTATATACTGTGTATTCCAAGTTGATTAAGCCATAGGAAATTTAACATGGAGACTATTAGAAATGATAAATTTTAAATTAATCAACAGTATTTTGTTTTCAATTTTAATTTGATTAATTTAAGCATCCTAGATAAAATTATAATAATATTTTTTGGCAGATATAAAAATGAAAACAAAATACTAAAGACAATTTTACTAAATAAATAAAATCGTTAAATTTGATCAAAGGTTACTACAACACTTCTAATTGTCCCCATGTTAAATTTCCTATGGCTTAATCAACTTGGAATACACTGTAATAATTACGAGTACCTCTGCAACGGAAGCCACTTGTTGGAGTACACTGTATCGCTATTTATTAGATTTTTCCAATCACCCAATAAGTAATAATAAATAACATAAGGTTAGTATACATATACTGTATGTATAATGTAATATTGAATATATGCAATAATATAGAAATTAGCGTTAAATTATGTAAAGATATGATTATTTCAAGTCCCCAGTTTCGCGATCGTTTAGGAAGCTGTTACCTCGGTATATTCCGGTGCCGCTGGAGAATTATTTTTAGATATTCTCTCCAAGATCTCATTGGCCTTGCGTTTGCTCCTATCATTTATCTCTAGACTGTTTTTTGACAGATGAATTTTGCTAATTTTAAACGGAAATTGTATAAATGTTTTAAGTGTTAAAGTTAGAATTAAGTTGTACATTTTTCAAATATCACATATATTTTAAAATCTACGCAAATTTAACATACGTAACATAAATATATCACATGTGTATTATATCATATGTGTACATGTACGTAACAAGTATGATATACATACATATATACATTATAACTAGGTACACATTCAATTCATTATTCCTTCTCAATTATAATTGATTTTTAGATAAAGCTTCCAGAACGCCTATGATTTTCAGGATGTTTCATGACACCAAAAAGGTTGAGAAATAGCATGTAATATATAATTAGATGTGAAACGTTATGATACTGGAAATATGCGCCGATGTATTTTAGTTAAAGGGACCTTATAATTCAAATTCAAATTTTACTTTACTTATACACATTTACATTTTAATTTAATTATTTATGAGAAATTAATAATAGTCTTGGTCACTTTAGGAGAAGTTAGCCCCCCTTTTCAAATTGTGCTAGTTATTCTTACAAAAATATTACACACTTTTATAACATTAATCAAAAAATGAACAGGGTTCAATAATTTTACAAATAAGAAAATTTCCTATTAGAAAGATACTTCCGGTACATATTTAGATAATATTTCAGGAATTCAGGAGGGAGAGTCGTAATAACTCGAAACCAAAATGTCATTTTCCTCGTTTATCTAAAAAATTTACAATACAACTTTCAAAAAATTTTAATTTCAACAAAAGGGGGGCTAACTTCACACAGGCAATTTTTTTTTCGTAATTTTCATGAACTCGTTTTGCAAATAAAACAAGTACCTCTTTATTAAATCAATTTAATTACCAAACTTTTGTTTTTTATGTTTTTTTCTCTATTACACTAATAGTTAGTTGAAATGTCCACCATTGAACACCCATTGGCCGATTGTTATGAAATTAAGCTGTTTATTTGTAATTTAGTACAAGAGCCCAACACTGGGGTATTGTCCAAAACTGGTGTCAGTAAACTGGTATAAGTATATTGTTTTGTTTTGTTTCTTACCTACAACGTGTCCTCCAGTGGTCGGTAAAGGTATTGATGTTAATTCTATAGGTCTGTATGTCGTCTGATGTATAGAATTACGTTGACTTGTAGTTGTGGTACTGCTGGTTTGATGATGGATCCTTTGAACAGAGTCTGATTGTGTTTGGTGTACGTCTGTCACTTGTTTTTCAATTGAATGTACTTCTTCGTCGGCCTGTAACAAAAATATCAATTAATTTCATTTCAAAACTCGACTAATATATTCTAGCGACGCCTATGAACAATACTAGATATAAACAAGAATGATCAACCAGTTGCGAATTTTTTAAACTAGATATACATAATATTAACTTTTTCCTCTATACGTATTTTTTAAATATTTGCAATGAAATTCGTTAAAATTATTTTTTTTTGGGGGGGGGGGGAGAACATTTCATATTGCTCTTGAATAATAATAAAAAAACACAAACACAGAAACCGAGATCTATATCAAAAGCTTGAAAGAAAAAAACATGTTTAATATTTACCAGAGCCTCCACCATCAAATATCAGAGACTATATTATTACTTAAATACAATAATTAAACTAACAATAAAATCTTGAAATTAGTTATAGTTGACCGCGAAAGCCTTACGCTAAGTACTGATATTTTTAATTAAGTGTTTTTCAATTGAGTTAAAATTTTAAGGTGAAAATTCAAACTTTAATGACAGACATTAATTATCAAAGACTTGGTTTATTTATAGCAAGCACACTCGCGGTACACCCGCAAATATTTGACAGATTAGTAGACAGGTGGGCAACACTCTCACACACTCACACACTCACACACTCGCACACACACACACCTTGTCGTATAACGGCTATTTGAACACCAAGAAGTATAAAAAATAGCGTGAATTTAAGTCGCGAGGGAAAACTACTCGTTGAAAATTAATGTAAATTAATTACATTGAACACATTGACTCAATATTATAATTATAAGTGAAACGGAAACTACATTTTGGAATATTGCGTGTATTTTCGATTTTCTTAGTTTTTACAATTTTTGTTTTGTCGAAAACTACTGAAAAAAAATATATGAAAAATGTTCATATTTACTTTGTTTAGAGTTAATTAACCGATATCTAAATAAACGTGAGCGAAAAAAAAATAAGGTACTGGCACCAGTATATTTTCCATTAGAGGCCTGTTTCACTTTTTCCCAAATTAGAGGTTAAAAATTAAACACACTTTTTTGATTTTTTAAAATGGTTATTCATAAGCGCATCTAGTAGAAAAAATTAAAGTATGAATTTGTATCGTTAACTGTCAAAAAACATTTGTATTTTGTTTCACTTTTACCCCAGTTGACCCTACTTGTTTTATTAGTAACATTTACAAAAAAAACAGTATACCTTTACTGCCTCTTAAAGCGCCCAGTATAATTATTAATGGTAGAAAATTTATCATTTGAATATAGTGAGTTAAAAAAGATACAATGCGGAAAGAATATGTTATGATCATCTTTATGAAATGTTCGTTAATTTTGTTGATATCTTGTTAGGAAAGCATGAAAAATGCGTTCGTTTAAAGTTTCACTAGGTATTTGAAAAGTAGCTTATTATTTTTGTTTATTTGCCAAAAGTGAGTTTTTACAGTTAATTTGCAATGTCGACTAACATTTTCAAATCTTTAAATAACTAATATATTGTCAATCAACTAACACATAATTAATTATTATGTCAGTTATACTTGTTATCATTCTCAGAGCCTGATAAAGGAAAAATTCAACACGGGTTAATTTCAAATAACTGATGTTTAAAATTCAAAATAGAAAATATTTATGTTAATAATTTATTATGTCGACGCCTATGACATTAAGTATGGCATTTGTCATCTACAGCTTATATTATGTCAAAAATATAATAAATATTCAAGAGAATTGAAAGAAATCATAACACATACTAAATTAGAGAAATATATTGTTTAATTTATTAAATAAATTATCATTTGTCGATTCAAATAAAGTGGTTTCTGTTTACGATATGATTTATAATTGATTCTGTGATGATTCATTACTATTTTACGGTCTATTTATACTTAAGTAGGTACCTATTATATTTCATATGGTCTATATATTTTACAGTAGATTCTAAATTACTATTATTTATATTTTTATATATTTTTCTACTCATCTACTTTGTAGCAAAGATGCCAATGACCGAAATATATATAAATATTGACTGATAAAAATAGCATATGTAAACAATCATTAACATTTTAAAATATGTAGAACAAATATTTCAGTAAAGAAAAATTATATTTCTTTGTGTTATAAGAAAAATAATTTATCATGCATACAAAATTAATTATAATTTGTACAAATACATATTCTTTTTACGAAAATCAAGAGTAGCACATTTCAAAAAAACAGTGAAAATAAAAAATTACAGAGATCATTGAATGTAAATTTGAAATTGATCAGAGATAAATGTGTTATGTAATAGGATATTAAAGTAAATGTGTTAAATTTGGCACGTTGATGTGGTATTTTGTTAACATAATGATGTCGAACAATTGTTTGGCAAAACAATTTGTTCAAGTTTTACAAATATCTTAGGTATTTTTTATATACATATTTTGCATTCATACCTAAGGCACTGGCACCAGTCTTGGTCGCTTTAAGAGCATGTTTACTAATAAAACAAGTGCCTCTTTATTAAATCAATTCAATTACCAAACTCTGCTAATATAGTTTGTTTTTGGATAAAGTAAACCAAGTAATGAGCACCCAGTGATGGACACTTGTTAATGATAAAGAATGGTATATCAATAAATATTTGTAATTTAGTACATTTAACTAAACAAGAGTCCAACACTAGGGTATGATCCAAGACTGGTACCTACATATTTGTAAATTATGAAAATTGCTTTAGAATGTGACATTGGACAATCGGTTTGTATTTAGAATCAATTTGATGTATGTAAGTATAATTTTTACATGGACAATTTAATAACTTGAGTGTTTTCTTTGTAGATAAAAATAATAATTCACAAAGAAAATGAAATAAATGTGATATCTTATTTATTTATTGCGGAAATGTTATCAGTGCCAAATAATGTTTTCAAGGTTTCAGAGAAATGTTCATATTTTATTGTTGACAGAAAAATGTGGTTGCTATTGTCGGAAAATTAAAATAAACACGCTTTTTATTATTTTATAATTGTAAAAATTAATAACATGTGTAAAATAGTATTTTTTAATAGTTTTATATACGAATATAACCAGGGAGTAGATTTCAGTATAATAGGGCATATAGAATAAACTATAGTAATCCCTCCATTTACGCGTTGTTTTCATGGAACGAATTCACCGCTTAAATTGAGGATTGGTGTATTTTATTAATTTCTATTATTTTTATAGCATACCAATTTGAAAAAAATAGTTATAATAATAATTAACATTTAGTACATTTCATGTATTTTCTAATAAAATTTTCAATCTACAATAATATTTAGAAAATCGGCATATTGCCAATATTAAGTAAAAATATATTGAAATCACGCTGGAAATAAAAACAGTGGCGTATCGGAAATATATTATTTTACTGAAATCTATTTAGTCATTTAGAAGTCAAAAATTTGTTATCATAAATAGACACTTACAAATAAATTAAAATTAAACAATTTTTGTTTATATGAAAATTACTAGATTCGAATGAAATGCAGTTTTTTGATAACATAATTATATTAATCAAAACTGTAAATGTACCACTGTACTATGAAATATTCGTACAACAAAAACGTTTACAAAGTTTCAGTTTATTTTTCTAATCAGAAAAATATACAATGAAAACAGTTCATGTTAGTTATTTTTAAAAACCACCTGACTTCTTTCATTGTAATTACACAAAATCTTATTTTACGATACAAATAATTGATTTATTTTTCAAATAATTTTGACAATATCGAAAATGAATTTACGTCACTCGGCCAGATTTACACTTAAAACAAAAATAACTTGTGACATTTATTCAAAATATATAACATGTTAGTAAAAGAAACTTATTTAATTATATATATAAACAACATCAATTATAATTTTACGTGAGTATTCAAAATATAAACTGTATATACTTTAAATATTATTTTTTATGAAAAATATACATATTTTGATTTTTTACAATAATTTAAAACGTTGTTAGTAAGTCCAAACCTATAGAATCAGTAACTATATAACAAAGATAATAATTAAATGAAAATTTTAATGTTCTATTAACAAATTGGAGTATTTTCAAAAAGTAACAATTTGTTTGTTGAAAGAATTTATTTATATTTGAAAATGTGTTTGAGCTGCTTAAAAAAGAAATAATTATATATTATTAGTAACAAAATTTATAAATAAATAACATTTTATTTAACAAAGAAAAAACTAAATTCATTGACAACAAAATAGTAGAAAACAAAACACAAAAAATAATTGGCAATGTTATTATGTTGTTCTATCTATTGAATGGGCTTTAACAAATCTACTATCACATATTTTGGCTTCGAAAACAAATTACACTCAATTGACTTTGTTGAGATATTGTTTAGAGTATAACATATTTATTTAATAGTTTTATCGTTAGAATTTGGCATGGTCTATCTAAGATATTTATTACATTTCAAATTATGCATTTTTTGACAAATAAATTAATAAATATTAATATTTAAATATCGCATCGTCTTGGAAATATATGTATATATATATATAATATGTATATAAAACATAAAAAACATAGAAAACCAGAAAGTAAAAATAGATCTGATGACAAAATTACCAGTCACATATTTTTGATGCTAGAAAGAAAAAATATACATAAAATTTGTACGAACTAAACCAAGATAAAAAAGTTGACTTCAAACTTTCAGGACCCGGTCATATCAATCCTGAATTAATTAATTATTAATATTTTATTATTGATTATTTAAAAAAACTAATACTATAATTTTTTTGAATCTTTTAAATAATAATGAAAGTAAGTAATCAATTTATAAAATATTAAAAATAAATTTTCTTAATATACGAAACGTGATATGCAGTAAAAAAATTAAGTTACTATTTTTAGATTCTATAAAATTTCCAAATTATTAAAAACGTAAGAAAAATTTAAAAAATTGAGCAGGAAAATGACAATATGTATTTTAAATACACAATTAAATTGAAATAAAATAAAAGAAATACTATTAAAATAATAGATATTTAATAAATGAATAGTGATCTTTGGTTATAGCAAGCAATAGATATGATACAGTCTAACATCGTATAAATGTAACCCTACCTTCGACAAGTATCCTACAATGATGTAGAAGACACAATACAATTTTAACAGACTGATTCTGGTTCAGACTTAAAACTAATATCTACCTATCTGAAAAGCTCCCGCCTAGAGCTTTCACTCGGAGTGGAAATGGCAAATAGCGTGTCACGTGTGGTAGAAAGAGACAAAAAACACTTAAATACGTCTTTGATAAATTACACTCTTCAAGCTTGTTATAATGGTATCAATCATTGTTATAGAGTGATAATTACCATTGAAATTTTTATGTTTTTTGCTCGTTATTCAAAATTAGCAATCAACTTCAAAAGTCATTCAAAATCAATCCAAAATATTTTTATTTTACTTTATATCAGGGGTGACCACCCAGTTTTTTCTTAAAAATTTACATAACATTTAAAATAAATGTACAATTTTAACAATTAAGGAATTATTAATAATAATAAAATGGTCGTATATAAATAAATTAATTCAATTACAGTAGGGTCTCTTTTTACACAGCAGATACGTTCCACAATAAATACATTACATTGTAAAATTAGGAATACGTTCAATCTTTTTCTAAAACCGTATTAAACTAAATCAATCAATTAAAATAGGCTGGAAATCGCGTAAAAAAATATAAAGAAAATCTGAAAGAAACTGATATAAAAACTAAAATAAAATAAGTTTTTTTTTATCGTTGTCGCACAGCGGCGAGCAACGTAAAACGGTTGGCGGGCACCATGGTGCCCACGGGCATAAGATTGGGGACCTCTGGATTAATAGATTACAAAGTAATCAAAAAATATATAATTTGCATGTGGTTAAAACAATATTTTAAATGTTTTTTTAATTCTGTGATAAAATCAATTTAAAAAAAAATCCTCACAACTTATTCTAAAAATAATTTATTTGATATTGGTCACCCCTAATCTATATAAATAATCATTAAATAACGTATGTGTGTTTTTAGAAAAAAAAATCGAAAATCTGAGAAATGTTGTCAAGCGAAAAATAAAAAAAAATTAACAATTAGTAAAATTAAATTAGCATACGTAGATCAAAAATATATATGTATATGATACATATTATATGCATGTGAGAATATGTATATGTATAAATATTTATATGTTATGTATTCGGAAATAATAAATATTTATTGTATATATATTTTATGATAAAGTGATCAAACTTTTTCTAGATAAAATATTTATGTTATTTCTAAAATATATTAAACTATCCCTCATATTTTTAGAACAACTCTTATAAACAAATGAAAATATAATAAGTATCGTTTCGAATGATGAAACATTTTCAAATGTACAAATCAATTATACTTTTAAATTAAACAATTATTATTAAAATAATAAATTATAGTCTATTGCAAAAATGGGATTTGAAATTTATATAATTTGTTGAAATTTAATTAAAAACACACATACAGGAAGAAACGTTGACTTAAACCTAGAAATCTTTGTTTTTAATCGAGTTAAAAAAGAGAAGATTGTCAATTCGAAAAAATAAGGAAAAAATAAAAAAACTTTTTAAGAAAAAAATTAAAAAAATAAATTTAATTTTATATACTTTTCAGTTTAAAAAAAAAATTAAAGTTTTCTATCTACAAATATTGGCGTTGTCACGAAATAAAAATAATATAAAATATCCAAATTATCAATTAAATAAAATAATATTTAGTACAATTGTCTATTTTAATTTTTGAAGAACTGAAAGAAAAGATCTTTGCCAAAAGTTGAAGCCTTTCAAATTAGCAAAACGTTGTTTAAACTATATCTTTATAAATGCCAATTTTAAAGAACACTAATCACTAACAACTTGGAACTGGTTGACATTTAATTGTTTTTTTTTCTGAAACTGAAACTGGCTTTCGCAATTTATTTCAAACAAAATCTGCCGCTTAATTTGTTCTCTTGAAATCAGTGACGGGCCCTATACATTTTTATTTGACAAAGTTATATTTCATTTCGTAAAATCATAAATTTAATATTGATTCTTAAAATAAAACTATCATATACGAAATTTATAGAACACGTAAATTGTAATTAATTTAATTTACTTAAATGCATTTAATCTAATTTCTTCTGCATTAAATATTGACAATTTTAATTTTTTTCAATCGAAATATATTTTTTTTGTATGTTCGTGCATAACTGCACCGATTTTGACGATGTTTTGTTTATTTCAAAGAGTATACTCCTGAAATGATCCCATATAAGTTTCAACAGAATCTGACCGGTCTTCAAAGATGAGAAAAAATAAAAAAAATGTGTAAGAAAAAAATTAAACTAACCTAAAAAAATAAATCTGAAAGTTTAGAAACTTTAAGAAAAAAATAAAACCGACTTCAAAACTGTTAAATTCAATTATTACATTTTTTTTAAAGTCGGTTTTATTTTTTTTGTTATAATTTAAAAAATTGAATTAACTGAAATGTCTTTTTATTTCCGAATAGTTTTTATTTGAAGGAATATTTTCAATATAAAAAAGCTAAATATTTAGAATTTTGTTGGTTTTGAAATAAAATCATCGGGTATATTTATTTTTTGATGTTCTATGTCGTCGACTTCAGAATTATTTAAATAATAAGTAGAAAGTTGAAAAGTCGTATCGTATTACCGTCAATTTCAGCCAACGTTACTGTTGCATGTTGTTTAATAGAAGGAAGATATTTATAAATAGCATCTAAAAAAATATAATCACCCATAAATACTGAAGCGAACTCGGCTGAGAGCTGTGCGGCGTCGTGACAGCGTGGGCGTCGAAACGCCGGGCTCTTCGTGCGCCCCCCCCCCCCCTCCCCCACACACTCCCCCGTACTGTATGCTCGACACGGACGTGTCGCTTACGAGAAATATTATCAAGTCGCGGTTCTTACTAACTTCATGACCGAACGTAAAAATAGTACAAACTCGATCAAAATATTAATACCGATTCAAAATCTCGTTGTTCCTCTATCGTCAAAAAATACAAAAAAATTATATCAATTCTGAAAGTCCCCATACTTTTCTGACCAAATGTTCTATATTCTTTAAAGCTTTCGTAAATTTTACTAATGCTTTTGTATCTATTAAAATAGGATAACATTTCGTAATTTTTTAAAAACTAAACATAATATTATCTAGGCTAGTTCCAGATTATCGTAGATTTATAAAATACCAGAATTTCCTATAATTAAATCACTATCACAATACATTTATACAGTAGAGTATCTTTTTATGCGGTAGATACGTTCTACAGCAAACCGCATATAAAAAAAATCACAGCTTACATATATTGTAAAATTAGGGATACGTTCCCAATTAAAATAGGCTGAAATCGCTGAAACTATAGTTATAGACTAAAAAAGTTGATATGATTTTGATTTTTTACTTACAGTAAACGTATAAAATCCACCTGGAACAGGCTGACCACCGAATTTGATGTTGATTGTATATTCCCCAGCATCTTTAACTTTGTAGTATATACTAACTGTACCATCGTGATTGTCTTCGATATCCAGATCCAAATCACTGTAAAAAAGATTACAATATAAGTACTCGTATGTAGTAATATCTATAATAAATCCAATATTTCCTTAGAAAAGTAACAAAAAAGTTATTTATACTATTTTCTCATCAACTCAAGTACATCTTTATTAAATCAATGTAGTTAACAAAGTGATTGACACTTGCTAATGATTATAGATGCTATGATAATACAATAATTAATAAATAGATTACACTAATAATTAGTTTAATTGTTCACCATTTTGACACCCATTCAGTGGCGTAGATAGCTTTTTACGATGATATTTGTATGACGAGTTGCAGGAAATTTCACTAAAAAATTTCGAATTTTTGATTACGTTAAAAGTATGTTTATTGTATAGAAAATGACGTGAAAAGTTGTTTGTTTCAAACCGCAGGTCTGTATCTCAAACCGTTCTCGAGATATAGCCTCTCAAAGTTTTAGTTTTTTCAAAATTTTGGAGAAAAAAGGCCATAACTTTTGAACGCGTGGTCGGAATTGATTTTAGTTGACGGATTTGAAATCAGCGTGTCAAAATCTATATAATGACATGTATAATACTTTAAAATCCAATAAAAAAATTTTGGCTAAAAATCGACATTTTTTTAAGGTATACCCCTTTGAATTTTTTCGATTTTTCGCGAAATTTTTTTTTTCGAGTTTTAAGGTATTATATATGCCATTATATAGATTTTGACACGCTGATTCCAAATCCGCCAACTAAAATCAATTCCGACCACGCGTTCAAAAGTTATGGCCTTTTTTCTCCAAAAATTTGAAAAAACTAAAACTTTGAGAGGCTATATCTCGAGAACGGTTTGAGATACAGACCTGCGGTTTGAAACAAACAACTTTTCACGTCATTTTCTATACAATAAACATACTTTTAACGAAATAAAAAATTCGAAATTTTTTAGTGAAATTTCCTGCAGTGAACTTCAACTCGTCATACAAATATCGACTAAAATACAAGAAAATAAGACGTAGAGGTATTATAGTTTTATAACTGAGCTTGTAAATTAATATTAAATGCTATTTTTGATTAAAATGTTTGAGTTGCGCATAAATACGAATATTCTAATAATATTTTTAAATTATTTATTAACTGAAAACACAGATGTGTATTAATTCACCCATAAAGTAAGGGAAGCACGGCTTCCCCGCTTTCATGGACGCTTCACTGATATAGAAGTATATAACTAGTAGATGCATTTATTTGTATGTTAAAAAATTAAAAAAAAAAAATTCTGCAACCTAAAAATTACCCTCCTCGGTCCGAGACTGCCCCGCCGGAGCATTTTAGAAATCTGGCAACTAAATTCGTGTAGTATTATAAATTCTTTTGATCAACTTATAATTTTCGTAGACTCATAGGGGGGGATTGATCCCCTTGACCCCCCCCCCCTATCTACGCCACTGCACCCATTGGCCGATTGTCATCAAATTAAGCTGTTTTAGAATTAAGTGTCTATAGATTATGATTCAGTAATGGCAGTAATTAAATCGTCACCTGAATATTTGTTTGTTACAAGTCCATAAAATTACTTGTGTGATAAACGAACTTTGAAAGTTTGTACAGCAAATATTTATAGATAAACGGACTTAATATAAACAATTATTGGTGATATGAAACCCAACCTTACTTTTTGTTACTATTTGAATAAGATGTTATTAAAAAATAATTTTCTCTCAATATTTTTCAAAAGTGGACAAATATTCAGGCGACGAAATATCAACAAATATTTATAAAACAAGTGTCCATAACTGGGGTATTGTCAAGACCGTTGCTAGTACCTTATCATTCAATGTTTAAAATTAAATTGAACATTCTTTTAACCACATAAATATAAAAGAAACTCCGAAATATTTGGCAAAGAAAATTATTGGGTTCAAAAGACAATTCTGTATTTAAAAAATAGTCTGTTATTGGCTTCTATTCTGATAGTATGTTTGTTTACATGCGTATAAATGAAGAAAACATAAAAAGAAAACTGTTCCCCATTTATGTTTATTTTATTGTTTGTTAAATTCGCAAAAACATTGCCAAATATTAAGAATTATGACATACATATAATTTGGCGTAACATTGTCAACAATACTTTGTTGATTTTTTTACAGAAATATTTATATTATTAGTTCAAAGGTTTTTGAACTGTTTCGAATATTTAATTGCGTTTCAGTTTTTTATAAAGTGGAAACTACAATAATAAAAAAATCATTCTACTTATTAGTAGATTGATTACAAAATTATATTCTTATACCCATTTATCAAATTTTTTTTCTTTAATTTGTACGAATAATGCTGGCTTCTTAAATATTTATTTAATATTCAAATATGAATATAAAAAAATAATTTGGCAAATGAAAGAATGCGATAATTTTGTATGTTTTACTGTTTCTTTACGTCATACGTATTTGTTTTTTACCCATACTATAAATTTATTATTCTAAAAACTGCATTAACTTTCTTTAACTGACTAACTACATATATTGTAAATGTAAATTTTTTTGGCTTAGTTTTGATTCCATTTCGTATTTTCTTGTATTGGAGTTGATATTTCAATGACAAAATTACCCAAAAATTTGTATTTTTAGATTTACTTATTTTATATAAAATGACGTGAAAAGTTGAAATTTTCAAATCGCAGGTCTCGATCTTAACCGTTCTGGAGATACAGCCTCTCAAAATTGTAGTATTTATAAAATTTTGGAGAAAAATCGCCGTAACTTTTGAACGGGTGGTCGGATTTATAAAAATCTATATAAAAGCATACTTTTAGCGAAATATAAAATAAAATTAATTTACTAATTTTCACTATTTTTCATTGAAATATCCGAATGTCCATAGGAAATTTGATAAGTACAATTTCTATGAATGAAAACTGTATAAATAGATAAATATTGTAATATGTATCCGCATATTTTACCTTTCCATAAATAAAACACTTGTTATTTTGAAATAATAGCTCAGTACTCATAAATTATAACTTATATTTAATTCCAAAAAGAATATTATGATTATGTAAATTGGCTACGTATTCAAAATGTGTTCAGTATTCATAAGCGCCCACAGAATAAAATTTGGGAAAAATAAAATAAAATACAGTAGGGTCTCTTTTTATGCGGTAGATACGTTCCATACAAAACTGTATATAAAAAATCGCACAAAAAAAATTGCTTACATTTTATTTTATTTGTAAAACCGCGGAAAACCAAATCAACCAGTTCAAATTGAAAAGTAACAATATTTATCGTAACTATCTGAAAATACAACTCGACATCTTTTTAAACGAACATTTTAATAATAACAAAACATTTATATGTAGTCAGTTTTGATTTGATACATAAAACGAGGAATCCCTGAATTTACATGAAAATAGCACATTGTCATATACCTACTAGGTACTACTTAATAATTATTAACATGATTTAATCGAAGACAACTGAAAATAATAGCAATTATCGTTAGAGCAATTAAATAGAATGTATCTTGTAATCGAGCGTTGACGACAATGCGATAATTGTTTGAAATGGATGTGTGCCAAATATTGCAATTATTTCATTGTTTTAATATCAAAAGAGAATTGTGAAATTGTGAAATTGCAGTAACACTAACTGTAGGTGTAGCTACCGACATTCTCATATTTTGTAGAATAAATCAAGGTACTGTACCTATATAATATATATAATAATAAATACAGGGGTTCACAAATACGAGTAATATTTGAATAATTACAAGCTTTCCTCCACAAAGTTGTGTCCTATCTTTATTTATAGGAGACATGTATTTTCGCTTCAATGATTCACCCAACAAAAATCCACAGGAAAACATAATTTCTATGCATGCAAGGTCGAAATCTAATTATGTATATACACATGCATTTTTTACATTAAAAAATATATTGGACACCACATTATTTTGTTATTCACACTATCTTTTAATTTATAATTCCAGAGTACTATGTCGCTAAACAGGAAAATAATAATTATAATTTATATAAAAAATAACAACGTTTTTAATAAATTATTTGAACCAGATGGAGAAAAGAGTAAATACAATAAATTGTAAAGATATATTTTATGATAATAATAGATAAATGGTTGGTTTGTGCTATTAGACGTTGATCTATTTCCTCTTGGCAGCTAAATGCTCAATCTATATAGTATTTTGCTACCAAAATCTGTTAAAAAATGAGTTATTTAATACAAATGTATTCTTTCATTTTTCACTTGAGTAACATCATTAAATAACTATAAATTTTAAACTAAAAATCAATTCAAACAAAATGTACTTTATGTAGTTGTTTATAAATATGTCAGAATAGATTATTAATATAATACAATTTGTCAGTGTAATCTGTTATTATTCGAATGAATATCTTTTATAGCTTTGTCAAATAAATGGAAACCATAACTTTGTAAAAATATATAGCTCAACATTTATGTTAGCTATAAATGAAAATGCCGCATAAAAATGTCAATATGCTTAAATTATTAGTCATTTCTGTTTCTTTAATGAAAATAGTCACATAGATAAAGAAATATAAATCGAAAAAGGATTTTTTTCGTAAACTTTGTCAAAGTTCATGCAATTAACTTTGTAATGTAATCGTAATCTAAAAATGCATTTTTTTAAATCGCATAAAATATTTTTAGGATTAATATATTTTGGATTGAATGTGTAAAAATAAATAAGTGAAAATTGAATCTAAAAAATAAAGAGTTTTTTGTATATTTATTTTGTACAGCACTGGTTTTAATATAAAAACGACGTAGCTTTCAACTAAAACAGGTGTTAAAAAGCAGGTGTAGAAAATGATACCCTCAAAATGACAAATTATAAGGCAGAAATTCCTTGTAAAATCATATTTCTCTTAATATATTAAATATTTTTTATAAAAATCAGACAGAGCAAGAACTAAACATGGTTATAAGTGTATTTTTTTCTTTCTCTACCTTCCAGCACACTGATGGTTCAAGATATTTTAATCTATCAAAAAATTAATTTACTTTTTCAATGAATGCTTTTTAAAAAGAAGAAATTATATTAAATCATATTAACCGGAAATTTTTTATTTCAGGAATCGTATTAAATATAATTTTTTCTCTCAAAGAAAGACTGTTTGATATTTATCAATTTTTTTAGATTTATCTTAAATTTAAGTATTTCACATAAATTAAGTCGCAGATTTTGTTGCACAATAAAATAATTGATATCTTACGTAATATTTATATTTCCAAATTAAAATAATAAAGAACTAGCACCAGTCTTGGATCTACTGTACTAAATTACAAATATTTATTGATATTTGATTACTGCCATAATAATCTATAGACACTTAACTCTAAAACAACTAAATTAGGTGTCAAAATGGTGGACATTCAGACTAATTATAAGTGTAATCTATTTATTAATTATTATATTATCATAGCATCTGCAACGTATTGTTTACAATTTTACCATTATTTAATTTATAACTTTTGTAATCATTAGCAAGTGTCCATTACTGGTTTTACTTTATCAAACAACAAACTATAAATAAAAATAGTATACTTTGCTCTTAAAACGGCTAAGAGGTAAAAAATCAAACACTAGGGGCCTGCGGTCATATAGGCCCCCAAATTAAAAAAAAAAATTATTGTTTAAATTTTAGTTTCGAGTTCTGAAAGTAATCACAAATACTAATGAAAATATAAGAAGATTACAAAAAAAAATCTGATTTTCCGATAATACATTTTATTTTATTTTATGTATAAATAATAAAAAGTTTCCTACCTTCCTGAAGACGACCTAATCCTACAAGTAACAGCTCCCAGACCTGCATTGGCGGTGTTAACAGTTATGCAGTTTTCTTCACCATTTGTTAATTGTCTTTGCAACCCTTCAGTGATTTCACATTTTTCAGCCTGAAAATTCATAATTTGAATGTCAAATTACCTATATACAGTTATTCTTATTTTTACACAGGATTCTGAAAATAAGTAAAGTATACTTACATTTCCAATAGCTGTAGCTTGGGTTACGAAAGGAGAATCAGTTACTTCTTTATCGCCATATTTGACATTGATTTTGTACCTTCCACAATCATCTGGAACGTAAGTAGCTGTGAAAGTCCCGTCATTTTTATCAGAAATTTTCACGATTTTTGGTGTTCCATCAGGACCCTAAATTAAATATAAAATACTGTAGATCTATGCAAAGTATATAGGTATTAATTATTATATAACTTACAATAACTTGCACTTCTAGATCACCATAGCCAGCCTCGTTTGTATCGATTGTAAATGTTGTAGGTATTGAAGCAGGGACTGTTTTAGCGGAAACTCCGGCCCCGGAAACGACCACTTTCTCAGGTTCAACTTTGGGTCTTGCCTTCAAAAACATAGGGCTGCAAAATAAATACAAATTAAAAACAATTTGAATCGATTATTTTCTGATAATATATACCTCTTATGTATATTTTTGGCATCCCAAGTGACTGTAGCGTGATAAGGAACTCCTTCAGCCGGAGGAACATATTTAACAGTGTAAGAACCATCTCCGTTGTCGATAACATCTGGACTTTTCATTGGAGGACCCATTTCTGAATCAAGTTTTACAGATAAGGGCGCCGGTGCTGATTTTTTAGCATCTACAGTAAAGGATGTAGGAATGCCGGCTCTGCATTTAGTTGGGTCTAGTCCTGGACCATATGCAAGGACTGCATCATTGTCTATGCTTTTGTCTACCAATATCTGAATAGAAATAATTATTACAAAATCAATATGACCAGAAAAAAAGTACAGTAGGGTCCCTTTTAATGCATTTATACGCGATTTACTGTGGAACGTATCTACCGCGTACAAAGAAACCCTACTGTATTTTAAGGATAGGTATTTACTTTGAAAGGTGACCCAGGAATATGTTGATCTGCAAATTTGATAGTGACATCGTATTCTCCTTCTTCTGTAGGGACATATTCAACAGAACATGACCCATCTCTGTTATCTTTGCAGGTCATTTTCGCCTCTGAAGGTCCTTCCATCGCTAAACGTAAACCGCCAGTTCCTGCACCTGAAAAATGTGTTTTTTGTATCTATAGATTATGATTACACAATACATAAAACGTAAAGTTAATAAACATTTCGAAGAGAGGATTTACCTCTTGTTTCTACAACAAAAACGTTCGATTTATCGACAAATCCTTTTTCAAGACCAGGGCCGTATGCTCGGCATTTCTTAGGCTCACAGTTTCTCTTAACGTTGACAACAAACGGGCTTCCGGGAATAGGCATGCTGTCGTACAAAATATCAATTGTATGTCGGCCTTCCTCGAACGGAGTGTAACTGATTCGATATGTTCCATCTCTAAGAGCTGTGATGAGCTTTTCTGTCTTATTACCGGAAGGATTTGTGATTGTGCAAGTTACTTTTCCTGCATCGCCGGGCCGTTTTACAATTCCCCGCGAATCAACTAAGAAATCGGTAGGGGAGTCGACGTAAACGCCTAAAAAGATATATACATTTCACTGCTTTTATCAATTCCAAAGTCAAACGTTATTTAAATGTTAATAGAAATCAAAAAAATATCAGCATGCTGGATAATACACTAAAAAACATCAATGCTTAATGTTAATACACTCCTCAAAAAAACTAAAGCATAATTTAAAAAAAAATGATTGCTTGATCCAAAGCTCATTCGGATAAGCTTATATTTGATAGTTTTTAAATCAAGACCTCAATAATTTTTAACATCCCCTGCCAAGGGTTAAAAAATTATTCGCGTTATTCACTGTTAAAATAAAAAAGAACACTTTTGACTTGAAACTCCTGTATATCGTGAAATAAAGAAAGTACAAGCTTACAAATGAGCTTTGGATCATGCAAATCTAATCATTTTTCAAGGATTAACTGCTTTTTTTAAATTATCCTTTAATTTTTCTGAGGAATATATTTAAAAAAAATCAAAAGATGCAACCTGTAACTCAATAATTAATATAAATCGAATCAGTATATTATTTAAATAAAACACACAGTCACAATGAATTGTTAATATATTAGAAGTTCAAACGAAACGTTGGCAAATTCCACGACACAATTTACCATGAGGCTGTATTCCATTTCCGGAAACTTTAATTCTTTTTAAATCAGTCTTAGGTATAATAGTGGCTTGAAACGGAGACCCCGGTATATGTTTATCATTGAACGTTATATTAATACCGTAATCTCCTACTTCTGTTGGCAAATAAGCAACTGAACAAGTCCCATCGCCATTATCTCTACAATTAATAGCTGCTTCACACGGGCCTTCGACTGTAACACCTAATCCACCTTGGCCCGCACCTCTAGTGTCGATCATAAACTCTGCAGGCTTTGAAACTATTCCCCTTTCGAGGCCCGGACCGGAAGCCCTTACTTTATTTGGGTCACTTCCGGTCAAACACGTCAATCGATAAGGCTGAGGTGATAATGGTTCACCGCCAAATGAAATACTCAATAAATATTCGCCTAATTGTGTAGGAGTGAAGTTTACTAAGTAACCTTCTCTTGTAGGAATCACGTGAGCTTTTATTTGGCTTCCTGAAGGACTTGTTATCGCTACAGCAAAGTCCGCCTTGCCGGCATCTTCTGTTACAACTCTGAATTGTTGTAAACTATTTACCGGAGCAGCTAAGTGTAAATTATTCTATATTACTTACAATTAGTGGAAAATCGTAAGACAATTAATATATCCACTATTCCTCTCTCTTTTTAAAACATCTCATAATTTTTACCCCCCCCCCCCCTCTTACTACAAACACACACGCAGGGGTGTCTTAAACGATTTTTTTATTCGAAATTTTTTTTGCCTCATTTTTGTTCGAGTGAATTTAAAAAAAATATTAACATAGTAATCCCTTCATTTACGCGGATTCACTTTTACGCGGTTGTAAAAGTTTTTGTAAAAAACGCGATATTTTCATGGAACTAAATAACCGCATAAACTGAGGGATTACTGTATTCTAAAAATTAAAATTATTTTTTTATTTTACCGTTTATTTGATGTAATTGACTAAAACGGCTGTAACTATTAAATAATTAATCTAAATAATTTGAATTTTTAATACGTAAAAATAGAATATTATTATGATTTACAGTTCCAGAGTACTATGTCGTCAAACACCCCACACGTCCTTGCCCCCATTAAGAAAATAAATAAACTGGACTTACTTTGTTCAAGACCATCAACTTTAACTTTAGAAACATCGACAACTTGATGAACATTAACTTTGATGGGTGTTGAAGGTACTTTTAACCCTCCATATAACAACGTAACCAAGTAGTTGCCTGCATGTGAAGGCAAATATTCAGCTAAGAATGTTCCATCACCATTGTCCGATAATCTCACAGGTATTTCAATATGACCATCTTCATTCTGCATAATAACTTCTACATCTCCCCTTCCAGCCTCTCTGTGAAAAAATAAATACGTCAATGTGTTAATTCAAATATTAATTAAGGGTTATTCATATTCATACCTGCAGTCGATATTAAAATGAGTAGGTACTCCGACTTTAACGTTTTCTAGACCAGGCCCGAATGCTTGTACTTTTGTAGGGTTTAGGGGCTCATTTGCGAAAACTCTGTATGGTGATTTTTTCGTTGCAACTCCGCCATAATTAACAAGGACTGTATGTTTACCTGATAATGGGGTATAACTACATTGCACTGTTCCATCTCGTTTTTCACTCATAGCTACTTTTACATTATTGCATTTTGAATCCAGGACCTTTAAACAAATATCAGAATTAAATACATTTCAAAAAATTAAAATAAAACATCTGCCAAGTAAATTCACAGTGCTTCCTCGTGCTAAATTTACCGAAAAGATCAATTTAAAATTTTGAAATCAGATAACAATTTTTTTTTTCATTTTAAAACGATCACAAAGCTTCTCGTATCTTTGATATGGCGAGGAAGCAAGATTATTGACTTACTTTGACATCAAGAGGGGCTGATCCAGCTTTTCTAGCATCTACAGTAAATTCTGCTGTTTTTCCTTTGGCTATACCTTCCGGTTCTATTCCAGGCCCGAAGACCTCGACTTTGTCAGGATAATAATCTGTATTAGGCAAGATTTGGGCTATATAAGGACTCTTAGGGATATCTTCATTATCACATAAAATATGCACTGCATATTCGCCAGCTACTGTTGGATAATATTTCACATTTGCTGAACCATCTCCGTTGTCATGGCAGTCAATTTTGGTTTGAGAAGGACCTTCTATACTGAAACCTAACGCCCCAGTTTCCCCGTCAGTTTCAACAGTAAATACTGCAGGATGATCTACAACGCCTCCGTCTAATCCTGGACCATAAGCTTTAATTAATGTCTCTTTATAAGGGCCCACGTTTACATCAAAAGGTGATCTGTTAATCTCTTGATTTCCAAAAGTTACCATTACAACATAACGCCCTTCTCGTTTTGGATGATAAACTGCGTGATATGTATTTCCATCGACCTTAAAAATAATATATATCACCGGATTTATTTTTGCGCTATTTAAAAAGTTTGTAAAAAAGAGTGAAAAAACATAAAGTTAAAATATTATTTTACATACCATTGTTATTTTACAAGGTTCGTCGACTCCTCCAGGTCCTATAATTCTCACTTCCGGTTTACCCTCTCCAGCCCCTTCTGTGTATATTTTAAAATCGGCAGAATCCCCTACCCGAACACCAGCTGGTTGGAGACCTCTACCACTAGCCTTTACTTTACGAACATCGGAAACTAGTTAAAAAAAATCAAACAAACGTTATAAATTATCAACTATGCAAAGCTTCAAGTGGTAATAACCTGGTGAAACGCGAACCCCAAACGGACTGTCTGGGATAGAACGTCCAGCAAAGAAGATATTAACTGAATGCAAGCCAACAGCCGAAGTTACGTATTCGCATCTCCAGACACCTGGTGAAGTTTGACGTAGTTCTACTGGAATTGAGTTCTTATTCCCTTGAGGGTCCAAAACAATTACCTCTGGTGTACCCTTGCCGGCATCTATAAATTATTATTATTATAAACACCCGATAGAAATATATTTACAAAAACAAACCTTTAGTGAATATTTCAAAATGGGTAGGTCTATTGACACAGACTCCTTCAGGCTTGAGGCCAGGCCCCGTGGCCGTAACTTTGGCAGGATCCCCAGCATGCCCTTCGACTAATACGGTATAAGGACTCTTAGGTATATCTCGACCGGAAAACTTAACGACGACTTTATGGTTGCCTTCCATTTTCGGTGTGTATGATACGGAATATGTTAGATTTCTATCGTTGTTAAATTTCACTTCTGCAGGCTCTAACTGGCCTTTAGGATTTTCTACGGAAACTCCGACTTGTCCTTTACCAGCTGAAAACGTTTCCACGGTGAAATTTGCAGGGGCCCCAACTACAGGGCCTGTAGGCTCAATTCCAGGCCCGTATACACGTACCCTAAGATATTTTATCATTAGTTCTGAAATTAGCTAGCTGTAGAATATATTTTTTGTTAAAAAAAAAAACAAACAAACAAATCATTTAGTATTTACAATAGGGTCTCTTTTTACGCGGTAAATACGTAAAAAAAAGACAGTGCTTACATTGAAATGTGAAATCTAGTTAAACGAACATTTGAATAATAAAAAAACGTTTACATATTTAAATTCATTGAATTGTCAGCTCAAATCCACGTAAAAAGAAACCCTATTGTATATTAGATATAAGCAATCTAACTACATCAAATAACTTTTATACGCAGTTATTAGTGTTTAAAAATTAAAATATTATTAATTCACACGAAAATTTATTCACTTACCGAGGAGGGGGAATGCTTTAATAAATAAAACAGAAATTATATTAAAAAATGTACATTCAATTTTGTAAACTAAAAAATACATTAAATTTTAAGGCAAATTTAAAATCCTGAAAAGTAAAACTGATATAAAAATAAAACTAACCTATTGGGATTTGTTCTAGGCCTGACAGGCGCCCCTTGTTTAAGTTTCGCGTTAGGATACTGGGACAAATACGTCATCATAGATTGTTCATCTATATTTGGATTAACCATTTCATCTGGCGTAATAAGTTGACGTACATTCAACCAATCATCTGCAAGTCCCATAGCTTCAGATGCATTCTGTACAGAGTCAGTTGGGTTCCAATCCGGCCAATCCGGGCATAATCCGGGAGCTACTGAATCTACTAGAGCCCCGACTGCTCTACCGCTTGTCCAGTCTGATGTAAAATTCGTTATTGGAAGATCCGGAAGTTTGCTTTGGATCCAGTGCATCAATCTTTACAAAAATTATACACGTTAGAGATTGTTTTTTACTAGTGAAATTGTTTTAGTACCTCTGTTTCGGTGTTGCACCGGAAACACTGGTTGGGGTGTCGTCGTCGCCATCCCACATTGGCATAGAAATCGAATAATGAAGAATTAAAGTCCATATTAAACCCAAAATTAATTTCAATTTACAATCGACAATGTCTGTAGAATCTATAACAATACAATTATTTTTCAGTAAGATCTATTTATAAATAAATAAATAAGGTACTGACACCAGTCTTGGCCGCTTTAACTCATGTTACTTATAAAACAAGTACTTCTTTATTTAATTACCAAAGTACGCAAATATAGTTTGTTAAGTTATAAAATAAAGATATGATATGATAATATAATAATTAGTTTAAATGTCCACCATTTTAACACCCATTGGTTGATCAATAAATATTTATAATTTAACAAGAGTCCGACACTAAAGTATTGTCTAAGACTGGTGCCAGTACATTATATTGAATTAAAATCTAAAGTAAAATTGGCGCATATGATTTAAGTCATTGTTCATTCGACTGAAGATATTTAAGAGTGTTAAGATAAAAGTGTAAGTATGACATAGGTAAGTCAAGTAACAATAAAAAATATAATCTTAATTAACGATTAATATTGATTTAATTAAGTAACATAAGTAAAGTGCAGTGGAGTAGATAGCTTATATTTATAATATATAGTGACTAAATGATTCTACGTCTTATTTTTTTGTATTTTAGTCGATATTTGTATGACGAGTTGAAGTTCACTGCAGGAAATTTCACTAAAAAATTTCGAATTTTTGATTTCGTTAAAAGTATGTTTATTGTATAGAAAATGACGAGAAAAGTTGTTTGTTTCAAACCGCAGTTCTGTATCTCAAATCGTTCTCGAGATATAGCCTCTCAAAGTTTTAGTTTTTAAAAAATTTTGGAGAAAAAAGGCCATAACTTTTGAACGTGTGGTCGGAATTGATTTTAGTTGACGGATTTGAAATCAGCGTGTCAAAATCTATATAATGACATGTATAATACTTTAAAATCCAATAAAAAAATTTTGGCTAAAAATCGACATTTTTTTAAGGTATACCCCTTTGAATTTTTTCGATTTTTCGCGAAAATTTTTTTTTCGAGTTTTAAGGTATTATACATGTCATTATATAGATTTTGACACGCTGATTCCAAATCCGTCAACTAAAATCAATTCCGATCACACGTTCAAAAGTTATGGCCTTTTTTCTCCAAATATTTTAAAAAACTAAAACTTTGAGAGGCTATATCTCGAGAACGGTTTGAGATACAGACCTGCGGTTTGAAACAAACAACTTTTCACGTCATTTTCTATACAATAAACATACTTTTAACGAAATCAAAAATTCGAAATTTTTTGGTGAAATTTCCTGCAGTGAACTTCAACTCGTCATACAAAGATCGACTAAAATACAAGAAAATAAGACGTAGAGGTATTATAGTTTTATAACTGAGCGTATAAATTAATAGTAAATGCTATTTTTGATTAAAATGTTTGAGTTGCGCATAAAAACGAATATTCTAATAATATTTTGAAATAATTTATTAACTGAAAACACAGATTTGTTTTAATTTACCCATAAAGTAAGGGAAGAGCCAAACCTATTTTACAATCAGTGTAAATAACATCATATATTAAACATACTAGTATGTTTAATATATGATAACATGTACGATTTTTTCGCAAGAATAATACAATGTTTAAAGTGACGTCATATCCAGAGATGACGCTATAAGTGTATAATGAAGTCATTGTGCCGGTTTTCAAGTACCACAATACATTATGTCATTTTTCTCAGTATTTCAATCAAAAGAATCATTGTTATTTACATATTTCTGCATCTTCTCATATATACAAAATAAGATATATGCTCATTGTCAGTTGTGAGCTATCAAATTTTTAACAGAGAGCTCGTTATGTTATAGTTAAATTAAAAATATTATTTTTTATAAAAATAATACATATACCGTATATAGAAATGGTCAAGGGGCTTGCAAATTGTAGAATAATTTAACAAAGGGCTTCCCTACATATATTATATATATAATATTTTTCAAAAATCCTAAAGTCCCCGCGAGCGAAGTCGCGGCCACAGTTAGTACATATATAATAAACAATATCATATTTGAAATAAAATTTTATAATTGAACGTGTATGTAATTAAAATTACAACAATTTGCTTTATCTACAAAAACTATCTAATAGGAAACGGTGTGGTTTTACTACGGAAAATAGAAATTTAAGTGTCAGCAATCAGAGAGTTCAATCAACGTAACCAAATTCTAGCGATATAAAATATAAAAGAATTCGTTTGTAATCAGAACAATACTGTATTTAAATATATGTAAAAAATAACGGGTATTCGAAATAAAAACGTTATTTCGAAAAATAAGCTTTTTACGTAAAAACTATTCAATATCATGTACAGTCACCTGCAGAACTCGTCTGGCACCCTAAAGGCTAGAATCCGCTAGAATCGCTTACAACAGATTCCAAATTTAAAGACAAACATCATCGTTTATCTTTTTCTATCAAGTTTAATATATTTAAATACTAAAATTTGGAATATCAAATATTTATTGCCACAAAATTTACGTATACAATTTTCAATAGATTACATAATAATTTAATTACACAAATATATATGAGTACCTATGTACTATAAACGAAGAGTAGTTCTTTATCTAGCAAATGAATTTCAAAATATCTGTTTTTGTTTGATACATGGAGAAATTATTTAAATATTATAATAATCAAATGGGAGGAGTTTACTAAGTTTGTGATAAACGAAAATGAATACAAACTGCAAGACCATTAATGCAGGCGACTGTACATATTAAGTAGGTACATATTTACAATCTTAATTAATTTCGTTTGATGATTAGTTATCTACCTATAAAGACACAATACACGATTATCTATAAATAATTAGTGTTTGTTGTTATCTTAATATTAGTAATAAATTAATTACGATAATAATTTAACATAAAAATGCAATAAAATTATTTGTGAATATCATTAAAACATTGTTGTAAAAATAAAAATAGAAATGTACTCGTATATTTCTTATCTGCAGATAAGGAATTTTTATTTTTTTATTTTGCATTTCAGAGGTTTGAAAAATGTATTTAATCTTCACGCTTTATATTTTTTATTTCAAGCATTGAATAATATATTTTTTTGATGTCCAATAAAAATGAATAGATTTTATTCATGAAATATTTTCCCAAGTTGTATTGTTTTAAAAAAAGAATATTACATCATTTTAAAGTAAGTGAATGTTAAATATTTGAGCAAATACAACATTAACTAAAATATTTTAATTCTTTACAAATATATTCTTAGGTACATACAAACTATAAAATTAAGCATTTTAAATAATGGTTATGGATTTTTTTGCATGTTCTCAATATAGAAACAATTTTGACAAAACCTAATATACTTTTTTCAATTTTGATTTACGATATCTACAGACACATAGGGCTGGTAAATTAGTTTAATTTATTCATTTTTATCTAAATATTTTTTCATAAATAAGTAGAAAATTATATACATACTAATATTATAAATTCAAAAGTAACTCTGTCTATCTGTCTGTCTGTTTATATGTAAACTTTTAACGTCTAAACCGCTGAACCGATCTTGTTGAAATTTGGCAGGGAGATAGATTACATCCTAAGGAAGAATATATATAATTGTACACAGACGAAGTCGCGGGTAGCAGCTAGACCTATTTCGATGATACTTTCACCAATGACTGCAATTGGATTCAAGTTAAGTGGTGTGGAGCATTTTGCAAATACGATTCCTAATTTGGGCATATTTTAGCTGGTCATCCCTAGCATGCAGAAGTGTTTCGGACGTTAGATTCCACGTATTTGAATGCAGACAGAATGCGAGTAACTGGTTTGTAAGCGAGCTCTCGTGGCCGGTGATTCTAGCCGCTAACTGCTAGCATATACAGGTGAAGTCATCTCAATCCAAGGCCACGTGTGTGTGTGTACGTGATATCACAGACACCATTACAATATTACAGGATCACTGTTATGTTAAATTGTACTTTCATACCACGTAGGTACACTGCTAAAAATTATCAGGTGGTAAAATTATATTTCAAAAAGTCAAAGAAAAAAAACAATCTATAAATTGCAGTTTGCTGGCTAATAGAAAATCAAATTTAGAGATTTGGTTAAAAATTATTATACTAAGTAAGTCTAAAGACAGCTGTAAGTAAATAAAATACAGTAAAATACTTCCTTACGTTGTTTTTTAAGTCTTTTCGCCCTTTTTCCAAACTGTTTCAACCGCATAAATGGAAATAATAAATATATAGATAAACCTCTTTAAATCGACTAGTTTTTGTTAACCCTTCGATTAGCGATATATGTTAAAAAAATATAGAAAAATTCGCGCAAAGTTGTATAGTCGTACCGTTCAAAGGGTTAAAAAAATAGTCACCTATAAATGTAGTAATTATTTTAATGTATGATTAAAAAAAAATCTACAGTAAAAGAGTTTTTAAACAGCCTCTAACAATAATAAATGTTTACGTGTTGAATCCAGAGTTTACTCCGGGAGAATTTAAATTTTGGATAAACAAAGTTCTCCTGAACTCAACACTGAACATGTTAAATACTTGTGCGTAATCTACAGTTTGATTTAACCATTTTGTTACAATTTCCTCTTTACAGGTTTTATCGCACTACTTTTAATCAATTTGTTCCGGAAAATACATTATACAATTTAAATATAAATATTTAAACTAATGTCGTGTGAAAATGATGACATTTTTAACAGTGTACTTTCGATTTTCATACCAAGTATTATACCTACATATATATTATTTTATTTCATAGTAAATGCAATAGTAGTATAATACATAGGCATATAAAGCACCAGTTTAACATTAATTTTATCCTTTATTTCACCGTTATAACGTAGCGTTTTTTAAATTTTAAATCGTAAATAAACAATGTTAATTTTTAATACAAATATGTATTATATATTACAGTATATATTGTATGTAGAATGTGCAAATTAAAATATAATTAAAATATCGCTGGCCTGTTTATTTTTATCTCTTTTCTTTTACTGCAGTGATAAAATATTTTTTGCATTATTTGCAAACTTAGGTCATTGTTATTCATAAATACACTGATTATTTTATCTATCGCTAAATAAATAATTTGTCATTATTTCTATATAAAATAAAATAGAATATAATTTGGGTAAATAACGATATATGTATAATATAAGTATTATAACTTACCGATATTTACTATCCTGATACCTTCATCTGCTTGCAGAAATGTGAGAGCTACAGATACGTTCTCCAGCTTCTGTGACCGAAACGTCGGACGTTTATTATGTTTAGGAAGACGTTTACTTGATAGAACTTCGATCAATGCTATTAATCTAAGTCCATCGCTTAAATCCGTTTCTAAATTTCCAATGTTCTTTTCTACAGTTTTCAAATGTTCATTTGCCCATCTAAATAATAATAAACAATATTACTATTACATTGTTGCGGTCGAGCGGAACACGCGGGAAAAACTAAACTCGAATGTTCCGAACGTAAAATAATAATAAATAATAAATAACAACCTAGTGAAAGTATTTTGTTGTATCTTCTTCCATTGTGCATCTTCAGCAAGTTCCCTTTCAGTTGCGGCCATTTCGTCCTCTTGTTCTTCACTGTATTGGCTCTGTTGTTCAACCGACTGCCGGTAAACATTGGCCGACTGACCGTGGTCCCCCCATGCCATATCTATTGGATCACTGTTCATTTTGCGTTTTCTCTTATCAAACGTGTTCTGTGCTGCTATCTTACGACAAATTAACGCACTCTCTCAAACTTACACAGTATGTATTCTGCACACTGAAATTTTATTATAATAAAAATATAATATAATATAATATAAACCTAATTAAAACATCCAGACCCGGATTTAGGCAGTTACGAAAATTGCCGCCCCCCCCTCCCTCGAAACTAACAGTTTAATAAAACTCAGGACCTTTTTTCTTTTTTTGGTCGCGTCGGTTTCAAATTTTATAAATTTTTATAAAGTTACATTAGGAGACACTGAAAGAACTTCTTTTTTTTTAATTCCTGCTTGAGTTACATGTATAGAGAAATTATTGCTTATGGGTTGAAATTTTTACGTCTCATCGATAATGGAATCAAAATCAAATTCAATTCCCACGAATATAACAAGTTTTCAAAGTTTCCACCAAAATTTGCTGCCCTTCAATTTTTGCCGCCCTAGGCAGCTACCTACTCTGCCTGCATGGTAAATCCGGGCTTGAAAACATCAAGAAATAATACAAGTACAGTAGGGCCTTTTGTTACAAACGGTGGATTTTACATGCGGTTTTCTGTGGATCGTATCTACCGCGTAATAAGAAACCCTACTGTGTAGTTAGTCAGTTAAGCATCTGAATTGTTCAATCATCAAGCTGTTGCATATTTTATTCGTGAGTGTGAGCAAAAATTACTCACGTATGTATGTAAACAAATATGGCGTATCTACTCAAAATTCAAACTAATTGTCGAATTGTTGTGAGCGTCAAAATCGATTTTAAAATCACGTTTTAATTAATAATACAGTGGAAACTTGTTAGTACGTTGTCTCTTTAAAAATGTAACGAGGGTGCACTGTATATTTGCACTTAAAAAAATTAAAATATTAAAATGCGTATATAATACCTAATATAAAAATAACTTATTAAGTATACGATAGGTATAGTTATTTAAAATATGCAATTATTAATTTAATAATATCTATAGTAAGTACTAAATACATAAAAATAAATAAATAAATCGTGAAATATTTAAATAAAATCACTTTAATCCGGACCTGAACGTTGCTATACGTACAATCAGATTTATTTTTTAATCGTGAATCAGATAATACTGAAAAATTGCATTTTTGGAAAAATTAAAATTACCAACTCATTTAATATAAAATCATGCATTATATTTAAAAAAAAAACTGTTTTTAAAAAATGATTTTCATTTCATACTTGAAAAAAAAATAACAATGATAATTTAAATAGTTAAGTAATCGATTTAAAAAGAAAAAAATCAAAAAAACCATTAAATAAATTATAAAAAGAGAAGGTTAATATAATGAAATAAAAGATAGGTAAAATACAAAACCAGTAATAAGTATACCTGCTGTAGCTAACACTTAACACATAGTTTATAGTATTGGTCGATTTAAACGAAATTTTGCACGCCACTTTTTAAGGTAGATAATTTCTAATAACGCATTTTATATTCTGTCAGAATGAATTTAGTTTCTAAACCGGTGGCTACATTGGGTATATTTTAAATATATACATATATATAGAATACATGTGTCATGAAATCTAAGAATAGATCTTTAGATTTAACAGAGTAACATTCGACTACTCAATTTCATTGATAAAGGTACATATTACAAATCTAATATATAATAGATATAATTACCAATTATGGATATCTACAATATATTGTTATAGACGGACCGCCATTTCAATATTCCCGCTATCGTATTATTTAAATTACAGTAGATACGTTCAAGACGTTGGAAAATTCAAGATACGTTCTATAATTTTTTAAAACGAAATGTAAAACTTAAAATAAAATAAATTTGTTTTAAATTCCTTGAATTGTCAGCTTTCATTAGAAATAAATTTGCATGAAAATCGCAGCGCGTAACTTGAAATCCGCGTAAAAAGAGGCCCAACTGTATATTCGTTCACTTTTTGTTGCACTTTTTCAATTGATACCCATTTAAATTTTGTGCACTAGGTAAACAGATTTATCCACGAAAATAAACGTAAAAAATCAAATCTTACTATTAAAATATCAGCCTTGGCTCGATTTTTATAAATACAACAATAAAAATAGAAGCACTATGTTCACAAAGAAATATTCAAATGTACTGTAAGTGAATTCTGAAATATATTTAATAAATAACGTATCGAATCATGATCTGTATGATGTTGTGTTGCATAACTCATATAGATTCATCCATATATAGTCAAGATTCGTGGACTTGTTTATGCTAGCAGCTAGACTGTTTTCAAGACATATTTGGCTAAAATCTTCTACCCTTGACATACATTACATACTTATACTTACTGACAAAATAAATGCATATACGCGCGATTTCATATTTATAATTTAGGGTAGATACTTTACTTCTAAAAATAACAATTAGTGTGCATTATGCACATTTATTTAAAAACAGAAAGAGATAGAGCGAGCGTTGGGTGAAAGAACATACATAAAGTATGTGTTGGGATTACCAAATTTTACAAATTATTACGATACAGTAATACCTCCATTTACGCGGTTAATTGGTTCCATGAAAATTGCGTGTAAAAAAACAAACTGTAATAAAAATTGCTTTGTTACGTTAATTTTTTAAATTTTGTCACCCTTTTTTCCAAATTACTGTTAGGGTTACCAGATTTTAATTTTTTGTATACCCTGATATGTAAATAAAAAAAACCATTCATTTTATTTTATTTTAATCATCACTTTTGCGCCCCTTGCTATTTTTTTAAGATTGTCATCATTATTACAAAACCCGAAGTCCGGAGAAACAGTATACAAACCCTGAGACTCCGGATCAAAACTCTGTCGTACTTTTTACAAAAAATTACTTTTGGTGAATTTAAAACAGTAAATAACAGGTCAGTGACTTTTAATTTTTTTTAAATATTCGCGTACTACATTTTGAAATAATTGCACACTATATAGAGCAGTGGCTCCCAAACTTTTTCGACTAACTGCATTATTGAACAAATTCAAACGAAAGAAAGCTTTTACAATATTCCGCGATACCTGGCGCACATTTTGGAAATCACTGATTAAGTTACAAAGTTCAAACATTTGTCTCTCCCCAAATCAAACGAATTTGGTACATTTTACGATAATTTCGTCCTCCGATTTTTAAATAAAGTTAAATGACAATAATACAAAAATACTAGAAAATTTTAAACGAAGGTATTAAAAAACCACCAGTATTTCTGTGGCAAATAAATAGTTTTTTTATCATCTTAGGCTAGTGATTCGCGACCCCTCCCCTATATATATATATTTATAAATACAAACGATTTACAGAATTAAATTAATCGATTCCTCCCCCTCCCTAATTTTATTTTGATATGAAAAATTCAAAGTTGAACGTTTTTGTATGTTTGAAGCTAAAATAAATAAGGAAAGGGATAAGGATTAAATTGGAAATGGAAAAATAAATAGCTTTTCTTACACAGAAGTTGTATTTTGTATTGTATTTCATTATGTTATGTTATACAATGAGAACACCTTTTTTTATTTATTTAATATGTGACTTTTTAATCAGATATGTCAAAATTATTTCATACAAACATCGGTGCACCGAAAAATCTTCAAAGTACGGTTTTAAATGGAAAATCTTTATTTTATCAGTACACCAATGTAAGCCACGATTACCCAAAAATAAACGTTTGCTTTTTCAATTCAACTGAGCAAACATTTTTCCCAATTTCATTAGCTAATATGTATTACAAAATTACATCAAATAAAATATCAGTACAAAAATATAGCACAAAAAAATCACACTATTTTGTAGAAATTTAAACCACCAGTTTAGTAACACCTCTTTTCTAACTTGCGCCGATATTATTCTGTCCAATAAAAGAAATATTACTTACTCTTCCGAGAGTCCCATTGGATTCTTAATATTACAAAATGAGCAAAACATCTTGTCCCATTTATCCTAAATATTATCTACCAATTCTAATTAAAAAACACACACACACGCATTATATTTATTATTAAATCAACAGAAAGGAACATATTTAACCCGTCAAACTCAACTTCCTGTGCAAAAATAACAAATAATCATCGACGGGTTAACAAACCATATTTCAATACAATACACAGACATCATTACTTGCTCAATTTGCTTCTTAACGTCAGATAAGTGCCAAAATGATCAAGTCACTTTTTACTGTACGTTTCTTTTTCACCAAAATACGCTAGTTTCAAGATATCGTGTCTATGTCTACTCTATTAATAAAAATATCATATCTTTAAACTAACATATTTCAGCGAAAAAAATCATACAATAAAAAGTCACTCAGCACTTTTCAGTTTCAGCAATCTTCGTATTCTTACGTATTCAAGTAAAGATAATTCAATCTAATCTATGATGGAAGTTTATTGACTTCTGGACAGTTTGCCTAAATCAAATCATCTCATCTTTATTACAGGTATTTCTAATGGATGTTATAATTATAATATTGTCACAAAATATGTAAACGTCAATTACAAACATTAAACAGATTTGTAATTAAATATTGTATACATATTCATTTAATAAAAAAAACAAATCACCGATTCAATTAAAAACATCCAACGGAACCCTTCACTAAAATACCATTAAATAAATTTAACAACTTGACGATTATATAAAACAACCAATACACCAAAATGACTAGAATTAGAATAGAAAATGTCGTCGGTTACTTTTACTTAAACATTTACCTCAAACTATTGAGGTAATCGTGAAGCCATTCGTATATATCCAATTCATTATTCTTCACCCACTGGATATTCAATCTGATCTTCTCCAAACTCTGATCCAATGCCCTTTTAGCAGAACCCATATTAACACCTTCGAAGTACGAAGCAACCTTTAAAAATAAATACATTCAGTAACGCATCCCGTTGCAAGTCTTTGATAAAACAACTTACTTCATGATAGTCGTAAGGTGTCGAGAGATGTGAAGTAACGGCAGATACCAAGCTACCCATCGTGTACGTGGCATTTCCAAACAGTTGTTGCATATCGTTCCAATGTGCCTTCAGATGTCTCCAAGCTAACAACTGGCCTTTTGGATTTGCGGCCACAACTGCCATTAACACTTTTATATCTTGGGGTTTTATTCGATCTCTATCTAAAGTTGTCATCAAGTACCTATTAAATATTAATGAAAAAAACAAATTAACACGTACGGTAATAACGATTAAATTTCACACAAAAAGATACGTAAAAACTCGTGGCATATTATATTCCGAATATAATCAAATACATTCACAAATACAACAGCAAAAGAAAATGATAAAAATCATATTTACAGGTACCTCTGCAGAAGCCAGGGGTCCGACGCGACTCCCATGGCTTTCAGCAGTAACTTGCGCTCGCTCGGGACGCCCGTACTGTTATACATACTCCAGCAGTGCTGCCACTCTGTCAGACCTCCGTACTTTATACCAGCAGAGTAAACAACTTCACGCAAGTTAGGAGGAACTATTTCACCCGTTGTCATCCACTTTCTGAAACGACTCGTCGCTTCTTTTACTGTTGATTCGATTTCTGCCATTACTGCTGATGCTAAGATGTCCCCACGCAATAATCTGAAAAGTTTATCATTTAACACTTCAACTAAAATACTTGAAAAACTACATCATACATTTGCTGCTTCAATAAGGCCTTTAAAGCGGCCAAGACTGGTGCCAGTATGTGTACTTGTATATATACTTACTTGTGTAAATGGGGCCCTTCATCTTTCCAACCGACGTACTTAGTGACTGGATCCAGCAATCTACGCATATACTGCTGTAAAAGTTTGTACGCAATAGATTCAGAAAGACACCGTCCCCACGTCTGTAAATGTTCTATTGCAGTAGCCCACGGAACATAATCACGTTCTTTCTTCAAATACAATGACAAATCCAACGGCACGCTTGCATTCAATATTCCCGCTCTGAAATAACACAGAATTAGCATGTTGGTCTTGTAAGAGATGAATCTAAAGAGTTAATCTACAAACCTGGATAAAGTGAAAGCATCGTCTATAAGATTGGCTCGATCTGCGGGAGTGAAGAACGTATGGTTGTCACGTAACATTTTAATAATCATGCTCCACATTTGTGTATCGTATGCGACTCTGTAAAACCCTGACTGGTTTACGTTGGCCTTTATCCATCGTACTTCAGGTTCTATTTCAAACTTGACTAAAACAAAATAAGTCAAACATAAATACAATAAAATAGAGCGAGTCAAATTTTATACAATTACCATCTGTCATGTTCATCCAGACTGTGTTTACTGTTTCCATGTCTGTATCAGTTGAGTACGTCAAAGGAACGTACCATTTGTACCCGAACGGAGACTGTTTCTCAGACTTGCTCGTGTCGTTCAGTTCTTCAGACATTAAAAACCGTTCTTGAGTTGCAGTTATTGTATTTTCTTCACGGGTCAATCGGATCAAAGGATATCCCATCTGGTATGTCCACGTGTCCATGATAGCCTACAAATATCAAATTGATATTTAAATATTAGTACAGTAATAATGTTAAACGATTCATTCGTACTTTGATATCGTAAGTTTGGTTGGAACTTCTAGTAAATGTGTTCCACAGATCTTTTGTATCGGCGTTACTGTATTTATATTGATTTAAGTAATCTCTAAGACCCTCTCGGAGCATATCACGTGTTAAAAACTTTTCTAGCATGTATAAAATTGCAGCCCCCTAAAAAGAAAAACATAAAACACGGTTTAATCAATTATTTTCAGGTGAAGCAAGTCAAATCATACTTTATTATAAGAAATCATATCAAAAATAGCTTCAATTTCAGCTGGATCGTGAACAGAAACGGTTATTGGATGACTGCTAGCGAGGGCATCTAACTGTAATGCAGATTGTGTCTTATCTAAAATAAACTGCTCCATCATACGCCATTCAGGGAATATAGAATCAACACCGACGTATTCGAGGAAGCTGGAAAAACCTTCATTCAACCACAGATCGTTCCACCATTTCATTGTGACCAAGTTTCCGAACCACTGATGGGCCAGTTCGTGAGTCACAACAACCGCTATCCATTGGTGAGCTGTCGTTGATGTTTCTACAGGATCATACAGAATTGCAGTCTCTCTGTAAGTTATCAAACCCCAGTTTTCCATTGCGCCTGCCGCAAAGTCTGGAATCGCTATCAAATCTAAAACAAACAAACGTATTAAATAAACTACATATTGCAATTGATTTACATTTATTACCATGCGGATATACAGCTAGATATCTTCTGTAAAACAGAATCTACAAAAATCAAATAAAAAACAAATAAATTAAAAACAAAAAATAAAACAAAGACTACAAATATAACGTTACATTATAATTCTAACCTTGTTTAGGTAACGGGTAAGGAACCATGAAAAAGTCATCAAAATAATCCATCATTTTTGTAGCTGTTTCCAAAGCAAAATTAGTCTGGTTTATTAAAGTTTTCGGTGCATACACAGAAACCGAGACATCTCTTTCCGTCTTGTTATTAACGTAGGCGTAATCGCAAACCACAAAAGCTACCAGATACGTACTCATCTCTACTGATTCTTGAAACACGTCTCTCAACTAAACATAAATCAGATGATTGTTTATAAAACATAACGTAAATCTGTTAAGAGGATACTAACCAAGCCTGTACCCATGTAGAAACCAGTGTCCTCTGTATTTATCACAGGCATGTTACAAAGTGCTATGTGAAACCTGTCTCTGAATATAGATATTCTGAAGCGAGCTTTCAACTGAGGTTCATCAAAACATGGAAATGCAGAGCGGGCATATGTAGGTTCAAAGTGTGTTGTTGCTAGATATCTGAATCAAATAAATCAGTTGTTAGATGTTTCTATTGGCTATTTGCTACTGACTTATACAACTTTACCTTCTTTCCCCATCATTAGAAACATAACTAGATACGTAAAACCCTTCGAGATCTTTTGACAGTCTGGTATTATATCGTAAACTTAACGTATAGTTCTCACGTTTTCTGAACTTGTCTTTGACTTCTAAATATATTTGTTGTGCGCGTGGATATTCTAACATTTTAATGATTTTCATGTGATGGCCTTTTTTATCTTGCAATAGCTATAAATTAAAAATTACAAGTTTCAAGTAATTATAGATAAAAGCCTAGTTAAATTTAATTTTACCTTATCTGTTATGGTTAGGTTTTTACTATGGAAAACAATGAAATTTGAATCCTTTTCTAAATGAAATTCCATATTTACTTGGCCTAGAAAATGACATAACATTTAATATCATCAATTTTAGATTGAAGTAAAGGAAGACATTACCTTTCACTTCTAGTGTTGTTAAGTTTGGTCTAATAGTGATGTTATACCGAGTCGGTCTAATGAACGTAGGCAGACGCACATTGTTCCACGGGAAAACCTGCCCGTTGGTTGCGATCGGGACAAACGGTCTCGAAGAGTTAGAATCTTCATCTCTGTAGTTTGGAGGTTTTTCACCAGCACACGTACAATCTACTCGACATAACAAATATTAAAACACATTCGTTTTAATACATATATAACAGTCATACCGCTCTGGGGTCCAGTGTATGCGATTATAATCGAGGTAGCAAACAATGTAGCAAAAACAAGTGCAGTTATTATGAGCGCCCGTTTTTGAGAACACACAGCGACACCGTTTTTCTCGTAGAGGGTTTTTTTCAGTCCGGTAGGACTGTCCGTTCCTAATAGACAACAGACGTTACCTGATTTTAAACATTACAGTGTTATCTATGCTAAATTATCACTAAATCAACTAGCAGAACTCTATTATATTTACTATACCGGCTTATGATTATATATACAAGTGGTTAATTTAAAGATATGCAAGGTACACATTTCGTTCAAAACTTCAATTATTGATAATAAATCACTAACCGGCATATTTTGTCATACTAACTCTATGTTTACAAACTTAAAATACTAAATTCGACAAAAACGTCGAACCCACGGTCTTCAGTTAACTGGTATTTATGTACACAAGAAATTCATACTATACAAAATTTTATATAAATATATAAACACAAGCGTCAATTAAAAATGGATTTGTCTAAGTCCATACTAAAACTATTCAGCATAACACTATTCTACAAGAAAAATAGTAAACGGCAAGATCGTAACAGGTTATGTTATAAATGATTTTCAGCACCTGTCAAAAAAGCAACATCGTCTATATCCGGGTCGCTCATTCCGTGGTGAAAATGTCGTCTCCAGACAACTGTATTTGAACCTCCAGTTTTAGAAACGACAGAAACTTTAACCAAACGATCGGCCCCGCGTTTGCCCTCCACACTAAGTTCGATAACAAAAAATTCGACTCAAATAAATACTGCAAAACGCACTAAACATTCGAGGAAAAAATCCGGCTTTGTTTGTAACAGAATGTACGACACTTTAATATATTAAATCACTGTTTAAAATCCGAAAATAAACATAACTTTATCAACAGCCCCCCTTGTTGTTATCGAAAAGCCGGAAGGAAGCGAAAAACGCTTGCGCGAATTAATACCAATCCGATAGCAAAAGGATTAGATGCTGCCATCTCTCGTGTAATGTCGGAACTAATAATATGTCATAACATTTAACCTCAAATGTTTACATTTATTTTATTTGTACATGATGAAAATATAAAATAGATTTTCTTTACAGCAATATAATATAAAAATGACAATAAAAATTAATAGAAAAATCACTACTTTCCATTAGAAATACATTAATACACAAACCGGTAAAGTAAATTTAACTAACGACACCATACACATAAGTTTAATTAATACACATATCAAATTCTAATTTATGAACTTTTCATCGTGTAATCAGTTCATTTTTACAATTATATTTATTATCTTCTTACATAATGTAAATTCATAAACTGAATATTCAGATTAATAAAATGTACAAAAGTTCAACATACCTTGCGGTTGAGATGGTTGCCCATTCTGTCTCTTGGAATCGCAAAGCTGTTCCATTTGAATAATATCTACAGGTGTGTTGCTAGTTTGCGGCATAATGATAATAAAATGATGATATTTTTATTATAATATTACATAAAACACTAAGGTTCCACTTATAACATGATTTTTAACACTGTCCTCATTCATTAAAATGCAACTAAAATGCATTCCGTTTGAAAACATCCAATGTAACATATCCTAAAGAACGTTTGTAAAAAAACAAAAAAAAAACAATTACCAAGCTAAATTAAAAATTAATATTTAATAGCTAGTTTTTAAGCGTTTAAGGACATATGCAGAAAATGTTACTTGTACAAAACTATGTTAAGCTACGATGAATTCCGAAACAAAATTAATGCAATTTATGTTCATGAATGATTCCAAAGATGATTTCACAATGCATCGATGATATGTAAGCTTTTATATTAGCCGTTACAGAATTATAGGTATTTAAATGCATTACAGTACACTAATGTATATGTTCATATCATATCTAACGGGGAACTAACTTTCAGTTCATGCTAATTCATAACCGTTAAAAATAATTGTAAACAACAATAACATAACCTTGGTTTTTAATTAACTAATTATTGTATAAAAACTTCATTAATGATACCTGTTGAAGGACTGGATATACAAGAATAAATTATTTATGTGTATTGATCCCAAAAGTGTTAGAAATAATCGATATTTTTAATATATAGTACATGTATGTATGCGTTAATATAATATAAGCTTTTAGGAATGATATGTCATTTATTTAATAATTGTACGTATTAATATGTGCTCAGATCACTAATCATATAAATATCATTGATATAATTACGCCACAAACACATTTTTATTTAATTTAAACAATATAACACGTTTTCATCGCCATAATTTGACGTACGAAATAATGCACCGGATGTCACTTCAAAAATATAAAATAAAATGCAATAAACTGACTTCTACATTAACTTGTTACAATAACATTTAAATTATATTCGTAAATAAATAATTTTCATACTAAATCTGTTTAAAATGAAAATAAACACACAATTTTTAGTTTATTTTTTTAACAGCTGACAGCAACAACCTTCGTGAGTTTCCGCCAGTTTCCGGTAAAGTTCGTAAATCAGCTTCGTTTCTATTGGTTTAAATTTAGCGCATATAAAATTTAAATTCTATTGTTTAAACAAAAAATACAGATAATTTATTAAAATATTTATTAAATATAAATATAAATACAAGTCAATAAATTCCATTTAATTCAAATAAATATTATTTGATAGTAAAAACAATCCTTTGTAATTACAATTAGCTACAATTGTAATAATTTGTTGTAAATCACATTTTTCAAATTGATCACATTAAAATTATTCAAGGAAAGTGAAATATTTGTTTTCTTACTTTTAATAAACTTACAAAGCTTTTGTCAAACTTTGATTATTCGACGTTTTCGAAGTTTCTATACTTTCATTATTATCATAAGCCATGTTAATATTTCCATCTGTATCGTTATTCTGATACTGTATTTTATTTAAATCTTCTATCTTCTTAGGTTTTTCAACATCATATATATCTTTGTCAGTCTTTACTTCCATAACTTGAGTTCGTTTACGTAAGTAAAACAAATTAAAGAAGAAATAAATTAAACCACTTACTAAAACAGTGACGGCAAATATTCTATACGTTTCTCTCATTCCAACTCCTTGTATAAGGAAACCTCCTATCAAACTACCAGATCCCTTTCCTGTAAAACAATAATTATTATAGGTACTTATCTAATTCAGTATTTTAACTTAAGTTTCGTAGACTTACCGACACCAAAATAGAGCCCTCCTAACATTCCTTGTATACTAGAATCAGTCGTAATCGTTGATAAATGAGCTGCATACGTAACTGCAGCTGTAAAAGCTAAGGACGATGTTATACTTTCCATAGCTTCGAAAATTAAACACAACCACGGGTTATATATAAAAGAATAACCGAGTAAACGAATCGCATAGAAAATAAAACCCATGAATATAACATTCGCATGTCCTAATCTGTAAATAAAAGTTACTAAATAAAAATTATAAATCATAATTGATTTTTTATTAAGTACCTTTTTATTATCGGTCCCGACATAACAAGTAACGGAATACCCGCAATTCCCCCAACAGTAATTGTAATTCCCATTAAGGAACGAGATCCCCCTAAGTCCTGAAGCAGCCAAAACAGAAAACTTTCAATGTAACCCCAAGCCGTCCCTAAAAAAAGTTCATATTTATTATTTATTTAAATAGTTTATGCAAAAAACAAACAAACCTAAAATAAAACAAGCAATGAACAGTGCAACAACTTCTACGTTCTTTAGAATATTTATCACATCGCCAAATACATTTTTGGCCGGTGTTTTGAATTCCAAATTTATTGTTAACATCAATACAGCGCTAGTAATTTTCAAAACAGCGTACAGAAAGAATGCAGGCCTGAAAATTAATTCATTATTTTGGAAGGTTGGTTTTATTTTTTTTCAAGAACTTACCTAAAATCTATATAATCCTTTCCATCGCTGTAATAATCGATAAGGAGCCCTCCTAACGGAGAACTGATCATACCGCCGATAGTAGCATATATTCTCTGTAAACCGTAATCAGCATTCTGCTCTCTTAAAATAGCAATAACGGCCCCTTCGAACATAGCAAACGACGTTCCGCTGATAACACCTATAAACACTCTAACGGCAAAATACGTCCAGAAAGTCAGAGTTATATCAAACTCGACTAGACCTTCTTTATTTGCGCACACTTCGCTTCGATTTGCGCTAATCAGACATTGTGGCGTACAATCATTCAATCTGTGCGATTTATTTTTGTTTTCTGTTGAAATCCAAACTTCCAAATTAGGGGGAATCTAAAATATCATAATAATATAATAAATCGAGTCGAATCGTTTTAAATAGGTTTCTTACATTATCCGAACAAGACGGGGATTCTTTTAAATCATTTATCGTTTTAAAAACATCGATTGATTTTAATGACTGTACTGAAAACATTTTTAATTTATCAAAATCCGTATTATTCTTTTCTACAATAGAATTGATATGTACACGATAGACGTCTTCATTTAATAAATCAGATAAATAATTAAACTCGCACGTCGATTCTTCGTTACCGTTCGAACTGTTACAACTAAAACTATAATCTTGTATCGGAACGAACACCAGCATATTAGATATTTCTCTGACAGAGTCGTTAAAGTTCTGGGTGTTTTTCAGGTTCCTGTGTTTACGAGATTCGATTAAAGAGTATCTCGCAGATCGGGATTTAGGAAGAGACACTTGGTACGTGCCTAATATGATATTGTCATTGTATACTTGTACATTAGCGTACTTTAAATCAGGTCTATCTGTCGGATTTAATGAAGAACTCGGACACAAAAGTCCGCACGATTCTATATTGACATCTATGAATCTCGGATGCGTTTCTTTTGACTCGCAAACAAAGTCTGTTTCATAAACAGAGAGATAGGGATGTTGATCACACGATAGGTCCATTATCACAGACTCCGGGTACTTGACTGTCATTCTTCCAACAGGAACTATTAATAAAAGAAGAGATGCCAATCCTCCAAGTGCAGAGAACAGCGCTAACAGTATCTAAAACATGTAGTTTATTATTATACATATTTATTAGGTATTATATTATATAAAACACCTTAAAGTTTCCTATTTTGTCTGCAAACATTCCAGCAGCCGGAGGCACTATTATAGCTATCAGGGGAATTATAGCGGACATGATAGCTGTTTCTTGCACATTTATTCCAAGTTCTCGCATGTGAATTGTTAAATACGGATAAAGCACTAAAATTGCTGAAATTCACAAATATTTCAATTTTGAGTAAAATATGGTATCATATCACGAGATCCTCGAATGCGAAAAATATCACGTTTATTTAAATAAATCAAAAATATATGCAGATTAAAGGGGAAAGCCACTGTGGCGGGTTTTGGGAATTTTTTTCACAAAAATAACTAATTATTTTAGGATCAGGTAAATGACATTTTATTAAGTATATATTCAACTTATTCAATACCAATTTTTATTGAAAAATATTTAAAAATTAAAAAGTTATGGGCCTCGATGTGACGACAAAAAAAAATTCCGTCACAGTGGCGTCTCCCCTTAAATAATGATAATACTTACTGGATGAATTAATAAAAAAAAGCAACTTTAGAGGTAACAACTGTTTTTGTTTTAGATCGTTAACAACTCTGTAGAAGAACATTTTTAAATACTTCATTTTGTCGGTTTATTCTTTATTATTTTTGTCGAATAATATTAATTATAAAAACACACACAGCACGCTTATTAAATTCGATATTGTTTATATAGTTACATTATTTATAAATCTAGAACATAAAAACGATTATTATAAATTTTCCATAATATTAATTAAGTAAATGTAAAATGAAGCACATTAAATTTAATAAATATGTACTAACAGCTTTATTAAATTTTGTATAATAATTTACAAGAGAAATGTTCGATACGATTTTAAAATTGAACTCAAACTTTAGACTGGATGTTTTTAACTACTATTGAACTATTATCTTCATACAACAATGAATCATGCATAAATAACTCATTTTTATTTGTTTAAAAAAATATCACGTTCAGGGCTTTGTTCGAAAATGGACAAACAATAATTTGTATTTGCCAAAAAAAATAATAACATTCACATATACCTATTACAAATATGCATAATATTTGATAAAATTATTAGTTATGTTGTTACGTATACCTACACGTATATATACAGTATGATTATAAATTATATTACCTTTATAAAAACACGCAGGACACTACGATTAAATAAATTGCAACTGATCTATGTAAATGATAGTGTGAATTTTCTCGTTTGTAAAAGTAAAAGAGAAGGGGGCCTTTAGATACTGTATTGCCAAAAACCATCCTTGATAAATTCGAAAAAGGAATTTGACCTATAGATAATATTTTACCCATGGTTATTTCTATATCGATAATTACATAATATACATTGATTGATTTATTTAAGATATTTGTATGTATAATAAATAACAATGTCCTCCTAGTTAAGAAATATGTTATTGTAAACCCTGTAAAAGAAATTGGTTTAATACATATATATAATATGCAATTTGATACTGCAATTCTCTGATCTCAGATTACAAGAAAAACATTCTTATATATCGTAGATACATATTGAATAGACCAGACCAGTATACAGTACAGTTTAGCAGATAATGGTGACTCTATAACCCTGAATATATACTTATCATTAAATAGAATAAACAACTTCGTGTCGATTTTCTAATTTTCATTAATTATTATTTATCTATAGTAACTCTGGTATATAATACCCACGTCACCCCCAATAGTTGCGCCACTGTTTAATACGCACACAAGCATGCATATAGTTTATGTTTATATAATAATAACGACAATAGGGTATTGTAAGTCGATCGTTTTTTAACAATAATATTATTGTTAAATTTTATAGCAAACAATAATAAATAACATCGTTTTGTACACATTTGGAATTCTTTTAAGTAGAATAATTGTAATGATTAACTAGACTGTCCCCTAAAGGCCCCGAAGTAATTGTCTTTATGGAAGCTACATATTTAATAACAACATCGTGGAGAAAATGATGTACCTTGTATGTTAACACGAAGATACATTTTGATATATGTACAATACAATATAATTATTTAATCATTACGCTACAATGATTTTGCAAAACTATTTCATTAAAGTTATTTTTTGTACTTTATGCTAGTCATGTTCTTTTCAACTACATAGATAGATGTAAATTGCAATTATCATTAAATCTACATATCTACATAATATTTTATATAAAATATATTGATTTAATTAAAATGTCCCAGCTTTACCATCTTTGTATTTCCTGTGAAACTGACCCGAGTATCGTATGATGGTACGTATCGTAGTATGGTACGAGTACGAGTACCTACTAATAATAAAGTACAATTTGACCTTAAATTATTTATTGAGCGCACTAAGGTCATATTTGATAAAAAGTAGTAATATTTAATTATATTCCATAAAGAGGTTGTCATGAAGATTCTGAACATAAAATAATTCTCAAGTTCAAACTGACTTGTTTTGAATTTTATTTTTAACCGAGGTGCTTGTATTTTTTATCGTTACATAAAACCTTCAATGCAATTTTATCTACTCATCGATTTGTCCAGAAAGTGATTTTAAATTGTACCATGAATCGTGAAATTTGTACCAGAACCGTATTTGGAATTATATAATTTGTCTTTTGGGATTGTTTTTAATCCCCTCTCTTCTCGATATATGGGCATGTTGCACTAAAAAAATTAAAAATCCACGTAGTTTAAAATAACACGTTCGTTTTTATTTGCGATTACTTAATTTCTACTTTTTTATGTAGAATAGAATGGTTCTTTTCAAATTATATATCTACATAGTTGAAGGTTATTTTTACTTGTAATTAGCGTCGATTTTAAATTAAAAAATTTAGTTCAAATGTATTATAAAAGTAAAACTAACGTTAAATGATTTACTATTTTGTATTTCTTATGTTTTTTTCACAATATATTTGTAGTAGGTATATATTATTAACGTTTTATTTTAGTCTTAGAAGGAGTTAGAAATTAAGCTAATCTTGTAGTACATATCTAATAGATATATTTCACATAGCATTGTTGAATATGGTGTATTAATGATAATATAAAAAATAAATAAATTGGGAGGCATGGTTAATACATCAATGGCCCTGGTTATTTGAGATTTTAATAATATAATGTAATACGTATTATGGATAGTAACTGTGTTTATAGGCCAAAGTCACGGACATTTCAACCAAAAAGTCAATACTCTCATTTCAATTAATCTTAAATAATAAAAAACTAATTTAAATTAGGTTTAGTGCCCCTCTGGATAAAAATAAACAAATACAAAATGTGTCAATCTTGTAAAAAGTCGATTAAAGATTGTAAAAAGTTTTTTATTTTTAAATTAATCAAAAATATTTATTCCTTACCTCGTAAAAAATATATTCCACGCACTAATTTAATTTAAAAATAAAAACACACTTGCACTATTTTATTTGAAAAAAACAAAACGATGAAGTTTGAATTGAGCACGCATTAAAATTACTAAAAATTCGGTAAACGTAAAATTTATTTAAACGGTTAGATAAATGAAGATTTGAATTAATTTTGTGGGTACTGTATTTTGAGTCTATCATAGACAGACTAAAGTATACAAAACTTTAGTGAAAGTAGGTTTGTGTTGTTGTTATAATCCCCGCTTTTATTAATTAATAAAATCATATGCACTTATTATTGCAAATTGCAAGGAATATAATTATTTCAATATTAACATAAATTTTCAGCAAACATCTCTGAATTTTCGTCGCGTTGTATTTGTACAATCATTTTCTCACATACGTTTATTCCTATATATTTTGTGGTGGGGTTAATGGGGTATCCCCCTCCCCTCTTCACTGATTTTATTTTAAAAATACGTTACAATTAGTTTATAATTTGATTTATTTTTTATAAATTTAGCGATTTATTAAATCAACTAAAAATAGCTGTAATTTAATTTCTATTTACTTAGTTTGACGTCTTTGAAATTTTACGTGGAATAATATTTAATTTAGAATAGTTTTAAAGTGTAAAGCTAATAATGTTTATTGTATTTATTTAAAATAATTTATTTGTTTTTTACGTCAATGAAGTCATTGACAAAAAAAATACGTAGGTATGTACAGTAAGTAATCCCTCCATTAACACGGTTAATTGGTTCCATGAAAATAGCGCGTAAAAAAAAACAGTTTATTTTTTAAAAGTTGTTCTATAAAATACGAGTATATGACAGTTATATGACAATTATTAATGTTTCAGGGTGGTAAATATCAGTTGTTTTAAGGATAAATAAAAATTCGAATGCTGTGAAAAAAATGTTTAATTGCACTATTTAACGTTTAACACCTTATCTACAAATTTATAATGACTGAAAATTGCAGAATTTGCAGTTAAGGTGTTACATAAGAAACCACATATTAAATATATATTATATATCATTTTTTATGTGAAATTACAAATATCTTATTCAATAAAATCATTTTCGAACATTTAACATACTTTTTTAAAATTTCAATAAATAATTTTCTAACTGAAGGATATATTGATTTATTAATTAATACAGAAATTTCGTATTAAAATTATTTTAAATACCATATTTTTATTTGTACGAAAATATATCTAAATTTCAAAAAAAATCATACCAGATGATAAATGTTTGTTTTGTTTTGAGGGGGCAACAACATTTGTTGGACATTAAATAAATTAACAAAATTTTGGATTTTCAATAATTTTTTACTCGGCAACGATCGACTTGAGAGAAAAAGTATAAAATACAAAAAATGTTTATTTCAATCTAATAAAACTTATAACATTTTTATTTTCAAAAAAAGCTCAAAATTAAAAATATATATATATAATAACTCTTCCAGTTTTATTAGATCAAAATAAACATTTTTTATCTCTTGTACTTTTTCTCTAAAGTTGTTGGTTTTTGAATAAAACCTTCTTGAATATTTCCCACTGTAAATTGTAGTGTCAAAGTTAAAATGGGACAACCTGTATAACAAAATTATTTTAAATAACATACATGGTATTTAAATTGAAAATATGTGCATTTAAATGCTGTATCAGAAAAAATAAATTCAATGAATTATTGCTTTGATCAATTTATTCCAGTCTGTTTAAAAAATAACCAACATTAAAAATACACACATACAAAAAAAACTAGGAGCATTATTTATTTTACAATAACCATCGTTAACAAATCCCATATCTGTAAAACGTAATCAGAATGTGTAGCAGTCTTACTCGGCTGACAATAAATCTCAAGACGAGAAGTCAGATCAAACGTACCGGACTGGACAAACGCAGCTTTCAACGGAATCTCAACGTGACCGTTAGACGATATCTTCATCACGTTCCCGCCTGTGAAACCTACGTACTGGAATCCGGATGAAGATACGGGCGTGTTCTCGTATCGACTGAAAGTATTATTAATAAGTATTAATAAGAGAGTTTTTGTTTTCAACCGTTTTTATTAGCGTTTACTTTCTGTCGTTGAGAGTTTTGATTTTAACATCTAGTTCTTGATCAGCGCAGCTGAATAAATGCAGAGTTACCGGAATAATGCACAGTTTTTGTTTAGAGAAATCGTGATCGATTACATCGGCACATTTTATACTGAACGTTAAATATCTCTGAGTTTTTTCTAAATCTTTATTTGTTGTCAGTGTATTATTGGTCTGAAATAATAATTAATCAATTTGATAATTTCTTTCTTGTATATTTATTTATTTAAGTCTTGGATGCTTTAAGACCAAGGTTTATTTAATTACTAAAGTCTGTAAATATACAAAGTGTTGAATGATCAGCTGTTATTATAAAGAAGAAAGTCTGCAATTTTAGTAAAAATGTATCAGTATTAAATACATAATGTTAACAGTGAAACCGCACTAAAAAGGTTATTATATAACTAATTATTTATTTAAACTCCATTTTTGGACAATAAATCTGCATTCAAATAATATTTTTAACAGAATTATCGATAATTTTAGCAAAATTAAAATTAAGAACCTCTAGATTAGACTAATAATTAGTTTAAATGTCCACCATTGGTCGATTGTTATCAAATTACAGAGTAAAAGTGTCCAAGATCTTATTTAAAAATACCTGTAGATTTATAACGGGTTCTATTCTGACAAAATGTTGCCCGATTGCTTTTCTCTTGTTACCGGCATTGTCACTGACATTTGCGTACCAGAGAATAATCAAAATCCCTTCGGGCTTCTGCATTTTACCGCTTGAATTATCTTCTTCCACGAGTGATAAAATCGTATCGCCGCTTCTATACAAGAAATCTATACTGGCGTCGAGTACCGTTTGGTTTATGCCGCTTACGGCGGCCACGGATACGTCGGTACAGTTTGGAATCTGATTATCCGGTACTATGTTTTTATACGCCCTGAGAACGACATCTACCGATTCTTGAATGGACATTTTCGTATCTGAAATATATAATATATTTATTATTATATTTTTAAGTTCCCGGTCGCTTTCGTACCGTCGGGACATTGTTTGTTGTTGAACAGCTTCCACCGATGACTGAGGAGAGACGCCTGTAATAAATATATCTCAGAACTGACCGCGTGGAATATTTGATTTGCATTCGTGAGCTGCGTAGATATGTTTAACTTTTCACAATCGTAACTGACCGGACTTATCTGCGTAAACACTTTATGTCTGAGGGAATCTTGAATGGTTAGATGCCAAGTGTGACGGACTAATCTGTACTTTGGAAGTGAATCTTTAGTATTCTCATAATATATTAAAATATCAATGTTTAAAGGGCCTTTCTTCTGCGGAGCTTGTAAATGTATCACAAACGAATAAGTCTGGCCAGGTTTTAAACAGTTGTTATAACCGGGAGGTAACGTCAACGCCGTCACAAATCTTTTCCGTTTATCCTTTTCTTTACTGACCGAAACTTGGGTTTGTTTTAACTTAGTGCTGTACGAAATCAGATGAGGGGTCGTAGAAGTCATGTGAATGTTGGTCAACGGTAACCTTCCGTGATTCACAAAATCTACCGTCACGGGCTGTATCTCACCGCACAGAAGTTCTTTATTGATTACGCTGAACGTCACCTGTAATACAAGTTGTGTGCGTGTTAATACATATTAATACATATTTATATATTTTACCAACCTGAAGACAAGGGGCAGCTTGTATTACGTTTATATCTAATCTAAAATCAGGCGCGTACATCTGTCGTTGGCTGTTTCTTTCTTTTACTTTAAGTTTACGTCCGTGGACTTGAATAAGCTGTTTACCGAGTATCAGCGTATTGTTTGTCAGACTAGAATCACTTTCGGAAGATTGTGGAATGTTTGGCAGAGAAACAAATCCTAGACGATACATAATACCTTTGATATTTAAATTTCCCGTCATTAACGGTGTTAAAGTAAGGATTATTTCTTGTCTGCTTTCGGCTTGTAAAATAATAGGTTTCATTTTCATCGTATGTACAAATTTATCTGTAGATCGTTTGGAAGTTTCGTTTGATATGATGTTTTCCGTATCTGGTTTTGTCAAAGACCAAAGTAACTGCAAGTTATCTATGACCAACGACACTTTCAGAGGATTAAAGAGACTGACCGATACAGCAACAGTTTCTGCAATGACGCTCAGAGGTTTTGTCGTATTATTGCTCAGATTCGAATATAAAGGGATCCAAGGTTTCAATATCATCGGCATTGTCCCTTGCGCTTCTTGGACTAACATCTCCTCTAGTTTGATCCATCTCGGATCTACAGTTTCGGCAAGCTCCGTAGAGAATGTACAACAATTAGCGACAGACTTTCCCGGAGTCGTCACTAACGGCGGAGGAGTCAAAAGTACTTTTGTTAAGTTTCCGTCCACTATCGGCAAAGGTAACACGGGCGCTGCACCGTCTTGATTTTCAAGTAACTGAAAAATTAAAAACGTAACGATTCCATCGACTCCTCACTCTCATTATAACAATATTACAAGTACCGTGTGCGTAGAGATAAACTCTCTCAGAAATATAAACTGCTGTTCTGCACTTTGCTGACTGGATGCGTTGAGAAGTTTTGAAAATGAATCTACGGCTTCGGGAATCATTTTTAAATTGGTCGCCTGTCGACCGATTGTAAAATAAATATGATCTTCTGCTAGATTCCATCCTTTGTTCATGTACACCTTTATTAATCATTAAAAACATATTACATAATTGAGATAGATTAGACCTGATAATTGACCTGAAATGAAAATACCTGAAATGCTTGTTTGTAACATCTCAAAGAATGTTTCCTCTGTCCTGCCTTAGAGAATCTGTGACCGGCTAAAACCACGTGAAACGCATACTTCCGAGCCATAGGTGGTCTTTTACATCGCAAGAAACAGTATGCGGCTTGTTCTAGAAGCAAAGCCGATCTCAAATCGGATTCTTCACTCGTCATCCTTATAAGTTGCTTTGCGGCTTCGCCCCATTTTTCTGTTTGTTTTAAAATCTCTGCGCTCAGTAATGTTGCCCGTGTTGCCAATTGAGGCTTTCTGAAATAATAAATGATGATATTATAATCAGTATCACAGATAATACTTAATACTTAACCTGCACTGATTTAAGTATGTTATTATACTTTCTTCCATATAATCACGATACTTGCTACTGATTTTCCCATCCATGAAAGCCGATAGCGCTGCCATCTCTAAAGCTCCTGCGTAATACAGAAACGCTTCGTCACTTTTGAAATCTCGTTTTACCGAATGGTAAGTTTGATAAGCCATCGAATAATGACCAAACATGAAATACAAATCTCCTAAACGTCTCGTGTACAATTCAGCTGAATCGTTGAGATATCTACAATTGATACGGTACACATTAAATTTGTCTTTTTTTGTTTTTCAGTTAAATAACTTACATACAACTTTGCTTTGTGCCTCCAAACCAGCGTTTAGTCGCAGTAAGTAAAGATCTGCTGACTCCTTTCTTGTTAGAAATCTGTAACAAATTATATATGTATATTACGTATATCTAATCTATATCTATTTATTTATTACCAGATCCGTTAATTTCTGTATTTCGTATTTGACGTACGGAATAAGAGCTTGCAAACAGAATTCTTGAATCATTACACATATTTGTTCTATGTCAAGTGGAGTAAGGCACATTCCGTGTTGAGTAAAGTTACCGCCAGATATATTAGCGCGCGACCACAGATTTGTTAGAGAATTCGACGTGTTTATATCATCGTTGGGTTTATCGGTTTCTGTGTCCGGACTGAGAGGATGGGATGTTACTGAAGCGCTCATTATCTGAGGAACTGTTGGCTCGTTAGCTTCTTGACCCATTTCAATCGAGGTTTTCATTACGTCATCGTTTGTATCGGTCACGACCTGCATTATTATGCATAATTATCAAATAAGATAGATAACAAGATAAATTAATAAAACACTAACTTCGTTAGGCATTGAAGAAACGCTACTTATATCCATAGGAGTGCTAGCTCCGTCTACTTCATCCAGACCTTCTATTATAGGTTTTGTTACGTAAGGTGCCCAAGGATCTGCTGTCGGTAATTTATCAGTACACGTAGAGAGATCTCTCGAATTTATAGCCAGCAGAAAACAATTGTCCGTACCGTATGTCTCTTTCATTAATTTATATATCGGTTCTGTGCTATAAAATATAAAAACAAATGTAACGTTTATTTAACCGATCCTGGTTTTTTAAATTTAAATAATACTCACACGGTCCGTTTACAAGCAGTGTTGTCGTGTAACAAGACATTATATTTTAAAATAAACCCATTTATTACAGTAGGTAACTTTGGTGGTGTCATACTTTGCAACTGGGTCACCACCTGGTTCATATATTTTAACTTCTCCGTAGGGTTTTCTTCAGTCGAAGCTATAACTATTATACAGCCGACAAAATGTTTAGTGAACTCGTGATCGAACGGCGATTGCACTTGTAAGAATGTCTCACGCCACGATTCGAACCACGGAACGCTCGGGGGGATTTCCAGTTCGTAGGAACCGACGTTGACGGTACTCGTGCCTGGATCAGGTGCGTTGCTTACGGAAGAGTTTAAAAGTTTTCTGGCCATGGTCGAGTGAGGTGGGCGGTCAGTTACATTTTTTAATGTCAAACAGAGATCTTTTATAGGAACCTGAACGCCTGCAGGGTCTCGTAAGTAAGCTAAAATTAAAGATAATTAAATGTACACTTGATAATTTGAATAAGATGTAAAGTCCTACCTTCAGTTTTCAACTTGGTATACGGCCGTAGAAGTTCGACAAATGATAAGTTATTTTTCTTTGCTATTTCTTCAGCCAAAGGACTAGCCAATACAGCTACCATCGGTGAGAAAACATGTTGAATAAAAAGTTCTGTCTGTGATTTGCATTGTGCCATTATTTTAAAAAACCTGCATTCATTGAATTACTTTCAATATACACATTGAATAATTAGCAAATGGAAGGATATATCAGTGTTTTAGTAAAGTAAATATACTTATTTATATAAATATGCTCATTTGTATTGAAAATTTCAACAATTGCAAAAATTAAAAGGTTACAAGTGACAGTGACAGCTTCGTTACTTTTGCTTTATTCCGACAGAGGCGCCACGGACCGGTGCAATTTTAAAACATCAGTGACGTCAACATGTCAAAATACAATTTAAATTTCTTTTATTTTAATGAAAAAGTTTCTTTTATTTATATATTATTAATACTGTTTGGTACTTGAGACTTTTTAACTTTTATTATTTTAGTTTCATTAAAAAATCACAACTTCCTAGTACATAATTGTTTTGAGAAATATGGCTTTATTGGTAAGACAAATAACTTTCAACAGTTTTTTTTTAAATAATTTATTTTAACATTGAAAAGATTGAAAACATTCAATGATTTTTCGTCAGATTTTCTTTTATAAAACTAAGTATGTATTTATTTATTTATATATGTACAATTCATTACATTACTTATATTATTTAAAAAATATCTACTTTTATCTGTCAACTTATTATGTTAGAACATAACAAAAATATAAATGTGTTTTTTGTACCCAAGAGATAACTGAAAAACTAAATATTATTTAAAAATTAAATTAATAATAGCTGCTTCACAATACAGAACTGTGGTACGTTACTCCATACTATGTACAAATAAAGTCAAACAGCATTTTTATATTTTTATTATTTACTCGGCTTATTTAAAAAATGAACAGTTTACATAATAATAATTATGTATGTTTATTTACAAAATCAAGTATTTTCAGCAGTGACATATTGAACATATAAAACATGCTTGTTTATCACATTATTTTGTTTATAAAAGATAAATATAAATTACCAGTCATTTACACCTTTACATCTTCAAATACATTGTAAATTATAAAATATTAATATATAATTTGTATTTGTAAAGAAACTCTCGCTAAAAAACTTGATTTATTTATCATTGTTTTCTGATCAGTCACCATAAATAATAAAATTAATGTCTTAATCAAAAGGTTTAATAGATCTTCCTGAATCATTAATTATTAGAATAGTTGAAAGGTTTATAGAGTATTTTATATAGCACCTTTAAACTATTCTTTACTTCTTTGTACATACGACGTTATAAACTCCTTTTAATTAATTTTAATTCAAATCTTTTACATTACAGTTGTTGTGACGGGCTGTACCGTAAATCATTAATTTCTGTACTCTTAAATGATGGAACTTGATCCTAACTTAAAATATCAGATACACCAGGACAGAAAAATGTATTATTATAGAATTGCTTGTTTTTCAATTTACAAATATTAACCCAACTATTACACCATTTTGAAATACAAAGAACGCAGCATCTATTTTTTGTCATGGTCTATCTGGTATTGTATGAGGTTTCAAAGGCGATCTTACTCGATTTACAACATACATATTTGACAATTTTCTAATAGATTAATAATGTCTGGATAAAAAACATATAATCCTATTAATAAATAATAAAAAAAACTAGTACACATTGCCACAGTTGAATTATTTGTTTATAAATTATAATAAAAATGTATATTACATAATAAATTGTGACAATTTAATAAATATATACACAACTAACATACAATTTCTATTTAAAATCAAAGTCTATACAATTTTATAGAACATTAAAACAAAATAGTAAAGCACCTGTTGTTACACTGTTCCTCTACATCTTTACTTATTATATTATATAATAATGTATACAGCACGTCATATGTATATTCTTCTCAGATCCGAAGGTGAAGTAATCATGTTGCATTGAGGACAGAGTTTTTTTGTAGCCAGTGTTTTCAACCAACACAATTCACAATGAACATGCCAACAACATACAGACGTTACAGGTGTTTTATATTTATCCATACAGATAAGACATTTGTAACTTGTTCGACTGTGTTTGTAATTGCTACTTTCTAATTCCTTAATTCTCTGTTTGAGAGCCTCCACTGTTGGATTACTGACACCCGTATGGGTTTCCGGTTCAGAATCATCGTGATTTGTAATCGGATCACAATCCGGTGGAATTATTTTTGTAGGAGATTCTTCATCAGGACCGATAATAGCTAATCGTAGCGTCTCTTCGTCTTTAGATTCTTTTACGTCCCCCACGGCGACTACATCTCTCTCGGAATACTGGGGAGGTCCGAATCTTTCGGTATCGTCTTCATCTACGATCAAATCCATGTCCTCTTCATCGCTTTTGACTCTGGTCACGGAAGTGCCTACTCCGACTGCGTTGTAGCCACCTTCTAGAATACTGCACGCGCGCAGTCTCGTCTGACCTGCCCATTCGTATTCTCTGAAATCATCTCCGCCGACGTCTATGTCTTCGTCGTCGCTTCCTCGTCCTTCGCTCTTGCGTAGACACTCGTCGACGTGAATGTTTATATCTCCTGATACGGTGATGTTACAGACAGGACAGAGAGCTTCCTCGACTTTGCGTTTTCTTGATTTAGTCTTGAGACGACTCTGTCTGTTCTCTTTAACCGATTGGTACGTCTCCCAGCATTTCTCCGGAGTCTGGTTTTCTGTAGATCTCTCGTACGATGTCGTAGGTCCATTTGAAGGAGGGGGCGATCGCGCAGGCTTGCGCTTAGAACCCGCCGACAGTTTGTCCATGCGCGCTAGTTCTGCGTTAAAATGAGATTCTAATTCTGACGGTCTTATCGTGACACTGCAAATAGGACAGTATAAAGGATATGAAAGTTTTTTTTTAATCCTGCAAGCACGTCCAGCTTCTTCTGTTTCGTTAAGTGTTACCGTGATATCTGATGCGGATGCACTCTGTGATGTTTCAATTTCGCTCTGAGCGGTGATGTTAGAGTAAACTATTGGAGTTGTGTCCGAGCTGTCGCAAGTCTGAAATGTTCCAGGTCCAGACGGTTGAATAAATTGCATATCGTTCATGTTAGCCATAGCCATTGTCAAAATGCGTTAATCGTTTCATTTATGAAACAACACGATTATAAACAATACATTTAACATAACCTCACATTTCAATGCAACCACTTACAGGGATAACTCGGCACTTTGGTAAAAAAATAAACACGTCAAGCTATCCAAAAGAAAACTGCATTTTAGATAAAAGTATTTTTATTCTCTCTAGTACAAGGATTCAGTCAAAATGTTGTTTATTCTAAGTATTCCGGCAACAATACAAAACTGTTAATAACGCGAAGTTAACTGCATTAATTGACTACTGATCTCGGAAATCTAGGGGACCAACTGTCAAAAAATTTAAACAATTTTCAAAAATTTTCTCAAACGAAAATTCAAAAACGATTCATAATAAATATTCAATTTAAATATTGTAAATATATCGCACATTATTTCTATATAAAATTTAAAATAAAATAAGTTCTTTATGAATTTTATTTTTTATTTATAGACAGAGACGTATCAAATAAAACTTTAAAAAAATATAATTTATAAATGAATTTACATAATTTTAAAAACATCAGATAAAGATTATTAATATATCTTCAGTATGTTAATTAATTGTTACATTAAAATATAAATAACTTAATTAATAATCATACAAATATTTGTAGTGTAGAAATTATGGGAAAACCCAATTAATAACGAACAAAGCACTGTAGGAAATATATTATTTTATTTTCCTTAATTAGAGGGCGTAACAATAATATAAAACAAATAACGCATGAAGCATACTAATGTACACCAGTAGTTTAAAATATTGTTATAATAAATATTTATTGATCTTCATAACATATATTAAGCGCGTATTTTTTTTTTTTTTTAATCAATTGTACAGTAATTAAGATCAAAATCGTTATTTCTTTAAGCTTGTATGCAGTTTTTATCTACCAGTACAAAATTAATTGAACTTTGAACGTTAAAAATCACTGGCGATATTTGAATTAACTTAAAAAAAGTTGATCACCTTTATATGAAATTTTTATGCTAATTTCGTTCTAAGTAAATAAAACAAATTTATTTGAACTATTTGTTTAATTTGCAATATCTATTATTAGTTTAATTATAATATCTTACAAAAAAAAAAACGTGTTATCATTCTATTTTTTGTAAATTTCGCCTTAAAGTTGACCCCATTAGAAATAATCCAGGACCGGTTTAATGTTATAATTATATCTTGAACTTTTCTGGTATTGTGTAAGGTCATTATCGCAATAACCATAGGCGTAACGCATTTTTTAGGAGTGTCGAAAAAGTTGTTTTTATCCATCATCTACAATACCGTTATTTTAGATTTGCAGTTTATGAATAAAATTAAAATACCTGCATTAAATTAAAATATACACTCGAGTTAAAAATTCAAATACAAATTTAAATATAATTTTAGATATATGTATGTTCTTTATGTATAATTTGAAATGTTAAAATATCACAATTATATTGTTTGAGATTCACTGTTTTTATTAAGAAATTTATCTGATGCTAGTAGAAATAAATAATTTTATATTTAACAACAACTTGTTTGAAGATTTCAACCAGTCTTTTAGTGTACTTATACAAAACATAAAACGTAATTTTCTATATTAAAATGTACAAAATAATTTTATATTCTATTTTATTTTTAACAATTTCGACAATAAATGGACAAAATAATGGCTACAATCAAATTAATAACAAAAGAAAAGTTAATATGGAACAATTCACTTTAGATATGTTTGTTGTAAGTAATTATTTAAATCTTTGTTATTTTGTTTATAAAATAAATAAATACGGCTATCCATTTTGAGTTAATTTTTGTTAAATTTTCAATTTTAATTTTTTTTTAAATTACATAACTGTATGCATTACTGTTGCTGTTGCTGTTGCTCTTTATCTTTTATCAATTTTATTCGGGGTCAAAGGAATAATGAATTGTAAAATACAGAGATGAAATCGGTATAATTTTTTATAATGCAATGCGGAAGTATTATTATTATTAATTAAAATGAAAATGAAAATGAAAATGAAAATGAATAAATTATTAATGTTTTATTGTAGCGAATGAAAAATGAACTAGGATCAAACACAAATTTGATTATGTCCCCACTGAGTGTATGGACATTATTATTAATTCTACGTGAAGGGGCCGCTGGAGAAACTGCCAGACAAATGACCGAAGCTCTACGTCTTTCTAACGAACCTAATGCAGCTAGAAATCAGTATAACATCGTGAGAAATGCACTGAAAAACCAAATGACTGAATCTATCGAACTGACTCAAACAAGTGCTTTATTTGTTGATAGAAACCAACCTCCTCTAGCCAATTATGAAAACATTGTCAGAAACATGTACAACGCTAACGTTATACCTGTCACTTTTCAACGGGCTACCGAAACACTAGAACTAATTGACGGGTTCGTCAGAAAGGCGACCAACAATCGTATCAAAGGAATCGTTACATACGGTATTTAAACGATAATAATTATTTATATTTATATGTATTATTGTATATATTGTTTACAGATGACTTAAAAGGTGCTGAATTATTAGTAACAAATGCAGTCTTCTTTAAGGGAGCGTGGAAATTACCTTTCAATAAAACGGAAACAAAGAAAGAACTGTTTTTTTATGAAAACGGAACGATTCAAGATGAAGTGACCATGATGCATAGAATAGGGCCTTTTGGATATGCTCAAGTTCCTTCAATACGTGCTACAGTAGTTGAATTACCTTACGGAGATGTATGTATATTATAAAGTGTATTTATAGTAGAGTAGTTTATAGTAACATAGTTTAACGTTATTCAAGGATGAAAAGATATCCATGTACGTAATTCTACCACAAAGTTCAACCACTCTAGATGCAGTATTTGAAAGACTGGTAAATGTTGGAATGGACACTATATACGATTCCATCGACGATGCAAAAGACAAATTCGACGATGAAAACGTTAATGTTTTCTTACCTAAATTCACGTATGCTTCTGATTTGATAATGAATGTAATATTGGAAAAGGTTAGTAATAATAATAATAATAATAATAATAACAACACATATAATCTACACTACATTCATTTTATTCTGCAGATGAATATAACAGATGTTTTTGATCCGAATTTGTCTAATTTATCGAATCTTTCTAATCGAGAATTACATTTATCTGTTTTAATACACAAAGCAGAAATAGAAGTAAATGAAGACGGTACGATTGCAAGCGCAGCTTCTGGTAATTAATTAATTAAATCGGGTAAATGTTTAACGTGTTAATGATTATCGATTTGTTTTTAGCTGGAGCTCTCAATAATCGGGCACCTCCACCAAAATTCACGGTAAATAGACCGTTTGGATTTTTCATCATCGAAAGAGACAGTAAAGTTATATTATTTGGTGGAAAAATAACAAACGTCAGAGGATTACAAACTGTAAAATAGACAAATAAATAATACAGTAACACTAATTTTAAAACGATTATTTGTTTTATCCTGAAACGAAAAAACAAATAAATTTTATTATTAATTAAATAATGATAATTGGAATAAACATTATATTGCGTCTCTGGTGACGAATCAATTTATATATATGTATGTACAAAAGTTTATTGTTGTTTTTTAAAACCTGCCCTATATTTAAATATTTTTATCAGTGTAGACAACATGATTTCTAGTTAGACATTTGTCGGTCTCGTTTTGTTGAGCTGTTAAAAAGTACATAAATCAAACTAGTTTTTTTATTTGTATAATTAAATAAATAATACAACAGATAAATCAATATAAACTTCAAGTTTGAAATTTTATAATACATATCGAGCGCATTTTCAGAATTTTGTTTCGCATAAGTTGGTAGAATTTATACACGTAAGTTTTTTGGCGCCATAAGTATTTTGACTTTGATATTAATACCTATAAAACATAATAAAATAATGATAATTGGATTAAACCTAATATTGCATCCCTGGTGAAAACTCGAATGAATATATTATATACAAAAGTTTTTTATCTTGTTTTTCTTTAAACATTATTTTTAAATATTTTTATCAGTATAGACAACATGATTTCTAGTCATTTCTTAGTCATTTCATACAGGTAATAATGCATTTGTCCAATTCGTTTTGTTGAGCTACATGTTAATACAAACTAGATTTTTAATTTAGAGTAAATAAATAATACAAAAGATAAATCAATATAAACTTCAAGTTTGTAATTTCATAACTAATATCGTGCACATTTTTAGGGTTTTTCCGCCTAGGATTGTAGAATTTATATACTAAGTATTTTGGCGCTTTTTAATTTGATATCATCGAAGTGATGTGCCTTATTAATACAATTATTAATACAAAAATTGAGAAAATATGGAGTGTAAGTTATTTAATATAATTATTATATTTTTATGAAACGAGGCTTGTTTATGAAACCTGTCGGTTTCTTTAGACAGTTTATAATATAAATACAAATCACCTAACCTTAAAAATTGTAAGAGTAGACTTGCGCGTGTTTCAATAAAAATGCTATCATCAGAGTCCCCTCTCTTAGTTTTTATCTGTTGTTTGCACAGAGATGTAATGTATCTGGAATGATAACTCTAATAAGCAAGCGTGCGTTGATAAAGATAGTTTCCAACGTACCGCATTGCTTCTAGAATTCTCTAATCTAAACATGTTTGAGTTCTTTCCACCATATCTTGCGATTCCAATGTTTTTAGTACCGAGAGTCGGTTCACGTTGTCAGCCAATCAGAGCTCGTTGGACAGGAAAGTTCGGTACCTGAGTATAATCATTTATAACATTGAGTTATCGCTCCAGTTATATTAAATTTCTATGGTTGTTTGTAATAAAGACAAGTATTTTTATAATGTATTCTCTTATTTAATACAGCAAGAAATCCAAAAAGACCAAAATATAGCGAAGAATTGACTAGAGTATTGGAAGAGCTTAACAAGAAAAAAGAAGTGTGTGAAGAGATAAAAATAAAACGTGTAAATATCATGATAGATATGAAAACAGTTTTAGAAAATATAATAGTACAATTAGAAAATGCAAATATAGAATATGAAAAATCAACAATAGAATATAAAAATATAATAAAACTTTTAAAAAAAACTGAGATTAAACTAGGTAAGTCGTTTGGAGTAAACGATGAGAAAGCTGTTGAAGATGAAGATATCGTGTGTGAAAACAAATCTGAAGATCTGGAAGTTATTAAAAATATTCTAAATTTCAAATTACAAAAAATAACAGCTCTTGTTCATCAAGTAGAAGATACACAACCAACAAATGAAAACAAAATTAAGGAAGTTATTGAAAATATTGATATTTTAGAAAGATTTATCCGATTACAAGCATCACCAGAAATTATTTGTCTAGATGATGAAATGCAAACTGATGAAATCAAATCTGCAGAAATTGATTTACAAGAACAAAAAATAACAGAATTTGTTCATACAGCTCTTGTTCATCAAGTAGAAGAAACACAACTACTAAATGAACAGAAAATTCAGGAAAGTGAAGTTATTGAAGATATGAAGACTTTAGAAAGATTTATCCAATTACAAGCATCACCAGATATTATTTATCTAGAAGACGAAATCAAATCTGCAGAAATTGATTTCCAAGAACAAGAAATAACAGATGTTGTTCATAAAGAGGATGAAGAAGTATGTAATTTTATTGAAAACATTTTTTTTGCAAGAATTATAATTAATAATTTATTTACAGCATCTTCGTTTTTATTGGTACGATGCCTGCGAAGATAAATATACTAAAAGTGGAAGAGTTTTCCTGTTTGGTAGATTGTACAATGAGAAAAATAAATCAGGGCAAAGCTGTTGTGTAACGGTCCATAATATAGAAAAACAAGTTTTTATTTTACCTAGAGCAAAACGTTTTGATTTAAAAACTAAACAAGTAACGAATGAACCCGTATCGATGTTGGACGTATACACAGAAGTAAAGAAAAAGTACAGAGAATCTGATACGTTCCGTTTTAGAAAAGTTGTAAAGAAATATTGTTTCACAATGGAAAACATTCCCTTAGAGTCAGAATATTTAGAAATCCGATATCCTGCGACCGGTAAAGAGATATTTAAGCCGCAAGAAGAAGCCGAAACGTTTGAATATGTTTTCGGAACAACCGTAGGCCCTTTGGAACGGTTGATATTAGAGAAAAAATTAAAAGGGCCGTGTTGGTTGGATTTATGGAAATGTGAAAGAGAAAAAAATCCGATTTCGCACTGTCATTTGGAATTCCGATTAAAAAGTATGTCGGATTTAAAAGTGAATTCTGAAGAATTGCAACCGGCTGCTCTTTCATTTATGGCCGTTAGTATGACGACTGGTTATAACCCTAAAAATAATATAAATGAAATTGTAATGATAACTATTAAAGTAAATCCTTCATATTCTTATCATCTTGAAATGCTGGACCGCAAAGAACAATTAACAAGTAAGTTTTATATTTTTAATTACTAGTTTTCTTATTATTATGGTAACTAACCATTTTAAACATTTTTTACTCTATCTAGTTAATTGTGTGCCAACTCAGTAGATATTAGTTGAATAGCCTCTTTGTAACTTTTATATATTATTTGCTAAGATGTATTATTTTTATTTTTTAGTTAAAATAAGTTAGAAAATATGCAATACCATAACAAATGAAATATAATAATTACATGTATACCTAGTTAATGAAAAGATTAAATATTAGGGTTAATACGTTATTATTATTTATTAATATGTAAGAATTGAAATTGCCACATATAATGTAAAAGTTTTATTCCTTTTCAGTGATTCGACTAACATCAGATGATTTATTCAAGTCAAATAATTCAATTCTATTAAATAAAAATGAAATACTAATATGTAAAAATGAATATAATCTAATAAACTGTTTCATCGACCAGCTTAAAAAATACGATCCTGATTTAATTATCGGCCACGATTTGGTTCCCTATCAATTAGAACTTCTGATACGTAGATGTGAACAACTGAATATTTCCAAATGGTCTCGATTAGGTAGATTAAACCGATCGATTTTTCCTCGCAACATTAAAAATTTTCAAATTGACGTCATGCCCGGTAGATTGATCTGCGATATCAAGTTAGTTATTATTTATCTTTATAAAAATAAATAAGAATGGATTAAATGATTTATTTATTTACAGATTAACAGCTGAAGAATTAGTACGTTCCCGAAGTTACGATTTACCGACTTTGTGCAAGGTGGTTATAAATGTAGATTTCGAAGCTGATTTTTTAAACAGCAGAGAAGACATAAATGAGATGTTTAATTCATTTTCCAATATTGAAAATCGTATTTTTATGAAATTGGTCGATGTACAACATATAATCAGAATCACGCACGAGTTACAGATTTTTCCGCTCGCAGTGAATCTTACAAGCTTGTCCGGTTTTATATTATCGAAAACTTTAACCGGTCATCGTTCGGAACGTATTGAATATCTTCTGTTGCACGCGTTCAACGAGTACAATTATATTCTACCTGATAAAATGAGATATCGAGACGATTCTAGCGAAAAGGGAAAACCTGGTTACGTGGGAGGTCTTGTTTTAGAACCTAAAGTCGGTTTTTATGACACGCTAACCGTTCTACTAGATTTCAACTCGTTGTATCCTAGTATAATTCGTGAATATAATATTTGTTTTACGACTCGTACTGCTTTAGAGGAAAATGGTGTGAAAGAGGCTTTTACTGTCTTACCGAAAATAATGCAGCGCTTAGTATCACAGAGAGCACAAGTAAAGGAAATTATTCGAAAAGGTGAAAGTTTAAACCCGGTGATTAGTTTGAACGTGAAAGAAAAAGCATTGAAACATACAGCTAACAGTGTTTACGGTTGTCTCGGATACAAATACTCACGTTTTTATTGTAAAGATTTAGCTGCATATATAGCAGATAAAGGTCGCTTTATATTAGCAAACGCAAAAGCTGCCGTTGAAAATTTTAGATTGAATGTTATTTACGGTGACACGGATAGTATAATGGTCAATACCGATTTTGTAAATATCGATGATGCCTTGAAAATGAGTAAAAAAATTCAAAGATCGATTAATTTGAATTTTACGTATATCAAGTTAGAGTATGAAGGGACATTTAAATACATGTTATTATTACAAAAAAAGAAGTACGCTGGATTGTTAATGAAACGTGGTCTATCGTCGCTTACATACGACCGAGTAATCAAAGGTCTGGATATCGTACGTCGTGATTGGTCTTTGATAGCCACAAAAGCTGGAGAAGTAATTCTAAACATGCTATTTGAACACGAGCTTCATTCTGATCGAATTGAAAATATCTATAAACATTTAAGAGAAACCAGAGCAAAATTAACTTGTAATAAAATGCACTACACGTGGCTTTCGATTGCCAAAAAATTAGGTAAAGATCCAGCTTTGTACAAAGATAATACCGTTCCGCACGCGGTAGCAGCGCAGAGGATGAATTTAACAGGTGTCGGAAGAAAATACAGACAGGGTGATTTGGTTACTTACGTTATCTGTGATGATGGTACATCACGTCCAGCAGTACAACGTTCATACGTTTTAGAAGAATTTGCAGTATCGAGTAGATTAAAAATAGATGTCGACTATTATCTAAATCAACAGATATACCCAGTCGTTACAAGATTATGTTCACAAATCAAAAATATTGACAGTGAAAAAATAGCACAATGTCTCGGAATTGAAGACAAACAAGATTTTAACAGACCGCAAGATAATGCATACGGTTCTATATTCTCTCACCCGTCTCAGTATAAAAATGTAATGCCGGTTATCTTTACTTGTCCGGATTGTAAGCAAGAAAACAAAATTTCTAAACCCACAAAATACGTCGGGAACAAAATTTTACCCTCTTTTTATAAATGCTGTAACAAAAACTGCACGAGTAAACCAGTAAACTACATGGACATTATCGTTAACAGTTTGAACAGTGCCATAAAAAATAACGAAGAAAAATGCAACATATATATGTGTGACACATGTAACAAAATTTCAAACATAAAAAAAAAGCAATGCGAATGTTGCACAGGAGCGCTAATTGCTACCTATTCAGCTTTCGAAATGTGCAAACAGCTTAAATATTACTTATATATTTTTAATGTTTCATCATACTGTGACAGTAAGTATTTTATTTAAGTATACTTTATCTTATTATGATAAAGGGTAGGCCTTCTGTTAATCTGTTAAGTCTCTTTTTACGCGGTGTCATATTGATGCAAATTGCGTATCATTATTATTATTCAAATCTACGTTTAACGTAACGTTTTCACCAGTTTTAACGACATTTTTATTTTCGTGAATTTTCAGAAACTTTGCGCAATTTTTGTCCTATTTTAATTTCTAATTTTACAATGTAAGCAATGTCTTTTTTTAAACGATTTGCTCTGGAACGTATCTACCGCATAAAAAGAGACCCTATTGTACTTATTATTTTGATGAAACGTCTTCAACGCTGGGAAATATTGGAACCGTGCAAAAGTCGAGAAGAAAACCCCGTCACGCAGCTGCAATTTGACGTCGGACTATTTTTTTGTGAAGAAATGTTAAGGAACAATGATCTACAAACATGGAGCGAGCTAATGGTGAAATGAAGCCAGCAAAATTGAATTAAGAAGATGGACTACTGCCAAATGAAATAATCAGAAGGTTTACTTTGAATCAAACAGATGGCTTACCCTTTATAAATAGTTCTTATCTATCAGTTTAACAACTAAACAATACTCGTATGAGCTTTCGTTCCGACGGTAGTTTTGGGTATATAATAATAAATACTTAACAAAGCCCGAGTAAAATCTTGTACGTTGCGGTTGTTAAGCAGATAAGAACTAAACAATCTAAAATTGATTTTTGTTTTGTATTTTAGGTCTGGATATTGAAACGAAGCATTTTTACACAACGTTAACTGCACTCATCAACACAAAGTTACACAACAGCACTTCATTTGTCATTGATGTGAGAACAATATTTAATGATGTGTAATCATTTGTAATAATGTGTTTACATTTTAGTAAAAGCTATTGCTTCTTTCTTTGTGTTAATTTATTCCTTATCTATATTTCCTTTTCAACTGAATATTTATTACACCTTTTTTTCGTGACAGGAAAAGTTGCTTTACATTTAATTTAAAAGATATTTGAATATAATTTTCTTTAATAAAAAGTTGATAAGAAATGAGTTCCGGCATCCTTTTTAAAAAAAAGCCCTACTTATGGTTATTTCAAACTTGTATGCGTTAAATAAAAACCCAACGGTTACTGATATTGGAGGTTTTCGATTTTGCCAGCCAAATAATCAATAATTTATATCTAACAATAAGAAACAGATAGATTAAAATGTGTTTTATTAACAGACATCAAAAAAAAGGAGGAGGTTCTCAATCAATTCAATTCATATATTTATTTTTTTTTTAGTCATGTTCACGCATTTATTATTATTAGATTGGTAATGCAATACAAATGTCAAAAGATTTCCCGCGAAAATAGTATGTATATTAACCTGTGATATTAACGACAGAAATATTTTATTGTTCTGTGCAGAAATACTTATTCATAAATATAAGTATAATATTAATTTAATTTAATTGTGATATAAATCTATTTATACGTTAAAAGTATAAATAATAAAATAAATGATGGATTTCCAATTAAAATCGTATTACACTCACTTATTTCCATTCGATAAATTTTTTGAATGGTTAAGATATGATCACGAACTGGAAAGAGGTAGATATTATTTTAATTATAGTATTAATTTAAAATGAATAATAATTATAAATTGTTATATTAGGTAAACATCCTAGACACCGAGAATTCTCTTTCACACTTGATAACGGTACTTTCTATAGGGAACATTTACCAATAGTAGATAAAGAAGAATTAAAAAAATGGTTATTTGAAAAAATACCAACAAAAATAGATATCGGTGCTGAATATGATATCGAACAAGATGATAAATGTAATATATTGAATAAACCTCCATTCAGAAAAGAAATATGCATTGATATCGATATATCTGATTACAATAATGTCAGAACTTGTTGTGAAGAGAGTAATATATGTAACAAGTGTTGGAAGTACATGATTTTAGCTTGCAAGATATTGGATTCTATTTTTCGAGGTATGTTTTAGTTAATTGTTAAAATATTTTGGGTGTTGTTACCAAGACTTGATGTCGAGTCATGTAGAGATTTATTACATTATTTTAACTTGCAAAATCTTCTAAATAGCATAATAAAGTGATTTTTAAATGTTTTATTTTAGTGGAACTTTGCTACAAACATATCTTGTGGGTATTTTCTGGCCGTCGTGGTATTCATTGTTGGATTTGTGATCCCGAGGTTAGATCTTTCGACGGTAGATATAGAGAAGCAATTACTGGATTTTTAAAATCATTACATTTACAACCGAAGATTTATAAATTTAGCGAGTTACCGCCAATGCATAAGTAAAAAAAAATCATATTTGATTGATTCAGAGAACAAGTTAGCCATGTTTTATTATTTTTAGGCGTGTGATGGAAATGATCGATAACGCTTTTGTTGAAATATGTATAATAGATCAAAAATTATTAAGTAAAAAAGAAGATATTGATACATTTATTGGTTATTTACCCGATGAAAATATAAGAATAAGATTTAAAAATGAAATGTTGAAATATGAAACATCTGAAGATAGATGGAATGCATTTGTATCTCTTTATGAGCAACTTAAGGAAACTGTTAGTCTGATATTTATTTAACCCTGGCTGACATTTTTTGCTCCATCTTTCTAATTAATTAATTCCTTACTTAATTATTTACACGTTTTTTCTTTGTTACAGAACGGTTTACCCGAAGATATGAAAGGATTTTTTGTTAGCCATTTGAAAACAATATATACTTATCCAAGACTGGATATCGAAGTGACGAGATCATTTAGCCATTTACTAAAGGCACCTTTCTGTGTACATCCAAAGACTGGAAATATCTGTGTTCCAATCAATCCACAACTTATCCATCAGTTTGATATTGACAATGTACCAACAATAGAGTGAGTATATTTATATATAATAATATGTCAAACTTTGTTATAACGCTAACGGATGAATATGTTTCAATCAAGAATCATATCAAAGCATTTATCTAGATTTCTTGATTATTTTTAAGAATAAAATGATATTTTGTATCTTGGCTTCTGGTCAAGGATCCATATCAAGATGACCGCAGAAGCCTCAAGATTTGCATAACAAATTGATTTGAAGAATTTTTACAAAAGGTTTTGCATGTTAAAAACGGGAATTAATTTACGTTTGAATGGCTAAAGAACGTAATAAGCGCTGTATCCAAGTTTGACTAGTAATTTGTTATATAGGTACTAATACAATCTCAATTAATTATTTATGTATTGTAGAAACATGATAAATCAAATAGAAGGTTACAAAAATCCTAAGATTGAATTGTTACCTTATGTACAATTATTTGAAACATTTGTAAGCAATTTTAAAAATAAATAAAGCAGATTAAATAAAATAACTAAATATATGAATTATTTACATTCCATTTTTAATCCTTACATGTTAAATAAAATAAATAAATAATGATAAACATAATAAAAACAAAACAATCAATTGGCACTAAATATTTGTACATACGTATACCTAATATTTGAATTCAAACTAAAAAGTTATCGATAGAAGTTATTGTTGCTTCGATAAGTAACGCAAAATCTAATTCGGCTAAACTTGCTTTTGCAGTTAACAAATCTAAGAACGTATCTAACGGAGAGAGTCTTTCCGCTGACGGAAAAGCCGCTAAACCTAATTGTGCCGCTCGGGTTTTCTGTAATGCGTGTACTCTCGGTTGTTGTCCTTGAACTCCAGATAAAATATTAAACGCATGTTCCCTTGCTCTTAACATCAAACTGATGGGATGACACCATTGATTTAATAATCTCTTTGCTCTGGAACGTGGCAAAACGCTTAACAATTTCAGTTTCTTCAAGACTCCTTCTTTTGTATCATCGATATCTGCCAAAATTACCAAACATAACATAACAAACATATTAACCAATAACCAAAATCTGATTATTTATTTACCTGCCATAATAGTTTTCATAACGTCGACTTGCAGTTCAAAAACGTTACGTTTTACATACTGCATGAACATGGAGAACGGTAAAATACGATATCCGAGAAACGTGAAAAACGACGTGAATCCTTGCGGTAACGGGAACGCTATCGAATCCACGGCCGTGTAGTATCTTTCGAGTAACGTAAACAGTACGTATTTCTTCCCGTCGCTCAGTTGATTTCTAATAAGAAAAAAGTCAAAGCTGATATGCGTAACAATTAATGAGTAACAATCGCAAATAGAATGACTGACACGAGTACAAAGCCTTTATCTGCATCGTGACGAGTGTCGAGTCCCGCACTGGCGCAGAGCAATTGGCAAAGCTGTCGCGACACATCCAATTGGGCACTCACGTATCTTGTAGCTATCGCATGAACGTGCATTGGCATTTGCGGTTGCCATTGAGCGCGACTGCCCGTACTGCCTGTACTTTGTTTGAGCAGATGCATCGATAGCTCACGTAGATTCTGCAAACCGCAAATGTTATATTTTGATTTGTTTGTCAATGTCAATTATCATAACTAACCACAGAGATAACGTGTTCTTGTTTACTGGCCGTACAACTTTCTATTTCGTAAAATGGTAGATAATCTCCTTTTCGGGATTGACTCGTCATTGCAGAGAGTTCAGAGAAAGATGCGGAACCTATTAACGGTCCTCCTGGTGATAAAGGTGTACTGCATCGTGACAAAGCTTCAGGCTGCGTGTAAATAAATAGATATAATATAAGTTAACATTTACGTTCATTACATACCTGATAACACACGAGAGAAACCATTAATTTCTCCGTCACTTGAGTCGGTTTAAACACAGATTTAGTGGAGCCACCTCGCGCCAAGTGTTCCCAAAGTCGTGTCCACATATCGGCACGGTACGGCACTAGTCGTTGCTGCGGAGACAGCAACATCATAGCTGTATTCCACAATAGTTCTTGAGTCAATCTGACGCACGTATTACGTACGTTGGCTTCGGTTTCTCGGCCGCCCGTAGACGAACTGGACGGTAGTAAAGATACTAAAGGTGCAGCGTCGGAAGCCAAACCTCGTTGGACCGCTGCGTAAGCACCGCAGACTAAAAACTCTTGAAGCACTTGAGTCATACTAGATAATAAAGGTCGTTCAGCTAAAACTGATATCAGCTAAAAAAAAACAATTATTTCTTATAATCGGCATTTTGGGTGGTGTTTTTTTAGAAAATTACCTCGGCTACCGAATCAAATTCTCCTTTATGAACTAATAAATAATGCAGAATAGCCGATCTATTATCTACTGAAGTATCGTGCCGAAATGTTTCAACCAAATGCGATGTGGTCACGGTTAAAGTAACGATATCGAGCGTACTGACGTTGACCGTGGTATTTTCTCTGTATCTTATCAACGGCACGAGACTGAGATGGGCATCGTGCGTAGCTACTACGGTAGGCTTTGTTAAAATATGGCACATGGGGGCGTGGCTGGCTCCTATATCGAGCAAGTGTGTAAATAAGCCAGGTACAAAGACCAGTAAATGGTGTTCTGTAAATAAATAATTTATAAATAATTTACAATTGTATGATATATGCTATCAGTGTCAGTACCTCCGTGGTAGATAAACGTAGGTCTGATGGTTCTGGCTTGATCCCAAGGTACTCCAGGAACCGAACAATGCAGAACACAACCGTGGTGAAGTAACGTGACGGAGTACGCTAGATGTACGTTGGTGGTCGGGTCTAGTTGGTCGTGACATCTTCCTTCACCGCCTATTCCTTGAATTGGCTGATAGAGATAGTGATGGCAGATACAAACCTGAAACAATAATTCTATTGAGCGGATATTGAAAACTCTAATATAATCTTACCTTTCCTTTGGGTTCGCTGATCACCAACAAGTCTAAAGAACAGTCGTGGACCCGTAAAGGAATTATATCGTCTTCGTAAACTCCGCAGGCCCTGTCGTGAGGATTCGGTAACTGCGGTAGATTCAACGGAATGTTCAACTGAAAGTAACAAACGGTCAATCGTTTTGTTTAGAATTAAAACAGTGCGACTGGTTTACCACAGTCTCGTGGGGTAAATTATCATGAAACTGAAGTCCCGATAGCGTAGGTGATAAATTACAATGTTGGTCGTTTTGTTGTTGGTCTTCTTCGTCTACGACACACTTGGTAGGTTTACGGTAGTGTATGTAAAACAGTGATTGTTGTACGCAATCCCACTGTGCCCAGACAAAAGATCGTACAAGAGATTCTACGTGTATCAAGTCCATAGATAATTTCCACTGGCTTCCGTCGTTCTGTTTTGTGTTTCTCGATATCGTGTGGAGCGTAATGCCTAAAAGACTTGAATATTGTAAATTGTTTTTAATATTTTCTACGCTATTTCTTTCTTACATTCGTGATGTACAAAAAGTAATAACTTATCGGGAGCGGATTCGTCTTCTATTCTTTTACTTTGCCGATACAGAAACTGTACCATGATTTGCTTTGAACGCTCCGTATTAAATGATACAAGGTCTTTATTCGCATCTTTACTTATTTCAACAATAAACGGCTTGTATATATCTTTGTCTGTATCTTCATTGTCTTTAATAACAAAAGCTATCAGACTTTTCTCTGTATTGATTGAAGCCTGTACCGTATTCACTGTTTTGTTAAACGAATAGACAATTTGGAATGTTTCTGTCGACGGATAGTATATGCCAATACGGCTCTGGGATTTGTGCTCGTCAGGTAATGTATGGACCCAAGTGAAAAGCAAACAGCCATCTTGTTCTTGTCCTAGTAATTTCCATTCTCTTGCTGCGCCTAATAAAAATAAGTCTGATTCATATTGCACGTGCAGATTTTATTTTATTTAAATCTTATCCGATCAATTCTAATACAGCCCTGTCTATTAAAAAAATATTCCTGTTGCCCAATCAATCTGTATAAATGTATTCATAATTTTATTTATGAGGGGTGAAAAAAACGTATATGTGATTAATTTTTGACCTTTATAGTTTACTATAATAAATTCATTATATACTTTAAGATATAGATAATAAAATTGAAGGTCTCCTTTTCATTTGTTAATGACTTAATATTAGATAAAATTTTATACGTGATATCATTGTTTAAAGCTAATACAATGGACGTAAAAACAATAGAAAAATGCATTAACTGAATAAATATTTATTTAAAAAAATATAATACGTAATAATAATCGATTGTTTAAATTTTAAACCGGTACATAACATTAATTTTTTTGTTTATAAAAACACGCATGTCGATTAAATTTTCAACAATAAGAATTGCTCGATTAGATACGACCGATTTTATTAAGTATAGATTGAAACTGTAGACATTTTATTAAATATTTAAGTGCATATATTGAATTAAAAACTTACCTTTTTCACGTGTACTTAATAAAGAACATAATTTGTTAGCTAAATTTTCCAACATCACTTTATTTCTACAGCAACCGTGTGTATGCTACTCGATCTTGCGCCTTGCGTTTAATCGTAAAATTATTTATCTAATCAATACTAAAAATTGTTACACCGTCGTTTCTCAAGTACAATAATAATATGTCCATATTAATGTTTTATCATTGTTGTGTTTAGAATGTTTCATTATCTTTTTTTTTATAAATACAACTATATTATGTATGTACATATAATGTTTTATCAGTATTTTACGCTCGGTTCGAGCGTAAAAACTGGTCACGGAATCGATTTTTGACGTTCTGTCTAGGGTGGGGAAAACAGCCTGTTTGAGGTTTGAGCGCTCATGACGAATTTTTTATGATTGTTTTATTTGCTTTATTATTTATTATACCATCATTTATAGTGTGAAACAAACAAACAACGTTTCTTAACAATTAAAATATCTATCACGTGACTACTTTTAACGCTCGAATCGAGCATCGATCGCCATCATGAATAAACCATCTTCATGCTTTTAGACACTGAACGTACCCATATTAGCGCATGCGCATTTCTTTCTCAACTGCGCAGATGTTTCCAATCATCGAATAACAGCAGTCATATTTTCGTAAATGAAGTTGTCATAAATAGTGGCTTCGAGCTATAGACATTAATTTTATTAAATAAAAATCATGAGACCTGTGTTTGAAAGTGGAACGCCCGTCCCAGCGTTTTTAAACAAATTATGGAGAATGGTGGATGACGAAAACACGGACGATTTAATTTCATGGAGCGCTGTAAGTTGACCCATTACCATTTTAATAGTGTAGCCATTGCATCAGTTGTAATTTTCCACTTTTCAATATTTATGAACTTGCATGATTTACCGGTTATTTAACAACGACAAGCTTAGAGCTTATCGTTTAATTTAATCTTGGCTACTGCAGAATCAAAATTCACTCAAAAAGGATAATATCTTGAACTTTTGTGTATTTAAAATGAAAAAAAAAAAACAAATTGAGAAATGGACAGTTACAACTACATCAGTATTTTATATAAACCTATAAGCTTTTTTGAGATAACGTTGTTTTTTAAATAGAGTGGAAAATCCTTCATTATCAAACATCAAGGTGATTTTTGTGCACAACTTCTTCCCCAGTTCTATAAACACAGTAATATGGCCAGTTTTGTGAGGCAACTTAATATGTGTAAGTGATTTACTATTTTGTGACTTATAAATTAAATGTCTCTGGTTTTAAACACGCTCTTACTTATACAGACGGATTTCACAAAGTCAGTAACGTAGAAAACGGTGGTTTGCGTGGTGATCGAGAAGAAATTGAATTTGTACACCCGTATTTTCGACGAGGAGAGCCCAAAGAAGTGGAGCATATTAAACGGAAGGTAAATGATTTTATTTTTAAATAATAAATTATATGAAAAAAGTCGACGCTTATTGTTATTTATTCAGATGTCTGCACGGGTATCAAACGGGCCAAATTATGAAAACAGTGTAGATGTAATGAATAGGGTTCTAGAGGAAGTGACTAACATGCGTAACCGTCAACTGACAATGGATGCCCAACTGACTGCCGTCAAACAACAGAACATGGCACTTTGGAGACAACTGACAGAACTGCGTTTAAAACATCACAAACAGCAAAAAGTGGTCGCTAATGTTAGTATAGTTTTATATTATATTAAGTATTTATTTGAAATATTGTTATATATAATATTTTGTAATTTTTAAGCAGTTAATTCAGTTCCTGCTAAGTGTTGTTCAACCTTCTCGGACAAATATCAGCGGATTAGGAATGAAACGTAAATTTCCGTTGATGCTGTACGATAATATAAAAAAACGGTCGAACGATACCGGTCCTACGATCCACGAATTAGATAATACCGAAGAAGAAATGTTAGATCAAGATTTATTGTGTACCATAGATCCGTTTGTCCTCGTTCAGAGTCCGGAATCTGAAAACGGTGCAGGGAACAACGAAGTGTTGGAAATGAACAGCCAAGTTTCCGACAGCTGTCCGTTGAGCCCGGACTTACTGTATGCCGCATCGCCGCATCTAATAACACCTGATGCTAACGTTCCCGCTCCTAAATCAAACACGACTACCGCTTTCATGTTGAAGGATTCGAAAGGTCGAAATCTTTTAGAAAATATCAAAAAAGATTCCGAAGCAAAACCAAAGTTAAAACCTGCCGCAAAAACTGCAAAAGAGAAAGAAACGACGGCCAGCGTAGACGATATAACAAATTTAATAACGTCGGACGGCGGAGGAATAGTGAACGCTGACGTTCTCATAGATCTTTTACAAAATTCCGACAGAACGGATTCACCCGTGAATATCCCTTCGGGAAATTACGCCAAGAAAGTTATTACAAGAAAATGTAGCAAAAAACAAAACTGTGAACCGAGTACGAGTAAGATTTCATCTCCTGACGATATGGTGCTGGCAACACTTCAAGGCGACACTATTCCAAAACTAAACTCTGCGTAAGTAACATCACTTTATTATTTTATTTATTTAAACTGTTATTTCCATTTGGGCATTGTTGCATTTTGCAGTAATGTTTGTTACAGCCAAGAACTTGACACACATCTTGAAAACATGCAGAACGAATTAGAATCATTAAAAGATCTTCTAGGTGAAGGTTACGGCTTTGATGCAAACACGTTACTCGGCGTAAGTATTTATATAAATGTTACAATATCTGTTAATATATTTATCTATTCTATATATTGTAGCTGTTCAGTTCTGAAGATCCTACATCGTATTCATTACCTATGCTATCTAGCGATGAAAACATTTCAGATAACGCCCAAGGTAAAGATCATCATAATACGATAAAGTTATTGATCTTTAAAGTTAATATCTTTTATACAGATCCGCTTGTATCCGGTTCTGAAGTGACCACCGTAGCGCCTGTCTTTGATTTTGATTTCCTCGAGAGCTCTGCCATCGATACTTCAGAGAATTCTCAAGATCCGTTTGAGGTTAAGTTTATTCCGCAGGACCAATTAACCACAACACAATCTAATGAATAGTCTGTCACGTTTATAAAGTAGTTATTGCATTTAAATATGTTGTTGTATACGGAACTGCGATTATTTTAGTTTGTTTGTTATTTAAAAGTACAAAGCTGTTTAAACGTAACGTAATTTGGTTTATCTTATTTGTCAATCGATCGATGATTGAAATGTAGTCAATGTGCCTATAGTAATAGTGATATCATTATTTATTCTTGGTAACGTTACGAGAATTAAATTCAATTGTAAAAATTTTTAAAACGTACAGCGTAATATTTGTTTTCAGTTTAAAATAAATTTAATTTGTTTTATTATTTTGTTTAATGACTAAATATATGAATTTGTATGAATAGCAAAAACGACTTATGAAATTATAGTAACTGTCTTTTCGAATAATTATATTTTTCGGTGTTTCTACCAAAGCACAATTTTCAAATATTGTTTTGGTGGAATTTTTAATTGTTAATTAAGGGGGAAGATCTATTTAGGCAGCCGAAAATAAGCTTATTTTAAAGAATATTTTTGCTTCAGAGACGTGACTTGTTCCACAATGTACAATTTAGCGTCTGCTAAGAACTTGAAAATGATGGATCAAATAAATTTTGTGTTATCTTGTATGCATTTAAAGTTTCAAGATTTGATAACTCAATAAAATTGAAATTTTTAAAGGTTATAAATGGAACCCCCCTCCCCCTCCTCACCTGTTTGAAAAGTTATGGACAGTGTCTTTTAAAAATAATTATTTTGTTTCTAATTCCTCATTATATTTATTGAATTACATTTCTTTTAATAAGAAATGAAGATGTAGCTTTGAGTGTTTTTATTTTTGACTACTTGAATAATTTTCAAATATAATTATGCTTTATATTTCCTCCAGTAACCGGCCGGAAATGTATTAACTTAGAGCCGGCTCTGGTTAATTTGTGAATAATTGTATATATTTAATAGCAGTTGACATTCCCACACTTTATTCTGATCCGTTTTTAAATTAGTCCATTGTGATATGTCTAAGGAATGATGTTTATTTAATCATATATATATTTGTAATTGGCACCAGTCTTGGATCAGTACATTACAGTAAATCTAAATCTGTTCTCAGTGTTGACAATAAATATTTAAGCGCTTTTAAATTTAACGTGTATTTTAAATAGCAATTTTCACGTTTATATTACGCTCATTATCTCTCAATTTTCTTCTGGTAGCTGGCAAATTTTTAAAGAAGACTACAGTATTTTTTATTAATTTATAAATTCCCTCTGCATAAAATCAATTAAACAATTTGTTAAATTTCTAGTCTTCTTTAAAAATTTTGCAACTACGAGTACCAAAACAAGCCATAATATAATTTTGAGAAAAATGTTAAAATACACAATAAAGTGCCTCGAGCATAAACTAAATATTAATTGCCAACGCTGAGTTTGCGGCTACCTTTCGCAAAGAACTAACTGTGTAACGGCTTAATTTAATATTGGACCAATGGTGAACATTTAAACTAATTATTAGTGACATCTATTTATTAATTATTATATTATCATAACAGAAACGACATTTGCAGACTTTTGATCTAATAAAGAGATACATATTCAGTATACCTTGGTCTTAAAGTGGCCGAGACTGGTGCCAGTAGTTTAAACAGTTAGAATGATTGACATAGAGCGCTAAATTGTATAATTGAATGGTTTTTAAGATTATTGTTAATGACGTGTAGACATGTATGTAATATGGACGACAAGTGTTTTTAATTTACAATCTTTTGTTGGGAACCGTTGATATAGACTGATAACGTCAATATTGTAAAATATATCAGAAGATGAATAAGAAATTCTTGTGTATTTTTCAGTTTGTTTTTATTGTTAATATTTGCCAGTTTAACCCCTCAAGCGTATAAGTGGGAATTAACATTATTTTAAATTTCAATTTTCTGCTGCAATTTGTGTTTTTTTTTTTTTCAAATTTGAATTGTATAATTGTTGAAACTATTTTTAACATATTTATTTATAATTAATTATTATGTTTAATAATTAATGTGTTTTTAATTTTATTATTATTAAATTATAAGTAAATTTTTCTCAGATAATAAATATTCGTTTCAATATATGGAAATTTGATTAAAACCCTTTACTTTTCATGAAAATCTTGATACACAATCAATTTTTCCTGCTTTTATTTCTTATTCAAATTAAAATGCAGTACCATTGAGTAAAAAATAACAAGAGAAACAACGTATACGGGAGAGCTGAAACGCAGTAGATATATGAACCATGGACAATATATTTTTATCACCGCTGGATAGTTTATAACGTAATGTGTAGATGGCGCGATATGTATAAAAATATAGCATAGTTGATCTTATTCCTCATAGATGGCGTTGTAAACATTTCATTATGTCGCTTAAATTTAAAATAATTCGATTTTTGTTTATATTTTTTATTAGAAATAGTGAAAAATATAAAAATTAGTTACGTATATTCCATACAATATAATTCGATATAGATAGTTTTTGTTAACTCTGTCAGCACGAAGCTTTTAAAAAAAATAGAATCCACTGAAATCTATTTTACACGGTAGATACGTTCCACGTTTCGTGCAAACGAAGACACGCAATAATCAATTCATAATTTTCTTAATAGAAAATAATTTAGTTATTAATATAACAAACTCATTAATTAAAACAGAGATTGGGTGTATTTTCCATTTTTTAGCAAAAAATTACCTACACTGGTTGGTAACTTTTTCAGAAGCACAGTATGTGTTTATATCATTTGAACGCAATTTATCGAAATACTAAGACTCACCCTAGATCGATAAATAAACAATTATTTATATTATTAGTAGTTAGGTAATTATTTAATCCGGGACATCTCGTGAATTAAATAGAACGTGTAGGTTGATATATTTTAACCCCATTATTTCGCCGCATATGGACAATAGTATCTACAACAAAGTAAAAGTATTATATATATCTTACATCTAATATAAAAACAATGAAAATTGTGCTATATGGCAATTCCTACTCCAGAGTTGTATTTAAAATATTTTAAAACAAATAAATAATTAATTAGGGTGACCAGATTTTGGTTTTCGTAAACCCTGAGATGTAAATGAAGACCTCCTTTTTATTTTATTTTTATTTTCATAAAATTTTTTTACCATAATTGCACTTTTGTGTCCCCTGTTTTATTTTTGATGACCTTTTTTTTTAGTCGTTATCATTTTTTGCAAAACCCGGAGAAATTGCACCCAAACCCGGAGCCCGGAGATCCAGTGTGCAAACCCGGAGACTCCGGGTCAAAATCGGATACCTGGTCACCCTAGTTCCAAACGAGACAACATACCACACCTATATCTCGTCTCGATTTTTTTAAATAAAATAACTAAAGAAATTTTGCACTTATTTTTTTCATCTCTCGTAACTTTGCTTCTTTGCCATATCTATACATATGTATAATATAGAAGCTTTGTGAACGTGTTATTTAAATCGCTCTCGTTTAGAATAAGATAATATTAATAAATAATTTAGTATGAAATAAATGAAAGCATCGAGTAATATGTATAACATATAATATATTTTCAACAATGGATTTAAAAGATCGCGGCTTGCGTGTAGCGTTATGCAGCATCCCCGAATAAAGATGAAACTTGACAATTGAGTATCAAAGCAAGCGAGTGCAATAGTTGGGGGCGTAGGTAAGCCCCACTTGGCCCCAGTTATCTGCCGGGCAAGAGTTAACAGCCAGTACATTTCAAACAGCATTACTTTGAACTTAATATTTGAGCGTATAAGCAAACATAGTATACTTTACTTTACTTACCTACTACCTAGTGTTTATTTTATTTTAAATACCTAGTTGTATCTTATTTCACATTACATTAGATTAAATATTATTTCAACTACGTTAATAAATTAATAAATATAGAATATAGAAAGATTAAGCACGTTTTTGTCAATTCCTATAAATTGTTGTTTTTTTGTTTAAATTGTTGATGTGATTGTATAAAAATAATATTAATTGTGATTTTTTGTTTTTATGTGATTTAATTTGAAATCAACGCCATCTTTAAGTCGTGCCAACTTTTTTTTATATTATATATTATAGTAAAAATAACGGTAAAGTTTGTAAAATAGAATTGACAATTTTTTTTATGTGAAGGAGAAAGAGGAAAAAAATGAAATAGGTTCTCTTTCTCTTGATTATAAAATGAATAATTACCTTTACAATAGATAGCGATATGTGTTTTATGGGTAATAAAATTAAAACTAAGTTAAAAAATGACAATTGCATTATTTTTTATTACAGTTGTCAGCAATTTTAAAAGTGTTAAATAATAATTAAAAAATCGTGTGCAGATAAAATGAAGTTAAAGTGTAACAAAAGAACAATTCGATAGCAATACAAGAAATGATTGAAACGTTGGAAACTAGAATGCCGCTGGAAAGCGGTATATTAGATTATAATTCAGTTTATCTGAAGACTGCTTAATAATGTATAACAGGTATGATAATAAAACAAATTATTTATTACAGTAAACAATACAATACAATACAATACCTATATTGTACATTTCATTATTTAAATAAAATACCTCATTTATAACAATACAAAATTCAAAATAATTATTCATCATATCGATTTCTGGGTATAAACTACATTTTCATGAATCATATTTATTTTGTATTATTGTTAACTTATAATAGGTATGATATATATTTATTGAAATAATAGAATTGCTTGTATTTTTTAGTTGATTAATTGAAGGTCGTTATTATGAGATCACTTTTATATTTTCCGCAATTCCAATATAAAATTATTGTACCTATTTTTTTAAATTAGTTATGCTACAATTTAATTTATAAACTGTGAATAATAAACAATACTTTGAAAAAGTTTATCGAAGAAAAATCTGTTAACCAGGATATGGATTCAAAGTTAACCCTTTAAGTAACATTGCAATCTTTTACTACTTATTTCAAAGTTTGAATTTATCGCATATTCAAAAAATTTATTAATTAATACATTTATAAAACATTTTTAAGGGTCTAAATTGTAAATTTTTAGATAGAAAAATTCATCAAATATGAGAGTTTATATGTATTTGATGTTTTCACAAATCTTTGGAAAAATAGACTCGAAAATTAAAAATATGCGAAATTATAATTTATCCAAAATTTACCTTTGCATATAAATATTGCAAAAAAAATACCTACCTAACAATTTACAACATTTATCATAAACAAATTGAAAGTGTTGCTGTTTCTGGGTTTCAGAATAAACACGCGTCTTATTGTACCTTATCACACCAATGTATGTATGTTAATATGAATTATCTTTAAATATAAACGACAGTCATTAAAGGGATGATTCAAGTTGTTTATATCTAAACGATAACTGAGGTCTCGAGTGCCTGTAAGTGAAGTTGCAGATTTCATACATATGATAGGCATACAACATACAATATGAACTATGATAAAAAACAGCGCATAGGTAATAGGTACAGACATCTATACACATAGTACTCGTGTATAATATTCGGTACAATTATTTATAGGAATTCATAGATAGATAGTAAATAAAATAGACCAACGTTAAATGTATATATGTATATATCTGCCAAGCAGATCCGGGTCTTTGGCCTCCAGAGTTCTTCTTGTGCCCTTCTACCCACTTTATGTATACCGATTGTATCTCTAACTTACCGACCGCACAAACAAAAAGTTTACTGGTTCAAATGGTGCATTTGCTGCCCATAGTGAATCTAAGTCGGTAAAGCACACAATACCCAAAGGTTACCAACATTTATCGGTTCCGAGTCGTATCTAAAAACTCATTTCCCGGAACTAAAAACCACCCCCTCTAACTCACAATCAGACTAAATTACAACTTTCTCTTACAATTAGCACTTGAACCCCTTATTAGTTACCTCAAGTTAATAAATAACCATCTAAAGTCTGTGATCCGCTGGTTTAGAACCACTGGTTTTTACGAAATATCGTCGTTCGAGTTACCTTTAGTGATCTTTATTATCTAGAATAATCGAATCGATTGGAATTTATTCTTTACGCTGTAGCTGTAGGTATACATACATTACATTTAATAACCAGAAACAGTGAAACCGTGGCACGCGTGCCAACTATTACTATCAAATACAATCTTCTATTGAAAAATATCATTTACCTTATTGTTATTAATGTTTCAAATAATCGTAGAAATCACATCAAAGTAAATATGTATATTTTGTTTCAAATTGAAAATTGTTTGATTTTCATGTAATTTATTTCCATTACATAAAATGCAGTTGTGAGCTATGAAATTTTTAACAAAGGGCTCGTTTGTAGTATAGTATATTCGTGACAAATTTAAGGGTTTGTGATTTACCGATCATTGAAATTTCCGCAAAATCATTTCATGAGATTTGTTTCAATTACATATAAGTACATATTAATACAACAGTACATGTAATACTAATTGCCAATTACCAATTACTTACAACTGCTAGATAGTTTTATTAAAAAACCTTATTACGTTCTCAGTTCAATTTTTTTAAAAGATTATACTTTCGAAGTGTTCCCATATAAATTTTATCAGAATCCGGGCATCAAATTTAGAAAAATAACGAATCTTATTATTAAATTAGGTACCTATAGACTTAAAGTAATTTTTGACTAATTATATTTATTAATAGTTAATGATTTAAAAACGATCGTCTCTTCTGAATTGTAAATATTTACGATACATAGGTAAATAGGATAGATACCTATATGTATATTAAAGTCCGGTTCTGGCTACAAACAATGCATAAAACGAAGATCAGGGCACGCAAATTTTTCTTTTTGATAAAATATTCCCATACAAGTTTTGTGTTTGCTGCATCTATATATATATTATATATTAGCATAAATTCCATTGCAGATATTGTAACTGAAATTAAATAAAAACATATACGTATTATTTGAAGAAGAACATTGAAAATAAATACCTACACTGTTCTCGGATGTTCTTCTGGGTGAAGGTTAAGTCTCGGAACTATACCTATAGGTATAATTAATTAAATTATCTTGTCGGGGGTAATAACTTGCAAGTTAAATAAAAGTGAAAACGTAGGGAAATATTGCGCTCGAAGGGTTAATTGAAATCGTACACATTTTCACACGGTATTATGTACAAGTATGGTATAATACGTTTCGCATGTTTCGTTATGATTTTGAACTACTTAAACGCAAAATAATTGCATATGTTTGTACATATCAGTGTTTCAAATATGCAAAATACTCCTGCGCCTTTTTATTTATCTATACTGTTCTCATATACTTGTTATAAACCAGGGATGCTTAAACATTTTTAACAATATCGAATTATATTTTTATTCATTTCTGAACGCATATATTTAATGTAAAGATTTTTTAAATCAATATTTTTATAATATCGATTTCTAAATTGAGTTCAATTCAATTTTGAATTTGTTAACCCACCGAAAGGTTATTGTGTATGTGTAGATATCAATATTGTATAGATTTCTTTCTTGTATACCGAAGATAATACGACATTATTTTGTAACTTTTCGTTTTTTCATCCGACTACAATAGACCTCATTCAATCAAATTTTGCATCAAAGAATTCAGGTTTCGACACTGCCCTTTATAATAATAAATCTCTGATTAACTGTAAAAAATCAAGACGTCTTTTAAATTCCACCATGTTGATATATATTTTTTATTTATTGGGAATATACAGTCAATCTTCTGAATTTCGATTATTTATAAAATTAATAATAATATCGCAGAATCAATTATGTTTGTTTGTTTGTATGGTATATAACTGTGTTATTAAATAGTAATAAAGAAGATTGGTTTCCTCATTTATTGAACATTATTCTCTGTATGGTATATCCAATTATTATAGTTATTTTAATGATTTGTTAATTATACGTACTATAAGTAAAATGGCGACATTGTACTTTGTAACTACAAATTATATTAAAACTCGACTGTTATTCAATTATAATTTTTATTTCCTTATCAATTATCATGCACTCGAATGATTTATTTGATATATTATGGAAGTTACCGATGTGTCTATCAGAATAGAGTAAATTATAATACGGAAATGCATGGTACAAGCCATGACCTATTGTTACTAGCGGCTGCAAAATATTGTGAGCTGCTGGGAGAAAGTATAGTGGATCAATCGCTCCAAATTAACTAATGTTAGGCAATGCAATAGTCATTACAGAATCAAGCTACGAGTAGTTCTTGTATCCGTATATCTTTTGTCTAGATAAACCCGGTACAGCGCGGCGCGGCGCGGCGTATGCATATTGGCTATACGTTTACTATAGCGTAGTACGTCAGTGACTCTCAAAATGTCAAATAACCTGACTTACTGGATCTACTCTACTCCATTGTACTAAATTATAAATATATACTGCCATTACTCAATCATAACAACAAAACAGCTTAGTTTATAGTTTAAGTGTCCATCATTGGGTGTCCATTACTGGTTTTACTTTATCCAATATATTTGCGGACTTTGTTAATTACATTGGTTTAATAAAGTGTCTAAAACTGGTGCCAGTACGATTTTGGTTAGTTTTTTCTCGCGAGTGAGATAAACTGTTTGAGGTCCACTGGCAGAGCGAAACTTAATCAGATATACATACGCCGCGGCCGCGGTCGCGCCGGTAGAGTTATAGTTGTGGGTGGGAGTGGGGTGGGGTGAGGTGGGGAGGGGGTAGGTTACGGCACTGTGCCGGAGGGGGGCAGAGAGGAATGTAGAGGGCGTGGGAACGCCCTGCAAGTAGATCAGCACACTATCGTTGTTGTATATACGCGTTTGTGTTTATACCTAACCTATTATTTGTATACGTGAAATTAGCGGACACTGGTAAAAAGTATTGCATCGATGTCTACAACTACAAGTACACTGTTGTGTATACTCTACTTCTACTTAACGTCGACAATTATTTAATGTAATCTACGCTTTCTTTACTTCTGTTAACTAGATCTAGAATTAGACAATCAAACCATAAAATTCCGGTATTGTACTTGAGTGATATTTATAATATAGGTACAATACATAATGTGACCTATAATATTTTCAAAATCAACAAACGATTAACTAACCGTGACTATTAGATTAGAAGTCTGAAATACTAATTTTAATGTATGATAGATATTTTTAAGTTTAAAGTTATCAGCTGTGCTTGAGCGTTAGGTTACAGTTAACGTTATCTCTCTTATCAGTAGGTACTAGTACTACAACTTTGCGTAATTTGAATCCAAGATTACTTGTAGCTAATAATCTGTTTTTAATACTTACTATTTCATTTTGTTGTTATTGTTAATATTTCAGGTTTCTTCTCTGTAAACTAAAATAATATCCATGAAATTTGGCTGAAATGAGATTATTATTTATTTTCCTCCCTAAAGACTTTTACTCTACAACTACCTATTCGGAATATTGCAAACAAACGAAACTAATTTATGATATAAAAAATAAAGAAATCAGTTTTTGATTAACGTTAAGCAATATTATTTTATTGTTTCATGATCTTATTTATTTACAATGTATCCAAAATTAATTAATATCTTTAGACATTTTTTTATATTACTTAAATGTTTTGTAACAAATATGATTTCATAAATATTATTTTCGTAACAATACAATCACAATAGTTTTATTTTTATATAATATTGCTTTTTTATAATGAAATTCTTTAAACAAAGGTCACTGAAAACTGAAATAAAAAATGCATTGTTCTAAGTATTTGATATAAGTATGTTACATAGGTAAAATTATCGAACCCATAGCTTTTTAATTAATTCTCAAATACACTTACTGTGAGTAAAATTAATTATAGGAGTTATTTTAGTTCCTGTTATTATTAAAAAGCGTAAAAAATAAAATGCGGAACTTTAGTTTTGAGCTGTAGTAAAGTCAAGGTCGATCCAAAATACATAGGATAATATCTGTATGTAGTTGTTATAAATTTCCTATTACCTCATCTAAAGACAGATAAAAATCATAATATAACGTCATTATTTTCAATAATGTACATACATCTATTTTATTTTATTTTATTTTATGCGCAATATCTACGAAACAAAATTATCGTAAAAAGAAATTAATAAGAGTTCAAATACAGGTCCGGCTTAAGTTACATTATTACACTTTATTTAACATGTCTTTATAATTTGTGTTTTATAATATATACATATATTATACTCGTATCAAGCATGTTTCTCTATTACGAAATATATTGATATACATACGTGTGTATTATATACCATACATGTGTAATATGTAGGTATATATTTATTTTACAAATAGAGTAAAATTTATGCAAAGTTGCATTCCACATACAACATCTTACAAAACACGCTCTATAACGATCATATTTTGAAAATAAATAAAAAATGACCATTAGATTTATTGTTTTAATTCCGTAAGATTTTCGCTACCCTTGAAAAGAGGCGCCCATGACGTGCATTGGCGTCGTGCAAGCGAGCTAGTATATAGAGTTGTACGTGGAATAAAGTATCCCTCTCTCTTTCTCGGGGGATGTAAGATGTACTCTCTGTTTGATGCTGCAAATGCAACAGCGGTCTATAAGATCGAGTAAAAGGCGACCTCGACTTCCAGTCGGACCGGTTTTAAACTGTGTACAATATTGAACATCGTGTACATCTCCCGCGCTAAGAGAATGTATGCGGCCTATTTATTAACACAGGTCCGTATCAGGGGGAACACGAATTATACTACATCACATTTAAGTAATCAACTGTTCGCAGATTCGACAGTAACAAATCTACGAAAGGAGCCAGTAAACTTCGAAGAGATTTAATAAATGCTGAAATCGCCAATTTGCGTGACCTTCTACCTCTGCCCGCTTCAACAAGGCAGAGGCTTTCTCAACTCCAGCTAATGGCCCTTGTTTGTGTCTATGTGAGAAAAACTAACTATTTTCAACAAGGTAAACAGAATTGCTTCAAATTATCACAAACATTCTTATAATAAATATTATTTATATTTTATTACAGCGTTCAAATGTCGAAATGGAAATATGCAATCAGTTACACCAAGTATAGGATTTTCAAAGGTAACTTTACTTATAATTAGTAAACCAAAAAACCAATAACGGCGCTCTTAAAATACTGCCTTAACGGCGAGGGTCCGATTCCAATTACGCCGTTATTGCGAGTTGTTACTGTATCTCGATTTGAAATGTAATACAAATTAAATAAATAATATTGTATTTTTGAATAGGCACTCAACGGATTTTTAATGATGATGACTCAAAACGGTAAACTTCTTTACATTTCTGATAATGCTGCAGAATATCTTGGACATTCGATGGTAAGTTATTTATTTATTTTGTATTGTATTTTGTTATTTATTGATTGAATTAATTCGCAGGAGGATTTGTTAATACACGGTGATAGTGTGTATGATATAATAGATAAACAAGATCATCCTGTAATCCAAGCTGAAATGGTCCGATCAGCAACTTCAGAAAACGAACCGCGAACTTTTATGTGTAGAATTAACGTTACTAGAAATGTTCGTCGACAAATGAGATTCGGAGATCAAAAGGTAAAATATCTTTCTCGTAGATTTGATTTTATATTAGAATCAGGATTAGTTAATTTTAACTTGATTTCAGGTTGTGCTAGTGCAAGGGCATTATTTATCCTTTTTACCTTTATGCAGTCGAAATGAACCGGTATTTATAGCGACTTGCACTCCCGTGGCCATGCCGGAAACCAGGGAATGCGTTGTCCAAGGAGCGACAAATGTTTTCACGTCAATTCATTCCATGGATATGAAGTTCATGTACTTAGACCAAATGTCAGTAAAACAAACCGCCATTCAAATATATTATGTTTAAGATATCATTTCTTATTTTTAGAGGTGAACACCATCTCGATTATCTTTGGGTCGAATTACAAGGAGTTTCATGGTATAAGTTGTTACATTGGGAATGCATGCAAGAGGCGCAAGTTAAACATAGACTTAGTAAGTGTAATAATTGATTGAATTGAATTATTTATTAATCGTGTTGTAGTCCAGGCAGTCGCCCGCTACGAACGTAAAGGATAAAAGCACGAGTGAAGTGTTATTTTGTTTTAGTAACACAATCCGACCAAGACAGGGCCTGTATTCTTCTAGTTCGCTTGCAGAGAGGTTCCGGAGATTGGCTTTGGGTTCACTGCGTTTTACAAGTCAAAGACAATATAGAAAATAATCAAAATTCAGTTATAGTTTGCACCAATCAGGTATTGAGGTTTGTGTTACCGTTTTTATCAATTCACTTGAAACTTTGTTCATTGAACATTTTATTTTATAGCGAACGCGAGGCGGCTGTCATGAGGTCTAACAGTTGGTTGTATAACTATTACACAGTACAAAGCAAGTTGCAGTACCGGGGTAATCCGCAAACACCCAACTATTACCCACCGGCACCTCCTATACACACTCCGTTTCCTATTGTAGAAAAGGCAGAACCTGTAGACTATTCTGTACATCCTGGATATGATCCAGCGTGTCATCATACAGGTTTGTACTGAGTTCTCTTTGTATCACTGTTGGTAACTAATCTATTTTTCCTAGAATTAGCAGCTTGAAAATGTTATTTAATAAAGAATATAAATGTACGTTTTAGTTCCGAGGTACGTAATATCTCCTGAAGATTATTCCAAACATCACGAACCCGGTTTGTTATATCCGGCAGCTTACGGAGCGTACTGTTACCAACCGACGTATGTCGGGGGAACTGACGAAGTGATAGGTCCTTCTGTACCGTACGTAGCTCAACTCGCTTCACTTGACGATCCGGACTTGGAACGGCGGAAACCTCTGGATTATTTACAAAAGTCTGGATGTCGTTCACGGACCGACACGTCCGCGGAACGGGGTCCGGCCAGTCTACCCGATCAAGAACAAACGCAGCCTTTAACTCCTACTAAATACGAATTTAAAACCGAAGGATATAACGATAGTACAAATACGAGTGAAGACATGTCTTTTGTAACTAACTACAGAGGCTCTTCTTCATCGGAACAGTTTACGTTACTTAATGATAGAATAAACATAAGATTTCAAATAGAAGAATCTTTCTGCCCGTTTACGGATCACAACGAACTGTGGTTTAGACAGGCTCAAATTTTCGATAATATCGTTTTAAATTCGTGTAATATACCGAACGAGAACTTGATTTACATGCAGCATTACGATAATGTAGATTCGATTTCTAGCTATATGATAAGGCCCCTCGAACCGCCCGTGCCGTCAAATCTATATTCGCCTTGAAAATTATTTATTTTAGATGTTAATTGAAATTTTATAATACGATATCTCGTTTAAAAGAGCATTCAGTTCCTTTAATTATATTTATTTAATTTGTTTGTTTTTAATTCACGTGTGCTAATATTTGTAACAATCCAGTGCCATAAGATAGGGAAAATATTCAATTTGTTTATATATTCAAATGTTTCTAAAATACTTATGTTACGTCGCGTCGTTAGTACGGGGGTGATTCTATATATATATATTTGAATTTGGCTTTTAGTCCATTAGAAAACATGATTCTAAACTCGTTGATTACCTAATTATTTTAACGGTTTTCAGTTTATTTCCATGCTTTTCCCGGTAAAAGTAAAATGAGTAGAATTTGTGATAAATAAATACAATATTTAAAATGAAGCAGTATAATATAATATAATATAATATATATGTACCTATTTAAAGAGTTTTATAAAGCATATAGTACATATATTTAAATAATTAATCGAATATTAACAGATATCAAAAGTATTATTGTTTGTGATTTTTTAAATTATAAATAGATAGGTAAAGTAGATATGTATGTTAGTATATGTAGTATATAGAGTTTACTAGACTATTAGTTACGTTGATACACAAAAAGGCCATTTATTTGTTTGTTTCGTACTTACGTACGTATGTATTACATATGTATATAATACATACGATATTTACGTACATTTTTCAGTATTATTTCTAAGTATCCTATATTTTGTGTTCAATAATTACTTTAGTGATTTGTGAGATATATAAAATAAGAATATCTAGGTATAACAAATTGTGCTTATGTTCCTCAACTTTTCTCTAGATCTAGAACTAGATCTATGATACCTATTGTATGTTAAATATATACTTTTATTTATTACGATTTCTTATTAACAGGAACTTTGTACAAAAATTATATAATTATTATTGGATACCGACTAAATGTGCCTTATATTTGATAAAATAAATTTGTTCCTATATTTAATACAACCAATAATTATCCATTTATTTGAAAGATACGTGGATATTTTAAAATAATTCTGGTTGTAGTTGATTATTTAATATTTTATTTATAAACAATGGATATACGTAATTCATTTTAATATTAGATGTAGATATGAAAGGCTTTCAAATGTTTAAAATATGTATACGTGTACAGTGTACGTTAATCTCTCGATTTACGCGGTTATTTCGTAAATGGAGTAATTCATTTAAAACATTTACTAGTTTTTCATTTATAATTATATTTAGAAATGCCATGGTGCGTAATTAAACAAAATACAGTATTACAAAGCTAGTATGAATTTTATTTCTAAGTAGAGTTTATACATATATATATAATATTATATATACAAAGGGTTATTTAGTTTAAATATATTTCAAACGTTAAATTATTCATTTGTTTTTCAAAGATTTGCAAATATGTTTTGCTTATCGTCCTTAAATAAGTAGATCCTATTTTGGGAAAAGGTTTTGTAAGAAAATAAAATAAATGATTTGATTTTTTTATGTCTGTTTAACAACACTTCCTTGTACCAAATACATTATATATTGTAATACGTTTATACTAACAGTTTTTACTAATTTTACTTTTATCCATACTAATACATACCTATTATAAATGCTAAACTAACCGATCTTGATGAAATTTGGCATTGTACGCGTGACTATCATAACAGAAGTCTGTATTACAGAAAACAATAATAGTTCTTAAACCAAAATATATAAAAATACAAACAACAGTTTCGTGGCCGCTAAATATTGACAACAAAACTGGATTTTCAATAATTTTTTACCTCTTCCTCTTCTTCATGGGTTCAATATCTGACCAAGTTGCGGGTAACAGCTAGTTTGATATGAATAAAAACATACTTAAAAAATTAATAAATGCTTTATTTGTGAAAATGAATACAACGTCAGAAAAAATATAAATAACAACAAATTACTGAAATTTCAAACATCTAAATAATTATCTTGTCCGTATTTATATATACGTAATATGCATAAATCTAATAACAAGCGTTTTATCTAACTATGACTAAAATCATTCGGTAAATAATTGGGAACTAGCTGAAAGAACGTCTATGATTTTATCAATATCGTATTTAGTTAAAACAACATTGACAGTCAATCGAATACTAGGTGGGACTTTACTCCTTTCAATATTATCTAAATATGCTGCTACTGTCAAAGCTACTTCCCGTTGGTAACACTGAAATAATTATAAACACATGAAACGCATCTGATAAAGAAACTAAAACTAAAAACGTTTACTTACAAACTCAACTATTTTATCCAATTCTTGTACGTTTGGGTTTTTCAGAATGAGATGTTTAACAGGAGATTCTGGACTTCCCGTTACTTTTAAATGAGGTAAAGTTAAAAGTCGTTGGTGTAGATATTTACAATTGTCTGCCAGTTTTTTAAACAGGTCTGGTGAATTATCCATTATGTGAAGTGCGTCTATTGCAGCTTTTGTTAAAAGGGGCGGAAGAGATGCAGAAAAACAATAACCTTAACAAACAAACAAATAATACAGATTCAGAATGATCAATGCAATTTAAATTTAACGTGGATTCATTTAAATAACATTTATTCTCAAAATATTACTTTTCTCTCATTTTTGTTTGTTTTTTCCTGTTTATTATGACTTTTTCTGGTAGCTGGCTAATTTTTAAAGAAGACTATACTTTTATTTTATTAATTTATTCAATTTTTGTCTCCGCTGAAAATCGATTTTACAAAAAAAAACAACAGTTTCAAAATTTTTCATAAACTGTTTTTGCTACAGTGTTTGTTATAATTTCTATTGAAAGTACTAACTAAAAGCTACATTCTAGAATTTTTTCAGATTTTTTGCATCGATAGTTTAGAAATTAGAGAAGGGAGAGACAGTCTGATAACAATTTTGAATAGAAAATATATCGTGACTGAAGGGTTAAAATCAAAAAGTTGTTAAACATTTTTTGTTGCATTTTAGGAGACCTATCTAAAGACACCCCACTCAATGGGGGTAAGCAAATAAAAATTTTTGAGTAGACTTTTCAGTCTAAAAAAATTATTTTTTCAAAAATGTCTGTTTTTAGGTCATCCATATAACAAATTTTATCTTAATAAGGATATAAATGACAGACAGATGGTCAGAGTGAAACTATAAGGGTCCCTAAAAACGATAGGCTTCTTTAAAAAATTTCCAGCTACTAGAAAAAGTCATAATGTACAGAAAAAATTGACAGAAAAGTAATGTTTTGAGAAAAGCAAGAAAACTGCTATTTAAAATACACGATCAAGTGCAACTAAATATTAATTGTCAACGTTGAGTTAGCAGCTACTCTGTCACAAAGAACAAATCTTGTTAATATTTGAATTAACTTCTATTTACCTTGTCCTGATAGACGCTGATGTTCTATTATGAAATGAGAACCTACACAGAATCCTCCAATGGAAGCAATACTCCATTCTAAACTTCCCATTATTAGATCAATATCGTGATGCTGAAAAAATAGTTAGTTTGAATAAATGAATGATTAATTAATACTTGTAGTGCTTACATTTATATTGAAGTGTTCTGTAACACCTCGGCCTGTTTTTCCCAAAACACCGAATGAAACGGTTTCATCCAAGAATATCCGCAGTTTATATTTCTTACTGAGTTCCACTAGCTCCGGCAGTGGACATATTTCTCCTGTATTCATATATATTCCTTCGATAATCAAAAACAATCTTTTGGTTTGTACGTACTTTGATTTACGTGTCTTGTTCTGTGTTTTTATCAGTAGCTGTTCTAAATCATCCAGGTCGTTATGCTTGAAGTAATAAACGGTGCTTCTTGAAGCATCTATTCCTTTCTGAGCTGCAAAACTCACGTGTTCATCGCTGAAATTCAGAATTACGTCTGTCTAAATTAAACTAATTCATATTGTACTGACTTACGCAAATATCATGTCCCCACGTTTGCAATAAGCTGCAATGGCACTTGCGACTGTAGAAAATCCATATGAGTAAACTACGGCTTCTTCACAGTTCATGAATTCAGCCAGTTTCTCTTCTAGTTCGAGATGGACGTCTAAAGTCCCGTAGAAACCTCGCGGCCCGCAAGAACCCACTCCGTACTTCTTTATAGTGGCGGCCGCGCTGTTTTGTAGCTGTTCGTTTTCAATAAAGCCCAAGTAGTTGTGGGTCGCTACGTTTAAACATTTCTTACCCTGGAAATAATTTGCATGGTTATCGTTTGTACGTGGATTTCGATTAAAATTGCATATCTCACATCGATGGTTATGTAGTGACCTGCCATTCCTGTTACGGTACGAGGAACTAGAGCTTTGTGTTGGGTAGACACGTTGCAGATTATGGGTTCTGGTGTCCACTTGTCAACAAACTCTTCGATTTCCTGTAGGATGAATAATATATTTAACTGTTTTGTTCGTATTCTAATGTTTAAATAATAAATTTTACCTCGGGTGTGAATTTCCTTTGATTTTTTTTAAACACAATCCACCTTGTCCCAAATAATAATAAGACGGCTAATATTAAAGTTAACATCGATATCTATAAAATAAATAAATATTAAATGATTGTATTTACGGTACTTAAATCATTCATTTTCATACCTCAATACCAGAAAAAATACTAAAGAATGTCTGCTCCATTGTAAAATACGTCCTTTTGTACATAAATATGCAATTTAATACTACTTCAGAAGTAGATAATAATTAATTTTTGATTTTTATAAACAGATATCAGTAAAGTGTAGGTACACCCATAATGTCAATTATAAGCTATATTAAATATGTATTTTACATACATAAAAGGCTTCAAAATTAATTCAAACGTAAAATATACTCAATTTTAGCTTTAATTTAATACAAAATTAAATGATTTTAATTATTTTATAACAATTATCTTAAATATAACCTTACAAAATTTGAAGATTATATAGAATCTACTTCAGAGGTTCCCAACCATGTTTTGTGATGTGTTTTTTAGAAAGTCTTCCAATTTGCGTTAGGATTTGTTTAAATAGAAAAAAAATGTTTAATAATTAATTTTAATCGATTCAACTTCGAATCATTGCTTTATAAATATATATAAATACATGTAATATTAATATAATAATGATTATTAATTTTTGGAAGCACTGGTTTTTTCATAGATTATAGAAAATAAAATACCCAGAGTTCCTGTTACCGCTTGTAAAGGGTTCTGGGTATTTAGTTTGTCATTTGTTTTTAGTGTGATTCAAAATGATTTAAAAGTTTTATTATATTGTGAAATTATCGTGTTAATAGTTAATAATGCATGTAACATTTATATATTAATCATAATTAACTTTGAAAGCGCCGATTCTTTTCATAGATTATAAAAAAACAGAATACCCAGCATTCCTATCACCATGTTAGGTCTTCTGGGTAATCTGTTTGTCAATTTTTTCAGTGTGTGATTCGAAATGTTTTAAAAGTTTAATTATATTGTGAAATTATCGTGTTTTAATGTTAAATGTGTGTAAATATCAAGTACAACGCTTCTTTTTATCATCTTTTAATATGTAAAAGGTAATATTTACAAAATTGTTTTTAATATTAGATAATTAGTTGTAATTACATAACATTGCACATTACTTATGTTATAAAATTTTCGTTCATTTATTGTATAATGATTAGAAAATATTCTTGTTTTACCTAAATAGTATCTATTCAAATTCGATACTGCCAGTTTTATTTGCATAGTTAAATTATTAGAATTCTGATTGTGTGTGGCGAAGAACTATAAACTTATCACCTCGATAAAGGTAACCATAGAATTAATTAGATTTGTTGGATTGATATTTATTTATGAATTTTATTATTGAATTGTTTGCTGAAATAAAGTATGAATGAAAAATAAACGCAATAATTTAAATTTATTTATTATAACTGATGTGCCCTGTTTGGAAATTTTACAAATATGATAAATAAGTTTGAGAATACATAATATACCTAATACATAAATATTCTAGCCATACATGTATATCAGCAATGAGTTGTCAACATTTATGGGATTTCTAAGGCGTAACGATTAATTAGGCAATATATTTTATTGTAATAGGTTGCGGTTGCAGAGTATGTATTAATGCATTACGTTTAGATGTTTTCTAAAAGCAATTCAGTATTTTAGATGATCTGCTCGACTATGATGTTCTTTATTATGAAAATTGTTTACATCAATTAAAAAGAAAACGTTTATATATTTTTTAGCTATAAAAATAAATGACTAATTTATAAAATATATGAAAAAGTATAATATTTACACATTTGAAATGACTAAGCAGAACATTTAATCTATACCGTGGTTACAGATAGCAATCCACTCATTTTTCCGGGAGTTACATTGGTTTTATTTCCGTGTGCTATTATTTCATGTATTGTATTTATCTCCTCGTTTCCTTGGTGGCTGCATTTCTTCCGGATTGTTTTTTTATCACTGACTTTCTTTCCTGTCGTCTGTACATTACTTGCAACTAACTTTTCAGTAGTTGATTTTGTTTGTTTTGGTTGAAAATCATGAGTTAGTTCAATATTTTCACCTAGATTTTGATGTTTACAACAGCTTTTACAATTATCGATACTATTTTGAATTTCGTGTAGTCTGTGCCTCCGTTCTTGTGCCCGTTCCATCTGTTTCTTCCGTTCCTCTTTTGGCCAATACCTACCCATCTAAAAATGACATATTATTAATATACAAATACTATATAAAACAATCCAAAGTATGTATTATATTAACTTACTTTTAAATCACTTTTAGTGTCATCTTCAGTTGTAAGTCCAGCACGTTCTTCTGATATTTCTTTTGCTCTATTTTTTAAAATTCGATTTCGAACTGGCCGTCTTGTTATATACCTCGTACCATCTTGTCTTCGTTTAACTTTCCATTCCATCTGTATATCATCTTTATGTTGAACATGTTTAGCATCCTGAATGTATTTGAAATAAGGTATTAATTAACAATACAATAAACACTAGAGCGTAAAATATTACCTGGTTACTACTTTCTTGATACTGACTTAAACTAGGCGATGTAAAACTATTAGAAGGTCTAGGTAATACGTTATTTGTAGCTTTATGCCTGTAAAGTGCTTGTCTGAACAATTGTTGTTGTAGTAACATGGTATGTTGAAGATTAGCTATATTTGTGTACATTGTGTCTGCGGGTATAGCAGGCATTGATTTATGCTCAACTGTTTTATGAGATTTTGTATTGTGACCGTGAATTTGTTGAAATTGATCAGGTTTTTCTACATTATCATCTTTGGTACAACAACATTTGTTTGGTGTAGGAAATAACTGCAACATTGATCTGAAAATAATGAATAATTTAAACTGGTGATGATATTTAATGTGTTTATATTTATTTAAACCTGTTAGTTTCTTGGCAGTTTAGTTTTAATGTCAAAGGCACAGAAGGCATTGGGTTGCTGTTGCAGGATCCCCCTGTTCCTGTATTGTAAGCACTGGAACTGTCTCCGCTTCCGCTACTGCTTGTACTCTTACTGTTTGTTCTTTCGTGTTTTTCTTTATCCATCGGTGAACCTTTTTCTGTAGATGCAACGTTATGTTTTTTACATTTTCGTCGATGTCTGAAAATTAATAAAAACTTATTTTTCATTTGTCAAAAATCACATTAAATAATAAACCGCATAAATGGAGGGATTACTGTACCAACTTACATTTCATAGATATTATATAATACCTAACTAAATATTATATATATGAGATGTTTCAAAAATTAAAATAAACATAAATTCAAAGTTTATTTTTAAATTTTAAATTTTTTATCCAAGGGTGTTGTTGTCCCCTCCCCTCCCCTTTCTCCTCAAACATACGAGTACATGACAGTTATATGGCATTTATTAATGTTTTGGGGTGGTAATTACACTATTTAATTAATCTATTGGGACGAAAGTGGGTTGATATACAATAACATAAAAACGGGGATTGAATTTACTCTATTCTAACACTCTATTCTACACGTGTATCATAATAATTAAACATACTTAGGGCATTCATTGTGGCATGTTTGCGAAGAAGACGGTGTGCTTTCTCTTGGTTTCTTGGTAGATTCATAAGGCGATGAGTATATAGGTTCCATTTCTGAGTCGGCAGATTCGGGAATTGTCTCGTAAATATGTTCAATGTCAGATGTATCAGATTTGTTGTCAAGTCTCAATTTGTCTTTGTTAAATATATGTATATTGTTCATTCTATAGTCCAACATGGCTATCTCTTGGTTTATTGATTCTAATTGCGACCTAACGTACGAATTTGTTGCATTCTTTTGCCAAAATTGATTTGTGTTTTCTTGTTTTGGCATCACGTCATGGTTTTGGAAATTTAACAAGTTATCATTATCGTTTTGATCTTCTGAAGTATTTACTTTGCTTTGTGCGTTTACTACATTTTCATTCTAAAAAAATAATAATATATTTTAAACAGTAACTATACATATTATATACTATAGAGTTTTTACGCGCTGCGATTTTCATGCAAATACCTATATGTAAAAGTTAGATAAAAGTTTAGATGTACTGACAACGAGTGATTTTGTATTATTTTTACATACCTGATAAATACATCTGCTAACTAAAAGAGTGACTGCATTTTTATTTTCAGCAAATAGGGATTCTGTTTCTTCTTTTGTAGCTACATCTTTCCCATTGACCTGAAAGTAAATGAAATGCATTGTATTTATGTACATATGTTATATGTTATATGTGTATGATTGATATTAATACCTGTAATATTTGATCTCCTTGCTGAAGACGCCCATCTCTATGGGCGATACTGTCTGGAATTATTTCACTAATATAAACTTCAGAAGCTGTCTCCTCAAAATCACTCCCACCTCCAGCAGATTCAACGGAACCTTGGGGGGAATCTAAATTTATTGAACCTCTACTAGCATAACATACAGTAAGACCTAGACGATCAGAGCTATTGCTCTTTCTTAATGTTACTTCCTAAAAATACATCCAAATTAAATTACTATTATTATTTCCATTAAAAAAATAAAAAAACTCCTTCAAATATTTGCTTTTAACTTTTCTATAGTCGAATTCAAAATTATCTTATTTTCTATACAAATATCAGAGGTAAATAAAGATATTTTGTATTATTAAAATTTATACAAATCATACCTGAATTTTACGTAACGTATTTCATATACATATAATATTTGTGATACTTACTTCCAAGTTGAGATCATTTAAAAGAAATTCTTCAGCTTGTTGTATATTTTGGATATCTTGAAACGGTGGTATTTCTAATTCATCGAACCAATGTCCAGTTAAATAAGTCTGAACAGACCTAGATACATATTGATCGTTTTGATTTTCTTGTATTTTGTTATTACCGTCTTCGCTCGATGTTTTATCTTGTTTTGATTCTTTTTTACCATCTTCGTATTCGTACTTTTCTTTAATATCAGATTCTTTGTTATTATCTTGGATATTTTCTTCTTGAAACGCAGAACTGGTTTGGTTATTATCGATATTTATTTCTTCTTCAGCTTTTTGATCTACAGTTCTACGGATTACTTCTACTATTATTGGTTCAGGGGCTGCTAAAAATTCTTTAACTGCGTCATCGTGGGGGTAGTTACTTACATCGGTTCCATTTACCTGCAAACATTTATTTTAATGAAAGATCAATTCTTTTTTAGATAACAATACATATAAAAATTAATTATATTCCCGGAAAATTTGAATCTGAGATAAACATGCAGTCATAGGTGCTGACTTTTCATTTTACCCGGGCCGTGTATTTTTCGAGTCACGTCTTAAATCGTGAGCGTGCGTGATTGGATATTATATTTATTTAATACTATTATAGTAATGTTTATTGTATAGAAAATGACGTGAAAAGTTAAAATTTTCAAATCGCAGGTCTCGATTTTAAACAGTTCTTGAGACATGGCCTCTCAAAGTATTTATTTTTTCAAAATTTTGGAGAAAATGGCGCCTATGTACAATATAATATGTGTCTTTATTTATTACGTAATTTTAAACGACCCTAAATAAAATATAAGAAAAATATGTGCACACTTGGGGTTGCAAATACCTAACAAGTAATTAAGGTCCGTAACGATGTAACATAAGGCAGCAATTAATTTTGAATAATGAATAAGATAAAATAAATGTGCGGTTGATAAGTTGCCTTTATCCCACAAATGTTTTTAATGGATTACGGATTTTATATTACATAGTGTGAAATAAATTCATAGGATCGTTTTCCCCGGTGCTTAAGTATTATATCTATTTTTTCGGCAAAAGAAAATCGATACTTCGTTAATGGATAAGCAGTCGTTTTGTATATTAATTTATTTTCTATTTTTTCATAGATGATATGGCGATTTTTAACTTAGAGTTACATACAGTGCGGCAGTTGCGCCCAAACTCGAATTTTAAAGGTAATTTTATCATACGGTATGTTACAAGAAAAACAATTAATAATTTTTTTTGTAATTAGTTGGTGCAACTTATGGTGGCGTTTCCTGTGCAGATTTTGGAGCTGGTGGAGCGAGTTGCTGTGCAGTAATCGAGTTCAAACATCAGGGTGGGATAGCGCCCTAAAGGTCAGTTATTTTTTACTTTAAACCACATTGAACCTATGGTTCGTGGTTTATATAAAGTGTGTCTAGTATTGTACCTGGTCCAACGTTTCATCCCAACCCTGAGCAGTCCTAGGAGCTCCCGCAGGAGTCCGCTGCTAGCGAATGACGAACGAATAAATGCGAGTGTATTTATAAGTGTATCGTATTCCACCAAACGGATAAGTTGAAAGAAATGAAATCTGTTTTGTGATTTACGAATTGAATTTTGGTATTTTGCGTTATGTTGGGCGATTCATCCGAGTTAATGATTTCCGGCTCGCCGACGAACCCTGTCTGTTAGTTTAGGGTCTTGAAGACCCGTTATCGGACAGTGTTTGTTGTTGGGCCCTGTTTAGTGCGCGGACTGATGGACAACTTCGCCCGTGGCCCGCTGCCCAAAAACCACCCTTCCCTGTGGTAGGCTGGGGTTTAGAGATAGGGATGCGAGAGGCAGACTTTTGATATTTTATACGTCAACGGACCTTAAGCTAGATAAACACGATAAGTAATCTTGTCTAGGTGTCCTTAAGCGATATTTCACTAAAATATGATATAGAGTGATTGTATTGCCGGAAGGTACTAGCGAAAAGACAGTTATCTGCTTATTTTAGCCGGAGGTCTTAGGCGATGTCTGCTTTGAGCGTCTGGGCAGCACAAGTAGTTTACATTGACAATGTGTGTCACGCCTAACAACATGCAGGGGGGCTGTTAGGCGTCACACTCCCACGCCACGTCTAACTACCATTGCACAGAGGCTGTTAGACGTCACATCCACCCTACACAACACAATATAATATGTATCTTTGTATTCCAGGTTTTTAGGTTCCTTTAAGGAAGGACTGCTGTGTCGTTTTTCCCAGACACGGCGGCATCGAGGGATTTATAACTGATTTTTGTTTTAATAATTTATTACTTTTCTTTAAATTAAAGGGGTTTTGTTTGTATATTGTTTTCAAATAATTAGTCACTTTAATATTGAATTAAATAACTTATGATTTTATTAATGAAATATCGCGTTACCTTTGGGGTTACATTTTCCAGAACAGGTACAGAAAAACACACTTATTGCGAAGTTGCTCTCTCTTTAGCCGGTGTTGATGTATGTCAGAGATGAGTACTTATTTAGTTTATAAGTTTAGAATTCCCCCCTCTTTATACATATGTATATAATTTATTAAATAGAAAAGGAAATTCAGTAATCTATGATCGCTTAGTTTTCTTTCTCAAAATATATTTTAAGTTTCGCGTCAATTCTAGAGAGAGAGTTTGTATTTATATTTTATGTGTTTTTCAGTAAGTGTAAAAAAATATAAATTTTATATAGATATGAAAAAAAAGACTAAGTTGTTAATTATATAAATAAAAAAAATGAAACAAATTCAGAAGATAGAAACAATATAAATTATAAAAAAAAAATATTTTATAAACGGATATTAATATTTTACGGAATGGCAAGCCAGTTAAATGTTGGTAATTCATATTGTTAATGTTTTAATATTTGATAATTTCTCTTTATACATATTTTTTATGTGTATAAGAAAATTTAGAAATCTAAGATTTGTTTTGTCAATATATATTTTGCGTCAATTGAATGAAGAAACATAATTTTGAATACGTAAAGGCGAACAATTAACTATTGTATTATTATATATTTGAGATAGATAAGTTGCCTTTATCTCACAAATGTTTTTAATGGATTACGGATTTTATATTACATAGTGTGAAACAAATTCATAGGGTCGTTTTCCCCGGCGCTTAAGTATCTACTTTCGGCAAAAGAAAATCGATATTTCGTTAATGGATGTAGACATTTATTTTAGCAAAGGGCTTTTCATACCAATGCGGAAAACATTAAATGGCTTTTATTAACACATTATATTTGTACTAATTTTAATATATACATTTTTCACCTCGCGAAATTTGATCTCGGCTGTTGTTCTCTGCGACACATTTTTATACAGCTGATTATTTTTAAATTGAGTTTAACGTTTCGAATTGTTTTCAAATAAAACGTTCATCTGTATCAGTATCTATCTATTATAAAAATAATTAATTAATTTGATACACGAGTTTGAAGCTATTGACGCCCATCGCGCGTATAAGTATATAATGTTTCTGAATATATCATAGAAAACGTACATGGCCATTAGATATAAAGAAACAGTGACAACAGAAATCGAATGTATAGTTTACTGATGCGGAAGAAGCTGATATGACGGTTTCTTATTTTTATAGAAAACCCATCCACATAATATAACGTGCTATATATTATATTATATTATACTATACATCTATACATGCATACATACTACTACATACATTATATATACAGTCGATTCTCGATAAATCGAAAATAAAAATATTAAAAACATATTTCATCTATTAATAATACAGTAGCACCTCGTAATAACGACGCTTTTAAATTTTATATTTCTATTTATTTTTCAGTATATATATTTAAAGGTAAACATTGTGTAAATTTCCCTTTCTATAATATATATATATATATATATATATATATTAGTAGGTACATAGTACGTAGTTTTGCTTGCATAAAAAAACTCTGCGAGTCCGATCGCAAATACGCCGTTGATGTGAATTACTACTGTATATCGAATAAAAAATAGACAAATTAGTTATTTGAATCCATCGTGTAAAAGTTTTACTGTTAATTAACTAGGATGATTTTATATTATAAAAGATTTTGTTAAATATTTAACCTGACGTAACTAAATATGTACTAAAACGTGATGTGATAAGCGCACTAACGGACAGACAGACGGACGTTGTAATATATAGATGAATGCGATTTATGGTGTAGAAGGTAAAGGGTTAAATTGACAATATACTGGTTGAAGTTATTATATGTCACTCAAATCATATATGATAAATTTCCGTTTGGTTTTCGGACAGTATTTTCAGTGAATTATTATTTATGTGTATTTGATATCATTCAAAATAGAAATGATTTATTAAAAACCATAAATGTAATATATGAGGATTGTTTCATTTGAACCAAAAAAATAATAATTTGTGTTAGATATTTGTTGTTCTGTAGCGTGCGTATTCTTTCTATCAGATGTCAAATGATTGATGGCATTTATTTGATAGAATTTCGATACTTGTATTCTTCGATTTGTTCCATTTAACACGAATGTCTATTATTTGTTGATTTTCTCAATTTGATCCAATTTTTGGTTTCAGAGTGACCTAATTATAATAAATATAGGTATAACAGATAATAATGTATACAATATATGTATATATATATATATATTGTATGTATAATAATATCAGTATGCGCTAGAGATTTGTCATTATGGTAGCACTGACGAGTTGGGGTGAATTTTAAGAGGGTTGTTAACGTTAATGACTTCATGAACAATTTGAAAAATTAATCATGACGTTGTGATATAAACAGCTATGTGAACATATTAAAACTGGCACAAATACAACGATATCATAAACTTTAATTATATTACTTGAGGAATATATATTATATAATAATATTATTGTAAAAAAACATAATATGTAACTATACTCAAAGTTTCAATAATGCCTTTCATAAACTATAAATCACGATATTCTTAAATATGAGGTACTCTGTAGCTAAAAATTAAAATTAAATTAATATTGGAAGTGTTTACCTTTTTTAAATTTTGGAAAATCGAGCGATAACAAAAAGGAAGCGAAGTGAAGCGAAGCGCTTCGTATAACCTGAGGGAGGTTTTCCCTGGCAACACCGTATCTCTATCTCTGATCATCCTTTTTCGTGTTGTTAAACCACGTGAAGTTTATTGGCTGCCTAGACTATATTCGCAAGTAACACGTCTAAACAGTTTTTTTAATCTATTTAATTTACACCAATCACGTGATCGTGTGTGTGAATTTTGTTTTTACTGTTTTTCTCGCGAAAGTCTCTGGGTAAAACACGCTTTCAATGGTACAATGTAGAAAATATAATATAATAATATTTCTGCAGATAAAACGTATCTTACATAGAATGTTTTAAATAAAAATAAAATAAAAAATAAAAATCTTGGATCATTGTTTAATTAAATGTACTAAATTAGAAATATTTGTTGATATTTGATTACTGCCATTACTCAATCATAATCTATAGACACTTAACTCTAAAACATAATAACATTCTTTATTTTATAACTTTTGTAATCATTAGCAAGTGTCTATCACTAGGTGCCCATTACTGGTTTTACTTTATCCAAAAACAAATTTGATAATTGAATTGATTTAATAAAGAGGTAGTTGTTTTATTAGTAACATGAGTTGATGACAATTAATAAAAAAACAGTATACCTTGCTCTTAAAGCGGCCAAGACTGGTGCCAGTATTTTATTAGGTTTTTTTGTCAACAGAATTAAGTCACGAGTAGAATATTTGCATTTTTCTAAAATAAAACATGCTATGTTATAATATATTGGTAGTTGCAATAAATCTGGATGTACATTTGATTCAATTTAATAAATATGCTGAGTTTTTTTTTATCTTTTTGCAAAGTATGTTACAGTCGTACAACACAGTAATGTTTTATTTGAAATAAGCGGTTTCACATACTGTTTTACAAAATGCGGTTGAAAAGCACACAGTCAACTGTCAAACAATGGTGGCGTTACTGAAAGTTACTCGGAGGTACTTGTTTTCTAAGAATGTCTGATATTAAAAAGTTATGTCTTTGTGGAAAATTTCTATTTGTTTTTCTTTTGCGAACATTTTAATATTGTTATTTTTTATCTCGATCAAAATATGTCTGAAATCTGCATATTATAAATGAAATGAATATTAATTTACTCGTAAAACGTTATCATTAATAAAATGTTTGATTCATAACTGAAATGTACTCTTTTGTTTATAGATAGAGTGCCTATGTATACATATATGTACATATATTGAAACGTTTGTATGTATGTATGGTATACTTTTCATGGCTATCCATATATCTTTGTCAAATGCTTTTCTCCTCTAACAATAAGTGAATTTATTATGTATTGTCAGTCTTAGTATATTTTGCAGGAAAACTCTGCTCTTATGTTAAATATTTAAACTTTGAATTTTGGAAATATTACAAACATTTTATTTATGAATAGAATCTTTTTATTTTTACTGGTTATACAGTATGTCCCAGAATAGATGATGAAACAAATTTGTAAAAATAACTAAGAACAAAGTACCTATAAATAATAATATGTCATTGGGACACACTGTATAAGATTTGAATGAATATTGTGTACCCTTATTTTTACGCCAGTATTGCGTGTGATCTATCAGTAAATATACAGTGTTACTCGTACCAATATCACGATAACGAATTACTTCATGTTATAGAATTCCAACAATACAAATGATTTATATTTCTACCTGTACTACTTTTGAATTTGATTTGATTTTTCTCTACTGTTTGAAATTTGTTGTTCCCATAGATATTTATCAAGTATACGTAGTTTTTATTTTATTGTTAGTTTTACTGTATCTTGACTATTGTTTGAAATAGGGTTAAATAATAATAAAATCGAATAGTACATAAAAAATATATAAAATCTAACGTTCCTATTCAATAACTATCAAATGCCAATAAATTTTTGTTATATTTTCGCGGTTGCTTGCGATAAAAGTTTATGAAAAAAAATCAACAAAGTTTCAACTCTTAGGTATTGATTTTCTCTACGCTCAAACTTAACTGAATGTCACATCTTTTGCTTTATTATTTTTAATTTTAAGGACAGTTTTCTCTAAATATTACTGTTCACTTTATTATTTAATTTTGAATAGTATAGTGAAATATATAATATATATTAATAATAATTATAATTAAATACGTATTTGAATACGAGTAGAATGGATAATATAATATATAGTATGTTATATCATGGTATTAATATATGCAGGAGAATTGTATTTCACGAAGAAATGAATTCTTTTATGCTTTTCACAGTGGTTTTCTTGTAAACAAAAGGTTTTCTTCAGCTCTGGGTTATTAAATCGACAAAAATTTAATAACGCCTCTTAGAATTTCATTAAAATTAACATAAATTTGTATAGAGCACTTTATATACGACTAGGATGTATGTATTTGTATCTCCTATCCACATTTTAAATAAGATATTATATTAAATAAGTTTTTTAATATACATACATATATGTGTAATTTACGTGTCAGTTTGTCGGAGTTGAACTATATGTACATATACATATATAATTACATTCCGTCTAACAAAAAAGCGTACATCAGTATATAATATATATGTATTAATTTACATGTGTAGAGAGATCTAAATGCTACATGTGCTATATGGCTATATGTGCTAGGAACGTTGGGGAAAAGTCTGTTTTGAAAGAAAAACGAAGGGAATATACGCGTGGATACAAAACACATTTGAAAGTATGGATCGAGAATCTATACATTGTAAAGATGTGTCCTTTTGTCAATAGAAAAGTCATGCTTCAAATCCAGACAGTCTCAGCGAAAAAATGACGTTCGGCTTTTATTTATTATTTTTCAAAAAGGAATATAAAAAAATATTTTCGCCCGTACTTTTGTATCAATTCAGACGCGTTTGTATCACCGGTGATGCATGTAATACATATGTATGGAAAATGTACGCTATAATAAATATATTTACATTTATTTCAAATTTGAAAACTTGTTATTTTCTCATCGAGAAAGCGACTATAAAACCATTGTTGAAAATCAATCATTTCAAAATTATAAATGTTAATGTCTTAACTCCTCTCGCCTTAAAGATTTTTTCTTTATAATTAAGAATGTATGGTAGGTATCTAATTTTACCGAAAAATAGTTGAAATTTGGGGAAATTATTTCTTAATAAATGTAAAATAAGTACCCACACGAAATTTCAAAAGGGTTTACCACATAGTTTGAATTAATTTTAAAGTTATTATTTTTTTAATTAACATGGACTTTTATGGCAGAATAGACAATTTTTAGAAAAGTCCTGAAGATGCCCACCACTGCAATGTGTGACGAAACGTTGGCCGATAACACGACCAAATCGATTATGTTCTAAATAGTGTTATTTAATAATATTTTAATTTCTGAAGTCATTGTCATTTATAATATTAAATATTTGTTTTGAAAACATTATTTTTTTAAATGTAAAATAAGGTCTTAAAATTAAGTACTTATATACTAATATCGAATTTGACTTTCATACTAGAATTTAAAGTAAATAATTGAAAATTTGATTTTGATCGTTCATTGCGTCTAGATTAACATTATTTTTGACGCCGACTGTACCTGCCGTACATCCTTAAAAAATATTTATAAACTAGATATATTTTCATTTATTTGAGTAACAACATAAAAAAAGTGCGAGCCTAGAGCGGCATAACTCCTAGATATGTAATATGTGTATATATACATATATATTTAATGCGTTTGTAACATAACATATGTATGTATATACCTAGTATATATGTAGATTGTAGTTACAGCACCCACTAGAAAGTTTTTTTTTAAAAACCCCATTTGATGTTCAGACCACGTTCAGGCCTTATGATACAAGCGCGTGAGTCCACTTGAACCGTATGCATTTTGCGGTAGGCGGTAGCTAGTGTGAGCGTTTTTATAATTCCCTGTTTTATTAGGGGTGAAATCAAATCCTCTATCATAATAATGAAAATCCAAATTACTCAAATTGTTATTGTATTGTACTGTAATACATTTTATCCATCTATTCGAGTTTAAAACCGAATTGCATTGATGCGATTCATTTGTTTAATTAAATCTACTAAATTACTACAATCTATGTTATACACTACACACTTTACTCTAAAACATGAGCTTCATTTATAGACAATCGGTCAATGATTCTTTATTTTATAACTTTTGTGTCCATCACTGGGTGTGCATTACTAGTTAATTAAAAAAAACAAGATTTAATAAAGAAGTAGTTGTTTTTTATTAGTAACATGAGTTGATGACAATTACAAAGGACAGTATACCTTGCTCTTAATGCGGTCAAGACTGGTGCCAGTATCTTATATTATTATGAACAAAGGTCGTAACCCTCCTTAAGGTAGTTTAATATTTGTTAGTTATTTTTAAATGAATTAATTATTAATTTGATTAAAAATAAAAGTAACGGTGAGACATGGCTAATTTTCAGAGGCCAAGAAGTGTTGTTAAAAATAATAACCTATATACATATATATATAAACAGAAGTCAATCTTTGATTGAAAAAGTGTAAATTCTGTGCACGTAAGAAGCCGTGATTGAAATTTTGATATTACTGTTTCATGATCACGCACGAAAAATTCACGTATTCACCGAGAATAGCCGAAGACGAACGTGTGGTCCAAATTTCACCTCCGGAAAAGTTTTTAACGATTTTGAGATGTTTTTATTATTAAATCTCAATAGTATTAATTTTTAATTAATACGCACTAGTAAAGGGTTAAGAACCGAAGCATATATAGGAAATATGTGGTAAAGGGTTTAAAAATCAATATAAATTTCAGAGCTATGTGACAGAAATAATTTCTGAATATGGAATACGTATTTAATATTAAGTTCGTGTTAAAAATGATTTAATCAAACCAAATTGAAAAAAACCAAATCGTGACCAATTTTATAAGTAGAAATATTCCCGTAAATCCAGCCAAAGGAAAATTTATCAAATTGAAAATTGAATTGAATGTAAATTGACATTTTTCACATACTATTTTATTATTAGTTGATATTGAAGAAATCAGTATCGGTTGAAATTGTTAAATAAAGAAACAATTTATTTGAAATAATATTATACATACTGTATCTTCAGATTTAGGCGCCAGTATGTCCAAAATAAAATATATTGTCATAGACATACACACAGACACACAGACACACGCACTCTCATACGATACAAGAAGCTAGTGAAAAAGAAAGAAAGATTGTGATCTTTATCCAACAATTCTTCCAAGATATGCAAACTTCTTTTTTCATCTCCCTTTTTGTAGAAATATCTCGTATTTAGACTCCATCAGTCAATAGGAAGCAAAAGAAATGTCTTCAAATTAAAAATGTGTTTTATGTAAATCTTGTTCTAAAAATACTTTGATTTTTATTCATATTCATTCCAACAGCATAGGTACCTATCTAATCATTGATATTTTTTATCTAAACTACTGTTTTTCTATCATCTAATTAAAAAAGGGTAAAGTTGTAATTAGTAAATTATAGAGACGAAAGGAAAACGAGAAAAAAACACGTTGAAAAGTGAAAAAGATACTTTCTTTGAGTAGGAAAATGTGTTTGATTAACAAAAAAGTAACACTTTTAAAAGTGCAGAAAAAATTATCAACATACATACATACATACATATTTAACCGCGTAGGGCTGTTAATTTTTTTGCACTTATGTTTACGGTTTTTTTTTCAATTTTTCAAATGAAAGTAAGCATTTTTCTTTGAGTTGCTCGAGCTTTTTAAATTAGTTAATTATTTATTTCGATTGTGCCTTTTGAAACTGAAATTTTAACAGGTGTTTTTATTTAACGCCTCGTTTTTTATATATATGTTTTAGTTTAATTAATAAAATACCTAACAGTGATTGTTTTAATTGAAAGTAACTTTTGCTTTCGCTTCTATTAGACTGACAGTTTTTTTTTTGATAATTATTAAGAAATTAAAATTGATAATTTAACAAATAAGTTAAATAGTTAATATGTCAGCTTGGCGCGATCCTACAGACTCCAATTTTTTTTTAAATATAGCTTACACCATTAACTTTCACATTAGTACGTATTTATAAAAAAATATTTTATTATCTGCCTTTTTTAATAAATATATTCACACGATAACCGTCTTAAAACATAATGACATTTATCACGACACACACACATATATGTACTTATTATAATATACATGTGTAGTTGTGATTTGAAAAATCGATATCTGTCAAGTTGTTTGCAAGTGAAGGGTCCGGGGTCCGGGGTCCGGAGTCCGCTGGTCCCCCGCATTCGCAGTCACGTAATCGTTCCCAACTTTACCGGCAGCGCACACCAATCAAATGTGTGTACAAACTTGGTTACATATATATTATATTAATGCTAACTGTGAACTCTGATGTTCTGATGCTGTTGCTGTTGCTGTTGCTGTTGCTATTGCTATTGCTATTCGAATCACTTCGATATTCTACTTGAGAACGTACTTAACATAGTAGTATATCTAATATCTACTGACACGCACTTTACACTTTACTAACATATATGTACATATGTATATTTACGATAGAATGAATACTACCTTTGTTTTCTTCAATAAAATAAATAACATCAACATATCTAGTCAAGAACGAAATATAATATATATAACCACATTTAATTAGATACATTGAAATGCGTGAATATTCATAAAGAGCTTTTTGTGTGGCCAAGACTGGTGCCAGTTCATAATTAGATATAAAATATAGAGATCAGATATACCTACTTTTCGAGAGATGGATTACATTTTATAGGCCGTTATTAGTTTTACCTCACAGAAATATTTATTATTAAATCATAAATTTTCCAGTTTACAGAAATCAATAGATTTAATTAGCGAATGTTTTTATTTGGTTTTTATTTAAATTTGTTCACCTCTGTAGTTAATTAAAAGATAAGTACGTGTACTACAATAGCAAGGTACGATTATTGTGGCTGGTAAAGGACAGGCACTAATCTTTAATGGGGTTAATTTGTTGTGTGTATGTGTGTGTGTATGTGTATGTGTATGCAATGCAAACACTCGGTGGTGGTAGTTATGAATATTTATACAAACACGCGTACAAGTGCGAATTTTTATATTTTAACACGCGCAGAAGACATTTAAAAAACCTGTAACTAAACCAACTATGTTACGATACGACGCCACAACCGGGCAGACAACAAAATTATAAAGTATAATTAAATGTAAAAATATCACAATTTAATGTAGGTACTATGTTAAATACTTTTTAAGTTAAAAATAATAAAATAGAATTTTATCGCGACATTTGTAATTTTTAATATATACTTATATTATACGTTCCAATTAGGGTGGGTATTTTTTAAATTTAATCTGATAAGTACACATTAACGAGAGAATGTTTTTAAAGTTTGGCAACATAAAATGTTTGATTTGATACGATGAAGGCGGAATTTACTAATGACTTTTATTGTGAACGAAGAACAGCTAAGAAAACACAGTATTAATTTGAAGAAATATTATCATTTCTCAGAATATTTAAACAAATAAACATAATTACGGACTTTTCGAGTATATTTCAAATGATAAAACTCATATTCAATACGAATTAATGAAGTTAAAAAGAAAATAAAAAATATCAGAGCTTATTTCGTTTCATTTTTCATCATTGTTTTATATAATTATTATTATTATCGATTTTCTCGTTTGTTTATTTTTTATACTTCCATGTTCTGAAAGAAATGGATGTATTGTAATACAGTGTACTATCTTCAAAGCGTAAAGAAAAGTTGATTTCCACTACGCATACGAATGAACGGGAGGTTTTTCGCGTCTTAAAGGGGTGGAAACCACCCCCAAAATTGAATTATACAAATTGACATAAAAGTAATATTAATAATACGAAGGTGAGTTTAATGAATGAATTCTGTTAACGCGTATTCCCTAGAAACTGCAACTTGCAAAGCTAGGTTTAACTCGGTCGAGTTACATAATATATGATATAGACATACGAGCTATTAGCCTGACTTGAATGGGTCTCACATCAGTCCCAGCCCCAGTCCCAGCTAAGAACACCACGTTCTCAGATCGGGCGAACGTTCTCTATTCTACACATACACATACACATACACATATACAAGACTTTTGCATCAAAAAGGACAATTCGGAGACAACGCATTACGTGTTAATGCAACTCTAAATAAACAATGTTAATCTATAACAATAGCATCGAAAATCATCTAATTGTATTAAACGAGAAAGCCACTGTGACGAGTTAAAAAAATATTCAACTTATTTGTTAATTTATCAATGTTAATAATAGGTCTTATTGTTAGAGTATTTGATAAGCTTAAAGTTAATGGTGTAAGCTGAGATATTAACTATTCAACTTATTATACGTAATAAATAGAATATACATATATAGAATATAATTGAATGGCACTATACAAAATACTCGTAGATGTAATAAAGTATTTTTCCAATTTAGCTTGAATTTGTAGCTCTATGTTATATATAATATTTATAAATGACTGTTATTATTTTCTACATAATAGATATCAAATTGGTAATAGTGTTTCAACCATGAAACCGATTTTGTTCAATTATTATAGTACGAGTAAAGTATATATGTTAGATAATATACATTACATTTCATTTGATATCAAATAAATTGTATATTGTTGCGTTTATTCTATTTCACTGTATGGTATGTTATTATTACTTTTGCTTATAGGTAGCTATTGGTCTAATCAATAATCAATATTTTACTTAGTTTTTATGATTGGTGCATTTTTTTCTATATATTTCCATTTTAAATTATTCAAAAAGCATTTAATTGACGTGAAACAACAGATGGGGTACTTTTCAGCATTTGTATTCAGACTGTAATGTATATTTTTCATTAAAATCTTGACTTTGATTTATTTTTGCTATATTTTTTCAAGTGTTCGACTACAATTGAAGAAACGCTAGTATTTTTAGGTGAATAAAACTCTCTTTGGTAATTTTATTTTATATTTGTCATTAAAACTACAGTAAGGTATCTTTTTACGTGTAAAAAGATACTAAAATAATAGAATCCAGGCCCTGTATAATTTTATACTGATTGTGAGGAAAATCACTGACTCAAGTTGCTACAATTATTGTGTATCTTTGATAATTGATGAAGATTTACGTCATTAGCTTTTCTTTGCCGGAAAATTCTTGATTCAGTCGAGGTTCGAATAAATACTCTATAAATATATGTTCTTTCTTTTCATATATATTTTTTTTTCATCTTTATCTTTATCAGATGTTATAAGATTTCTATATATTTTTTTCCTTTTTCTTACTTCATTTTATTTTCCACAGACATTTATATAATTATAAATCGAAAACTAGTTATTTCATAGAATACTAGTCATTGGAATAAAATAATTAACTTTTATGATTAAATCCGTATAACAAATCTTTAGGTACTACTGTACTAAATTAGAAATATTTGTTGATATTTGATTACTGCCATTACTGAATCATAATCTATAGACACTAGTGACCATCACTGAGTGCCCATTACTTAATCCAAAAACGAACTATATTTGCGGACTTTGATAATTAAATTGATTTTATAAACACAGCAATGCAATCTTCAGAATTGAAAAGTATGGTACTTATTGTTAGTATCGAGATACGAGTATCGCGGTAAAGTATACAATGATTGTCATTTTTGTCAATAATGTCAAGATAGGTATTTATATTTGTAAAGTAATACCTATATCAATGTACAATACATACGTTATGTTATGTTATGTTATATATGTTATGTCCAGATGCAAAGCAAGCCACATATCTAGTTCGGTTTAGTTTATATGGACTGTTCTAAAAACGTACATTCGTTTATATTAACTAAACTATTTGTTTATCTAGGCAACTAGAACTCTATAATTGTAATATGTACAGTAGGTACATATACATACATACAGTGTTTTGTATTTACTTGTATCTGTAGTTATTTTTGACTTTGATTCCAAAAACCAGGTTAGGGGAAATGTAAAGCAATTTACCTTATCTTGGAAACTTTAACTATTTTATTTACTATTATATCTATTAACTAGTTGATATATCTCACAAAGTTCTTATCTCATCTCATCTCAATAAAATAGAAAATCAAAGTTGATTTATAGCTAACAATTATCCCTTAATGCTGTTCGATATAAATGATGGTTTAATATGCTAAGGTTAAAAATACCTAAATGTTTACATTTCTTGCTTTTTGATGATTTTCCAACCCCATATTAAAAAAATAATTGATTGTAGCGAGTTTATGGTATTTTTTTTTTAACAGAAAAAAGAAATACATAAAATTTACAAAAAATTCATTTCGATATTTTTATAACAGACATTTTATACTTACTACGAGGAAATAAATCGAATTTCGTTAGAGAGTGAAAGATAGAAAACCGCTTTTCCCAACAGAATACTCTGTTGTAATTAGATTTCCCAAGGAAACACGGTGAAAAACTAAGCAGATTTTAATTGGTAACATTAACATAGCTCAAGTTAAAAACATAATATAGGTACATTTATAGTAACATTTATCTGGAAAGATTATTTAACGTGTTATGTAATTGCATGATACACATATGTATGTATGTTATACATCAACCTTGAATATAATTATACAAATATGTGGGCTCACAAATCTAATAATAAGATACATCCCATTGTCAGAATAATAAATCGTTACAAATTAAACAATTGTTATAATTACATATGTATAATACATTGATTTTATCATCTCATTTTTCGCTAAATGGAGAGATACATATACCTATACATAAATGGAGAGATTCTTATTGTACATGAAAATGTCGATATTATAATGTAATAGCATTTATGACATCTCTATCTTGAAAAGTGTGAAGTGAGGAAGTATTTAAATCTTCGTACATCTGCTAACATTAAAAAAAAACATAATGGTTGATACATTTAAAACCGTTTTATGAAATCGTTGAAGTAAAAATTTATGTAATGCGTTTTCTCTCTATCTACAAAATACATATGTATTTACAATACATATCTTGTTAATTGTTCTTTATATATTCATATATTCTTTATTTATTGCATATGTAATTAAATAATAATAAAAAAATATGAGTGCTTCTTAATTTTGCCCTCTAAATAAAACCACAGTTACGTCACTGCATCGCAAAAAATAAAATACAATTACAAAAAACACTTGAACCGAAAAAAAATATATAATGGTTGTGGCACAGCATACATCAGTTAAAATCAACTTAATGGTTTAAGGATCTGTATATGGCGTTAATTGATTACTAAAGTAGTCAGGGCTGGCGCGGCGAGGCGAGGCGCGGGGGGCGGGAGCTTAGGGCCGACCGGAAATGTACAACACACAAATCAGTACAGTCTCACAACTTACGATTATATCAAAAATAATTATCGGAATTATTCTAAATTTCTTATCTTTTAAGGTACTAGCACCAGTTTTGATAACAATCGGCCAATGGTGGACATATAAACTAATTATTAGTGTAATCTATTTATTAATTATTGTATTATGATAGCATCTGCAACACATTGTTTACAATTCCTTATTTTCTAACTTTTGTATCAAAGTACTTATCATTTTACTTTGTTTATAATAACTTGCTCTTAAAATGCCTATAATAATACTATAACTATAAAGTCTATCAATAATGTAAAGCTAAAGATAAAAAATAAATAAATAAAATAAATAAATTCATGATGTCAAAAACATACAAAGATTTGCTCTAAAAGTGATTTTTAACAATAAAACTAACCGTGAAAGTATACGCCATTGTCGTTTTTATACCCCATTACAACAGATTTATATATCCGTTTAAAATATCGTTTATTCAGTCTTGCCAACATAAAAAAACACACACACACATACTAAGGGAATCTAAATTTGCCATTTTTAAGATGCGAATATTTTTTTCACCTCATTAATAATAATTATCTCGGAGATTTAAAATTTCCGCATTTTTATCTGAATACTGGGTGTAACTTTATCAATCTTTTAAATTTTAAGGTTTTAATTGATTTATTTTACAACTATTTTAAAGAGATACCTAATTTAATTTTATAATGTGTGCTTGTTTATATTTTTTTTGGATAGTGTCACATAATAGATCGCAGACAATCCTAATAAAAACAAAAGAAAAAAGAGAAAAGCAGTAAGTAATTAAAAAAGGTAGAGCAAAGGCATTCCTATGTTATCTAAGAGATCAGAATAAGTAAAAAGACAAACTTTTCTTGCATGTATGCGTGGTAAAGCAGAAATTCAAAAGAAATTCATAAAACTCTTGTATTTTTGTTTTTTGTTTCTTGAATAGTAATTATATGTCTTTAAAAATAGAAATTAATTATAATTTACGTAGTGAAGTACTCCACATTTCCAATAATTAAATATTATAATAGATACATAATACATACCTACTACAAAATAAACATTTTTGTGTTTAACAATTTTACAAATTACTGGGATGATAAAATTGCTACGTCATGGAAAGATCATGGAAGAATTGAATTTAAAACCGATTTAATTTAGAAAAGAAAGTATATTTACACATATGTAATAACATATTAACATAATGAACAAGAACATGATATTTCACACCGTTTTGTCAACACAGATTCCCCTAATGTATAATACATACTCCCCTATATATACTACCCTCCCCTATTTTGAAGAAAACAGATTGCACATACACATTTATAGTGCAACCGTTTCATATATTATAGTTATTAGTTTAATTATTTTTAATTAAATTAATTTAATGCCAAGTTTGCTTCTTTTAATAAAATACGAAACAAATTGGTAACTATTCGAATAACACATAACTAAATAAGGTACTGGCACCAGTATTGGTCAGTTAAAGAGCAAGGTATACTGCTTTTTGTAATTGTCATCAAATCATGTTACTATTAAAACAAGTACCTCTTTATTAAATCTATTTAATTACCATATCATTATAGCCTTTTATTTTGATTGTTTTTTTTCCAGTAATGGATAAAATATAATCAGTAATAGACACTTGTTAAGTTATAAAATAAAGAATGGTAAAATTGTAAACAATGAGATTACACTAATAATTAGTTTAAATGTTCACCATTTTGACAGCCATCAGATTATGCTGTTTTAGAGTTAAGTGTCTATAGATTATGATTCATTAATGGCAGTATGTATGTAATCAAGTATCAATAAATATTTGTAATTTAGTAGATTGAATTAAACAAGAGTCCAACACTGGGGTATAATCCGGAAAACAAGTTTTGTTTATGTTTTGAAAGTAATACTTCTTATTTCGTACACAAATTTTGGACGGTATTATAATAGTTCCATTTCTTTGAGAACATGAAAGTAAAATGCATTTTAGCGGAGTGGAGGGTTGCTAATTATAAGTTTCCAGAGTTGACATAGACTAACGCTCACATGCAATTTCGTATCGTTTAAAACACCTGGCGAATAGTAACGTACATAGTTCTGTATGCAGCTAATAAATTCAAAGTGTAAAACAGAGATGGTTTATTACATATGTAACTTGAGTGAAATAAACAAAAATCTCACAGAAATTATATCGCAAATGTACAGTGTTGTCATAAAGTCTTGTATCACCTACAAAATATCTTAGTATTAGTGTATTAGTGCGCTTATCACTCGAGAACTACTTATCCGATTTACATGTTTCTTTTTTAATCGACAGATATGTTCTTTGGCCAGGTTCAGAATAAGCAGTCACGAGTATAGTAAAAGTTACGTTAAATATTGAACAATATATTGTAGTAATGAATTTTGTATAATAAAAATATCTTAAATAAAGTTCGCGATACCATATATGTACTATATATCTAACTTTTAAATTTAAACTGTTTGTATTCGATGGAATATATATTTGACAACGTTTTATCTAAATAGAAGATTTTCTAAAATCTCTGAACGCTTTATTTAATTGTGGTGCAGGAGTTTTTTAGAATAGGTACCTAATGTACATATAAATGTATTTGTATGTATGTTATTTATGTACAAACATGCTTGTTTTTTATTTTTTATATTTTCCGTCATTTTTTCTACACATTAGCACATTCAGTCAAACAGCATACAGTCAAACTTCAGTAATGCGAACGTCTGAAATGTAAAAGATCCCATCAATCAAATAAATATACATTAACTATCGTCCCTGTAAAAAATATCGATTTATTCGGTCCAGTAAATAAAAAACCTCCTTGGCCAAAAAAATCTTCTATGACACGAACCATAGATAATGTACAATAATAAAACATAGAGATTCACTTTGTATAAAACGTTTTTTTCCCTTAATATCGATTACAGTTCTGTGACAGATAAGTTTTTTTTTCTCAAAGAGAATTTATCTTAATAACACTTCTTTGAAATAGCGTGTGTCAGCTTTTCTAAGATAATTCTTTTGATTCTAGCAACCACCAGTTTAAGTATTTTGTTTCGAATAAACTGTCAATTAAACAGTGCCATTGTATACAAACATATATATATATATATATTATTTTACAAGTCACCATTGATATAAGATATATCAAATTACATTTTCTGAATCAAATAAACGAGATAAAATTATAAACTGAGTACTTACAAGTGTTTTAATGTACAAACTTTTTAATATACAACCAGACTACAATACAACTGCAAATAAAAACCTTTAGGTATTTTAAATTAAAACTAAAACTAAAGTCTTGAGAATTTAATATTAAAACAACAAGATATGTACGACACGATATTTAATTTAATTTGATTTATAAATATTCTTTATTTAATGTTTCGTTTCCAACTACAATAAAAAAGTACAGACTTACTATTTTTTATAATTGATAACATCTCATAATATGGTTTTTAAATTGAAAGAAATTTAAAATAAAATAAGTTTATTATTTAATTTGATTGAAAAGTTAGAATATTAGTATCTTCACTATCTGAAAATACAACTCGGCACCGTTTGTGAAAACTAGTTATACCGATATTTAAATAATAACAAAACGTTTATATATGCATTATATCATTTGATACCCGATTCGTCCTGAATTTTCATTAAAATCGCGACGCGCAAAAAAATACCCTTCTTTATATTTTGTTGACATTTGAACTATGAAACTATCTTTAACAATACCTGCATGTAATCTACATAAAAACTAGACGGATATTATTAAAAATATTACATGTATAATACATGAATTGAATATAAAATTCATTTCCCTTTGATGTCGCTGAAGATTATTTAAAGTCTTGTAGACGAATATCATAGATTATATCATAGTTTACAATAGAGTCTCGGTATTGTGTAATTATTGGCACGCTAATGAACTATTAAACACAATTTCCTATTGAATGACCAATAAAAACATTATGGTGAATATAAGACATTATCCTTAACAGCAATTACTTACAATTTATAGGTAGGTACAATAGTAAAGTTAGAGTCTATGCAATAGGAAGTCATATAAACTGATAATGTATTTGCAAATATACCAAGTAAACGCACAGTACTTCCCAGTGACGTAGATAGCTTTTTGCGATGGGGGGGGGGGGGGATATGACTTAGTATTTAATCTCATATTTTTGGTTCAGGGACCCTCAATACGTGTAATTTCGTTAAAATCTCGAGTTCGATTTTTTTCATGATTACTATACTTTATTATACAGTACATTTCATGTATGTATAATAAAAAATATAAAAAAAATTAATTTGTCTTTTTAAAACCGACTAAAAAGCTGAAAATAATATTATATATTAGACTATTTTCGTACTAACTATTGCATTTTAAAAAAAGTTGATTTTGTTCATACTAGAAGACTTTAAAAAAATGTCTTTGAGTTTTTAGTTACATAGTAGATACATATGCAAAGAAAAAAATTCAAAATATTAATATATAATTTGTAAATATACCTCCTTGTTCTGTCCTGAATCTTTACCAACAAATAACCATTTTTAATTTCGATTTTATGTCAAGTTAGTAATGATCATTAGAAATATATTATTTGCTGTAAATTATCACTGAAACACATCACGTATATATTATAACTAATATTTATAAACTTTAATAGATTTCGTTCTATTTAATAAATTTATATAGAACAGTGGCGAGGCGTGAATTTTTTAATAAGAGAAGCATATTTTGTCAATCCTCCCACTCCGATTAACAACAAAAACTAGTTATGAAACACCTTAAATTCAAGCTTTTACTTTTTTAAATTCTTATATAAATATTTATATAGTGACTAAATGATTCTACGTCTTATTTTCTTGTATTTTAGTCGATATTTGTATGACGAGTTGAAGTTCACTGCAGGAAATTTCACTAAAAAATTTCGAATTTTTGATTTCATTAAAAGTATGTTTATTGTATAGAAAATGACGTGAAAAGTTGTTTGTTTCAAACCGCAGGTCTGTATCTCAAACCGTTCTCGAGATATAGCCTCTCAAAGTTTTAGTTTTTTCCAATTTTTGGAGAAAAAAGGCCATAACTTTTGAACGCGTGGTCGGAATTGATTTTAGTTAACGGATTTGAAATCAGCGTGTCAAAATCTATATAATGACATGTGTAATACTTTAAAATCCGACAAAAAAAATTTGGCCAAAAATCGACATTTTTTTAAGGTATACCCCTTTGAATTTTTTCGATTTTTCGTGAAATTTTTTTTTTCGAGTTTTAAGGTATTATACATGTCATTATATAGATTTTGACACGCTGATTCCAAATCCGTCAACTAAAATCAATTCCGACCACGCGTTCAAAAGTTAGAGCCATTTTTCTCTAAAAATTTGAAAAAACTAAAACTTTGAAAGGCTATATCTCGAGAACGGTTTGAGATACAGACCTGCGGTTTGAAACAAACAATTTTTTACGTCATTTTCTATACAATAAACATACTTTTAACGAAATAAAAAATTCAAAATTTTTTAGTGAAATTTCCTGCAGTGAACTTCAACTCGTCATACAAATATCGACTAAAACACAAGAAAATAAGACGTAGAGGTATTATAGTTTTATAACTGAGTGTGTAAATTAATATTAAATGCTATTTTTGATTAAAATGTTTTAGTTGCGCATAAAGACGAATATTCTAATAATATTTTTAAATTATTTATTAACTGAAAACACAGATTTGTATTAATTTACCTATAAAGTAAGGAAAGCATTTAAAATGTGACCGACCTTAAACCAGACCCAACCAACCAAGTTTTATTAATATCGGTTGAGTGGTTCATGAGTTATGCGTGTGACAGACAGACAGACACGGAAAGATCAAGTTAAAATTTAAAATATTTTTATCATTTTAAAACGATCACAAATCTTCTCGTATGTTTGATATTGCGAAGAAGTAATATCAAGTTTTCCGGAAGTTGTTAATAAAGCGCAATAAATAGATTTTGGTTTTAAACAAAGCATCCATCTTTCAGGTTGTCTATTTTGCATTAGTAATGTCAAGAGACGTGAGTTTTTTTATTTTATCTAATGTTACATGTAAATAGATAACTGCTGGCATGTTAGTGTCTCTTTTGCGTGACGAGTTAACACGCAAAATACAAAACATTTCTATTTATATTTTATTTAAAGCACTCGGACAGAAGGATAAAGTTTTATCCGTGCATGAAACAATATAGTGTAAGTTTTATTATAATATCTGTACGTTATATAGATTTAAAACTTAATTGCTTTTTTAATAAGTCTTATTAGTATATTTCAATTCATTTTTTACACTTACATTATGGCAAATAATTTTCAGAGATGAAATCGGATTTTCTAACTACAGATGTCTAAAAACCTTTTTTAGTATAATTGAAGAGCGAATTTTGCCCATTTTTTTCTGTAAATATTTTGAATAAGTTTTTAATAACACAGATATTATAAAATATGAAAATCCAGTTATCTTTTACAGTTTAAAAAAATATACGAATAAATGGAAAAGAAACATGATAAATTACATAGTAAAATATAGTGAAACTCGCAATTATATGGAACAATAGAATAACTGGGATGAGCATTTGCATTTTTAAACTGGCCAGTTTTGTTACACGCTATTCGAAATGTCAAAAAGAAATAAATTGTTTTATTGGAAAATTGTGTCCTATGTGGCCGACGTATACATATACACTTTTGCATCAATAATATATTCAACCAAATTTTAGGGCGTTAAGTGTTTTTGTTTGTAATTTTGGCATGCTCTTTTTAACAACTTTTTATCGATTTATTTACCCAAATTGCTAAATATAATAACGCTTTGTTAACTAACCTATAGTAAGATACTCTTGGATTAATTAAATGTACTATATTTGTTGGTATTTGATTATATACAGCCATAATCTGCAGGCAATCGGTTAATATTTATTAATTATTATATTATCAAAACACATTTCTTCTACAATCTTTATTTTATAACTTTTGTAATCATGAACAAATAACTGCATCGCATCACTGGGTCTCCATTTCCATTACTGGAGAAAAAACAAACAAAATAAAAACAGTGTACATTGTATATGTGTAGTAAAACGTTTTGTACTTGCGGCTTTAAAATGCTTTTATCTATCGAATGCTGTGTTATTAAAATATGAAATTATTTAGAACCACTGTATGACAGGGTTTGAAATGACACCCTTTTCCATTTCTCCCCCCGAATACAATTCATTGTCAGCCTGCAGCAATCATGGATTGAAGTTCTGAGTTGACTTAGTTATCAAGACGCTATCGGGCCTACAGCTCGCACGCGCACGCACGCGCTAGCGCCGCACCGCGCCGCGCCGCGTCGAAACGCTGGCGCCCCCGTTTCCGGAAATACAACTTCCGGTATGAACTAATCTATCGATACCTAATGAAACTAGTAGCCCCATGCATTCGTTGCTGTTGCTACTATGTTACTAGCATGTTTTGCCGTTTACATCTATTTATTTTTTATCTAGAAAATGTATTTTTTAAACAATCGGTTTAGCGATTTTATATTATATATTGTGATAGTTACAACAGCCGATATTTTATATAGGGCAGTATGGAATTATTACAAAGCTCTTTTTAGCATGTCAGATGTAATTGGTTTATGACATGATACATTCATTCATTGTAATACTTGTTGTTTGCATGTTGGTAACAATGCTTTTCAACTTGAAGGTACGTGTACGTGTACAGTACAAGTTTAATCACATAGAAAAGTTTTGTTCGCAAAAATACTTTTCGCGAGAATGTAAATAAATAGTTGAAATTATTTACATATTATTTACAGTGTAGGGGAGATATGCAATGAAACGGGCATCTGAGATTTAATAAGTTTTTTTATTAAAACTGCAAACATTATAAAGAAAATCAACTACGTTATACATTAACTGAGTTTCTAAAAAACTTAATTTCTTTTACCACAAAAATAATAGAAAATAGTTAAATGACATGTTTTTAAAAATTCATTTTTGGCCATTTTGAAAAGGACTGTGGGTGTGACGAAACAGACTGAGATGGGGGGGGGGGGGGAGGTAAAGTGTATGTATGATACACATACCATTAATGTTTGACTGAAATATATGCAAACAATAGAATAAGTGTAATTTCTCACCTTTGGAATGATAATTTTTTTAGTTTTTTACGACGAAAACTGGTATTATCAATAAATATAAACATAAGACATGGCCTAGACAAATGCCATATTTATAGTGTAGTCTATTGTTAGTGATATCTATTAACAAGAAAATTGTCCGTTTGATTGCATATCTCCCCTACCATTGCCATTGTACGTACATATGTAATGTACTATGTACTCGTAGGTATGTTACTTGAATATAAGGTATTTGAGAGCACATTTACTATTTCATTGTATATTTTAGTATGTGAATGGTGTGAAAATATGTATGTATGTACAGTACATACATTAATAATACATATATTGGAAATATACATACATGCAGTGTATTGAAAAATAGATTTGTTCATCGTATGAAGGATGAAAGCTTTTCACTAGAATTAGGGCACATGCTCACTGCTCACTGCTACTAATATAAATAACTCTCAACAATTGCTACTAACTTATCATTTTAGTATGGATATATTTTATAAAAAACACAATGTCTGTCTGTCCGTTAGTGCAGTTATTACGCTGTTACAGTTTACACACGTAATACAGCTAGTTTTTATATAAATTGTAAGTGTGTTCTCGCCTTTAAATTCTGCTTGCATTGATTCACAAATATTCCAAACACTCTGAGAAATATCAATATTAAATAGATCAATCATCGGTATTTTGTAAAGAAGCGCTAGAAAAAAAACTATAAAAACTTTGTCAATCGTGAAGAATTTAATATACCTATTTGGAATTTTTACATTGCAAATATTTGAATATGCATTTTTGCTGACAATCAGTTATTAATTATTGATTTAAATGTTACGTTATCTATGTATCTAATTACATTTGTTTATAATAGGGGAAATGGGTCGCGACGATCTTAGGGCATTTGATACTTAAGTTAATAAAGTTTAATTATATTATATTATTAGTTAAAACTGAAACAAATGTTACGTTTGTTTAGAGTTAACAGTAAAAGCTACTGTCCGGAAGTTACGTTGTCAATATTGAAGTTTATAGAAAATTCGGTTTGTGAATATTTAATAACAGCTCAACACCTTCAAGAGTTTCAATGCAAAAGGGAATTTAAACATGCGAACGTTTCTTTATACATTGCCACTACGTGTTACTCTTGTGTATATCTTATGTACAAAACAAAAATATCCGGAAAAAGTTACTTTCCTACAATTCGAGATTTTCATACAAATATCTCTATTTTTGAAATCGATCTTACAGCCGAATACTTTACAAGTAATATTTGTGTAATTAATTAAGAACACGTAATATAATGTAAGAAATTTCCGTGACAGCTTTTATCATATTATTATTGAAATGAATGAGGTTCTAATGCCAAAACAAATAATTTTCTAGTTGTATTGGGATAGATCAGATAACCAGTTAACTGTTGAAAGAATATATGTATGCGGGCTTATGGTTCTAACCAGAACGAGCGACCCCTATTAACGGATATAGAAAGGGCGGAGGCGGGGGCGGGAGCGGGGGCGGGAAGCTGAGGCAGCATTTTATCAATGTCTGCATAGAGATTATTTGCTTTTATCGAATTAAAAAATGAGCACAGATATCACAAATGTATAAAATGATTGAAAATTAATTCGGAAAATCTTTTTGTGAAAAAGATTATTGTCGACGCAGTTTCAAGGTTGTTTAATCTTCTTAATGTCTCTTGTAACGAATGAGGCTTTCGCGGTGTCTCGATTATACGATATACGCAGTTGAATTTGTTAATAGAAAAGTTTGTCGAAAAGAGATTTAATGCAATTATTATTTTACAAAAGTTTTCAAATAATAATAAAGTACTTTTAAATAAAATTTCATTTAAAATTCATCACAATTAAAAACTTTGTTTAATTTTGTGTCTTATACTCATTTATAATAAAGTTTTTTTTAAATAATATACGACTCGAATCCATCGATATATGCATAGTAAATAGAAATGCTGTCATTTGTCGATTGTTTCTTTTTTTTCTAATTATTTGTTAATTTTTTCTCCTATATTGAAGTTTTGGAAATATTTCATGAATTGGCAAATTTTATCTGATTAAAACTAATTAATTGGTGTCATTATATAGATTTGAACACGCTGATTTCAAATCCGACCACCCGTTCAAAAGTTACGATCGTTTATTTTTTATTGGCTACGTATTCAAGATGTGTGCAGTATTCATAACCGCCCACAGAATAAATTATGGGGAACAGAGAATTATCGCCACTATCTAAAAATACAATTAGACACCATTTGTGAAAACTTGTTATACGAATTTTTGAAATAATGACAAAACGTTTACATATTTAAATTCCTTTCATTAGATACCCCACTCGCCCTGAATTTTCATGAAAATCGCACCGCGTAAAAAAAGACTCTAAGGTACCTGCGGCCTTATTTGCCTCCATGACCTTACAGTTTAAAATATTCTGATAAAGCCCGGTCCTGTAGGTTCTGGCACAGATGTCGCTAGTGGTGGTAGAGAAAGAGGCAGATATACATAAAAAAACAAACAATAATCAGCAAAAAGCGTGGGGCACGTGTTGTGCCTCACCAACAACAGCCAGTATTTCAATTTGTGCGATTCGGATAAATAAAAACTTGCAGCCCCCCTCCCCCTTGAAAATACTTGTTTTTTTTTCTGCCACACTTTATACAAAGCTCAGATTTTCGTTTTGTTTTTTCGTTACCGACATTAAACTAATTTCATTAAAATATAAATATGTTTTGTATTAAATAAAGATTAATGAATTTGATTTGACCTTACGTGCACATTTCCTTTTATAATAATGTTATATACTCCAATTTAATGTTTATATATTTGAAAAATATCGTATCTATTAAATCCATGCTAATAAAATAAAGAACATGTATAAAATCGATATGATTTTTATGGTTGAATTCAGATATAAAAATGTATACAAGGCTTTACAGAGATACATAACATATGTCTAAATATTTATATTTTATTAAAAATTTATGCAAAATTACTTCAGATGTAACAGTTTCTTTCCTGCAACGCTTTTTTTAAATACAAACGTATAGAACTCGCACATAAAAAACTTACATTAGGTACATAATATACCTTTTTTTAATTTGTCTGTTTATTCAATTATGTTTATAATATAAAAAATACATATATGTATTTCTGGGTAAACTAATTGTATCATATGATATTAAAAACATCTGACAAGTGTGGGATATCTTAAATACAGTAGGGTCTCTTTTTACACGGTAGATACGTTCGACATCGAATCGTTTAAAAAAGACATTGCTTACATTGTAAAATTAGGAATACGTTCTATGACTTTTTTTAACCCGCGTTAAACTACATCAATCAATATGTTAGCTTTCATTAGATACCCCATTTGTCCTGAATTTTGATGAAAATCGCATCGCGTAACTTTAAAAAGGGGCCCTACTGTATATGAAAAATCGATATGTTTAATAATATCAATTGAAAAGTATTTTTTACATAGTTATATTTGAACAAGAGTATTTTTACCTAAACATACTCGAATAATTGAGACGTGTAGAGCGACAGTTTAGAAGCATCAGGGGGTTGTAACGTAAGCGTTGGGTTTGGGGTAGAAGCGTCAACTAACACACCGAGATTAAGGATTGGGCGAAATTGACGAAGGCCCCAGGGCCTTAACCCTCTGAACTTTTGCTAAATTGCTTAATACCTACCGACCATAATACTATTCGTCGTATTGTCGATATATTCGCTTTACTTTTTATTTATTTACCAACTATTGTTGTAATTTAAATTCCATTTTTACTGTTAATCTGGAACAATTTTTTATCCCTATTGAACACAATTTGGGCGGCATTTTATTTATATAATAATAAGTTAATCATGTATTAATAGTGTATAAAATCCTGACCTCGTCATCCCAATACTCGCTATCTGTTTTTTGTGCCCCAAGCTTATGCAGACCCCTAAATAATACAAATATAATAAAGTAAAAATTCGTACATCTCCGTTATAATAGGTTACAAGTAAATAACATTTTAATTTAATTATAATAAAAATTGTTTGCTATGCAAATTATATCGATTACGTTCCTGCAGACTAGTAAGGGGTTGTTGAAGAGAGGGAGGGGGTAAGGATAAGGGCTTTACAGACAGCTTAACTGTGATGTAAAGGGGATTTTCGGTGTGAACTATATATGATAATTTCATACGAATAGCTCTGATAGATACGAGTATGTCGCAAAACTATCGCTGTAAAAATACTTAAAACGAGAGAAAAATGTGCAAAAGTTGAATTGTTGTATAACTACATTTATATTTATATTTTGTTTATATTGAAAAGACGTGGATTGAATCTAGTGAATAGAGTGTAGTCTGACAGTGGCGTAGGAATGAGGGGGTAGTGGAAAGGGGTTGAAATACTCTTATTGTATAATAGACAAATATCACTTTTCATTTTGATTCGTTCTCAAGAAATTTTGCAGCGGCTTTGCGAAGGACGAATTGATTTGGAAAAGTTTTTAAAACTTCTTATGAAAATTGGAGTTTCACAGAACTCACATTTCCATAATCCAGATGAATCAGTTATTCCGGGAGATTGTTTCGAAATTGGAGCGGAATTTTCGTCACAATAAAAGATTTAATTAATTTTAACTTTATTTAATTTACATTTAGCATCGTTTTCACGAAGAATTGTCACCATATAAATAATAAATAGTGGTTGAAAACCTTTGAGCTGACTTTATACATATATTTATTAGGTATATTAACGTAGTGATCGTTTCGATAAAGAATAAAATTTATTGTAGATTACGAATGATAAATCAAAACTGAAATTTAATTATAAAACAGAAAGCCGCCCCCAATTGAGCGGCAATCCCTTTTTAGACAAAGCAAAATGCGGTCAAAGGGGCGGACGCGAATCATAACTCGATTTTCAAGAGTCTAAACTCATGAAGGGTGCTTATGTTAAATAATTCTCAACGGGGGACCGACGCGACGCCAACGTGACGCACTAGATATATGTATGCGTTTTATCTCGGAAATAGACCAAATACTCATCATAACAATCAAATCAACATAATAATAAATATTAAAACATTAATGTTATTTAAATGTAAAAAACAGTTTGGAAAACGCTGCTACTGCAGAGGGACTATAAAGGGATAATCATATGTTACAGTAAGGGCTTTAAATTCACTGATGTTGACCTGCAACTTGGATTAGACATAATCTATTGAAAGGACAGAAAAATGTCCCAGCTTTTGGTTGATCCTATAAATGTACAAAATTTATAGCGTTGAAAGTTTTTCAGTCGTCACCAAAGTTACCCTTTTTTAATTAATACCTATTGACCTGTCCGTGCCCGTTTAAAATAATAGAATTCACTTAAATTAAATTAGCACAATGTATGCGAAAGACGCACATACATTTACATATAAAAATAGTTCGTATAACGTGCGACTTGCGTTACGGGAAATGTGAGTCTTTTGGGAGTTTTTCAATTTAAAAAACTATTTGTATACTGTAATAGTGAATGAATTTCACTATTTATGTAATGTAACATATATATGTACGTATTATGTATGTATGTATGTATGTATGTGGCGCATAAGTGTGTGAACATATAGGAAAGAAATTTCCCAATAATGGTGAAAATATAATATTCATAAAAGCTTCGGAATACAATATATGTCAAAGAACGCAGATAGGTTTTATATTTACATGAAATTCCTTGAAAACCTCTGTAGGTTTTTGCATATCGAAACAGTTTATACTTTATGAATACATATTTCCTAATAAATATCTATCAAATTTTAATGAGTATGTTTTAAATACGTACTTATATATGTATATGTGATATTATGAGATTTGTTATTTATATTTTTTATTAGTAATATAATACATATATTAAAGAGTGACTTTGGTACATTATTAAATGTAAAAGTATGAACATTATTAACATTAACACCGCAACTAGTTACTCTTTATTAAATCAATTAATTAATTTGAATTACGCAAATATAGTTTTTATTTTACATACATAAAATCAGTAATGAATACTTGCTGAAGATTATAAATAATAATTTAAATAAATTATGTACATAATACCTATACAAAAGTATTTTTTCAAGTAAACAATATAATGTTTCCGGAAATCTGTTGTTTATTTGTTAGTTTACTAGATGAAATATTTGCCCCTAAGTACTAAGTACTAAGCACTAAGCAGCCACCTCTGGTTCTTGACAATGACTTTATTTGTCGACTTTAGTGCAGTGTTTTTGTGAATATTTTGATATGAAAATAACCGCATATATTGTTTATGTCTTTCTCATTTCAACTACAAAAACATCATATTTATCTGATATTGTGTCAACACAAGCTATAAAAAATACCAATGTATATTTCCTCAATTTAATATTTTTGTCATAGCAATGAAATTTTTAAGATCCGCGTAGAAAATGTAATATTTCCCTTTTTGTATTGTTTCTCGGTTTTTATCTAATAAAACAGGGTTGTCAAATAAAGTACTTGTCAACAACAATGTGATATACATATGTATATGAGTTAGGTAACACACAAAAGTGTATTTTAATTAAAAGTAGAGCAGTATTATGTGTACTTGTTTATGTGTACTTGTTTATATGAAGTACTTAGACAACAGTAAAAAATAATAAAATAAAACAAGAAAAATACAATGAATAAAATTGTACTATGTATGTGTACCGCTAACTTTATTGAATAAGTAAAACAAAAGCTGTAGAAAAAAAAGCAAAAGCATGGCGTTAGCGAAAAGAAATGCAAGTAAGTGGTTCGACCCTATCCCTGTATATATTATAATATCTTAACGAAGGTTTGTTCCCTGTTCCCTGTTCCCTATCCCCTATCCCCTATCCTTTCTGATCTTCATTTATTTATTCTAACACAACTGTTGTGTTTACTAAATTTGATATTTTTGCATTCTTTTTTATTTAGTTTCGTAACCATGTTGTTTACATTTAATATTAAATGCATATACCTACAGTGGAAATGGTTTAACACGAAACCTTAAGGACAGAAATAGATTGATAGAAAAAAAAGCGGCAGAATACAAAGGGCACACAATTTATAACATAACACTTATGTCCGATATTATAAAGGAGGTAAGCATTTATCTATGGACCACTGTTTTAATACAGTTGGCGTTTACATAGCACGCGTGCGCGAAACTTGTCAAACACGTCATGAAATTTCAAGGGAACTGTCAGATAGGTTTGATATTTGATTTGTGTCACTCACTTCTAGGATAGATTGAAAATGAAATGAAAAATTTAACGTTTTGTCGGATGACATATCTTTGCTGCCGACTAATACATTTGTATTGGTAAAACGTGGCGGTCGGTATATACATATTTGTGTACTTTTAATATCCGAAATCTTTTCGTATTAAGCGGTTTTTATTTCGTGTTAACAGATCTCCACTGTATGTTTTAAACTGTGCCAAATCTATACAAAGTACAGTTAAGTAAAGAATAACATCTAGGTATTATGTATTAATAATGTATACATAATTGTTCACCGTTGAAACGAATTAAAATTCAAAACGGACAGAGCAGAGTTGCGTGAAATAAGACATAATTCCAAAAAAATAGCGTCCCTCGTCTATATTTAAAACTTAATCTTAGAGTATTATGTATGCATGGCATGACAGAGTTTAACAGATAGAGCTGTTTGTATTGTTTGTACATTGTACATATAATATACAATAATGAGTATATGTAATTATAAAACATGATCGTCTTCAATATGCGTACCTAGTACCTAGTACCTAGTACCTATGTTATAGTATTATATGTACAGTACATAGAGACGACCGCGTACCTAAACTCTTTAAAAATGTCACATTAAATCTAAAACTTCAACTTCCGGTTTTGGCACTACGTTGCACATTTCCGTTCATGCTTTCCTATTCTTTGTCGTGCCTTTACAACGCGTCACTCTTGAACCAACGAACAAAAAAAATCTATTTATTTATTTTTTGTTCCACTCTTTTGATTCCGATTTTATTTAACACGTCCCCGATTTTATAAATAAATTATCATTTTTATCTTCTAAACCAGGCCTGGCCAACCCAAATTGCTCCACGGGCCGCACATAAATAATAATTCTAAATTTTTTCTCATAATTTTGTTTGTATCTCAAACTGTTCTCGAGATATGGCCACTCAAAGTTTCAGTTTTATCAAAATTTTGGAGATAAATAGCTGTTAGTTGACGAATTTGAAATCATCGTGTCTAAATCAATATAATGACACGTAAAATCGAAAAAAGAAAAAAAAAAAGAAAATAGCTTACGCTCACGTCGGATCACAATCGTGACCCGAAAAATTCAAGACCCGCACCCCCATATACCCTATATTCAACAACTAAAACTTTTAGTTAAGCTATATATAATAGGTACATAAATAAAACAATATTTTAAATGTTATTTTACAGAAAACAATGGGAAAATAAAACCAATTTCAGGCATTTTAAATAAGCCGATAGTTAAAAAACGTTATTAAATATAATTTGTTGAAATGTGGCCCTGTTCTAAACATTTACGTATTTTCAATAAAATAATTAATAGTGGACATAAAATATATTGACAGGTTAAGTAATTAATTAATTAAAGAAAAACTCCATTAAAATAAATCCAACAATCATAATAAAGAATATTAATTACATATCTTTTGTCTTAAAAATCAATACCTATTAATTGAATTGTTACATTTAAATTAGGTATCGACTATTTAAAATTCAATCAGAAACTGTACTTTTTATACTTGACCGAAAATATAATATTGAATAGGTACCTTACCTAACATACATATTTATGATAAAAAACTTACATATAAACGTTAGTTTTGGTATAGTTTATTTTATTTATTTATTTAATTTGTGTGAAATTCTGTAAAGTGTGAAATTGAAATCTTCAATCTGTCCCTTGAGATTCGATCGTAGGATTTTTTCCTTGGCACTTACGTAAGATTGAAATATTTAACAAATTGAAATTGTCGTGGTTCTTTTTTATTGAATTGAATTTTCAAATTGATATCTCATAGTACTTTATCAATTTATGATAAGTTTTCTCTCTTTTCGCTCTTTTTTACAGTAATAACAAAAACAATAATGTTGCTAAGGACTTATTAAGGGTGGTTAGTGGTTACATAAAGAAGGGGTTAAACTATTGTATGTAGACAAAAGTGAAATCTATAGAACGTGTAGTTCGTAGTTTAAAAGGACACATAAATTATATTGAATTTATTTAAAATCGATTCTATTTTGGGTGGTCCTGTAAGTTTTTCAATGTTTTCGCTGTTGTAAAAGTTTTTAAAACAAAAACTGTTGTTGAAAAGAGCCGAACGTCTTTGAACTTTTAACGGGCCCTTTGTAATAAACTCTAATCTATTTGCCTCAATACTCAGTTGTCAGCTTTCACGGTATATACAGCAGATGTTGACGCACACACACACACACCCGCCGCGTATGGATGTGTCAAGGGTAACCAAAATCTTTAATTTTACATAAGAGGGACTTACAGTTATTTCAGATGCATCCCATAACTATCTTAAAGTTTGTTATTGTTTTATTATTAATTAAATAGGTATTTAACTTTTAATAGCTAAATTGCTACGTATATTATATTCTATATAGGTAATATAGATACAGTAAATGACTTGTCATCCCTGAATAATAATTTACACCATTTTGGTCAACAGATGGTCTATACTATATTGACTTATTATTTACCCTGGTATGGTTTCTTTGACAATTTTACAGAAAACTTTGCCAAACAAAAAACTCAATAAATCACAATAGAGAAACATGTCTCTCATGAGACAAAATCTAAAATAAACATATCAATTTTAACTAACAATAAGTTGAAATTCTATTGAAAAACTTGAAAATATTTGTTTTATAATCGCAGTTTGAATTTCATATTTTGAATTATAATTAACAAAATCGTATTAAGAAGCATTTCTGTAAAAATTATACAATTATGTAAGTAAATAATTAAAAAAAGTAAAAGTAATATTTGGAATTGTTTGTTTGTCTTACCTTCAATATAATAAAATCCATGTAGGCCATTTCAGAAATATCCCTCAGACATTGAATAAAATGACATTAAGAGTTTCTCCATTTATTCTATTCTATCCTCCTTTATTCACGGGCTTCATGTCCTATAACAATAATAACATAAAATTATATCAAATTTAATGATATGTTTACAATATTTTCAACAGGAGGGGTGGCCGTGGTCTATTCATCGCGGGGCGTTACATTTTGGGGTTGCGATGGGGAATTTCTATTGATTCAAATTGAATAGGACAAAAGAATAATATAATATAAAAGCGGAACATTTGATATGCTACATTTTCTATATATTGTATATAATTTGTATGTATACTACACTACATATACATATAGTACGTATGTGTAGGTACATATCGCAATTCTGTAGTAAAGTAATAAAAACAACGCGGTTGAATCCGCTATATAATATGACTTGTATAAATAATAATTTAATTTTGTAATATAGGTACCTCCATAGCTAGCTCATTATATATGTTACAAACTGCATATGTGTAGGTATGTTATGTACCTGTTAACTATTTCCCCCAGTTATGTGTATTAATACCTGCTCGCTTCTTACTTTAGTTATTGTACGAGTACAATTCGTAGCTCTAATATATATGTAGATATACATATATATGTATGTAGGTATAAATTGTAATACTTTTAAAACATATAACTACTGTATATAATTTAAATTTAAATACAACCCTGATATCCGCACAGAGGTGAATATGTTTATTTTAGCTCTACCGAGTTCAATAAAGAAGAAAAAACAGACGTACTTGTATTAATAGTTTCACTATACCATATCTCGTATATACCTAACATACATATATTACATATATGTATGTATGTACTCGTAACTATATATCTACTAGTAATTTGTATCTTTTTTATTAATTATAATTATAACATTTCAACGTCATATAAAATATTGTATATAAATAAATATTTAAAAAAAAGTTAGTCATAGAAGTTTTGCAAAAAAACATTTTAGGGGAAAAAGTAAATGTGTGTATTGCGTAGTAAGTATAAAGAAATAGCACCAATACATTTACGTGACATTTTTTTAGGGGTGAAAAGGTAAAATATACCTATATATAAATTTTTACAACTTTTCAAATTTCACAAAAAGTCATTTTAAAGTTTATACAAATAAATTATAGCTGCATTACAATATACTTTAAACTTTTTTATACGGAAAATGTAGTAAAAAATATATCAAATGTGTGTGTTTTGTAGGTATTTGAAAGAATATCTTAGAATTCCTTGAACGTATGTATAATATATCTTCTATGATATATGTATATTATATACAGTGCATAATATGTGGAATATTAATAGGTACATAATGTCAATTAATATATCAGTTTAATAACATACATACATATATATCACCCTCTATTTACTTACAGGAAATCTGCGCACTTTATAGAACAAATAACTTTAATTTATTTAAACAATAAATACTGTATACTACATATATTGTAGTATACAGTATAGGAAAAATTAAATTTGTGTATTAATAGAATAATTATTGAGTATTGTTTATTATTATAGAAACAATATTAAATGTTAATTTATGTTGACAAATAGCTCGCATATTTGGAAATACTTAATGGGAACAACAATAGGGTTAATAATTAAATGCATATTGAAGGGCATAAGTTCATATATTGATTTATATTCAACATAACATAATTGAGAATCAAATTTGACTGCAAATCGAGTTAGGAAAACAAGGATAAAATGTAGCACTGTATATTGTCCTTTCTCTTTCTCTTTCTCTTTCGGCCAGTGACTAGTAGCACTTGTTTCATTATTGTAAATTTGTTAACCGGCTTCGTTTTATGGAACCAGAATTGGCTTTGATTTTAAATTTTAAAAAATTATAAAATCGTGTTTTCAATTTATAATTCAATATAAAAATGTGTTCTTTATTATTATTATTTGATCCGACACATGTGCTCCTCCTATTGTTGAAGAGCATCACTAATCCGGAAACGGTGAAGCATGTTTATTTGGTTTCCAGTCTGTTGTCGACGTTATCGTATCTGTTTCAGAAACACACATTGCTGAAGAAGACAATCGAAACGTAAGTAACAGACCGGAAATCAGCTTTATGAAATATGGTTTAGTTAATTACTTAATTAACAGTAAGCTAGACTTGCAATTAATACTAACTACCTATACATATGTATAGTACGTATAGTACGTATGTTAGAATTTAGATAACTCAAGATAGATAACAAATGAAACGTTATGATACCTAACATGTATTGTATTGTATTGTATTGTAACATACATATGTACGTATATTCGAGTATATGAGGTGAGAGTTAATTAATATTTTAGCGATATAGGTAACATATATACTCTGATGCTATTTTCTCAAAGTTACCTATACCTGTTACAATCCAGAATGAAATTGTGGTCTAAAACAATTATTTCCGTTATACATGAGCACTCTGTACTCTGTACATTAATTAATGCACTTATGTTTGTGCCTCCTATCAAAGCTTTTAAACTCTCTAACTATTAAATATTTCTTTTGGCGCTATACTCGTATGTATTGTATGTATTTAATGTAATTGTAAGTGAATTTACATTTGATACACACAACACAAACTTACGAATCATCTGTTGTTTAACATGATTCATTAGTTGAGATTATGCTAAATGCATTAATTTGCAAATAATGCAGTAAAGGTATTTATTTATATCGTATTGTACAATACATATATGTTACATATAATACATACATACATGCAATTAACTATAGTTTAAAGTACGAGTAGCCAGTAGCAGTAGCAGTAGCTAACAGCTAACCCCTCTATCATGGTTGATTATATTAATGAGTGAACCAATTTATTCTTAACCGCCTGTATGCTTTGTAAATTTAGATTTGTTTGCAATACATAATTATGGGAACTGTTGTATTGTAATTTACTTTATTTTATTTGAAAACATTTATTGTACATATGTAACATATATAGCAGAAGAAGATAATATAGCTGTCTATATATATATATATTAAGTAGACAGTAAACATTGTATATTAATATTTTTAACAATAATTATTGATTAATATTTATTTTAAAAAACTGTATTATTTATGTATTCTTTTTCTCTGTCTATAATTAATGTTTAATTCAATACTTGTGTAAATAAAAGTAAATGATTATATTTATATTATATTATATTATATTATATTATATTAAATTAATAACATCTCGTATAAATATTTAAATTAACTGAATATTTCCATTACCATGAAAGTCTCAGTAATTTACAAAGCGATCTACATATCTCTGAACATTATACAATGACAAATACTTTGTTAATTATTACCATACATGATACTAATTTAATTCAATTTTGTTTATCAAATTACTTTCAATTATGGCTCAAATTTCTATATCAAAGCAAAAAATTTCAACCGACAAAAAAAACTGCATTTCCAAGTATACAATTAAATTTAAACTTTGTGCGTTTTACAAAAAAGGGAAACAAACACCCCTTGTACCCCCAACGTACGCAAATTGTGTGTGTGTGTGTGTATGTACATACATGTGTTCACATATGTGCATACTTGATCTGTCAGGAATGTGAAACAAATAGAATGGATGGAATGTTGGGTAGGTTGTGAGGGTGGTGGACACCCGTTTCGTTAGTTTTTATCAACAGTTATATTAAATATGTTACGTGTGTACTTGATAATTGTTTGACATTATTTAGATAATTAACATTTCACAGATTTTATTGTTTTTATTTTTTTACGACAATCTTTCTGAATTAGTTCGACCAATTAACAGTTTTCGAACTTAATTCGTTTTATTTTAAAAATAACAGTATTTTTTATTTGATATACATGTATGTGTAGTTAAGCGCGTACGTTTTTATACAATGTATGAGAACATTTGATTACAATAGGACTTACACGCAATTTTACAATTATAACATAAATTAAAGCGAATAGAAATGTTGCAAAACGTGTAGTATTTTTTTAATCTGGAAATTTAAATGTTAATAGGTATATGTATAGCGTATTTTTTAATCTGCCATCAATAAATTATATTAACTATGAAATAAATAACTAACAAATTAGTGTACCGATGGATAAAATAGGGGAGTGCCGTATAAATTTAGACATTTACATTAATTTTTACTACATGGCAATAAATTGAAACATTTCAGCTATTGATATGATGTATAAATATTTAATTGAAGATACGTAGATTACGTTTATTTAAACCACCCTCATAAAGTTTTCTTTATTTTCTTATTGTCATGTCCATACTTTAGTTTAAACTAGGTAACATATACAGTAAAAGTATGTACTTGAGATATTTAATATAATCTAATCTAAATTGGTGTTATCAAGAATTATTTGTGAAGCGGTTCTTTAAAAAACAAATATACTGTTTGAAACTTTTACCGACAAAAACATACTTACTTGGTTTCTTAAACCGGTAAAATTGTTGAATTTAATTTTTTCTCGAATAACACTCCAAAACACAAATATAACATTATAAATACGTGCACGTGGTAAAATATTTGTAGACAATATTTAATTAACAATAAGAGTCTGTTCTATATATAATTGAAATGCACACGTATATACATATATATATATATATATATAGTAGATACATATGTATTATTTACATATACGTAGAACGTTTAAAAACAGAAACCCGGTTTGAAATTGGTACGAGCAGCCGTAACGAAGACTGGTAGGTAACTGACATAGCCATGCTTTTCACATCGGTAACTACAAATCTCTTTTTACTAGAGAGAGAGAGAGACGAACAGAGTTTGCTTATTTAAGTCCCTTATCGCCCTCTCTACTTGACAAACCGCAACTCTCTGTTATGAAAACACATCCAAAAACGAAGACGAAACTATACGTATAGCATACATTTCGTATAGATCTATCTTTCTCGTTATTGGGTAAAAAACGTCTGGAACTTCTTATACATATTCTGTCCCATGTATAGATTTAGAGTTAGGTCATTTGAACATGTCCGCTCAGAGTGTTAAACATTAAATATTGTTGTGAGGCTATGCGCGTAACAGCGGACTGTTAGCAAAAAGTTTTGCGGCTGAAGTAAGCACGGATACTATTATTTTTTCAGGGGTGTCAAACTACGTATATGCATGTGCAAAAAGTTTAAAATATTGTTTTACTATTTGTTATTTTGCTTCGATATAAAAATGGTAGAAAATTCAAGAGAGTAACATTTGAAAATGAATGCAGTTCTTTGGGAAAATTATCTATCTTACTTAATTATCATATATTATACAGTATAAGTAGTTGACAATAACGGCGAGGAGTAATTGGGATCGAACACGGCTTACACCCAGGAGCCAAAATCTAAGTTTGTGGCAAAACTACATACATACCCACCATTTACTAATATAATATATTAAGTTTAAAATAACACTAACTATAAAACAATTAGGTATAGAAAGGGAAATTTACACAATGTTTACCTTTAAATATATAACATATTTAGTATCTACGTAAAGTACATGATTTACAATTGAAAAATAAATAGATTGAAGAGCGTCGTTATTGCGAAACGCCGTTAAGCGAGTAGCCGTTATTACGAGGTGCTACTGTACGTTGAAAACAGCAATAATTATTTTTTATCGGTTACAAAATACAACTGAATACGCGCCTGGTTATTTTAATTCGCTAACACCCGCGTTGATATGTCAAACTAAATTTACTAGAATAGTTTCACTGGTTTGAAATGAACTATTTGATGATATCGGATTCTTCGCAAGACGTACATATTTGCCAAATAAATTTGATAAAACTATGCTGTTATTTATGCATTACATTACTGAAAAGTTTCAACACAGCGGAAAAGCTATTTTTCATTTAAAAAAGCCAAACTAGTTTTTACAAACTTTGTGCAACTATATATATTGTAACAGCGCAAACTACATTTTGTTATTAACTTTTAATTAATCCTAACTTTGTCAACAAATCAAGTTAAAATGAGTAACTTTGAATATATGTATTGTATAATCATATATGTATATACATATGTATGTTACAGTATCAGTAATAAAATGATAAGAAGCATTTTCGCTATGTGATATTTTCTGTAATGATCCAAACGTTTCTGTACATTAAATTGTTCTCTACTTGTACTTGTTTAGCTGTTAACCCTTTTCTCCCCAACCCATTTCCACATTTCCATTTGCGTGGACATCACACCACACCAATCGTAATAAGTCATTTAATTCAACACTTTCACTCGACACTATTCACTGAAACTAATTTATTTAGATTGATCTGATGTTGACTACCTATTTTATCAATTCAATTACTCCATAGCTTTTACGTTTTAAGAAGTTTTACGTTTCACGGCACATTTAAAATTTAATAAAAAGTACTTTAAATTGTAATTAATTACACAAAAGCAGATGATTGAATTATAATAATATAATTACAAAAGGAAATAATTGAGAATAAAATGTATCAATTTATAATTGTTTCAAACGAACAGACTACAACACCAAATGTAAAAATGTCAATTTATCTGAAAAGTCCTGATTTAAACCTCTTACTAAAACGATTAACAAAAAATCAACGTACCTATTATGTATGTGTATGTTACGTATAGAAAGAAATCGTAAATAATAATAATAATGATTATGTACACTTATGACCACTGCTTTTGTAATAAAATACAAGTTTGCAAATTCTTTATTTTACTGAACATAAAAGTACCTAATTTAAGGTATAATTGTTATTTTATATTGGCCGTTGGCCACAATGACAATGGCCACAATGGCCATCCCTCAAGTAGACTGAATGTATGTACGTGTATAATATGTCTTATACTACCCACATGTTTTGATAACTATATTTGCACACTGGTTTAAACCTCCCAAACTCTACTCATAGCTCACTAGCCTTTAAATATTTGCACACTCACGATCTTACTCGCACGCACTCGACCAACTTGACACGTGCGCGTTTTTTATTTTATTATAACTAAATCCCATGTTTTTTGCAAAGTGCGTGTTCGCCCTAATGCCCACGCTCGAGTATGTGCGTGCTCGGATGCTCTGCACGTTTTTTTACTAACATACATACATATATAGAGTCGTGGAAGCAAACTTTATCGATTAAAAATAAAATAAAGTTCTGAGAATCAAATTTATTTATTTTCTATTTTCTAGTCATAATTAATTGAATTAAAAATACATTTTCTATTTAGTTTTTTACATACATACATATTATGCATGTACATAATAACATATGAAATGTATGAACACAAGCGAAAATAGTTTTGTTTCTGTTTGTAAATTGAAAGAAGTTTTTTTTTCATATAGACAACACGTTTTCCATCTGTGTATTTAAAATATAAGTACTATATTCCGAATGTGTAGTGGTTTTTCTAATTTAAATTTCAACTCTTTCATTTTGTAACTACATAGTATGATTTAAAAATTGTCCTACAATAAGATAAACAAAAAACAATTTAAATTTTATTTAGATATGTTTTTTGTTGTTTTAGTAGAATTGTTTAAAACAAATAAAAAATAAAGTACTGTACTGTATAAAATGTGTCGTGTACAAAAAATTGATTATTATTTCGTATAAAAACAATAATAGCTGGTTTGAGCAGTCTCGGTTGGAAAATTGAAGCCGTCAAGTGAAAAATATCGATAATAATGGAATATGACGTTAATAAATTAATAGCCCGTGAGAATAGGTTTTTTTTTAATGTATAAAGATTAAAAAAACAATATTTGAATATATTATCTGTACAAAACAGTTTTTTGTTTGTTTGATAAGTTTGTGAATATTTTACTTACAATTAACTATTTTACAGTTACTATTGTGTTGTATTATATGTACAAAATATATAAAAAATTATGTTAAATTAGACAACAAACAAAGTATGTAATTTACTTACACTATGTATGGTTGTTATAAAACATGAATAATTTAGTTAGTTAGTGTTATGTCTAATTTCTTTCTGTGGTCAATGGGCAGTAGATAGATACATTAAAGCTTAATCAGATGTGCACTTTGATTATGTTCAGTAAATAATATGTTATAATCGCTATTTTTCGACTTGTGTTTTCTTTATAATTATATTATATTTGCTTTTATTGACTGCGACCGCTAAAGTCTTACAGATGACTCTATTGTATGTTATATAATTATGATAAGAAGTTGTTTCTTGGATGAATTCTATCGAGATTTAATCTTATACGGAAAGTTGAAATCAGATAGAATTGAACCAAGAAATATAAGATTCTTTGAGTCTTCACTTACAGAAACATTAATTAATTAAATTCTAAGAGTTACATTTACGTATCTGGGCTTCTGAACATGTCAAAAATCAATCAACATATCAAATAAAGAACTGTTTGATAATAATTTATATAGTGGTTATTTAAAACCGTTTAATAACCACTGAGAGTGCCCTTTTGACTAGATACTGTTGAAATGAATCGTATTCATGTGCTCTAATAAATAATTGTGGCCACTATCTTGATATAAGGACTTGGATGAAAAGATTTTAAACGATACAGGGTGTTAAAAATCAGAATCTTTTTATCTGTCATGTATAAGTTTTTTTTTCTTCTCTCTTTTCTTATTTGAACTTTTCAAAGTTTTCTTTTAGTTTTTTGTTTAAAGGAAAAATGCTATTTTGCAGAGAAGTTCGTAAAGATAACCAAAACAGTGGCGTCGAATTTGTTTTTAGGAAAATTATAAAAATATAATACTTATTTGTAATGGTTTTTATTTTCTAACAGTCTTATAAAATTACATTATATTTAAATAATTAAATAATAATAGTTGAAACCTTTTTTCCATCAAGTAAAATTAAAAACAAAAGTTACTAGTTACACATTCAATATTAGTTGATCGATTGGTATTTTTTGGAATATTTTGTTTGCAATCGATGCCATTGCTGGATCCCAATACTTTTTAGCTACGGGTACAAGTTCCTTATATATTACTTGCCAGTTATTGTTAAGTATATCTCGAGCATCTGAACCTTAAATTAAATAATTAATATTAAATTAAAGTACATGTAAATAATAATTATTTATATTTACTCAGTTTAGGGTCGCCTGGGAAAACATCACTAATATTTATATTAATAGTTTTGAATTTGGGTATCATTTTTACGTTCTTAATCTTCATATAAGTTTTATCATTTTTAACTTCGGGTTCTCCAAATATTTTTAGTGTAGTTGACATATCACCTAAAATTAATAAAAGTTATAATTTGAATTTTAGTCGTTTATTATATTAAGTTACCTAATGTAACATTAAATGTTCCTTTTGCATTAACAACAATAACATTAAATTTTCCTTCGGCTTTAAATGATCCATGGAAAATTGCCGTTGGTATTTCTAAATCAACATCGATTTTGAATTTATTTTTAATATTCGATCTTACATCTTTTATAATAACATCTTTAACACCGTCCACTTTGAAATTCTTGATCAATATTTTTGCTGCTATCTATAGATAAAACATTATTCTTTATTGTAGGTATATATATGTATAGAAAATTAACTCACTTGATTTTTCCTGTATTCAAATTTGATTTCTGGTTCAATTATATTTTCTAAAGGAATGATACCAAATTCTGGAAGTCCTTTTATTGCTAATTTTGGCAATAAAATCTGCATTACATCTTTAACACAGGTGTTAAAAGATTCATCATTTTTACATGGATTAAATGACTTTGCTAAAAATAATAATTATCAATTATTATAAAATAAATTCACTTTATTACAAATTTTCCGAAACAAATGTTTATTGTAAGTACAGTTACATTTCAAGGACTAAAAAACGAAAAATCTTAATCATTATAATTCATAACAAAATAATAAGTAGATACCAAAATAAAAATAAAACTTGTCTATTAATTTTATTGTTGGTATTTCCTTGAAAATATTAATTGATTAGGAGAATTTTGATACAGTTTTGTTTTCAATACACTGAGGAAAAGGATTATTTATAGGAAATAAATGTTACCAATTAGATATTTGTTAACAACACATCGATATAGCATTTACAATAACTAAATATCGTGTTTGCCATTACCAATTACAAATGCCATATACGATATTTTATATTGTTATACTATGTATAACTAAATCTCGTTCAAATAACAAATCTCTTTTCTTGGTAAATAAATTCACTATTTCAATTATGTATGTATATATAATAATATGATATGATATGATATGATATTATTTGAACAACTTACGAGATTCACTTTTAACAAAACAAGCCACTAAACAAATCGTTACAATCGTCAGAGTACGCATTTTACTATGAATACACATATAAACACTTTTACTTGTTAAAAACCACTGACTCCAATATAGTGTTTGCAACTATTTAAATAGGTACCGGATTGTTCGGCAAAAAACTGTATAAATATACCTTACCTATATATGTACATATATACATGTATACATGTACATGTAACATTGTAGTAAAAACATACATAATAGTATAAAAAATCAACTAATTCTTATCAAAACTGGTTAGATGACGCACTGTCGAGGCTTCTGCTGTGCTCAATCGTGCATAACGCATTAACAATGTTTTCAATAAATTATGTTTTATAAAAACCTATACTGTTTCGGTAATAAGGCTTCTGCTGTCATCAATCGTTATTATATAGGTTCTATTGAACCGATTTTAAGGGATCTTTCAATCTATTCTGAAATTATTGTAAGCTATTAAGTACTGGCACCCCAAAGTACTAAATTAGAAATATTTGTTGATATTTGATTACTCAATCATAATCTTTATACACTTAACTCTAAAACGGCTTAATTTGATAACAATCGGCCAATTATATGTATTATCATCAGGGCCGTCTTTAATCTATTGGAGGCCCTGGGCATATTAGGATAGTGGGGCCCCTATGACCTTGACAGAGCACTATTTTGTTAGGATAGACAAAGAAAGTAGATAAGCAAGGTTCTAGATTTATTTTTATTTCTTTACAGTCACATTAAATGAATAGATCAGTGGTGAAGCGTCCATGGAAGCAGGGGAAGCAGTGCTTCCCTTACTTTATGGGTAAATTAATACAAATCTGTGTTTTCAGTTAATACATAACATTTTAAAATATTATTAGAATATTCATCTTTATGCGCAACTCAAACATTTTAATCATAAATAGCATTTAATATTAATTTACACGCTCAACTATAATACCTCTACGTCTTCTTTTCTTGTATTTTAGTCGATATTTGTATGACGAGTTGAAGTTTACTGCAGGAAATTTCACTAAAATATTTAGAATTTTTTATTTCGTTAAAAGTATGTTTATTGTATAGAAAATGACGTGAAAAGTTGTTTGTTTCAAACCGCAGGTCTGTATCTCAAACCGTTCTCGAGATATAGCCTCTCAAAGTTTCAATTTTTTCAAAATTTTGAAGAAAAATGGCCCTAACTTTTGAACGCGTGGTCGGAATTGATTTTAGTTGACGGATTTGGAATCAGCGTATTAAAATCTATATGATAACATGTATAATACCTTAAAACTCGAAAAAAAAAAATTCGCGAAAAATCGAAAAAATTCAAAGGGGTATACCTTAAAAAAATGTCGATTTTTGGCAAAAATTTTTTTGTCTGATTTTAAAGTATTATACATGTCATTATATAGATTTTGATACGCTGATTCCAAATCCGTCAACTAAAATCAATTCCGACCACGCGTTCAAAAGTTAGAGCCATTTTTCTCCAAAAATTTGAAAAAACTAAAACTTTGAGAGGCTATATCTCGAGAACGGTTTGAGATACAGACCTGCGGTTTGAAACAAACAACTTTTCACGCCATTTTCTATACAATAAACATACTTTTAACGAAATAAAAAATTCGAAATTTTTTAGTGAAATTTCCTGCAGTGAACTTCAACTCGTCATACAAATATCGACTAAAATACAAGAAAATAAGACGTAGACTCATTTAGTTACTATATAAATATATAAAAAAATTATTTAAAAAAGTAAAAGCTTGAACTTAATGTGTTTCATAACTAGTTTTTTTTGTTAATAGGAGGGGGAGGATTGAAAAAATATGCTTCCTTTATTAAAAATTTGACGCCTCGCCACTGGAATAGATAATATAATATAATCTACAAAAGTAACTCTTTTAGCATTCACAGGTTAGTGCTGTTGATTGAAGAGGTACCCTTCTAGATTTGAGATGGGCAAAATCGTTAATCACTTCTTCAAAATCTATGTTTTTGAGCATATCACATTCTATTGACATCAGCGACAAACTGGTTAATCTCTCTTAAAGCATTGTACTTCTTAATTCAAGGAGCGTTCCCCACTGCAGTTAGTTACCATTATGCTTAAAAATGCGATTTCTACATTTGGAAATGTGTTCAATTTTGTAGTAGGTATTGTAGTCAGTCATTTGTCATTATCGTTTGATTTTTTCGAAATAAATATGTTTATCGGTAATAAATATCGGTTATCGTTTGGTAATATGGGGGCCCCTATCGTGCCCAGAGTGCCCAGTGGGCAAGAGGGGCCTGATTATCATAGCATCTGCAACATACATACATACATACATACATATGTATCGTTTAAAATTTTACCATATTTTATTTTATAACTTTTGTTATCATGTGCCCATTACTGATTTCACTTTGTCCATTACTGGAGAAAAAAAATGAAAGGCTATCAAAAAATTCTATTTGCGGACTTTGGTAATTAATTTGCTTTAATAAAGATACTTGCTTATTAGTAACATGAATTCATGAAAATTACAAAAAAGAGCTCATCAATCTAAAAAAAACAGTATACATTGCTCTTAAAGCGGCCAAGACTGGTGCTAGTACCTTATTGATTATTGATTTTGGAATGTTTAAAGCTCTTACGGTTGCTATGATGAAAATATCATTTCTAAGACAGTTTGTCGATAATTATCGGATCGATTCGATAAATTATCGGACCATTTATATACAAGCATTAGTCTGAACGCAGCTTTATATGTCATGCACGTTTGATAAAAAAGTTACCTGATCACAACAGCAGTATAAAATTTGATATGAAGTTAAAGTCCTTCAATAGAATTGGCAAAAAACATTTAGGTAATTTTTTATTTGTGGTTTTTTGAAAACAAAATATTAATAAGTAAGATTGTTTCTTGCTGATCATTTGACGTAAACGATTTTCAAGGGCAACCTAAAGAATACTCTGACGTAAAATATTTAATAAAATGTATCATATTATTGAATTCTGTGTGATTTGTTTTATTATGATTGGTCATCAACAAGGGCATTTGATGTATGTTTCAGGTATTAAGACATAATTTGTTCTTTTAAACTCTACATATCTATTTTTATCACGTAGTTTTTTTCGAACGTTCAGGGCTATTTTTTTATATGAGAAATTTATTGAACTCAAATCAACTAATTAAAGGTCAAAAACCTCAGTTACCTATAATAAAAATGTTATAAAATTCACATATACAGATATATTTATTATTATTATTTATAATTGTACCTACTACCTACCTTTTTTCTAAGAATTAGTAAATGATATAACTTAACCTTGTCAAAGTATTGGGAATTCCCCAATAAGTGATATTCATCATTTTTTGTAGAAATATATCGACGAAAATCTACTTCTGAATATAAATAAAATAAATGCAAAAACAAAAACAAGTCTATATAAATATGTACTCCAAATAAATAAAAAAAACTAACATATTTTCGAAACAATTGAAATTTCGACATTTGTTGATGTGTTTTTCTATATATGATCTCATTTCGAATTTTATATATGTAACATACCTATAAATACCTACTATATTTACACTTGAATTGATATGCACCAGAATCAGAAAACACCTTTTTATAATAACCTGTGAAGAAAAATATCAAAAATACAGTCTATCTTATACCTAATTAATTGTTTGCATGCACGTTTTAATTAATAATTGCATGAATGTTTAAATTAATAAATATAGTAATATTTTGTACTCCTTTTTTTTAAATAAAATAAAGAAATTTCATTCTAGAATTTTCGGTTGGCTCTCTCTCGCTAAGAAATATTTTACGACGAATCAGGAAAAAATGATCAATTATTTCATAGAGGGTGTATTTTTTCTTAAATGATAGTGAGAGGACCTTCATCTTTTACGTTATGAAAATAATATTAAATGTATATTCACCTCTGATTCGCAATGGTACTACCGTACTTGCCAGTTCGTATAAATCAATAATAAACGTGAAATTAAACTTTGTATTATTCATCATACGAGTATTAATGTCAAGGAATTCAAGAATATTGAAGAAGCGATATGAATTATTCCAATCAAAATTTAGAGGTTGTGATTTTTATATTGTTGTGTTAATAGATTTTATATACGTCATTAATATATATATTTTGTTTCTTAGATAAATTACTATTTTATTTAGCAAATACATTTAAATTTTCAGGAAACGAATATTTAAAAAAAACTTATCAGGACCGTATCTTAATCTTAAATACAAATGCATCCTATTATAATTATAATTAATAAATAATTTATTATTTACTATGGATTCCTTAATTAATTGATCTACGTCCTTTAATTACGAGGGGGAGAGGGGCATGTAAAATATTACGGGACAAGTTACTTACGTTATATACATTAATAGCAATTTTGACTGAAATTAAATCAATACAAATTTTTAATAAAAAAATACATTCCATAGAAAATAAAAACAACTTGTTTATTTATTTATTGCAATCGAACTTAAAATTATGTTCAATATACTATAATAAATAATTTATTAATCATTAGGTTAATAAAATGGTGTGGGGGGGGGACCAAACTCTTCCAATTCCCCAATCAATTAAATTGAAATTGTTCGCAATTTTTACTATAATCTTACTGTTAGTAAAATAATATTTATAAAATCATATTACGGGTACGGTTTAATTGAAACACATTCTATTAATTGTTAATATATTCAAAAACTGGTTTAATATTATTCAACGGAAATATATTTGTTTTAATTACTACCATAAAAAAAACGTAAAATAATACGTTCTTTGATTCAGGATTTTTATTAACTATATTTATCTATGTTCGTATTTTAATTTCTCGCCAACTAATTAAAATAGAAAATATTATATAGAATATATATAGATATATAAATATATATATTTATATATATAATATTTAGAGGAGGACGGAGTATAATTTTAGTAAAAAGCTTTTTATATAATATAAAATATAGAATTAGCATAGGGTGAATTTAAGATAAGGTCCGTATAGTTTTATATTAATTTAAAAATTGAGCCTAAAGCTAACATGGAAACATGACATTAAATATTTATATTACCCTGTATTATTTAAAATTACTATAATTTAAACATATTTCTCTTTCTCACACGTCAACTTACTTACCTTTATTGCATGTTTTACTGTCAGAATGCCATCTATATCTGTACAACATATAACAGTGTTGGATTCTGAATGGTTCATATCACTACTACGTAAAAAAATCGATAAAAATAACATGTGTCATTAAAAATAGTATAGTACAAATTGTAAGTGATATTAATATTAAAAAAAAATCTGGTTAACTGTTAAAAGATAGAAAAAATGAATGGGTCAAAAATTATAGAAAAGCACAAAATAATATTTTAGGTAGTTATAGATTTTTAAACTTTTTTTAGTTCAATAATATTTTTAGTTAAAATACATATAGTCCAAAGTTCATTTAAAATATATTTATTTTATTTTGAATAACAAACAGTAACAATAATAGTACTTAAAAGTAACTAAAAAGCAAAATTTAAGAAAGTGAATGCTTAATAAATATAAATTAATAAACAATAATAACAAAAGTAGCTGTGTAAATACAATATTATTTCCTTTCTTAACTTTTACTACAATCTTCAGACTATAATAATATATATATATAATAAATATATACATGTATATAGTAGATAGTATAGAAAATAATTTTAAATCACGATTTTAAGCTTGTTTTAATTTTTAATTTAATTCTAAGTATAAAACAATGGGTATCCAAATTCTATTTACTTGTGAACATAATTCTCGATCTTCTTGGTTTAGGTATTGGATTTGGTGAATTAGCGTCAATATCTGAATAATCTGAGCCTGAAGAACGTTTTTCAGTTTTAGTGGCGCTTTTTTTATTTTTCGAGTCATTATTAAAAACAAATACATCATTATTACGTTTTTCGAATATTTTTTTCATGTTGCTTACTTTATTATTACAACAGTTTTGCTCTACTAAATCTATTTTTATTTGAATATTTGGGTTTTGTATGTTTTCTTCACTACTTCCATCTATAAATACAATGTCCTGATGTGGTTCAATTGAAAATTGCTTATTTTGTTCTATTTTTTCTATATTTTCATTATTATTTCTATCATTACTTTCATTAATGCATTCTTTCTTTTCAATAGCGATACTTGTTATTATTTCTAAATTTTGATCAACTTTAATTTCTGTTATATGGTCTTTGTCAGTTTCAGTAACTTGATTGTTTATTTCTTCATTTATTTGTAAATTTTCATCAGCTATGCAATTGTTGTCAATATCTATGTAATTTTTTTCAGAATTTGTTACATTTATTTCGTCTATTACACAATCATCATTTTCTATATTTTTATCTATAAATTCATTAATGTTTATTTCTAATCTATCATTTATATTATTCTTGTCGTATTTCTCAGTTTTACTTATATTTACTACTTCTTTTATTTGCTCTGTATTTTCAGACTGTTTTCCTTCATTTTCTAAATATCCATCATGATCTTCTTTTCTCTCTCCTATATTATTCTTTTCATCTTTCTCACAATCAGTAGATTTAGGTACATTTATTTGTTTAAAATCGTTTTCAGTTTTGATTACGTTTATTTTTTCATCATTTTCATCTGACTTATCAATATTATCAAATGGATATTTTTCATTTTTACATAAAACACTAGAATTATGTGTAATTTGGCATTTATCTGTTACAATACCAGAATCTTGAGTTATTTCCAAATCTGTCTCAGTAATTTGTAACTCGATATTGAATATTTCATCCGTCATATTTATGGCACTGTCACTATCTTCCAAATGAATTGGTGAAACTGTAGGTTTCGATTGCTGTAAAAATTAGAAAATTAATTATATAGTGCATTTACTAACTACATTTAATTATCTACGAAAACATAATAAATATATAATGATTGGTATATAAGACTATATGTCTACGTACTATTTTATCTATTGATAAAGATATATCGTATATGCCAGTTCTTTATCTGTTAGACAACGGTATGCAAAGGTAATACCGAATGACAACACATAACATACATCTTATAATTTACGACATTATGATTGTTGTAGTGTTGCCTTGGACGCGTCGCGACGCCCTCCTCGGATATACATATATACTCGTATAGTTGACGGCATACCTTACATTACACCACCATATTATTATGTTTGTGTTATATTTCCGCGGCATGTACATTGTACATTCTACCTACCGATCTAATTACTAATTATCTTTATTATTAATAATTACATATATAAAAATATCAAACAAACAGCCAAATGACGTATCATTAATTAATTATTATATAGTAGCTACCCATTCACAAAACATTTAAAACTGGCATATTCGATATACGAGTAGTCAACCCGTTATCTCTACTAGAATATATGTTATGTATTAAACTACACCTAACGTGTTAATTACCGTAACATAAGAATTGTCATCTCATTGTCAGATCTAACATCCTAATTAGTAGATGTAAACAATGCCCACTGACCAAGGCTGAACTGAATTTGCGAATTAAAATTACATCTATCAATATTAAAAGAGCTGGGTGCCATTTTTCCATTTACATAAATTTGTTCCAATCTAGAGTTTCGCGTCCACGTGAGCGTTGTTACGCGCATTTAGGTACATATACATATGTGCATATGTACATATGTTATACTAACATACATACATATATGTTTGGGTATCTCTCAGCAGAATTGAATTTGAAATTATATTTAATAAGGAAATGTCTTTTTTCATTCTTATTAAACGTTTCCGATTCATTAAAATATGCTATGTGTTTTCTACATAAAATACATATAATCTATGCAATATAGCAGTGTTTCTCAAACTCTTTTTAAAATGTTCACGACAGACAGATTAGAAAACTCCATGGCACGGAAATAACTGAGTGTGTAGGGTCCTTTAATTTTTAATTGAATAAAAAACAAAAGTGCGAACGATTATATAAAAATCTGATTAAAACTTAATTTAAATTTCTTTTTGACATCGTCATTATTAATCCGAATAAAACTAATGAAAGTGATAATAATAGTTAGTTTTTTAACCGGCCCGCGTCAGTTTGAAACCGTACCGTACGTTTGCGATGCGACATACATACATATGTATGATACAATGCTAGGGACGTGTGCGGCCACCCTTACAGTTAACTGTAAATAGATTATGATTGAGCAATGGCAAATATTTATAATTTAGTATATTTACTGGGGTATTGTCCAAGACCTATTGTCCAGTACCTTATATATGATAAACACACAAAATTATGTTAAATATTAATTTAATTTTATTGGCTATTAAAATGTCTATTGCAAATTTGATTGTACGTAAACGTTTGAATTTGATCAATTGAACAATGTTGTACAAGTTAGTTGCCCTTAGACCTCTGTCGACATTTATCTACGGTCTACGAGTACTCGTACACAGTTATACAGATTGTCCAAGATAAGCGTGAAATGCATGTTAGAGATACAGATTCGATTAAATGAGATTCATTATTTGTAAACAAGAAGTGAGAATTACTAATAGTTTATTGTTTTCAAATTGTGATTTTTGTTTTTCATGTTTGTAATAAAATACTTACAATTAATAAAAATCACTAGTATTTGAACAAGTGACATATCGTTGTAAAGTAGAGTACTTAGTGGCCCATAAGAAAAACAAAAGTTAAGGCTTGTAACTCGGAAACTAAAAGTGATATAAAAAGGCGTATTTACGCCAATCAATTCTACACAAAAAGTGCTTAAATCTACTTTGTTATAGCCATTTAAAGAATTTCCGAATTTAGAGATTTTTGGGTATACTCGTAGGTATCTACCGCTTAAACTACATACAATTATTAATAGGTACTAATACTTTCTTTACAAATAATTAATCTTATTTTACTTAAATTGATTAAGTTATTAAAGCGTGATCTCTTTCTTTTTCAATGCAAATCTTATGTACGTACAGTACCTATCAGCTGGAATTTTAAACTAATTGTAGGGTCTTAGGCATTCTAATTTATTTAACGTTGACATTTACCGCTAAAAGTTAAAAATAATACAATCTTCCTTAATTTCTTTTATCTTTTTAAGAAAAAATAAAAATGAATATGTCGTACTTTCGAATCATTCTGTATATGCCATACAATTTACTTCAATTATCAATTCCTTTCGTTTTTTTATTAAATCATTGACAGGGTCTGTACTTACTACTTACTTACTTACATACAATGAATGTTTGCGGCGACTTTTACATCGATATGATTAAACAACAAAACAAATAATTACTACCTATAGAAATACAATACATACAGTTATTAGTAGGAGTAGGTAATACGTGTATGTAGTTGAGTGATATTAATATTTCACTGAATTACTTAATCTTTTTATAATCTACTCGTACATTTCACTAAAATAATAATGGAAAGATGAGAATATTATAGTTTTTCATTTTACTCGATAAAAATGATTGAAAATTAAATAAATCAACTGGCAACACAAAAAATCGATAGCTTCAACAATAAACATCGATGTAATGAGAATGTGACCTTGTCAAATCAACTATACACATCACATAATTACTCATGACGATATTGTACAATATTGTAACATACATATCATTCCTTTAGTCAACCAATTATCAAAATAAAGTATTGTACCTACATCAACATACATATTACATATTTACATATTAAATGCATTTTTTAATAATTATTAAAATAAAATCCAATGTTTTAGTCAAATATATACAGGATGATTGTAAAAAACTGTGCCCAGAAAATTTTCTTAAAAATGATTGGTTTTTATTTAATATCTGGAAAACCCACTGTGATACATTTGTTGATCGGTTTAAATGTAATCGATGTTCAGTCATATTATTGAGCTGAAGGATACTTTTTGAAATATTAAATAAAAAGTAATAATAAAAATAACTTACAAATGCAGATATTGGTGGTAAAGGTGCTTGTCTTTTTTTCCTTCTAGTAAGGCTCATTCTGTCTTCGTTAACATTTCTGTTCAGTATGGGTGAAAGATCACAAGTTTTTTCAAATGGATTATATTTAATATTTTCAGTGCCGTTTAAAGTATTGGGTCTAAAGGGGGCTGTTTTTTTTGGTGTGCTAGTTGTAGGCAATCTGCTCAATGTGGAAAAACCGAATCGTCTTCTTTCTGACTGGTCGGTCGTGTAAGTCTTTTGATTTAATACAGGTGTTTCGGAACCTTTGTAAACGTATCTACCACTGTTACAGCTTTTAAGGAACTCATCTTTTGTCGGTATTTCTAAAAAATATATATGTATATAAACTCGCAATATTAGAATTTTATAATTACAAATGGCCTAAGTAAATATTTTCCATTTGTATAATAGGTAACATATGTATATTTACCATTTTCTTTTTTATCTGAAGAGTCAGTATCTGTATTAGTTTTTCTTGATTTATTTCGACTGCAAAACATAAATAGCATTACACACCGTATATGTAATTATTAAGTGACTCATTAAATATTACATTCGCTTATCAATTAAACTATTTATCTAACTTTGAACGCTGTGTACATATCTTACGTACATAACATACATATGTATGTATATGTACATTTATCCTTTCGAGTTTAAAATAATATTTAATAAATAGGTATCAAATTCGTACATTATCGCATATTAAGTATATTACCTATATAAATAAATATGTATGTATTAAAGAATTGAGTTAGGATTTTAGAAACAAACGAGTATGTATGTGTTATTTATCAGCATTATCAATTTAAGTATCTCAATTACAATGTAAACACAGAATATATCTAAACCTAATTGATATAATAATTATTATTATGTTACCTATAATTAACAAATAATATAATTTTGAAAAATATCTACTTATACACTTATGTTAGTCATTGTTTATTTGAATAAAATGCAAATTAGATGATATCATTCGAAAGTAAAATAAATTGATTGAGATATGTATTATATCTATATGTATAGAAATTGAACTGAAACATAACAATTATTTATTATATGTACATACAATATTAAATGATCGTTTATTTATTATATGTTATTTTCCCCATTGATAAGACAAATCATACTTACAATGAAAATCTAAGTCCTTTAACCTTTTCATCGAATCCGGAAAAACTGAAACTATTTGAACGAAGTTTTTTCTTGGTCACTGCCCAAAACCTGATATTCTTGTGATTGTCATCTTCGTAGAAAGGGTTTAAGTGTTCAGGGTAGTCGTCAATACTTATTCTTCTAGCGCTCAATTCCATTTTCGTCACGAGATATCTTTCGCGACTAGTTTCACTTGATAGCTGAATAAATACTGACTGCATCATGTATGTTGAATATGTGTTTAAAATATCAATGTACCTACGTCATTATTACATGTGTGCAGGCTTGGATTTATCAATTAACCAACAAGCAAACAAAAAATATTATAAAAAAAATAAACGCTTCTTAATATTTGAATCGAATCGATATTTTTACACGTAAATTACCGATTATACAATATAATACATATACATATACTATGTATCTATTATACCTATGAATAAAAAATAAAATTAATTTATTAAAAATAGCACAATTCTGTTTTTTGTTTTATGAATAATATGTGCATTATTCATATTAGAATTGTATATGCAATTATACCTATTTAGTATGAATATTGTATAAAATAGAATTTATTTAAATTTTCTATTGTTTCATACAATGCCATCTGTGTTTCAAACGTGTTAGTTTTAGCTTCTATCAGAATATTGATTAAAATACAAGTAGTATCTATCTACATTACCGACAGTAAAAAATATTATTTTGGTCTTATTATCGTAATCGTATCGGAAAGTAGGTAATCTGGAAAAATAAGAAACAAAAGAATTTAAAAATGTTTTTTGTATTTATAGTTTTTGTACAGTTTTTTTAGTACAATAAAAATATAAATGTAAAATGCTGAATAAAAATGTGTTTAAGGTATAACAAACATTAGAATAAAAATATAACATTTGTGCTAAAAAATGAATTTGCACATAAAAATATGGAAATACTAGAATGTTTAACAATTTAAAACGTAACTAAAATACATACCTACCTACTATAAAAATGCAAAACCTATAGACTATTGCAAACAAACTTGTATTGTATTGTATTGTATGTAACATATATAACATATTTAACATAAGTACATTAACGAATATAACAATATATGTAGATAATAAGCGAATAAAAAGTATAAAGTTGGTTCCGATTTGAATAATTATACATATGTACCTATATATTATTATGTGTAGGTATCTCAACCTGACCTACACATATGTATGTTAGATAATAGGTATGTTTGTTTAACATCTCAACTGGCGTTATTTTGATGATTTTGTTTCGGCGAGGATGCTACTTCAATGTCAATGTACATACTCTTACTTTCTTGTTTGGTATACTCGTACATTGTATTTTGTTTAGTACTTGTATCTTGTACGTTTTCTTGATTAGTAACACCGTGTGTCTTGACGTGATTCAAAAACGATATAATATCTGGAAAAGTGATTGGACATTCGTTACAACAAAACGTAGATTTACTCGTATTAGATGGGGATGAAGTTTTCTCATAACCGCCGATTTGATCTAATAAATGATCATATCCTCCGGGCCCCGACACCACCGATAATAAATCTACATCAGATTGTTGTCTTAATAAAGAATCGTGCTCCATGTGACTGAAACTATGATTGTCCAGTTCAGCTCTGAAGAAAAACTTTGAACTGCATCTCGGACAATCGTACGGTCTGGCAGCTAAACCGTGCTCTAACATATGTGAATACAAACCTTGGGATGCTGTAAAAACCGTAGAGCATATGTAACAAGTGTAACTTCCGAACCCAACGAACGTGTGTTCTATTAAATGTATTTGTAATTTGAACTCTGAAGATAATTTACTTCTGCACAAATGGCATATGTACTGATTATTTTTATCGTTGAGTAAATGTGAAGTAACGTGATTTTGGACTTGACATTCGGTTTCAAAACTCAATTGACATTTTAGGCACGAATATTTATTGTTATTACCCGAATCTATCAACGCTGTTGCGATTTTAGAAGATTTGAAATCATTTTTCTGATCGGGAAAATTAATTGCTAAACTATGATGAGTGTAGCATTCTCTACATATGTAAGTAAAGCACTGATTTGAATTTTCATTCGCGACAATCACGTTCGGCTTATCAAAGTTCTTGAGACAAAGAACGCATTGATATTCATTAGATACATTATTAGTTCTTAAATGGAACCTTGCGTGTATTCTAAGTTCAATATTTGACATGAGTGTTTGTCTACAAATAACGCAAGGCGTCGGTAAAGATATCTGATTATTAGTATTATTTGATGTATTATTAGTTCCACAGTGTTTGATAAAATGAGAATAGAACTGGTCGTCAGTTGAAAGTACAGCTTTACAATGAGTACAAGAATTAGCAGAAATAAGTTTACAGTGTGTTAATTTATGTTCCGCCAGTACGGCTGCTGACGGACAAAGTTCATCGCATATATTACATTTATGTTTACCGGACACGCCACTGCTTTGTGAATGATTTTTCATGTGATTTTCAAGTTCTGTTCTTGATTTGAAGTTTTCATTACAGTAAGCGCAATGTAAGCTGACCACTCCGTTTTTAGATGTTGGTTTGATATGGTGAACTAGTTTCCTGTGAGCAATTAGTTCTGATTCGCTAAAATCATTTCGATCGCATATATCACAACTGTTTGATTTGCAATTCGGTGATTCAAGATGGCTTGAACTGGTCTCAACTTGATGAAGCTGTTTGTTATTCGGTGCTCCGGAGAGTGAAAACGGTATATCGGTTTTAGTTTTAACTGTATCTAGTCCGTGGTTACTGTCTACTTCATTGAGACCGTTGGAAACCTAAACAAATAACAATACCTTATTTTATTTATTGTTTGAGTTAATATTTATACTAATGTCAATTGGAGCGACTTACTTTAACTTCGTGGCACTCTTGCATGTGACACTCGAGTAAATACTCTACTTGAAAAGACTTGTTACAAATGGTACATTTGAACGGCTCGAAATGTACAGCGAGATGAATCTGCAAATCTATTTCCGAGTCAAAATCAGCGATACAGAAACTACAGCGTAGTGGTTTGCCCACTGCTGTCGGCAATGGAGTCATGAAGATACTGCTGTCGTGATTTGTACGAATATGTATCTTGCTCGCCTTTTCTGTACGGAACACGGAGCGTGTGTCCGACGGACAGATCAAACATCGCAGCATTTGACACTCGCTGCTATGTTTGACAGCAAAATGAACCTGAGAAATTGATATAGTAAATGTACATATATACTTATGTGTTACATATTTACATACGAGTATGTAGCAGTGATCTTGAAACTATTAAGTTTTTAAATATAATACAATATTACAACTGTACACAGTTTGAAGAGCACTGGTTAGGTTAGGTAGTAATAGTTTACCTGTATAGCGACTTTTGAGTCAAACATTTCTCTGCAAAGCGAGCATCTATATAAATGATATGCATGGGCGTCTAATAAATGGTTTTGTAAGTCGTCCGCTTTTGGAAATGTTTTTGAACAACTACGACACATGTACTCGGTGATCGGGGTGAAATAATGAGCACAAATATGTCTCTCGAGCATAGCCAAATCGTTAAAAGTTTGACCGCAATGAGGACAAGGCAGTAGCATTGAATCTTTTAGCATATCTATCATAAAGTTTCGTTGTTCGACGTTATTTTTCATACCGTCTGAATGTTCTATGTGTAATTTTAAATGTGATCTAAAAGACTCGAAATCTGGAAGACCCGCATCGCATTGATTACACAGAAACAATCCAAAATGATCGTAATGAGAATTAGTATTAGTATTAGTAGGCGTAGGCGTAGGCGTAGGCGTGCTTGAAGAAGACGATAACATGTCTTCATTCTTTTTTATCCTTTTGGCCATTTTGTCATCGTTGTATGTCTTTTTACTCAGATCTGTCGGTTTAATTTGTTCAGGAATATTTGCTATTATTTTATTTCTATGTACTTTGGCACAATGTTCGGCAAACATTTCAATACTTCTAAATGGTAAAGAGCAATACGAACATACAGCTTGAGGGGTGAAATTAAATATCTTATGCGATGTAAGAATATGCATTTGAAGATTTTGATACGACATAAATCTCATAGTACACAAGTTACAAGAAAGTTGAGACGAGACTGACAATGACGACTGACTTGGCGACGACGCGGACGTTGTTGCAAAAGGCTTTTGTAAAGTTGGAGAAGAAGATGTCTGTATATCGCCATTTATTATAGCTTTGTGATTCGATTCCACGTGATTCTGCAATTCTTCCATCGTATTGAAAGTATCTTGTGCGCAATATATACAGGCCAACTTCGGTGTTATGGACTCGGTTTCAGATCGTGTAAATATTTCCACTTGTTTGTCGCTGTCACTCTCTGGCACGTGACTATTTGTTTCATGTTTCTACAATATAAATAATGGTGAATCGATTGTACATACTTCTCGTATTGTATTGTATTTTATTTTATTTCATACCTCTAGTTCCTGAAGACTGGTAAATATTTTAGAACAGTGCAAACATTCGTGTTTGGTATCTTCGTGAAATTGCGAATCTCCGTTACCAGCATTACTTGTACTGGTAATGGTTTCAGATGGCTGTGGCTGTGGCTGTGGCTGTGCCTGTTGCTTCTTGTGATTCTGTATGTGTGAAGTAAGTGCTGCAGCTGTGTTATATCCACGATTACAAACAACACATTGGAACGGTTTACCATTGTCATGGGTGCGTAGATGTATCTTCAAATGATCACTAGAAAAATACACATTAATGTGTGTGCAATAATAATGTTATATGTACATAGATATAACATACCTTCTTGAAAAAGCAGCTTCACAATGAGCGCACCTGTATTTTTTATCACCGGTGTGAAGTTTAACATGTCTATCTCGTGATCTCTTGTGTTTGAAAAGTCTAGAACACCATTCGCATCTAAAGGGCATTTGGTCGCTATGAGACTGAAACATATTTAATTTTACATAGATTTACCTATGTATGTTATATAATATCTAGTAATATTCCATTACCTGTTCATGTTTCTTTAAATAATTAAGTCTAGAAAAAGCTTTGTTACAGAAATGACAAGCATAAGGAGTTGATTCTGTAGCTCCTACTGTAAATGTTAAGTCTTCTTCAGTTAGCTCTACACCGGAACCCGTAGTTGCCGGAGTCGGTGGTGTTTCTGACCGCCAACTGCTGCTCCCATCCGTACCCAATACATCTATATGTTACAATACATAACATATGTACAATATAATAAATAACTACATATGTGCCGGTACTAATTTTACTTGAAATAGTAAAAAGCACGATACATACACACCACGTACATTATAAATAATATAATATATAAGCATTTTCAGTAGGTACCGAATACTAAACAGAAATACATAGTTGCTTATCAAAGATTAACACATAACATACATATGTAGACATGCACCTTTACGAGTGCAAATGCGGGCGTGTGTGTTATGACCCCTGAAAGAGGTGGGCAGATTTCAGTCGACACGTATAAAAATACAATCCTCTGATGGACTTCAAGATATGACACATTGCACTTTCCAAATTACCTAAAAACTAGCTTTTATGTCGGCTTCACAACTAAAGAAACACACAAAAGATCTCACGTGATAACATATGAATTATACAAATTGATATTACAAGTTTCCCTTTGCGAGATATTTCCTAGGAACCTAACTAACTTTGCAATGCACGAATTGTTATTTGTTATTTTATTTTATTTTATTTCAATGCGTTCAAATATTCTATTGTTTCCATAGGATGTTTATTAAATTACTTAATCTATGATTGACACACGAGACAAAATATTGATATGTAATCATGTAACATAAACACATGTTAGTGTAAATATAAAAATATATACCAACGTGTATTGATCGAAAAGAATCCTTATTGAAATATGCGAGCTATTATATTGTACAATATCATATCAATATCTTATCAATCACAATTTACAACAATACCAATCTATAGGAGTAGACATTTGTCACCGTATTTCATTATTTAAAAGAAAAACTCTACTTAAAAAATGCGCTAGATTTATATTTATATACATATATTACATAACATGAATGATGTATGTTATACAATACATACGTATGAAAATTAAGATAAATTACATATGCGATCAATCAATATATTACAGTTAAAAATCTGAATAAGAAGCGACAAAAATGAATATTTCTTTAGACACTTATTAGTTTTTATAAATAAGTGTAATATAAACAATTCGTTGTTAGTTAGGTATTGTGATTTCTGAATTAGAAGAAACAAAATTGATACTTTAAATCGTTAGGTATTATTATTTTTTTCGTTATCATGGCATTGGTAAAACAATCATAAAATAAATATACAAACTAATTTGTTTATAGCATCATTTTGTTTCACACAAAAATTTGATAAGATTAAATTTGATTATTATTCTGAATATTTCTTTAGCCATAACAATGATTGCAGAAGCATTTTATTATAAACAAATGTTATTAATTATATTATCAGTAGGTACCTGTATATAATGTTTGATTGAAATTTAAATAAACAATCAAATACATTTAGATATGGTTCGTGTGAAATATGTTATGTATATTAGTCAGTTAAGTAATTATTTCAATTCGTTTGCAATTAAATAATTGATTTGAAACAAGTTTTGGTTTTTTGTTGATAATTGAATCCATTTAGGTACAATACAATTTTCATTGAAATCAAACAATTATCTTTACGAGTACGTACGAAAGAAATTTTCACCCCATATGCCATATGCTATTATTTAAAATAAAATTCAAAATCAATTCAGATCATATAAAATCAATTTCGATAATAAAATAATTTGCAAGGAACTTGGACAACATAATATAAGTAATATATGTATTATTAATCGATTGATCAGGTCTAAATAAAATACCTATTAATATCCAGGCTGACAGAAAAGGTTGATTTCAGCTTAAATATTATTTGCCAAAACTATTTTTACGATGTGCTTGTTTTCAAACTACCATGTTAGTTATTGATTGTTATTATCTTAACATCACAGATTTTGACAAAAAGATGTATTTTTAAAATGGCAATGCAATATTTTCCAAACAAACAGTAACAATTAACACATTGTTAAAATCATTTTTTAAATTTTACGTGAAGGGAATCCCTAACTAATAATATAATAAAAATAAAATAAAAAAATAATATAACGCCTAATCAATATTAATAAGTATAATACTAAAGAAAAACATATTATAACAAAAATCAAAATTGACAGTTTTCATGAAAATATCGATAAGTACAAATATATTAAAATTATAACGCACCTCTTTTTTTTGTAAGTAAATAATTCTCCCTAGATGCTTGTATTCTATTTATTAATAGTTCCAGTCTGTGACTATGTCCCTTAAAGAGCATCATTTAGTAAACCAAAATTTATTTAAATTCACCGCCAAAATTTTTTTATCAATACTGAAAAAAATCACCAACTCAAACCACCACTTTGATTAAAATCATAATTAAAATGTACAATATTTAATTTATTTAGAATTTAAAAAGACACTTGTACTTGTGTCTACTGCATTTCAAGAAACCGCTCATACTGAGAATCACCAATAGAATATTACAACTACGCTAAGTTACCCCCCTCCCCCCCCCCTGCCTACTTCTACCTTAAATCAGTGATACAGTGATAAAGTATTGTCGACCTTACTGCATTTCATTCATACAAAATCATAAGTACATTTAAACAGGATTCAATTTTATATATGTTATAATATAATATATGTATGTATATCGCTCATTTGCTACAACAATGACAAAATGACTATTTTTGAGTTAATTATACAAGAAAAACCGTTCGTTACTTTGTACTTTCTATAACGAGAACGGCATATCTGAGCTTCTTTAATTTAACTACGAGAGAGCATAAATATATTTGATAATTATCATATATTGTACATTTACACTATACGTGTTTCCTGAAAAATCACTATTTTTAAGTTATGTGAATGTTGTAGCAAATGAGCGATTCGATAATACCCATGTAGGTAACATATATTAAAAATACTGTTTTTCACTTTGTATACGGACATTATAACAAAGATAATAATGAAATGAGTTATATGTACCTACGTACATATATGCTAGAAGAAACGTTGGACATGTTGTTTCACAACAATGGCAGCGAGTTGCGTGAGACCTTGTCCGGAAGAAGCCTAAGTGAACTCCGGTAGTAAATACTCGTTTCCGGAGATTCATCCCGCCCCTTAAACACTTGGCCAATCGCAAGTAATTCTCGAAAACACGTGGCGGTTCCCCAATCAAATAATTAAAATGATATTTATTTATGATAGGACACAATGTAGACAATTTTCGGATTTAAAAATCTATTAATATTGCATGAAACAAACGAAAATCGAATGATTAAATAAAACAATTACATAACTGACTAACTTAAAAACAAACTGTGTACAAAGTTAAAAGTGGTTCTTATCAAATTACTGAATCTAATTCTTGATTGATGCGTTTAAAGCATTAACAATTTTATCAAAAATGATTTAAATAACCGCGTTATTTTAAAATTAGTTATACTTTCGTCCGGTAAGCGATCTATATAGTTTGCATTATTCACCTTTAACAGTGTTGACAGTACCTGACCTTATTAGGTCCGTGAGAACGACTAGTGGTCTCTTAATAGAATAAAAAATATCACCTCTTCCTTGCAATAATGCTTATCGATATATACATTGCATAATACGACAAGTTTTTTCTCCTGTACATTACATTACATATAGAAGACACATATATGTATATATACAGTAGGTATATGTTACATGTACTTACACATGCAATACATGTAGGTGCTGTACTGCATCGTTTACAAAAGCTTGACAAGTTGTTTTATTTAATTTCATATTAATTGTTATTTGTTTGTAACCGAAGATTTTTGCAGGTGATTTTATTTTATAGTTGAATGAGCACACCTTACTTATTTCGTTACACCTATTGGTTTTTAGTTAATGCTGCACCAGGCCTTATAAAAAACAGGCCCTAGAAATAATATAATACGTATGTATATATAGCTAAACACGAATCGGAAATAAATGTATTTAGTAATACAAGCAGCATAAACATGGGTTTGACTACATAAAAGTGATTTGGGGCTTTTAAATAGGCCACCCCGCCGAGTTAGGAACACATTATATGTTAAGTATAGGGAGTGATTTCTATTGCACTCTGTATGTACATATCACATATGTATAATATGTATTATATGTACAATACATTCATTTATTTTCGTAACTTAATTTAATTTTAGTTATTATTGTTTATTTAATTACATATACTTGATATACGAGTAAGTCTTTAAAATTGACGCTAAATAAATCTCTCACTTACAATTAGAAATGTATCCATTTGCAATTTTTCTTTAATCGTGTACTAATTGTCCCTATGTTAAATTTCCTATGTCTTAATCAACTTGGAATACATATTATTTTAGCGAAACAATAAAATGAAATATCGGTACATTTTAATAATTAAAAAGTATTATAATGATTACATTATCTAATACAATTTGTACTGTAGGTACGTACGAGTATTTTAATTTCAACAAAAGGGTTTTTTCCTGAAATTCACCTTTATAATTTAAGAAGATAAACGTATCAAAATAAAATAATGTTTTTTTAATGGGCGGCTTGGGGTATAAAAAGAATAGACCCAAAAAAACAAGTAAAAACTAATTTTGTTATAAATAATGAAGAGTGGAATATTTAGAATAGTTGTTGTTATGAATTTAAAAAAGTGCAATGTTTATAAAAATATCACGAAAATACGCTACTTTTTGAAATGCTGTATAGAATAATATAAATAGTTTTGTTTTTGTTTGTTCAGAGTGCATACTGCATATACATATATGTATATTGTAGGTACATATGGTATATATGTACATATAATGGTTAAAATTCTGGTAATTTTTTCATGATTTAGGAAGCACCAAGAGTTCAAAGCCGGCATTCGGTTTATCTGCACAATCTCTGGTAGTTGCAGTTATTTTCTGCACTCCCGTGAATTTTTAATTGCTGGTTTTCTTGCGAGTACATAAAAACCGGTGTTACAATTTTTTGTGTACAATGTACAACATTTTTATAGTGTGATACTTGCAATAATTTACACTTGTTCTGCTTTTGTAATTGTTTCCTCTCTTTTATCTTCGAACTTTTTGCAATTAATTGTATTTTAATAAAAAAAAAATCATTTTTCATATAAGTTTATCTAAAAAAAATATTTGTGTCTGTCAATTTGGAAGAAAACACCGAAATTTATATTAGATAAAAAAAATTAAGTTAAAGTTGTAGAAAATGTATTTTTTTATAATTTATATTACATTCATTATTGCATGTTTTATCAATTAATCAGTTAAAATACACATCTTTTGTGAAATTTTAATATCTATCTACAGATTTTGATTAGACTAATTCATCAATTAAAGGTAATGGCAATATATAATTTATTATAGTCTTAGATATGACCTCAGTAATCGCTATTTTTGAATTAAATGTACTGAATTAGAAATATTTGTTGATATTCGATTACTACCATTTCTGTAACATACATTAATGTAAGTATATACATTTAACTGTGCGTACTTTGGTAATTAAATAAAGAGTTAGTTGTTTTATTAGAATTACAAAAACAGTAAACATTGGTCTTATAGCGGCCATAACTAGTGCCAGTACAAACTACCTACATAGGATAGGATAGGATAGGATAGGATATATTTAAAATAATTTAGCAATATTATTATTTGAATGCGATGTATAGACAGGATGCGGACAGAAGTGACAGATTACACTTAACATGAACCAGTGGTACTCAAGAGAATTAACGTAGTTTCGCATCTGTAACAGGGCTGATGAATTATGTTAAATGTGCGATATATTTTATGTAACATACACTGTAGATACGTTTCACATCAAATAGTTTTTAATTAACAAATAAATATTAGAAATTTAATATTTAAAAACGTTAGACATTCTAAAATTAGGAATACGTTTGAAAATTTGAAAATTCACGACAGTAACAAGAGTTTTGAAAATCTGAAAGAGATTCATGTAAAACTTAAAATAAAATAAGTTTGTTTTTGAATTTTATTGTGAAATCTTATTAAACGAATATTTAAATAATAACAAAACGTTTGCATATTTAGCTTTCATTTTGCCCTGAATTTGCATAAAAATCATACCGCGTAAAAAGAGACCCTACTCTATACTATAGTGTATATTTAGTGATTTGCACTATTTAATTAAATTATTTACAATAGATATTATATTAAAAATACATCACAAAATATTCAATCTAAATTATCTAATTTTTAATTGTCTTAACCACTGTCTTTTTTTATCAAAATTTTTCGTAACATACATAGCTAATAATAATAATAATAATTTACTTTAACATGATAGTTATGTACACGTGACCAAAAGTTGTGTGGGTAATATGTATAGTAGTCATATCAATTATTATACAAATACATATACATATATTATACCTATGTACATATATATGTGCAATGTAAATATTGTGGAAAAGTACTGAACCGATTTTGATGGAACTTTAACTGTCACTGATTTCATAAATGCTATAATTTAATAAAAAGCTTAATGTTTTGGAATAACGAATAGTTAATTGTTACGATTGACCTTTATATTTGGACACTCTTTGCTATACACTATGTTACATACGTCCAGCTGTTTAATACCTACATATGTACATACATACATATGTCATGCTTCATTAATAGGTACATAAGTAACGCCTAGTTTGATTTAACGTAACTGCACTCACAATCAGCTGCTAGTTCCATTAACATTAAATCAAAAATATCTGTAACAATGAAAATATACCTACTTTTTTACTAACAATAAGTATATCCATTTAAACATAGTACAATTATGTCTAATAGTGGCGTCTATGGAATGAATATAATTTAAGTGTATAATTTAATTTTGGGGTCCATTTAGACGGCACACTTTGATGATACATATATAGGAAATATTAACCCACACATATGTACTTGTCACTAGAATATTACGTAGCGGACATTTAAAAACCGGAAACAAACTATATACAATATAGCGGTACCGGAAGTCGACTATATGTACTACGCGCCAATTTTAAATTATTTAACCTGCATATATTTATATTCGTATTATATTAGTATTAAATTATACTCTTATAATTAATTGTTATTTAACAACGTATTTCAAATGATATATAGTACATACAAAATAATATCAATAATACAAAATTACCAAAACTTGTGATCGTTCTTAAAAATACATAAGGTAATGGCACCAATCTTGGATCATACCCCAATGTTGGACTCTTGTTTAATTACATGTACATTAACTGTAAAATAGCTTTATTTGATGGCAATCGGCCAATGGGTGTTAAAATGGTAGACATTTAAATTAATTATTAGTGTAATCTATTTATTAATTATTATTTTATCATTGCGTCTGCAACACATTGTTTACAATTTTATAACTTTTGTGTCGTAGTACTTATTATTACTGGAGAAAAAACGGAAACAAAATAAAAGGCTGTAATTAAAAAAAAACTACATATGTATAATTGCGGACTTTGTTAATTACATTGATTTAATAAAGAGGTTCTTGTTATTAGTAACATGAGTTGATGAGAATTACAAAAAAACAAGTGTACGTTGCTCTTAAAGCGTCCAAGACTGGCGTCAGTACCGTATGTCTAAGTTGTTTAGATTTTTTTTATTAAGGTTGATTAAAAAATCTTAAATAAGTAATTCAATACTTAATCGTTCTTTGAAACAGATCACCTTTTCATTTCCAAAAAGGCGGTCTATTTATATACTTAAATATCATACTCAAGATTTAAAGTAATGCATAATAATAGATACTTATTTCCTGTGTTTTTGTAAGACAAAATAAATGCACCCTTTCAAAATAAAACTATAATAGAACGAAAATGAGAGAGAGATTATATACGTATATACGAGTATATATATATATATATATATTAGAAAAAACGATGATATGTATTATTGAACCGATTTTAGCGAAATTTTCATTGTTAAGATATGAAATTAGTGAGTTTATAGAGCAGCCGATCGCGCGGGCATTCGCCGGTTGTCAATTAGGTAAAGAAAAAGAAAATGAACATATTGATATTTATTTGGGGTTGAGGTGTGGGTACGAGGTGGGCCCCTTGCGGACCCCAGCTAACGGTAGCGGGGGTTTGGTCTCAGCACGCACCACTTCCATCACATGCATATCATCTTAAAGTTTAATTGAGTCTTGGCGCGTTGGGACCCAAGGACTGAGATTGCGTTGCAACCCCCTTGGGAGGGGGGGGGGATCCCGTACCTCAATCTGTCCCGTCACCTTCACCCCATTCCACTACTTAGCTGCTAGCTGCTACTGATCAAACAAATTATAAAAAGACGAACCATCTTATCTGCCTGCCTCCTTATTCTTCATCTTCTTCTTCTTCTTCTTCTTCTTCTTCTTCTTGTTCAAGTCCTTCTTATTCTTATTCTAGCCCCACTGCCCCACCCACCCATACACACGTACAGATATGAATATCTGCTGGAAATTACATTTTCTGATTTTGTTTGCCTGTATGTCTTATTGCTATTTTAAATTTCTCCGTGTTTGTGTTGGGTACTGCTTTTTATATAAAACAGTTATCAACATTTTTTTACTCTTGTATCTTTACGTTTTCTATGGTCTTAAAGGAGTATTTGGCAACGATATATGTCACGCTTTGAAAGCTTACATCTTCGGAACTAATAATAATCGTAGATCAATAAATAGATAGTTTATATGTAATATATACATAGTCCTATTTATAATAAAACTAGATGTGCCCGCGGCTTACTACATTATATTGTTAAATATTTAACGTAACGTAACAAAATATAGCCTATAACCTGGCCAGAGAATGTACCTATGAATTATAAAAGAAACCATGTAAATCGGATGTGTTTTATAATACATATACGGTATGTACGATATTAATAATATATGTAGATGAGTTGAAATTGAAGTTAATTTGAATGAAAAGCTGATAGTTTGGATTTGTAATATCGCGCGCGGTTGTACAATATATGATAAATACGAGTACAGCCCTGTGCGTAGAAGTACGAGTAACGACTCACACACCCATGTGAAGCAATAGGCGACTGGGGACCAGTTAGAGAGCACCAGTAATGCATTGAATTAGACAGTAATACAACATTGAACCGATTGTTCCCAGCGGTTTGTGCGCTAGCACCGCGAAGGGACTTCAATCCGGACGAGCCGTAACGCTTTCTTGGCTTCTAGGTATCAACCGCAAGTTCGACTCTTTATAAATGTAATTAATATTAGGGTTACGCGGTTTTAAAGGATTATCAATCGGACGTTTCTCTGTTACGCGCAAACGCGCGCACACAAACCACTTTATGAATAAACAAAAGCCTCAGTATGATAGCGTTGGCAAGTTATTATTATATTCAAGTTGTCTACAGGCGCTCGCTAGGTGACAGAAGCTTCCTAAGTGCTGTTGTGTTGCCTGATTATGATCATCTAAGGGGTCGTTTTGCCAGCACATTGTTCTCTATACAGAGTGTATTTGATTTGGCTAGCACCTATAACGGTTTGCCGCTAAGAAAACATACCCTCCGCCCCCTCCCAACAACTCTACCCACAAGGTGGGTGTGTGTGCGATACTATCTTTTTTAACATCCGTCAAACATGGGACAAATTTAATTCTGGTTATCATTTTTCAGGGAATAAATATTGGTTTGCTTATTTATTTTTATTGTATGTGTGTCAAATTACTTTTTTTCATTATTGATATTGTAAAAAATGATTATTTTTTATTTGAAAAAGATATAGGATAAAATATCAAATCAAGAATATTAAATTGAATGTTTGTAAATAGTTTTAATGAGGAATTTAAAAAATACATAAAATAGGATTTCTAGTTTTTTGCTCCCTACATTCAGGAACTCGTATGTTGGGAACAAATACGACCGACACACACGCACTCGTAAAGCGGGAAGTACCTCTATTTTATTTACACAATCAATTTTAATATTACATTGCAACAATACAGCATAAAAATCAAATCGATTTTTATTAATTTCATTTATAAGTTTATAAAAATATAGTATTTAGAAATAATAATCCACGAACTATTTCTAAAATTCGCAAGGACGCCTATCAAAGTAACCTATAATGGGGCTTACAAGACTCTAATTTGGAGTACAGGAGTTATGGGCCCGTGATAGAATTGTAATAATCGTAAAGTTGCTGTACAAAAGGGCGATGTTCTGTTGGTGTATTTTACTGTTATAGAATGTTTGTAAACTACTATTAATGTAAATAATAGCTATATTAAGTTATTATTTGGTTTTACCAACCCTGAGTATAAATTAATCTACTATATACAAAAACGGACGAATAAAAGAATTGCGTTGACTAATTACAAGAGTTGGCACCCCTGAAGTTAATTCCGTAGGTTGGTAGTATTAGCAGCGGTATTATGGGCCCTAGGAGGGCCATTCTGGGGTCACTTTATGTAACCCTGAGGGCCAGACGGTCAGCCTAAGCAATCAAAAACACCAACAGATTAGAGAAAAAAACCTTATTGTACTCTAGCTGCAAGGAGGGGCTGTTACAGAACTGTATCACTAACAATATTTCACACAAAAATCGAGCCTTTTTCTTTTGTTGGTCACTTCTAAACTATTATGTTATACCTACACATACATATATTCTTATTATACAATACAATACAATACAATAGATAGGTATTAGATCTTATTATAAATAATTAAAAATCAAACGTTGAAATAATATAAAAGTTATAAATTTTATAACCATATAATAGGTGTTTTTTATTATACCTATATATTATACTAAATTTAAATTTACTGTCTTTATTTAAACTAATTAATTGAATGTTTCCAAATTCTTTAAAAATGTTTTCGTATGCCTATTCATTAAATAATATGTAATTCATTAATAAAAAAACTCACAATAAAATACCAGATGATTTTGTTATTTAATATTTATAATTTGTATTTTAATATTTGTTAATAGGTATTAAACAAAATAGGTAAAAAAAAAAACTATATTTTAAAATATTCCTTTTTCCTGTGAATGTTTAAAAATGCGCGAATTTTTGCATATGCGAATTTGAATATTTAATATACCTACAATTAAAAGCATTTTCATCACCTAATTTTAAAGAAAAAAACCAAATATCAACATTCTTTCAATTTTTATAAAAAATATCGTTTTTAACAAAGCCGTATTAAAATAACATATCTCGTAATTTTTCATCGGGACAACGAATGAAACAAACTTATCATTATATTATTCAGTATGTATTTATGTATGTATTGTAAACTGCAATATAAATACAATCAATCACAATAAGTTGCCTACATTATAAAATATAAATCTACCTATTACAACACTGTTGTTATTGTGACTGTTATACAAGGAAATGTATAAAATGAAATAATTATATATTTAGGATATTTAAATGTATCAATTATTATTGTCTTATCAAATAGTTTAAAAAATGAATAGACATTTATTTTGTTTGCTTTATTAAAAATGAAAATGGTTACAAGTTGTTATAGGGTTAATTAATAATGTGGAAAAGGTAAACTGCATACCGACATTTTAAGTGTAAAATGTTGTACCATTTTCAGATTTGAAAACGTCAAGCTAAATAGATTAAATTGTAAACTTCCTGATAGCCATTTGCTGTTAAGCTTTTCGTTTTCCCAATGTCATTATAAATTTGTAATGCGGACTTTACTTTACCTTCATCATAATTAATGAAATATGTACATACGAAATTTCGTCAATATCGGTAAATATATGTTACACTAACCTGAATCGATGCTGTCATTTGTATCAGATAAAGATGGAGATCTGCAAAGTTCCATACGAGCAGCAGCCACAGCTTCTGAAAGGAAATACATATATTTTATAGTTATATGGACAGATTTGAATTGATCTAATTGTTGCAGGTATGTGTAAAATACATATATGATAGGTAAGGGGTTATACATAACATATAATAGATTTTGCAGGCGTTGGCGTTTGCGATTGCGATTAAACATAATTATTATGTTCGCAAAAGGGCGAACAAAATCTGTATATGTTAGAATGGATTAAGTCGATCCTCGGATCAATACGGATCTACGAGTAGAACAGCGTGGTCGAGAGTAGCAAGAGAGAGTTATATGGGTTCCGAGTTGTAATACAAAGAATAAATTATTACAACCCTTCCCAAGGGACATAAGAGCTCGGTATGGGATATAGCTAGCAGGCTACACGATCCCCCTGAGTACACTATGCGCATGGCGGCAGAAAATTAACAGAACCCCCAGGGAAATCTGGTGATCTCTCCAGCGGCCTTCCCGCCGCCTCCCTGACGGGGCCGCCTCGCATTCCACCTTCTATGTTACCCGCACTCCCGCGCACCCTCGTCCCATCTAGAACCGCCACAAACAGTGGCGTACCAACAATAATAATAGCAAATATTTACATTACATAATACCACTTACCATCGTTTTCTTCTATTTTTACTTGTGTTTCATTTAATACATTCGATTCATCGATCAAAGATGAAACTGCAAAAAAATAACATATCATTTATAAAAATACAAATTATATATGTATATTATACGTGTATACATATATAGTATACCTTCATTTTCTTCAGACTTCATTTGCAAATCTTCTGATGCTTTACTTTCTTCTAAAAGTGATGTAACTGTAAAAAAAATTAAATACTCAAAATCACTTTTAATATATGTACATTTGGCACAATTTAAACCTTGTAGAGTAGAAGGTTAGTAGAAATTCAAATTGAAATTATTGGCAATCTCTTAAAACCGAGACTTGTAATACGATATCGTTTACCTACTGTAAAACTTGTATCCAGAAGCGTAATAATAACACATTTGAAAAAGTATCTAATTTGGAAGGAGGGGTCTACACGTACGTAGTAAATAAAATATCTAAAACTGCTTTACAAAACTAACAATAAGCCACATTTGTTATATTTGTTATATGTTAACATTAAATTGTTAATATATGTATGTTATGTATTAAACATACATACTGTATATTATACACTAGGGGTCCTATACGATAAATAATAATATAAATAGTGAAATAATATATAAATATCAACTGTATCCGTAGATTAAGCAGCTCACAATCAGCTTAAAGCATTAATTAAATGGGTCTAATTAATTCTAAGTACATAATACCTTATTATCAGTAAAGACAAACGGTACCTATATTGAGTGAAACCTCCATTAAATTAATGTTTTTAATCGATCATAAATGAAATTACATTAAATTTTACTTTGATTCGATTTGCTCTAGTTTGACTAGAACAATTTATATATATACTATATATAAAATAATTTGAATAAAATTATGAATACAGATTTCAACAATTATAATTCGATAAACATATTAAATCGAAAAATGTTTTATTGAATACCTATGCACGTTGATATTATTAACTTGTAAACGGTGCGATTTATTTTCCTTTGAATCATTTTGTCTACTAATATTCGTTGTTTTAGGTATTCAGATCCTGACGGCGTTATTTATTTAAAAAAATTATATTCTTTTACCTTATTATGGTATACATTAGGTATAAATAAATGATTAAAAAATCAAATCGGCAAACTCGATTTTCAATTGAAAGATACTTTGTATAGGTATATAACATAATATGTTATGTTAGGTAGGTATTTATTTAGAAAAACGTATACAAGTTTATGTTAATGTAAAAATGATGTTAGTAGTATGTTACGTATATTATGTTATGTTATATCGATGTTTGTTATATGTTAATGACAAAGCGAGGTCCGGCCGTAGAAGAAGACATCCAAGTCCTACTCTGTAAGCACACGCTTGTCTCTTGGGATTCACCACCAAGCTAAAGGCGACAGCGATGGGGCGGCAAAACCCGGTACGGGTATTCTGGTCCCCGGGGAGGCGGCCTCGAGCCCCCCATCTCCCCCACCACTGCTTTATCTCGCTAACACCCCCGTTCATACAGCCACGTATCCAAATACAAACTCATAGAATTCAAATCAGTTATTAACATAGATTGTTTAAATTCAGTGACCAATATTCCCAACTGAATTTTTATTCGATATTACCTATATATTTTATTATGACATAGGTATGAGATTTCCAGCACCACATTAATGTAATTTGACTTGTATTTTACTTGAATTTCAGTTAAAGTGTAAATGAAATGAATTAAGTTAAGATGCTTGCCTAATATGAAATATGTATGTTATGTTATGTTATGTTAGAAGCGCCTCGGTCAGGTAACTGAAATGAAACTGTATTAAATTAAGTAAAGGGGGTGGTCATTTTAAAGTCGGTAGTCGTGGGGATGGGGATGGGGATGGGGATGGGGTGTTACCACGCTCGGGGAAGGTGCCCTCTCCCAAGAGAGCGGCCCTGTATGAAGCAAGCGTGTCCCGTGGGATAAAACGGGTGCAACACCACCTCTGAATAGATGTGATGGAAATCTACAATTCTCGAGAAACTTACTCACAAGTACTTTTTATTTAATATTATTTTGTGTATGATAGAAACAATGTTTGACTTCTGGATATAAGTTAAGTCTTAATGCAACAATTATTTGACTGATGTCAATATTGTTGTAAGGTACATAACATATTAGGGAAGTTTACTTTATACGCAGCAAGTTTAAAACTTAAAAATGCTCTTCGTAGATCGTTTATATGTATGTTATAAGATTAAGTGCTATGATACTATGATACCTCTATGTGATATGTGATTTTATACATGTTAGGTAACATATATTTTTCATTACGATTCATGACAATTTGTAATTTTGTTTATTTGACTTACTTTTCAATGATCTTGGGTTGGCTTGTTTTCTCCTAGACATTTTTCAATAAAAACTTAACACATTTTAACATAAAATGAATTTCAACAGAGGATCCTGTTTCCCAAATGTAATATTTTTAACAGGATAACAAAACGAAAACTATAAATAACAAACAACTGCACACACTTTTATATTATATATGTATGTTACAATAAAGTATCACACATCACATATGTTAATATTATTGTTGAAGGATTATTGCACAAGGATTTTTGAAAGCACATGTAGTTTCCCGCGGTTTTTTTATTTTGAAATTTAGCGACAGATTGTGAAAGTGAACAGTGCTGTATCCGGTCACATGCCCAGTCGGACACGTTGTGAGTCGGAAAACTGGAAACTACCCCGCATGTCTCATCCCCTATTTAAAATCCCACCGTATGCGCAGAATCCGCTGTATTTTATATCCCTTCTCTTCTATTGTATCATACTAACATACAATATATATTGTGTTGACATACTGTTAACTTTAAACTTTTCAATATTTTCCTTATTTTATAATTAAATCAAATACCCATAGTACAGTACAACACTATACAATACATAAGTAAATATTATATTTATTATGTAGGTAATAATATTATTATTGTGTCTTACATACATGTTTATATTAAGTGAAATTATGCATAACATATATGATGAGAAAATAATGTTTAATTTGTGCAACTTGTTTGCGTTTACTCTTAAAAAACTATTAAATCGTAGCCGATATTCGTGCATTGAAATGTAGATACTTGCATGGGCGTAGCCAGGATTTTGTTTAGGGGGGGGCAAAAATTTTTTTTTTGAAACCGATTGGTCGGCGTGTTTTGCCTAGGACCCCGAGGTAATGAGAGAGGGGTGAGCAAAAAAGCTCTCACATTATTATGGTAACCTTACCTAAAAAGTTTTATAAAAATTATTTTTAATAAAAATATTTCAATGGGCCTCAAATTTTTGACGTCTGGGACCTCAAAATGTGTAAGAACGGCTCTGACAAATGGCCATTAATGTAAACAAAATTTGGTAAATCCTTTTTTTCTTAAATTAAATTCTATCGTTTCGTTGCAACTTGGAACTTTGGCTCGTGAAAATCCGTGATTTTTATTAACTTAATTTTTTGGTGTGTTCTTGATTATTATCAAGGAATTGTAAAAGATAGGTGCGCAAAAATTAACAATGAAAAGTCATTATTTTTTTCATTTCTTCTTTTATTTTCGCCACATGTTTTTCAATCAATTAAATTTATATGTACATTGTACATATGTGCATATCTTTTTGAAGTCAAAATCCTCTACAAAAATGTACTCTACGTTGCTATTTTGGTGTTTTTTTTTATTTATAATTTTTTTATTTAATGTAAAAAACCGATCTAATTTGAATTGATAATATACATGTATAGTTGAAATATCAAAAAAACTTTTTTTTTGTATAAAAAGGATAAAAAGGCAATGACATGAATAGTTTACCCGCTATAACAAGAGATTGCAATAAAAAAAAACAATGATATTTAAATTTTCGAATCTAAAAATGTCAATATTTAGCCAATGAATTGATTCATTTGTTACTCTTAGTTCACGAGCTAGGGGGAGGGGCAAGCGTCCCCGGTTGCCCATGCCTGACTACGACCATGCTTTTGTGGGTAGTTATTTTAACACAAAACACAGTTTTCACTGTTGTCAATACTGCGACCTTTTGCCTTTAGGTATTTTTATTTTATTTTTAATTTTCCCTGATATTTTAGTTTACATGTAAAAATAAAAGATTGTGATTAAAAAAACTTTGATATTTGATTTTCTGGATCCAAAATATAAATTTACGTTCTAAAATCCAATAAACATCATAGAAGTTTAGAAATATCCCTGTTTGGATAATAATACTGATTTACTTATTACTTTTTGTCCACAAGCTAGGGGGGGGCAAGCGCCCCCCCCCCCCTGCCCCACCCTGGCTACGCCCATGGATACTTGTTACTGTACCTACGAGTACAAAACTATACAAAACTGTATTATGTATTTAATATTAACGTAAATATTTGTTATTTTCTATATAATATATTGATTGATATTATGTATCACGCAATTTTCTATAAATACATATATAATAATAATAATATTCTTTATTTAAGAAATTCTACAAAGTACATTCAACAAGTATCTACAACAAAATTCAGCTATATTATAGTGTGGATTTTCTTCCAAGTATTCTTTTAGTTTCTTTTTCAATATTTCAACTGGTATATATGTAAATACTTTTGACATAATCGAAAACACACGATAGAAATATTAACAAAGATAAGAAAATAACTTATTATATAAAAAATTAATGTTAATTATTATTAATATAATTTTTAATCACTTCACTTCATGGATACACTACACGTACATGTATAAGAAAGTTGTGTAAATATTTTTATTTTAATATGATATAGGTAATTGTTTATACATTTGATATTGCGATATATAAACATTTACAAAAAAATTCTTAGTTATTGCGAAAGTTTAAAACAAAATGTTTTGATTTTTTTCGAAAACAAAAAAATCATTAGCGTAGCATTTTTCCATCAACCTCACCTTAACCTAATTGTAATTAAAAATACATATACTCTGCTATCATAACTATTGTAGTAAGTAAGTACATATTAGACAGAAATAGAAAGTTTTGTGATATTCTTTCATTTCTTTTTATTTTATATAAATGACATTAACATGCATGTTGCATTTTTTTTCAACGAAGTGATGTCACATACAGAGTTTTATTGTTTACCCCTTCTTTAATCATATTTGACGGACGGAATGAAAACTTAGATACTACTGAAAATTAATTCAGTTTTAGTTGATTTTTTATAGTGTGCAGTGATCATAATTCTTGTGAGAATTTTGAAAATTATATAGATAAGTAAGTATTATTTAGGTTTATTATTTTTGTAAACAACAAAAAACAGTGTTTATTTATTTTAATTAAAAATATAATATTAAGGATAATAGAAAATTGAATTTTCATGATTGTAATCGGATTTATGATTTCCATCGAAACTGATTGTTGAAATAACATGAATGAAAGGTGAAAATGGTTATCCCCGTCATAATTGTTGATAATAATAATAATTATTATAGTATTGACAAAAGAAAATGCAAAACAGTTGAATTGTTTATAATACATATTAGATGTTATTTGATATTTGAACTTATTTATTGACTGAAATAAATGACTAATCTTAATTGAATTAATCTATTTTTTTTATAAACGGATATTATTGTTTTGATATAGCATTATTTATTTAAGCTAAATGATGAAATACTTTCTCTGAAAATGACTTTTATTACATAGGATTGAGTATATGTATATGTTATGTGTATGTAGGTATTTATTCCGTAACTAACAACTATTTGGGAGTGTTCCTAAATAGTATTGCAAATATTTGTATGTATGTATAATTAATGACATTTATATTATAAAACGAAGTGATTTAAACTATGAACCTGCCATGTTTTTGGGTATCTTTCGTAATATAATAAATACCTACAATACAATACATTACATATTACCTATATAACCTTTTGAATTAAGTATTTTTATTTCCGGGTATATCTGTGTTATATTTTTTTTGTCAACGCTAGAAACATTTGAATAAATAAACAATGTTTTTTTTTTATATATTATATAAATAAGAGTGCGATTATTTATATATGTATATTATGTATGTACCTATGTTATGTTAATAATGATTTTGATGTTGACTGTGTCAAACTAGTCTTAGAAAGTAGTTTTATTTAATTTGTAATTTACACTTATCTACAGAACGACTGGTAATGACATCAAGCTGCGTAATAATGACTTACCCAAAAATAAATAACGACAAACAGAAGGACATAGAAGATGAAGATTCGAAAAAAGTACAAGATATTGCTAAAAAAGTAGCTAAAATAGAACTCAGGGAAGACCAAATGACTAAAGAACAGATGCTAGTGCAGTTTAAACAATGGCTAAAACAAAATAGAGACGTTGAAAATTGTAGAACAGGTAATAATTATACCTGCTCAGCATTTACAATTAATACAATACAAAACACTGACAATTTACATAAAAATAATTTATGTGGTATATAAATTGTCAACAATAATAAAAATATATTTATTAAACCAGTATTTGGATTTTATATGTAGTTACCTATAATATATCCTGTATAATATATCGTACCTATATGTTACTATACCTACTCAAAATAATATAATAAATATATTAACTTGTTATTTTAATTATTACTACTTACTACTTCTCACTGTTATAAATAATTATTTTAGATGACAGTTTCCTGCTAAGATTTCTTCGTGTAAAAAAATTCAGTTTACCAATGGCCCAACAAATGTTACTAAAATATTTAAATTTAAGGAAAACATTCATGCATATGTCTTTTAAACTTGATTTCCTTGATTCAAGAATGATGGAGCTTATTAACGATGGGTAAGAATTACATACACATAACATATGATAATACATACATACATAATTGAATTGTTAATTCTTATTTTATACTTAATATCATTAACATTTAACACAAAGAAATACCTTTCATTTCGTTTTATGTTTTGTTATATACATATGTAGGTACATACACAAGGTTTTTAATAATAGGTATTATATTATTTATTGTTTCAATATCATTAATTACTTGCATCTAACGATCAAAATTGATAAAAGTGGGATTTATTATTGTAGTATAAAATACGTATCTAATTAAAAATAAAAAATAAATTGAAAATGTACATGTAAATAATCGAATATGCATAGTGAATTGAACGTAATTTATTTATTTAGACAACATTATTAAGTACAATATTTACAAACATACATAATAACCTTTAAACGGTTATTATACATATGTATGTATGTATGTTTGTTACATACTGTAGTGAAGGTCGTTTAAAGACTACTTAAACTTAAACTTAAATACAATACTATACTATACTATACTATACTATTGATAATTGTGTGTACCTGACCTACCTAACATATATTCTATTTGATTTAAAACATACATTACATATCATTACAGGTACATGTTCACATCTCCAATTAGAGATTCAAATGGACGAAGAGTCGTTATAGCCATTGCAAGTAAGTATGTTACACATATTCGATATACCTAACTTTTTATATATTGTACATATGTATATATATGTATATGTACAATATATAGGTATATTTTATTTTTAGAAAACTTCAATCCGCAGCGTTTCACATGTGACGACATGGCCAGAATTCATATGATCACATATGAAACATTATTAGATGACGAATCTACGCAAATTCTTGGTTTCACGCATATCGGCGATGTTTCTCAGGCACCTACTTCTCTAATTACCTTGTGGAGCCCTACGGAATTTGCGACACTGTTAAAATGGGGAGAGGTAACATACTGACAATCAGTACTGACTACAAAAAGAAATGATTGTATTTTTAGCTACACAAATTAAACTGTTTATATTTTATTTTTAGCAATCGTACCCAATGAGACATAAAGAAATACATATTTTAAATTTACCATCGGCAGTACGATATGTATTTGATTTTGCATTATCGAGATTCAGTGAAAAAATGAAAGATAGAATAATTGTAAGTATAATAATTGTAATGTGTTATAATATATGTACATAACATATGTACATACTCGAGACGTAGCTAGCGCCTCCTTACAAATAATAAATTCAAGACAAGTCATGTCAATTTTCGAGTTAGTCAATACTTTTTTAGCCTCACTTTTTATTAATGAAAATAGCATGTATTATGATAATGATTATGTTATAAATTAATTGAATGCTTTCACAGCTTCATAGTGAACTAAATGAACTTCATAAGAGAGTAGACCCCCAAGTATTACCAAAAGAATATGGGGGGAAAATACCAATGTCAGAAATGCTGGAAGCTTGGAAAAAAGAGCTTGTAACTAAAAGAGAGAAGCTTCTAGCTCTAGATGAAATGAAGTTATTGAGTGACAGAGGAATTATTCGCAGACGGTCACCTCATGCAGCTCAAAATGGCGTATTGGATATCCCAGGCAGTTTTAGAAAATTACAAGTAGATTAATTTAATTTAATTTAATTTAAATTAATTTGTATGTGTGCAGATGTTTTTGTGGGTTTTTCTCTAATAAACGTATTTACATTGTATGTTTACCTAATTGTTAATTTTAAGTACCTATAATAAATACCTACTAATAAATATACCCTAATAACATGCACAATATTAATAAATTAAAACTAATTGTAAGCCAACAGTTACCTATGTACCTAAACTAGTTTTATAATTTTCACAGGTAAATGTCTATTTTTCCTCGACTATTAGGTTTAATCAAGGATTATTTAATCCAATCGGGTTTTAAGAATAGGTATTACATTTGATTTATTTAATTCAAATGAAAATAATACTTTGCTATTTAAAATTGAGACATTATTATAAACGTTTTATTGGCTTCCTCCAAATACACGCTGTATACCGGGCGTTTATTATTACACATGTGTAGGTTTTTATGCGCACTTTACGCGGTTTGACCGATTCCATTTCAGTTAAACATCCAAATTACATACCATACATATATGTTATATGTTATATGTTAGGTAATTGAAAATCTAACCGGCAAATGTCCAGAGTCTCGCTGTATCAACAGATTTTACATCAAACGCAGTTAGAGATTGACAACTCTCACTCACGGACGACATATTATTATGTATGATAGCCCACTTGACTTGCTCACTACATAGTAGAATGATGATATTATATCGAGACAACACTGAAACAAAACTAGAACAGAGCGTAAACAACTTATTACAATCGCAACAAAAAAATGTATTTACCTTGGGTGTTTTCTTCACGCGGGCGCGGGTGTATTCTTTCGTACGGTTCCACAGTTGCGTTTAAAAGCCGGTCATTCTCGTAGTCCTGAAAACAGCAGAACAATTTTTTGCATGCTTGTCAAACGTTAAAAAAATATTATCTATAAAATAAATGTGAATACTAATTGAATTACTTTAGAGTTAAGTCAAAAATCGTATTAAAATATATTTATCAAAGATGATGAAACACTAATTGAGTAATTAATTGTTAATTGAAATGAAATAGATTAGTAAATTTTAAAATACGCGCCCTAGTGTCGCCATCTAGTGTATGTTGTATCAACTATAAGTACATATAGTTCATACAATATACACTAGATGGCGCCAAGATAGCCGAGACGTCAGAACAATATCGCGAATATGGCTGACGACGCTATGCTTGGACACAGAATAATAAATGTGACGTTCTATTAAATTTATATTGAATACACTTGAACTGAGGATTAATAGACATTTGTAGTGCTTGTGTTATAAACTAGTGTTTGTGATTAAATGTATTTTATGTTGTCCAGTGCAAAATCTCTCTGCGGGCCGCCGTTTACGTGTTAATGGGCCTTTAATCATTATTTTCAACAGGATGTTCTTTAATATAGCGCACAAGAATATTCCTAACACATCCAGCAGAATCAGTAATTTTTATATTATCAATTCTACATATTGGGAGCATTCAGCAAATCTACCCCCACCAACTCTGGTTAACCAAAATGGTGGAAATAGGGAAGAACAGCTGTGAGAACTGTCACTTTGGATATTTTGTATTAGCAAAATGAGTATTGAAATGATTTTTGGTAAACTGTGTTATTTATGTCACAAATATTTTAGCCATCAGAAAATCCTGTGGATTATTAGAATAGAAAAGGATTTCATTCTATTATATTACAAGGTATTCTATTATTTTATGTAACTTTATATGTATAACATATTAATAAAATCGTTTTATTGTAGGTGTTTGTGATCATCGAGCACGTTTTATCGATGTTTTTGTTGGAATGCCAGGGCGAATGCATGACGCAAAGGTTTTTCGGAATAGTCCCATTTTTCATCGACTGAACAATGAAGAAATTCCACTCTTGCCGGGGAACATGCACATAATTGGTGACTCTGCGTATCCACTACAGAAAAATGTAGGTAATGACACCATTTCGTGATAATGGCCATCTAACACCTGCACAAAGGCTATATAATAGAAAATTCAACTCTATTAGATCAATTATTGAAAGGGCATTTGGTCTTTTGAAAGTCAAATTTCGTAGACTGAAGTACCTCTATATTACTGATTTTCAACTAGGCAATAAGATAACAGCTTGTTGCATCTTGCATAGTTTTATAATAAACCGAAATGACGTTAATTTTGAAGATGAAGAATTCAACATTGATGAGGCAGATAATGTTGTAGAAAAAGAATTCAATCAGGAAGCTAATGAAAAAAGAAATATCATATCTTTTTGAAGAGTTTGATTCTACCGCATTTATATAAAAAAAGAGTTTTACATAGCACTAAACAAATACCACAACAAATGCTTACCTGAAACCTTGCACCATTTAAAACATTTAACATCATTGGATCTTAAATTTCATATAATTCTTAGATTTCCTACAGTAGCAAAATGGTTCTGATGTATATATGATGTGTGCCTGGTATAAGGTTTTCTCTACATGGTTCTGATGAATATATGACGTTCTGTGACTGGCGTAAATTATAATTGTGTACTTACATTTTGTGTATGAGTGTATTCGTTTGATTTTTACTTCCATGTTCTGAAATAAATGGAAGTATTGTAATACCATCGAAAAAAAGGTCTTCAGTTGTTTTTCAATAGAATGACTTTTTTTTAGTAATTATGAGTAAACTAATTACAGTTTATATAATTATATGATCAAAAAAAAAGTTATTCAGTTCAAAATTATAATAATTTTTTCAAATTTTACATATTTTGGGGCCCCCCGAGCTACTAGTTGTGGCCCTGATCATATCCCCCCCCCCAAACCCATCGCAAAAAGCTATCTACGCTACTGATCTGTTCTTGATATAACATTATGTCTAATCGACTGTATTTACTGGGATTTTTTAGTAAAATGTGAAAAACTCGAGTTGTAACGAACACCAACACGTATATGAGTGTTTTAACTTACGATCAAACTATACTACTAATTCATGTTTAATTTATTTTAATATGTAAAACTGAGTATAGTGTTCGAACTGTTACTTATTTTTAAACATTATATTTTATAATTTGCATTTAGAAAAATAAACAGTATGTCAATGATGAGATCCAAAAAACGATTTCTAGAAACGGCTGTTTTCTCTACAGGTTCTGATGAATATATGATGTGTGCCTGGCAGACTTTTGTAGTTCACGAACGAACTAGTTCAAAAGAGCGCTCCCACACGAGAACTAGAGGAACTAGTTCGTATGCGCTCCGTTCTTTTAGTTCAATAGTTCCCGATACACTTCAAATACACTGTTCTAAAAATGAGATTGTACGATTTTTATGTTTAATAATTTATGTTTTCAATACTTTATTACTAATTTGGATTTATTTTACTAAAGATATATTATATTAAATTTTTTTGGTTCACATGAATGCAATATGTCTTTCAAAAGGACGTGATTTTTATACTATTTTATGACAATCATCAAAAAGGAATGTCACAGATTTTAATGAAATTTAAATATATTGCTTATATTACTCTACAGTAAATAATGTTTCAAAATATTCATATATATCGAGGGTTCGATTTAGAAAAAAGAAGATTATTGCAAATATATACATTTAAAAATATCGATCTTGTCTATAAATTAATAACGAATTCAAAATTGCAGCAGTTTGCATTTCTATCCAATCCAATATATCTAAATCAATAAATTTTGTCATCGTATAGTTCGGAAAAAAATTCTATGAACTAAAAGAACTAGAAGAACGAACTAGTTCATTAAAGATTACTGAACTATAGGGAGCGCTCTCTGTCATGAACTAAAATGCCCAACTCTAATTATAATTTACGCCAGTCACAGAACGTCATATATTCATCAGAACCATGTAGAGAAAACCTTATACCAGGCACTTATGATATATTCATCAGAACCTGTAGAGAAAACATTATACCAGGCACATATGATATATTCATCAGAACCTGTAGAGAAAACATTATACCAGGCACATATGATATATTCATCAGAACCTGTAGAGAAAACATTATACCTGGCACATATTATATATTCATCAGAACCTGTAGAGAAAACCTTATACCTGGCACACATCATATATTCATCAGAACCTGTAGAGAAAACAGCCGTTTCTAGAAATCGTTTTTTGGATCTCATCATCGACATACTGTTTATTTTTCTAATTGCAAATTATAAAATATAATGTTTAAAAATAAGTAACAGTTTGAACACTATACTCAGTTTTACATATTAAAATAAATTAAACATGAATTAGTAGTATGGTTTGATCGTAAGTTAAAACACTCATATACGTGTTGGTGTTCGTTACAACTCTAGTTATTCACATTTTACTAAAAAATCCCAGTAAATACAGTCGATTAGACATAATGTTATATCAAGAACAGATCAGTAGCGTAGATAGCTTTTTGCGATGGGCTGGGGGGGGGGGATATGACCAGGGCCACAACTAGAAGCTTGGGGGGCCCCAAAATATGTAAAATTAAAAAAAATTATTATAATTTTGAACTGAATAACCTTTTTTTTGATCATATAATTATATAAACTGTAATTAGTTTACTCATTATTACTAAAAAAAAGTCATTCTATTGAAAAACAACTGAAGACCTTTTTTTCGATGGTATTACAATACTTCCATTTATTTCAGAACATGGAAGTAAAAATCAAACGAATACACTCATACACAAAATGTAAGTACACAATTATAATTAGACTTGTGTAGTTCACGAACGAACTAGTTCAAAAGAGCGCTCCCACACGAGAACTAGAGGAACTAGTTCGTATGCGCTCCGTTCTTTTAGTTCAATAGTTCCCGATACACTTCAAATACACTGTTCTAAAAATGAGATTGTACGATTTTTATGTTTAATAATTTATGTTTTCAATACTTTATTACTAATTTGGATTTATTTTACTAAAGATATATTATATTAAATTTTTTTGGTTCACATGAATGCAATATGTCTTTCAAAAGGACGTGATTTTTATACTATTTTATGACAATCATCAAAAAGGAATGTCACAGATTTTAATGAAATTTAAATATATTGCTTATATTACTCTACAGTAAATAATGTTTCAAAATATTCATATATATCGAGGGTTCGATTTAGAAAAAAGAAGATTATTGCAAATATATACATTTAAAAATATCGATCTTGTCTATAAATTAATAACGAATTCAAAATTGCAGCAGTTTGCATTTCTATCCAATCCAATATATCTAAATCAATAAATTTTGTCATCGTATAGTTCGGAAAAAAATTCTATGAACTAAAAGAACTAGAAGAACGAACTAGTTCATTAAAGATTACTGAACTATAGGGAGCGCTCTCTGTCATGAACTAAAATGCCCAACTCTAATTATAATTTACGCAAGTCACAGAACGTCATATATTCATCAGAACCATGTAGAGAAAACCTTATACCAGGCACACATCATATATTCATCAGAACCTGTAGAGAAAACCTTATACCTGGCACACATCATATATTCATCAGAACCTGTAGAGAAAACAGCCGTTTCTAGAAATCGTTTTTTGGATCTCATCATCGACATACTGTTTATTTTTCTAATTGCAAATTATAAAATATAATGTTTAAAAATAAGTAACAGTTTGAACACTATACTCAGTTTTACATATTAAAATAAATTAAACATGAATTAGTAGTATAGTTTGATCGTAAGTTAAAACACTCATATACGTGTTGGTGTTCGTTACAACTCTAGTTATTCACATTTTACTAAAAAATCCCAGTAAATACAGTCGATTAGACATAATGTTATATCAAGAACAGATCAGTAGCGTAGATAGCTTTTTGCGATGGGCTGGGGGGGGGGGATATGACCAGGGCCACAACTAGAAGCTTGGGGGGCCCCAAAATATGTAAAATTAAAAAAAATTATTATAATTTTGAACTGAATAACCTTTTTTTTGATCATATAATTATATAAACTGTAATTAGTTTACTCATTATTACTAAAAAAAAGTCATTCTATTGAAAAACAACTGAAGACCTTTTTTTCGATGGTATTACAATACTTCCATTTATTTCAGAACATGGAAGTAAAAATCAAACGAATACACTCATACACAAAATGTAAGTACACAATTATAATTAGACTTGTGTAGTTCACGAACGAACTAGTTCAAAAGAGCGCTCCCACACGAGAACTAGAGGAACTAGTTCGTATGCGCTCCGTTCTTTTAGTTCAATAGTTCCCGATACACTTCAAATACACTGTTCTAAAAATGAGATTGTACGATTTTTATGTTTAATAATTTATGTTTTCAATACTTTATTACTAATTTGGATTTATTTTACTAAAGATATATTATATTAAATTTTTTTGGTTCACATGAATGCAATATGTCTTTCAAAAGGACGTGATTTTTATACTATTTTATGACAATCATCAAAAAGGAATGTCACAGATTTTAATGAAATTTAAATATATTGCTTATATTACTCTACAGTAAATAATGTTTCAAAATATTCATATATATCGAGGGTTCGATTTAGAAAAAAGAAGATTATTGCAAATATATACATTTAAAAATATCGATCTTGTCTATAAATTAATAACGAATTCAAAATTGCAGCAGTTTGCATTTCTATCCAATCCAATATATCTAAATCAATAAATTTTGTCATCGTATAGTTCGGAAAAAAATTCTATGAACTAAAAGAACTAGAAGAACGAACTAGTTCATTAAAGATTACTGAACAATAGGGAGCGCTCTCTGTCATGAACTAAAATGCCCAACTCTAATTATAATTTACGCCAGTCACAGAACGTCATATATTCATCAGAACCATGTAGAGAAAACCTTATACCAGGCACTTATGATATATTCATCAGAACCTGTAGAGAAAACATTATACCAGGCACATATGATATATTCATCAGAACCTGTAGAGAAAACATTATACCAGGCACATATGATATATTCATCAGAACCTGTAGAGAAAACATTATACCTGGCACATATTATATATTCATCAGAACCTGTAGAGAAAACCTTATACCTGGCACACATCATATATTCATCAGAACCTGTAGAGAAAACAGCCGTTTCTAGAAATCGTTTTTTGGATCTCATCATCGACATACTGTTTATTTTTCTAATTGCAAATTATAAAATATAATGTTTAAAAATAAGTAACAGTTTGAACACTATACTCAGTTTTACATATTAAAATAAATTAAACATGAATTAGTAGTATGGTTTGATCGTAAGTTAAAACACTTCGTTACAACTCTAGTTATTCACATTTTACTAAAAAATCCCAGTAAATACAGTCGATTAGACATAATGTTATATCAAGAACAGATCAGTAGCGTAGATAGCTTTTTGCGATGGGCTGGGGGGGGGGGGGGGGGGATATGACCAGGGCCACAACTAGAAGCTTGGGGGGCCCCAAAATATGTAAAATTAAAAAAAATTATTATAATTTTGAACTGAATAACCTTTTTTTGATCATATAATTATATAAACTGTAATTAGTTTACTCATTATTACTAAAAAAAAGTCATTCTATTGAAAAACAACTGAAGACCTTTTTTTCGATGGTATTACAATACTTCCATTTATTTCAGAACATGGAAGTAAAAATCAAACGAATACACTCATACACAAAATGTAAGTACACAATTATAATTAGACTTGTGTAGTTCACGAACGAACTAGTTCAAAAGAGCGCTCCCACACGAGAACTAGAGGAACTAGTTCGTATGCGCTCCGTTCTTTTAGTTCAATAGTTCCCGATACACTTCAAATACACTGTTCTAAAAATGAGATTGTACGATTTTTATGTTTAATAATTTATGTTTTCAATACTTTATTACTAATTTGGATTTATTTTACTAAAGATATATTATATTAAATTTTTTTGGTTCACATGAATGCAATATGTCTTTCAAAAGGACGTGATTTTTATACTATTTTATGACAATCATCAAAAAGGAATGTCACAGATTTTAATGAAATTTAAATATATTGCTTATATTACTCTACAGTAAATAATGTTTCAAAATATTCATATATATCGAGGGTTCGATTTAGAAAAAAGAAGATTATTGCAAATATATACATTTAAAAATATCGATCTTGTCTATAAATTAATAACGAATTCAAAATTGCAGCAGTTTGCATTTCTATCCAATCCAATATATCTAAATCAATAAATTTTGTCATCGTATAGTTCGGAAAAAAATTCTATGAACTAAAAGAACTAGAAGAACGAACTAGTTCATTAAAGATTACTGAACTATAGGGAGCGCTCTCTGTCATGAACTAAAATGCCCAACTCTAATTATAATTTACGCAAGTCACAGAACGTCATATATTCATCAGAACCATGTAGAGAAAACCTTATACCAGGCACACATCATATATTCATCAGAACCTGTAGAGAAAACCTTATACCTGGCACACATCATATATTCATCAGAACCTGTAGAGAAAACAGCCGTTTCTAGAAATCGTTTTTTGGATCTCATCATCGACATACTGTTTATTTTTCTAATTGCAAATTATAAAATATAATGTTTAAAAATAAGTAACAGTTTGAACACTATACTCAGTTTTACATATTAAAATAAATTAAACATGAATTAGTAGTATAGTTTGATCGTAAGTTAAAACACTCATATACGTGTTGGTGTTCGTTACCACTCTAGTTATTCACATTTTACTAAAAAATCCCAGTAAATACAGTCGATTAGACATAATGTTATATCAAGAACAGATCAGTAGCGTAGATAGCTTTTTGCGATGGGCTGGGGGGGGGGGATATGACCAGGGCCACAACTAGAAGCTTGGGGGGCCCCAAAATATGTAAAATTAAAAAAAATTATTATAATTTTGAACTGAATAACCTTTTTTTTGATCATATAATTATATAAACTGTAATTAGTTTACTCATTATTACTAAAAAAAAGTCATTCTATTGAAAAACAACTGAAGACCTTTTTTTCGATGGTATTACAATACTTCCATTTATTTCAGAACATGGAAGTAAAAATCAAACGAATACACTCATACACAAAATGTAAGTACACAATTATAATTAGACTTGTGTAGTTCACGAACGAACTAGTTCAAAAGAGCGCTCCCACACGAGAACTAGAGGAACTAGTTCGTATGCGCTCCGTTCTTTTAGTTCAATAGTTCCCGATACACTTCAAATACACTGTTCTAAAAATGAGATTGTACGATTTTTATGTTTAATAATTTATGTTTTCAATACTTTATTACTAATTTGGATTTATTTTACTAAAGATATATTATATTAAATTTTTTTGGTTCACATGAATGCAATATGTCTTTCAAAAGGACGTGATTTTTATACTATTTTATGACAATCATCAAAAAGGAATGTCACAGATTTTAATGAAATTTAAATATATTGCTTATATTACTCTACAGTAAATAATGTTTCAAAATATTCATATATATCGAGGGTTCGATTTAGAAAAAAGAAGATTATTGCAAATATATACATTTAAAAATATCGATCTTGTCTATAAATTAATAACGAATTCAAAATTGCAGCAGTTTGCATTTCTATCCAATCCAATATATCTAAATCAATAAATTTTGTCATCGTATAGTTCGGAAAAAAATTCTATGAACTAAAAGAACTAGAAGAACGAACTAGTTCATTAAAGATTACTGAACTATAGGGAGCGCTCTCTGTCATGAACTAAAATGCCCAACTCTAATTATAATTTACGCAAGTCACAGAACGTTATATATTCATCAGAACCATGTAGAGAAAACCTTATACCAGGCACACATCATATATTCATCAGAACCTGTAGAGAAAACCTTATACCAGGCACATCCTTAATATATATAAAGCTCAACGTCTGTCTGTCTGTCTGTCTGTCTGTCTGTCCGTTAGTTACCTTATCACTCGAGAACCACTTATCCGATTTACGAGTTTTTTTTTTTAATTCATAGGTACGTTCTCTGGCCAGGTTATAGGCTATATTTTTTTACGTTAGGTAACATAACAACAAAGCAGTGATGATAATAGTAAATCAAGTCGGAAAAAATTTTGCCGTCGGCGCGCTGTTTTGTAATACGCTGCCTAAACCGTTCAATATAGAACAAAATAATGTATTAAAGAATTGTGTAGAATCAAAAGTTCTACAATTAAGTCAGCGACACGATATGTCTAACTTTTATATTTAAGCCACAATGACTGCTTTTATGTTACAAAAAAAACATAAAATATTTGGATTTTGTTTACATGGACTTATGACCTGCAAAACATTAATCCTTATCGAAATAAATGATTTCATCGTCATAAGTACTTAATGTAGATATAGTTTGCCATTTACAGCATCCAATTTGGTCGTATAGTTTAGAAAATATCTTAAAATATATTTATAAAGGTAACATTTTAAATGTATGGTGTCGTGCCGCATCGAAGCGATGTACATCAGACTGGATTCGCTTACGTTCGGTAGATATTCGGAGTCCCTCGGCTGACGTTTGAGTTAATTTTGTTTTCAATAATTAACATTTAAATTTAAACAGAACACAAATTATTTGTACTTTTTTCTTCTGATTCGTTTTTGTTAGGTAATTTAGGTATTGATAAATTATTATTACAATAATAACTAATCGTGTTTGTACTTAATTAATTAAACTATATTTTTCAAAAATCCTAAACAATAATTCCGTAGTCTACGCGAGCGAAGCCGCGTGGGCCCAGCTAGTATGATATATTGATCAGAACCTGTAGAGAAAACATTATACCAGGCACATATCATATATTCATCAGAACCTGTAGAGAAAACCTTATACCAGGCACATATCATATATTCATCAGAACCTGTAGAGAAAACAGCCGTTTCTAGAAATCGTTTTTTTGATCTCATCATCGACATACTGTTTATTTTTCTAATTGCAAATTATAAAATATAATGTTTAAAAATAAGTAACAGTTTGAACACTATACTCAGTTTTACATATTAAAATAAATTAAACATGAATTAGTAGTATAGTTTGATCGTAAGTTAAAACACTCATATACGTGTTGGTGTTCGTTACAACTCGAGTTTTTCACATTTTACTAAAAAATCCCAGTAAATACAGTCGATTAGACATAATGTTATATCAAGAACAGATCAGTAGCGTAGATAGCTTTTTGCGATGGGCTGGGGGGGGGGGGGGGATATGACCAGGGCCACAACTAGAAGCTTGGGGGGCCCCAAAATATGTAAAATTAAAAAAAATTATTATAATTTTGAACTGAATAACCTTTTTTTTGATCATATAATTATATAAACTGTAATTAGTTTACTCATTATTACTAAAAAAAAGTCATTCTATTGAAAAACAACTGAAGACCTTTTTTTCGATGGTATTACAATACTTCCATTTATTTCAGAACATGGAAGTAAAAATCAAACGAATACACTCATACACAAAATGTAAGTACACAATTATAATTAGACTTGTGTAGTTCACGAACGAACTAGTTCAAAAGAGCGCTCCCACACGAGAACTAGAGGAACTAGTTCGTATGCGCTCCGTTCTTTTAGTTCAATAGTTCCCGATACACTTCAAATACACTGTTCTAAAAATGAGATTGTACGATTTTTATGTTTAATAATTTATGTTTTCAATACTTTATTACTAATTTGGATTTATTTTACTAAAGATATATTATATAAAATTTTTTTGGTTCACATGAATGCAATATGTCTTTCAAAAGGACGTGATTTTTATACTATTTTATGACAATCATCAAAAAGGAATGTCACAGATTTTAATGAAATTTAAATATATTGCTTATATTACTCTACAGTAAATAATGTTTCAAAATATTCATATATATCGAGGGTTCGATTTAGAAAAAAGAAGATTATTGCAAATATATACATTTAAAAATATCGATCTTGTCTATAAATTAATAACGAATTCAAAATTGCAGCAGTTTGCATTTCTATCCAATCCAATATATCTAAATCAATAAATTTTGTCATCGTATAGTTCGGAAAAAAATTCTATGAACTAAAAGAACTAGAAGAACGAACTAGTTCATTAAAGATTACTGAACAATAGGGAGCGCTCTCTGTCATGAACTAAAATGCCCAACTCTAATTATAATTTACGCCAGTCACAGAACGTCATATATTCATCAGAACCATGTAGAGAAAACCTTATACCAGGCACTTATGAGATATTCATCAGAACCTGTAGAGAAAACATTATACCAGGCACATATGATATATTCATCAGAACCTGTAGAGAAAACATTATACCAGGCACATATGATATATTCATCAGAACCTGTAGAGAAAACATTATACCTGGCACATATTATATATTCATCAGAACCTGTAGAGAAAACCTTATACCTGGCACATATCATATATTCATCAGAACCTGTAGAGAAAACAGCCGTTTCTAGAAATCGTTTTTTGGATCTCATCATCGACATACTGTTTATTTTTCTAATTGCAAATTATAAAATATAATGTTTAAAAATAAGTAACAGTTTGAACACTATACTCAGTTTTACATATTAAAATAAATTAAACATGAATTAGTAGTATGGTTTGATCGTAAGTTAAAACACTTCGTTACAACTCTAGTTATTCACATTTTACTAAAAAATCCCAGTAAATACAGTCGATTAGACATAATGTTATATCAAGAACAGATCAGTAGCGTAGATAGCTTTTTGCGATGGGCTGGGGGGGGGGGGGGGGATATGACCAGGGCCACAACTAGAAGCTTGGGGGGCCCCAAAATATGTAAAATTAAAAAAAATTATTATAATTTTGAACTGAATAACCTTTTTTTGATCATATAATTATATAAACTGTAATTAGTTTACTCATTATTACTAAAAAAAAGTCATTCTATTGAAAAACAACTGAAGACCTTTTTTTCGATGGTATTACAATACTTCCATTTATTTCAGAACATGGAAGTAAAAATCAAACGAATACACTCATACACAAAATGTAAGTACACAATTATAATTAGACTTGTGTAGTTCACGAACGAACTAGTTCAAAAGAGCGCTCCCACACGAGAACTAGAGGAACTAGTTCGTATGCGCTCCGTTCTTTTAGTTCAATAGTTCCCGATACACTTCAAATACACTGTTCTAAAAATGAGATTGTACGATTTTTATGTTTAATAATTTATGTTTTCAATACTTTATTACTAATTTGGATTTATTTTACTAAAGATATATTATATTAAATTTTTTTGGTTCACATGAATGCAATATGTCTTTCAAAAGGACGTGATTTTTATACTATTTTATGACAATCATCAAAAAGGAATGTCACAGATTTTAATGAAATTTAAATATATTGCTTATATTACTCTACAGTAAATAATGTTTCAAAATATTCATATATATCGAGGGTTCGATTTAGAAAAAAGAAGATTATTGCAAATATATACATTTAAAAATATCGATCTTGTCTATAAATTAATAACGAATTCAAAATTGCAGCAGTTTGCATTTCTATCCAATCCAATATATCTAAATCAATAAATTTTGTCATCGTATAGTTCGGAAAAAAATTCTATGAACTAAAAGAACTAGAAGAACGAACTAGTTCATTAAAGATTACTGAACTATAGGGAGCGCTCTCTGTCATGAACTAAAATGCCCAACTCTAATTATAATTTACGCAAGTCACAGAACGTCATATATTCATCAGAACCATGTAGAGAAAACCTTATACCAGGCACACATCATATATTCATCAGAACCTGTAGAGAAAACCTTATACCTGGCACACATCATATATTCATCAGAACCTGTAGAGAAAACAGCCGTTTCTAGAAATCGTTTTTTGGATCTCATCATCGACATACTGTTTATTTTTCTAATTGCAAATTATAAAATATAATGTTTAAAAATAAGTAACAGTTTGAACACTATACTCAGTTTTACATATTAAAATAAATTAAACATGAATTAGTAGTATAGTTTGATCGTAAGTTAAAACACTCATATACGTGTTGGTGTTCGTTACCACTCTAGTTATTCACATTTTACTAAAAAATCCCAGTAAATACAGTCGATTAGACATAATGTTATATCAAGAACAGATCAGTAGCGTAGATAGCTTTTTGCGATGGGCTGGGGGGGGGGGATATGACCAGGGCCACAACTAGAAGCTTGGGGGGCCCCAAAATATGTAAAATTAAAAAAAATTATTATAATTTTGAACTGAATAACCTTTTTTTTGATCATATAATTATATAAACTGTAATTAGTTTACTCATTATTACTAAAAAAAAGTCATTCTATTGAAAAACAACTGAAGACCTTTTTTTCGATGGTATTACAATACTTCCATTTATTTCAGAACATGGAAGTAAAAATCAAACGAATACACTCATACACAAAATGTAAGTACACAATTATAATTAGACTTGTGTAGTTCACGAACGAACTAGTTCAAAAGAGCGCTCCCACACGAGAACTAGAGGAACTAGTTCGTATGCGCTCCGTTCTTTTAGTTCAATAGTTCCCGATACACTTCAAATACACTGTTCTAAAAATGAGATTGTACGATTTTTATGTTTAATAATTTATGTTTTCAATACTTTATTACTAATTTGGATTTATTTTACTAAAGATATATTATATTAAATTTTTTTGGTTCACATGAATGCAATATGTCTTTCAAAAGGACGTGATTTTTATACTATTTTATGACAATCATCAAAAAGGAATGTCACAGATTTTAATGAAATTTAAATATATTGCTTATATTACTCTACAGTAAATAATGTTTCAAAATATTCATATATATCGAGGGTTCGATTTAGAAAAAAGAAGATTATTGCAAATATATACATTTAAAAATATCGATCTTGTCTATAAATTAATAACGAATTCAAAATTGCAGCAGTTTGCATTTCTATCCAATCCAATATATCTAAATCAATAAATTTTGTCATCGTATAGTTCGGAAAAAAATTCTATGAACTAAAAGAACTAGAAGAACGAACTAGTTCATTAAAGATTACTGAACTATAGGGAGCGCTCTCTGTCATGAACTAAAATGCCCAACTCTAATTATAATTTACGCAAGTCACAGAACGTTATATATTCATCAGAACCATGTAGAGAAAACCTTATACCAGGCACACATCATATATTCATCAGAACCTGTAGAGAAAACCTTATACCAGGCACATCCTTAATATATATAAAGCTCAACGTCTGTCTGTCTGTCTGTCTGTCTGTCTGTCCGTTAGTTACCTTATCACTCGAGAACCACTTATCCGATTTACGAGTTTTTTTTTTTAATTCATAGGTACGTTCTCTGGCCAGGTTATAGGCTATATTTTTTTACGTTAGGTAACATAACAACAAAGCAGTGATGATAATAGTAAATCAAGTCGGAAAAAATTTTGCCGTCGGCGCGCTGTTTTGTAATACGCTGCCTAAACCGTTCAATATAGAACAAAATAATGTATTAAAGAATTGTGTAGAATCAAAAGTTCTACAATTAAGTCAGCGACACGATATGTCTAACTTTTATATTTAAGCCACAATGACTGCTTTTATGTTACAAAAAAAACATAAAATATTTGGATTTTGTTTACATGGACTTATGACCTGCAAAACATTAATCCTTATCGAAATAAATGATTTCATCGTCATAAGTACTTAATGTAGATATAGTTTGCCATTTACAGCATCCAATTTGGTCGTATAGTTTAGAAAATATCTTAAAATATATTTATAAAGGTAACATTTTAAATGTATGGTGTCGTGCCGCATCGAAGCGATGTACATCAGACTGGATTCGCTTACGTTCGGTAGATATTCGGAGTCCCTCGGCTGACGTTTGAGTTAATTTTGTTTTCAATAATTAACATTTAAATTTAAACAGAACACAAATTATTTGTACTTTTTTCTTCTGATTCGTTTTTGTTAGGTAATTTAGGTATTGATAAATTATTATTACAATAATAACTAATCGTGTTTGTACTTAATTAATTAAACTATATTTTTCAAAAATCCTAAACAATAATTCCGTAGTCTACGCGAGCGAAGCCGCGTGGGCCCAGCTAGTATGATATATTGATCAGAACCTGTAGAGAAAACATTATACCAGGCACATATCATATATTCATCAGAACCTGTAGAGAAAACCTTATACCAGGCACATATCATATATTCATCAGAACCTGTAGAGAAAACAGCCGTTTCTAGAAATCGTTTTTTTGATCTCATCATCGACATACTGTTTATTTTTCTAATTGCAAATTATAAAATATAATGTTTAAAAATAAGTAACAGTTTGAACACTATACTCAGTTTTACATATTAAAATAAATTAAACATGAATTAGTAGTATAGTTTGATCGTAAGTTAAAACACTCATATACGTGTTGGTGTTCGTTACAACTCGAGTTTTTCACATTTTACTAAAAAATCCCAGTAAATACAGTCGATTAGACATAATGTTATATCAAGAACAGATCAGTAGCGTAGATAGCTTTTTGCGATGGGCTGGGGGGGGGGGGGGATATGACCAGGGCCACAACTAGAAGCTTGGGGGGCCCCAAAATATGTAAAATTAAAAAAAATTATTATAATTTTGAACTGAATAACCTTTTTTTTGATCATATAATTATATAAACTGTAATTAGTTTACTCATTATTACTAAAAAAAAGTCATTCTATTGAAAAACAACTGAAGACCTTTTTTTCGATGGTATTACAATACTTCCATTTATTTCAGAACATGGAAGTAAAAATCAAACGAATACACTCATACACAAAATGTAAGTACACAATTATAATTAGACTTGTGTAGTTCACGAACGAACTAGTTCAAAAGAGCGCTCCCACACGAGAACTAGAGGAACTAGTTCGTATGCGCTCCGTTCTTTTAGTTCAATAGTTCCCGATACACTTCAAATACACTGTTCTAAAAATGAGATTGTACGATTTTTATGTTTAATAATTTATGTTTTCAATACTTTATTACTAATTTGGATTTATTTTACTAAAGATATATTATATAAAATTTTTTTGGTTCACATGAATGCAATATGTCTTTCAAAAGGACGTGATTTTTATACTATTTTATGACAATCATCAAAAAGGAATGTCACAGATTTTAATGAAATTTAAATATATTGCTTATATTACTCTACAGTAAATAATGTTTCAAAATATTCATATATATCGAGGGTTCGATTTAGAAAAAAGAAGATTATTGCAAATATATACATTTAAAAATATCGATCTTGTCTATAAATTAATAACGAATTCAAAATTGCAGCAGTTTGCATTTCTATCCAATCCAATATATCTAAATCAATAAATTTTGTCATCGTATAGTTCGGAAAAAAATTCTATGAACTAAAAGAACTAGAAGAACGAACTAGTTCATTAAAGATTACTGAACAATAGGGAGCGCTCTCTGTCATGAACTAAAATGCCCAACTCTAATTATAATTTACGCCAGTCACAGAACGTCATATATTCATCAGAACCATGTAGAGAAAACCTTATACCAGGCACTTATGAGATATTCATCAGAACCTGTAGAGAAAACATTATACCAGGCACATATGATATATTCATCAGAACCTGTAGAGAAAACATTATACCTGGCACATATTATATATTCATCAGAACCTGTAGAGAAAACCTTATACCTGGCACATATCATATATTCATCAGAACCTGTAGAGAAAACAGCCGTTTCTAGAAATCGTTTTTTGGATCTCATCATCGACATACTGTTTATTTTTCTAATTGCAAATTATAAAATATAATGTTTAAAAATAAGTAACAGTTTGAACACTATACTCAGTTTTACATATTAAAATAAATTAAACATGAATTAGTAGTATGGTTTGATCGTAAGTTAAAACACTCATATACGTGTTGGTGTTCGTTACAACTCTAGTTATTCACATTTTACTAAAAAATCCCAGTAAATACAGTCGATTAGACATAATGTTATATCAAGAACAGATCAGTAGCGTAGATAGCTTTTTGCGATGGGCTGGGGGGGGGGGATATGACCAGGGCCACAACTAGAAGCTTGGGGGGCCCCAAAATATGTAAAATTAAAAAAAATTATTATAATTTTGAACTGAATAACCTTTTTTTGATCATATAATTATATAAACTGTAATTAGTTTACTCATTATTACTAAAAAAAAGTCATTCTATTGAAAAACAACTGAAGACCTTTTTTTCGATGGTATTACAATACTTCCATTTATTTCAGAACATGGAAGTAAAAATCAAACGAATACACTCATACACAAAATGTAAGTACACAATTATAATTAGACTTGTGTAGTTCACGAACGAACTAGTTCAAAAGAGCGCTCCCACACGAGAACTAGAGGAACTAGTTCGTATGCGCTCCGTTCTTTTAGTTCAATAGTTCCCGATACACTTCAAATACACTGTTCTAAAAATGAGATTGTACGATTTTTATGTTTAATAATTTATGTTTTCAATACTTTATTACTAATTTGGATTTATTTTACTAAAGATATATTATATAAAATTTTTTTGGTTCACATGAATGCAATATGTCTTTCAAAAGGACGTGATTTTTATACTATTTTATGACAATCATCAAAAAGGAATGTCACAGATTTTAATGAAATTTAAATATATTGCTTATATTACTCTACAGTAAATAATGTTTCAAAATATTCATATATATCGAGGGTTCGATTTAGAAAAAAGAAGATTATTGCAAATATATACATTTAAAAATATCGATCTTGTCTATAAATTAATAACGAAATCAAAATTGCAGCAGTTTGCATTTCTATCCAATCCAATATATCTAAATCAATAAATTTTGTCATCTTATAGTTCGGAAAAAAATTCTATGAACTAAAAGAACTAGAATAACGAACTAGTTCATTAAAGACTACTGAACTATAGGGAGCGCTCTCTGTCATGAACTAAAATGCCCAACTCTAATTATAATTTACGCCAGTCACAGAACGTCATATATTCATCAGAACCTGTAGAGAAAACCTTATACCAGGCACATATGATATATTCATCAGAACCTGTAGAGAAAACATTATACCAGGCACATATGATATATTCATCAGAACCTGTAGAGAAAACCTTATACCAGGCACATATCATATATTCATCAGAACCTGTAGAGAAAACAGCCGTTTCTAGAAATCGTTTTTTGGATCTCATCATCGACATACTGTTTATTTTTCTAATTGCAAATTATAAAATATAATGTTTAAAAATAAGTAACAGTTTGAACACTATACTCAGTTTTACATATTAAAATAAATTAAACATGAATTAGTAGTATAGTTTGATCGTAAGTTAAAACACTCATATACGTGTTGGTGTTCGTTACAACTCGAGTTTTTCACATTTTACTAAAAAATCCCAGTAAATACAGTCGATTAGACATAATGTTATATCAAGAACAGATCAGTAGCGTAGATAGCTTTTTGCGATGGGTTGGCGGGGGGGGATATGACCAGGGCCACAACTAGAAGCTCGGGGGGCCCCAAAATATGTAAAATTAAAAAAAATTATTATAATTTTGAACTGAATAACCTTTTTTTTGATCATATAATTATATAAACTGTAATTAGTTTACTCATTATTACTAAAAAAAAGTCATTCTATTGAAAAACAACTGAAGACCTTTTTTTCGATGGTATTACAATACTTCCATTTATTTCAGAACATGGAAGTAAAAATCAAACGAATACACTCATACACAAAATGTAAGTACACAATTATAATTTACGCCAGTCACAGAACGTCATATATTCATCAGAACCATGTAGAGAAAACCTTATACCAGGCACACATCATATATTCATCAGAACCTGTAGAGAAAACCTTATACCAGGCACTAGAGTTGGGCATTTTAGTTCATGACAGAGAGCGCTCCCTATAGTTCAGTAATCTTTAATGAACTAGTTCGTTCTTCTAGTTCTTTTAGTTCATAGAATTTTTTTCCGAAATATACGATGACAAAATTTATTGATTTAGATATATTGGATTGGATAGAAATGCAAACTGCTGCAATTTTGAATTCGTTATTATTTTTAAACATTATATTTTATAATTTGCAATTAGAAAAATAAACAGTATGTCGATGATGAGATCCAAAAAACGATTTCTAGAAACGGCTGTTTTCTCTACAGGTTCTGATGAATATATGATGTGTGCCTGGTATAAGGTTTTCTCTACAGGTTCTGATGAATATATGATATGTTCCTGGTATAAGGTTTTCTCTACAGGTTCTGATGAATATATGATGTGTGCCTGGTATAAGGTTTTCTCTACATGGTTCTGATGAATATATGACGTTCTGTGACTGGCGTAAATTATAATTAGAGTTGGGCATTTTAGTTCATGACAGAGAGCGCTCCCTATGGTTCAGTAATCTTTAATGAACTAGTTCGTTCTTCTAGTTCTTTTAGTTCATAGAATTTTTTTCCGAACTATACGATGACAAAATTTATTGATTTAGATATATTGGATTGGATAGAAATGCAAACTGCTGCAATTTTGAATTCGTTATTAATTTATAGACAAGATCGATATTTTTAAATGTATATATTTGCAATAATCTTCTTTTTTCTAAATCGAACCCTCGATATATATGAATATTTTGAAACATTATTTACTGTAGAGTAATATAAGCAATATATTTAAATTTCATTAAAATCTGTGACATTCCTTTTTGATGATTGTCATAAAATAGTATAAAAATCACGTCCTTTTGAAAGACATATTGCATTCATGTGAACCAAAAAAATTTAATATAATATATCTTTAGTAAAATAAATCCAAATAAGTAATAAAGTATTGAAAACATAAATTATTAAACATAAAAATCGTACAATCTCATTTTTAGAACAGTGTATTTGAAGTGTATCGGGAACTATTGAACTAAAAGAACGGAGCGCATACGAACTAGTTCCTCTAGTGGGAGCGCTCCTTTGAACTAGTTCGTTCGTGAACTACACAAGTCTAATTATAATTGTGTACTTACATTTTGTGTATGAGTGTATTGTAATACCATCGAAAAAAAGGTCTTCAGTTGTTTTTCAATAGAATGACTTTTTTTTAGTAATAATGAGTAAACTAATTACAGTTTATATAATTATATGATCAAAAAAAAGGTTATTCAGTTCAAAATTATAATAATTTTTTTAAATTTTATATATTTTGGGGTCCACCGAGCTTCTAGTTGTGGCCCTGGTCATATCCCCCCCCCCTCCCCATCCCATCGCAAAAAGCTATCTACGCCGCTGATCTGTTCTTGATATAACATTATGTCTAATCGACTGTATTTACTGGGATTTTTTAGTAAAATGTGAAAAACTCGAGTTGTAACGAACCAACACGTATATGAGTGTTTTAACTTACGATCAAACTATACTACTAATTCATGTTTAATTTATTTTAATATGTAAAACTGAGTATAGTGTTCAAACTGTTACTTATTTTTAAACATTATATTTTATAATTTGCATTTAGAAAAATAAACAGTATGTCGATGATGAGATCCAAAAAACGATTTCTAGAAACGGCTGTTTTCTCTACAGGTTCTGATGAATATATGATGTGTGCCTGGTATAAGGTTTTCTCTACATGGTTCTGATGAATATATGATGTGTGCCTGGTATAAGGTTTTCTCTACAGGTTCTGATGAATATATGATGTGTGCCTGGTATAAGGTTTTCTCTACAGGTTCTGATGAATATATGATGTGTGCCTGGTATAAGGTTTTCTCTACATGGTTCTGATGAATATATGATATGTGCCTGGTATAAGGTTTTCTCTACAGGTTCTGATGAATATATGATATGTGCCTGGTATAAGGTTTTCTCTACAGGTTCTAATGAATATATGATGTGTGCCTGGTATAAGGTTTTCTCTACATGGTTCTGATGAATATATGACGTTCTGTGACTGGCGTAAATTATAATTAGTGTTGGGCATTTTAGTTCATGACAGAGATTGCTCCCTATAGTTCAGTAATCTTTAATGAACTAGTTCGTTCTTCTAGTTCTTTTAGTTCATAGAATTTTTTTCCGAACTATACGATGACAAGTTTTATTGATTTAGATATTATATTGGATTGGATAGAAATGCAAACTGCTGCAATTTTGAATTCGTTATTAATTTATAGACAAGATCGATATTTTTAAATGTATATATTTGCAATAATCTTCTTTTTTTTAAATCGAACCCTCGATATATATGAATATTTCGAAACATTATTTACTGTAGAGTAATATATGCAATATATTTAAATTTCATTAAAATCTGTGACATTCCTTTTTGTTGATTGTCATAAAATAGTTTGTGTTAATGGGCTTTTAATTTTATCGCTCCGAATCGCGAAATTAGGGTGTCTATCGTGTAGGAAATCGGCCGCCGGTCACTTGTTGTTCAGTGCAAAATCTCTCTGCGGGCCGCCGTTTACGTGTTAATGGGCTTTTAATTTTATCGCTCCGAATCGCGAAATTAGGGTGTCTATCGTGTAGGAAATCGGCCGCCGGTCACTTGTTGTCCAGTGCAAAATCTCTCTGCGGGCCGCCGTTTACGTGTTAATGGGCTTTTAATTTTATCGCTCCGAATCGCGAAATTAGGGTGTCTATCGTGTAGGAAATCGGCCGCCGGTCACTTGTTGTCCAGTGCAAAATCTCTCTGCGGGCCGCCGTTTACGTGTTAATGGGCTTTTAATTTTATCGCTCCGAATCGTAAAATTAGGGTGTCTATCGTGTAGGAAATCGGCCGCCGGTCACTTGTTGTCCAGTGCAAAATCTCTCTGCGGGCCGCCGTTTACGTGTTAATGGGCTTTTAATTTTATCGCTCCGAATCGCGAAATTAGGGTGTCTATCGTGTAGGAAATCGGCCGCCGGTCACTTGTTGTCCAGTGCAAAATCTCTCTGCGGGCCGCCGTTTACGTGTTAATGGGCTTTTAATTTTATCGCTCCGAATCGTAAAATTAGGGTGTCTATCGTGTAGGAAATCGGCCGCCGGTCACTTGTTGTCCAGTGCAAAATCTATCTGCGGGCCGCCGTTTACGTGTTAATGGGCTTTTAATTTTATCGCTCCGAATCGCGAAATTAGGGTGTCTATCGTGTAGGAAATCGGCCGCCGGTCACTTGTTGTCCAGTGCAAAATCTCTCTGCGGGCCGCCGTTTACGTGTTAATGGGCTTTTAATTTTATCGCTCCGAATCGTAAAATTAGGGTGTCTATCGTGTAGGAAATCGGCCGCCGGTCACTTGTTGTCCAGTGCAAAATCTCTCTGCGGGCCGCCGTTTACGTGTTAATGGGCTTTTAATTTTATCGCTCCGAATCGTAAAATTAGGGTGTCTATCGTGTAGGAAATCGGCCGCCGGTCACTTGTTGTCCAGTGCAAAATCTCTCTGCGGGCCGCCGTTTACGTGTTAATGGGCTTTTAATTTTATCGCTCCGAATCGTAAAATTAGGGTGTCTATCGTGTAGGAAATCGGCCGCCGGTCACTTGTTGTCCAGTGCAAAATCTCTCTGCGGGCCGCCGTTTACGTGTTAATGGGCTTTTAATTTTATCGCTCCGAATCGTAAAATTAGGGTGTCTATCGTGTAGGAAATCGACCGCCGGTCACTTGTTGTCCAGTGCAAAATCTCTCTGCGGGCCGCCGTTTACGTGTTAATGGGCTTTTAATTTTATCGCACCGAATCGTAAAATTAGGGTGTCTATCGTGTAGGAAATCGGCCGCCGGTCACTTGTTGTCCAGTGCAAAATCTCTCTGCGGGCCGCCGTTTACGTGTTAATGGGCTTTTAATTTTATCGCACCGAATCGTAAAATTAGGGTGTCTATCGTGTAGGAAATCGGCCGCCGGTCACTTGTTGTCCAGTGCAAAATCTCTCTGCGGGCCGCCGTTTACGTGTTAATGGGCTTTTAATTTTATCGCACCGAATCGTAAAATTAGGGTGTCTATCGTGTAGGAAATCGGCCGCCGGTCACTTGTTGTCCAGTGCAAAATCTCTCTGCGGGCCGCCGTTTACGTGTTAATGGGCTTTTAATTTTATCGCTCCGAATCGCAAAATTAGGGTGTCTATCGTGTAGGAAATCGGCCGCCGGTCACTTGTTGTCCAGTGCAAAATCTCTCTGCGGGCCGCCGTTTACGTGTTAATGGGCTTTTAATTTTATCGCTCCGAATCGTAAAATTAGGGTGTCTATCGTGTAGGAAATCGGCCGCCGGTCACTTGTTGTCCAGTGCAAAATCTCTCTGCGGGCCGCCGTTTACGTGTTAATGGGCTTTTAATTTTATCGCTCCGAATCGTAAAATTAGGGTGTCTATCGTGTAGGAAATCGGCCGCCGGTCACTTGTTGTCCAGTGCAAAATCTCTCTGCGGGCCGCCGTTTACGTGTTAATGGGCTTTTAATTTTATCGCTCCGAATCGCAAAATTAGGGTGCCTATCGTGTAGGAAATCGACCGCCGGTCACTTGTTGTCCAGTGCAAAATCTCTCTGCGGGCCGCCGTTTACGTGTTAATGGGCTTTTAATTTTATCGCACCGAATCGTAAAATTAGGGTGTCTATCGTGTAGGAAATCGGCCGCCGGTCACTTGTTGTCCAGTGCAAAATCTCTCTGCGGGCCGCCGTTTACGTGTTAATGGGCTTTTAATTTTATCGCTCCGAATCGCAAAATTAGGGTGTCTATCGTGTAGGAAATCGGCCGCCGGTCACTTGTTGTCCAGTGCAAAATCTCTCTGCGGGCCGCCGTTTACGTGTTAATGGGCTTTTAATTTTATCGCACCGAATCGTAAAATTAGGGTGTCTATCGTGTAGGAAATCGGCCGCCGGTCACTTGTTGTCCAGTGCAAAATCTCTCTGCGGGCCGCCGTTTACGTGTTAATGGGCTTTTAATTTTATCGCTCCGAATCGCAAAATTAGGGTGTCTATCGTGTAGGAAATCGGCCGCCGGTCACTTGTTGTCCAGTGCAAAATCTCTCTGCGGGCCGCCGTTTACGTGTTAATGGGCTTTTAATTTTATCGCTCCGAATCGTAAAATTAGGGTGTCTATCGTGTAGGAAATCGGCCGCCGGTCACTTGTTGTCCAGTGCAAAATCTCTCTGCGGGCCGCCGTTTACGTGTTAATGGGCTTTTAATTTTATCGCTCCGAATCGTAAAATTAGGGTGTCTATCGTGTAGGAAATCGACCGCCGGTCACTTGTTGTCCAGTGCAAAATCTCTCTGCGGGCCGCCGTTTACGTGTTAATGGGCTTTTAATTTTATCGCACCGAATCGTAAAATTAGGGTGTCTATCGTGTAGGAAATCGGCCGCCGGTCACTTGTTGTCCAGTGCAAAATCTCTCTGCGGGCCGCCGTTTACGTGTTAATGGGCTTTTAATTTTATCGCACCGAATCGTAAAATTAGGGTGTCTATCGTGTAGGAAATCGGCCGCCGGTCACTTGTTGTCCAGTGCAAAATCTCTCTGCGGGCCGCCGTTTACGTGTTAATGGGCTTTTAATTTTATCGCACCGAATCGTAAAATTAGGGTGTCTATCGTGTAGGAAATCGGCCGCCGGTCACTTGTTGTCCAGTGCAAAATCTCTCTGCGGGCCGCCGTTTACGTGTTAATGGGCTTTTAATTTTATCGCTCCGAATCGCAAAATTAGGGTGTCTATCGTGTAGGAAATCGGCCGCCGGTCACTTGTTGTCCAGTGCAAAATCTCTCTGCGGGCCGCCGTTTACGTGTTAATGGGCTTTTAATTTTATCGCACCGAATCGTAAAATTAGGGTGTCTATCGTGTAGGAAATCGGCCGCCGGTCACTTGTTGTCCAGTGCAAAATCTCTCTGCGGGCCGCCGTTTACGTGTTAATGGGCTTTTAATTTTATCGCTCCGAATCGCAAAATTAGGGTGTCTATCGTGTAGGAAATCGGCCGCCGGTCACTTGTTGTCCAGTGCAAAATCTCTCTGCGGGCCGCCGTTTACGTGTTAATGGGCTTTTAATTTTATCGCACCGAATCGTAAAATTAGGGTGTCTATCGTGTAGGAAATCGGCCGCCGGTCACTTGTTGTCCAGTGCAAAATCTCTCTGCGGGCCGCCGTTTACGTGTTAATGGGCTTTTAATTTTATCGCACCGAATCGTAAAATTAGGGTGTCTATCGTGTAGGAAATCGGCCGCCGGTCACTTGTTGTCCAGTGCAAAATCTCTCTGCGGGCCGCCGTTTACGTGTTAATGGGCTTTTAATTTTATCGCTCCGAATCGTAAAATTAGGGTGTCTATCGTGTAGGAAATCGGCCGCCGGTCACTTGTTGTTCAGTGCAAAATCTCTCTGCGGGCCGCCGTTTACGTGTTAATGGGCTTTTAATTTTATCGCTCCGAATCGCGAAATTAGGGTGTCTATCGTGTAGGAAATCGGCCGCCGGTCACTTGTTGTCCAGTGCAAAATCTCTCTGCGGGCCGCCGTTTACGTGTTAATGGGCTTTTAATTTTATCGCACCGAATCGTAAAATTAGGGTGTCTATCGTGTAGGAAATCGGCCGCCGGTCACTTGTTGTCCAGTGCAAAATCTCTCTGCGGGCCGCCGTTTACGTGTTAATGGGCTTTTAATTTTATCGCACCGAATCGTAAAATTAGGGTGTCTATCGTGTAGGAAATCGGCCGCCGGTCACTTGTTGTCCAGTGCAAAATCTCTCTGCGGGCCACCGTTTACGTGTTAATGGGCTTTTAATTTTATCGCTCCGAATTGCAAAATTAGGGTGTCTATCGTGTAGGAAATCGGCCGCCGGTCACTTGTTGTCCAGTGCAAAATCTCTCTGCGGGCCGCCGTTTACGTGTTAATGGGCTTTTAATTTTATCGCTCCGAATCGTAAAATTAGGGTGTCTATCGTGTAGGAAATCGGCCGCCGGTCACTTGTTGTCCAGTGCAAAATCTCTCTGCGGGCCGCCGTTTACGTGTTAATGGGCTTTTAATTTTATCGCTCCGAATCGTAAAATTAGGGTGTCTATCGTGTAGGAAATCGGCCGCCGGTCACTTGTTGTCCAGTGCAAAATCTCTCTGCGGGCCGCCGTTTACGTGTTAATGGGCTTTTAATTTTATCGCTCCGAATCGCAAAATTAGGGTGTCTATCGTGTAGGAAATCGGCCGCCGGTCACTTGTTGTCCAGTGCAAAATCTCTCTGCGGGCCGCCGTTTACGTGTTAATGGGCTTTTAATTTTATCGCTCCGAATCGTAAAATTAGGGTGTCTATCGTGTAGGAAATCGGCCGCCGGTCACTTGTTGTCCAGTGCAAAATCTCTCTGCGGGCCGCCGTTTACGTGTTAATGGGCTTTTAATTTTATCGCTCCGAATCGCAAAATTAGGGTGTCTATCGTGTAGGAAATCGGCCGCCGGTCACTTGTTGTCCAGTGCAAAATCTCTCTGCGGGCCGCCGTTTACGTGTTAATGGGCTTTTAATTTTATCGCACCGAATCGTAAAATTAGGGTGTCTATCGTGTAGGAAATCGGCCGCCGGTCACTTGTTGTCCAGTGCAAAATCTCTCTGCGGGCCGCCGTTTACGTGTTAATGGGCTTTTAATTTTATCGCTCCGAATCGTAAAATTAGGGTGTCTATCGTGTAGGAAATCGGCCGCCGGTCACTTGTTGTCCAGTGCAAAATCTCTCTGCGGGCCGCCGTTTACGTGTTAATGGGCTTTTAATTTTATCGCTCCGAATCGTAAAATTAGGGTGTCTATCGTGTAGGAAATCGGCCGCCGGTCACTTGTTGTCCAGTGCAAAATCTCTCTGCGGGCCGCCGTTTACGTGTTAATGGGCTTTTAATTTTATCGCTCCGAATCGCAAAATTAGGGTGTCTATCGTGTAGGAAATCGGCCGCCGGTCACTTGTTGTCCAGTGCAAAATCTCTCTGCGGGCCGCCGTTTACGTGTTAATGGGCTTTTAATTTTATCGCACCGAATCGTAAAATTAGGGTGTCTATCGTGTAGGAAATCGGCCGCCGGTCACTTGTTGTCCAGTGCAAAATCTATCTGCGGGCCGCCGTTTACGTGTTAATGGGCTTTTAATTTTATCGCTCCGAATCGCAAAATTAGGGTGTCTATCGTGTAGGAAATCGGCCGCCGGTCACTTGTTGTCCAGTGCAAAATCTCTCTGCGGGCCGCCGTTTACGTGTTAATGGGCTTTTAATTTTATCGCTCCGAATCGTAAAATTAGGGTGTCTATCGTGTAGGAAATCGGCCGCCGGTCACTTGTTGTTCAGTGCAAAATCTCTCTGCGGGCCGCCGTTTACGTGTTAATGGGCTTTTAATTTTATCGCTCCGAATCGCAAAATTAGGGTGCCTATCGTGTAGGAAATCGACCGCCGGTCACTTGTTGTCCAGTGCAAAATCTCTCTGCGGGCCGCCGTTTACGTGTTAATGGGCTTTTAATTTTATCGCACCGAATCGTAAAATTAGGGTGTCTATCGTGTAGGAAATCGGCCGCCGGTCACTTGTTGTCCAGTGCAAAATCTCTCTGCGGGCCGCCGTTTACGTGTTAATGGGCTTTTAATTTTATCGCTCCGAATCGCAAAATTAGGGTGTCTATCGTGTAGGAAATCGGCCGCCGGTCACTTGTTGTCCAGTGCAAAATCTCTCTGCGGGCCGCCGTTTACGTGTTAATGGGCTTTTAATTTTATCGCACCGAATCGTAAAATTAGGGTGTCTATCGTGTAGGAAATCGGCCGCCGGTCACTTGTTGTCCAGTGCAAAATCTCTCTGCGGGCCGCCGTTTACGTGTTAATGGGCTTTTAATTTTATCGCTCCGAATCGCAAAATTAGGGTGTCTATCGTGTAGGAAATCGGCCGCCGGTCACTTGTTGTCCAGTGCAAAATCTCTCTGCGGGCCGCCGTTTACGTGTTAATGGGCTTTTAATTTTATCGCTCCGAATCGTAAAATTAGGGTGTCTATCGTGTAGGAAATCGGCCGCCGGTCACTTGTTGTCCAGTGCAAAATCTCTCTGCGGGCCGCCGTTTACGTGTTAATGGGCTTTTAATTTTATCGCTCCGAATCGTAAAATTAGGGTGTCTATCGTGTAGGAAATCGACCGCCGGTCACTTGTTGTCCAGTGCAAAATCTCTCTGCGGGCCGCCGTTTACGTGTTAATGGGCTTTTAATTTTATCGCACCGAATCGTAAAATTAGGGTGTCTATCGTGTAGGAAATCGGCCGCCGGTCACTTGTTGTTCAGTGCAAAATCTCTCTGCGGGCCGCCGTTTACGTGTTAATGGGCTTTTAATTTTATCGCTCCGAATCGTAAAATTAGGGTGTCTATCGTGTAGGAAATCGGCCGCCGGTCACTTGTTGTCCAGTGCAAAATCTCTCTGCGGGCCGCCGTTTACGTGTTAATGGGCTTTTAATTTTATCGCACCGAATCGTAAAATTAGGGTGTCTATCGTGTAGGAAATCGGCCGCCGGTCACTTGTTGTCCAGTGCAAAATCTCTCTGCGGGCCGCCGTTTACGTGTTAATGGGCTTTTAATTTTATCGCACCGAATCGTAAAATTAGGGTGTCTATCGTGTAGGAAATCGGCCGCCGGTCACTTGTTGTCCAGTGCAAAATCTCTCTGCGGGCCGCCGTTTACGTGTTAATGGGCTTTTAATTTTATCGCTCCGAATCGTAAAATTAGGGTGTCTATCGTGTAGGAAATCGGCCGCCGGTCACTTGTTGTCCAGTGCAAAATCTCTCTGCGGGCCGCCGTTTACGTGTTAATGGGCTTTTAATTTTATCGCTCCGAATCGTAAAATTAGGGTGTCTATCGTGTAGGAAATCGACCGCCGGTCACTTGTTGTCCAGTGCAAAATCTCTCTGCGGGCCGCCGTTTACGAGTTAATGGGCTTTTAATTTTATCGCACCGAATCGTAAAATTAGGGTGTCTATCGTGTAGGAAATCGGCCGCCGGTCACTTGTTGTTCAGTGCAAAATCTCTCTGCGGGCCGCCGTTTACGTGTTAATGGGCTTTTAATTTTATCGCTCCGAATCGCAAAATTAGGGTGTCTATCGTGTAGGAAATCGGCCGCCGGTCACTTGTTGTCTAGTGCAAAATCTCTCTGCGGGCCGTCGTTTACGTGTTAATGGGCTTTTAATTTTATCGCACCGAATCGTAAAATTAGGGTGTCTATCGTGTAGGAAATCGACCGCCGGTCACTTGTTGTCCAGTGCAAAATCTCTCTGCGGGCCGCCGTTTACGTGTTAATGGGCTTTTAATTTTATCACTCCGAATCGCAAAATTAGGGTGTCTATCGTGTAGGAAATCGGCCGCCGGTCACTTGTTGTCCAGTGCAAAATCTCTCTGCGGGCCGCCGTTTACGTGTTAATGGGCTTTTAATTTTATCGCTCCGAATCGCGAAATTAGGGTGTCTATCGTGTAGGAAATCGACCGCCGGTCACTTGTTGTCCAGTGCAAAATCTCTCTGCGGGCCGCCGTTTACGTGTTAATGGGCTTTTAATTTTATCGCTCCGAATCGCAAAATTAGGGTGTCTATCGTGTAGGAAATCGACCGCCGGTCACTTGTTGTCCAGTGCAAAATCTCTCTGCGGGCCGCCGTTTACGTGTTAATGGGCTTTTAATTTTATCGCACCGAATCGTAAAATTAGGGTGTCTATCGTGTAGGAAATCGGCCGCCGGTCACTTGTTGTCCAGTGCAAAATCTCTCTGCGGGCCGCCGTTTACGTGTTAATGGGCTTTTAATTTTATCGCTCCGAATCGTAAAACTAGGGTGTCTATCGTGTAGGAAATCGGCCGCCGGTCACTTGTTGTCCAGTGCAAAATCTCTCTGCGGGCCGCCGTTTACGTGTTAATGGGCTTTTAATTTTATCGCACCGAATCGTAAAATTAGGGTGTCTATCGTGTAGGAAATCGGCCGCCGGTCACTTGTTGTCCAGTGCAAAATCTCTCTGCGGGCCGCCGTTTACGTGTTAATGGGCTTTTAATTTTATCACTCCGAATCGCAAAATTAGGGTGTCTATCGTGTAGGAAATCGGCCGCCGGTCACTTGTTGTCCAGTGCAAAATCTCTCTGCGGGCCGCCGTTTACGTGTTAATGGGCTTTTAATTTTATCGCACCGAATCGTAAAATTAGGGTGTCTATCGTGTAGGAAATCGGCCGCCGGTCACTTGTTGTCCAGTGCAAAATCTCTCTGCGGGCCGCCGTTTACGTGTTAATGGGCTTTTAATTTTATCGCTCCGAATCGTAAAATTAGGGTGTCTATCGTGTAGGAAATCGGCCGCCGGTCACTTGTTGTCCAGTGCAAAATCTCTCTGCGGGCCGCCGTTTACGTGTTAATGGGCTTTTAATTTTATCGCTCCGAATCGCAAAATTAGGGTGTCTATCGTGTAGGAAATCGACCGCCGGTCACTTGTTGTCCAGTGCAAAATCTCTCTGCGGGCCGCCGTTTACGTGTTAATGGGCTTTTAATTTTATCGCACCGAATCGTAAAATTAGGGTGTCTATCGTGTAGGAAATCGGCCGCCGGTCACTTGTTGTCTAGTGCAAAATCTCTCTGCGGGCCGCCGTTTACGTGTTAATGGGCTTTTAATTTTATCGCACCGAATCGTAAAATTAGGGTGTCTATCGTGTAGGAAATCGGCCGCCGGTCACTTGTTGTCCAGTGCAAAATCTCTCTGCGGGCCGCCGTTTACGTGTTAATGGGCTTTTAATTTTATCGCTCCGAATCGTAAAATTAGGGTGTCTATCGTGTAGGAAATCGGCCGCCGGTCACTTGTTGTCCAGTGCAAAATCTCTCTGCGGGCCGCCGTTTACGTGTTAATGGGCTTTTAATTTTATCGCTCCGAATCGTAAAATTAGGGTGTCTATCGTGTAGGAAATCGACCGCCGGTCACTTGTTGTCCAGTGCAAAATCTCTCTGCGGGCCGCCGTTTACGTGTTAATGGGCTTTTAATTTTATCGCACCGAATCGTAAAATTAGGGTGTCTATCGTGTAGGAAATCGGCCGCCGGTCACTTGTTGTCTAGTGCAAAATCTCTCTGCGGGCCGCCGTTTACGTGTTAATGGGCTTTTAATTTTATCGCTCCGAATCGCAAAATTAGGGTGTCTATCGTGTAGGAAATCGGCCGCCGGTCACTTGTTGTCCAGTGCAAAATCTATCTGCGGGCCGCCGTTTACGTGTTAATGGGCTTTTAATTTTATCGCTCCGAATCGCAAAATTAGGGTGTCTATCGTGTAGGAAATCGGCCGCCGGTCACTTGTTGTCTAGTGCAAAATCTCTCTGCAGGCCGTCGTTTACGTGTTAATGGGCTTTTAATTTTATCGCACCGAATCGTAAAATTAGGGTGTCTATCGTGTAGGAAATCGACCGCCGGTCACTTGTTGTCCAGTGCAAAATCTCTCTGCGGGCCGCCGTTTACGTGTTAATGGGCTTTTAATTTTATCACTCCGAATCGCAAAATTAGGGTGTCTATCGTGTAGGAAATCGGCCGCCGGTCACTTGTTGTCCAGTGCAAAATCTCTCTGCGGGCCGCCGTTTACGTGTTAATGGGCTTTTAATTTTATCGCTCCGAATCGCGAAATTAGGGTGTCTATCGTGTAGGAAATCGACCGCCGGTCACTTGTTGTCCAGTGCAAAATCTCTCTGCGGGCCGCCGTTTACGTGTTAATGGGCTTTTAATTTTATCGCTCCGAATCGCAAAATTAGGGTGTCTATCGTGTAGGAAATCGACCGCCGGTCACTTGTTGTCCAGTGCAAAATCTCTCTGCGGGCCGCCGTTTACGTGTTAATGGGCTTTTAATTTTATCGCACCGAATCGTAAAATTAGGGTGTCTATCGTGTAGGAAATCGGCCGCCGGTCACTTGTTGTCCAGTGCAAAATCTCTCTGCGGGCCGCCGTTTACGTGTTAATGGGCTTTTAATTTTATCGCTCCGAATCGTAAAATTAGGGTGTCTATCGTGTAGGAAATCGGCCGCCGGTCACTTGTTGTCCAGTGCAAAATCTCTCTGCGGGCCGCCGTTTACGTGTTAATGGGCTTTTAATTTTATCGCACCGAATCGTAAAATTAGGGTGTCTATCGTGTAGGAAATCGGCCGCCGGTCACTTGTTGTCCAGTGCAAAATCTCTCTGCGGGCCGCCGTTTACGTGTTAATGGGCTTTTAATTTTATCACTCCGAATCGCAAAATTAGGGTGTCTATCGTGTAGGAAATCGGCCGCCGGTCACTTGTTGTCCAGTGCAAAATCTCTCTGCGGGCCGCCGTTTACGTGTTAATGGGCTTTTAATTTTATCGCACCGAATCGTAAAATTAGGGTGTCTATCGTGTAGGAAATCGGCCGCCGGTCACTTGTTGTCCAGTGCAAAATCTCTCTGCGGGCCGCCGTTTACGTGTTAATGGGCTTTTAATTTTATCGCTCCGAATCGTAAAATTAGGGTGTCTATCGTGTAGGAAATCGGCCGCCGGTCACTTGTTGTCCAGTGCAAAATCTCTCTGCGGGCCGCCGTTTACGTGTTAATGGGCTTTTAATTTTATCGCTCCGAATCGTAAAATTAGGGTGTCTATCGTGTAGGAAATCGACCGCCGGTCACTTGTTGTCCAGTGCAAAATCTCTCTGCGGGCCGCCGTTTACGTGTTAACGGGCTTTTAATTTTATCGCACCGAATCGTAAAATTAGGGTGTCTATCGTGTAGGAAATCGGCCGCCGGTCACTTGTTGTCTAGTGCAAAATCTCTCTGCGGGCCGCCGTTTACGTGTTAATGGGCTTTTAATTTTATCGCTCCGAATCGCAAAATTAGGGTGTCTATCGTGTAGGAAATCGGCCGCCGGTCACTTGTTGTCCAGTGCAAAATCTATCTGCGGGCCGCCGTTTACGTGTTAATGGGCTTTTAATTTTATCGCTCCGAATCGCGAAATTAGGGTGTCTATCGTGTAGGAAATCGGCCGCCGGTCATTTGTTGTCCAGTGCAAAATCTCTCTGCGGGCCGCCGTTTACGTGTTAATGGGCTTTTAATTTTATCGCTCCGAATCGTAAAATTAGGGTGTCTATCGTGTAGGAAATCGGCCGCCGGTCACTTGTTGTCCAGTGCAAAATCTCTCTGCGGGCCGCCGTTTACGTGTTAATGGGCTTTTAATTTTATCGCTCCGAATCGTAAAATTAGGGTGTCTATCGTGTAGGAAATCGGCCGCCGGTCACTTGTTGTCCAGTGCAAAATCTCTCTGCGGGCCGCCGTTTACGTGTTAATGGGCTTTTAATTTTATCGCTCCGAATCGTAAAATTAGGGTGTCTATCGTGTAGGAAATCGGCCGCCGGTCACTTGTTGTCCAGTGCAAAATCTCTCTGCGGGCCGCCGTTTACGTGTAAAGGGCTTTTAATTTTATCGCTCCGAATCGTAAAATTAGGGTGTCTATCGTGTAGGAAATCGGCCGCCGGTCACTTGTTGTCCAGTGCAAAATCTCTCTGCGGGCCGCCGTTTACGTGTTAATGGGCTTTTAATTTTATCGCACCGAATCGTAAAATTAGGGTATCTATCGTGTAGGAAATCGGCCGCCGGTCACTTGTTGTCCAGTGCAAAATCTCTCTGCGGGCCGCCGTTTACGTGTTAATGGGCTTTTAATTTTATCGCTCCGAATCGTAAAATTAGGGTGTCTATCGTGTAGGAAATCGGCCGCCGGTCACTTGTTGTCCAGTGCAAAATCTCTCTGCGGGCCGCCGTTTACGTGTTAATGGGCTTTTAATTTTATCGCACCGAATCGTAAAATTAGGGTGTCTATCGTGTAGGAAATCGGCCGCCGGTCACTTGTTGTCCAGTGCAAAATCTCTCTGCGGGCCGCCGTTTACGTGTTAATGGGCTTTTAATTTTATCTCTCCGAATCGCGAAATTAGGGTGTCTATCGTGTAGGAAATCGGCCGCCGGTCACTTGTTGTCCAGTGCAAAATCTCTCTGCGGGCCGCCGTTTACGTGTTAATGGGCTTTTAATTTTATCGCTCCGAATCGTAAAATTAGGGTGTCTATCGTGTAGGAAATCGGCCGCCGGTCACTTGTTGTCCAGTGCAAAATCTCTCTGCGGGCCGCCGTTTACGTGTTAATGGGCTTTTAATTTTATCGCTCCGAATCGTAAAATTAGGGTGTCTATCGTGTAGGAAATCGGCCGCCGGTCACTTGTTGTCCAGTGCAAAATCTCTCTGCGGGCCGCCGTTTACGTGTTAATGGGCTTTTAATTTTATCGCTCCGAATCGTAAAATTAGGGTGTCTATCGTGTAGGAAATCGACCGCCGGTCACTTGTTGTCCAGTGCAAAATCTCTCTGCGGGCCGCCGTTTACGTGTTAATGGGCTTTTAATTTTATCGCACCGAATCGTAAAATTAGGGTGTCTATCGTGTAGGAAATCGGCCGCCGGTCACTTGTTGTCTAGTGCAAAATCTCTCTGCGGGCCGCCGTTTACGTGTTAATGGGCTTTTAATTTTATCGCTCCGAATCGCAAAATTAGGGTGTCTATCGTGTAGGAAATCGGCCGCCGGTCACTTGTTGTCCAGTGCAAAATCTCTCTGCGGGCCGCCGTTTACGTGTTAATGGGCTTTTAATTTTATCGCTCCGAATCGCAAAATTAGGGTGTCTATCGTGTAGGAAATCGACCGCCGGTCACTTGTTGTCCAGTGCAAAATCTCTCTGCGGGCCGCCGTTTACGTGTTAATGGGCTTTTAATTTTATCGCACCGAATCGTAAAATTAGGGTGTCTATCGTGTAGGAAATCGGCCGCCGGTCACTTGTTGTCCAGTGCAAAATCTCTCTGCGGGCCGCCGTTTACGTGTTAATGGGCTTTTAATTTTATCGCTCCGAATCGTAAAATTAGGGTGTCTATCGTGTAGGAAATCGGCCGCCGGTCACTTGTTGTCCAGTGCAAAATCTCTCTGCGGGCCGCCGTTTACGTGTTAATGGGCTTTTAATTTTATCGCTCCGAATCGTAAAATTAGGGTGTCTATCGTGTAGGAAATCGGCCGCCGGTCACTTGTTGTCCAGTGCAAAATCTCTCTGCGGGCCGCCGTTTACGTGTTAATGGGCTTTTAATTTTATCGCTCCGAATCGTAAAATTAGGGTGTCTATCGTGTAGGAAATCGACCGCCGGTCACTTGTTGTCCAGTGCAAAATCTCTCTGCGGGCCGCCGTTTACGTGTTAATGGGCTTTTAATTTTATCGCACCGAATCGTAAAATTAGGGTGTCTATCGTGTAGGAAATCGGCCGCCGGTCACTTGTTGTCCAGTGCAAAATCTATCTGCGGGCCGCCGTTTACGTGTTAATGGGCTTTTAATTTTATCGCTCCGAATCGCAAAATTAGGGTGTCTATCGTGTAGGAAATCGACCGCCGGTCACTTGTTGTCCAGTGCAAAATCTCTCTGCGGGCCGCCGTTTACGTGTTAATGGGCTTTTAATTTTATCGCACCGAATCGTAAAATTAGGGTGTCTATCGTGTAGGAAATCGGCCGCCGGTCACTTGTTGTCCAGTGCAAAATCTCTCTGCGGGCCGCCGTTTACGTGTTAATGGGCTTTTAATTTTATCGCTCCGAATCGTAAAATTAGGGTGTCTATCGTGTAGGAAATCGGCCGCCGGTCACTTGTTGTCCAGTGCAAAATCTCTCTGCGGGCCGCCGTTTACGTGTTAATGGGCTTTTAATTTTATCGCTCCGAATCGTAAAATTAGGGTGTCTATCGTGTAGGAAATCGGCCGCCGGTCACTTGTTGTCCAGTGCAAAATCTCTCTGCGGGCCGCCGTTTACGTGTTAATGGGCTTTTAATTTTATCGCTCCGAATCGTAAAATTAGGGTGTCTATCGTGTAGGAAATCGACCGCCGGTCACTTGTTGTCCAGTGCAAAATCTCTCTGCGGGCCGCCGTTTACGTGTTAATGGGCTTTTAATTTTATCGCACCGAATCGTAAAATTAGGGTGTCTATCGTGTAGGAAATCGGCCGCCGGTCACTTGTTGTCTAGTGCAAAATCTCTCTGCGGGCCGCCGTTTACGTGTTAATGGGCTTTTAATTTTATCGCTCCGAATCGCAAAATTAGGGTGTCTATCGTGTAGGAAATCGGCCGCCGGTCACTTGTTGTCCAGTGCAAAATCTCTCTGCGGGCCGCCGTTTACGTGTTAATGGGCTTTTAATTTTATCGCTCCGAATCGCAAAATTAGGGTGTCTATCGTGTAGGAAATCGACCGCCGGTCACTTGTTGTCCAGTGCAAAATCTCTCTGCGGGCCGCCGTTTACGTGTTAATGGGCTTTTAATTTTATCGCACCGAATCGTAAAATTAGGGTGTCTATCGTGTAGGAAATCGGCCGCCGGTCACTTGTTGTCCAGTGCAAAATCTCTCTGCGGGCCGCCGTTTACGTGTTAATGGGCTTTTAATTTTATCGCTCCGAATCGTAAAATTAGGGTGTCTATCGTGTAGGAAATCGGCCGCCGGTCACTTGTTGTCCAGTGCAAAATCTCTCTGCGGGCCGCCGTTTACGTGTTAATGGGCTTTTAATTTTATCGCTCCGAATCGTAAAATTAGGGTGTCTATCGTGTAGGAAATCGGCCGCCGGTCACTTGTTGTCCAGTGCAAAATCTCTCTGCGGGCCGCCGTTTACGTGTAAATGGGCTTTTAATTTTAACGCTCCGAATCGTAAAATTAGGGTGTCTATCGTGTAGGAAATCGGCCGCCGGTCACTTGTTGTCCAGTGCAAAATCTCTCTGCGGGCCGCCGTTTACGTGTTAATGGGCTTTTAATTTTATCGCACCGAATCGTAAAATTAGGGTGTCTATCGTGTAGGAAATCGGCCGCCGGTCACTTGTTGTCCAGTGCAAAATCTATCTGCGGGCCGCCGTTTACGTGTTAATGGGCTTTTAATTTTATCGCTCCGAATCGCAAAATTAGGGTGTCTATCGTGTAGGAAATCGGCCGCCGGTCACTTGTTGTCCAGTGCAAAATCTCTCTGCGGGCCGCCGTTTACGTGTTAATGGGCTTTTAATTTTATCGCTCCGAATCGCAAAATTAGGGTGTCTATCGTGTAGGAAATCGGCCGCCGGTCACTTGTTGTCCAGTGCAAAATCTCTCTGCGGGCCGCCGTTTACGTGTTAATGGGCTTTTAATTTTATCGCACCGAATCGTAAAATTAGGGTGTCTATCGTGTAGGAAATCGGCCGCCGGTCACTTGTTGTCCAGTGCAAAATCTCTCTGCGGGCCGCCGTTTACGTGTTAATGGGCTTTTAATTTTATCGCTCCGAATCGCAAAATTAGGGTGTCTATCGTGTAGGAAATCGGCCGCCGGTCACTTGTTGTCCAGTGCAAAATCTCTCTGCGGGCCGCCGTTTACGTGTTAATGGGCTTTTAATTTTATCGCTCCGAATCGTAAAATTAGGGTGTCTATCGTGTAGGAAATCGGCCGCCGGTCACTTGTTGTCCAGTGCAAAATCTCTCTGCGGGCCGCCGTTTACGTGTTAATGGGCTTTTAATTTTATCGCTCCGAATCGTAAAATTAGGGTGTCTATCGTGTAGGAAATCGACCGCCGGTCACTTGTTGTCCAGTGCAAAATCTCTCTGCGGGCCGCCGTTTACGTGTTAATGGGCTTTTAATTTTATCGCACCGAATCGTAAAATTAGGGTGTCTATCGTGTAGGAAATCGGCCGCCGGTCACTTGTTGTTCAGTGCAAAATCTCTCTGCGGGCCGCCGTTTACGTGTTAATGGGCTTTTAATTTTATCGCTCCGAATCGCAAAATTAGGGTGTCTATCGTGTAGGAAATCGGCCGCCGGTCACTTGTTGTCTAGTGCAAAATCTCTCTGCGGGCCGTCGTTTACGTGTTAATGGGCTTTTAATTTTATCGCACCGAATCGTAAAATTAGGGTGTCTATCGTGTAGGAAATCGACCGCCGGTCACTTGTTGTCCAGTGCAAAATCTCTCTGCGGGCCGCCGTTTACGTGTTAATGGGCTTTTAATTTTATCACTCCGAATCGCAAAATTAGGGTGTCTATCGTGTAGGAAATCGGCCGCCGGTCACTTGTTGTCCAGTGCAAAATCTCTCTGCGGGCCGCCGTTTACGTGTTAATGGGCTTTTAATTTTATCGCTCCGAATCGCGAAATTAGGGTGTCTATCGTGTAGGAAATCGACCGCCGGTCACTTGTTGTCCAGTGCAAAATCTCTCTGCGGGCCGCCGTTTACGTGTTAATGGGCTTTTAATTTTATCGCTCCGAATCGCAAAATTAGGGTGTCTATCGTGTAGGAAATCGACCGCCGGTCACTTGTTGTCCAGTGCAAAATCTCTCTGCGGGCCGCCGTTTACGTGTTAATGGGCTTTTAATTTTATCGCACCGAATCGTAAAATTAGGGTGTCTATCGTGTAGGAAATCGGCCGCCGGTCACTTGTTGTCCAGTGCAAAATCTCTCTGCGGGCCGCCGTTTACGTGTTAATGGGCTTTTAATTTTATCGCTCCGAATCGTAAAACTAGGGTGTCTATCGTGTAGGAAATCGGCCGCCGGTCACTTGTTGTCCAGTGCAAAATCTCTCTGCGGGCCGCCGTTTACGTGTTAATGGGCTTTTAATTTTATCGCACCGAATCGTAAAATTAGGGTGTCTATCGTGTAGGAAATCGGCCGCCGGTCACTTGTTGTCCAGTGCAAAATCTCTCTGCGGGCCGCCGTTTACGTGTTAATGGGCTTTTAATTTTATCACTCCGAATCGCAAAATTAGGGTGTCTATCGTGTAGGAAATCGGCCGCCGGTCACTTGTTGTCCAGTGCAAAATCTCTCTGCGGGCCGCCGTTTACGTGTTAATGGGCTTTTAATTTTATCGCACCGAATCGTAAAATTAGGGTGTCTATCGTGTAGGAAATCGGCCGCCGGTCACTTGTTGTCCAGTGCAAAATCTCTCTGCGGGCCGCCGTTTACGTGTTAATGGGCTTTTAATTTTATCGCTCCGAATCGTAAAATTAGGGTGTCTATCGTGTAGGAAATCGGCCGCCGGTCACTTGTTGTCCAGTGCAAAATCTCTCTGCGGGCCGCCGTTTACGTGTTAATGGGCTTTTAATTTTATCGCTCCGAATCGCAAAATTAGGGTGTCTATCGTGTAGGAAATCGACCGCCGGTCACTTGTTGTCCAGTGCAAAATCTCTCTGCGGGCCGCCGTTTACGTGTTAATGGGCTTTTAATTTTATCGCACCGAATCGTAAAATTAGGGTGTCTATCGTGTAGGAAATCGGCCGCCGGTCACTTGTTGTCTAGTGCAAAATCTCTCTGCGGGCCGCCGTTTACGTGTTAATGGGCTTTTAATTTTATCGCACCGAATCGTAAAATTAGGGTGTCTATCGTGTAGGAAATCGGCCGCCGGTCACTTGTTGTCCAGTGCAAAATCTCTCTGCGGGCCGCCGTTTACGTGTTAATGGGCTTTTAATTTTATCGCTCCGAATCGTAAAATTAGGGTGTCTATCGTGTAGGAAATCGGCCGCCGGTCACTTGTTGTCCAGTGCAAAATCTCTCTGCGGGCCGCCGTTTACGTGTTAATGGGCTTTTAATTTTATCGCTCCGAATCGTAAAATTAGGGTGTCTATCGTGTAGGAAATCGACCGCCGGTCACTTGTTGTCCAGTGCAAAATCTCTCTGCGGGCCGCCGTTTACGTGTTAATGGGCTTTTAATTTTATCGCACCGAATCGTAAAATTAGGGTGTCTATCGTGTAGGAAATCGGCCGCCGGTCACTTGTTGTCTAGTGCAAAATCTCTCTGCGGGCCGCCGTTTACGTGTTAATGGGCTTTTAATTTTATCGCTCCGAATCGCAAAATTAGGGTGTCTATCGTGTAGGAAATCGGCCGCCGGTCACTTGTTGTCCAGTGCAAAATCTATCTGCGGGCCGCCGTTTACGTGTTAATGGGCTTTTAATTTTATCGCTCCGAATCGCAAAATTAGGGTGTCTATCGTGTAGGAAATCGGCCGCCGGTCACTTGTTGTCTAGTGCAAAATCTCTCTGCAGGCCGTCGTTTACGTGTTAATGGGCTTTTAATTTTATCGCACCGAATCGTAAAATTAGGGTGTCTATCGTGTAGGAAATCGACCGCCGGTCACTTGTTGTCCAGTGCAAAATCTCTCTGCGGGCCGCCGTTTACGTGTTAATGGGCTTTTAATTTTATCACTCCGAATCGCAAAATTAGGGTGTCTATCGTGTAGGAAATCGGCCGCCGGTCACTTGTTGTCCAGTGCAAAATCTCTCTGCGGGCCGCCGTTTACGTGTTAATGGGCTTTTAATTTTATCGCTCCGAATCGCGAAATTAGGGTGTCTATCGTGTAGGAAATCGACCGCCGGTCACTTGTTGTCCAGTGCAAAATCTCTCTGCGGGCCGCCGTTTACGTGTTAATGGGCTTTTAATTTTATCGCTCCGAATCGCAAAATTAGGGTGTCTATCGTGTAGGAAATCGACCGCCGGTCACTTGTTGTCCAGTGCAAAATCTCTCTGCGGGCCGCCGTTTACGTGTTAATGGGCTTTTAATTTTATCGCACCGAATCGTAAAATTAGGGTGTCTATCGTGTAGGAAATCGGCCGCCGGTCACTTGTTGTCCAGTGCAAAATCTCTCTGCGGGCCGCCGTTTACGTGTTAATGGGCTTTTAATTTTATCGCTCCGAATCGTAAAATTAGGGTGTCTATCGTGTAGGAAATCGGCCGCCGGTCACTTGTTGTCCAGTGCAAAATCTCTCTGCGGGCCGCCGTTTACGTGTTAATGGGCTTTTAATTTTATCGCACCGAATCGTAAAATTAGGGTGTCTATCGTGTAGGAAATCGGCCGCCGGTCACTTGTTGTCCAGTGCAAAATCTCTCTGCGGGCCGCCGTTTACGTGTTAATGGGCTTTTAATTTTATCACTCCGAATCGCAAAATTAGGGTGTCTATCGTGTAGGAAATCGGCCGCCGGTCACTTGTTGTCCAGTGCAAAATCTCTCTGCGGGCCGCCGTTTACGTGTTAATGGGCTTTTAATTTTATCGCACCGAATCGTAAAATTAGGGTGTCTATCGTGTAGGAAATCGGCCGCCGGTCACTTGTTGTCCAGTGCAAAATCTCTCTGCGGGCCGCCGTTTACGTGTTAATGGGCTTTTAATTTTATCGCTCCGAATCGTAAAATTAGGGTGTCTATCGTGTAGGAAATCGGCCGCCGGTCACTTGTTGTCCAGTGCAAAATCTCTCTGCGGGCCGCCGTTTACGTGTTAATGGGCTTTTAATTTTATCGCTCCGAATCGTAAAATTAGGGTGTCTATCGTGTAGGAAATCGACCGCCGGTCACTTGTTGTCCAGTGCAAAATCTCTCTGCGGGCCGCCGTTTACGTGTTAACGGGCTTTTAATTTTATCGCACCGAATCGTAAAATTAGGGTGTCTATCGTGTAGGAAATCGGCCGCCGGTCACTTGTTGTCTAGTGCAAAATCTCTCTGCGGGCCGCCGTTTACGTGTTAATGGGCTTTTAATTTTATCGCTCCGAATCGCAAAATTAGGGTGTCTATCGTGTAGGAAATCGGCCGCCGGTCACTTGTTGTCCAGTGCAAAATCTATCTGCGGGCCGCCGTTTACGTGTTAATGGGCTTTTAATTTTATCGCTCCGAATCGCGAAATTAGGGTGTCTATCGTGTAGGAAATCGGCCGCCGGTCATTTGTTGTCCAGTGCAAAATCTCTCTGCGGGCCGCCGTTTACGTGTTAATGGGCTTTTAATTTTATCGCTCCGAATCGTAAAATTAGGGTGTCTATCGTGTAGGAAATCGGCCGCCGGTCACTTGTTGTCCAGTGCAAAATCTCTCTGCGGGCCGCCGTTTACGTGTTAATGGGCTTTTAATTTTATCGCTCCGAATCGTAAAATTAGGGTGTCTATCGTGTAGGAAATCGGCCGCCGGTCACTTGTTGTCCAGTGCAAAATCTCTCTGCGGGCCGCCGTTTACGTGTTAATGGGCTTTTAATTTTATCGCTCCGAATCGTAAAATTAGGGTGTCTATCGTGTAGGAAATCGGCCGCCGGTCACTTGTTGTCCAGTGCAAAATCTCTCTGCGGGCCGCCGTTTACGTGTAAAGGGCTTTTAATTTTATCGCTCCGAATCGTAAAATTAGGGTGTCTATCGTGTAGGAAATCGGCCGCCGGTCACTTGTTGTCCAGTGCAAAATCTCTCTGCGGGCCGCCGTTTACGTGTTAATGGGCTTTTAATTTTATCGCACCGAATCGTAAAATTAGGGTATCTATCGTGTAGGAAATCGGCCGCCGGTCACTTGTTGTCCAGTGCAAAATCTCTCTGCGGGCCGCCGTTTACGTGTTAATGGGCTTTTAATTTTATCGCTCCGAATCGTAAAATTAGGGTGTCTATCGTGTAGGAAATCGGCCGCCGGTCACTTGTTGTCCAGTGCAAAATCTCTCTGCGGGCCGCCGTTTACGTGTTAATGGGCTTTTAATTTTATCGCACCGAATCGTAAAATTAGGGTGTCTATCGTGTAGGAAATCGGCCGCCGGTCACTTGTTGTCCAGTGCAAAATCTCTCTGCGGGCCGCCGTTTACGTGTTAATGGGCTTTTAATTTTATCTCTCCGAATCGCGAAATTAGGGTGTCTATCGTGTAGGAAATCGGCCGCCGGTCACTTGTTGTCCAGTGCAAAATCTCTCTGCGGGCCGCCGTTTACGTGTTAATGGGCTTTTAATTTTATCGCTCCGAATCGTAAAATTAGGGTGTCTATCGTGTAGGAAATCGGCCGCCGGTCACTTGTTGTCCAGTGCAAAATCTCTCTGCGGGCCGCCGTTTACGTGTTAATGGGCTTTTAATTTTATCGCTCCGAATCGTAAAATTAGGGTGTCTATCGTGTAGGAAATCGGCCGCCGGTCACTTGTTGTCCAGTGCAAAATCTCTCTGCGGGCCGCCGTTTACGTGTTAATGGGCTTTTAATTTTATCGCTCCGAATCGTAAAATTAGGGTGTCTATCGTGTAGGAAATCGACCGCCGGTCACTTGTTGTCCAGTGCAAAATCTCTCTGCGGGCCGCCGTTTACGTGTTAATGGGCTTTTAATTTTATCGCACCGAATCGTAAAATTAGGGTGTCTATCGTGTAGGAAATCGGCCGCCGGTCACTTGTTGTCTAGTGCAAAATCTCTCTGCGGGCCGCCGTTTACGTGTTAATGGGCTTTTAATTTTATCGCTCCGAATCGCAAAATTAGGGTGTCTATCGTGTAGGAAATCGGCCGCCGGTCACTTGTTGTCCAGTGCAAAATCTCTCTGCGGGCCGCCGTTTACGTGTTAATGGGCTTTTAATTTTATCGCTCCGAATCGCAAAATTAGGGTGTCTATCGTGTAGGAAATCGACCGCCGGTCACTTGTTGTCCAGTGCAAAATCTCTCTGCGGGCCGCCGTTTACGTGTTAATGGGCTTTTAATTTTATCGCACCGAATCGTAAAATTAGGGTGTCTATCGTGTAGGAAATCGGCCGCCGGTCACTTGTTGTCCAGTGCAAAATCTCTCTGCGGGCCGCCGTTTACGTGTTAATGGGCTTTTAATTTTATCGCTCCGAATCGTAAAATTAGGGTGTCTATCGTGTAGGAAATCGGCCGCCGGTCACTTGTTGTCCAGTGCAAAATCTCTCTGCGGGCCGCCGTTTACGTGTTAATGGGCTTTTAATTTTATCGCTCCGAATCGTAAAATTAGGGTGTCTATCGTGTAGGAAATCGGCCGCCGGTCACTTGTTGTCCAGTGCAAAATCTCTCTGCGGGCCGCCGTTTACGTGTTAATGGGCTTTTAATTTTATCGCTCCGAATCGTAAAATTAGGGTGTCTATCGTGTAGGAAATCGACCGCCGGTCACTTGTTGTCCAGTGCAAAATCTCTCTGCGGGCCGCCGTTTACGTGTTAATGGGCTTTTAATTTTATCGCACCGAATCGTAAAATTAGGGTGTCTATCGTGTAGGAAATCGGCCGCCGGTCACTTGTTGTCCAGTGCAAAATCTATCTGCGGGCCGCCGTTTACGTGTTAATGGGCTTTTAATTTTATCGCTCCGAATCGCAAAATTAGGGTGTCTATCGTGTAGGAAATCGACCGCCGGTCACTTGTTGTCCAGTGCAAAATCTCTCTGCGGGCCGCCGTTTACGTGTTAATGGGCTTTTAATTTTATCGCACCGAATCGTAAAATTAGGGTGTCTATCGTGTAGGAAATCGGCCGCCGGTCACTTGTTGTCCAGTGCAAAATCTCTCTGCGGGCCGCCGTTTACGTGTTAATGGGCTTTTAATTTTATCGCTCCGAATCGTAAAATTAGGGTGTCTATCGTGTAGGAAATCGGCCGCCGGTCACTTGTTGTCCAGTGCAAAATCTCTCTGCGGGCCGCCGTTTACGTGTTAATGGGCTTTTAATTTTATCGCTCCGAATCGTAAAATTAGGGTGTCTATCGTGTAGGAAATCGGCCGCCGGTCACTTGTTGTCCAGTGCAAAATCTCTCTGCGGGCCGCCGTTTACGTGTTAATGGGCTTTTAATTTTATCGCTCCGAATCGTAAAATTAGGGTGTCTATCGTGTAGGAAATCGACCGCCGGTCACTTGTTGTCCAGTGCAAAATCTCTCTGCGGGCCGCCGTTTACGTGTTAATGGGCTTTTAATTTTATCGCACCGAATCGTAAAATTAGGGTGTCTATCGTGTAGGAAATCGGCCGCCGGTCACTTGTTGTCTAGTGCAAAATCTCTCTGCGGGCCGCCGTTTACGTGTTAATGGGCTTTTAATTTTATCGCTCCGAATCGCAAAATTAGGGTGTCTATCGTGTAGGAAATCGGCCGCCGGTCACTTGTTGTCCAGTGCAAAATCTCTCTGCGGGCCGCCGTTTACGTGTTAATGGGCTTTTAATTTTATCGCTCCGAATCGCAAAATTAGGGTGTCTATCGTGTAGGAAATCGACCGCCGGTCACTTGTTGTCCAGTGCAAAATCTCTCTGCGGGCCGCCGTTTACGTGTTAATGGGCTTTTAATTTTATCGCACCGAATCGTAAAATTAGGGTGTCTATCGTGTAGGAAATCGGCCGCCGGTCACTTGTTGTCCAGTGCAAAATCTCTCTGCGGGCCGCCGTTTACGTGTTAATGGGCTTTTAATTTTATCGCTCCGAATCGTAAAATTAGGGTGTCTATCGTGTAGGAAATCGGCCGCCGGTCACTTGTTGTCCAGTGCAAAATCTCTCTGCGGGCCGCCGTTTACGTGTAAATGGGCTTTTAATTTTAACGCTCCGAATCGTAAAATTAGGGTGTCTATCGTGTAGGAAATCGGCCGCCGGTCACTTGTTGTCCAGTGCAAAATCTCTCTGCGGGCCGCCGTTTACGTGTTAATGGGCTTTTAATTTTATCGCTCCGAATCGCAAAATTAGGGTGTCTATCGTGTAGGAAATCGGCCGCCGGTCACTTGTTGTCCAGTGCAAAATCTCTCTGCGGGCCGCCGTTTACGTGTTAATGGGCTTTTAATTTTATCGCACCGAATCGTAAAATTAGGGTGTCTATCGTGTAGGAAATCGGCCGCCGGTCACTTGTTGTCCAGTGCAAAATCTATCTGCGGGCCGCCGTTTACGTGTTAATGGGCTTTTAATTTTATCGCTCCGAATCGCAAAATTAGGGTGTCTATCGTGTAGGAAATCGGCCGCCGGTCACTTGTTGTCCAGTGCAAAATCTCTCTGCGGGCCGCCGTTTACGTGTTAATGGGCTTTTAATTTTATCGCTCCGAATCGCAAAATTAGGGTGTCTATCGTGTAGGAAATCGGCCGCCGGTCACTTGTTGTCCAGTGCAAAATCTCTCTGCGGGCCGCCGTTTACGTGTTAATGGGCTTTTAATTTTATCGCACCGAATCGTAAAATTAGGGTGTCTATCGTGTAGGAAATCGGCCGCCGGTCACTTGTTGTCCAGTGCAAAATCTCTCTGCGGGCCGCCGTTTACGTGTTAATGGGCTTTTAATTTTATCGCTCCGAATCGCAAAATTAGGGTGTCTATCGTGTAGGAAATCGGCCGCCGGTCACTTGTTGTCCAGTGCAAAATCTCTCTGCGGGCCGCCGTTTACGTGTTAATGGGCTTTTAATTTTATCGCTCCGAATCGTAAAATTAGGGTGTCTATCGTGTAGGAAATCGGCCGCCGGTCACTTGTTGTCCAGTGCAAAATCTCTCTGCGGGCCGCCGTTTACGTGTTAATGGGCTTTTAATTTTATCGCTCCGAATCGTAAAATTAGGGTGTCTATCGTGTAGGAAATCGACCGCCGGTCACTTGTTGTCCAGTGCAAAATCTCTCTGCGGGCCGCCGTTTACGTGTTAATGGGCTTTTAATTTTATCGCACCGAATCGTAAAATTAGGGTGTCTATCGTGTAGGAAATCGGCCGCCGGTCACTTGTTGTTCAGTGCAAAATCTCTCTGCGGGCCGCCGTTTACGTGTTAATGGGCTTTTAATTTTATCGCTCCGAATCGTAAAATTAGGGTGTCTATCGTGTAGGAAATCGGCCGCCGGTCACTTGTTGTCCAGTGCAAAATCTCTCTGCGGGCCGCCGTTTACGTGTTAATGGGCTTTTAATTTTATCGCACCGAATCGTAAAATTAGGGTGTCTATCGTGTAGGAAATCGGCCGCCGGTCACTTGTTGTCCAGTGCAAAATCTCTCTGCGGGCCGCCGTTTACGTGTTAATGGGCTTTTAATTTTATCGCACCGAATCGTAAAATTAGGGTGTCTATCGTGTAGGAAATCGGCCGCCGGTCACTTGTTGTCCAGTGCAAAATCTCTCTGCGGGCCGCCGTTTACGTGTTAATGGGCTTTTAATTTTATCGCTCCGAATCGTAAAATTAGGGTGTCTATCGTGTAGGAAATCGGCCGCCGGTCACTTGTTGTCCAGTGCAAAATCTCTCTGCGGGCCGCCGTTTACGTGTTAATGGGCTTTTAATTTTATCGCTCCGAATCGTAAAATTAGGGTGTCTATCGTGTAGGAAATCGACCGCCGGTCACTTGTTGTCCAGTGCAAAATCTCTCTGCGGGCCGCCGTTTACGTGTTAATGGGCTTTTAATTTTATCGCACCGAATCGTAAAATTAGGGTGTCTATCGTGTAGGAAATCGGCCGCCGGTCACTTGTTGTTCAGTGCAAAATCTCTCTGCGGGCCGCCGTTTACGTGTTAATGGGCTTTTAATTTTATCGCTCCGAATCGTAAAATTAGGGTGTCTATCGTGTAGGAAATCGGCCGCCGGTCACTTGTTGTCCAGTGCAAAATCTCTCTGCGGGCCGCCGTTTACGTGTTAATGGGCTTTTAATTTTATCGCACCGAATCGTAAAATTAGGGTGTCTATCGTGTAGGAAATCGGCCGCCGGTCACTTGTTGTCCAGTGCAAAATCTCTCTGCGGGCCGCCGTTTACGTGTTAATGGGCTTTTAATTTTATCGCACCGAATCGTAAAATTAGGGTGTCTATCGTGTAGGAAATCGGCCGCCGGTCACTTGTTGTCCAGTGCAAAATCTCTCTGCGGGCCGCCGTTTACGTGTTAATGGGCTTTTAATTTTATCGCTCCGAATCGCAAAATTAGGGTGTCTATCGTGTAGGAAATCGGCCGCCGGTCACTTGTTGTCTAGTGCAAAATCTCTCTGCGGGCCGTCGTTTACGTGTTAATGGGCTTTTAATTTTATCGCACCGAATCGTAAAATTAGGGTGTCTATCGTGTAGGAAATCGACCGCCGGTCACTTGTTGTCCAGTGCAAAATCTCTCTGCGGGCCGCCGTTTACGTGTTAATGGGCTTTTAATTTTATCACTCCGAATCGCAAAATTAGGGTGTCTATCGTGTAGGAAATCGGCCGCCGGTCACTTGTTGTCCAGTGCAAAATCTCTCTGCGGGCCGCCGTTTACGTGTTAATGGGCTTTTAATTTTATCGCTCCGAATCGCGAAATTAGGGTGTCTATCGTGTAGGAAATCGACCGCCGGTCACTTGTTGTCCAGTGCAAAATCTCTCTGCGGGCCGCCGTTTACGTGTTAATGGGCTTTTAATTTTATCGCTCCGAATCGCAAAATTAGGGTGTCTATCGTGTAGGAAATCGACCGCCGGTCACTTGTTGTCCAGTGCAAAATCTCTCTGCGGGCCGCCGTTTACGTGTTAATGGGCTTTTAATTTTATCGCACCGAATCGTAAAATTAGGGTGTCTATCGTGTAGGAAATCGGCCGCCGGTCACTTGTTGTCCAGTGCAAAATCTCTCTGCGGGCCGCCGTTTACGTGTTAATGGGCTTTTAATTTTATCGCTCCGAATCGTAAAACTAGGGTGTCTATCGTGTAGGAAATCGGCCGCCGGTCACTTGTTGTCCAGTGCAAAATCTCTCTGCGGGCCGCCGTTTACGTGTTAATGGGCTTTTAATTTTATCGCACCGAATCGTAAAATTAGGGTGTCTATCGTGTAGGAAATCGGCCGCCGGTCACTTGTTGTCCAGTGCAAAATCTCTCTGCGGGCCGCCGTTTACGTGTTAATGGGCTTTTAATTTTATCACTCCGAATCGCAAAATTAGGGTGTCTATCGTGTAGGAAATCGGCCGCCGGTCACTTGTTGTCCAGTGCAAAATCTCTCTGCGGGCCGCCGTTTACGTGTTAATGGGCTTTTAATTTTATCGCACCGAATCGTAAAATTAGGGTGTCTATCGTGTAGGAAATCGGCCGCCGGTCACTTGTTGTCCAGTGCAAAATCTCTCTGCGGGCCGCCGTTTACGTGTTAATGGGCTTTTAATTTTATCGCTCCGAATCGTAAAATTAGGGTGTCTATCGTGTAGGAAATCGGCCGCCGGTCACTTGTTGTCCAGTGCAAAATCTCTCTGCGGGCCGCCGTTTACGTGTTAATGGGCTTTTAATTTTATCGCTCCGAATCGCAAAATTAGGGTGTCTATCGTGTAGGAAATCGACCGCCGGTCACTTGTTGTCCAGTGCAAAATCTCTCTGCGGGCCGCCGTTTACGTGTTAATGGGCTTTTAATTTTATCGCACCGAATCGTAAAATTAGGGTGTCTATCGTGTAGGAAATCGGCCGCCGGTCACTTGTTGTCTAGTGCAAAATCTCTCTGCGGGCCGCCGTTTACGTGTTAATGGGCTTTTAATTTTATCGCACCGAATCGTAAAATTAGGGTGTCTATCGTGTAGGAAATCGGCCGCCGGTCACTTGTTGTCCAGTGCAAAATCTCTCTGCGGGCCGCCGTTTACGTGTTAATGGGCTTTTAATTTTATCGCTCCGAATCGTAAAATTAGGGTGTCTATCGTGTAGGAAATCGGCCGCCGGTCACTTGTTGTCCAGTGCAAAATCTCTCTGCGGGCCGCCGTTTACGTGTTAATGGGCTTTTAATTTTATCGCTCCGAATCGTAAAATTAGGGTGTCTATCGTGTAGGAAATCGACCGCCGGTCACTTGTTGTCCAGTGCAAAATCTCTCTGCGGGCCGCCGTTTACGTGTTAATGGGCTTTTAATTTTATCGCACCGAATCGTAAAATTAGGGTGTCTATCGTGTAGGAAATCGGCCGCCGGTCACTTGTTGTCTAGTGCAAAATCTCTCTGCGGGCCGCCGTTTACGTGTTAATGGGCTTTTAATTTTATCGCTCCGAATCGCAAAATTAGGGTGTCTATCGTGTAGGAAATCGGCCGCCGGTCACTTGTTGTCCAGTGCAAAATCTATCTGCGGGCCGCCGTTTACGTGTTAATGGGCTTTTAATTTTATCGCTCCGAATCGCAAAATTAGGGTGTCTATCGTGTAGGAAATCGGCCGCCGGTCACTTGTTGTCTAGTGCAAAATCTCTCTGCAGGCCGTCGTTTACGTGTTAATGGGCTTTTAATTTTATCGCACCGAATCGTAAAATTAGGGTGTCTATCGTGTAGGAAATCGACCGCCGGTCACTTGTTGTCCAGTGCAAAATCTCTCTGCGGGCCGCCGTTTACGTGTTAATGGGCTTTTAATTTTATCACTCCGAATCGCAAAATTAGGGTGTCTATCGTGTAGGAAATCGGCCGCCGGTCACTTGTTGTCCAGTGCAAAATCTCTCTGCGGGCCGCCGTTTACGTGTTAATGGGCTTTTAATTTTATCGCTCCGAATCGCGAAATTAGGGTGTCTATCGTGTAGGAAATCGACCGCCGGTCACTTGTTGTCCAGTGCAAAATCTCTCTGCGGGCCGCCGTTTACGTGTTAATGGGCTTTTAATTTTATCGCTCCGAATCGCAAAATTAGGGTGTCTATCGTGTAGGAAATCGACCGCCGGTCACTTGTTGTCCAGTGCAAAATCTCTCTGCGGGCCGCCGTTTACGTGTTAATGGGCTTTTAATTTTATCGCACCGAATCGTAAAATTAGGGTGTCTATCGTGTAGGAAATCGGCCGCCGGTCACTTGTTGTCCAGTGCAAAATCTCTCTGCGGGCCGCCGTTTACGTGTTAATGGGCTTTTAATTTTATCGCTCCGAATCGTAAAATTAGGGTGTCTATCGTGTAGGAAATCGGCCGCCGGTCACTTGTTGTCCAGTGCAAAATCTCTCTGCGGGCCGCCGTTTACGTGTTAATGGGCTTTTAATTTTATCGCACCGAATCGTAAAATTAGGGTGTCTATCGTGTAGGAAATCGGCCGCCGGTCACTTGTTGTCCAGTGCAAAATCTCTCTGCGGGCCGCCGTTTACGTGTTAATGGGCTTTTAATTTTATCACTCCGAATCGCAAAATTAGGGTGTCTATCGTGTAGGAAATCGGCCGCCGGTCACTTGTTGTCCAGTGCAAAATCTCTCTGCGGGCCGCCGTTTACGTGTTAATGGGCTTTTAATTTTATCGCACCGAATCGTAAAATTAGGGTGTCTATCGTGTAGGAAATCGGCCGCCGGTCACTTGTTGTCCAGTGCAAAATCTCTCTGCGGGCCGCCGTTTACGTGTTAATGGGCTTTTAATTTTATCGCTCCGAATCGTAAAATTAGGGTGTCTATCGTGTAGGAAATCGGCCGCCGGTCACTTGTTGTCCAGTGCAAAATCTCTCTGCGGGCCGCCGTTTACGTGTTAATGGGCTTTTAATTTTATCGCTCCGAATCGCAAAATTAGGGTGTCTATCGTGTAGGAAATCGACCGCCGGTCACTTGTTGTCCAGTGCAAAATCTCTCTGCGGGCCGCCGTTTACGTGTTAACGGGCTTTTAATTTTATCGCACCGAATCGTAAAATTAGGGTGTCTATCGTGTAGGAAATCGGCCGCCGGTCACTTGTTGTCTAGTGCAAAATCTCTCTGCGGGCCGCCGTTTACGTGTTAATGGGCTTTTAATTTTATCGCTCCGAATCGCAAAATTAGGGTGTCTATCGTGTAGGAAATCGGCCGCCGGTCACTTGTTGTCCAGTGCAAAATCTATCTGCGGGCCGCCGTTTACGTGTTAATGGGCTTTTAATTTTATCGCTCCGAATCGCGAAATTAGGGTGTCTATCGTGTAGGAAATCGGCCGCCGGTCATTTGTTGTCCAGTGCAAAATCTCTCTGCGGGCCGCCGTTTACGTGTTAATGGGCTTTTAATTTTATCGCTCCGAATCGTAAAATTAGGGTGTCTATCGTGTAGGAAATCGGCCGCCGGTCACTTGTTGTCCAGTGCAAAATCTCTCTGCGGGCCGCCGTTTACGTGTTAATGGGCTTTTAATTTTATCGCTCCGAATCGTAAAATTAGGGTGTCTATCGTGTAGGAAATCGGCCGCCGGTCACTTGTTGTCCAGTGCAAAATCTCTCTGCGGGCCGCCGTTTACGTGTTAATGGGCTTTTAATTTTATCGCTCCGAATCGTAAAATTAGGGTGTCTATCGTGTAGGAAATCGGCCGCCGGTCACTTGTTGTCCAGTGCAAAATCTCTCTGCGGGCCGCCGTTTACGTGTAAAGGGCTTTTAATTTTATCGCTCCGAATCGTAAAATTAGGGTGTCTATCGTGTAGGAAATCGGCCGCCGGTCACTTGTTGTCCAGTGCAAAATCTCTCTGCGGGCCGCCGTTTACGTGTTAATGGGCTTTTAATTTTATCGCACCGAATCGTAAAATTAGGGTGTCTATCGTGTAGGAAATCGGCCGCCGGTCACTTGTTGTCCAGTGCAAAATCTCTCTGCGGGCCGCCGTTTACGTGTTAATGGGCTTTTAATTTTATCGCTCCGAATCGTAAAATTAGGGTGTCTATCGTGTAGGAAATCGGCCGCCGGTCACTTGTTGTCCAGTGCAAAATCTCTCTGCGGGCCGCCGTTTACGTGTTAATGGGCTTTTAATTTTATCGCACCGAATCGTAAAATTAGGGTGTCTATCGTGTAGGAAATCGGCCGCCGGTCACTTGTTGTCCAGTGCAAAATCTCTCTGCGGGCCGCCGTTTACGTGTTAAAGGGCTTTTAATTTTATCGCTCCGAATCGTAAAATTAGGGTGTCTATCGTGTAGGAAATCGGCCGCCGGTCACTTGTTGTCCAGTGCAAAATCTCTCTGCGGGCCGCCGTTTAAGTGTTAATGGGCTTTTAATTTTATCTCTCCGAATCGCGAAATTAGGGTGTCTATCGTGTAGGAAATCGGCCGCCGGTCACTTGTTGTCCAGTGCAAAATCTCTCTGCGGGCCGCCGTTTACGTGTTAATGGGCTTTTAATTTTATCGCTCCGAATCGTAAAATTAGGGTGTCTATCGTGTAGGAAATCGGCCGCCGGTCACTTGTTGTCCAGTGCAAAATCTCTCTGCGGGCCGCCGTTTACGTGTTAATGGGCTTTTAATTTTATCGCTCCGAATCGTAAAATTAGGGTGTCTATCGTGTAGGAAATCGGCCGCCGGTCACTTGTTGTCCAGTGCAAAATCTCTCTGCGGGCCGCCGTTTACGTGTTAATGGGCTTTTAATTTTATCGCTCCGAATCGTAAAATTAGGGTGTCTATCGTGTAGGAAATCGGCCGCCGGTCACTTGTTGTCCAGTGCAAAATCTCTCTGCGGGCCGCCGTTTACGTGTTAAAGGGCTTTTAATTTTATCGCTCCGAATCGTAAAATTAGGGTGTCTATCGTGTAGGAAATCGGCCGCCGGTCACTTGTTGTCCAGTGCAAAATCTCTCTGCGGGCCGCCGTTTACGTGTTAATGGGCTTTTAATTTTATCGCTCCGAATCGTAAAATTAGGGTGTCTATCGTGTAGGAAATCGGCCGCCGGTCACTTGTTGTCCAGTGCAAAATCTCTCTGCGGGCCGCCGTTTACGTGTTAATGGGCTTTTAATTTTATCGCTCCGAATCGCAAAATTAGGGTGTCTATCGTGTAGGAAATCGGCCGCCGGTCACTTGTTGTCCAGTGCAAAATCTCTCTGCGGGCCGCCGTTTACGTGTTAATGGGCTTTTAATTTTATCGCTCCGAATCGCAAAATTAGGGTGTCTATCGTGTAGGAAATCGACCGCCGGTCACTTGTTGTCCAGTGCAAAATCTCTCTGCGGGCCGCCGTTTACGTGTTAATGGGCTTTTAATTTTATCGCACCGAATCGTAAAATTAGGGTGTCTATCGTGTAGGAAATCGGCCGCCGGTCACTTGTTGTCCAGTGCAAAATCTCTCTGCGGGCCGCCGTTTACGTGTTAATGGGCTTTTAATTTTATCGCTCCGAATCGTAAAATTAGGGTGTCTATCGTGTAGGAAATCGGCCGCCGGTCACTTGTTGTCCAGTGCAAAATCTCTCTGCGGGCCGCCGTTTACGTGTAAATGGGCTTTTAATTTTAACGCTCCGAATCGTAAAATTAGGGTGTCTATCGTGTAGGAAATCGGCCGCCGGTCACTTGTTGTCCAGTGCAAAATCTCTCTGCGGGCCGCCGTTTACGTGTTAATGGGCTTTTAATTTTATCGCTCCGAATCGCAAAATTAGGGTGTCTATCGTGTAGGAAATCGGCCGCCGGTCACTTGTTGTCCAGTGCAAAATCTCTCTGCGGGCCGCCGTTTACGTGTTAATGGGCTTTTAATTTTATCGCACCGAATCGTAAAATTAGGGTGTCTATCGTGTAGGAAATCGGCCGCCGGTCACTTGTTGTCCAGTGCAAAATCTATCTGCGGGCCGCCGTTTACGTGTTAATGGGCTTTTAATTTTATCGCTCCGAATCGCAAAATTAGGGTGTCTATCGTGTAGGAAATCGGCCGCCGGTCACTTGTTGTCCAGTGCAAAATCTCTCTGCGGGCCGCCGTTTACGTGTTAATGGGCTTTTAATTTTATCGCTCCGAATCGCAAAATTAGGGTGTCTATCGTGTAGGAAATCGGCCGCCGGTCACTTGTTGTCCAGTGCAAAATCTCTCTGCGGGCCGCCGTTTACGTGTTAATGGGCTTTTAATTTTATCGCACCGAATCGTAAAATTAGGGTGTCTATCGTGTAGGAAATCGGCCGCCGGTCACTTGTTGTCCAGTGCAAAATCTCTCTGCGGGCCGCCGTTTACGTGTTAATGGGCTTTTAATTTTATCGCTCCGAATCGCAAAATTAGGGTGTCTATCGTGTAGGAAATCGGCCGCCGGTCACTTGTTGTCCAGTGCAAAATCTCTCTGCGGGCCGCCGTTTACGTGTTAATGGGCTTTTAATTTTATCGCTCCGAATCGTAAAATTAGGGTGTCTATCGTGTAGGAAATCGGCCGCCGGTCACTTGTTGTCCAGTGCAAAATCTCTCTGCGGGCCGCCGTTTACGTGTTAATGGGCTTTTAATTTTATCGCTCCGAATCGTAAAATTAGGGTGTCTATCGTGTAGGAAATCGACCGCCGGTCACTTGTTGTCCAGTGCAAAATCTCTCTGCGGGCCGCCGTTTACGTGTTAATGGGCTTTTAATTTTATCGCACCGAATCGTAAAATTAGGGTGTCTATCGTGTAGGAAATCGGCCGCCGGTCACTTGTTGTTCAGTGCAAAATCTCTCTGCGGGCCGCCGTTTACGTGTTAATGGGCTTTTAATTTTATCGCTCCGAATCGTAAAATTAGGGTGTCTATCGTGTAGGAAATCGGCCGCCGGTCACTTGTTGTCCAGTGCAAAATCTCTCTGCGGGCCGCCGTTTACGTGTTAATGGGCTTTTAATTTTATCGCACCGAATCGTAAAATTAGGGTGTCTATCGTGTAGGAAATCGGCCGCCGGTCACTTGTTGTCCAGTGCAAAATCTCTCTGCGGGCCGCCGTTTACGTGTTAATGGGCTTTTAATTTTATCGCACCGAATCGTAAAATTAGGGTGTCTATCGTGTAGGAAATCGGCCGCCGGTCACTTGTTGTCCAGTGCAAAATCTCTCTGCGGGCCGCCGTTTACGTGTTAATGGGCTTTTAATTTTATCGCTCCGAATCGTAAAATTAGGGTGTCTATCGTGTAGGAAATCGGCCGCCGGTCACTTGTTGTCCAGTGCAAAATCTCTCTGCGGGCCGCCGTTTACGTGTTAATGGGCTTTTAATTTTATCGCTCCGAATCGTAAAATTAGGGTGTCTATCGTGTAGGAAATCGACCGCCGGTCACTTGTTGTCCAGTGCAAAATCTCTCTGCGGGCCGCCGTTTACGTGTTAATGGGCTTTTAATTTTATCGCACCGAATCGTAAAATTAGGGTGTCTATCGTGTAGGAAATCGGCCGCCGGTCACTTGTTGTTCAGTGCAAAATCTCTCTGCGGGCCGCCGTTTACGTGTTAATGGGCTTTTAATTTTATCGCTCCGAATCGTAAAATTAGGGTGTCTATCGTGTAGGAAATCGGCCGCCGGTCACTTGTTGTCCAGTGCAAAATCTCTCTGCGGGCCGCCGTTTACGTGTTAATGGGCTTTTAATTTTATCGCACCGAATCGTAAAATTAGGGTGTCTATCGTGTAGGAAATCGGCCGCCGGTCACTTGTTGTCCAGTGCAAAATCTCTCTGCGGGCCGCCGTTTACGTGTTAATGGGCTTTTAATTTTATCGCACCGAATCGTAAAATTAGGGTGTCTATCGTGTAGGAAATCGGCCGCCGGTCACTTGTTGTCCAGTGCAAAATCTCTCTGCGGGCCGCCGTTTACGTGTTAATGGGCTTTTAATTTTATCGCTCCGAATCGCAAAATTAGGGTGTCTATCGTGTAGGAAATCGGCCGCCGGTCACTTGTTGTCTAGTGCAAAATCTCTCTGCGGGCCGTCGTTTACGTGTTAATGGGCTTTTAATTTTATCGCACCGAATCGTAAAATTAGGGTGTCTATCGTGTAGGAAATCGACCGCCGGTCACTTGTTGTCCAGTGCAAAATCTCTCTGCGGGCCGCCGTTTACGTGTTAATGGGCTTTTAATTTTATCACTCCGAATCGCAAAATTAGGGTGTCTATCGTGTAGGAAATCGGCCGCCGGTCACTTGTTGTCCAGTGCAAAATCTCTCTGCGGGCCGCCGTTTACGTGTTAATGGGCTTTTAATTTTATCGCTCCGAATCGCGAAATTAGGGTGTCTATCGTGTAGGAAATCGACCGCCGGTCACTTGTTGTCCAGTGCAAAATCTCTCTGCGGGCCGCCGTTTACGTGTAAATGGGCTTTTAATTTTAACGCTCCGAATCGTAAAATTAGGGTGTCTATCGTGTAGGAAATCGGCCGCCGGTCACTTGTTGTCCAGTGCAAAATCTCTCTGCGGGCCGCCGTTTACGTGTTAATGGGCTTTTAATTTTATCGCTCCGAATCGCAAAATTAGGGTGTCTATCGTGTAGGAAATCGGCCGCCGGTCACTTGTTGTCCAGTGCAAAATCTCTCTGCGGGCCGCCGTTTACGTGTTAATGGGCTTTTAATTTTATCGCACCGAATCGTAAAATTAGGGTGTCTATCGTGTAGGAAATCGGCCGCCGGTCACTTGTTGTCCAGTGCAAAATCTCTCTGCGGGCCGCCGTTTACGTGTTAATGGGCTTTTAATTTTATCGCTCCGAATCGCGAAATTAGGGTGTCTATCGTGTAGGAAATCGGCCGCCGGTCACTTGTTGTCCAGTGCAAAATCTCTCTGCGGGCCGCCGTTTACGTGTTAAAGGGCTTTTAATTTTATCGCTCCGAATCGTAAAATTAGGGTGTCTATCGTGTAGGAAATCGGCCGCCGGTCACTTGTTGTCCAGTGCAAAATCTCTCTGCGGGCCGCCGTTTACGTGTTAATGGGCTTTTAATTTTATCGCTCCGAATCGCGAAATTAGGGTGTCTATCGTGTAGGAAATCGGCCGCCGGTCACTTGTTGTCCAGTGCAAAATCTCTCTGCGGGCCGCCGTTTACGTGTTAATGGGCTTTTAATTTTATCGCTCCGAATCGTAAAATTAGGGTGTCTATCGTGTAGGAAATCGGCCGCCGGTCACTTGTTGTCCAGTGCAAAATCTATCTGCGGGCCGCCGTTTACGTGTTAATGGGCTTTTAATTTTATCGCTCCGAATCGCGAAATTAGGGTGTCTATCGTGTAGGAAATCGGCCGCCGGTCACTTGTTGTCCAGTGCAAAATCTCTCTGCGGGCCGCCGTTTACGTGTTAATGGGCTTTTAATTTTATCGCTCCGAATCGTAAAATTAGGGTGTCTATCGTGTAGGAAATCGGCCGCCGGTCACTTGTTGTCCAGTGCAAAATCTCTCTGCGGGCCGCCGTTTACGTGTTAATGGGCTTTTAATTTTATCGCTCCGAATCGTAAAATTAGGGTGTCTATCGTGTAGGAAATCGGCCGCCGGTCACTTGTTGTCCAGTGCAAAATCTCTCTGCGGGCCGCCGTTTACGTGTAAATGGGCTTTTAATTTTAACGCTCCGAATCGTAAAATTAGGGTGTCTATCGTGTAGGAAATCGGCCGCCGGTCACTTGTTGTCCAGTGCAAAATCTCTCTGCGGGCCGCCGTTTACGTGTTAATGAGCTTTTAATTTTATCGCTCCGAATCGCAAAATTAGGGTGTCTATCGTGTAGGAAATCGGCCGCCGGTCACTTGTTGTCCAGTGCAAAATCTCTCTGCGGGCCGCCGTTTACGTGTTAAAGGGCTTTTAATTTTATCGCTCCGAATCGTAAAATTAGGGTGTCTATCGTGTAGGAAATCGGCCGCCGGTCACTTGTTGTCCAGTGCAAAATCTCTCTGCGGGCCGCCGTTTACGTGTTAATGGGCTTTTAATTTTATCGCTCCGAATCGCGAAATTAGGGTGTCTATCGTGTAGGAAATCGGCCGCCGGTCACTTGTTGTCCAGTGCAAAATCTCTCTGCGGGCCGCCGTTTACGTGTTAATGGGCTTTTAATTTTATCGCTCCGAATCGTAAAATTAGGGTGTCTATCGTGTAGGAAATCGGCCGCCGGTCACTTGTTGTCCAGTGCAAAATCTCTCTGCGGGCCGCCGTTTACGTGTTAATGGGCTTTTAATTTTATCGCTCCGAATCGTAAAATTAGGGTGTCTATCGTGTAGGAAATCGGCCGCCGGTCACTTGTTGTCCAGTGCAAAATCTCTCTGCGGGCCGCCGTTTACGTGTTAATGGGCTTTTAATTTTATCGCTCCGAATCGTAAAATTAGGGTGTCTATCGTGTAGGAAATCGGCCGCCGGTCACTTGTTGTCCAGTGCAAAATCTCTCTGCGGGCCGCCGTTTACGTGTTAAAGGGCTTTTAATTTTATCGCTCCGAATCGTAAAATTAGGGTGTCTATCGTGTAGGAAATCGGCCGCCGGTCACTTGTTGTCCAGTGCAAAATCTCTCTGCGGGCCGCCGTTTACGTGTTAATGGGCTTTTAATTTTATCGCTCCGAATCGCGAAATTAGGGTGTCTATCGTGTAGGAAATCGGCCGCCGGTCACTTGTTGTCCAGTGCAAAATCTCTCTGCGGGCCGCCGTTTACGTGTTAATGGGCTATTAATTTTATCGCTCCGAATCGCGAAATTAGGGTGTCTATCGTGTAGGAAATCGGCCGCCGGTCACTTGTTGTCCAGTGCAAAATCTCTCTGCGGGCCGCCGTTTACGTGTTAATGGGCTTTTAATTTTATCGCTCCGAATCGTAAAATTAGGGTGTCTATCGTGTAGGAAATCGGCCGCCGGTCACTTGTTGTCCAGTGCAAAATCTCTCTGCGGGCCGCCGTTTACGTGTTAAAGGGCTTTTAATTTTATCGCTCCGAATCGTAAAATTAGGGTGTCTATCGTGTAGGAAATCGGCCGCCGGTCACTTGTTGTCCAGTGCAAAATCTCTCTGCGGGCCGCCGTTTACGTGTTAACGGGCTTTTAATTTTATCGCTCCGAATCGCGAAATTAGGGTGTCTATCGTGTAGGAAATCGGCCGCCGGTCACTTGTTGTCCAGTGCAAAATCTCTCTGCGGGCCGCCGTTTACGTGTTAATGGGCTTTTAATTTTATCGCTCCGAATCGTAAAATTAGGGTGTCTATCGTGTAGGAAATCGGCCGCCGGTCACTTGTTGTCCAGTGCAAAATCTATCTGCGGGCCGCCGTTTACGTGTTAATGGGCTTTTAATTTTATCGCTCCGAATCGCGAAATTAGGGTGTCTATCGTGTAGGAAATCGGCCGCCGGTCACTTGTTGTCCAGTGCAAAATCTCTCTGCGGGCCGCCGTTTACGTGTTAATGGGCTTTTAATTTTATCGCTCCGAATCGTAAAATTAGGGTGTCTATCGTGTAGGAAATCGGCCGCCGGTCACTTGTTGTCCAGTGCAAAATCTCTCTGCGGGCCGCCGTTTACGTGTTAATGGGCTTTTAATTTTATCGCTCCGAATCGTAAAATTAGGGTGTCTATCGTGTAGGAAATCGGCCGCCGGTCACTTGTTGTCCAGTGCAAAATCTCTCTGCGGGCCGCCGTTTACGTGTTAATGGGCTTTTAATTTTATCGCTCCGAATCGTAAAATTAGGGTGTCTATCGTGTAGGAAATCGGCCGCCGGTCACTTGTTGTCCAGTGCAAAATCTCTCTGCGGGCCGCCGTTTACGTGTAAATGGGCTTTTAATTTTAACGCTCCGAATCGTAAAATTAGGGTGTCTATCGTGTAGGAAATCGGCCGCCGGTCACTTGTTGTCCAGTGCAAAATCTCTCTGCGGGCCGCCGTTTACGTGTTAATGGGCTTTTAATTTTATCGCTCCGAATCGCAAAATTAGGGTGTCTATCGTGTAGGAAATCGGCCGCCGGTCACTTGTTGTCCAGTGCAAAATCTCTCTGCGGGCCGCCGTTTACGTGTTAATGGGCTTTTAATTTTATCGCACCGAATCGTAAAATTAGGGTGTCTATCGTGTAGGAAATCGGCCGCCGGTCACTTGTTGTCCAGTGCAAAATCTCTCTGCGGGCCGCCGTTTACGTGTTAATGGGCTTTTAATTTTATCGCTCCGAATCGCGAAATTAGGGTGTCTATCGTGTAGGAAATCGGCCGCCGGTCACTTGTTGTCCAGTGCAAAATCTCTCTGCGGGCCGCCGTTTACGTGTTAATGGGCTATTAATTTTATCGCTCCGAATCGCGAAATTAGGGTGTCTATCGTGTAGGAAATCGGCCGCCGGTCACTTGTTGTCCAGTGCAAAATCTCTCTGCGGGCCGCCGTTTACGTGTTAATGGGCTTTTAATTTTATCGCTCCGAATCGTAAAATTAGGGTGTCTATCGTGTAGGAAATCGGCCGCCGGTCACTTGTTGTCCAGTGCAAAATCTCTCTGCGGGCCGCCGTTTACGTGTTAATGGGCTTTTAATTTTATCGCACCGAATCGTAAAATTAGGGTGTCTATCGTGTAGGAAATCGGCCGCCGGTCACTTGTTGTCCAGTGCAAAATCTCTCTGCGGGCCGCCGTTTACGTGTTAATGGGCTTTTAATTTTATCGCTCCGAATCGTAAAATTAGGGTGTCTATCGTGTAGGAAATCGGCCGCCGGTCACTTGTTGTCCAGTGCAAAATCTCTCTGCGGGCCGCCGTTTACGTGTTAATGGGCTTTTAATTTTATCGCTCCGAATCGCAAAATTAGGGTGTCTATCGTGTAGGAAATCGGCCGCCGGTCACTTGTTGTCCAGTGCAAAATCTCTCTGCGGGCCGCCGTTTACGTGTTAATGGGCTTTTAATTTTATCGCACCGAATCGTAAAATTAGGGTGTCTATCGTGTAGGAAATCGGCCGCCGGTCACTTGTTGTCCAGTGCAAAATCTCTCTGCGGGCCGCCGTTTACGTGTTAATGGGCTTTTAATTTTATCGCTCCGAATCGCGAAATTAGGGTGTCTATCGTGTAGGAAATCGGCCGCCGGTCACTTGTTGTCCAGTGCAAAATCTCTCTGCGGGCCGCCGTTTACGTGTTAATGGGCTATTAATTTTATCGCTCCGAATCGCGAAATTAGGGTGTCTATCGTGTAGGAAATCGGCCGCCGGTCACTTGTTGTCCAGTGCAAAATCTCTCTGCGGGCCGCCGTTTACGTGTTAATGGGCTTTTAATTTTATCGCTCCGAATCGTAAAATTAGGGTGTCTATCGTGTAGGAAATCGGCCGCCGGTCACTTGTTGTCCAGTGCAAAATCTCTCTGCGGGCCGCCGTTTACGTGTTAATGGGCTTTTAATTTTATCGCACCGAATCGTAAAATTAGGGTGTCTATCGTGTAGGAAATCGGCCGCCGGTCACTTGTTGTCCAGTGCAAAATCTCTCTGCGGGCCGCCGTTTACGTGTTAATGGGCTTTTAATTTTATCGCTCCGAATCGTAAAATTAGGGTGTCTATCGTGTAGGAAATCGGCCGCCGGTCACTTGTTGTCCAGTGCAAAATCTCTCTGCGGGCCGCCGTTTACGTGTTAATGGGCTTTTAATTTTATCGCTCCGAATCGTAAAATTAGGGTGTCTATCGTGTAGGAAATCGGCCGCCGGTCACTTGTTGTCCAGTGCAAAATCTCTCTGCGGGCCGCCGTTTACGTGTTAATGGGCTTTTAATTTAATCGCTCCGAATCGTAAAATTAGGGTGTCTATCGTGTAGGAAATCGGCCGCCGGTCACTTGTTGTCCAGTGCAAAATCTCTCTGCGGGCCGCCGTTTACGTGTTAATGGGCTTTTAATTTTATCGCTCCGAATCGTAAAATTAGGGTGTCTATCGTGTAGGAAATCGGCCGCCGGTCACTTGTTGTCCAGTGCAAAATCTCTCTGCGGGCCGCCGTTTACGTGTTAATGGGCTTTTCATTTTATCGCACCGAATCGTAAAATTAGGGTGTCTATCGTGTAGGAAATCGGCCGCCGGTCACTTGTTGTACAGTGCAAAATCTCTCTGCGGGCCGCCGTTTACGTGTTAATGGGCTTTTAATTTTATCGCACCGAATCGTAAAATTAGGGTGTCTATCGTGTAGGAAATCGGCCGCCGGTCACTTGTTGTCCAGTGCAAAATCTCTCTGCGGGCCGCCGTTTACGTGTTAATGGGCTTTTAATTTTATCGCTCCGAATCGCAAAATTAGGGTGTCTATCGTGTAGGAAATCGGCCGCCGGTCACTTGTTGTCCAGTGCAAAATCTCTCTGCGGGCCGCCGTTTACGTGTTAATGGGCTTTTAATTTAATCGCACCGAATCGTAAAATTAGGGTGTCTATCGTGTAGGAAATCGGCCGCCGGTCACTTGTTGTCCAGTGCAAAATCTCTCTGCGGGCCGCCGTTTACGTGTTAATGGGCTTTTAATTTTATCGCACCGAATCGTAAAATTAGGGTGTCTATCGTGTAGGAAATCGGCCGCCGGTCACTTGTTGTCCAGTGCAAAATCTCTCTGCGGGCCGCCGTTTACGTGTTAATGGGCTTTTAATTTTATCGCTCCGAATCGTAAAATTAGGGTGTCTATCGTGTAGGAAATCGACCGCCGGTCACTTGTTGTCCAGTGCAAAATCTCTCTGCGGGCCGCCGTTTACGTGTTAATGGGCTTTTAATTTTATCGCACCGAATCGTAAAATTAGGGTGTCTATCGTGTAGGAAATCGGCCGCCGGTCACTTGTTGTCCAGTGCAAAATCTCTCTGCGGGCCGCCGTTTACGTGTTAATGGGCTTTTAATTTTATCGCTCCGAATCGTAAAATTAGGGTGTCTATCGTGTAGGAAATCGGCCGCCGGTCACTTGTTGTCCAGTGCAAAATCTCTCTGCGGGCCGCCGTTTACGTGTTAATGGGCTTTTAATTTTATCGCACCGAATCGTAAAATTAGGGTGTCTATCGTGTAGGAAATCGGCCGCCGGTCACTTGTTGTCCAGTGCAAAATCTCTCTGCGGGCCGCCGTTTACGTGTTAATGGGCTTTTAATTTTATCGCTCCGAATCGCAAAATTAGGGTGTCTATCGTGTAGGAAATCGGCCGCCGGTCACTTGTTGTCCAGTGCAAAATCTCTCTGCGGGCCGCCGTTTACGTGTTAATGGGCTTTTAATTTTATCGCTCCGAATCGCAAAATTAGGGTGTCTATCGTGTAGGAAATCGGCCGCCGGTCACTTGTTGTCCAGTGCAGAATCTCTCTGCGGGCCGCCGTTTACGTGTTAATGGGCTTTTAATTTTATCGCTCCGAATCGTAAAAGTAGGGTGTCTATCGTGTAGGAAATCGGCCGCTGGTCACTTGTTGTTCAGTGCAAAATCTCTCTGCGGGCCGCCGTTTACGTGTTAATGGGCTTTTAATTTTATCGCTCCGAATCGCGAAGTTAGGGTGTCTATCGTGTAGGAAATCGGCCGCCGGTCACTTGTTGTCCAGTGCAAAATCTCTCTGCGGGCCGCCGTTTACGTGTTAATGGGCTTTTAATTTTATCGCTCCGGAGTCCCCGGAGTCAGTGACCTAACCTAACCTAACCTTTCCGGCGTCGTTCCGGAGTCGTTTTGGCGTCGTTCCGGAGTCCCCGGAGTCAAAGAGGTCATTTCCGGAGTCCCCGGAGTCAGTGACCTAACCAAACCTAACCTAACCTAACCTAACCTTTCCGGATTTTCCGGAGTCAGTGACCTAACCTAAGCTAACCTTTCCGGAGTCCCCGGAGTCAGTGATCTAACCTAACCTAACCTAACCTAACCTAACCTTACCTTTCCGGAGTCCCCGGAGTCAGTGACGTAACCTAACCTAACCAAACACAACCTTTCCGGCGTCGCTCCGGCGTCGTTCTGGCGTCGCTCCGGAGTCGTTCAGGCGTCGCTCCGGGGTCGTTCCGGCGTCGCTCCGGAGTCGTTCCGGAGTCTTTCGGGCGTCGTTCCGGAGTCGTTCCGGCGTCGTTCCAGGATCATTTCCGGAGTCCCCGGAGTCAGTGAGGTTATTTCCGAAGTCCCCGGAGTCAGTGACCTAACCTAACCTAACTTTTCCGGAGTCTCCGTAGTCAGTGACCTAACCTAACCTAACCCAACCCAACCAAACCTAACCCAACCTAACCCAACCCAACCCAACCTAACCTAATCCAACCCAACCCAACCTAACCCAACCTAACCCAACCTAACATAACTTAACTTAACCTTTCCGGAGTCCCCGGAGTCAGTTCCGGCGTCCTTCCGGAGTCGTTTTGGCTTCGTTCTGGAATCTCCGGAGTCAGTGAGGTTATTTCCGGAGTCCCCGGAGTCAGTGACCTAACCTAACCTAACTTTTCAGGAGTCCCCGGAGTCAGTAACCTAACCTAACGTAACCTAACCTAACCTCTCCGGAGTCCACGGAGTCAGTGACCTAACCTAACCTAACCTTACTTTATCGGAGTCCCCGGAGTCAGTGACCTAACCTTACCTAACCAAACCTAACCAAACCAAACCAAACCTAACCTAACCTAACCTTTCCGGAGTCCCCGGAGTCAGTGACCTAACCTAACCAAACCAAACCAAACCTTTCCGGAGTCGCCGGAGTCAGTGACCTAACCTAACCTAACCTAACCTAACCTTTCCGGAGTCTCCGGAGTCAGTGACCTAACCTAACCTAACCAAACCAAACCTTTCCGGAGTCCACGTAGTCAGTGACCTAACCTAACCTAACCTTACTTTATCGGAGTCCCCGGAGTCAGTGACCTAACCTTACCTAACCAAACCTAACCAAACCAAACCAAACCTAACCTAACCTAACCTTTCCGGAGTCCCCGGAGTCAGTGACCTAACCTAACCAAACCAAACCAAACCTTTCCGGAGTCCCCGGAGTCAGTGACCTAACCTAACCTAACCTAACCTAACCTAACGTAACGTAACCTAACCTAATCTAACGTAACCTAACCTTTCCGGAGTCCCCGGAGTCAGTGACCTAACCTAGCCTTTCCGGAGTCCTCGGAGAGTGACCTAACCTAACCTAACCTAACCTCTCGGGAGTTCCGCGGAGTCAGTGACCTAACCGAACCTAACCGAACCTAACCAAACCTAACCTAACCTAACCTTTCCTGAGTCCCCGGAGTAAGTGACCTAACCTAACCTAACCTAACCTAACCTTTCCGGAGTACCCGGAGTTAGTGACCTAACCTAACCTAACCTAACCTTTCCGGAGTCCCTGGATTCAGTGACCTAACCTAACCTAACCCCACCTTTCCGGAGTCGTTCCGGCGTCGCTCCGGGGTCGTTCCAACGTCGTTCCGGCGTCGTTCCGGCGTCGATCCGGGGTCGTTCCGGCGTCGCCCCGGGGTCGTTCCGGAGTCGTTCCGGGGTTATTCCGGGGTGATGTACGGAGTCCCCGGAGTCAGTGAGGTCATTTCCGGAGTCTTCGGAGTCAGTGACCTAACCTAACCTAACCTGACCTTTCCGGAGTCTTCGGAGTCAGTGACCTAACCTAACCAAACCTAACCTAACCTAACCTAACCTAACCTAACCTATTCGGAGTCCCCGGAGTCAGTGACCTAACCTAACCTAACCTTTCCGGAGTCCCCGGAGTCAGTGACCTAACCTTACCAAACCTAACCTATCCGGAGTCCCCGGAGTCAGTGACCTAACCTAACCTAACCTAACCTAACCTATCCGGAGTCCCCGGAGTCAGTGACCTAACCTAACCTAACCTAACCATCCGGAGTCCCCGGAGTCAGTGACCTAACCTAACCTAACCTAACCTAACCTAACCTAACCTTTCCGGAGTCCCCGGAGTCAGTGACCTAACCTAACCTAACCTAAACTTTCCGGAGTCCCCGGAGTCAGTGACCTAACCTAACCTAATCTTTCCGGAGTCCCCGGAGTCAGTGACCTAACCTAACCTAACCTAACCTAACCTTTCCGGAGTCCCCAGAGTCAGTGACCTAACCTAACATAACCTAACCTTTCCGGAGTCCCCGGAGTCAGTGACCTAACCTAACCTAACCTAACTTTTCCGGAGTCCCCGGAGTCAGTGACCTAACCTAACCTAACATTTCCGGAGTCCCGGAGTCAGTGACCTAACCTAACCTAACCTAACCTAACCTAACCTTTCCGGAGTCGTTCCGGCGTCGTTCCGGAGTCGTCCCCGGAGTCAAAGAGGTCATTTCCGGAGTCCCCGGAGTCAGTGACTCAACCTAACCTAACCTAACCTAACCTAACCTAACCTAACCTTTCCGGAGTCCCCGGAGTCAGTGACCTAATCTAACCTAACCTAACCTAACCTAACCTAACCAAACCTAACCTAACCTAACCTTTTCGGAGTCCCCGGAGTCAGTGACCTAACCTAACCTAACCTAACCTAACCTAACCTAACCAAACCTAACAAAACCTAACCTAACCTAACCTTTTCGGAGTCCCCGGAGTCAGTGACCTAACCTAACCTAACCTAACCTAACCTTTCCGGAGTCCCCGGAGTCAGCAACCTAACCTAACCTAACCTTTCCGGAGTCCCCGGAGTTAGTGACCTAACCAAACCTAACCTAACCTAACCTAACCTAACCTAACCTAACCCCACCTTACCGGAGTCGTTCCGGCGTCGCTCCGGGGTCGTTCCGGAGTCGCTCCGGGGTCGTTCCGGCGTCGCTCCGGGGTCTTTTCGGCGTTGCTCGTGGGTCGTTCCGGCGTCTCTCCGGGGTCGTTCCGGCGTCGCTCCGGGGTCGTTCCGGCGTCGCTCGGGGGTCGATCCGGAACCGTTCCGGCGTCACTCCGGGGTCGTTTCGGCGTCGCTCCGGGGTCGTTCCGGTGTCATTCCGGCGTTACTCCGGGGTCGTTTCTGCGTCGCTCCGGGGTCGTTCCGGCGTCGCTCCGGGGTCTTTCCGGCGTCGCTCCGGGGTTGTTCTGGCGTCGCTCCGGGGTTGTTCCGGCATCGCTCCGGGGTCGTTCCGGAGTCGTTCCGGGGTCGTTACGGCGTCGCTCCGGGGTCGTTCCGGAGTCGTCCCGGGGTCGTTACGGCGTCGCTCCGGGGTCGTTCCGGCGTCGCTCCTTGGTCGCTCCGGTGTCGTTCCGGCGTCGCTCCGGGGTCGTTCCGGCGTCGCTCCGGGGTCGTTTCGGCGTCGCTCCGTGGTCGTTCCGGGGTCATTTCCGGAGTCCCCGGAGTCAGTGAGGTCATTTCCGGAGTCCCCGGAGTCAGTGAGGTCATTTCCGGAGTCCCCGGAGTCAGGTTAGGTTAGGTTAGGTTAGGTTAGGTTAGGTTAGGTTAGGTTAGGTTAGGTTAGGTTAGGTTAGGTTAGGTTAGGTTAGGTTAGGTTAGGTTAGGTTAGGTTAGGTTAGGTTAGGTTAGGTTAGGTTAGGTTAGGTTAGGTTAGGTTAGGTTAGGTTAGGTTAGGTTAGGTTAGGTTAGGTTAGGTTAGGTTAGGTTAGGTTAGGTTAGGTTAGGTTAGGTTAGGTTAGGTTAGGTTAGGTTAGGTTAGGTTAGGTTAGGTTAGGTTAGGTTAGGTTAGGTTAGGTTAGGTTAGGTTAGGTTAGGTTAGGTTAGGTTAGGTTAGGTTAGGTTAGGTTAGGTTAGGTTAGGTTAGGTTAGGTTAGGTTAGGTTAGGTTAGGTTAGGTTAGGTTAGGTTAGGTTAGGTTAGGTTAGGTTAGGTTAGGTTAGGTTAGGTTAGGTTAGGTTAGGTTAGGTTAGGTTAGGTTAGGTTAGGTTAGGTTAGGTTAGGTTAGGTTAGGTTAGGTTAGGTTAGGTTAGGTTAGGTTAGGTTAGGTTAGGTTAGGTTAGGTTAGGTTAGGTTAGGTTAGGTTAGGTTAGGTTAGGTTAGGTTAGGTTAGGTTAGGTTAGGTTAGGTTAGGTTAGGTTAGGTTAGGTTAGGTTAGGTTAGGTTAGGTTAGGTTAGGTTAGGTTAGGTTAGGTTAGGTTAGGTTAGGTTAGGTTAGGTTAGGTTAGGTTAGGTTAGGTTAGGTTAGGTTAGGTTAGGTTAGGTTAGGTTAGGTTAGGTTAGGTTAGGTTAGGTTAGGTTAGGTTAGGTTAGGTTAGGTTAGGTTAGGTTAGGTTAGGTTAGGTTAGGTTAGGTTAGGTTAGGTTAGGTTAGGTTAGGTTAGGTTAGGTTAGGTTAGGTTAGGTTAGGTTAGGTTAGGTTAGGTTAGGTTAGGTTAGGTTAGGTTAGGTTAGGTTAGGTTAGGTTAGGTTAGGTTAGGTTAGGTTAGGTTAGGTTAGGTTAGGTTAGGTTAGGTTAGGTTAGGTTAGGTTAGGTTAGGTTAGGTTAGGTTAGGTTAGGTTAGGTTAGGTTAGGTTAGGTTAGGTTAGGTTAGGTTAGGTTAGGTTAGGTTAGGTTAGGTTAGGTTAGGTTAGGTTAGGTTAGGTTAGGTTAGGTTAGGTTAGGTTAGGTTAGGTTAGGTTAGGTTAGGTTAGGTTAGGTTAGGTTAGGTTAGGTTAGGTTAGGTTAGGTTAGGTTAGGTTAGGTTAGGTTAGGTTAGGTTAGGTTAGGTTAGGTTAGGTTAGGTTAGGTTAGGTTAGGTTAGGTTAGGTTAGGTTAGGTTAGGTTAGGTTAGGTTAGGTTAGGTTAGGTTAGGTTAGGTTAGGTTAGGTTAGGTTAGGTTAGGTTAGGTTAGGTTAGGTTAGGTTAGGTTAGGTTAGGTTAGGTTAGGTTAGGTTAGGTTAGGTTAGGTTAGGTTAGGTTAGGTTAGGTTAGGTTAGGTTAGGTTAGGTTAGGTTAGGTTAGGTTAGGTTAGGTTAGGTTAGGTTAGGTTAGGTTAGGTTAGGTTAGGTTAGGTTAGGTTAGGTTAGGTTAGGTTAGGTTAGGTTAGGTTAGGTTAGGTTAGGTTAGGTTAGGTTAGGTTAGGTTAGGTTAGGTTAGGTTAGGTTAGGTTAGGTTAGGTTAGGTTAGGTTAGGTTAGGTTAGGTTAGGTTAGGTTAGGTTAGGTTAGGTTAGGTTAGGTTAGGTTAGGTTAGGTTAGGTTAGGTTAGGTTAGGTTAGGTTAGGTTAGGTTAGGTTAGGTTAGGTTAGGTTAGGTTAGGTTAGGTTAGGTTAGGTTAGGTTAGGTTAGGTTAGGTTAGGTTAGGTTAGGTTAGGTTAGGTTAGGTTAGGTTAGGTTAGGTTAGGTTAGGTTAGGTTAGGTTAGGTTAGGTTAGGTTAGGTTAGGTTAGGTTAGGTTAGGTTAGGTTAGGTTAGGTTAGGTTAGGTTAGGTTAGGTTAGGTTAGGTTAGGTTAGGTTAGGTTAGGTTAGGTTAGGTTAGGTTAGGTTAGGTTAGGTTAGGTTAGGTTAGGTTAGGTTAGGTTAGGTTAGGTTAGGTTAGGTTAGGTTAGGTTAGGTTAGGTTAGGTTAGGTTAGGTTAGGTTAGGTTAGGTTAGGTTAGGTTAGGTTAGGTTAGGTTAGGTTAGGTTAGGTTAGGTTAGGTTAGGTTAGGTTAGGTTAGGTTAGGTTAGGTTAGGTTAGGTTAGGTTAGGTTAGGTTAGGTTAGGTTAGGTTAGGTTAGGTTAGGTTAGGTTAGGTTAGGTTAGGTTAGGTTAGGTTAGGTTAGGTTAGGTTAGGTTAGGTTAGGTTAGGTTAGGTTAGGTTAGGTTAGGTTAGGTTAGGTTAGGTTAGGTTAGGTTAGGTTAGGTTAGGTTAGGTTAGGTTAGGTTAGGTTAGGTTAGGTTAGGTTAGGTTAGGTTAGGTTAGGTTAGGTTAGGTTAGGTTAGGTTAGGTTAGGTTAGGTTAGGTTAGGTTAGGTTAGGTTAGGTTAGGTTAGGTTAGGTTAGGTTAGGTTAGGTTAGGTTAGGTTAGGTTAGGTTAGGTTAGGTTAGGTTAGGTTAGGTTAGGTTAGGTTAGGTTAGGTTAGGTTAGGTTAGGTTAGGTTAGGTTAGGTTAGGTTAGGTTAGGTTAGGTTAGGTTAGGTTAGGTTAGGTTAGGTTAGGTTAGGTTAGGTTAGGTTAGGTTAGGTTAGGTTAGGTTAGGTTAGGTTAGGTTAGGTTAGGTTAGGTTAGGTTAGGTTAGGTTAGGTTAGGTTAGGTTAGGTTAGGTTAGGTTAGGTTAGGTTAGGTTAGGTTAGGTTAGGTTAGGTTAGGTTAGGTTAGGTTAGGTTAGGTTAGGTTAGGTTAGGTTAGGTTAGGTTAGGTTAGGTTAGGTTAGGTTAGGTTAGGTTAGGTTAGGTTAGGTTAGGTTAGGTTAGGTTAGGTTAGGTTAGGTTAGGTTAGGTTAGGTTAGGTTAGGTTAGGTTAGGTTAGGTTAGGTTAGGTTAGGTTAGGTTAGGTTAGGTTAGGTTAGGTTAGGTTAGGTTAGGTTAGGTTAGGTTAGGTTAGGTTAGGTTAGGTTAGGTTAGGTTAGGTTAGGTTAGGTTAGGTTAGGTTAGGTTAGGTTAGGTTAGGTTAGGTTAGGTTAGGTTAGGTTAGGTTAGGTTAGGTTAGGTTAGGTTAGGTTAGGTTAGGTTAGGTTAGGTTAGGTTAGGTTAGGTTAGGTTAGGTTAGGTTAGGTTAGGTTAGGTTAGGTTAGGTTAGGTTAGGTTAGGTTAGGTTAGGTTAGGTTAGGTTAGGTTAGGTTAGGTTAGGTTAGGTTAGGTTAGGTTAGGTTAGGTTAGGTTAGGTTAGGTTAGGTTAGGTTAGGTTAGGTTAGGTTAGGTTAGGTTAGGTTAGGTTAGGTTAGGTTAGGTTAGAGGTTAGGTTAGG